>OX235265.1:106518459-107878461 GCA_944472135.2 Trichobilharzia regenti | reverse complement strand
CTTTTGAACTTGTGCCTTCTCATACAACGCAAGATAATATGTCTTGAGTTGGCCGAAACATAATTAACGAATCATTTTGTTGTTTTCAAGTGACTACGATGAGTATGTTCAAGGGAAGCTTTTGTCTTGGATTTCACTTTAATGACTAAGTGTTTGTGATCAAATGCTACAAGGCGAGCACTGCATTCAATACAGATGCTAAAGGATATATGGCATTACAGGAATGAGTGGATAATAATCTTAAGTCTCTGGCTTGTTCACCCTCAGTGTTACGTATTCTCTGAATAGTGTCTTTTTTGTATTTAAACTGATATCAACCAAATGTCTGCATAAATGAGTATCGTCTCATTGAAGTCACCTATTTATCTCTCCTCCGTTGTACTCCTTTGTTTATTTTTATAATCACTGTCATTACAAATCTTTTTTGCAGAAGTGTATTCCCGTATGTTTCTCATTTTGTTCCATAATTAAATGCCCTACTAATGTTCCTGTCATTTTATCTTTTTTTCAGGAAATTGCGCTTTTAAGAGGATCATTGTAATATTTTACGTTTAATGCCAAATTTGCATAAAGTGCTCTTGATATATATATATATATATTTATATATATATGAGGATAGTCAACTGACACGAATTATGTCAATTCATATAAAGTATTTTCGTTGCCCATATTGAGTTCAGTGAGTACTCATTGACCGACAGATATAAGTGAAATTCAGGGAACGGTTCAACCATGTCATGATGCCTGATGACATTTTTCCGCCACACCAATTTTAGCCACATTCTCTAATTCTAATTTATAGACTACCAGTCGAACAATAATTCAGAAATTGTCTTAACGATCATTGTGTGGTCAGATTATGGTGTGAAGCTTTCCACATACGTTGAGAAATGCACACTGATGACCATTGGACGTAAAATTGAAGCTAAAAATTATATATTCCTGCAGTTTGACTACATTTCAACCATACCTGTTTGTAGAGATACATACAGCTACACATATGGTTCGAATTTCTTCGATTTTTGACATGTTACAGATTCGACTGAAGTTTAAGACGAGACACAGTTTCTTTTTTGCTGGGAGTCTGTTTCAATCCACTCAGAAGTTGTAGTATATTCACACTTAGTATTCTAAAAATTCAATGTCATCAGATCATCCGAATTAAGCTAGTATATTTGTGAATGTACGTCTTGATAGTTATTATTATTTCGCTTTGAACTCTTTGGAACGCTGTAGCTGTTTTCTGAATCCGGGTGGTGTTTCACTGTACACAAACTGTTCATCAGGCTTTTTCATAGTTGAAGACAAATTACTGAATATTTCACTCTCCAGCTTCGGAAGAAAATGAAGGATATCAGATGTGAAACTGCACGATATGGATCTGTGTTTCATGTCCAATCAAATATTATACTGAAGGAATACTGTGTTATTTCGTATAAATTGCGTATGCTTTCATTGTTATTTGAATGGTGATATTCAATGATGACTTAGTAAACTGTTGATATTATGATTTCTATTTCAGACGACCAATAAATGGTGAGTACTAATAATATTTTGATATGCAGAATTGAAATGGCATTATGCTTTCTGCCTACTAGTAATAAATATTCTCGCTCATAACATTGTTTGCTTTTTGAAAGCAGTGTGAAATTCTTCGTCATAAACAAGCTAAATGTGAACCTACGCGTTGAATGGAGAGACGAAAATGAAAAAGACGTATGTGATGGAATTCTGTCTGTTGGAAATGTCTACAAAACGTGTAGAAATGCAGCTGCAAACAACAGCTTGAGGAATTCCTTATTCATGGCTGACAGCAAAGTTACTAATTGGGAAGTGTGCAAATCAGACGTAATGTGATGACTGATTGTAACCGCGCTTATAGATCATAGTCGGTAAATAATGATTACGGTGGTAATATGCTCGCCTAACACTCAGGTGGTTCGGGGTTTGATCGCCCGCCACGGATGCACTTGATTTACTATCACCCCCATCCCGCAAAAATAAACGCCATCGATACGGAATCTTTAGAGCTCTAGCTTGAAGCCCTATGTTTCACTGGTAACCCAAATATATGAAAAAAATGATAACAGTTGCATCTGATTTTTATTCATGTCCTTGAACTCAGTTATTTTAATAGAACATAGAAATATTTCACATTAACACTCACTTGCAATGTAAATATCTCTAGTTACACTGTAAGTAATTGATTTTTCTATAGAATACTTACGTCACTGGCAATATTTTGCTACTATTATTATTATCATCATTATCGCTTCAGTAATTCCTTATCCATTAGCCTAAGCGTGCTGATTTAGTCAAAGAATAATGCGACTGGCTGTAAATGAATTCTTCTATTTTGAATTTTAGCTGTATGAATACTTGTCTTTGTACAGTTGAGGTAATTGCCTATGCATTACAATTATTTTTCACCCATTATTAGGTCAAGGATTGACGGTAAGACTTTTTTCATTTTTTTTATTACAGCCGAACATTTTGGCTAATGTAAATTGTTGTTCTGAGCATCCCCTTTTCGTATAACTATCATGATATCGGTATAGATGAATTCAGCCAGAAGGAAATCTTGGATTACTTCATATATTCCTATTAGGATAATTTCAGAACACGATTTAAGCAAGGAAATACATATTTTCGTTATATTCTAACCAGGCTTTACAATTACGAATCGTTTTAAATGTACATGACTGAAATTTCATTACGGAAAATAAGTACTTGCTTGCTTAAGTCTTGAATTGTAGCAAACATCCTTCTGTGCAAGAAGAATCTACTGATCTCTTCTTCCATTTCCCAAGTAGGATTTCATCCAGTTGAAAATGTTTAAGGCTACATTAATGTTTCTATTATTCAGGAAATGTGTCCGTATTTTAGCCAATGTGTAGAACATTTGTTATTACTGGCTGGTGTTATGGATAATAGATAAATCCTTTATGAACGAGCTGGACAAAATGTAAGCTGAACAAATCCACCAGTAATGGCCAAAGGTGCTTCACCGAATATAACAGAAACTGAAAAAAATGAAATCGACTTTGAATATGAAAACTGCTCATTTATTGTAAGCGCAATGTCTGCATAATGAGTGAAAGGAGAAATTAGATTTCATCTTGTAGGAAAACATATTAACATTAATTAAATCGACTGTGTGTTGGTGTTTGTGGATCACATTAAATTTAAACACACTCCACAAACACAACTGTGAATTTTAATCGCATTTTATTAATACAACGTGGAGGATAGTTTTGTTTGTTGGACATCGAACGCCACAAAAATTCACTGTGGGTGGATATAACATGATAAGCGCTAATAATAATCCTGCAGCAAAGGTCTAGTATGTGGAGATATCGAGTGTCTCGTCTAAAAACCGAATACCAATGATGATTTCCAAAATGAAATATTACTCCTAAAGACGATATTAAAGATAGAGGACAGATGGTTATTACCAATGAGAACAATTGACTTTTTTGATACGAAAATACAATAAATAAAAATATTAGGAATTTCGGAACATTATGTGAGCAAATAATGAATAAAACTGCTAGCATGTATCTGAGCTTAAAGTTTGTTCAGTCGCACCATACTAAACAATTTGCTTCAGTTTGGCCGGTTGCAGTATGTTTCAGCTGATTTCAAAATTCGAAGGATTCAAGTGTTTATAACACAAAGTCCTATTCATGTTATATGGTTTATGGCATTATTTTAGAAAATCTATGCCTGAGTTTCGCAATCTTTTTCCATGGTCTACTAAACGTGTCTAGATTGTCGAGGAAACACTGGTCTGTAACTAGTGTAATGTGTGTGTGTGTGGCTCTAGTCCTATCTTTCTTGCAGACTAAATTCGACCAGTCAAGTTTGCAATATGGTCACCATGGTGAGTGGATTACCATCACGGTGCACCGTGAATTTTTGGAGGCAGTCGGCAGTAAGCCTTGGACCTAGGTTTCGTGCTAGTTGGGACACATCTGCAAGACATATCCCTTCTGAGATTCGAATCCACCTCACCCTGTTGCATGATGTCCAAAGCGTCCTGTTGTTTGCCTCCAGCCGTCTAATATGAACTGATTTCAGGAAATTTGAGCAAATACCCTGCAATCCTGCATTTTTGGATATTCCCACGAAGCTGTGGGACTAAGCATTGAGCTTTTTATGACTGCAATAGTGCACCATCTTTTCACGTTACACAGTAATTGCAAATCAGCTAGCTAGATTACTATATTGCAGATGTTGACTAATGCGACAGCAACATTATACAACAGATGCAGTTTTCAAGTGTTGGTTTGTAGGGATTTGATTGGTTACAGGATTTCATTGCGAGCTGACATTGGTTAGAGAACCTCTGGAAAACCTGGGAATACTGCCCAGCTGTCTAATCCTAATTTGGGACTCTTCGACAGTACTCACCCACCGGGGTTCGAACCCATGACCTTCTGGTTACAAGGCCAGCGAGCTAGCTCACAGACCATTAAGCCACTGGGACCCGATCCAATGGCTCACAAATTCTAGCTTCTGCCGATTCATGACATAGCGCTACCCTAGCCATTGTTTTCAGCGAGTATTTGTCCTCTAATCCGACCTGCTGCACCCTACTAGTCACGACTTCTCACTAGAACCCCAGGTGACTACCTATCTGAATAGAGCAAGTCACTAGTGAGCATCTCATGATGTCCTCGGTTCGAACCCTGGCGGGTGCGTACTGATGAAGAGTCCCAAACTAGGACGGAACAGCTGTCTAGTACTCCCAGGTTTTCCAATGGTTCTCTAACCAACAGATGCAGTTTTATTTGGTGAATAGTATTACTGTGACTTAGGTTCGATTAATGTATATAATGGTACTTCTCATTGTTCATCTGTATTCAATTTATTGTATTATTCTAGGTGATCTTTGTGGTAAGTTGATCTTCTCAAAGTGGATAGTTGAAAAGAAAACATAAAAAAAAAACTCGAAAATGAAATGATGCATATCACCCAATAAATAAAACAAGAAAGTATTTTCTCAATTTTTATTTAAAAAACACTGCCGAAAGACAGTTTACATTTAATTTACTGACTAAATGTTTTTTGTGGAATCATTGAGCTAACTAAGGGTCTTTAAATTTTATTATCTTTCAGCTGAGGCAAATTTCAAGTAAGCCCAAAATTACATTATCGCTTTCAACTTTGTTACTTAATCGTAATATTTTTTCATTATTGAAAACGTGAACTGTAATTATAGGGCAAAATACAAATTATAGTAAAAACACACGGAAATACTGTTTGTTTTGGTCATCAATCTTTAAATATCGCCATGTTTATTATTAAAAAAAAGGCACATGAGCGATCTTCTTTAGGCTTTATTTTAATTTGCATAACTTCATATATTTGAACGTCAGTATTAACGATGATTATAATGATGAAGAGTTGGTTTTTTAAGTATTTGATTTATTTTTCGAGTTTGAACAGGGGGGATATCAGTTAGAGAACCATTGGAAACTAGTGCTGGAGTACTAGACATCTGGTTCCTGTGTCCTAGTTTGGAAATCATGGGCAGTACCCATATTCAGTAGGAGTTCAGACACAGGACCTTACGGTTACAAACAAGCTCGTATGACATTCAGCCACGGGGAATCGATCCAATGACCCATGGATTTTGATTTCTACCAATATGTGATTTTAGCGCGACCATCGTGTGTACTGCGCAGTTTTCAATGGTTCTCAAGCTGAAATCAAATAGTGGCCGAGCTCAATTATAATGATAACGAAAAAAATGATAGTGAGGTTTATTCAGTGGTGATAAGATTAATGGGGTAGAAATATGTGTACTTGTGGACAATTCAATATACAGATCAGTTTAGATCTTAAAAGTTACGTAATTCTTAAAGTGAATTGGACAGGTAATCAGCCTTCAAATAAATATCATAACAGTGGGAAGAAGTGTGAAATGAGAAAGGGTAAGAGGGTTTTAAATAGAATTTACCTAGACGAAGGAGAGACAAAGGTAGAACAAATTTGTTTGTATGCAAAGACTGGGATGGTTCCTTTAAATTCCCACAGGGCGAACAACTAGACAGCTCAACAAACGTATAACCGGACATCTTCCTTAAGAGTTCAGAAAAGCTTAAATAAAACCTATAAGTTCTATTCTGTCTCATTCCATCAATAACACATAGCCGAAGCTATGTATAATTTATTTATCAAATTGTCTACATATACACATATTACTACCTTCGTTATTCTTACCGCCATGTGCATAAGCCTTATTAGCATTGTATTTTGCTATCACTAAAGTCATCGTTATAACTGACGTTCGAAACACCTAACGCACTATTATTTTTACTACTATTATTATTTGATCTTTTTATGAGTTGATCACGGATTGATATCATTTAGAGAACCATTGAAAACCAGGGAATACTGGACAGCTGTTTTATGCTAGTTTGCGAATCATCCGCAGTTGACACCCACTGGGGTTTAAACTCAGGACTTCCAGTTACAAGGCAAGCTCGTATATCATTCAACCACTTGGACCCGATCCAATGGCGAACCATTACATGAATTCTTGATTTAGCGCGACCTCAATCAATGTTGTCGGGTACCAATGGCTAAATGTTATACGAGCTTGCCTTGTAACTGGAAGGTCCTGGGTTCGAACCCCAGTGGGTGCGTACTGCCTATGATTCCCGAAATAGTGAGATGATACATCTGTGTGTCCATTACTCCCTAGTTTTCACTGGTTCTCTAACTGATATCAATCCATGATCAACTGGTAAAAACATAACTAATCTTTACAAACCAACAATAGAAAATATTATTTGATCCATAAACTCACTTTCGTTGATTAACCCTTTTGTATATAAAGCTATTTAAGTTAGAGAAAAGCTTATATTTTTTGTACAGCCATCAAAATCACATGTGGTGATTAACACCAAGTTAAGCAGGTATTTGCGTAGATGGCAAGATTCACCAATTAATTCACTAGTAGTTATATATTTGCATTTAACCCTCACCTATTTTCTGACTTATTTCTATTTTCAGCCCAGAATTTTTCGAATTATTGTAAGTTCTATGCATAAATTATTTAATTTTTATTTTTGATTACAACTTGATTGCACACCGTATTTTCCGTACAGGTATGGAATTCTCAATGTACGATATCGGTAGCCCAAATTTTGCAGACCGACAATTGATATCTGGTGTGCGTCGGCAAGGGATCAAACCCCAGACCATGTGCTTGGTCGGTGAGAATCCTAACCACTGTACTACCGATAACATTTAAGAGTGTTCAATGTTCTCTCAGCTTTAGTATTTGTTCTGGAACGTTTCATTAACAGAACTGATGACATCATTATGAGTAATCTCTGGACAGATTGAAAAATGTAATTGTTTTTGTCTTAAGACAATATTCTGTTTTATTATTTCACGTTCATAAAATTTATTAATTGCAGAGAGATGGATTTCACAGTTAACGTCATACCTATCTATAATTATGACTAATTATCACTCTATATAAACAGTGACTGAATTTTCCCGCCAAGTTATTATCTTGCTGCTGACTCATTGTACAACAATTTATTCAAACTTGAAATTTAGCGAAAGTTTTCTGCGAGTACTGTAAGTTCAAACTGATTTAAAAACTATTTTTCATAAAATTATAACAAGACTTGGTTTATCTGAACCTTTTTTTAAATATCCTGGTCACACACTTACTTGACATACATATTTACTTAAAAAGCCAGTAGAGTATTTTCATCAATATAGGTCATATTGTTTACATGCCCTGATCACAGAGACTAGGTGCGGAAAATGAACGGGGTGAAAGTATAATGAAGTAAAATTAACCTTAGTTACACAATTTGATCCCTAGGGCAAGGTCAGAGTAATGAAAATTATGTTTTGAATACATGAAACAGACTTAAGCCATTTACGGCTACGGCTTCATGAAATTTACGTCACCTACACGCATTTTATATCTAGGTTTAAATGCATTATTGACATCAATTTTGAGATCCATCTCTAAGATGTACTTTGGGATAGATGATTCTGGACATCTATTTGTGAGGCTAAGTGTATTAGGTGGTTTCATTTGTCCTTGCAGACATTTTGGAATACGTTGTGTATCCCTAGCCTGCAGACATCGATGAGTCCTCCTATATACGTGTGACCACACACACACTCTCGTGATTAAGTTGATAGACAAAGTGGGATATGATAGTGACGTTCACATGATAACCCAAATCTCATTTTATTTGTGATAATGAGTTTAGTTGCATAGCAGGTTCTTGTAAGTGCTTCTCCAGGTCTTTAATCAGACTTTGGCGATAACGCTTGAGCGGTAAGGATGTATAAATTCGCCTGTAAATATTTAAGAGCTCATTTCGAATGAAGTAATAGATCGCTTGGTTTTTCGCTTCTATAGAGTCTAATTAATTTCAAGCGATAGTCATCACCTAATAAGGCTTAAGTGAGGTTTTGTATTTCTTCTTCACAGCTATCTTTTGTACATGTCTGCTGAATGCGTCTTACATAATATTCCTACCTTTTATCTGTGGTCATGACCTGTAAACATTTTGACTTCGACTGATGAAATTTTGACTGTTAATGCTCAGTTGAATATCTATAAAAAGTACGTGCGTAATCAGAATAACCGAAGTGTTTTACGCTAAATGGAACTTACCGTTTCGTGCTGCGAATCCTGGCATGTACAGTTTCATTGAATGCTGTAGTTAATTGATTGCCTTAATGTATATGCCACAAATATATATATATATATATATATATGTATATACGTATATTGTTACTGACAGAAGGTGCGTTTCCTCGGTCAAAGTGTGGTGAGAGTTGTCTGTTATGCAACAATTAGTAGACAGTAATTTACGTCAATGTTTACGTCCTAAATCTTGGTCATGAGAAAAGAACAAGAACAAAGACTAACTCAACATTAAATAACAGTAGATTTTGAGTGGGCGGATATGGTTCGCAGCCATATGGTCTCACCTTCAAACAAACGGCTACACAGAGATGAATGAACAACTTTAAGAGAGAAAACAACAGAAGACGTTGTTTCCTGTTATCAATAACCAATAATAATGAACTTAAAATCTACAAATATGGTTTGATTTTCTCAACAAATGATCTGTTTCCCACCCCTTGTCTTCTGTCGTTACAAAAGTACATCGTCATCTTTAAGATATATAAACGTTTAAAACAAAACTTTACAAAGATTGTTTCGGTAACTACCGAATAACGACTCTATCATATGCCTAATCGATTTTGGATACGTGTATTTGAAAGGAGAATAATGTTCCATTAGATTCTTTGCCTTCCACAGATAAAACAGGTTCCAGTGAAGACAATCACTTTAGAATAAACATCATAATTTCTTTAACACCGATCGTTAAATGACCAGAAATATTCTGGGTTAGTTTTTACTCATGTTACGGTTAGCCCATAACCCTTGTGGTGTATGAAAACAGCTCATTCGTTTGAGCAAATCACCTTCCACCGAAAAGTGAAACCAAAACGAAGAGGAGATATCGATAAATTAACAATTTTGTTTGATTTTTGCTTTCATTACTACAAGAAACATTATAACATATTCATTTTCAACTTTCCTTTCATCACCAGGTTGGATTTCTTACACAGATTGTTAGTTTATATTTATAGTTTTTGATTTGTTTAGTGTTACGAGTTTTTGTTGATAATTTTATTCACTTTGTAGAAAGATTCGATGAAGTTAGCATGAATCGATTAATTCCCTGTTTCACAAATGCTTACATCAACAAAGATAGAAGTTGATTATTTTCAAAACACCATGAAAAGTAATCAGGAGCAAAAAACATATTTGGGAATTTGATGTGAACGAAGCTGTGAAGTGTTGGGACAACCGAAAAGGTGTTCTTATTTGTCAGTATTGTCCATAAAACATAGTATATTCACCATAACGTCCACTCCTTGAGATGTGTACAATATTACCGTCTTTGGTGTCTGAAATAGCCATCTCAAGATGAGTCATGAGTTACCATTGAATCAGTAGGTTAACATTACCCTAAATTATGACAATCTAATGATAATAATTTACTTCATTCCAAAGACACTACTTGTGATACATAATGGAATTTTCAGCATTAATCACAATATCGCGTCTAATTTCCTCAAATTATAAATAAAATTGATCATACAGAAAAGTTTCCACATTTACAATAGGGGTAATGTCAAAAACATGCAGCATACAAAAATGGATATAATAATAATGATAACAGCTAAGGTAATAATAATAACACAAGTGAAAATCACCATGGGCTTGTTTCACACAGTGTTGTCGATGCGGTAAAGAAATCCTAGCATGTTTAAAAATATTGAATATAATGTTCTCTTTAGATATATGAAAAACCAAGTTTCTTGAAGAGTTATTACACCAGTATTACAATATACATTTGAGTATAATGGAGAATGCAAATGATTACTCTTGTTTGGTAGAGACTTACAATTTGTGCTCATAATCACAGGAACAGTCATCAAATGCATTATGGCATACTTTAAAGCTCGTTGCCACTCACCATGGACTTTTTTCTTAAAATTTTTAGAAAGTAGTAAATCAGCCGGTTGAAAACGCTTTAAATAACCGCAAGAGCAAACAATGCGATTGGGACACATAATTGAATGATTAAAACAAAATAAATCCGAGAAAATAGATGCACTATGTAGGATGGAAATTTTGGTAGCCAAGATTTAAGCAGGCCGCCAGAATTTCAGTGGAGTGATATCATATGCTGGTGATGTTTCAGAAATGAGGAAGACACTTGACAGTATTCGTTGACTGACAAGCGTCAAATGTTACTTCACACTTACAGATGTGTATTTATTAATATTCAGTGGTTAATTAATTTATCATTGTTCCTGAAAATATTTCCATGTAGGCTTGAGGGGTACGTCTATGTTTTTAATGGATTCTATCTACTTACTGAGTCTTTGATAGAATAAGAATGCCCGACTGATCAGAATGCCTAACTTTCCATTTCTCATCACGACTGATTAATTAAAAACACATGAGACACGCCATATTCCACATCGATTTGTTTGACGGTGGTTTTTCACTGAACAGGATTGTAGGTCAGATTTATGCTTCTAAACAGAAAGTCTGAGAAAAATCTTTGAAGAGTTTAGGAACAAGGGTTAGCTGAATTAACAATACATATGAAGTTTTGAGAAATCAAAGCTGTCTACAATTGAGATCAAACATGAATAGCCATCAGTTTAAGTCCATTCCAATTATTTGATTTAATTGTTACAATTTCGAGAAAAGATTTAGAATGCAAATTCGCATTCACGCTTTTATGTGTTGAGTTCACTTGAAGCACATTACACAGACATTAATGCGGATTGTATACAGTTTGAGTGATGTGTACTTTATGAGTGTATTGATATTTCCTTTCCGCCAGAACCCCCAAAACTGATGTGTAAGTCACATAATCAATGTAAACAAAGTATATGTTTATTATATCCAATGGACTTTAAGAAACCTAAGGGTGATAAATATGACAGCTAGAAGTGATAGGGGTGTACATTCTTCCATATGTCGATCAACCTAAGTGAATGTCTAAGTTTCTGTAGAAAATTGGTTGATTTCGCGGGGCTGAGTGATTCGTTCCAAGCCTAACCTTCCCTCTATTTCTGGGCGTACGACAAGCCAGTAAAATAGGTGACAAAGGCAGAAATACCTAATGCCATAAAGCTACTGAAACCCCGCTTGGAAGGCAACAGAAGTAGATAGAATACATCCTGAAGCACTGAACACAGATCCTCGGAGCTGAGCAGATATCTTGATCCCATAGTTGCAGAAGGTTTACAAGGAATGAAAGGTACCAACAAAATGAAAGAAAGTGTACCTTGTCAAGAATACCTAAGAGAGACAACTTTGGTATTTGAAAGATTTGGCACTCAATCTTGTTCATGTTGACTACAAGAAAAATATCAAGTCACGTAATCTCGGAAAGACAAAAGGATGCTCTAGATGCAAAAACCACCAGCGGAACAAGCTAGATTCCTGAAATGTAAATTATGTGCGAATAAAATCGTAACCCTAAGCTTCCCCATCAAAGACAGCTAAGAACAGCAGTCAAACAACTACTACAACTTCAATGACTTTGAAAAAAGCCTTCCACACCGTTGACTGCAAAGTAAATTGAAAACTGTTTCAATACTTAGGAATGCAACGGAAAGTTCAACCAAGGTTCTGAAGTGAAGAGGAGAGTAAGGCAAAGCTGTTTGTAATCATCGATGATGTTTTCTGTATTACTGCTGGATCCCTATGTTCCACACAGAATCTAAGGGTAAAATGATGATAAAATGACTGTTAAGAATGCAGTCTTCTATCTTGCGTTCATCTTCATAACATTGAATTTGTTTCGTTCACATTTTCATTTTAGCAAAAAGTCATTGACTGTATTGTAAGCGTAATTCACATGTTTAAAAGTGGAATTTTTATGTAAATAAATACGTTTCTGTCTGCCTGTTTTTGGAAGTGTGTGGGCGGTTGTTGCTTCCCGGCTGCCCACACCGTAGAATTTGATTGATTCCTCGGGTACCTGAAACAGAAAGAGTGTTGCGTGACCACAGATCCCAGCGGACAACTGCTTGAGGCCGGTCACACACGGCCTGTGTAAACTGGTTTCTGGGATTGGTTCCGTATTAGTAAACTTACCACCGGTTACTGACCACAGCAGGGTACGTCGGGATGTGCAATTTTTGGAGTCGACCTTTTCTAACCCCATCTCCTTGGAGTGGAGATACAGCATAGCTGGCTGGCATGCTGGTCATCTGAGGGAAACACCTCACTGCTGTTACACCCCTGTTCCTCAGTAGTATGACGTCGCCCTCAGACCCCCAGCATAGTATAAGAAAGATTCTTACACAAAACCGGTGACTGCTTTTAGTCTAATCGCTATCCTAACAACCTTCCTGGCATGGTAGGACCTGCAGGAACATTGGTTCCAGCTAGTGCAGCTTGTTTGGTCGTCGCAATGTGCAAGCCCGACCACCATGTCGGGTAATAAATGCGTTTTAACGCTGATAATCAAAATGAATAGATATTTTGGAAAAAAATTTGAGCTAAAAGAATTTGAATAGCTCAATAGTAACGTCACTAAACGTAGAACTGGATGACGCAGGTTCAAATCTCAGAGAGGAGACGAGTTGAAGATACACCTTACTGATGGGTGTCAACAGGTACGAAACCTAGATCCAAACCCTACTGTTAAGTATCTACAATTATCTAACATAAGGAAAGTGCTAAATGTTCACTGCTGAATCCGTTGTGATCTCATTATTCAATGCACAAACACACCACATCAGTTTTGCTAAAGTTTTATCGATGAAAACACTCCAACATTACCTGTTTATGCATATTGTGGATTCTAAAAAATAATTAATGCATGGGTGGAACGATATTAAAGTGCAAAACGCAAGTCAACTGAATACCCTATACAATTATTCTCTCCAAAACGCCTTCTGCTTCACTTACGTAGGAAAATATGAGAGGGCAAAGACGATGTTGGTCAAAGTAGGCGTTCTTTTCTACACAGAATTCAAGAACACAAACTAGTTGTGCAAAGATGTGACATGTACTCTTTCATATTGATGCATGTGGACAATTATGAACATAGGATAGGTTGGGAAAATTTAGAAACTTCACATACTGGAAACATTGAAAATGCCGGGAAATTACTTAGACGAATCAACGATTGGCAGAAACATTATTACACATCAAATCTACCAACTATTAAAGAATTAACAACATGAGAAAAAGGTCTAAACGCTTAACAAAGAAACAAATTATCAACTAATCAAAACTGAGGTGGTCAGGGGGTACAATTATAATACAATCCCACTTTGAAGGTGCTGCCTAGTAGAACAACGAAATCACCCAGCTCGGAAACATAAATTCTTCTACATCGGAAACGAATGAATCAAAATGCTTATACCAGTTTTAACCGTCTGCTATCCACATATACACATGCATTCAGGTGAAGTGGTCAGAAATAAGTACCAAAATATTCTTGATTGTAGCTCTCATTTATTCATAGGAAGACAAAGGAGTCCTATAATTATTCGCTGAATTCTTCTGATCGTCTATGTCAGATAGCAAATTTTGATAAATTACATTGTACCGATTTAATTTTCGGTTAAATAATAGCCTAAATTTAAGGATACTCACTCGTTTGCGGACATAAGCACTCAAATATGCATATAAAACTTGGGAACAAACGGAACATATGTCCTGTGTTTGGTTGGTTAAAGGATTTCATCATGAATTGACAACGGTTACAGAACTATTGGATAGCCAGCAGAGAGTGCTGGACAGCTGCTTCATACTAGTTCGTAGCTTCTCAGCAGTGCACACCCCACCATCAGGGTGCGTACTACCAGGACCTTCTGATTACAAGGCCAGCGAGCTAGTTCGTAGCCCATTAAGCCACTGGGGTCCGACCCAGTGGCCAACCCATGAATTCTAACTTCTGCCATTTCATGACATAGCATGACCACTTCGCAATGACTTCTTCGATGAGTTACTGCCTCATCTTCAACCTGCTATGCCCTACTGGTGACGCCTTTGCGCTAGAATCCATGGTTAACTGCCTGAATAGGACCAGTCACTGGTGATCATCAGATTAATTAACTTTCAAGTATTGGTTTTGTAGGGATTGTGTTTTTTTTGTTGGAGGATTTGTCCTATTCTTCCAGTATCTACTATTTCTACTCCCTAATGCAAATTGTAACTGTTATTTCTAGGTGGAAATTTTCAAATTATTGTACCATTTATGTTTCCTGTTGACTACTATTTCAGAGTTAAATATGTTGGTAGCATTAAATTCAGTATACAGATATATTTTATGCATGTATTCAGTAACATCTTATATATTTCATATATACTCACAGGACTATGCAAACAAAATGCTTGTAAGTTTCCGTTATTCTCTTACTTTACTAATGCTGAACATTTTGGCTTTAGCCGACATGAAACGGTCAAAGAGGAATAATCCTTCGATATTTTTGTGTTCCTTAAAAGAATTCATATTAAACAATGTTGATCATATCCTCCACTATTTCATAGGGTCATCTAGCGATAAATCTTGTTGACAGAAGCTATCAGGTATTGATTTCTGTTTCGTCGAAATATTAGCGACAAAAACCAACACAGCTGTACATCAAGTGAGTGTTGGTTGAGAAAGCTGTGTATGCTTTGTATGTGTCGTGTGGAAGATCTCACATCTTGAGAGTTGGAGCACCTGAAGCAGAAGGAACATTCGTGTTGCATGATTTTAGAGCCCAGGGGACAACATTTTGTGGCCGGTCAAACAAGGTTTATTTGAGGTAGTATATAGAGTTATGTCCATAATAAAATCTTACTACAGGAAGGTTAGTAAGAATGTATAATTTTGAGGGACGATTTTTCCTAACCGCCGTCTTCATAGTAGAGTGCTACCATAGCTGCCATGTAAGTCACCTGACAGGAACACCTTACAACTAATACATTCCTATTCCTCAGCTGTACCACTTCTCCCACACCCTGGCAACATAATATAAACGAATTTCACCATGATGGTAACTGCTTTTAGTCTGATGACAATCGAAACGACATTACTGGTGGGTAGGAGCTGAGGTTAGAATAGGTCACCGAGTCACCTAGACACAAAGTTCTTTAAATAAATATCCTGCATAAGTTATAAAAACAGTTTACCGCGCTGTTATAGTACTTCTTCATGTCTTACCCTAACCGTGTTAATATTATACTTCACGAAAATTTATTTTTTAGGCAGTCTATGGCTAAGTATCTGTAAGTAAAATCTTGTGATAATCGACATTAACAGTAAGAGGTGTTATATTTGTTCACTAATCATGAGGTCGTTGTTAAATGAAGATATTTGGCAATAGGGTAACTTGTTTTTAGGGACTTAATCATTCTGAATTAAAAAAAAGAATTTTGTGCTTAAAATTTAGCTGATAAACAGTAAATGTGTTGTCATAAACACAAATTTAAGTCAAACTGGCGTTTACTTTAGAAAAAAAAGTCGGAATGGGGCGTTTTTTTTCTATTGTCCACAAGTGCATTTTAACTGATATTTCCTTCAATATTACATTTCAGTGGTTATGGAGATGACATAAGCAGGTGAGTTAATTACTCAGAAATGTGCATATTTTTTGGAATAAATCAAACCATCGAGCTTTTGATTGGACAGTAAATTGTGTCATGTATCTAATCCTTTTGTTTAGTGTAGATGAATTGCATCGATCAAGTTTACAATGTTACCACCATGCCACTAGGTGGCTCTCCATCATGGTACACTTATGACTGTTATCATTAGATGGTTGGAGGCAGTTAGCAGGAGGCCTTGCCTAACCTAGGACTAGTGCTTGTTATCACATTGCAAACTTAACCGATAGAATTCAACCTGTGCTAAACAAAAGGACTAATTACATGACACCAGTTAATGGGGATTCAAAAGTTTTCTAATACAGTCCTACAGGAGGTCATAGACATGATCAAATAGCTGATTGGTAGTGTGTCTGACCTCAACAACGGGTGACACGTGTTCGATTCTCAGAAGTAACACTAGTTCCTCCAAGATTGCAGATATGCCTTGCTGGCTGCAGAATGCTAACAGGCACAAAACCTAGGTCAGGTAAGGCTTCCTGCGTATTGCCTCAAATCATCTGATGATATCTCCTAGCAGTGGAAAGGATTTTTTCAATGTGAAATTATTGCAAATATGAATCATAACTGCCTGAATTCTCCGAATTATTCAAACGTTTGACACTAACTTTAAAAATACATTTCTTTGAAAACTTTAGGGCCAGCCACCTCGACGTTGTGTGAGTGAATATAATTCTTATGTCAAGGAAATATATTTTATATATATAGGTTTTCTTCTATTAGGTGCAGATTACTTTCTATTGTCTAAAACTTGCGAAATATACTCTGCCCTAAAGCTTCGCGACACCCAGAATTACCAATTCATGCAGATTAAGTTAGTACTGTGAACAGTCGCAGTTTTCCTTGAAATGATTCAGCTCTCTGAGCTAAGACGAACTGAGTACACTACTAATGATCTCAGCTCCAGCCGAGCAAAACGGATGTCGGGTGTTTGGATCACTCTGATAAAGCTGTCACGCTCTATTCGTAGTATCTATTCGTTGTATCTAACTACTCATCTCAATCAATCAGTAGTATATAGATTTGCGCAAAAATTCATATGTACTAACAGATGAAATCTATTTAATTTTAAGGTAGGCAATGAATTCAAACGATAACATCTTGTGAGATCTCTTTTTATTTCAAGAAAATAATTTTTTTATCCAAGATACGTGAAGATGAAATAAAGGAAATCAAAAATCACTTGTCAAGCATTTAAACGTTTTCTGAAAATAACGCGAAATTAATTTGGGAACTGCTTTCTTTTGCTCATGCTATTTGGTGAATTCCAATACAAAATAGTATCGTGTTAATAAATCCTCAGATATTGTTGGTAAATATGTAATAGATACCTCCAATTTGACAAGAGGCAAACACTTCGAATCAGTAACACAACAGGAAAACACAAATTCAACTTAATCCACTTTCTTTCTTCAAATTTTATTTAACAGATTGACCATGTTACATAAAATGTAAGTTTTCTTCCCGATTTCGGTTTCAACAGTTGGGTAAATCAGTGAAAATATGTTTGATTAATATGAGGTTCGGGAATTTTCTTTAGATACGATTTGAAGTATCAAGAAAACTTAGTTAATTGTTCCAATGTCAGACATTGGTTAGAGAACCATTGGAAAACCTGGGAGTACTGAACAACTTTTGAATCCTAGTTTACGTCTCTTCAGCGGTACGAACCCAGCGGGGTTCGAACACAGGACCTTCTGGTTACCAGGCCAGCGGGCTAGGTCGAAGACCATTAGGGCACTGGGACCCGATCCAATGGCCATGAATTCTAACTTTTGCCAATTCACGACATAGAGCGACCACTAGCCAACGTCTTGGGCGAGTATTTCTCCCCACACTCGACCCGCTGCACCCTAGTGGTCACGGCTTTTCACTAAAACCGCAGATAATTACCTACCCGAATAAGGCAAGTCGTTAGTGGGCATCTCATCGATATTCAGGTTTCTTGTTGACACAACGTGCAATTCAAGATATATATATATATATATATATATATATATATATATATAACTTGTGTAATTGTAAGTCCTTTCGAACATGAGGTGATGATACAATCAAAACAGTCTGTAATGGTAGATGTAAAATGTTAGTCGATCAGTGTAGCTTAGCCTTCTGCAGTCAACTGTATACACAGAGGGTATGATAATAAGCTCTATCTATTCTAAACTTACCGCTGGTTTTCATGAAAATTTATATTCCTGCTGTTTTAATTTTCAGAGAAAATAACATGAAACACGGGTCAGTGCTAATTGTCTTTTAATATCTTACAACTTTACTAAAATATTGCTCAGTTAGCGTTTGTTCATTGGCAATATGAAAGTATTTATGAAACATGAAATGATCTGCAATTAGTAGTGTTCTCTGAGCTGGTTGGTTTAGTTGCGGAGCTTTCGTCGTCCTCCTGAACAACATCTCCACCGCAATTTTCAGCATAGAGTAAACTGATTTAAATTTGCTATGAGTGATAGAATTGCCTCTCCCGGCAATCATCTTTAGATATGTACTGATCGTTTTTTAATTGACTCGGATTTTAAACTTTCTCGTCACATGAATTGTTTTTTATTACTTGGTGTACTTGGTCTATATTAATATGTTTGTTAATAGCATATTCGTTTGATTACCAGGCTTTTAGGAATCCCCTGGCACTTTTGGTGTTTTCTCTGTCTCAAATTTCGACATTATTCCAATCACGTTAGGATGGAACATATGTAAATATGATTACCGGTAGACGCATGGAAAATTTAAGTCACTTAACTTTATGCTAAAATCCTCACTGAAGATGATATCGAGAAGGACGACGAAAGCTCCGCAGCTAAACCAACCAGCTCAGAGAACACTGCTAATTGCAAATCATCTATCTGAGTTGCAAATCATCTTTATTATTTCAACATGAAATGATCATTTAGGTAGTAAAAGGAAGCGATTTGGTTTGTCATAACTGATGTATGTAGACAGGCGTATAATTTCTAGTGCCTTCTAGTATTACAGTCTGATACCTTTGCTGGTCAGAGGTAAACAGAATGGTGATAAGACATTAAGGCACTTTTAAAGTGTAGGCAATGAGGTAATTGTCTTCTTTCCATCGAATAAGGAATATTTAACCAATAGTACCACGCATCATATTTATGAATTTGTTTTAATTTATATATCTGTCTTCACTAAGCAGTCCATATCAACATTTCATACGTGGTATCTTACTTTTATGCTCCCCCCAAGGGTAGCTGAAATATGGAATTCATTCGGCTAATGTAGAAGTCTGCCAATAAATGTAATAATTATTCACTCTCTACTATCTGAAAATCAGTCACTCGTATGGACGGAAAACTCAGGTTGCAATAGACTTTTATTTCAAAATGCATTATGGCTGATACCATCATAATTAGTGAATTTGTGTCTGATTTTGCACCTGAGTACCATGATTTAACCTACTATTTAGTCGTTATTTTACAAACTGAAGTGACATTTTAGCAAACGATGAAATTCCTAGGATACTTCGCTCAAAATATGTGCAATGAAACGTTAGTTTTTGGTCACTGATAGAAAGTTGATTTAGGTAATGAAGATATTTACTAATACGTACAGTTAGTATTGACTTAAAACATTATCAGTAAATGTTACTGTATAACACTGTGTGACTTTATCAAAGTAATTTTATCCATAATGGAATTATACTCTACCAGAATGCCCAAATATCTATCCTTATATCACTATTCACCCTTCACTATTTGAAAAGCTATTCATGAAGTACTGAGATACAAGTTTTACGACAAAAACCGACTCATTGCAGTCTGAGCGACGGAAAAGGATCTTTGCGTCCTACTACATAGCTGACAAAATATCCTTGAGACTTACTCAGTCACTAAGTACTCGAAAGGTAGTAAAATGACGATTTTCACAGTGATTTGTGGTTCTATAAAATAATGATAACATCAACACCTCAAAATTACCTCAAAAGCACTGTAAAGCAGCTGCACAATAGGGTCAAAGCACAGAAAAAATACTAAGAAGCAAGTAGAATATTCGCAAAATGGTTGTATCCAAAGTGCTGTCCACTAGAATCATACACCAGTGGCGTCTACAAACAATCAAAGGTCAGAAATGACCTTGCATCACTCAAACAAAATTATTTTTATTATTGTTTGTTTTGATTAAAGCATGATTCCACAGAGCACTTTTGGTACAAGTATGGAATTTTCAGCATGTGATATCGGTGTGCGTCGGCTGGGAATCGAACCCCTGACCATGTGCATGGCCGCTAAAGTCCTAACCGCTATACCATTGACTCACATTGCAATCAAAATTAGGGATTAAACAGGGAGAGAGACAAGTAATGCAAACAAAATCAACATGTGATATGAAAATCTAATGTTATGCAGTCTAGGATAAAAATGGATAATAGTTACATAGTTAGTTGAAATGTCCAATTAAGTATAAATACTGTGATTAGATTGTTCATGAGGTATTTTACAAAAAGTTATTCCGTTTCAAGTTTTCATGTCAAACTGAAATATAATGACGATAAATTTCTGAGAATATTTTACTCTTCATTTCCGTCATATGAGAAAGAATAATATGAAGCTTTCAGTCAAGAAAACTCCAGATTTTATACACCGACATACTACCTTATAATAAAGTTAGTTGGATGACATTTCTTCTCAAGGGAATCGTTTTGTTCTGTGTCTTGGCAACAGCTAGTTAACTACAATAGAACAATAACAACTTGCTCAGATGACTTATAATGAAAACTGATGAATGTAATGTACTAGATTTTTATATTTTTTTTCCCTTCACGTTCCCAGTGGAACGTAGGGCTCTAAGCTAGTGGCTTGAAGTTTCTGTAGCAGTGTTTCATTTTTAGAGGATGGGGTTGCTAGCCTCATGCCCAACCTTTCCTCTTTACCAGCATTATTTCTGGCTCAGTGAGGTAAAGGAGTGCGCCGGCCGGGGATCGAAACGCGGACCATATGCATGGTCGGCGAGCGTCCTAACCGCTATACCACTGACTAGATACCGTTCCAAAATGGAATGGAGTTAAATATATGTCTTGTCATTATCTCATTAAAACCTCAGTCATGTTGTATAACGTAGTTTTTTTTCAAATACGTAGTGATTCAACAATTAGTAAAACCACTAACTTCACTAATATGATTTTCGTATTTGCTTACCCCTTCAAAAATTAGGCGAAATATCACCTAGTAAGTTTAGATAAATAAATCTCTGAATTTTGCTTCAGACGTTGAATACTATGTCTTTCCTCTGACTTTATACAAGAAGTGAGTCAGCGGTTAAATCTTCTAACATCTAAGGGGAATAGCCATATAGATAAAATCCTTGCGCAGAGTGTAAAAAAGTCTGCCGCATGAAGACTCCTCATCACAGCTCCACTCTTGTTAATTGAAGTTCATTGACAGATTCTGAAAGAAATGACAAATATAAATATTTACCTGGGTATTTAGATGCACTGAACTCACGCTTGGGTTTCTATTTGTGTGGCGCTTGTTTTTCTAAATTTATGGAAATATTAGAAAATCAGAAGGTTAGAGCAGAAGGATAGTTTTGGGGAATCTATATATTCATCTACATAAAAAACACCATCTGACAAAAGGTGAGTAAATGCTCACAGTGTACACACTAAATTCAAAATGTCTAATCAAATTTCCACACACAACTGTTAGCTTAGTGCATAAGTACTAATCATAAAACTAAATACACACATATACATAGTGTACTATGATAGTAAGGCTTCTCCTGCCATCCTGCAGTGTAAACATTTATTGTTAGTTTCATCATAGTTAAGTAATCGGGAAAGGTTAAACTGTAAGATCCCAAACGAACGAGCGTATTAATAGCCTTAAACTGACCGATCGCGTTGCAGCGGCGAAATTTTGTATACTCAATATAAGATTTGCATTTGGGTGAGAGAAGACACTAAATGAAGTATTACTAGTGAATGCTGTTCAGGATTTAGCGACAAGATCACTTCTGTAAAGTGTCTTAAACCAAATCCTATGTAGTCATTCCTAAGACCAACTTCTAGTCAATTGTAATCCACCCTAACCCTAATCTAATATTAAGGCTAACGAAAATCTATCTGGAACCAAAGGCTAATCTGAGCTCCTCACCATGAAATATAGTCACTTGGATGAATACCGACACTCTGATTAGAAACTGAGAGTTATTCTCGCAACATTTTAGGAAAGCCATCCTTTCTAATATTCTTACACTTCTTTGGGTATATTTTTATGAATAATCAGTTGTTTACTATATTTCACTAGTCTACTCTGGTCAGTAGGTTCAATGTGGTTAGTGCAGTGGTTCGGTCGGGATCTTCATTCACAAGCAGCCACGACACTCTCCGTTTGTATCAGTTAGCCGTCTTAAGAATCCGTTCGCTACACTCAGTGAAAGCAAAAGTAGGCATAGGGAAACGGAATGCTCACACCATGTTTGAGGATGGCAGCTTTCTCCAAATTCGTTAGCTTTTAAAGTTCAGAGTTCAGGAAAACTAGAGGTTTTGAAACACTAATTATTTCGCTGATATAATTCAAGATCGAAAATCGATTGTTACTGGTAAAATTAATGCAGTGGTTGAACTTCTCTTTCAATCTCTGTTCGTCATTATGAACAATTATGATTTGCTTTCAACTCCCTTCTGATTTCTTTGCGGGCTGTTTGGACCAATATGTAGGCTGTTGATGTAGACTCTCTGGCCTAAAATCAAGTAACTGACTCATGCCCATTGCACAAGAGGTGACTTTCTTATCCCGTTTAGATAATTCCTTGGTGTTCAAAACAACTTGTACTTTGACTGAGTCTTGGTGTGGATACGATCACTCACTAGAGAATGCAGATACATCCAGTTGACGAGTACCGAATAGGGTGAAACGCACGCTCTGGATTGCACTACTAGACACCATCCAGCAAATTACTTCCTGAACAAATCATGCTCATCAACTTTAATTAACACATTTACTAATCCACTTTTAATGTGTTTTTTTCATAATATTTTCCCTTCAAGTGATGCCAAATATCTGTAAGTGCCAGAAAATGCTTTTCTTGAATAATATTTGACACAAATAAAAGCAAATTCTTAATCGTATTTTAATCAGTTATTTATGCAGTTAAAAAATGGGGAAGACTATAAATATCAAGGTCACAAATGTTGAACATTTTGCTGGGTAATTCATGGTTCCAGTCCCATTGAATCATTCAACGTTGATTGAGAACAATCTCAGATTGTTTAGGAAATCAAAACAAGATTTGTTTGAATATTTGGCAGTCTGAGCTACAGTTATATACAGTGTTACAGTCTAACTCAAATCAGTTGATTCTTTAGGAAAAGCTTTAGTTAATAATAAAGATATGCATTTACTAAAGT
Source organism: Trichobilharzia regenti (assembly GCA_944472135.2). Lineage (NCBI taxonomy): Eukaryota > Metazoa > Platyhelminthes > Trematoda > Strigeidida > Schistosomatidae > Trichobilharzia > Trichobilharzia regenti. Next base: position 107,854,885 of record OX235265.1, on the reverse strand, counting down.
GATACAAAGCAACTCCGTCCATAGGGTGAAATTTTCAGGATGTGAAGCTTGTTTTAAATGAAAGGGAGTAAGCAGATGAATGTTTGAGTGAATGAACATGAACAGTATAGGGAACGGCTGTCTAGAAATAAAGTGGAATTAGGGTCTAAAAGAAAAGTTGGTTTACCAATAAATATTTAGAAAAAGAGATCATAAGATCGATTCTAGCAGTTCAAAAGTTCCAGGAAACATCTTTTATTCACATGAAGAAAAGTCGACCTTTGAACCTTTGTAATTTTTAACCGCACGCAGTGTAAGAAATCGGGTACACTGGGTAGAAATGTCACTAACTGGCGGACTCTAAAATAGTAAAACAGGGAAAAATTGTTCATAACTATTTCCAAACCTTTAAACAATAAATATTTTAAATAAAGTGAACAAATGTGCAGGTATACACATGTAACAATTTAAGATTGACAGGCTAGGATATGATTGGTTACAGGTTTCATCACGACCTGATATCACAGAAACCTAGAGAATACTGAATACCTGTTTCGTCCCTGTTGAGGACTTTTCAGTAGTACGCATCTGTCGAGGTTCATATCTAGGACCTACCCCTTACAAGGCGAGTTTGTACACCAATCAGTTACTGGAATGGAATCTACACATAACCACAGATATATGTATATTTGAATAAATCGCAGAAGATGGAATTCAAAGTTCACTGGATCAGGTCTCATTGTCAGAATGGTCTAAGCGGAAGGTCCTCATTTCGAACCCTGATGGATGTGTACTGTTGAAAAAAATATATATGTCAACTCATCGCATTTATCCAGCCTATACTAAAGTCTGCCGATATGTGAACTTCAATCAAGTTCACCTTCATTTATAAACTATTTGAGCAAACATTTTGGTAGTTGACAACTGCGCGCAATGCTATTAGAAACAAGCTGTGGCTTAGATTGTGGAATGTCCAGAGAAAAATCGTCTGTTTGAGTTTTGCTGAGTATAAAGGGATTAGTTAAAGTAATTTTAATAAAATGTGACGAGATTTATGCTAGCATAGATATTAAACAATATTTCATTAAGATAAATAATAAAGGATTTCATAGATGTCACATGTGCACAGGTCAAGGTGTAGTTCAGATATTTTGGTAAAAAGTGACGCGATTTTGCAAAGTGGTATGCTTTTCATTTTATGTTTCCTATTACAGACGCTCTGTTTCAACGAATGTGTAAGTAATATAATCTATTAAATCATCTATACAGATATTTGACCTATTTTGGTTATGAGTGGAACATTGTGTTTCAACAGCACATCTTCGTATAACCACCTTCTTTGCAGTCCTCTTTAGTTAGCTTCATCATTGTCCACAACTTCACAGTTCCTGCTCACATGAATCCCTCCATGTCATCCTTGGACTCTTACTTGACCGCACCATATTCAGGTTAAATGATTAATACGATCCATTGCACATTAGGTGGTTCTCATGGTCCAAGTGGTGTCTAGTGAAAAACGCTTTGGCGTTTGAAACTATGGGCAGGTACATCCGTATGACAAGTTACAAATAGGATGAAATGCGCAACCTGAATTACACTGCTAGTCACCATCTATCGATTAACTTTTAATTAAATACCCAGACATCGTGGAAGCATCTACAGGAGAAACCCAGATGTCAATGTGAGACCAAGCCCTTTGGTCTAATCACTCAACGGAAAAATATAAAAAACTGAATTAAAGTTATGTAATTTTGTCTTGTGAGAAAACCTGATGATATAGTGGCGTTTAATGATGAAATTTTGAGCACAATTCGATACTGACTACCAGTGTGCTCCAAATGTCATCAGTGAATAATATTGTACCTTGTTTTTCAATTTTACCAAATAAAAGTATTCTAGGATGCGAGTTTCACTCCACTCTGTCGAATATCGTGAATTTACTTAAATATTATACAAAGGATTGGCATTTAAAATTTGTTCTCCTTCTAAGAGTTTATATTTCTGTACATGCTATAAAATATGTCCTGTGGAAACACTTTCAATTTTTTTATCATATTAGGGACAATTTCTTCACGAAACAGTAAGAACACAAACATAATTATTTATTGAAATCATAAATTTGATCAGTTAATTATATTATTTAAAATTTGATACCATTTCAGAAAATAAACTGTGAAGAGAACTGCAAATCTGTTAGATAACCCTGCAACTCAAGCTTGAACACACATATATACTTATTCTTTTCAATAATGTCCCTTCAGGTTCTTACAATCATAAAATATAAATTTATTTTCAAGTATTGGTTTTGAAGGGATTTTGTTTGATTGCATGGAGGATTTAATCATGAGCTGACATCAGTTAGAGAACCACTGGAAAACCCGGGAGTACTGGACAGCTGTTTCGTCCTAGTTTGAGACTCTTCAGCAGTACGCACCCACCGGGATTCAAACCCAGGACCTTCTGGTTACAAGGCGAGCTCGTAGACCATTGAGCCACTGGGATCCGATCCAATGGTCCTTGAATTCTAATTTCTGTCAATTCACGACATAGCGCGACCACTTCGCAATGTCTTCTTCGATGAGTTACTGCCTCATCTTCAACCTGCTGTACCCTACTTTATTGTCGTTACGATAGTGATAGCTGCCTCACTCTGATGAAATAAACTTTGTGAAGTACGCTGATGATTTAACGGTTTCAATGGCTGTTAACTCCCAGCTAGATTGTACTAAAATAAATAGCTTTTTATCGGAGTCAGCAAATGGTCTGAGTCTAACGGTCTTAAACGGAATCCTTCTAAGTGTCAAACTGTTGATTTCAGCTTAAGATGTAAACGACAGTTAAAAAAAGTCATCGATTCTCATGACACTTGTAAAATTGACGACAATGATATAGGAATCAAATCAGAAATTAAGTATCTTGGACTCATTCTCTCTTCAGATCTCTCCTGGTCTTCCCATGTCTAAGCAATCTCCAGTGAAATATTCCGCCTGACATTTTACATTAAGAAGTTAAGACACTCGGGTATAACTCAACCCCTCCTCTTACAGTTCCTAAACTCTTGCATCCTACCTATTCTTCTTTATTGCTCACCCTTATTCTTTCCTGGTTTGCTTAAAAAGAACTATGTCACAATTCACAGAATACTGAAGACTGTCAGTAGGGTGAGTGGTGTCCCAGTGGACCACATAGTTAACGTTGTTGTCGATAGGCACTTGTATTGATGATTCTTCTCACCATGAGTGCTCCTTCCCCTTAACCCTCTTGGGTATTTTTACTGTGCTTATTATTACGAACATTATTATTCCAATTATTATCATTATTCGTCATAACTTATGCCCTTCATGCAAGCATCCTCTCAAAACTATCGACTTTTTCACTCGTACTATCCGGACCTACTATTAGTGATATTATCTCTTTTCTCAATATATGCTTCTACCTGTTTCATTTCACATATTCCTTATCGCATTATGAAACTCTCATTCCAGTCTTACTACCTCCTGTTTAACACAGACCACTTTGTACTAGCCACTCACCTGACACCTTTTATATCCTTGAACTGACTTGCCAATCTTCCTAACTCACACTCTACAAATCTATTATGATTAATCACCGCCATTGTCCCCCATTTCACAATATTTTGTGATCGATTTCAGCCTAGCACGTTTGTCGCACAAATACGACTATTTGTTTTAACACCCCATAACAACTAATCTGTTATTCTACGTTAGAAATATATCCACCGCATAACTGGCTATCACTATTGTAACGACAATAAATATTATATTTGATAATTGTAAGAACCTGAAGAAAAATCATTGAAAAGAATATTCTTCGTTGAGATTGACTTTTAATTCATAAAATGGGAATATTTTACACTATCAAATATATATTTATATTCATTTGGACAGTAGGTCGAAGGTTTCATTGAATGAAATGTCTTCTACAGGAAGTTCATGACAAACTTCACTGATATTCAAGAGAGCGGGATAGAGGAGTAGTTTCTTCACTTCCATCTTTTGGTGTATTTAGGTAGGAGATCTCAAAGATAATCGGATTTCTAAGATATCTCGCTTGTTGAACGATGAAATCACAAATTAACCTGTCAAATGTTTGGAATACTCGTAGAGTCTCCTATGATTTTACCTTGCACTGAAATATGTATTTGCTAAGCAGTTTGACCAAAACCGAATTCATAAGGAATATGGTTCAACGATATATAACGATACATTAATCATGTGATTAATGCAAATTATCACGACAAGATGCCTTAACCACGGACTATATGCGTGGACGGCAAGCATCCTACCATTGTGCCACCGACGCACACTTTACAAATGAATACCGAATAATTAGGCCTAAGGTTGGATAACTATAGATAAATGAATATAATACAATGATCACTAGAGAAATGCACTCTTCCTATATACAGTTGATAAGAATGTTGGAAATTCTTAAACCAAAGCCAATTCGCTCACTCATATTTATGACGAATCGTTTGTAGGGAATTCTGTTGTAATTGATTCAAAAATCATTTTATCTTCATGCACTATTCATCTTGAAAGAAGTTAGGTTACCTAATGTTGCTTCTGATATCGTTATTGTGATTTATACTTTAAACATCTGAAACAGCCCAATCTAGTATTTTCTTTTGCATGCATTATTGTTTTCAGAAGAGAGGTATGTTTATAGATGCGGACAACATTCAAATTTTTTTTCCCTTCACGTTCCCAGTGGAACATAGGGCCTCAAGCTAGAAGGCTTGAAGTTTCTGTAGCAGTGTTTATTTTTACAGGATGGGGTTGCTAGCCTCATGCCCAACCTTTCCTCTTTACCAGCATTATTTCTGGCTTAGCAAGGTAAAGGAGTGCGTCAGCCAGGGTTCGAACCCCGGATCATGTGCATGATCTGCGAGCGTCCTAACCGCTGTACCACCGACGCACCAAAATTCACATAATTAAAACCTAATGATAATTTGTTGTGACAGAACTATTTGCTGAAGGCATAATCTGACGACAGTGAGAAGTGTGTCTGAATCAACCGTTTGCCGCTTATGAAAATAAGCCGTTTTGTCTATGTGAAATGCAGAACACAATTACGGCCTACAGTTTACTGCAAGAGTTATTCAGAAATGAGTGGAATATTAGTTTAAGTCATTGTTAATAACATTCATCAGCAAGGTATGAAATTTTACAGAGGATAAGTCTACGACTTCATTATTCAGTAGCATATTCCATAATTACAGACGTCCCATGCCTTTATTAAGGGATTCGACGACAAATTAATGATGAACCCAGAAGAGTGTGAACAATATCTCAAAACATAATTTGTGTTAATAATGCACTCATGTAATTGTTACTTGTATCTAACATTTTGCCATACGCTGCGTGATGAGACGGCAACTTAAACTCACGTTCATATGTGCTTCTAGTTTGTCATTAACGGAAAGCCACAAACAGAAGAGAGTTGGCGTTTAACAAATTTGCGTGAAGAAACAATACTGGCAATGAATTTGTCAATTTAATTAGGGACTACAGCTTAATTAGACAAATTGGCATCATATTACCTCACAATCTTGAATACCAAATTGATAATTAAATTTTGCCTTTTAATTTGAATTAAACAGTTGTAAATTGGGTAAATTAAACGAGTGAATAGATAATTTATAGTCAAATTATTTAATACACAGTAGGCAATCACAGTTGAAGAATTTAAAAATAGATCAAATTTAGTGTGTTTATCCATTCATTTCTCACCATTATAGACTCGAAGTTCCAATGCATAGGAAAACTCGGAAGCATTGCTAATACACCAAAATGTGAACTCATAGGTGTCATATATGTAACCAGTGGCTTGATAGATACAAGCACTCATGATGCTGACGGTAATAAAATGACAGAATCCTGATATAAAACATAAGTGTCCAAGACTGACATATCAGCTTTCAGCTAAGACACCTTCACTAATACATTGAAAAAGTCACTATTTCAGTCAGAATCCACTTTTGCAAATTTCTGGAAACTCAGCTAAAATACTTTATGATATGGTGTGGATACTGTTAAGTGAATGGTATCAAGAATTAATGTCTCCAAGTATCAATTTGTTGGGATTTGATTGATTGGTTACAGGATGTCATCATGAGCTGAGAACCACTGGAAAACCTGGAAGTACTGGACAGCTATTTCATTCTAGTTTGAGACTCTTTATCAGTACGTACCCTCCGCCTGAGTTCGACCCCAGGACTTTCTGGTTACAAGGCGAGCTTGTAGACCATTAAGCCACCGGGACCCAATCCAATGGCCCTATTCAGGTAGGTAGTTACCTGGGGTTCTAGTGGGAAGTCGCGACAAGTAGGTTGCAGCATATCGGCGTGAGGGCAAATACTCGCCAAAGACATTAGCTAGTGGCCGCGGTATTTCATGAATTCAGAGAAGTTAGAAATCATGGGGCACTGGATCGGGTCCCAGTGGCCTAGTGGTCTACGAGCCCGCCTTGTAACCAGAAGGTCATGGGTTCAAACTTAGATGGTGGGTGTGTACTGATGAAGAGTCTCAAGCTAAGACGAGACAGCTGTCCAGTACTTCCAGATTTTCCAGTGTTTCCCAGCTCATGATGAAATCCTGTAACCAATCAATGTATCCCTTGGCCTATGTAAGTAAACGCAGAACAACAGCCAGAACATTAATTATGAAACATTTCCATTGGATTTCCTTTCTCTTCGTCTGAAAAGTTCAATCAATAAATTTCGGATTTATATGAATGTCAGAAAAACCAACATTCTTCAGTCAAGTGACAATTGGAAGCAGTGCATTCTGATTATTTCCACGCTTACTTATCTAATTACATGCATGAGTCGACAACACATGAGATTACAGTCATACTCGGTAAAATAATTAAGTATGAACACAACATTTCTCCACTCTTATGATTACAAGACCACTGAACAAACTTTAACAACATTGTCTGTATCGATTACTGTAAGGAAGCGTAAATAAAGTTGAGAAAAGACACTAATTATTCCATGTGATTACTTCTCTAACTGAGAGGTTACGTAATATGCGTTTGAAGGGAATATTCCATTTTTTAATTACTATGTTGCATTCTATTTCATTTTACAGGTAGAGGCTATGACGAATTCGTAATGCCAATTCAGTCTCTTATGGACATTTAGACGTTCGCCGTGCAAAAGTTGAAAGCATAATTTACTGACTGAAATTTCTGAAATATTATACTTTGAATTTTCTTTATTACACATATAACTTAAAATTGACATTAATGACGCTGGTAAATATTTTATATTAAACTCTATGCTTTCTCAATAAAATTGCAAAATACATATTCTGACTTCTTATGCCTGTCTGAGGAGTCCCATTCTAGGAAGGAATCTACCGTGTGTATTAACGGTGGAGAACGAAGCGGATTCTTTCACAGTCCTTCAGAATGTCACTGACTTTTTTCTGAAATGAATATGTGGTAATTCAGTTATCTTAGAACGCACATCTAAAAAACGGTCATCCTCGTTAAACTCGTTAGTATTCAATCTATTCATCATTTCGTCAAATGAAGTTAAGCACTGAATTCAGGTCACACTTTGACGCCACAAAAACAACTGAAAGTACAACGCTGAAGTGATGTGTCTCATTGAACGGGAAACAAAACTGAATGCAAGAAAGCACGCAAATAACGGAGGGATAATTAAAACAAACAGTGGAATAAGGATATAAATTATTCAGTGAATTTCAGGATTCGTGTAAATGTGTAGAAGATATGGTCAACAAACCATGGTAACTATCCCCAGAAGAAAGAGAGAGACTAAATTCCACTTACGACACTGTACTTCAATGGCCGAATCGACCGGTTATATCCACTAGAAAGGTATCTTTATTAACACAAAGGTAAACGCATTCATGTACTGCAGCAATGCATCCTCAAATATAATGAAACAAAAATATCGTCATCTGTTTCGAATTCTGGAATGAAAGACTTCTGCATGTATAGCTTGTTCAGAGACATGTGCATACGTATTCTCAATAAAGTAATAATTATTTGTAGGGTGAATGGTGTTTGAAATCGCTGGAATTCAACGCCTATGCTTCTTAATTTCATGAAAAGGATTTTAACGGCAACTGAAAGAGTGTACGACAAACTGGGAGAGAGGTTTTGCATTCCTTCGATTATTAGGATGAAGCGTGTGAAAATACACCCTTATTAGGTGGAAGAAATTAGTGTGCATGAATCCATGAATGTTATATGAAATTTGTTTAGTATCTAAGCAAATTTCATATAACATTCATGGATTTCATGCACACTAATTTCTTCCACCTAATAAGGGTGTATTTTCACACGCTTCATCCTAATAATCGAAGGAATGCAAAACCTCTCTCCCAGTTTGTCGTACACTCTTTCAGTTGCCGTTAAAATCCTTTTCATGAAATTAAGAAGCATAGGCGTTGAATTCCAGCGATTTCAAACACCATTCACCCTACAAATAATTATTACTTTATTGAGAATACGTATGCACATGTCTCTGAACAAGCTATACATGCAGAAGTCTTTCATTCCAGAATTCGAAACAGATGACGATATTTTTGTTTCATTATATTTGAGGATGCATTGCTGCAGTACATGAATGCGTTTACCTTTGTGTTAATAAAGATACCTTTCTAGTGGATATAACCGGTCGATTCGGCCATTGAAGTACAGTGTCGTAAGTGGAATTTAGTCTCTCTCTTTCTTCTGGGGATAGTTACCATGGTTTGTTGACCATATCTTCTACACATTTACACGAATCCTGAAATTCACTGAATAATTTATATCCTTATTCCACTGTTTGTTTTAATTATCCCTCCGTTATTTGCGTGCTTTCTTGCATTCAGTTTTGTTTCCCGTTCAATGAGACACTCACTTCAGCGTTGTACTTTCAGTTGTTTTTGTGGCGTCAAAGTGTGACCTGAATTCAGTGCTTAACTTCATTTGACGAAATGATGAATAGATTGAATACTAACGAGTTTAACGAGGATGACCGTTTTTTAGATGTGCGTTCTAAGATAACTGAATTACCACATATTCATTTCAGAAAAAAGTCAGTGACATTCTGAAGGACTGTGAAAGAATCCGCTTCGTTCTCCACCGTTAATACACACGGTAGATTCCTTCCTAGAATGGGACTCCTCAGACAGGCATAAGAAGTCAGAATATGTATTTTGCAATTTTATTGAGAAAGCATAGAGTTTAATATAAAATATTTACCAGCGTCATTAATGTCAATTTTAAGTTATATGTGTAATAAAGAAAATTCAAAGTATAATATTTCAGAAATTTCAGTCAGTAAATTATGCTTTCAACTTTTGCACGGCGAACGTCTAAATGTCCATAAGAGACTGAATTGGCATTACGAATTCGTCATAGCCTCTACCTGTAAAATGAAATAGAATGCAACATAGTAATTAAAAAATGGAATATTCCCTTCAAACGCATATTACGTAACCTCTCAGTTAGAGAAGTAATCACATGGAATAATTAGTGTCTTTTCTCAACTTTATTTACGCTTCCTTACAGTAATCGATACAGACAATGTTGTTAAAGTTTGTTCAGTGGTCTTGTAATCATAAGAGTGGAGAAATGTTGTGTTCATACTTAATTATTTTACCGAGTATGACTGTAATCTCATTGTTGTCGACTCATGCATGTAATTAGATAAGTAAGCGTGGAAATAATCAGAATGCACTGCTTCCAATTGTCACTTGACTGAAGAATGTTGGTTTTTCTGACATTCATATAAATCCGAAATTTATTGATTGAACTTTTCAGACGAAGAGAAAGGAAATCCAATGGAAATGTTTCATAATTAATGTTCTGGCTGTTGTTCTGCGTTTACTTACATAGGCCAAAGGATACATTGATTGGTTACAGGATTTCATCATGAGCTGGGAAACACTGGAAAATCTGGAAGTACTGGACAGCTGTCTCGTCTTAGCTTGAGACTCTTCATCAGTACACACCCACCATCTAAGTTTGAACCCATGACCTTCTGGTTACAAGGCGGGCTCGTAGACCACTAGGCCACTGGGACCCGATCCAGTGCCCCATGATTTCTAACTTCTCTGAATTCATGAAATACCGCGGCCACTAGCTAATGTCTTTGGCGAGTATTTGCCCTCACGCCGATATGCTGCAACCTACTTGTCGCGACTTCCCACTAGAACCCCAGGTAACTACCTACCTGAATAGGGCCATTGGATTGGGTCCCGGTGGCTTAATGGTCTACAAGCTCGCCTTGTAACCAGAAAGTCCTGGGGTCGAACTCAGGCGGAGGGTACGTACTGATAAAGAGTCTCAAACTAGAATGAAATAGCTGTCCAGTACTTCCAGGTTTTCCAGTGGTTCTCAGCTCATGATGACATCCTGTAACCAATCAATCAAATCCCAACAAATTGATACTTGGAGACATTAATTCTTGATACCATTCACTTAACAGTATCCACACCATATCATAAAGTATTTTAGCTGAGTTTCCAGAAATTTGCAAAAGTGGATTCTGACTGAAATAGTGACTTTATCAATGTATTAGTGAAGGTGTCTTAGCTGAAAGCTGATATGTCAGTCTTAGACACTTATGTTTTATATCAGGATTCTGTCATTTTATTACCGTCAGCATCATGAGTGCTTGTATCTATCAAGCCACTGGTTACATATATGACACCTATGAGTTCACATTTTGGTGTATTAGCAATGCTTCCGAGTTTTCCTATGCATTGGAACTTCGAGTCTATAATGGTGAGAAATGAATGGATAAACACACTAAATTTGATCTATTTTTAAATTCTTCAACTGTGATTGCCTACTGTGTATTAAATAATTTGACTATAAATTATCTATTCACTCGTTTAATTTACCCAATTTACAACTGTTTAATTCAAATTAAAAGGCAAAATTTAATTATCAATTTGGTATTCAAGATTGTGAGGTAATATGATGCCAATTTGTCTAATTAAGCTGTAGTCCCTAATTAAATTGACAAATTCATTGCCAGTATTGTTTCTTCACGCAAATTTGTTAAACGCCAACTCTCTTCTGTTTGTGGCTTTCCGTTAATGACAAACTAGAAGCACATATGAACGTGAGTTTAAGTTGCCGTCTCATCACGCAGCGTATGGCAAAATGTTAGATACAAGTAACAATTACATGAGTGTATTATTAACACAAATTATATTTTAAGATATTGTTCACACTCTTCTGGGTTCATCATTAATTTGTCGTCGAATACCTTAATAAAGGCATGGGACGTCTGTAATTATGGGATATGCTACTGAATAATGAAGTCGTAGACTTATCCTCTGTAAAATTTCATACCTTGCTGATGAATGTTATTAACAATGACTTAAACTAATATTCCACTTATTTCTGAATAACTCTTGCAGTAAACTGTAGGCCGTAATTGTGTTCTGCATTTCACATAGACAAAACGGCTTATTTTCATAAGCGGCAAACGGTTGATTCAGGCACACTTCTCACTGTCGTCAGATTATGCCTTCAGCAAATAGTTCTGTCACAACAAATTATCATTAGGTTTTAATTATGTGAATTTTGGTGCGTCGGTGGTACAGCGGTTAGGACGCTCGCAGATCATGCACATGATCCGGGGTTCGAACCCTGGCTGACGCACTCCTTTACCTTGCTAAGCCAGAAATAATGCTGGTAAAGAGGAAAGGTTGGGCATGAGGCTAGCAACCCCATCCTGTAAAAATAAACACTGCTACAGAAACTTCAAGCCTTCTAGCTTGAGGCCCTATGTTCCACTGGGAACGTGAAGGGAAAAAAAATTTGAATGTTGTCCGCATCTATAAACATACCTCTCTTCTGAAAACAATAATGCATGCAAAAGAAAATACTAGATTGGGCTGTTTCAGATGTTTAAAGTATAAATCACAATAACGATATCAGAAGCAACATTAGGTAACCTAACTTCTTTCAAGATGAATAGTGCATCGAAGATAAAATGATTTTTGAATCAATTACAACAGAATTCCCTACAAACGATTCGTCATAAATATGAGTGAGCGAATTGGCTTTGGTTTAAGAATTTCCAACATTCTTATCAACTGTATATAGGAAGAGTGCATTTCTCTAGTGATCATTGTATTATATTCATTTATCTATAGTTATCCAACCTTAGGCCTAATTATTCGGTATTCATTTGTAAAGTGTGCGTCGGTGGCACAATGGTAGGATGCTTGCCGTCCACGCATATAGTCCGTGGTTAAGGCATCTTGTCGTGATAATTTGCATTAATCACATGATTAATGTATCGTTATATATCGTTGAACCATATTCCTTATGAATTCGGTTTTTGGTCAAACTGCTTAGCAAATACATATTTCAGTGCAAGGTAAAATCATAGGAGACTCTACGAGTATTCCAAACATTTGACAGGTTAATTTGTGATTTCATCGTTCAACAAGCGAGATATCTTAGAAATCCGATTATCTTTGAGATCTCCTACCTAAATACACCAAAAGATGGAAGTGAAAAAACTACTCCTCTATCCCGCTCTCTTGAATATCAGTGAAGTTTGTCATGAACTTCCTCTAGAAGATATTTCATTCAATGAAACCTTCGACCTACTGTCCAAATGAATATAAATATATATTTGATAGTGTAAAATATTCCCATTTTATGAATTAAAAGTCAATCTCAACGAAGAATATTCTTTTCAATGATTTTTCTTCAGGTTCTTACAATTATCAAATATAATATTTATTGTCGTTACAATAGTGATAGCCAGTTATGCGGTGGATATATTTCTAACGTAGAATAACAGATTAGTTGTTATGGGGTGTTAAAACAAATAGTCGTATTTGTGCGACAAACGTGCTAGGCTGAAATCGATCACAAAATATTGTGAAATGGGGGACAATGGCGGTGATTAATCATAATAGATTTGTAGAGTGTGAGTTAGGAAGATTGACAAATCAGTTCAAGGATATAAAAGGTGTCAGGTGAGTGGCTAGTACAAAGTGGTCTGTGTTAAACAGGAGGTAGTAAGACTGGAATGAGAGTTTCATAATGCGATAAGGAATATGTGAAATGAAACAGGTAGAAGCATATATTGAGAAAAGAGATAATATCACTAATAGTAGGTCCGGATAGTACGAGTGAAAAAGTCGATAGTTTTGAGAGGATGTTTGCATGAAGGGCATAAGTTATGACGAATAATGATAATAATTGGAATAATAATGTTCGTAATAATAAGCACAGTAAAAATACCCAAGAGGGTTAAGGGGAAGGAGCACTCATGGTGAGAAGAATCATCAATACAAGTGCCTATCGACAACGACGTTAACTATGTGGTCCACTGGGACACCACTCACCCTACTGACAGTCTTCAGTATTCTACGAATTGTGACATAGTTCTTTTTAAGCAAACCAGGAAAGAATAAGGGTGAGCAATAAAGAAGAATAGGTAGGATGCAAGAGTTTATGAACTGTAAGAGGAGGGGTTGAGTTATACCCGAGTGTCTTAACTTCTTAATGTAAAATGTCAGGCGGAATATTTCACTGGAGATTGCTAAGACATGGGAAGACCAGGAGAGATCTGAAGAGAGAATGAGTCCAAGATACTTAATTTCTGATTTGATTCCTATATCATTGTCGTCAATTTTACAAGTGTCATGAGAATCGATGAATTTTTTTAACTGTCGTTTACATCTTAAGCTGAAATCAACAGTTTGACACTTAGAAGGATTCCGTTTAAGACCGTTAGACTCAGACCATTTGCTGACTCCGATAAAAAGCTATTTATTTTAGTACAATCTAGCTGGGAGTTAACAGCCATTGAAACCGTTAAATCATCAGCGTACTTCACAAAGTTTATTTCATCAGAGTGAGGCAGCTATCACTATCGTAACGACAATAAAGTAGGGTACAGCAGGTTGAAGATGAGGCAGTAACTCATCGAAGAAGACATTGCGAAGTGGTCGCGCTATGTCGTGAATTGACAGAAATTAGAATTCAAGGACCATTGGATCGGGTCCCAGTGGCTCAACGGTCTACGAGCTCGCCTTGTAACCAGAAGGTCCTGGGTTCGAATCCCGGTGGGTGCGTACTGCTGAAGAGTCTCAAACTAGGACGAAACAGCTGTCCAGTACTCCGGGTTTTCCAGTGGTTCTCTAACTGATGTCAGCTCATGATTAAATCCTCCATGCAATCAAACAAAATCCCTTCAAAACCAATACTTGAAAATAAATTTATATTTTATGATTGTAAGAACCTGAAGGGACATTATTGAAAAGAATAAGTATATATGTGTGTTCAAGCTTGAGTTGCAGGGTTATCTAACAGATTTGCAGTTCTCTTCACAGTTTATTTTTCTAAAATGGTATCAAATTTCAAATAATATAATTAACTGATCAAATTTATGATTTCAATAAATAATTATGTTTGTGTTCTTACTGTTTCGTGAAGAAATTGTGCCTAATATGAAAAAAAATTGAAAGTGTTTCCACAGGACATATTTTATAGCATGTACAGACATATAAACTCTTAGAAAGAGAACAAATTTTAAATGCCAATCCTTTGTATAATATTTAAGTGAATTCACGATATTCGACAGAGTGGAGTGAAACTCGCATCCTAGAATACTTTTATTTGGTAAAATTGAGAAACAAGGTACAACATTATTCACTGATGACATTTGGAGCACACTGGTAGTCAGTAACAAATTGTGCTCGAAAGTTCATCATTAAACACCACTATATCACCTGGTTTTCTTACAAGACAAAATTACATAACTTTAATTCAGTTTTTTATATTTTTCCGTTGAGTGATTAGACCAAAGGGCTTGGTTTCACATTGACATCTGGGTTTCTCCTGTAGATGCTTCCACGATGTCTGGGTATTTAATTAAAAGTTAATTGATAGATGGTGACTAGCAGTGTAATTCAGGTTGCGCATTTCGTCCTATTTGTAACTTGTCATATGGATGTACCTGCCCATAGTTTCAAACGCCAAAGCGTTTTTCACTAGACACCACTTGGACCATGAGAACCACCTATTGTGCAACGGATCGTATTAATTATTTAACCTGAATATGGTGCGGTCAAGTAGGAGTCCAAGGATGACATGGAGGGATTCATGTGAGCAGGAACTGTGAGGTTGTGGACAATGATGAAGCTAGCTAAAGAGGACTGCAAAGAAGATGGTTATACGAAGATGTGCTGTTGAAACACAATGTTCCACTCATAACCAAAATAGGTCAAATATCTGTATAGATGATTTAATAGATTATATTACTTACACATTCGTTGAAACAGAGCGTCTGTAATAGGAAACATAAAATGAAAAGCATACCACTTTGCAAAATCGCGTCACTTTTTACCAAAATATCTGAACTACACCTTGGCCTGTGCACATGTGACATCTATGAAATCCTTTATTATTTATCTTAATGAAATATTGTTTAATATCTATGCTAGCATAAATCTCGTCACATTTTATTAAAATTACTTTAACTAATCCCTGAATACTCAGCAAAACTCAAACAGACGATTTTTCTCTGGACATTCCACAATCTAAGCCACAGCATGTTTCTAATAGCATTGCGCGCAGTTGTCAACTACCAAAATGTTTGCTCAAATAGTTTATAAATGAAGGTGAACTTGATTGAAGTTCACATATCGGCAGACTTTAGTATAGGCTGAATAAATGCGATGAGTCGACATATATATTTTTTTCAACAGTACACATCCATCAGGGTTCGAAATGAGGACCTTCCGCTTAGACCATTCTGACAATGAGACCTGATCCAGTGAACTTTGAATTCCATCTTCTGCGATTTATTCAAATATACATATATCTGTGGTTATGTGTAGATTCCATTCCAGTAACTGATTGGTGTACAAACTCGCCTTGTAAGGGGTAGGTCCTAGATTCGAACCACGACAGGTGCGTACTACAGGGACGAAACAAGTATTCAGTATTCTCTAGGTTTCTGTGATATCAGGTCGTGATGAAACCTGTAACCAATCATATCCTAGCCTGTCAATCTTAAATTGTTACATGTGTATACCTGCACATTTGTTCACTTTATTTAAAATATTTATTGTTTAAAGGTTTGGAAATAGTTATGAACAACCTTTACCTGTTTTACTATTTTAGAGTCCGCCAGTTAGTGACATTTCTACCCAGTGTACCCGATTTCTTACACTGCGTGCAGTTAAAAGTTACAAAGGTTCAAAGGTCGACTTTTCTTCATGTGAATAAAAGATGTTTCCTGGTACTTTTGAACTGCTAGAATCGTTCTTATGATCTCTTTCTCTAAATATTTATTGGTAAACCAACTTTTCTTTTAGACCCTAATTCCACTTTATTTCTAGACGGCCGTTCCCTATACTGTTCATGTTCATTCACTCAGACATTCATCTGCTTACTCCCTTTCATTTAAAACAAGCTTCACATCCTGAAAATTTCACCCTATGGACGGAGTTGCTTTGTATCACTTTAGTAAATGTATATCTTTGTCATTAATTAAAGCTTTTCCTAAAGATTCAACTGATTTGAGTTAGACTGTAACACTATATATAATTGTAGCTCAGACTGCCAAATATTCAAACAAATCTTGTTTTGATTTCCTAAACAATCTGAGATTATTCTCAATCAACTTTGAATGATTCAATGGGACTCGAACCATGAATTACCTAGCAAAATGTTCATCATTTGTGACCTTGATATTTATAGTCTCCCCATTTTTTAACTGCATAAGTGACCGATTAAAATACGATTAAGAATTTGCTTTTATTAGTGTCAAAATTATTCAAGAAAAGCATTTTCTGGCACTTACAGATATTTGGCATCACTTGAAGGGAAAATATTGTTAAAAAAAAACATTAAAAGTGGATTAGTAAATGTGTTAATTAAAGTTGATGAGCATGATTTGTTCAGGAAGTAATTTGCTGGATGGTTCCTAGTAGTGCAATCCAGAGCGTGCGTTTCACCCTATTCGGTACACGTCAACTGGATGTATCTACATTCTCTAGTAAGTGATCGTATCCACACCAAGACTCAGTCAACGCACAAGTTGTTTTGAACACCAAGGAATTATCTAAACGGGATAAGAAAGTCACCTCTTGTGCAATGGGCATGAGTCAGTTACTTGATTTTAAGCCAGAGAGTCTACATCAAGAGCCTACATATTGGTCCAAACAGCTCACAAAGAAATCAGAATGGATTTAAAAGCAAATCATAATTGTTCATACTGACGAACAGAGATTGAAAGAGAAGTTCAACCACTGCATTAATTTTACCAGTAACAATCGATTTTTGATCTTGAGTTATATCAGCAAAATAATTAGTGTTTCAAAACCTCTAGTTTTCTTGAACTCTGAACTTTAAAAGCTAACGAATTTGGAGAAACCTTCAGCCTTACTATCATAGTACACTATGTATATGTGCGTATTTTGTTTTATTAGTACTTATGCACTAAGCTAACAGTTGTGTGTGGAAATTTGATTAGACATTTTGAATTTAGTGTGTACACTGTGAGCATTTACTCACCTTTGTCAGATGGTGTTTTTTATGTAGATGAATATATAGATTCCCCAAAACTATCCTTCTGCTCTAACTTTCTGATTTTCTAATATTTCCATAAATTTAGAAAAACAAGCGCCACACAAATAGAAACTCAATTGTGAGTTCAGTGCATCTAAATATCAGGTAAATATTTATATTTGTCACTTTTTTCAGAATCTGTCAATGAATTTCAATTAACAAGAGTGAAGCTGTGATGAGGAGTCTTCATGCGGCAGACGTTTTTACACTCTGCGCAAGGATTTTATCTATATGGCTATTCCCCTTAGATGTTAGAAGATTTTGATGTGGTTTTGTTCTCTGAGCTGGATGGTTAGTTTGCGAAGCTTTCATCGCCCTACTGGGTGACATCTTCAGCGCATACTTCAATTTGAAGTGAGCTTTTAGGTTTCTCCACGAGTTTATTAATCATTCCTCCTGGTCACCTTGGACGTGATTGGTTGTTTATGTGTTTTCACACCTTCTAGGTTACTTGTATTGGAACTGATTGTTTCTGTGACTTGAACTTTGACCCTATGTGTGTGAAGTTTCTTTCTTATTGGTTGATAAATTTTATCTATCTCGATGTGTCTATTGATTGATGATTCACTGGAATGCCAAGCTTCTAAAAATTCTCTAGCATTCTTGTTATTTCCTTTGTCTAATATTTGAACGTTGTCCCAGTCGAATTGATGTCCGTGGTTGTCTGTGTGTAGTGAATGAGGGAGTGTATATCATGTCTTTTGACGGCTAGCTTATGTTCGTGGATACGAAGACGAAGGGGACGTCCACTTTGGCCAATGTAGTGTTTTTCACAGTTGTTACAGTTTATTTTGTAGATGATGTTGGTTTTGTCTCTTTCGCTGTCGAGTCTTTTGGTTGACATAGAATTGAGTGCAGCTACTTTGTTGGTTTGTGTACGACGTCAATTCCTAAAGGTTTGAAGAGTCTTGTAGTGATTTCTGGGAAATCCTATATATATGGTAAGGCAATTTTATTTGTGTTTTCCTTGGTGGCTTTTGGTTTGATAGGTTGGCTTGGGGGTATATATCTTTGATGAAATTCCATGGATATCCATTCTTTTGGAAGACGTCCATGAGATACTTTTCTTCAATTTTTCTTAAGGTGGGAGTGCTGCAGTGAGTCCTTGCTCTCTTGAATAGTGTTTGTATGCAGTTCCTTTTGTGTGCTATTGAGTTGTTGCTGTTGTAATTCAGTATTTGGTCTGTGTGAGTTGATTTCCTATAAACTTGAGTTTCTAATTCTCCTGTAGTTGTTCGCCTGACTAAGACGTCCAAAAATGGTATTTTGTTCTCGGATTCCTCTTCTCTTGTGAATTTGATGTCGTTAGAAGATTTAACCACTGACTCAATTCTTGTATAAAGTCAGAGAAAAGACATAGTATTCAACGTCTGAAGCAAAATTCAGAGATTTATTTATCTAAACTTACTAGGTGATATTTCGCCTAATTTTCGAAGGAGTAAGCAAATACGAAAATCATATTAGTGAAGTTAGTGGTTTTAATAATTGTTGAATCACTACGTATTTGAAAAAAAAACTACATTATACAACATGACTGAGGTTTTAATGAGATAATGACAAGACATATATTTAACTCCATTCTATTTTGGAACGGTATCTAGTACATTTCATTCATCAGTTTTCATTATAAGTCATCTGAGCAAGTTGTTATTGTTCTATTGTAGTTAACTAGCTGTTGCCAAGACACAGAACAAAACGATTCCCTTGAGAAGAAATGTCATCCAACTAACTTTATTATAAACTAGTATGTCGGTGTATAAAATCTGGAGTTTTCCTGACTGACAGCTTCATATTATTCTTTCTCATATGACGGAAATGAAGAGTAAAATATTCTCAGAAATTTATCGTCATTATATTTCAGTTTGACATGAAAACTTGAAACGGTATAACTTTTTGTAAAATACCTCATGAACAATCTAATCACAGTATTTATACTTAATTGGACATTTCAACTAACTATGTAACTATTATCCATTTTTATCCTAGACTGCATAACATTAGATTTTCATATCACATGTTGATTTTGTTTGCATTATTTGTCTCTCTCCCTGTTTAATCCCTAATTTTGATTGCAATGTGAGTCAATGGTATAGCGGTTAGGACTTTAGCGGCCATGCACATGGTCAGGGGTTCGATTCCCGGCCGACGCACACCGATATCACATGCTGAAAATTCCATACTTGTACCAAAAGTGCTCTGTGGAATCATGCTATAATCAAAACAAACAATAATAAAAATAATTTTGTTTGAGTGATGCAAGGTCATTTCTGACCTTTGATTGTTTGTAGACGCCACTGGTGTATGATTCTAGTGGACAGCACTTTGGATACAACCATTTTGCGAATATTCTACTTGCTTCTTAGTATTTTTTCTGTGCTTTGACCCTATTGTGCAGCTGCTTTACAGTGCTTTTGAGGTAATTTTGAGGTGTTGATGTTATCATTATTTTATAGAACCACAAATCACTGGGAAAATCGTCATTTTACTACCTTTCGAGTACTTAGTGACTGAGTAAGTCTCAAGGATATTTTGTCAGCTATGTAGTAGGACGCAAAGATCCTTTTCCGTCGCTCAGACTGCAATGAGTCGGTTTTTGTCGTAAAACTTGTATCTCAGTACTTCATGAATAGCTTTTCAAATAGTGAAGGGTGAATAGTGATATAAGGATAGATATTTGGGCATTCTGGTAGAGTATAATTCCATTATGGATAAAATTACTTTGATAAAGTCACACAGTGTTATACAGTAACATTTACTGATAATGTTTTAAGTCAATACTAACTGTACGTATTAGTAAATATCTTCATTACCTAAATCAACTTTCTATCAGTGACCAAAAACTAACGTTTCATTGCACATATTTTGAGCGAAGTATCCTAGGAATTTCATCGTTTGCTAAAATGTCACTTCAGTTTGTAAAATAACGACTAAATAGTAGGTTAAATCATGGTACCCAGGTGCAAAATCAGACACAAATTCACTAATTATGATGGTATCAACCATAATGCATTTTGAAATAAAAGTCTATTGCAACCTGAGTTTTCCGTTCATACGAGTGACTGATTTTCAGATAGTAGAGAGTGAATAATTATTACATTTATTAGCAGACTTCTACATTAGCCGAATGAATTCCATATTTCAGCTACCCTTGGGGGGAGCATAAAAGTAAGATACCACGTATGAAATGTTGATATGGATTGTCCATTGAAGACAGATATATAAATTAAAACAAATTCATAAATATGATGCGTGGTACTATTGGTTAAATATTCCTTATTCGATGGAAAGAAGACAATTACCTCATTGCCTACACTTTAAAAGTGCCTTAATGTCTTATCACCATTCTGTTTACCTCTGACCAGCAAAGGTATCAGACTGTAATACTAGAAGGCACTAGAAATTATACGCCTGTCTACATACATCAGTTATGACAAACCAAATCGCTTCCTTTTACTACCTAAATGATCATTTCATGTTGAAATAATAAAGATGACTTGCAACTCAGATGGATGATTTGCAATTAGCAGTGTTCTCTGAGCTGGTTGGTTTAGCTGCGGAGCTTTCCTCGTCCTTCTCGATATCATCTTCAGTGAGGATTTTAGCATAAAGTTAAGTGACTTAAATTTTCCATGCGTCTACCGGTAATCATATTTACATATGTTCCATCCTAACGTGATTGGAATAATGTCGAAATTTGAGACAGAGAAAACACCAAAAGTGCCAGGGGATTCCTAAAAGCCTGGTAATCAAACGAATATGCTATTAACAAACATATTAATATAGACCAAGTACACCAAGTAATAAAAAACAATTCATGTGACGAGAAAGTTTAAAATCCGAGTCAATTAAAAAACGATCAGTACATATCTAAAGATGATTGCCGGGAGAGGCAATTCTATCACTCATAGCAAATTTAAATCAGTTTACTCTATGCTGAAAATTGCGGTGGAGATGTTGTTCAGGAGGACGACAAAAGCTCCGCAACTAAACCAACCAGCTCAGAGAACACTACTAATTGCAGATCATTTCATGTTTCATAAATACTTTCATATTGCCAATGAACAAACGCTAACTGAGCAATATTTTAGTAAAGTTGTAAGATATTAAAAGACAATTAGCACTGACCCGTGTTTCATGCCATTTTCTCTGAAAATTAAAACAGCAGGAATATAAATTTTCATGAAAACCAGTGGTAAGTTTAGAATAGATAGAGCTTATTATCATACCCTCTGTGTATACAGTTGACTGCAGAAGGCTAAGCTACACTGATCGACAAACATTTTACATCTACCATTACAGACTGTTTTGATTGTATCATCACCTCATGTTCGAAAGGACTTACAATTACTCAAGTTATATATATATATATATATATCTTGAATTGCACGTTGTGTCAACAAGAAACCTGAATATCGATGAGATGCCCACTAACGACTTGCCTTATTCGGGTAGGTAATTATCTGCGGTTTTAGTGAAAAGCCGTGACCACTAGGGTGCAGCGGGTCGAGTGTGGGGAGAAATACTCGCCCAAGACGTTGGCTAGTGGTCGCTCTATGTCGTGAATTGGCAGAAGTTAGAATTCATGGCCATTGGATCGGGTCCCAGTGCCCTAATGGTCTTCGACCTAGCCCGCTGGCCTGGTAACCAGAAGGTCCTGGGTTCGAACCCCGCTGGGTGCGTACCGCTGAAGAGTCGTAAACTAGGATTCAAAAGTTGTTCAGTACTCCCAGGTTTTCCAATGGTTCTCTAACCAATGTCTGACATTGGAACAATTAACTAAGTTCACTTGATACTTCAAATCGTATCTAAAGAAAATTCCCGAACCTCATATTAATCAAACATATTTTCACTGATTTACCCAACTGTTGAAACCAAAATCGGGAAGAAAACTTACATTTTATGTAACATGGTCAATCTGTTAAATAAAATTTGAAGAAAGAAAGTGGATTAAGTTGAATTTGTGTTTTCCTGTTGTGTTACTGATTCGAAGTGTTTGCCTCTTGTCAAATTGGAGGTATCTATTACATATTTATCAACAATATCTGAGGATTTATTAACACGATACTATTTTGTATTGGAATTCACCAAATAGCATGAGCAAAAGAAAGCAGTTCCCAAATTAATTTCGCGTTATTTTCAGAAAACGTTTAAATGCTTGACAAGTGATTTTTTGATTTCCTTTATTTCATCTTCACGTATCTTGGATAAAAAAATTATTTTCTTGAAATAAAAAGAGATCTCTCAAGATGTTATCGTTTGAATTCATTGCCTACCTTAAAATTAAAAAGATTTCATCTGTTAGTACATATGAATTTTTGCGCAAATCTATATACTACTGATTGATTGAGATGAATAGTTAGATACAACGAATAGATACTACGAATAGAGCGTGACAGCTTTATCAGAGTGATCCAAACACCCGACATCCGTTTTGCTCGGCTGGAGCTGAGATCATTAGTAGTGTACTCAGTTCGTCTTAGCTCAGAGAGCTGAATCAGTTCAAGGAAAACTGCGACTGTTCACAGTACTAACTTAATCTGCATGAATTGGTAATTCTGGGTGTCACGAAGCTTTAGGGCAGAGTATATTTCGCAAGTTTTAGACAATAGAAAGTAATCTGCACCTAATAGAAGAAAACATATATATATATATAAATATATTTCCTTGACATAAGAATTATATTCACTCACACAACGTCGAGGTGGCTGGCCCTAAAGTTTTCAAAGAAATGTATTTTTAAGGTTAGTGTCGAACGTTTGAATAATTCGGAGAATTCAGGCAGTTATGATTCATATAAAGTATAATTATATTTCAATAGTTTACACACAATGATAAGTTTTGTTATTGGTAATATTTTACTGATATTAGTTATGATTCCTATTTGCATTAATTTCACATAGAAAAAATCCTTTCCACTGCTAGGAGATATCATCAGATGATTTGAGGCAATATGCAGGAAGCCTTACCTGAACTAGGTTTCGTGCCTGTTAGCATTCTCCAGCCAGCAAGGCATATCTGCAATCTTGGAGGAACTCGTGTTACTTCTGAGAATTGAACACGTGTCACCCGTTGTTGAGGTCAGACACACTACCAATCAGCTATTTGATCATGTCTATGACCTCCTGTAGGACTGTATTAGAAAACTTTTGAATCCCCATTAACTGGTGTCATGTAATTAGTCCTTTTGTTTAGCACAGGTTGAATTCTATGGGTTAAGTTTGCAATGTGACAACAAGCACTAGTCCTAGGTTAGGCAAGGCCTCCTGCTAACTGCCTCCAACCATCTAATGATAACAGTCATAAGTGTACCATGATGGAGAGCCACCTAGTGGCATGGTGGTAACATTGTAAACTTGATCGATGCAATTCATCTACACTAAACAAAAGGACTAGATACATGACACAATTTACTGTCCAATCAAAACCTCGATGGTTTGATTTATTCCAAAAAAATACGCACATTTCTGAGTAATTAACTCACCTGCTTATGTCATCTCCATAACCACTGAAATGTAATATTGAAGGAAATATCAGTTAAAATGCAATTGTGGACAATAGAAAAAAAACGCCCCATTCCGACTTTTTTTTCTAAAGTAAACGCCAGTTTGACTTAAATTTGTGTTTATGACAACACATTTACTGTTTATCAGCTAAATTTTAAGCACAGAATTCTTTTTTTTAATTCAGAATGATTAAGTCCCTAAAAACAAGTTACCCTATTGCCAAATATCTTCATTTAACAACGACCTCATGATTAGTGAACAAATATAACACCTCTTACTGTTAATGTCGATTATCACAAGATTTTACTTACAGATACTTAGCCATAGACTGCCTAAAAAATAAATTTTCGTGAAGTATAATATTAACACGGTTAGGGTAAGACATGAAGAAGTACTATAACAGCGCGGTAAACTGTTTTTATAACTTATGCAGGATATTTATTTAAAGAACTTTGTGTCTAGGTGACTCGGTGACCTATTCTAACCTCAGCTCCTACCCACCAGTAATGTCGTTTCGATTGTCATCAGACTAAAAGCAGTTACCATCATGGTGAAATTCGTTTATATTATGTTGCCAGGGTGTGGGAGAAGTGGTACAGCTGAGGAATAGGAATGTATTAGTTGTAAGGTGTTCCTGTCAGGTGACTTACATGGCAGCTATGGTAGCACTCTACTATGAAGACGGCGGTTAGGAAAGATCGTCCCTCAAAATTATACATTCTTACTAACCTTCCTGTAGTAAGATTTTATTATGGACATAACTCTATATACTACCTCAAATAAACCTTGTTTGACCGGCCACAAAATGTTGTCCCCTGGGCTCTAAAATCATGCAACACGAATGTTCCTTCTGCTTCAGGTGCTCCAACTCTCAAGATGTGAGATCTTCCACACGACACATACAAAGCATACACAGCTTTCTCAACCAACACTCACTTGATGTGCAGCTGTGTTGGTTTTTGTCGCTAATATTTCGACGAAACAGAAATCAATACCTGATAGCTTCTGTCAACAAGATTTATCGCTAGATGACCCTATGAAATAGTGGAGGATATGATCAACATTGTTTAATATGAATTCTTTTAAGGAACACAAAAATATCGAAGGATTATTCCTCTTTGACCGTTTCATGTCGGCTAAAGCCAAAATGTTCAGCATTAGTAAAGTAAGAGAATAACGGAAACTTACAAGCATTTTGTTTGCATAGTCCTGTGAGTATATATGAAATATATAAGATGTTACTGAATACATGCATAAAATATATCTGTATACTGAATTTAATGCTACCAACATATTTAACTCTGAAATAGTAGTCAACAGGAAACATAAATGGTACAATAATTTGAAAATTTCCACCTAGAAATAACAGTTACAATTTGCATTAGGGAGTAGAAATAGTAGATACTGGAAGAATAGGACAAATCCTCCAACAAAAAAAACACAATCCCTACAAAACCAATACTTGAAAGTTAATTAATCTGATGATCACCAGTGACTGGTCCTATTCAGGCAGTTAACCATGGATTCTAGCGCAAAGGCGTCACCAGTAGGGCATAGCAGGTTGAAGATGAGGCAGTAACTCATCGAAGAAGTCATTGCGAAGTGGTCATGCTATGTCATGAAATGGCAGAAGTTAGAATTCATGGGTTGGCCACTGGGTCGGACCCCAGTGGCTTAATGGGCTACGAACTAGCTCGCTGGCCTTGTAATCAGAAGGTCCTGGTAGTACGCACCCTGATGGTGGGGTGTGCACTGCTGAGAAGCTACGAACTAGTATGAAGCAGCTGTCCAGCACTCTCTGCTGGCTATCCAATAGTTCTGTAACCGTTGTCAATTCATGATGAAATCCTTTAACCAACCAAACACAGGACATATGTTCCGTTTGTTCCCAAGTTTTATATGCATATTTGAGTGCTTATGTCCGCAAACGAGTGAGTATCCTTAAATTTAGGCTATTATTTAACCGAAAATTAAATCGGTACAATGTAATTTATCAAAATTTGCTATCTGACATAGACGATCAGAAGAATTCAGCGAATAATTATAGGACTCCTTTGTCTTCCTATGAATAAATGAGAGCTACAATCAAGAATATTTTGGTACTTATTTCTGACCACTTCACCTGAATGCATATGTATATGTGGATAGCAGACGGTTAAAACTGGTATAAGCATTTTGATTCATTCGTTTCCGATGTAGAAGAATTTATGTTTCCGAGCTGGGTGATTTCGTTGTTCTACTAGGCAGCACCTTCAAAGTGGGATTGTATTATAATTGTACCCCCTGACCACCTCAGTTTTGATTAGTTGATAATTTGTTTCTTTGTTAAGCGTTTAGACCTTTTTCTCATGTTGTTAATTCTTTAATAGTTGGTAGATTTGATGTGTAATAATGTTTCTGCCAATCGTTGATTCGTCTAAGTAATTTCCCGGCATTTTCAATGTTTCCAGTATGTGAAGTTTCTAAATTTTCCCAACCTATCCTATGTTCATAATTGTCCACATGCATCAATATGAAAGAGTACATGTCACATCTTTGCACAACTAGTTTGTGTTCTTGAATTCTGTGTAGAAAAGAACGCCTACTTTGACCAACATCGTCTTTGCCCTCTCATATTTTCCTACGTAAGTGAAGCAGAAGGCGTTTTGGAGAGAATAATTGTATAGGGTATTCAGTTGACTTGCGTTTTGCACTTTAATATCGTTCCACCCATGCATTAATTATTTTTTAGAATCCACAATATGCATAAACAGGTAATGTTGGAGTGTTTTCATCGATAAAACTTTAGCAAAACTGATGTGGTGTGTTTGTGCATTGAATAATGAGATCACAACGGATTCAGCAGTGAACATTTAGCACTTTCCTTATGTTAGATAATTGTAGATACTTAACAGTAGGGTTTGGATCTAGGTTTCGTACCTGTTGACACCCATCAGTAAGGTGTATCTTCAACTCGTCTCCTCTCTGAGATTTGAACCTGCGTCATCCAGTTCTACGTTTAGTGACGTTACTATTGAGCTATTCAAATTCTTTTAGCTCAAATTTTTTTCCAAAATATCTATTCATTTTGATTATCAGCGTTAAAACGCATTTATTACCCGACATGGTGGTCGGGCTTGCACATTGCGACGACCAAACAAGCTGCACTAGCTGGAACCAATGTTCCTGCAGGTCCTACCATGCCAGGAAGGTTGTTAGGATAGCGATTAGACTAAAAGCAGTCACCGGTTTTGTGTAAGAATCTTTCTTATACTATGCTGGGGGTCTGAGGGCGACGTCATACTACTGAGGAACAGGGGTGTAACAGCAGTGAGGTGTTTCCCTCAGATGACCAGCATGCCAGCCAGCTATGCTGTATCTCCACTCCAAGGAGATGGGGTTAGAAAAGGTCGACTCCAAAAATTGCACATCCCGACGTACCCTGCTGTGGTCAGTAACCGGTGGTAAGTTTACTAATACGGAACCAATCCCAGAAACCAGTTTACACAGGCCGTGTGTGACCGGCCTCAAGCAGTTGTCCGCTGGGATCTGTGGTCACGCAACACTCTTTCTGTTTCAGGTACCCGAGGAATCAATCAAATTCTACGGTGTGGGCAGCCGGGAAGCAACAACCGCCCACACACTTCCAAAAACAGGCAGACAGAAACGTATTTATTTACATAAAAATTCCACTTTTAAACATGTGAATTACGCTTACAATACAGTCAATGACTTTTTGCTAAAATGAAAATGTGAACGAAACAAATTCAATGTTATGAAGATGAACGCAAGATAGAAGACTGCATTCTTAACAGTCATTTTATCATCATTTTACCCTTAGATTCTGTGTGGAACATAGGGATCCAGCAGTAATACAGAAAACATCATCGATGATTACAAACAGCTTTGCCTTACTCTCCTCTTCACTTCAGAACCTTGGTTGAACTTTCCGTTGCATTCCTAAATATTGAAACAGTTTTCAATTTACTTTGCAGTCAACGGTGTGGAAGGCTTTTTTCAAAGTCATTAAAGTTGTAGTAGTTGTTTGACTGCTGTTCTTAGCTGTCTTTGATGGGAAGCTTAGGGTTACGATTTTATTCGCACATAATTTACATTTCAGGAATCTAGCTTGTTCCGCTGGTGGTTTTTGCATCTAGAGCATCCTTTTGTCTTTCCGAGATTACGTGTAGTCAACATGAACAAGATTGAGTGCCAAATCTTTCAAATACCAAAGTTGTCTCTCTTAGGTATTCTTGACAAGGTACACTTTCTTTCATTTTGTTGGTACCTTTCATTCCTTGTAAACCTTCTGCAACTATGGGATCAAGATATCTGCTCAGCTCCGAGGATCTGTGTTCAGTGCTTCAGGATGTATTCTATCTACTTCTGTTGCCTTCCAAGCGGGGTTTCAGTAGCTTTATGGCATTAGGTATTTCTGCCTTTGTCACCTATTATACTGGCTTGTCGTACGCCCAGAAATAGAGGGAAGGTTAGGCTTGGAACGAATCACTCAGCCCCGCGAAATCAACCAATTTTCTACAGAAACTTAGACATTCACTTAGGTTGATCGACATATGGAAGAATGTACACCCCTATCACTTCTAGCTGTCATATTTATCACCCTTAGGTTTCTTAAAGTCCATTGGATATAATAAACATATACTTTGTTTACATTGATTATGTGACTTACACATCAGTTTTGGGGGTTCTGGCGGAAAGGAAATATCAATACACTCATAAAGTACACATCACTCAAACTGTATACAATCCGCATTAATGTCTGTGTAATGTGCTTCAAGTGAACTCAACACATAAAAGCGTGAATGCGAATTTGCATTCTAAATCTTTTCTCGAAATTGTAACAATTAAATCAAATAATTGGAATGGACTTAAACTGATGGCTATTCATGTTTGATCTCAATTGTAGACAGCTTTGATTTCTCAAAACTTCATATGTATTGTTAATTCAGCTAACCCTTGTTCCTAAACTCTTCAAAGATTTTTCTCAGACTTTCTGTTTAGAAGCATAAATCTGACCTACAAACCTGTTCAGTGAAAAACCATCTGTTTTACCGTCAAACAAATCGATGTGGAATATGGCGTGTCTCATGTGTTTTTAATTAATCAGTCTTGATGAGAAATGGAGAGTTAGGCATTCTGATCAGTCGGGCATTCTTATTCTATCAAAGACTCAGTAAGTAGATAGAATCCATTAAAAACATAGACGTACCCCTCAAGCCTACATGGAAATATTTTCAGGAACCATGATAAATTAATTAACCACTGAATATTAATAAATACACATCTGTAAGTGTGAAGTAACATATGACGCTTGTCAGTCAACGAATACTGTCAAGTGTCTTCCTCATTTCTGAAACATCACCAGCATATGATATCACTCCACTGAAATTCTGGCGGCCTGCTTAAATCTTGGCTACCAAAATTTCCATCCTACATAGTGCATCTATTTTCTCGGATTTATTTTGTTTTAATCATTCAATTATGTGTCCCAATCGCATTGTTTGCTCTCGCGTGGACAAAAATAGTGCCTTGAAGGTTATCTATCGCATTTCATCGACCACCTTTCGAACGGAATTAGAATCCGTCGTTTACACATAGCCGAATAAGCTATGGGAGTGAATTAGAGAGAACAATTCTAGTCTTTGCATACAAAAGAAGTTTGTTCTACCTTTGTCTCTCCCTTGCCTGGCCAAGGTGAGTTCTATTCAAAACCCTCCCACCCCTTCTTATTTTCCATCTCCTTCGTATTTTTGTGATATTTATGTAAAGCTTGATTATCTATCCGCTTCACCTTTAGTATTATGTAGCTTTTAAGATTAGACCTAGTTTATGTATTGAATTGTCTACGTATACACATAAATGCATATACTATCTTTGTTATTCTTATCACCTGTATAGACCTTATTATCAATGTTTTGTTATCATTATAATCATCGTTATTAACTACGTTCAAAATACTTACCACATTATTATTATTTGGTCCACAAAATCACCGTCATTGGTAAAAATTGTTTATATATAGATCTATATAAATTAGAGTAAAGCCTGATTAAGATATAATTGAAAACAATATTGTTCTAATTTTAAAAATGGGAATATTTAAAGAAAGAAAAAGTAAAAATCACAGATAAAGTCACTTCGACTGTCCCTGTCAAATTAACGTTCCCCAGCGAATTTCTGAATTAAGTCTCTTTCCATTTCATTGCTTCTAACTAAGTTCATGAAGGGAGCTGATTGAGGTCACGTTGGGATAACTAAAGATTTGAACGTAACTAGTAGACATATTTTGATCGATTGACGCAAAGTTTCTACTAACCAACGTGCGGCACGTTCATAAAACCTATCTGTTTTCTGTGCACACATCTGAATGACAAAAACCTGAACATTTTGATGCTAACTTCATAAATGAAAGAGTTGTTATCGGAGTGCACACATTCAGTGTACGATCCCTCTTTATTAGTGATATCTACAGGCAAATGATAGAACTTTAAGTGGTGAATGGTGACTAGCAGCGGAATCCAGGATGCGAATTTCGTCCTACTTGGGACTCGTCAGCCGGATGTACCTGCATTTCTCAATGAGTGATGATATTCCTGCCTAGGCTCGAACCCAGTGCCCATAGTTTCGGACGCGAAAGCGTTATTCACTAGACCACCAAGTAATTCATCGGTCACTGAAAAATGCAGGTACATCCATCTGACGAGCCCTAAATAGGACGAAATGCTAGTCACTATCCACCAGTTAAATACTAATTAAATGCCCAGACATAGTCGAAGCATCTGCACAATAAGCCTACATGTCAGTCTGAGACCGAGCACTTCGGTCTAAGCAATCGAAAGGAAAATCAAAAATTCAGGTAAAAAAAGATAGACCTATTAAGAATTTCCATCCTGTCACTCTTTCAGCAGGATTCTCTATGGCGAATCTGGGAAATGGAATCCTGAAACAAACAATCTACAAATTATTGCTGTACGAAATGTAAATCAGTGACACTTTTATAGTCTGTCATGAAGGTTTCAATCGCTTAAATCGCTTCTTGCAAGCATTTCAGCAATTATCATCCTGCAATTAAATTCACTCCAGAGATGGAAAAGGAATGCAAGTTTTTATTTCCGGACATTGCATTGACAAGATAGGTTGACAAGACTCTGAAATGGTCTTTAAACCAAAAAAAACTATTATAGAATGGTCATTAAACAAGATTTTATACTTGCATAATTGTAAGTCGTAAGAGAGGTACCATCATTCAACCTGCTTACCGTATTATAGGAATATGCAGCATTGATTGCTTAGAAGAAGAGATCCAACTTCACGAAATGAACCTAGCTGAAACTGAGAGGAACTGGTGGAGAGAGAGAGGAGAATGTAGTTTGTGGTCGAAGAAAATACTGCTTATGAACGTGGAATTCAGTGGGAGACTTAGAGACAAATAACCTAAAGAGTCAAAGCCTTAGTGATAACTACTAATTCTAAACAATTTAACGGACAAACCCCCTCATATGACCACTCACTTTTACTAATATATGTATAAAACTTGGGCACTGTAGTAGAAAGTAATTCCATATTAGTTTGTGTATTAGATGTATCACACAGTGAAGCAGTATTATTTACTGGATGACAAGGTTTCGAACACAATTTATTGTGGTTCATAATCATGTCAATTATAATCACACGACTTCGAAAATTAAGTTTTATAGTACCAAGGAAATCTAGGACGGGAAGGGATACACATAAAAGAAGCCTTGAAACTTAATAATTACCCGAATAAATTAGTCAGGAAATATGCAAGGAAATGTAAAAATAAAATAAATAATGATAGTAGCGATAGTGATAATTAATAATAATAGTGATAACAATAATAATAATGATGACGATAATAATAATAGTGATAATAGTAATAATAATAATATTAATGACGACACCAACAATAAGGAATCTAAATCATCAACAGTAATTCCATACAAAGAAGGAACCTCGGAAGCCTTACGCAAAATTCTTAACAAGGCAGGAATAATAGTGGCTGGCATTCAAACCGCCCACAAACTCAATTAGAAACAATCTTTGACGGTTAAAGGATCCTGTGGAGCCTTTGAAACAAAACAATACCCTGCAATCATTGTCAGGTCAAATACATGGGTCAGACTAGTAGAACAGGGGCAGTCAGACTAGCCAAGCATAAAAACCTAGCAAAGCCTAGATTAACTGACCCGAATAAGATAAGAAATCTGGAGAATAGTTCAGCTATAGCACTCATTACACGCAGTTACACATAACCATACAATAGGATGGGATAGGATGACAGTTTTGAAATCTAATGTCACAGGGTGAATGGAGGGAGAGATTGATAAGAGAAGCTTTGTTTATCGAATCAACTGAAAAGGATACATGTAATAGGAATGATTCAAAACCCGTCCAGGCGGATATCTGGAAAATTCTACTACCCCAACCACGAGAAATAGGAGAACTGTAAATATGGTTGGAATATGCTTCCATACCAATTTGTTTAATATATATATCACACAGTGAAACAGCATTATTATTATTATTAACTGAATGCCGATGTTTTAAAACACAGTCTATTACTCATAGTCCTTATTATTTAACATTATTGTCTCCTTAAGCTCTTAGAGAAACACAGGGCTACAGTCACACGTCTCCATTGTGTTCGGTTCTCCTCCAACCTTTTCACCTGGCTCCATGTCTGCACACATGCTTTGATTTCTTGTTTGCATCACCTACTCCATTTTACCATCTCACTGACGACTAACTCGCCGCTTCTCACTCGAGTTTCACTGAAGCTTTAGCCTGGAGTGTCATGTCACCTAATGCTTTTCTCAGAGTATGACCCAGAGCATGCTCCCAGAGATCCCTCACTACTGCTGATAATTTCTGGCCGGCAATCTGATCTGGAGTAGTACTGATCGAAGACAGCTGTTGATGAAAGTCTGTAGTTTGATCGAAGTGCCCTTCGTGAAGCGGCGCCAAGTCATTGATATGTATAGTAGCACTGAATTCACGTTGGAGTTGAAAACCTCAATGTTATTTTTCATGCTGGGTGCTGTTGATATCCACAGAGACTTGAGAGTATTGAAAGCTTGTTTTGCTCTCCCGAAACTTGCTTTGATACCCTTATCAGTTCCACATGTAATTGCCACGGTGCTTCCAGGTCAGTGGGTAAAGGAGGTTGCTTCTTTAGATTCCTCCCATTTATGCTGACTGTTGGCTCTTGTTGTTGCTGTCACTGTTGGCCAAATAATCATTACCACCTCTGCTGTCTGTAGCTTCACCTGAACATAATCATATTGAATGAAGACTGAAGAAGGTTTAGTTTGAAATCAAAGAATTGAAAATTTCTAAATGAATCGCTTAAATTTTCTCATTTTTATCTAACTGTTTTATTATTATTTCATTTTTAGTGAATATGGAGCTAACATAACCAGGTGAGTATATAACTGAGAAATTTTGAATATTTTCCAGTATCATTATTTAGTATCAAAGAAATAAACTTGGATTTGGGTTGCTGAAATTTGCTCATTATTTATTAGCAATATTGCTAGTAGTTAGTGTTACTATTAAACCAAAAATGCATTACTTTCCCGATTTTTAATCAAGCTACCTAGAATCTGCGTGAGTAATTGTTGTTTATCTTGTATCATACACGAAAGTCGGATAACACTTCCAAATAATGGGTTATGTCAACTGGTCAGTTATATGCCCTTATGTTTGTGGATATAACAAAGACATATGACATCGTATGAATTTGAACAAAGCAAACACTACAGTTTTAGCAGAATAAAGTGGTACCATCTTTTATTTCATTGCCTTCTCGTCAGCTGCTAACAGGGCAAAGACATTATTAAGTATATTTACAAAAACAATTTTAACATACTTGCACAGAGTTCATTTTCAAAAAAAATCAATTGATCAATAAATGCATAGAGTATTAATATATACATGCATATGTAATATTAAACACTATTCCGAACAATAAAAATCATACACAATAGAAACTTTTCAGCATTTTGCATGCAGATGAAAGAGAGATGAAAAAAATATCCAGTTACCAGGACAAAGAAAGCCTGATAACCGCTTTTTCTTGAAGCATAAATCAGTTTTCAGGCGCTTGATAGAAATGGATGGCTTCAGCGAACTTGAGGAGAATTGAGCTCTTTTGCCTATTGACATCGTGTGGAATGTATTTTGCCATCTTCAATTAACACTAGTTTCTGTGTCGTTCAAATCGATTTTTGTAATCGTTTCTCTTATAAAATGTATGGAATCACTTTTCTGCTATTCAGGTTGATGTGGTTCACAGGTTTAATTATTTCCTATTAATTATATGATAAAGATTAAAGTACCCTATCGCTTTACACTTCATGCTTAAATGATCATTAGAACAGGCACTCTATCAAATCTGTAAGTTTTCTACATGGTTGTGATATCATCGTTTTCTATAGTTTTGTTTGTAAAGGTTAATTCTGTTTTTACGAGTTGATCACAGATCGATATCAACTAGAGAACCATTGAAAATGAAGGAGTACTGGACAGCTGCTGTTTCATCCTAGTTCGCGAATCATTGGCAGTACGCACCAAATGATAACACAGAATAAACCCAGGTGTACTGGACAGATATTTCGTCCTAGTTTGAAACCCTTCATCAGGACGCACCCACCCACCAGGGTTCGAACCCAGAGCATTCTGGTTACACAGCGAGCTAGCTCGTATACCACTGAGCCACTGGAACCCGATCCAATGGTTCTTGAATTCTAACTTCTGCAAATTCACGACATAGCGCGATTGTTTCGCAATGTCTTCTTCGATGAGTTACTGCTGTACCCTACTTTTCACGGTAGGTCGAAGATGGGGCAGCTATGTCGTGTATTGGCTGAAGTTAGAATTCATGGGATGGCCAATGGATCGGGTCCCAGTGGCTCAATGGTCTACAAGCTCACCTTGTATCCAGAAGGACCTGAGTTTGAACTCTAGCGGTGCGTGCGTACTGCTGCAAAGTCCCAAACTAGGACGAAACAGCTGTCCAGTACTCCCAGGTTTTCCAGTGGTTCTCTAAATACTGTCAACTTATGATGAAATCCTCCATGCAATAAATAATATCTTTAGTAAGAATTTCAATGGAAATATTCTTGTTGTTTTCCCTTTTAGAAAGACATCAGTGACACACAAGTCAGTACTACTACTTTAATATCCTAATCAGTATTTATTTATTGTTTATTTGAACTTATGAAAGTTACAGTGTTCGCAATGGTTACATCAAAAAACTTAGTTTCTCATAATAAACATAAGTAGACAAGCATATATTTTGCAGTGTATACTAGCGACGTCTTCGATAATTTTGAGAATTATATCTAATGGATTGGTGTGAAAGTTTCAAGACAGAATCAACAAGCAGGTTCATATATATATATATATATATATATATATAGCTGTCTGTACTAAATCGTGCCCGATATAGGAGAATAATTTAGCCACTCTGGTGGAGTACAATCCCATACTGGATAAAGTCATTTCATATAGCAGTAAGTGTGACTGTGTCACTCTGTCATACCTGATAAACAGACCTTAATCACTATTTTATGATTTGTATCTACTTTTCAAATTTCTTACGGCCTTGTCTTTTCAATTAACTTTATAATATGCCACTTTCTGCTCAATCAATGAATTGTACCAATTCGAGTAATTACAATTTTCTGTATACCACTCAGAGGGAAGAGTGAAATATCCGAATGAACTAGATTTCCTTTACAAAATGCGCTGGGAGTAATAATTCCATAATGAGTTATTCATTGTTACACTTTGAACTCGAGCTTCTTGACTAATCTACTGCTAGAAATTGAAGTGGTCTCTTCGTGAAACATGAACGTTTTGAAATGGTTCACTCTTCATTCCACCTATTAAAAAATTACAAGACAGATTGTTATGAAAAAATCGGTATTCGTCCACTGATATGTCAAGAAGATAGAAATTTGACCGGAAAACAATAGTTTTCAGGACGAATCACTTTGTTCTTCTTGTTGGCCACGGCTGGTGAACAACAATAAGACATTCTGATCTCACGCAGATGATTTAAGATGAGCTGTAGTGACACTGGATACCGTTGCAACACAGACTACGATAGACGTGTGTCGTCTTATATGTATTGTACCTGGACAGTTCAATTAAAGGCAAATAGTATCACAGCAAAAATCACAGCAAATAACTGCATTATCACGTAATTAAGCGTGACACATTGAGCAAACAAGTGAAATATTTAAGTGCTAACTAACCCTACTTCTACCGTTTCAACAATCCCCAAATACGTTTCTTATTTTACACAAGCAAGTGATTCGATAAGGCTTAACTTATTGTTTACTGCTTCAAATACAGGCTAAATGTCACCGAGTAAGTATAAATATATAAGATCTGGACTTTCCCTCATTGTTGAATATGATATCTTCTTTACAGTTTTGTGCAAAACTCGAGTCAATACATGCATCAGGGGTTAGACCTTCTGTAATCTGACAGAAATAGTCGCATAAATGATTCGTTTAAAAGAAATCTAGTACAATATATGCTGTGAAGTTTCCTTATCACTGCATCACGTTCAATATTTGAAATTACTCTTTTCAGACTCCAAAACAAATAACAAACTTGAATGTTTCCTTTGTCCATGGAACTGAAGCACTTCAGCAATGCATACGGTTAACTTTTCTCAAATAATACAAATCTAAGAAGATTGGAAATTCAGAGAAGAACATTAACTAAGAGAGGGGAATAACTGATTGACAGGTTGAATGCACATTCTTCCAAAAAGCTTCAGCTTCATCATTGAGGATAAATACGTTTTCACTGCAAATCACCGGCGACTAGTGTAGAATATACATTGCATCACGTATACTATGCCTGATTAATTCTTATCCCTTTTCGACATGAAATATTTGTACATCGATTCCTCTTAAATGCCAAAAGCACTGTCCATACACGTGTGGGGTATTGTTGCATGCAAATCAATGCAAACTTCCCAATGTGTAGCACAACCTGTGATTGAGTAACTGAAGCAAGCTATATGAGGAAATTACTACATAAATTTAACTCAAAAAGTGTGAAATCATTTGTCTTAATTGTAAGGGAAATGTTACTATACTGACAACGTGCTGATAAAAATCAAGGTTAGAGTGATACTCAGAGAAGCCAATCACAATTCACTCTCAAATTAATTTGCTTGTGAACTGCAGCGATGAAGAATTTTAAAGTCGAATTTAATTATGTCGTGTACGCTTCGTATTTCACCTCACTGGTATAAAGTTTAACTTTTATAATTATAATATTTTCACATTTAGAGCTGATTTCTATCCAGAAATATACTTTTTTTGTCTGGGGTAATGATTCCGTATCTACAGAATTTACTCCACTTTGGATGTTGAAATGCCTAACTACCGTGCAAATACATGAACTTACCACTGCAACTCAGCAGAATAATAACTACTTGTTAACAGGTTACTCTTCACAAGATTCAGAACTCCATAATGAAATGCAGGATCATAGTCCATAGTCATCACTAGTGAAGACGATACTTCATCTTTATTAACAGATTGTACTCATTTTTTATTTTGGTAAACATATTTATTAAACTTATTTACTGAACTCCTCTGGAAATGATCATAAATATTTTTCCTTCAAGTTTAGTCCCATATTTGTAAGCAACAGAAAATACTTTTCTGTCATATTTTAAAATGTTTTTTTGATATGTATAAAAACACCTAAGAAAATAAAAGACAAATCGAACGAAGGAAATTTTCTTTATCGACGAAACATCTTCAGAGCCTGGCTGTACAGTCATACTTATATATCTATCAAAAATGTATAGTGGTTTATTAATAAGTAATAGCGGATGACATAATTGATATATAATCACTCAGAAGCGGCTTCAAAAGCAAAAAATAAACATGTAAACTAAGTAGTACTCAACTGCACAAAGGAAAAAAGTGGATAGGAATTTGATGAAGTAAAAAATTGTTATTGAGTCAGAAGAAAGGTGGTTGAGTGCCAGTTTAACAAGTGTGAACAGGTTGCGAAAGTGTACAAAACGAATATATGAGAGTGATAATCGTGAAATAATCATTATAGTAAATGCAAAGTAAATAAAAATAAACAATTTACGGGAAACGACTCGTGAAAAGGTTAAGACCAAGTTAGAACAATTGTAATTTTCGTTTGCTTTTACTTTAATAATTAATTCACTATTATCACTCCCATATATTCCTTTTGTACACTTTCGCACCCACTTCACACATTTGTTATACTGCCACTCAACCACTTTTTTTTCGAGATGTTCGATTATTGCACTCCTGATATAGCCATTATTTCCTTTCTGTAGCCACGCCGGATAGTGTTCTTTGACCCTTTTTGATAAGATGCGCGTTGAACGACCGATGTACCTGGCTCCACAGCTACAGGTGAACTGATATATACACATAGAAGTGGTCATGTGCGGAATCTTGTCCTTTGGGTTTCTGCAGATCAGCGGGCGACTGGAGAACACTATTATTAGTGTTGCCGCAGGGAAAGTTCTTCCTAAAGAAATGGAAATTCTCCTTCTGAGGACGTCACTAAGTAGGTCTCCTTTGAAGTCTAGGTTCATATAAAGTATCTTTTTTGGCACGGATGATGTCTCTTGCTTTTGGTTTTTCTATTTGATGTTTTTCTCTACGAATCTTGGTGGGTAGCCATTTTGTATGAAGATTTCCCTCAGGAAGTTTAGTTCTTCTTCCATGGTGTTGGAGCTGCAGATGCGTCTGGCGCGAGTGGCAAGAAATATAATTAGGTTTCTTTTCCGACTGATTGGTACCCAGCTGTAGAAACTTGTTAATTGTCCGTTCCAAGTCGGTTTCCTATGGATTGACCTTCTTAAAGTTCCGTCATCTCTCCTTGTAAGCTCAACATGAAGAAAAGGGATTTTAGATTTATTTTCAGTTTCCAAAGTGAACTTTGTGGCTGGATGGCATTTGTTGAATATTTGCAGCAGTTTATTGAGATCGTGACCGTCATCACAGATGATAAAGATGTCGTCAACATATCTAACGTACAACTGGAAATTGTCGATGGTGGATTTGAATGGGCCGTTCTCGAGGCTTGCCATGAAGCAGTCTGCCAGTAATGGGCCCAGTGGAGATCCCATTGCGATCCCACCTTGTTGTCTGTAAATAACTTGGAACGGACAATTAACAAGTTTCTACAGCTGGGTACCAATCAGTCGGAAAAGAAACCTAATTATATTTCTTGCCACTCGCGCCAGACGCATCTGCAGCTCCAACACCATGGAAGAAGAACTAAACTTCCTGAGGGAAATCTTCATACAAAATGGCTACCCACCAAGATTCGTAGAGAAAAACATCAAATAGAAAAACCAAAAGCAAGAGACATCATCCGTGCCAAAAAAGATACTTTATATGAACCTAGACTTCAAAGGAGACCTACTTAGTGACGTCCTCAGAAGGAGAATTTCCATCTCTTTAGGAAGAACTTTCCCTGCGGCAACACTAATAATAGTGTTCTCCAGTCGCCCGCTGATCTGCAGAAACCCAAAGGACAAGATTCCACACATGACCACTTCTATGTGTATATATCAGTTCACCTGTAGCTGTGGAGCCAGGTACATCGGTCGTTCAACGCGCATCTTATCAAAAAGGGTCAAAGAACACTATCCAGTGTGGCTACAGAAAGGAAATAATGGCTAAATAAGGAGTGCAATTTTAACTTTATCAAATTCCTAACCATTTTTTTCTTTGTGCATTTGAGTGCTCCTTAGTTTGCAACTTTTAGTTTTTTTTGCTTTTGAAGCCACTTCTGAGTGATTATACATCAATTATGTCACCCGCCATTACTCAATAATAAACCACTTTACATTTTTGGTAGACATAAGTACGACTGTACAGTCGATAAAGAAAATTTCCTTCGTTGGATTTGTCTTGTATCTTCTTCATGACGTATTAAAACTTCACCGGTAATTTTTTTCAGTTGAGAGATGTGAAAATTATTACTCTAATCGGTGTTAATGTATGAATAACAATA
The DNA here is from genome assembly GCA_944472135.2 of Trichobilharzia regenti. Lineage (NCBI taxonomy): Eukaryota > Metazoa > Platyhelminthes > Trematoda > Strigeidida > Schistosomatidae > Trichobilharzia > Trichobilharzia regenti. The sequence goes on along the minus strand of OX235265.1, from coordinate 107,814,737 downwards.
ACTTTGATATATGTCGCATATGAACATCCATTAGCTCGTTGAGTTGACGACTATTCACCAAATATGATAAAGATTTTGTGTGAACTTGATTATTACCCTGTGTTACAGACGCGGTTATACAGAAAATCAGTGAGTAATGAATTGTATTCATTTATCTATGCGGTTATTTAACAAACAAACGAGAATCAGATTAGCTATAAAAAGTCTTCTGTTTTAAAAAAACATTTTTATTAGTTTTGATTTTACTATAAAATATCTTATGGAAACTCTCACAAATTTCTTTCCATTCAGACTTGTTTTCCTAACGACACAGTAAGAGCAGGAATTAATATTTAAAACAATTCACACTGTTTATTAGAGTGTATGCCAAAAATGTACCTCTTCTTAGTTCATGAAATTGATGAATTCGTTTATTCCCGAGAAAAAACCATTCGATTCTGTCAGCTTACGTCAACTCCAGTGTACAGATATGTTTAAACCCAGTGTAAAAATCATTTGCTTGCTTTTAAAGGTACAGATAGAAGAAGAAGATCAGCCTACTAGTGAAGCGGTTCTACAAACAACTTAGAAAATATTCTGTTTTTCTGCTTCATTTTTGGGTAGGATAATTTCTGCAAGCAGGTTGAATAGCAAATCAACTTTAAGAATTCACAGGTATGAGGTTTACGCTCTTAAGATTGCAAAATAACTCAGCAATAAGTCATTTGTTTCAGCATGCATACATTGAACCCGTCAACTGTGTTTGGATTACAACTCTTAATTATCAGGAAACATTCATCTACAGGACAATTTTCTCAATAAAAAAGGACTTATGTATCTAGAATGGGAACAGGTGAAGTGAGAAGAAATTAAACTTCACGATGATGATTAGAGAAAATGAAACCATGAATGCTGATAAATTTTTGATGCATTTCCATAAAAATCCACTCTAGTGAAACTAATTTTTGGCCATTACAAATATTGCCGACCACCAGACTGAGAAGTAAGTTCTAAATACAGTTAAATGACTGTATGTTGACTGTGTCAAGTTAAACAATTTGAAGTCCAAATAATATTAATAAATGACAAAATGTAATACATGTGATTAGCATTTCAAACACCATACTGAACAACTAAGGGAAAAGCCAGAAAAAATATTAAAGAAAATCCATAGTTAGTTGATTACTACAAAATGTCTTAGGTTTGCCATGGTGTAATACATGTGAAAATAGTTTCAACTTGTCTACGATGTTCATCTTGAACTAAGTGAAAATAGAAGCTATTTTACTCACCTTAGAAAAGGGAAGTAAATCTATTTAATGTTGACTCCGGTGTCCTCAATGTCATTCGTACCTTGCACATCTGAAACGGTTTGACAAAATACTTTTTATTTGCATGCCTTATCACTTTCAGAAGACAGGTACGTTTGTTGATGAAGATAAAAGACAAATAATTAAGCCTCGTACATAATTCTTCGCTAGGAATCTACTTCATGGAAGCAGATTATGATTACGGTAAAGATTCCATAAGGATATACCACCCGTGTTCTGTGAAAGAAGCTGTTTTTTCTCTATGCAAAATGTGGAACAGAATTACAAGATATGGTTTGCTGGTATTACTAAAATAATATCAGAAGTTAGGTGAGAATAACTGATGTTTGAATTAGCGACACTGTGAGTAATATTTACCACTGACAGAATTCTAAAGGTGGCACTGCTATACCTGTGAATTGATTTGAAATGATGTTTGAAAATATCACTCGAAGAAAGGATATTTGCAATGAATACGCTAATTTCACGCAAGTATTAGTGTTTGGACACATATAGCCGATTAGCTTAGAACATACAAAATTGAAGTATGCGTTCTTTCAATTACATTTGTTCAGTTGTATCAGAAAATTTGTCAGGTGAGTGAGTAATCGACTGAAACTTGAACTGATTTCGACTATTAAATCAAATGTCTGGGGAAATACTGTAACATTTACAGTAAAACAAATACTTTCATTAACCTAAGATTGTTAGAATGTCAGGATCCAGGTATTTATTTCCATACTTTGCAAGCGAATCAAGAAAACGTTTAAAGTGTATACTTGCTTCAAATAGTGCAAACGTATTTGGATTGGTGTGAATCCTGACATAAAGGTACTCTATACACTCAGCTTCTTGAGCGCCATACACCTCCATGGAATGAATAATATAATGAATATCTTGAAATATGAGTATTCGAAACCAAAAAGCATCACATTACTGTTGTTCTCAGTAACATGCCCTGATTCGTTTACCAAGGAGAACAGTGCAAGTATTTCCCGTTAGTAAGATAGTATAGTACACATGACACTGCTTAGCAATTGAATAAGAATAGTGTTGATGAAATTATATCTACATCTAATGTATTCACCACTGTGTAAACCCATCAGAATCATTTTCGCAGATTACTTCCATTTTTACTTTAGAATCAGAAGAATAAACTGACAGTTGAAAAAGAAACTTCCACTTCCATTTGTTGTAAAAGGTTTATTTTGATTTATAGGTACTGGCCAGTGTCAAAGTCATACTTCAAATTCAAGTGATTACGGATATGTTGTTGTGTTGCTTTGCGACAGTTGATGGCATCTTCAATTCATTATTGAACTGTTATTCCAAAAAAAGCAATTCTTTAAATTTTTTTCGTGTTGAACACAAATTAAATTGATATATAATTGCAATTATAACAATGTTAGCTCCATTTTTTCCCCAATGAAATGGAAGAATAGGAACTATGGTTTCGCATACCTGTTCACAGAGGCCTTATATATAGCGAGTAAGCGTTAGAATGTAGACAGGAAGCGACCTTTTTTTACTACTTACTGTTACCTGACTAGATACTGAACTTCTAAAACGTCTAAATAAGATTTATGCCTCCTTTAGTTAATTTAGAATGTTGTGATTAATTTTGTGAAAACATTAAAGGCGAAAATATCCATCGTCAATTTAGTGTCTCTGCATCATTAGGCTGGAGAAAATTAGACAAAGAATTTGAGGAGTTCTTTAAACTTGACAAAAACTTATTTGTAGAGTGTTTTGAGGGAGTCTCTGATCAGATAAAAAAATAAGAAAACTGAGTGGGTGAATACAAAAACACAGGGAAGATGTTGGACATTAACAGTCCGGTAGACATATAAACTGCTTCACTGAATTTAAAGACTCCTCTGAGATTTTCAAAAGTATGAATGGTGAATTTCGTACACTTGTAACATTATCTTAAAAATTTTGAATACATTATTCTAAGGAAGAAAAAAAACTATATCTCACCCAATAAACTGTAAATACTATGCAAAAAAGATCATTAGTTTGGCCCTAAAGTCATTAAGTCATAACCACGACAGAGTTACTTTTTCAGGATTTCGTCCTCAGCTGACATTGATTAGAGAAGCACTGGAAGACATGGGAGTACTGGACATCTGTTTTATCCTAGTTTGCGACTCTTTATCAGTACACTCATATCGGGATTCCAATCCAGGGTATTTAAGTTAAAAAGCGAGCTTGTGAACCATTTATCCACTGGACCCGGTTCACTGACCAATCAATTCTAAATTCAGCCGATTCACGATATAGAAAAAAGTTAAAGATATTCAGGTATATGAAGCTATGCCCAGTCATGCGCATGGATGTAAATGCATAGGATAAGTATTCACATGCACCAACATACGGTTATGCATTGGGGCAAAAATACTGTCATCAATCTCGGATTCTAAAATGAAATGAAAGCCATTTGCATATGTAGCTTGTTGAGAGACATGTGCACATATATTATGAATACAACAAAAATTATCTCATACACAAATGATAATGAAAAATTCTGAGCAAAGGAAGAACAAACATTGGTGTAGAATTGTATGCATCCATTTTATTTTGTCGGTTCTCATCAGCTGCACACAACGTATAATAATAAATAAATAAAAGCCATTTAAACATTTTAACATACTTTTGTCATCAACAAGCACATTGTAAAAGTGTCATGGTGAAGTAAAACACAAGGATGACAAGGTAACTAACAAATATATATCTTGTTAGAGAGAAGTTTGTTGTTGGGTGATAACAAAAAATCAGTTACAGTAACATAGTTAGATAAGGGAAGAGCAAAATTTCGTTTGCAAGAGTTAAAATGAAAAGGTGATGATGTAATATGGTGAGTAGAAATCATAAGTTCAAGAAATATTATCTCTTATGGAAGTCAAACAGATGAAACGATGTAAGGTGGGTGTTGAAAAGATAAGTTCATGAAGTTAGAAGACCAAGAATTACTAAGGAGTCCGGTACCTATCAGGCGTTTGGTAATTGAAGAGATTAAAATATCTGAACCCTTTAACTGGAAGCTGTTTGGCCCAAGTTCGATGAGCCTGACGTAGACCCATCTCTCTGTTCTTCCAATGTAACTGCTCCCGCAGATATATGCACCTGGAGGTCGCATATGTCACTCTTTGATTGCACTTACGAGTAAAATGTTCAGATTAGACAGACTAGTTTTGCTGCAGGATACGTTCTGCACAGGACTTAGCCTAATCTTTTATTTATAATTCCCATAGTACCATCACCTTTGAAGACGAGCTCGATAAAACCTAGATTCATGCTGATCGTGTTATCATCAGGTTTCTTACGCTAATTCTTACCATATGTGTCAATAAAACTTTGTGAATAACCATTTTATTTCAAGCAATTCTCAAGCAACATTAGTTTACTGTCTAAATTATCAGGTGAACATATTCTTTTCGCTCTGGAGAGAAGCGTTTTCACCAGTGTTTATTTGCAAATGACCAGTCAGAAGTTGTTGAAGTTTAATTAGAGACCGCTGAATGTGTCTTTACGATATAGCGATCTCATGAGTGTCATATCCATTTATCTCTCCAAGTTTATAACTAGGACGTGGAAGCTATCAGTGTCTTCACACTCCATCGTTAAAATGATATTCTTGTGTAAATTCTTGAATAAGCCTAACAGAGGTGAAGCATCACTCAAATCACCTCATATAGTGAATGTATCATCTACATATCTGTGGTAGACTGTTGTTTCATCAGTTACAGACCTCAATGTAGTCTGCTCTAGATTTGCCATGTAACTACTAGCTCATATAGGACCCAATGAACTCCCCATACCTAATCCATCAGCCTGGCGATAAAAAGTACCCATGACCGATGCGTATATCTTTACATTTAGCAAACACATTTTAACTGTCCAGTTCAATGGTTCTCTAACTTATATCAATCCGTAGTCGAACTCGAAAGAAAATTATTGACAGGTACTTGTTTTACTGGTTGATCAAGACTCACCATACATCAACTAGTATATGTGTCTTTAATTCTGTAAACAGTCAGACCCTGGAGTCAGTCTTTCTTTATGCAATTCATGAGCTTTTTATTAAAACACGGTCCTACTAAAATTTATTTTGTGTCCTGTTTCTAACAAAGGTTGTGCTGTCATTCATTGGCCTTCTAATTTCTCCAAATCTATCCGAGTTTCTGAGACTATCTCTCGGCATTATTATTTTTTCTTAACCTGAAAAGCCTGGTGATGTCTTCTAAGTAAACAGCATAAAAATACCCGCACATTATTTCTATAAATGTGGTTCTGTTACTCTTCTGCAGCTATGATTTCATTAATCTGTAGAACATATATAGCTCAGGGAAGATTTCATTTTGATAGCTGTACATGTCCAAACCAAGTTCACTGTTAACAGTTTGAAAAAATTTGAGCATTGGGTATATGATATTCATTATAATAAAGGGTTTTTTGTGTTTCCCAATGAATGAAAAACAAAAGGATATTGCTGTTTTTACTGACGTTTCGCTATTAAATGCTAATAGCTTTTTCAAAGTATTATTAAGCCGGAATTGCATATCTCAGCATATATATAAAAAAGATTAACGGGTGAGAAAGGAAGAAAACTCACTCCAATAAATATTTAGACTTCAAATCATCACACCCCATCAGCACAAAGATTTCAGTTGTTTCAAGTTTTCTTAGACGAACTTACTCTCTGATAACGGATGAACAAGAAAAAGAAGAAGAAATATCAAACATTACTGAAAATCTCAAGCAAAACAACTACCCAAGGAACTTCATCAACAAAATCAACACAGAGATTAAGTACGGCCGAAAACGCATTCCGAAAACATGGACATCAACAGTCCTCATTCCATATAGAACAGAGACGTCAGACGATATCAGAAGAGTAGTGAATCAGCCCGACATTAGAGTTTTCTTCAAAACATCAGACACACTTCAAAACAACCTTGTCCGTATAAGAGCTCACATCCCGAAAGATTCTCTCTCTAATTGTGTCTATAAAATAAAACGCTTGGAATGTGATGTGATATACATCGGAGAAACATCTGGAGAAATCAAAATCAGAAGAAAGGAACACCGTAGTGCATCTAATTGACCACCGAGAAATTCGGTTGAACTAGAAAAACTTCGGGAACCACAAAGAACGTCTAATATCAGAAGCACTTCATATCAAGTGGAATCCAAATTGCCTGAATAGTCTGAATGATGGACTAAAACAGAATCTGACCTGGTTACAACACCTCCCTCCCCCATGAAGTGACAAAATCAACACGAATGTGAGAATGAATTTCATTATGTGAACACACACCACTTTTATAATTTTACACACTAATCTAATCGAACAATCTACGCTTGGTTTAGTTATCTTTACCAATTGACCAACTTGACAAAGAAACATGACGCCAGACTGACTAACGATGATCAAGTTAGTAAACTTTGTTTTGATATCATAACAGATGTACAATTACGTTTGTTATTTGGTTTAGTGATCTTCATTGTTATTTTGACTTTCAATATGTCCCTTTAAGTTGATCTAAGTCTATATTCCCCCGCCCTAACTCTTTGTTATATATAAGCTGAGATTTGTACATTCCGGCTTAGTAATGCTTTGAGAATGCTATTAGCATTAAATAGCGAAACGTCATTAAAAACAGCAATATCGTCTTGTTTTTCATTCATTGGGAAATACAAAAACAGTTATTATAATTGATAGCTGTACAATCGGATATATATTAAACAAATAAATCTTTAAACCAATCAGACACTGGTAAACTTTGTCCTCGAAAAATGTATTACGTACTACATATATATGAATCACAATAGACAATAACAATCAGTGTTCTTGTGTGTACGTGTGTGTGTGTTAAAGTTTGACAGTGAGTGGAAATACTAAAGTGCTATAATATCGGCGTATATGATTATGAGTCACAACTGATCAGATATATGAATGAATTACTAAATAGTTTCGAATCCCAGTGGGTGCGTACTGCCGATGATTCCCAAATTAGGATGAAACGGCAGATGTCCAGTACTCCCTGGTTTTCAATGGTTCTCTAACTGGTTTCAATCCGTGATCATTTCGTTAGAAGTTAGAGGTCAACCTAAAGTTCAGTAGACAAGTTTGAAATAGATGGTCGGAAAATAAAGTACATTCGGAAATGTGAATATGTGAATATAATATGATAGATGTGGTGAGAGCAGGCTGATAGCCATTTGGTTGACATTAATCTACGTCGATGTCTAGGTCACTAATATGGGCCGTGAGAAAATATGAACAAGGCTGATTCAACAACCAATCACAGCAGACTTAAACGTGGGCAAATATGATTCGCAGATAGATGGCTCCACTTTCCGAGAAACTCGAAAACAACCAATCTGAAGACTGCGTTTGTCTACTTGACTAAGCTATAATGATGTATGTGAAATTTTTATAAATACGTGTTGATTTCCGTAATAAAACGATCTGCTGCCTGGCCCTTGCCTTCTGTTGTTACACAGAGACATATGATTATTGAAATATTGTCAATGTAGTTTTTTAATGTTAAGCTAGAACTTTGAAGTTTCAATAGCAGTAGTGTGTTTATTTTTATGGGATAGGGTTGCTAGCCTCATGCCCAACGTTCCCTCTTCACCAATCTTATTAAGGGCTTAGCAAGGTAAAGGAGTGCGTCGGTTGGGGGTCGAAACCCGGATCACCTGCGTGGTTGGCGAGCATTCTACCGCTGTGCCACCGACACACGTCAAAGTAGTAGACTAGATTAAATGTTAGAATATGATGATATAAAGTGAAATAAGATAAAAAAAAATGAAGCACGCAATAAAGAAGGAAAACAAAGTGTCTATGTGAATTACATAGTAAAATGGATACCATGGTAACGAAAGAGACTGTACACATTGTTTTGTACACAAAGTTCTGGCATAACGCTATGCATTACCAAAGCAAATGCACTCGTGTTCCTTTCGACAAACTTTGTCGAACTTCGTAGACTAAATTAAACGATGTGTCAGGTGCTGAATGGTCAGTACCTATTATATTAATACTATATGTATTAATAACTCTACGTTCTCCTTTGCTCAGCCATACTGAAAGATGCTCCTGAACGCGACGAATACCCTATACATCCAGCTCCACAAGAGCAGGTGAACATATCAATACACATGGAATCAGACAATCGAGGGAACATTTCCTTGACATTAAGGTGCACAAGTGGACGGCTAGAGTAGGTTATTCGTAAAGTGGCAACATAGGACGTTTTTCTCAATGATCTGGTTAGTCGACTTTTAAGTATTTCACTCTTAGTTTCACCCCTAAATTCTGAGTTTAGGCGCAACACACTTTTAGCTACCTTATCAATCTCTGTATTTCTCCCACGCACTTTGCTACTGATCCCTACGAAGTGTAGTGGATAGCCTTTCTCTATGAAGGTTTCTTTGAGTTGTCTGAGTTCATCATTAACAATATCTTCACTACAAATTCTCCGCACCCGTGTTGAGACAGCATGGATTAGATTACTTTTTTTGTCTAAGGGGACAAAACTGTAAAAAGTGAGCATCTGACCTATCCATACTGATATTCTGTAAGTAGGTCTTTTCAGAGACCCGTCAGCTCTCCTTGTGAGTAGCACATTAGGAAAGATATTTTTCCTTCAGTTTCTTTTTCTAGGATGAACAGGATAGCAGGATGACTGTTGTTGAATAATATCAGGATGTCATTCAAGCTGCAGTTCTCGTCGCATATAGTAAACGTGTCATCCATGTATCTTTTGTAGAAGTTAAGCCCTTTTATAGCAGCGGTGAGAGTACTGCTCTGCATACTAACCAAAAAGAAGTTTGCTATCGGAGGACCAGTTGGCGAACCCATTGAACCCCATCTCTCTGTCTACGAATTTCATTTTTGAAAAGAAATTTGACATTTAAGGTACTCCGAAGCTTGAGCTCATTCAGGTATGATGTGGGCTTTTCTACGTCTATATTATGTAAGTCTGTGTAATCACAAATGAAGCATACAGTTTCATTTAATGGAAAATTGGTAAAAAGTAAGTATACATCAAGCGATAACATAGTTTTCCCAGTGACTTGAAATGATTTAGGTCTTCTAGTTAATTTTCGGTCAGGTCCTTTGTTTTATTGATCAACTTTTCAAACTGCGCGTGATCATGCAGTGTCCTTTCATTTTATTGAAGTATACAGAATTCCGAGCCATATGACAATATTTCCATCTGCGTACGACTCAGAATAATCGAGAAGTAGTTAAAGAAATATATCTCAAGGCGTTCCGGGAATTTCCCACTTGATTCGGTCGGCATTAGTAGATTCTTTAACTTGAGGCACTCACTGACGCATCTGCTTTTAATAACCATAGTAACATAATCTTTGAATTGTACATGAATCTCTAGTAAAACTTCGTTCAGCACATGTGCTGTTCATGCAGTGCTTCCTTCTACATCATAAATCCGAGCATGGATGCCACCTGTGTTGTTAGATTTGTGAAGTTTAATAGTTTTTTTGATCTGAATAAACACAGTGACGTCATAAAACGTTTTCAAAATGCTTTTTTCGTATTCATGACTTACGATGTCTTTCTCTAGTAAATGAATTTCATTTCTTGCCAATGCAAACTTGACGGTGTCACATCAATCTTTGTCAATAAGGAGCGTAGGCTGTCTTCTGTATGAAAATATACAACAGTGTGGTGATTGTTAAGGACTCGCCGTATTTTCATTGATATTTCTCATGATTAGGCAATGCCACAATGCTAAATCACTTCTCACCAGAAACGTTTCTTTCATCCCTCTCCATACTTTCAAAGTGCACTCCTGACTTGTTACTGAAAAGATTCATAAGTAGTATGTAAACGCAGATATAAATATGTATGCCATTTGCAAGAATATGGAACATATATAATCGAGTGTGGCAATAATAGAATCACCAGATAATTAAAAACTTACACGACATTCGATATAATCAGGGTAGTATATACAAGACGAAAACGGAATAGGTCCGAAGTAGGAATCGAGATGATAATACCTTAGCATAGACTGACTGAAAGCAAATAAGAAGAAGGTCTTGAGAAAACCATTTTCGAGATATGAAGGTCTGGATTTGCTATTTCCATAGCCAACGTTTCAGCCAGATACTCAAGTAGTATTTTAGCTTAATCTGAATACATTTGAAAACTGTCAATCTAATGACAGCACAAGAGTGGTGACGATAAAGATGAAGTGAAAGTTAAAACCTAGAACATTGTTCTCCTTTGAAAGTATCCAAAGGCAGCTGATCAGCAGCATCAAGGCAGAGATGGTTAAGCTAAAATATATACGTCTTGAAAACATCTATTTCCTAATACGAATTCAGAGAGACAAGGGAGAAATGTTGAGAAAGCACGATTAAATGAATTCATCAAGTTTCAACGAACCATTCAGATGAATACTCCATATTCGGGGATGTATACACTCGGAGAAACACATTGCTAGATGTATGATGGATAGGAAAATAAACTTCAATGATTGGTTACAAAATTTCATAGTGAGCTGACATCCGTTAGAGAAACATTGTAAGACCAAAAAGAAGTACTGGACAGCTGTTTTGTCCAAGCTCGAGGCTCTTCAATGATAGACACTCATTGGGGTTCGAAGCCAGGACCTTGCGGTTACATGCTGAGCTCGCAGACCATTAGGCTACTAGAATCCGATCCAGTGACCAGCCCATGAATTCCAACTTCTGGGTATTTGTCCTCACTCTCGACCTGTTATACCCTACTGGTCATGACTTCCTTTAATGAATGACGAAATCGAATGTTTCACAGATGAAGGCTAGACAGATAAAGAGAAGATATATAAGAGAATAAAATTAGGATAATGACAGATTATGGTTCAGTTATATCGCTTTATTAAACAGTTAATAGTCAGAGAAAGAATTCGAACATGTTAGGAGTTTAAAACTGAATAATTTTTATAAAAAAAAAAGCAGTGAAACGACTCAAGATAAAGATAATCACGTTCCTAAGAACAGTAATAATAAGTGACACAAAATGCCAACAATGGAAACATCAGTTAACAAGTAAAATATTTGAGCATAATAGACATAAAGTGACCGCCGATTACTTCTGTAAACAAAGACATGGTTTATAAACTACAGTTGCACAAGCCTCTGTAGATGGAATCATCTTTTTGGTTGTTTGTTTGCTGTCAACAGTGATTGACTTGACAACACCGATATTATGTATTTAGCCTATAGATTGCCACTGCAGGACATGTTGCCAATATCAGTCATGAAGTGGACCCCACAAAACCCTTCAAAATAATCAGTAGATAATATAATTCAGTTCCAGAAATACCACCACTAACAGCATGCACAGAAACGCCTGCCAGTGGACACCAATCCTCAAACGTAAGCTGAAATATTTAATGCAATCAAGCTATTGGACGCCAGCCTGGAAAGCAGCAGGACCTGACGGAATTCCCCACATCGAAGCACTGAAAATGTACTTCGTGGATGATTTTGAGAGAAGGAAATGTAGCTAATGATTGAAAGAAAGGCTATCTACTTCGTCATTCAGGCCTACTTGAGAACTAGCGTTGGATCATGCTGTTGTTGACACCGAGTAAAACACTAAATTGCATCACCATGAAGAGAATAAAGGATGCACTGTATTCGGAACTCGGCCCCATGGGAACAAGCTGCCTTCAGGAAAGGCAAATCATGTGAGGATAAAATTGCAACTCTGCGTATCTTCATTGAACAAAGCATGGAATGGCAGCCAAGTATCACTCTTCCTCAACTTCATCGACTTCGAGAAGGCCTCTGACAGATAGCGTTAACCAAAACGTAATTTGGAAACTACGTTAACACTATGATGTACCTCAAGTCTTTATCTACTATCTAGCTGGCTATATGACAGTGACATGCGTCAGGTGATCCACAACGTGAAATCCAACGAGGCATTTGAAGTGCATGTAGGAGTAAAAAAGCTGACTTCCTATTACTAATGATGATATTCATAGTTGTGGTGGACTAGATTATACGTCAGACTGTGCCCTGGGAGTGAGAAGACAGGAATACGCTGGACCACGGATAAGAAGACGCTAGAAGATCTGGATTTTGTGTGTGGATGGTGTATGTCAAGTGCCACATGAACTCAGAGATGTGCAGACGAAAAGCAGCAAACTGGTAGAAGAAGTGAGTGGCGAAGATAGGACTACACGTGAACGAGCGAAATGATGGAGGTGATAAAGATAAACAGCCAACGGGAACCACCAGCACCAATAACCATTAAACGGGAAAGATTTAACAGAGATTACATCCTTCAATTATCAAGGAATCATTGTTTCAACCACAGGCCGGCGGAACGGATGAAGATGTCAAAACCAGCCATAATCAGAAAGGCAACATTTGCCTTCATCAACCTGAAACCAGTTTGGAAATCTTCTGCGCTCAACCAACCAGGGTAAAGAACAAGATTCAGATTTTCAAGATAAATAAATAAAGTCATCCAGTGATTTCTTCAATATGGGTCAGAAACGTGCACTGTGTGTCACGAAGAGGATTTACAACAAGTTACGGAATATTATCAGCATCAACCACCTTCGCTAGGTGCATACTGAAGGTCAAACGTCTGGTCGAAAAGGGTTAGCACCAAGAAAATCCGTCTGATAACAGACGAAGAGCTGATTGCACAACAAATATGTAGGCGAAAATGGAGATGGATCGGGAATAAGTTGCGCGCAACGCATGTCGTCATCGAGTGGACATTGCGCGTCAGTGTGAAGGTGACATGGAGAAGGTCATTTGCTGTGGCGAGAATGAGATTAGAGACTATGGGCAATCGTAGGATAAGCTGAAGAGTATACCATAGGATGGAATAAATTGAAAGATGTGTTGTTGGAGCCCTATGTTCTACTCGTAACCCAAAGGAATATTTATAATAATTTCCATTTAATCTGTGCATCCAGTATTTGTTTGAACTCTCCTATCCATAAGCTACATGAGTGAGAATTCTGAGCACTATTCATTATCTTGTAGTCAGTCTGTTGCCAACTAACATTATGTAACTTTTGCAACGATGTTATAAACCTCATCTTTATATACTCAACTATTTCTTTAAGTTGTGCGCAACTGATGAGAAGCTGGTGAAATAAATGGTGGTGCAGTTTAATTCTGCACAAATAGGTGTTCTTGATCTATTTATATTCATAAAGGAGGATAAGTTTATGGAAATGCTTCGTTATTCAGCTTACTCCTATCTTGACTTTAGCTTTTTCAACTACTTGAACAAATGTTACATCATGCGACTAGAAAATCATCTTTTCGTACCACCAGCTCATTTCCTTCTGCGAGAAACAACAAATTGATAAACTTATTTAAGTGCGTTGAGAATTAGCGGCCAGCCTATCCAGAATGTTGAAGAACGCTCTTGGTAATGTCAAAGAATATGAGCTTTGCAACATAACACGTTCTTCTAATAACATCAAGTTTTCATCTAACTGATAAAGTATTATTTGTATTCCTTTTTGTTTCATCTCGAAAGCAGTACTTCAGTAGCACATCATTTCAATGTGTTCTTTCCTTCCTTTACAGCAGCCGGCACTCTGGCCCATAGGTTTTCACCTATTCCTCTTGCTTTTACCACCACATCATCCAAGGAGCCACGCCCACTTACTGTCTTTCATCCCGGTTATACTTTAGGAACTACTCGGTGTGTACTCTCACTCATCAGTATCCTCAGGATGTACCGAATCCCTCTCCTTTTTTGGCTCGTTCGCCTCACGACAGGCGTGCTTTTTACCAATTTTTTCTAACCAATTGTCTGATCTTTGGCATGGAGCAAAGGAAGCTGCTAATAAAGGTCTTCAATAGCCTGTTGGAAATGTTTTTCAAGCCCCTGAACCATGTAGAAGAACTGACCTAGCATTAATGTTGGAACTTTGAATCGTGTGTGAGTGCAGCAGATTTCCAGTAATTTAAAATTAATGATGGTCTATCCTTTTTTAACTATCCTACCCTATGTTCTTGCCTTCTGTAGTCATAACAATACTGTCTCAATAGGTGCGAAAAATGACCTTCACTGGCTGTAATCACTGGTTGTCGCTGTGCATTATCGCCTCCGTAACTTAAATGACTAAAGTGGCATCAATAGAATTCTCAAGGTTTGGGAGCTCTTACTGGGGTGGTTTCTTCATCAGCTATGTGGAATACGTCATGTAAAATATGTGACATTATTTTACAAACGCATTCAAATTAACCTAAACTTAAATTTTCCAAATCATTCACTCAGTAATACACAAGTAAGTCATCACTTCCATGTTTTATGCCACGTAAATGCCACACTAAGGTTTCTTACCAGAGAGTGGTGTATGTTCACACGCTTTATCCTAATAAACGAGGGAATGCAAAACCTGTCTTTCAGGTAGTAGTACATTTTTTTCAGTTGCAGTTAAAATCCTTTTCATGAAATTAAGAAGCATAGGCGTTAAATTCCAGCGATTTTAAATACCATTCACCCTACAAAAAATTACTACTTTATTGAGAATATGTATGCACATGTCTCTCAAAAAGCTATATACATGAAGAAGTCATTCATTCCAGAATCTGAGACAGATGACGATATTTTTGTTTCATTATATTTGAGGATGCATTGCTGCAGTACATGAATGCGTTTACCTCTGTGTTAATAAAGATACCTTTCTAGTGGATATAACTGGTCGATTCGGCCATTGAAGTACAGTGCCGTAAGTGAAATATAATCTCTCTCTCTTCTGGAGATAGTTTCCGTGGTTTGTTGGCCATTTACACGAATCCTGAAATTCCCTGAATTAATCTACATCCTTATTCCACTGTTTGTTTTAATTATCCCTCCGTTATTTGCGTGCTTTCTTGCATTCAGTTTTGTTTCCCGTTCAATGAGACACACTCATTTCCACGTTGTACTTTCAGTTGTTTTTGTGGCGTCAAAGTGTGACCTGAATTCAGTGCTTAACTTTATTTGACCAAATGATAAATAGATTGAATACTAATGAGTTTAACGAGGATGACCGTTTTTTAAATGTGCGTTCTAAGATAACTGAATTACCACATATTCATTTCAGAAAAAAGTCAGTGACATTCTGAAGGACTGTGAAAGAATCCGCTTCGTTCTCCACCGTTAATACACACGGTAGATTCCTTCCTAGAATGGGACTCCTCAGACAGATATAAGAAGTCAGAATACATATTTTGCAATTTTATTGAGAAAGCATAGAGTTTAATATAAAATATTTACCAGTCACATTGATGTCAATTGTAGGTTATATGTGTAATAAAAAAAATTCAAAGTATAACATTTCAGAAATTCCAGTCAGTAAATTGTGCTTTCAACTTTTGCACGGGCAAAAGTCTAAAAGTCAGTAACGGACTGAATTGGTATTACGAATTCGTCATTAGCCTCTACCTGTAAAATGAAATAGAATGCAACATAGTAATTAAAAAATGGAATATTCCCTTCAAATACATATTACGTAACCTCCCAATTAGAGAAGTAATCAGATGGAATAATTAGTATCTTTTCTCAGCTTTATTTACGCTTCCTCACAGTAGTCGATACAGACAATGTTGTTAAAGTTTCTTCAGTAGTCTCGTAATCATAAGAGTGGAAAAATGTGGTGTTCACACCAAATCATTTTACCGAGTGTGACTGTAATCTCATTTTTTGTCGATTCATTGATGTAATTCGATAAGTGAGCGTGGAAATAATTAGAATACACTTTTTCCAATTGTCGCTTGACTTTAGTGTGTCAGTTTTTCTTACATTCATGAAAATATGAAATTTATTGATTGAACGTTTCAGATGAAGAGAGAGGAAATCCAATGTAAATGTTTCAGAATTAATATTCTGAATGTTGTTCTGCATTCACTTATATGTGGCAAAGGGTATTTTGATTGGTTACAGTATTTCATCATGACCTTGGAACCATTGGAAAATCTGGAAGTACTGGACTGCTATTTCGTCCTAGCTTGACATTCTTCAGTAGTACACAACCACCAACCCAGTTGGATCCAGGACCTGAATACAAGGCCACCGAGCTAGCTCGAACCCCCCTAAGCCACTGGGTTCCAATCCAACGGCCAGGCCATGAATTCTAGCTTCTGCCAATTCAGCAAATAGTGTGAACACTAGCTAATGTCTTCGATGAGTATTCGTCCTTAAACCCGACCTGCTGCAGCCAACTTGACACGACGTCCCACTAGAACCCCAGCTAACTACCTGTCTGAATTGGGCCATTTGATCGGGTCCCACTGGCTTATAGGTCTACGAGCTCGCCTTGCAGCCAGGACTTCCTGAGTTTAAAATGAGGCGGTGAGTGCGTACTACTGAAGCGTTCCAAACTAAGATCAAACAGCTGCCCGGTACTCCCTGATTTTCCGATGGTTCTCAGGGCCTGATGAAATCCTATAACGAATCAATCAAATCCCAACAAACAGATACTTGGATACATTGATTAATGATACTATTCACTTCAATGAATTCAGATAATTCGTGTGAGCTAACTGTCTTCATTTGTATACCAAGTTTAATTTATGCAACTTTTCCATAAAACATAAAATATTAAAATAAGCTTATTAAAACAGCGATTTCCTACAGATCTGATAAATATGACTGCAGTCAATTTACAAAACAAATGAGAAACCAACGAGGATACACTTCTCAAAAGATGTGTCAAGACAGTGATTGTAAAAAATGAAAAAGAAGTACTATGGAGATGAGATGAATAGGTTATGAATTGATACGATACACATTTCTGCAGGGAATAGTTTGATATCAGTTTAGAATACAAACTGAAAAAATTAGAGAAAACGTGTTATTCAACAATGTGTACTACTAAAGGAGTCAAGGCAAGAGACTTGAAGTATTAAATCGCTAAGTCCCCAAATGGAATGTCTCTTGAATGCACGGCCCACCATGAGAAAATTCATCACCTCCACTTGGTTAGTGAAGTAGAAAAAATTCAGATGTAAAATTACTTCTCAAAATATTCCCTTGGAAACAAAAAGATGATTTGCTAATTACAGTTAAGTCGATCCTAAAACAAATTATCTTGTATTGCATGAGAAGCAACAAGTGAAAAAGAAACTGGATAAACCGAAAATGAATTATTAAACAATGAGAGTCTGATCAGTCAGCTAGCCATCATTGAAAAGAAACGTTCCCACCATTCTCACGATAGTACTCTTCAATTGAATCGAGGTGATATTTTCATGGAAGTGTAGAACAAGAATTCAGATTTGAAGGATTCCTGCTGCCATAACCATAACAATAACAGTGCAGGCAAAAAAACACACATTATCCTGCAAACACTCCACTTTCACACAGTTTCCATCCAATCAGTCGACATTTGTTCAGTAACAAGTCACGTTGTTCATGCATTTGTAAACAAATGTGGTTGTTATTCAGCACATAATCTGGGGATCCGGATTACTAGCTGTACAGGGATGACGAATTCTGACTTGTACACCAGGGAATGACGTCAGGATATTAGTGTGTATACACAAGTATCTCACTAATGTGTTCACATTCATAACTCTCATGTGAAGGGTAATTCGAATGTGCTCAACACACTGACTAATGAATCATTCGAATGAAAATGATTAGAAAGTGATGACAGTCAAATGTGTGTGTGTGTGTGTGGATTGAGGATGAGACCAGGATAATTATTAGATGATATGAGTTAAGATGAGAAACTGACAGTAATCGGAGAATGGGTGTTTCTCCATGGAGAGTACTACTGAGGGTTACCAAGCCGAAGACACTTGACTGAAATTCACTCATTCCTCGAATGTCATGTGTATTGAATGCAGAGCTGGCCGTGAACCAATTGGTTAGTAGAGTAGAATCCAAGACAAAATCAACTGGTAACTTACTCATCATCATCTTCCCTTGAAAACAACAAAATGATTCGTTCGTTGATTACATTTCAGTCAACCCAAGACATATTATCTTGCATTGTGTGAGAAGGCAAATATTCAAAAGAAGTTGGATACACTGAAAAGCTTCGGATAGATAATCTGTGTTCTTTACAATCCACGAAAGCCATCCTACTACTATTCAGTGATCAACAACCTTATTTCACATTTCCACATAATCTTTCACACAACTCAAAATGAATTACTAAACAATGACAGTCTGATCAGTCAGCTAGCTATCATTGCTCTGACACCTTCCCACCATTCTCACGATAGTACTCTTCAATTGAATCGAGGTGATATTTTCATGGAAGTGTAGAATAAGAATTTAGATTTGAAGGATTCCTGCTGCCATAACCAATTTGAACAGAATATCAACTGCATCAACTTCACTTTTGAAATCATTTGACCACTTAAAATATATATATATATATATATATATATATTTGAATATCAACACGCTTCTCAGCGTCGTCTTCGTATCATCGTCAAATGAGAGATATTTACAACCTAGATGAGTAAATAAGTGTGTGGTTGCAGCTGGAAACCACCTAGTCACATCTCCATTCGATATAATAATCGGAAATTCATGCAGAATCAATCAATTCGCTGAAATAGTTTCATGATCAGGACATCCCAATGAGCAGGATGATCAGGATCATTGATTCGACTGACTGTGAGACAATTTCGAATACAAATGATTGCAGTGGTGCGAATGTTGATGTTTTGTTAGGATTGAGCTAATTAGCTTTAAACTCTCGTAACCGTCTCGATCATGAGATTTTGTATTTCATAAAGTCCCTCTTGAATATTCAAAATGAAAATGATGAGATATTTTTATCTATATGATCTTCGGAAGCTAGACATAAAATACCACTGGCACATCGATAAAATAACTCAAAATTGAAATGAATGAGTCAACTCGTGTGAATGCGTCCACGGAAGACCACTTTCACAAAAGAACAAATGTTAAGTCGAGATTTATCTCTCAGAATTCATCGCGTTCTAAAACGTTTTCATTTAAGACCAGAGTAATTCAAAATCTGATAAAATGTGAAGATGTGCATTCAATTATTGTTATTCCGTTGCTTTCCGAGTGGAACATACGACTGGCTTCAACAACACATCTCCACTTTGTTCTGTTTTCTGACGTCCTCTTCATCTGGTTAGCTCCGCGATTGACCACAATCTCTCACATCTCTCACTCAAACGATCCTCGCCACGTCACCTGGCAATGATGAACCAAACGTCGTTTTCCACTGAGATTTCACTCGAGCGATGGCTTGGTGTCGATGACATTCGGCGGCCTCCTCAATGTATGCCCAGCCGATCCATCTCCACTTTCTCTCACATATTTGTTGAGCGATCGACTCTTGCCTGTCGGTTTGTTCCCAGAGTTTCTTGTTCCTAATTCCTTCTGGCAGACCATTTCATCTTCAGTATGGAGCCAGCCAGTGAAGGCTGCAGCTGTTAAAGAAAGCCTTCAACCTGTTGGAAATTCCATTTGTGACACTCTGACAAAGATTTTGACACGTATAGAAGGACCGACCTGACATTGGTGTTGAAAATGCCAATCTGGTTCCTTCCGCTGAGTGCAGAAGATTTCCAAACAGGTTTCAGGCTGATGAAGGCGTGTGTATCTTGGCTTTCCGATTCTGACTTTGACATCTTTATCCGTTCCGCCGGCGTGTAGTTGAAACGATGCTTCCCAGATAAGCGAAGGAGTTAACCTCTGTTAAATGTCCCTCGTTGATGGTGTTTGGTGAAGGTTGTTGTTGTTGCTGTTGGTGGTGATGGTGATGGATGGTCATCTTCATTACCTCAGCTTTCTCTATGTCCACCTGCAGTCATGTCTTCGCTGCGGGCCTCCCCAGCCAGGTTGTTGGTTTTCGTCTCAAGTCTTCGAGTTTATGTGCCATTAGAAATATATCATCTGCGAAATCCAGATCTTCTAGAGTCTTCTTATCGATGGTCCGGCGTATTCCTGTCTTCCCACTCCCATAGAACAGTCTGACACATAATCCTCCAGTCCACCACAATTATGAATATCATCGGTGATAATAGACAGCCAGCTTGTCTTACTCCTGTGTTCACTTCGAACACCTTGCTGAGTTTTCCGTTGTCGATCAACTGTCGCCCGGCATGTCATATAGGTATCTGTTGAATTACGTTGACAAAGACTTGAGCACTAAACTACACACTGTTGGAGTATTTTTCAAACTGCTTCTCGCTTGACGCTGTACAAGGACTTCTTGGAGTCGATGAAGTTGAGTTAGAGGCAGCATTGACTGCTATTCTATCCTTTGTAAAGTGATGACGATGAGTGGCGTTGAAATCTGATCAACAGTTGACATAACTACGAGAGACCAGCTGGTTCCGGGCGGAAATTGTATTCCCCAGCATTGATTCCATTTTCAATGAAAGAAGTCTTTACCAAGAATAATTGTAAAACAATTTCAAATTCAACAAAATAAATTCAAGATGAATACACTCAGAAACATACTCTACATATTCTTGACTGTAAAACGAATATCAAAATTCATTATTGAGTACAGGGATGCGGTTATCACATTAAAATCTTCTCATATGTATGAATGCAAACATTCAAAATTAGAAATCCACTCACAGTCGGTTTAAAACCAATCGTTACCGGGTGATTATTACCTCATGATGAAAACGTAATCTTCAATTACGGAAGTGCGGAAGAATTCGCTATCTCTCTCTCTCTCTGTCTCTCTCTACAGAAAGGCGAAATCTTGTTTGTCCGTGTCAAAAGAAGCATAACTCACGGTTTGTCACTACACTACATGACCATGTCAAGCGACACCACGAGAAGTGAGTGCACACTTCATCGTCATCTGTCAACAGTCATCGCTGAATCGAATGATCATCAATGGGAGGAATTCAGAAACAGTGCACACAAACACACACACACATTATCCTGCAAACACTCCACTTTCACACAGTTTCCATCCAATCAGTCGACATTTGTTCAGTAACAAGTCACGTTGTTCATGCATTTGTAAACAAATGTGGTTGTTATTCAGCACATAATCTGGGGATCCGGATTACTAGCTGTACAGGGATGACGAATTCTGACTTGTACACCAGGGAATGACGTCAGGATATTAGTGTGTATACACAAGTATCTCACTAATGTGTTCACATTCATAACTCTCATGTGAAGGGTAATTCGAATGTGCTCAACACACTGACTAATGAATCATTCGAATGAAAATGATTAGAAAGTGATGACAGTAAATGTGTGTGTGTGTGTGTGGATTGAGGATGAGACCAGGATAATTATTAGATGATATGAGTTAAGATGAGAAACTGACAGTAATCGGAGAATGGGTGTTTCTCCATGGAGAGTACTACTGAGGGTTACCAAGCCGAAGACATTTGACTGAAATTCACTCATTCCTCGAATGTCATGTGTATTGAATGCAGAGCTGGCCGTGAACCAATTGGTTAGTAGAGTAGAATCCAAGACAAAATCAACTGGTAACTTACTCATCATCATCTTCCCTTGAAAACAACAAAATGATTCGTTCGTTGATTACATTTCAGTCAACCCAAGACATATTATCTTGCATTGTGTGAGAAGGCAAATATTCAAAAGAAGTTGGATACACTGAAAAGCTTCGGATAGATAATCTGTGTTCTTTACAATCCACGGAAGCCATCCTACTACTATTCAGTGATCAACAACCTTATTTCACATTTCCACATAATCTTTCACACAACTCAAAATGAATTACTAAACAATGACAGTCTGATCAGTCAGCTAGCTATCATTGCTCTGACACCTTCCCACCATTCTCACGATAGTACTCTTCAATTGAATCGAGGTGATATTTTCATGGAAGTGTAGAATAAGAATTTAGATTTGAAGGATTCCTGCTGCCATAACCAATTTGAACAGAATATCAACTGCATCAACTTCACTTTTGAAATCATTTGACCACTTAAAATATATATATATATATATGTATATATTTGAATATCAACACGCTTCTCAGCGTCGTCTTCGCATCATCGTCAAATGAGAGATATTTACAACCTAGATGAGTAAATAAGTGTGTGGTTGCAGCTGGAAACCACCTAGTCACATCTCCATTCGATATAATAATCGGAAATTCATGCAGAATCAATCAATTCGCTGAAATAGTTTCATGATCAGGACATCCCAATGAGCAGGATGATCAGGATCATTGATTCGACTGACTGTGAGACAATTTCGAATACAAATGATTGCAGTGGTGCGAATGTTGATGTTTTGTTAGGATTGAGCTAATCAGCTTTAAACTCTCGTAACCGTCTCGATCATGAGATTTTGTATTTCATAAAGTCCCTCTTGAATATTCAAAATGAAAATGATGAGATATTTTTATCTATATGATCTTCGGAAGCTAGACATAAAATACCACTGGCACATCGATAAAATAACTCAAAATTGAAATGAATGAGTCAACTCGTGTGAATGCGTCCACGGAAGACCACTTTCACCAAAAGAACAAATGTTAGCTCGAGATTTATCTCTCAGAATTCATCGCGTTCTAAAACGTTTTATTTATTTTTTTAAATTTTATTTTTTAACTTTTTGATTTACAGCTTGATTCCACACTGTATTTTTGGTACAAGTATGGAATTTTCAGCATGGATATCGGTAGCCCAAATTTTGCAGGCCGAGCATAGATATCAATGTGTGCGCCGGCGTGGGCTCGAACCCGCCATGTGCATTGTCGGGGGAGTACTAACAATTGTGCCACCGACGCACAGACCAGAGTAATTCAAAATCTGATAAAATGTGAAGATGTGCATTCAATTATTGTTATTCCGTTGCTTTCCGAGTGGAACATACGACTGGCTTCAACAACACAGCTCCACTTTGTTCTGTTTTCTGACGTCCTCTTCATCTGGTTAGCTCCGCGATTGACCACAATCTCTCACATCTCTCACTCAAACGATCCTCGCCACGTCACCTGGCAATGATGAACCAAACGTCGTTTTCCACTGAGATTTCACTCGAGCGATGGCTTGGTGTCGATGACATTCGGCGGCCTCCTCAATGTATGCCCAGCCGATCCATCTCCACTTTCTCTCACATATTTGTTGAGCGATCGACTCTTGCCTGTCGGTTTGTTCCCAGAGTTTCTTGTTCCTAATTCCTTCTGGCAGACCATTTCATCTTCAGTATGGAGCCAGCCAGTGAAGGCTGCAGCTGTTAAAGAAAGCCTTCAACCTGTTGGAAATTCCATTTGTGACACTCTGACAAAGATTTTGACACGTATAGAAGGACCGACCTGACATTGGTGTTGAAAATGCCAATCTGGTTCCTTCCGCTGAGTGCAGAAGATTTCCAAACAGGTTTCAGGCTGATGAAGGCGTGTGTATCTTGGCTTTCCGATTCTGACTTTGACATCTTTATCCGTTCCGCCGGCGTGTAGTTGAAACGATGCTTCCCAGATAAGCGAAGGAGTTAACCTCTGTTAAATGTCCCTCGTTGATGGTGTTTGGTGAAGGTTGTTGTCGTTGCTGTTGGTGGTGATGGTGATGGATGGTCATCTTCATTACCTCAGCTTTCTCTATGTCCACCTGCAGTCATGTCTTCGCTGCGGGCCTCCCCAGCCAGGTTGTTGGTTTTCGTCTCAAGTCTTCGAGTTTATGTGCCATTAGAAATATATCATCTGCGAAATCCAGATCTTCTAGAGTCTTCTTATCGATGGTCCGGCGTATTCCTGTCTTCCCACTCCCATAGAACAGTCTGACACATAATCCTCCAGTCCACCACAATTATGAATATCATCGGTGATAATAGACAGCCAGCTTGTCTTACTCCTGTGTTCACTTCGAACACCTCGCTGAGTTTTCCGTTGTCGATCAACTGTCGCCCGGCATGTCATATAGGTATCTGTTGAATTACGTTGACAAAGACTTGAGCACTAAACTACACACTGTTGGAGTATTTTTCAAACTGCTTCTCGCTTGACGCTGTACAAGGACTTCTTGGAGTCGATGAAGTTGAGTTAGAGGCAGCATTGACTGCTATTCTATCCTTTGTAAAGTGATGACGATGAGTGGCGTTGAAATCTGATCAACAGTTGACATAACTACGAGAGACCAGCTGGTTCCGGGCGGAAATTGTATTCCCCAGCATTGATTCCATTTTCAATGAAAGAAGTCTTTACCAAGAATAATTGTAAAACAATTTCAAATTCAACAAAATTAATTCAAAATGAATACACTCAGAAACATACTCTACATATTCTTGACTGTAAAACGAATGGCACAATTCATTATTGAGTACAGGGATGCGGTTATCACATTAAAATCTTCTCATATGTATGAATGCAAACATTCAAAATTAGAAATCCACTCACAGTCGGTTTAAAACCAATCGTTACCAAGTGATTATTACCTCATGATGAAAACGTAATCTTCAATTACGGAAGTGCGGAAGAATTCGCTATCTCTCTCTCTCTCTGTCTCTCTCTACAGAAAGGCGAAATCTTGTTTGTTCGTGTCAAAAGAAGCATAACTCACGGTTTGTCACTACACTACATGACCATGTCAAGCGACACCACGAGAAGTGAGTGCACACTTCATCGTCATCTGTCAACAGTCATCGCTGAATCGAATGATCATCAATGGGAGGAATTCAGAAACAGTGCACACAAACACACACACACACATTATCCTGCAAACACTCCACTTTCACACAGTTTCCATCCAATCAGTCGACATTTGTTCAGTAACAAGTCACGTTGTTCATGCATTTGTAAACAAATGTGGTTGTTATTCAGCACATAATCTGGGGATCCGGATTACTAGCTGTACAGGGATGACGAATTCTGACTTGTACACCAGGGAATGACGTCAGGATATTAGTGTGTATACACAAGTATCTCACTAATGTGTTCACATTCATAACTCTCATGTGAAGGGTAATTCGAATGTGCTCAACACACTGACTAATGAATCATTCGAATGAAAATGATTAGAAAGTGATGACAGTAAAGTGTGTGTGTGTGTGTGGATTGAGGATGAGACCAGGATAATTATTAGATGATATGAGTTAAGATGAGAAACTGACAGTAATCGGAGAATGGGTGTTTCTCCATGGAGAGTACTACTGAGGGTTACCAAGCCGAAGACATTTGACTGAAATTCACTCATTCCTCGAATGTCATGTGTATTGAATGCAGAGCTGGCCGTGAACCAATTGGTTAGTAGAGTAGAATCCAAGACAAAATCAACTGGTAACTTACTCATCATCATCTTCCCTTGAAAACAACAAAATGATTCGTTCGTTGATTACATTTCAGTCAACCCAAGACATATTATCTTGCATTGTGTGAGAAGGCAAATATTCAAAAGAAGTTGGATACACTGAAAAGCTTCGGATAGATAATCTGTGTTCTTTACAATCCACGGAAGCCATCCCACTACTATTCAGTGATCAACAACCTTATTTCACATTTCCACATAATCTTTCACACAACTCAAAATGAATTACTAAACAATGACAGTCTGATCAGTCAGCTAGCTATCATTGCTCTGACACCTTCCCACCATTCTCACGATAGTACTCTTCAATTGAATCGAGGTGATATTTTCATGGAAGTGTAGAATAAGAATTTAGATTTGAAGGATTCCTGCTGCCATAACCAATTTGAACAGAATATCAACTGCATCAACTTCACTTTTGAAATCATTTGACCACTTAAAATATATATATATATATATTATATATTTGAATATCAACACGTTTCTCAGCGTCGTCTTCGTATCATCGTCAAATGAGAGATATTTACAACCTAGATGAGTAAATAAGTGTGTGGTTGCAGCTGGAAACCACCTAGTCACATCTCCATTCGATATAATAATCGGAAATTCATGCAGAATCAATCAATTCGCTGAAATAGTTTCATGATCAGGACATCCCAATGAGCAGGATGATCAGGATCATTGATTCGACTGACTGTGAGACAATTTCGAATACAAATGATTGCAATGTTGGTGATATTCATGAAGAAACTCAAGCCTGTCAGTAAAATATAATGTGTCACATCCGTCTTGATCATGAGATTTTGTTTTTCTTAAAATCCCTTTAGAGTATTTCAAATGGAAATGAGGAGATATTTTAATCTATTTGATCTTCCAGGTGATGAAGTTTCCTAGTCAACCCGAACAGCAACAACAACATAAACAACAAACAACAATCTGCATAAATGGGATGAACCTGAAGGAAACTACCTCGTTTATCCACCTACCTGGGAAGCATCGTGACGACTGCATGCGGAACTGACGGCGATAGCACATCAGCGAGAATCGGGAAAGCAAGACAAGCTTTCATTACTCTCTCTCTCTCTCAAGTCTGTGTGGAGGTCAACAGCACTCAGCATCAAAAAAAAGGTCCGGATTTTTTACTCTAATATGGAGTCAGTTCCACTTACTATACGGATCAGAGATTTATGCATCGCGTCATAAAGAGCATCTCAAACAAACTACAGACCTTCATTAACAGTTGTCTTCGCTCAATTCTACTCAAGATCAGATGGCTGGCCAGAAGTGATCAGTAACAGGGATCTCTGGCAATGAGGGAACAAACCCGGAAGGAACTGATTGTGAAACAAGTAGGCAGGACGAAGTGGAGTCATGTGGATTGGCCATGCTCTGAGAAAATCGTCAAAAGACATCAGTAGACAAGGCCGTCGAGTGGAATCCGAAGGGAGAGTGGCGAGTTGGTCGTCAGTGCAAGGGTGACTTAGTGGAGGTCATGTGAGGAGGAGATGAAAGCATGCGAGCAGACTTGGAGCCAGATGAAAACTCTATCAGAGAACCGAATGCAATAGAGACACACGTATAAAGCCCTATATTCCTCTAGGAATTAAAGGAAATAATAGTGATAATAATTTGATCTTCGAAAGAAAAACATAAAATATCACTGACACACAGATAAAATACCTCAAAATTCAAATAAATGAATTAACTGGTGTGAATGCATCAACGGAAGACTACTTTCACAAAAGACCAACTGATAAGTCAACATATGTCACTCAGGATTCCTCGCGTTCAACAACTCCTTCAATTAAGCCCAGAATAAATCGAAATCTGGTGAAATATGCAGAAATGTAAGAGAACGAGATTTTCATTAGCCAAAATTAACATCTCTCAGCATAGATTCCATCGTCTATATGCTGCAGAATTTACCGAGAATAACTTCAAAACAATATCGAATTCACTAGTATAACATTAAAAATGAATACACCCAGAAACTTACTCCACATAGTCTTCACTGTAATACGAATACCGAAATTCATAATTGAGTACAGGGATGCGGTTATCACATTAAAATCTTCTCATATGTATGAATGCAAACATTCAAAATTAGAAATCCACTCACAGTCGGTTTAAAACCAATCGTTACCGAGTGATTATTACCTCATGATGAAAACGTAATCTTCAATTACGGAAGTGCGGAAGAATTCGCTATCTCTCTCTCTCTCTGTCTCTCTCTACAGAAAGGCGAAATCTTGTTTGTTCGTGTCAAAAGAAGCATAACTCACGGTTTGTCACTACACTACATGACCATGTCAAGCGACACCACGAGAAGTGAGTGAACACTTCATCGTCATCTGTCAACAGTCATCGCTGAATCGAATGATCGTCAATGGGAGGAATTCAGAAACAGTGCACACAAACACACACACACACATTATCCTGCAAACACTCCACTTTCACACAGTTTCCATCCAATCAGTCGACATTTGTTCAGTAACAAGTCACGTTGTTCATGCATTTGTAAACAAATGTGGTTGTTATTCAGCACATAATCTCGGGATCCGGATTACTAGCTGTTCAGGGATGACGAATTCTGACTTGTACACCAGGGAATGACGTCAGGATATTAGTGTGTATACACAAGTATCTCACTAATGTGTTCACATTCATAACTCTCATGTGAAGGGTAATTCGAATGTGCTCAACACACTGACTAATGAATCATTCGAATGAAAATGATTAGAAAGTGATGACAGTAAAGTGTGTGTGTGTGTGTGGATTGAGGATGAGACCAGGATAATTATTAGATGATATGAGTTAAGATGAGAAACTGACAGTAATCGGAGAATGGGTGTTTCTCCATGGAGAGTACTACTGAGGGTTACCAAGCTGAAGACACTTGACTGAAATTCACTCATTCCTCGAATGTCATGTGTATTGAATGCAGAGCTGGCCGTGAACCAATTGGTTAGTAGAGTAGAATCCAAGACAAAATCAACTGGTAACTTACTCATCATCATCTTCCCTTGAAAACAACAAAATGATTCGTTCGTTGATTACATTTCAGTCAACCCAAGACATATTATCTTGCATTGTGTGAGAAGGCAAATATTCAAAAGAAGTTGGATACACTGAAAAGCTTCGGATAGATAATCTGTGTTCTTTACAATCCACGGAAGCCATCCCACTACTATTCAGTGATCAACAACCTTATTTCACATTTCCACATAATCTTTCACACAACTCAAAATGAATTACTAAACAATGACAGTCTGATCAGTCAGCTAGCTATCATTGCTCTGACACCTTCCCACCATTCTCACGATAGTACTCTTCAATTGAATCGAGGTGATATTTTCATGGAAGTGTAGAATAAGAATTTAGATTTGAAGGATTCCTGCTGCCATAACCAATTTGAACAGAATATCAACTGCATCAACTTCACTTTTGAAATCATTTGACCACTTAAAATATATATATATATATATTTGGATATCAACACGCTTCTCAGCGTCGTCTTCGTATCATCGTCAAATGAGAGATATTTACAACCTAGATGAGTAAATAAGTGTGTGGTTGCAGCTGGAAACCACCTAGTCACATCTCCATTCGATATAATAATCGGAAATTCATGCAGAATCAATCAATTCGCTGAAATAGTTTCATGATCAGGACATCCCAATGAGCAGGATGATCAGGATCTTTGATTCGACTGACTGTGAGACAATTTCGAATACAAATGATTGCAATGTTGGTGATATTCATGAAGATACTCAAGCCTATCTCTAAAACATAATTGAATTACGTTGACAAAGTCTTGAGCACTAAACTACACACTGTTGGAGTATTTTTCAAACTGCTTCTCGCTTGACGCTGTACAAGGACTTCTTGGAGTCGATGAAGTTGAGTTAGAGGCAGCATTGACTGCTATTCTATCCTTTGTAAAGTGATGACGATGACTGGCGTTGAAATCTGATCAACAGTTGATATAACTACGAGAGACCAGCTGGTTCCGGGCGGAAATTGTATTCCCCAGCATTGATTCCATTTTCAATGAAAGAAGTCTTTACCAAGAATAATTGTAAAACAATATCAAATTCAACAAAATTAATTCAAAATGAATACACTCAGAAACATACTCTACATATTCTTGACTGTAAAACGAATGGCACAATTCATTATTGAGTACAGGGATGCGGTTATCACATTAAAATCTTCTCATATGTATGAATGCAAACATTCAAAATAAGAAATCCACTCACAGTCGGTTTAAAACCAATCGTTACCAAGTGATTATTACCTCATGATGAAAACGTAATCTTCAATTACGGAAGTGCGGAAGAATTCGCTATCTCTCTCTCTCTCTGTCTCTCTCTACAGAAAGGCGAAATCTTGTTTGTTCGTGTCAAAAGAAGCATAACTCACGGTTTGTCACTACACTACATGACCATGTCAAGCGACACCACGAGAAGTGAGTGCACACTTCATCGTCATCTGTCAACAGTCATCGCTGAATCGAATGATCATCAATGAGAGGAATTCAGAAACAGTGCACACAAACACACACACACACATTATCCTGCAAACACTCCACTTTCACACAGTTTCCATCCAATCAGTCGACATTTGTTCAGTAACAAGTCACGTTGTTCATGCATTTGTAAACAAATGTGGTTGTTATTCAGCACATAATCTGGGGATCCGGATTACTAGCTGTACAGGGATGACGAATTCTGACTTGTACACCAGGGAATGACGTCAGGATATTAGTGTGTATACACAAGTATCTCACTAATGTGTTCACATTCATAACTCTCATGTGAAGGGTAATTCGAATGTGCTCAACACACTG
Source organism: Trichobilharzia regenti (assembly GCA_944472135.2). NCBI lineage: Eukaryota > Metazoa > Platyhelminthes > Trematoda > Strigeidida > Schistosomatidae > Trichobilharzia > Trichobilharzia regenti. The sequence goes on along the minus strand of OX235265.1, from coordinate 107,784,362 downwards.
ACTAATGAATCATTCGAATGAAAATGATTAGAAAGTGATGAGAGTCAAATGTGTGTGTGTGTGTGGATTGAGGATGAGACCAGGATAATTATTAGATGATATGAGTTAAGATGAGAAACTGACAGTAATCGGAGAATGGGTGTTTCTCCATGGAGAGTACTACTGAGGGTTACCAAGCCGAAGACATTTGACTGAAATTCACTCATTCCTCGAATGTCATGTGTATTGAATGCAGAGCTGGCCGTGAACCAATTGGTTAGTAGAGTAGAATCCAAGACAAAATCAACTGGTAACTTACTCATCATCATCTTCCCTTGAAAACAACAAAATGATTCGTTCGTTGATTACATTTCAGTCAACCCAAGACATATTATCTTGCATTGTGTGAGAAGGCAAATATTCAAAAGAAGTTGGATACACTGAAAAGCTTCGGATAGATAATCTGTGTTCTTTACAATCCACGGAAGCCATCCCACTACTATTCAGTGATCAACAACCTTATTTCACATTTCCACATAATCTTTCACACAACTCAAAATGAATTACTAAACAATGACAGTCTGATCAGTCAGCTAGCTATCATTGCTCTGACACCTTCCCACCATTCTCACGATAGTACTCTTCAATTGAATCGAGGTGATATTTTCATGGAAGTGTAGAATAAGAATTTAGATTTGAAGGATTCCTGCTGCCGTAACCAATTTGAACAGAATATCAACTGCATCAACTTCACTTTTGAAATCATTTGACCACTTAAAATATATATATATATATATTTGAATATCAACACGCTTCTCAGCGTCGTCTTCGTATCATCGTCAAATGAGAGATATTTACAACCTAGATGAGTAAATAAGTGTGTGGTTGCAGCTGGAAACCACCTAGTCACATCTCCATTCGATATAATAATCGGAAATTCATGCAGAATCAATCAATTCGCTGAAATAGTTTCATGATCAGGACATCCCAATGAGCAGGATGATCAGGATCATTGATTCGACTGACTGTGAGACAATTTCGAATACAAATGATTGCAATGTTGGTGATATTCATGAAGAAACTCAAGCCTGTCAGTAAAATATAATGTGTCACATCCGTCTTGATCATGAGATTTTGTTTTTCTTAAAATCCCTTTAGAGTATTTCAAATGGAAATGAGGAGATATTTTAATCTATCTGATCTTCCAGGTGATGAAGTTTCCTAGTCAACCCGAACAGCAACAACAACATAAACAACAAACAACAATCTGCATAAATGGGATGAACCTGAAGGAAACTACCTCGTTTATCCACCTACCTGGGAAGCATCGTGACGACTGCATGCGGAACTGACGGCGATAGCACATCAGCGAGAATCGGGAAAGCAAGACAAGCTTTCATTACTCTCTCTCTCTCTCAAGTCTGTGTGGAGGTCAACAGCACTCAGCATCAAAAATAAGGTCCGGATTTTTTACTCTAATATGGAGTCAGTTCCACTTACTATACGGATCAGAGATTTATGCATCGCGTCATAAAGAGCATCTCAAACAAACTACAGACCTTCATTAACAGTTGTCTTCGCTCAATTCTACTCAAGATCAGATGGCTGGCCAGAAGTGATCAGTAACAGGGATCTCTGGCAATGAGGGAACAAACCCGGAAGGAACTGATTGTGAAACAAGTAGGCAGGACGAAGTGGAGTCATGTGGATTGGCCATGCTCTGAGAAAATCGTCAAAAGACATCAGTAGACAAGGCCGTCGAGTGGAATCCGAAGGGAGAGTGGCGAGTTGGTCGTCAGTGCAAGGGTGACTTAGTGGAGGTCATGTGAGGAGGAGATGAAAGCATGCGAGCAGACTTGGAGCCAGATGAAAACTCTATCAGAGAACCGAATGCAATAGAGACACACGTATAAAGCCCTATATTCCTCTAGGAATTAAAGGAAATAATAGTGATAATAATTTGATCTTCGAAAGAAAAACATAAAATATCACTGACACACAGATAAAATACCTCAAAATTCAAATAAATGAATTAACTGGTGTGAATGCATCAACGGAAGACTACTTTCACAAAAGACCAACTGATAAGTCAACATATGTCACTCAGGATTCCTCGCGTTCAACAACTCCTTCAATTAAGCCCAGAGTAAATCGAAATCTGGTGAAATATGCAGAAATGTAAGAGAACGAGATTTTCATTAGCCAAAATTAACATCTCTCAGCATAGATTCCATCGTCTATATGCTGCAGAATTTACCGAGAATAACTTCAAAACAATATCGAATTCACTAGTATAACATTAAAAATGAATACACCCAGAAACTTACTCCACATAGTCTTCACTGTAATACGAATACCGAAATTCATAATTGAGTACAGGGATGCGGTTATCACATTAAAATCTTCTCATATGTATGAATGCAAACATTCAAAATTAGAAATCCACTCACAGTCGGTTTAAAACCAATCGTTACCGAGTGATTATTACCTCATGATGAAAACGTAATCTTCAATTACGGAAGTGCGGAAGAATTCGCTATCTCTCTCTCTCTCTGTCTCTCTCTACAGAAAGGCGAAATCTTGTTTGTTCGTGTCAAAAGAAGCATAACTCACGGTTTGTCACTACACTACATGACCATGTCAAGCGACACCACGAGAAGTGAGTGCACACTTCATCGTCATCTGTCAACAGTCATCGCTGAATCGAATGATCATCAATGGGAGGAATTCAGAAACAGTGCACACAAACACACACACACACATTATCCTGCAAACACTCCACTTTCACACAGTTTCCATCCAATCAGTCGACATTTGTTCAGTGACAAGTCACGTTGTTCATGCATTTGTAAACAAATGTGGTTGTTATTCAGCACATAATCTGGGGATCCGGATTACTAGCTGTACAGGGATGACGAATTCTGACTTGTACACCAGGGAATGACGTCAGGATATTAGTGTGTATACACAAGTATCTCACTAATGTGTTCACATTCATAACTCTCATGTGAAGGGTAATTCGAATGTGCTCAACACACTGACTAATGAATCATTCGAATGAAAATGATTAGAAAGTGATGACAGTAAAGTGTGTGTGTGTGTGTGGATTGAGGATGAGACCAGGATAATTATTAGATGATATGAGTTAAGATGAGAAACTGACAGTAATCGGAGAATGGGTGTTTCTCCATGGAGAGTACTACTGAGGGTTACCAAGCCGAAGACATTTGACTGAAATTCACTCATTCCTCGAATGTCATGTGTATTGAATGCAGAGCTGGCCGTGAACCAATTGGTTAGTAGAGTAGAATCCAAGACAAAATCAACTGGTAACTTACTCATCATCATCTTCCCTTGAAAACAACAAAATGATTCGTTCGTTGATTACATTTCAGTCAACCCAAGACATATTATCTTGCATTGTGTGAGAAGGCAAATATTCAAAAGAAGTTGGATACACTGAAAAGCTTCGGATAGATAATCTGTGTTCTTTACAATCCACGGAAGCCATCCCACTACTATTCAGTGATCAACAACCTTATTTCACATTTCCACATAATCTTTCACACAACTCAAAATGAATTACTAAACAATGACAGTCTGATCAGTCAGCTAGCTATCATTGCTCTGACACCTTCCCACCATTCTCACGATAGTACTCTTCAATTGAATCGAGGTGATATTTTCATGGAAGTGTAGAATAAGAATTTAGATTTGAAGGATTCCTGCTGCCGTAACCAATTTGAACAGAATATCAACTGCATCAACTTCACTTTTGAAATCATTTGACCACTTCAAATATATATATATATATATTTGAATATCAACACGCTTCTCAGCGTCGTCTTCGTATCATCGTCAAATGAGAGATATTTACAACCTAGATGAGTAAATAAGTGTGTGGTTGCAGCTGGAAACCACCTAGTCACATCTCCATTCGATATAATAATCGGAAATTCATGCAGAATCAATCAATTCGCTGAAATAGTTTCATGATCAGGACATCCCAATGAGCAGGATGATCAGGATCATTGATTCGACTGACTGTGAGACAATTTCGAATACAAATGATTGCAATGTTGGTGATATTCATGAAGATACTCAAGCCTATCTCTAAAACATAATTGAATTACGTTGACAAAGTCTTGAGCACTAAACTACACACTGTTGGAGTATTTTTCAAACTGCTTCTCGCTTGACGCTGTACAAGGACTTCTTGGAGTCGATGAAGTTGAGTTAGAGGCAGCATTGACTGCTATTCTATCCTTTGTAAAGTGATGACGATGACTGGCGTTGAAATCTGATCAACAGTTGATATAACTACGAGAGACCAGCTGGTTCCGGGCGGAAATTGTATTCCCCAGCATTGATTCCATTTTCAATGAAAGAAGTCTTTACCAAGAATAATTGTAAAACAATATCAAATTCAACAAAATTAATTCAAAATGAATACACTCAGAAACATACTCTACATATTCTTGACTGTAAAACGAATGGCACAATTCATTATTGAGTACAGGGATGCGGTTATCACATTAAAATCTTCTCATATGTATGAATGCAAACATTCAAAATAAGAAATCCACTCACAGTCGGTTTAAAACCAATCGTTACCAAGTGATTATTACCTCATGATGAAAACGTAATCTTCAATTACGGAAGTGCGGAAGAATTCGCTATCTCTCTCTCTCTCTGTCTCTCTCTACAGAAAGGCGAAATCTTGTTTGTTCGTGTCAAAAGAAGCATAACTCACGGTTTGTCACTACACTACATGACCATGTCAAGCGACACCACGAGAAGTGAGTGCACACTTCATCGTCATCTGTCAACAGTCATCGCTGAATCGAATGATCATCAATGAGAGGAATTCAGAAACAGTGCACACAAACACACACACACACATTATCCTGCAAACACTCCACTTTCACACAGTTTCCATCCAATCAGTCGACATTTGTTCAGTAACAAGTCACGTTGTTCATGCATTTGTAAACAAATGTGGTTGTTATTCAGCACATAATCTGGGGATCCGGATTACTAGCTGTACAGGGATGACGAATTCTGACTTGTACACCAGGGAATGACGTCAGGATATTAGTGTGTATACACAAGTATCTCACTAATGTGTTCACATTCATAACTCTCATGTGAAGGGTAATTCGAATGTGCTCAACACACTGACTAATGAATCATTCGAATGAAAATGATTAGAAAGTGATGAGAGTCAAAGTGTGTGTGTGTGTGTGGATTGAGGATGAGACCAGGATAATTATTAGATGATATGAGTTAAGATGAGAAACTGACAGTAATCGGAGAATGGGTGTTTCTCCATGGAGAGTACTACTGAGGGTTACCAAGCCGAAGACATTTGACTGAAATTCACTCATTCCTCGAATGTCATGTGTATTGAATGCAGAGCTGGCCGTGAACCAATTGGTTAGTAGAGTAGAATCCAAGACAAAATCAACTGGTAACTTACTCATCATCACCTTCCCTTGAAAACAACAAAATGATTCGTTCGTTGATTACATTTCAGTCAACCCAAGACATATTATCTTGCATTGTGTGAGAAGGCAAATATTCAAAAGAAGTTGGATACACTGAAAAGCTTCGGATAGATAATCTGTGTTCTTTACAATCCACGGAAGCCATCCTACTACTATTCAGTGATCAACAACCTTATTTCACATTTCCACATAATCTTTCACACAACTCAAAATGAATTACTAAACAATGACAGTCTGATCAGTCAGCTAGCTATCATTGCTCTGACACCTTCCCACCATTCTCACGATAGTACTCTTCAATTGAATCGAGGTGATATTTTCATGGAAGTGTAGAATAAGAATTTAGATTTGAAGGATTCCTGCTGCCGTAACCAATTTGAACAGAATATCAACTGCATCAACTTCACTTTTGAAATCATTTGACCACTTCAAATACATATATATATATATATATATATTTGAATATCAACACGCTTCTCAGCGTCGTCTTCGTATCATCGTCAAATGAGAGATATTTACAACCTAGATGAGTAAATAAGTGTGTGGTTGCAGCTGGAAACCACCTAGTCACATCTCCATTCGATATAATAATCGGAAATTCATGCAGAATCAATCAATTCGCTGAAATAGTTTCATGATCAGGACATCCCAATGAGCAGGATGATCAGGATCATTGATTCGACTGACTGTGAGACAATTTCGAATACAAATGATTGCAGTGGTGCGAATGTTGATGTTTTGTTAGGATTGAGCTAATTAGCTTTAAACTCTCGTAACCGTCTCGATCATGAGATTTTGTATTTCATAAAGTCCCTCTTGAATATTCAAAATGAAAATGATGAGATATTTTTATCTATATGATCTTCGGAAGCTAGACATAAAATACCACTGGCACATCGATAAAATAACTCAAAATTGAAATGAATGAGTCAACTCGTGTGAATGCGTCCACGGAAGACCACTTTCACTAAAGAACAAATGTTAAGTCGAGATTTATCGCTCAGAATTCATCGCGTTCTAAAACGTTTTCATTTAAGACCAGAGTAATTCAAAATCTGATAAAATGTGAAGATGTGCATTCAATTATTGTTATTCCGTTGCTTTCCGAGTGGAACATACGACTGGCTTCAACAACACATCTCCACTTTGTTCTGTTTTCTGACGTCCTCTTCATCTGGTTAGCTCCGCGATTGACCACAATCTCTCACATCTCTCACTCAAACGATCCTCTCCACGTCACCTGGCAATGATGAACCAAACGTCGCTTTCCACTGAGATTTCACTCGAGCGATGGCTTGGTGTCGATGACATTCGGCGTTTTTTTTTTTTTTTTTTTTGCCGATCCATCTCCACTTTCTCTCACATATTTGTTGAGCGATCGACTCTTGCCTGTCGGTTTGTTCCCAGAGTTTCTTGTTCCTAATTCCTTCTGGCAGACCATTTCATCTTCAGTATGGAGCCAGCCAGTGAAGGCTGCAGCTGTTAAGGAAAGCCTTCAACCTGTTGGAAATTCCATTTGTGACACTCTGACAAAGATTTTGACACGTATAGAAGGACCGACCTGACATTGGTGTTGAAAATGCCAATCTGGTTCCTTCCGCTGAGTGCAGAAGATTTCCAAACAGGTTTCAGGCTGATGAAGGCGTGTGTATCTTGGCTTTCCGATTCTGACTTTGACATCTTTATCCGTTCCGCCGGCGTGTAGTTGAAACGATGCTTCCCAGATAAGCGAAGGAGTTAACCTCTGTTAAATGTCCCTCGTTGATGGTGTTTGGTGAAGGTTGTTGTTGTTGCTGTTGGTGGTGATGGTGATGGATGGTCATCTTCATTATCTCAGCTTTCTCTATGTCCACCTGCAGTCATGTCTTCGCTGCGGGCCTCCACAGCCAGGTTGTTGGTTTTCGTCTCAAGTCTTCGAGTTTATGTGCCATTAGAAATATATCATCTGCGAAATCCAGATCTTCTAGAGTCTTCTTATCGATGGTCCGGCGTATTCCTGTCCTCCCACTCCCATAGAACAGTCTGACACATAATCCTCCAGTCCACCACAATTATGAACATCATCGGTGATAATAGACAGCCAGCTTGTCTTACTCCTGTGTTCAATTCGAACACCTCGCTGCGTTTTCCGTTGTCGATCAACTGTCGCCCGGCATGTCATATAGGTATCTGTTGAATTACGTTGACAAAGACTTGAGCACTAAACTACACACTGTTGGAGTATTTTTCAAACTGCTTCTCGCTTGACCCTGTACAAGGACTTCTTGGAGTCGATGAAGTTGAGCTAGAGGCAGCATTGACTGCTATTCTATTCTTTGTAAAGTGATGACGATGAGTGGCGTTGAAATCTGATCAACAGTTGACATAACTACGAGAGACCAGCTGGTTCCGGGCGGAAATTGTATTCCCCAGCATTGATTCCATTTTCAATGAAAGAAGTCTTTACCAAGAATAATTGTAAAACAATTTCAAATTCAACAAAATAAATTCAAGATGAATACACTCAGAAACATACTCTACATATTCTTGACTGTAAAACGAATATCAAAATTCATTATTGAGTACAGGGATGCGGTTATCACATTAAAATCTTCTCATATGTATGAATGCAAACATTCACAATTAGAAATCCGCTCACAGTCGGTTTAAAACCAATCGTTACCGGGTGATTATTACCTCATGATGAAAACGTAACCTTCAATTACGGAAGTGCGGAAGAATTCGCTATCTCTCTCTCTCTCTGTCTCTCTCTACAGAAAGGCGAAATCTTGTTTGTCCGTGTCAAAAGAAGCATAACTCACGAATTGTCACTACACTACATGACCATGTCAAGCGACACCACGAGAAGTGAGTGCACACTTCATCGTCATCTGTCAACAGTCATCGCTGAATCGAATGATCATCAATGGGAGGAATTCAGAAACAGTGCACACAAACACACACACACACATTATCCTGCAAACACTCCACTTTCACACAGTTTCCATCCAATCAGTCGACATTTGTTCAGTAACAAGTCACGTTGTTCATGCATTTGTAAACAAATGTGGTTGTTATTCAGCACATAATCTGGGGATCCGGATTACTAGCTGTACAGGGATGACGAATTCTGACTTGTACACCAGGGAATGACGTCAGGATATTAGTGTGTATACACAAGTATCTCACTGATGTGTTCACATTCATAACTCTCATGTGAAGGGTAATTCGAATGTGCTCAACACACTGACTAATGAATCATTCGAATGAAAATGATTAGAAAGTGATGACAGTAAAGTGTGTGTGTGTGTGTGTGGATTGAGGATGAGACCAGGATAATTATTAGATGATATGAGTTAAGATGAGAAACTGACAGTAATCGGAGAATGGGTGTTTCTCCATGGAGAGTACTACTGAGGGTTACCAAGCCGAAGACATTTGACTGAAATTCACTCATTCCTCGAATGTCATGTGTATTGAATGCAGAGCTGGCCGTGAACCAATTGGTTAGTAGAGTAGAATCCAAGACAAAATCAACTGGTAACTTACTCATCATCACCTTCCCTTGAAAACAACAAAATGATTCGTTCGTTGATTACATTTCAGTCAACCCAAGACATATTATCTTGCATTGTGTGAGAAGGCAAATATTCAAAAGAAGTTGGATACACTGAAAAGCTTCGGATAGATAATCTGTGTTCTTTACAATCCACGGAAGCCATCCTACTACTATTCAGTGATCAACAACCTTATTTCACATTTCCACATAATCTTTCACACAACTCAAAATGAATTACTAAACAATGACAGTCTGATCAGTCAGCTAGCTATCATTGCTCTGACACCTTCCCACCATTCTCACGATAGTACTCTTCAATTGAATCGAGGTGATATTTTCATGGAAGTGTAGAATAAGAATTTAGATTTGAAGGATTCCTGCTGCCGTAACCAATTTGAACAGAATATCAACTGCATCAACTTCACTTTTGAAATCATTTGACCACTTCAAATATATATATATATATATGAATATCAACACGCTTCTCAGCGTCGTCTTCGTATCATCGTCAAATGAGAGATATTTACAACCTAGATGAGTAAATAAGTGTGTGGTTGCAGCTGGAAACCACCTAGTCACATCTCCATTCGATATAATAATCGGAAATTCATGCAGAATCAATCAATTCGCTGAAATAGTTTCATGATCAGGACATCCCAATGAGCAGGATGATCAGGATCATTGATTCGACTGACTGTGAGACAATTTCGAATACAAATGATTGCAGTGGTGCGAATGTTGATGTTTTGTTAGGATTGAGCTAATTAGATTTAAACTCTCGTAACCGTCTCGATCATGAGATTTTGTATTTCATAAAGTCCCTCTTGAATATTCAAAATGAAAATGATGAGATATTTTTATCTATATGATCTTCGGAAGCTAGACATAAAATACCACTGGCACATCGATAAAATAACTCAAAATTGAAATGAATGAGTCAACTCGTGTGAATGCGTCCACGGAAGACCACTTTCACAAAAGAACAAATGTTAAGTCGAGATTTATCGCTCAGAATTCATCGCGTTCTAAAACGTTTTCATTTAAGACCAGAGTAATTCAAAATCTGATAAAATGTGAAGATGTGCATTCAATTATTGTTATTCCGTTGCTTTCCGAGTGGAACATACGACTGGCTTCAACAACACATCTCCACTTTGTTCTGTTTTCTGACGTCCTCTTCATCTGGTTAGCTCCGCGATTGACCACAATCTCTCACATCTCTCACTCAAACGATCCTCTCCACGTCACCTGGCAATGATGAACCAAACGTCGCTTTCCACTGAGATTTCACTCGAGCGATGGCTTGGTGTCGATGACATTCGGCGGCCTCCTCAATGTATGCCCAGCCGATCCATCTCCACTTTCTCTCACATATTTGTTGAGCGATCGACTCTTGCCTGTCGGTTTGTTCCCAGAGTTTCTTGTTCCTAATTCCTTCTGGCAGACCATTTCATCTTCAGTATGGAGCCAGCCAGTGAAGGCTGCAGCTGTTAAGGAAAGCCTTCAACCTGTTGGAAATTCCATTTGTGACACTCTGACAAAGATTTTGACACGTATAGAAGGACCGACCTGACATTGGTGTTGAAAATGCCAATCTGGTTCCTTCCGCTGAGTGCAGAAGATTTCCAAACAGGTTTCAGGCTGATGAAGGCGTGTGTATCTTGGCTTTCCGATTCTGACTTTGACATCTTTATCCGTTCCGCCGGCGTGTAGTTGAAACGATGCTTCCCAGATAAGCGAAGGAGTTAACCTCTGTTAAATGTCCCTCGTTGATGGTGTTTGGTGAAGGTTGTTGTTGTTGCTGTTGGTGGTGATGGTGATGGATGGTCATCTTCATTATCTCAGCTTTCTCTATGTCCACCTGCAGTCATGTCTTCGCTGCGGGCCTCCACAGCCAGGTTGTTGGTTTTCGTCTCAAGTCTTCGAGTTTATGTGCCATTAGAAATATATCATCTGCGAAATCCAGATCTTCTAGAGTCTTCTTATCGATGGTCCGGCGTATTCCTGTCTTCCCACTCCCATAGAACAGTCTGACACATAATCCTCCAGTCCACCACAATTATGAACATCATCGGTGATAATAGACAGCCAGCTTGTCTTACTCCTGTGTTCACTTCGAACACCTCGCTGAGTTTTCCGTTGTCGATCAACTGTCGCCCGGCATGTCATATAGGTATCTGTTGAATTACGTTGACAAAGACTTGAGCACTAAACTACACACTGTTGGAGTATTTTTCAAACTGCTTCTCGCTTGACGCTGTACAAGGACTTCTTGGAGTCGATGAAGTTGAGTTAGAGGCAGCATTGACTGCTATTCTATCCTTTGTAAAGTGATGACGATGAGTGGCGTTGAAATCTGATCAACAGTTGACATAACTACGAGAGACCAGCTGGTTCCGGGCGGAAATTGTATTCCCCAGCATTGATTCCATTTTCAATGAAAGAAGTCTTTACCAAGAATAATTGTAAAACAATTTCAAATTCAACAAAATAAATTCAAGATGAATACACTCAGAAACATACTCTACATATTCTTGACTGTAAAACGAATATCAAAATTCATTATTGAGTACAGGGATGCGGTTATCACATTAAAATCTTCTCATATGTATGAATGCAAACATTCAAAATTAGAAATCCACTCACAGTCGGTTTAAAACCAATCGTTACCGGGTGATTATTACCTCATGATGAAAACGTAACCTTCAATTATGGAAGTGCGGAAGAATTCGCTATCTCTCTCTCTCTCTGTCTCTCTCTACAGAAAGGCGAAATCTTGTTTGTTCGTGTCAAAAGAAGCATAACTCACGAATTGTCACTACACTACATGACCATGTCAAGCGACACCACGAGAAGTGAGTGCACACTTCATCGTCATCTGTCAACAGTCATCGCTGAATCGAATGATCATCAATGGGAGGAATTCAGAAACAGTGCACACAAACACACACACACACATTATCCTGCAAACACTCCACTTTCACACAGTTTCCATCCAATCAGTCGACATTTGTTCAGTAACAAGTCACGTTGTTCATGCATTTGTAAACAAATGTGGTTGTTATTCAGCACATAATCTGGGGATCCGGATTACTAGCTGTACAGGGATGACGAATTCTGACTTGTACACCAGGGAATGACGTCAGGATATTAGTGTGTATACACAAGTATCTCACTGATGTGTTCACATTCATAACTCTCATGTGAAGGGTAATTCGAATGTGCTCAACACACTGACTAATGAATCATTCGAATGAAAACGATTAGAAAGTGATGACAGTAAAGTGTGTGTGTGTGTGTGTGGATTGAGGATGAGACCAGGATAATTATTAGATGATATGAGTTAAGATGAGAAACTGACAGTAATCGGAGAATGGGTGTTTCTCCATGGAGAGTACTACTGAGGGTTACCAAGCCGAAGACATTTGACTGAAATTCACTCATTCCTCGAATGTCATGTGTATTGAATGCAGAGCTGGCCGTGAACCAATTGGTTAGTAGAGTAGAATCCAAGACAAAATCAACTGGTAACTTACTCATCATCACCTTCCCTTGAAAACAACAAAATGATTCGTTCGTTGATTACATTTCAGTCAACCCAAGACATATTATCTTGCATTGTGTGAGAAGGCAAATATTCAAAAGAAGTTGGATACACTGAAAAGCTTCGGATAGATAATCTGTGTTCTTTACAATCCACGGAAGCCATCCTACTACTATTCAGTGATCAACAACCTTATTTCACATTTCCACATAATCTTTCACACAACTCAAAATGAATTACTAAACAATGACAGTCTGATCAGTCAGCTAGCTATCATTGCTCTGACACCTTCCCACCATTCTCACGATAGTACTCTTCAATTGAATCGAGGTGATATTTTCATGGAAGTGTAGAATAAGAATTTAGATTTGAAGGATTCCTGCTGCCGTAACCAATTTGAACAGAATATCAACTGCATCAACTTCACTTTTGAAATCATTTGACCACTTCAAATATATATATATATATTTGAATATCAACACGCTTCTCAGCGTCGTCTTCGTATCATCGTCAAATGAGAGATATTTACAACCTAGATGAGTAAATAAGTGTGTGGTTGCAGCTGGAAACCACCTAGTCACATCTCCATTCGATATAATAATCGGAAATTCATGCAGAATCAATCAATTCGCTGAAATAGTTTCATGATCAGGACATCCCAATGAGCAGGATGATCAGGATCATTGATTCGACTGACTGTGAGACAATTTCGAATACAAATGATTGCAGTGGTGCGAATGTTGATGTTTTGTTAGGATTGAGCTAATTAGCTTTAAACTCTCGTAACCGTCTCGATCATGAGATTTTGTATTTCATAAAGTCCCTCTTGAATATTCAAAATGAAAATGATGAGATATTTTTATCTATATGATCTTCGGAAGCTAGACATAAAATACCACTGGCACATCGATAAAATAACTCAAAATTGAAATGAATGAGTCAACTCGTGTGAATGCGTCCACGGAAGACCACTTTCACAAAAGAACAAATGTTAAGTCGAGATTTATCGCTCAGAATTCATCGCGTTCTAAAACGTTTTCATTTAAGACCAGAGTAATTCAAAATCTGATAAAATGTGAAGATGTGCATTCAATTATTGTTATTCCGTTGCTTTCCGAGTGGAACATACGACTGGCTTCAACAACACATCTCCACTTTGTTCTGTTTTCTGACGTCCTCTTCATCTGGTTAGCTCCGCGATTGACCACAATCTCTCACATCTCTCACTCAAACGATCCTCTCCACGTCACCTGGCAATGATGAACCAAACGTCGCTTTCCACTGAGATTTCACTCGAGCGATGGCTTGGTGTCGATGACATTCGGCGGCCTCCTCAATGTATGCCCAGCCGATCCATCTCCACTTTCTCTCACATATTTGTTGAGCGATCGACTCTTGCCTGTCGGTTTGTTCCCAGAGTTTCTTGTTCCTAATTCCTTCTGGCAGACCATTTCATCTTCAGTATGGAGCCAGCCAGTGAAGGCTGCAGCTGTTAAGGAAAGCCTTCAACCTGTTGGAAATTCCATTTGTGACACTCTGACAAAGATTTTGACACGTATAGAAGGACCGACCTGACATTGGTGTTGAAAATGCCAATCTGGTTCCTTCCGCTGAGTGCAGAAGATTTCCAAACAGGTTTCAGGCTGATGAAGGCGTGTGTATCTTGGCTTTCCGATTCTGACTTTGACATCTTTATCCGTTCCGCCGGCGTGTAGTTGAAACGATGCTTCCCAGATAAGCGAAGGAGTTAACCTCTGTTAAATGTCCCTCGTTGATGGTGTTTGGTGAAGGTTGTTGTTGTTGCTGTTGGTGGTGATGGTGATGGATGGTCATCTTCATTATCTCAGCTTTCTCTATGTCCACCTGCAGTCATGTCTTCGCTGCGGGCCTCCACAGCCAGGTTGTTGGTTTTCGTCTCAAGTCTTCGAGTTTATGTGCCATTAGAAATATATCATCTGCGAAATCCAGATCTTCTAGAGTCTTCTTATCGATGGTCCGGCGTATTCCTGTCTTCCCACTCCCATAGAACAGTCTGACACATAATCCTCCAGTCCACCACAATTATGAACATCATCGGTGATAATAGACAGCCAGCTTGTCTTACTCCTGTGTTCACTTCGAACACCTCGCTGAGTTTTCCGTTGTCGATCAACTGTCGCCCGGCATGTCATATAGGTATCTGTTGAATTACGTTGACAAAGACTTGAGCACTAAACTACACACTGTTGGAGTATTTTTCAAACTGCTTCTCGCTTGACGCTGTACAAGGACTTCTTGGAGTCGATGAAGTTGAGTTAGAGGCAGCATTGACTGCTATTCTATCCTTTGTAAAGTGATGACGATGAGTGGCGTTGAAATCTGATCAACAGTTGACATAACTACGAGAGACCAGCTGGTTCCGGGCGGAAATTGTATTCCCCAGCATTGATTCCATTTTCAATGAAAGAAGTCTTTACCAAGAATAATTGTAAAACAATTTCAAATTCAACAAAATAAATTCAAGATGAATACACTCAGAAACATACTCTACATATTCTTGACTGTAAAACGAATATCAAAATTCATTATTGAGTACAGGGATGCGGTTATCACATTAAAATCTTCTCATATGTATGAATGCAAACATTCAAAATTAGAAATCCACTCACAGTCGGTTTAAAACCAATCGTTACCGGGTGATTATTACCTCATGATGAAAACGTAATCTTCAATTATGGAAGTGCGGAAGAATTCGCTATCTCTCTCTCTCTCTGTCTCTCTCTACAGAAAGGCGAAATCTTGTTTGTTCGTGTCAAAAGAAGCATAACTCACGAATTGTCACTACACTACATGACCATGTCAAGCGACACCACGAGAAGTGAGTGCACACTTCATCGTCATCTGTCAACAGTCATCGCTGAATCGAATGATCATCAATGGGAGGAATTCAGAAACAGTGCACACAAACACACACACACACATTATCCTGCAAACACTCCACTTTCACACAGTTTCCATCCAATCAGTCGACATTTGTTCAGTAACAAGTCACGTTGTTCATGCATTTGTAAACAAATGTGGTTGTTATTCAGCACATAATCTGGGGATCCGGATTACTAGGTGTACAGGGATGACGAATTCTGACTTGTACACCAGGGAATGACGTCAGGATATTAGTGTGTATACACAAGTATCTCACTGATGTGTTCACATTCATAACTCTCATGTGAAGGGTAATTCGAATGTGCTCAACACACTGACTAATGAATCATTCGAATGAAAACGATTAGAAAGTGATGACAGTAAAGTGTGTGTGTGTGTGTGTGGATTGAGGATGAGACCAGGATAATTATTAGATGATATGAGTTAAGATGAGAAACTGACAGTAATCGGAGAATGGGTGTTTCTCCATGGAGAGTACTACTGAGGGTTACCAAGCCGAAGACATTTGACTGAAATTCACTCATTCCTCGAATGTCATGTGTATTGAATGCAGAGCTGGCCGTGAACCAATTGGTTAGTAGAGTAGAATCCAAGACAAAATCAACTGGTAACTTACTCATCATCACCTTCCCTTGAAAACAACAAAATGATTCGTTCGTTGATTACATTTCAGTCAACCCAAGACATATTATCTTGCATTGTGTGAGAAGGCAAATATTCAAAAGAAGTTGGATACACTGAAAAGCTTCGGATAGATAATCTGTGTTCTTTACAATCCACGGAAGCCATCCTACTACTATTCAGTGATCAACAACCTTATTTCACATTTCCACATAATCTTTCACACAACTCAAAATGAATTACTAAACAATGACAGTCTGATCAGTCAGCTAGCTATCATTGCTCTGACACCTTCCCACCATTCTCACGATAGTACTCTTCAATTGAATCGAGGTGATATTTTCATGGAAGTGTAGAATAAGAATTTAGATTTGAAGGATTCCTGCTGCCGTAACCAATTTGAACAGAATATCAACTGCATCAACTTCACTTTTGAAATCATTTGACCACTTCAAATACATATATATATATATATATATATATATTTGAATATCAACACGCTTCTCAGCGTCGTCTTCGTATCATCGTCAAATGAGAGATATTTACAACCTAGATGAGTAAATAAGTGTGTGGTTGCAGCTGGAAACCACCTAGTCACATCTCCATTCGATATAATAATCGGAAATTCATGCAGAATCAATCAATTCGCTGAAATAGTTTCATGATCAGGACATCCCAATGAGCAGGATGATCAGGATCATTGATTCGACTGACTGTGAGACAATTTCGAATACAAATGATTGCAATGTTAGTGATATTCATGAAGATACTCAAGCCTGTCTGTAAAAAATAATGTGTCTCATCCGTCTTGATCATGAAATTTTTTTTTTAAATCCCTTTTGAGTATTTCAAATGGAATTGAGGAGATATTTTTATATATCTGATCTTCCAGGTGATGAAGTTTCCTAGTCAACCCGAACAGCAACAACAACAACATCAAACAACAATCTGGATAAACGTGATGAACCTGAATGAAACTACCTCGTTTATCCACCTACCTGGGAAGCATCGTGACGACTACATGCGGAACTGACGGCGATAGCACATCAGCGAGAATCGGGAAAGCAAGACAAGCTTTCATTACTCTCTCTCTCTCTCAAGTCTGTGTGGAGGTCAACAGCACTCAGCATCAAAAATAAGGTCCGGATTTTTTACTCTAATATGGAGTCAGTTCCACTTACTATACGGATCAGAGATTTATGCATCGCGTCATAAAGAGCATCTCAAACAAACTACAGACCTTCATTAACAGTTGTCTTCGCTCAATTCTACTCAAGATCAGATGGCTGGCCAGAAGTGATCAGTAACAGGGATCTCTGGCAATGAGGGAACAAACCCGGAAAGAACCAATTGTGAAACAAATTGGCAGGACGAAGTGGAGTTATGTGGATTGGCCATACTCTGAGGAAATCGTCAAAAGACATCAGTAGACAAGGCCGTCGAGTGGAATCCGAAGGGAGAGCGGCGAGTTGGTCGTCAGTGCAAGGGTGACTTAGTGGAGGTCATGTGAGGAGGAGATGAAAGCATGCGAGCAGACTTGGAGCCAGGTGAAAAGTCTATCAGAGAACCGAATGCAATAGAGACACACGGATAAAGCCCTATGTTCCTCTAGAATTAAAGGAAATAATAGTGATTATAATTTGTTCTTCGAAAAAAAACATAAAATATCACTGGCACACAGATAAAATACCTCAAAATTCAAATAAATGAATTAACTGGTGTGAATGCATCAACGGAAGACTACTTTCACAAAAGACCAACTGATAAGTCAACATATGTCACTCAGGATTCTTCGCGTTCAACAACTCCTTCATTTAAGCCCAGAGTAAATCGAAATCTGATGAAATATGCAGAAATGTAAGGGAACGAGATTTTCATTAGCCAAAATTAACATCTCTCAGCATAGATTCCATCGTCTGTAGACTGCAGAATTTACCGAGAATAACTTCAAAACAATATCGAATTCACTAGTATAACATTAAAAATGAATACACTTAGAAACACTCCACATTGTCTTCACTGTAAAACGAATGGCACAATTCATCAGTTGATACAATACGAGTATGCAGTTATCTTAGAACTAACCATCTCCTTATATGCACGATTGCGAAACTTTGAAAATTAGTATTCCACTCACCGTTGCTTTATCAATAATCGTCCTCGGATGATGGCGGAGAATCTGCACTCGCTTACTCTCTCTCTCTCTCTCGACAGAAAGGCGAAATCTTGTTTGTTCGTGTCAAAAGAAGCATAACTCACGAATTGTCACTACACTACATGACCATGTCAAGCGACACCACGAGAAGTGAGTGCACACTTCATCGTCATCTGTCAACAGTCATCGCTGAATCGAATGATCATCAATGGGAGGAATTCAGAAACAGTGCACACAAACACACACACACACATTATCCTGCAAACACTCCACTTTCACACAGTTTCCATCCAATCAGTCGACATTTGTTCAGTAACAAGTCACGTTGTTCATGCATTTGTAAACAAATGTGGTTGTTATTCAGCACATAATCTGGGGATCCGGATTACTAGGTGTACAGGGATGACGAATTCTGACTTGTACACCAGGGAATGACGTCAGGATATTAGTGTGTATACACAAGTATCTCACTGATGTGTTCACATTCATAACTCTCATGTGAAGGGTAATTCGAATGTGCTCAACACACTGACTAATGAATCATTCGAATGAAAACGATTAGAAAGTGATGACAGTAAAGTGTGTGTGTGTGTGTGGATTGAGGATGAGACCAGGATAATTATTAGATGATATGAGTTAAGATGAGAAACTGACAGTAATCGGAGAATGGGTGTTTCTCCATGGAGAGTACTACTGAGGGTTACCAAGCCGAAGACATTTGACTGAAATTCACTCATTCCTCGAATGTCATGTGTATTGAATGCAGAGCTGGCCGTGAACCAATTGGTTAGTAGAGTAGAATCCAAGACAAAATCAACTGGTAACTTACTCATCATCACCTTCCCTTGAAAACAACAAAATGATTCGTTCGTTGATTACATTTCAGTCAACCCAAGACATATTATCTTGCATTGTGTGAGAAGGCAAATATTCAAAAGAAGTTGGATACACTGAAAAGCTTCGGATAGATAATCTGTGTTCTTTACAATCCACGGAAGCCATCCTACTACTATTCAGTGATCAACAACCTTATTTCACATTTCCACATAATCTTTCACACAACTCAAAATGAATTACTAAACAATGACAGTCTGATCAGTCAGCTAGCTATCATTGCTCTGACACCTTCCCACCATTCTCACGATAGTACTCTTCAATTGAATCGAGGTGATATTTTCATGGAAGTGTAGAATAAGAATTTAGATTTGAAGGATTCCTGCTGCCGTAACCAATTTGAACAGAATATCAACTGCATCAACTTCACTTTTGAAATCATTTGACCACTTCAAATACATATATATATATATATATTTGAATATCAACACGCTTCTCAGCGTCGTCTTCGTATCATCGTCAAATGAGAGATATTTACAACCTAGATGAGTAAATAAGTGTGTGGTTGCAGCTGGAAACCACCTAGTCACATCTCCATTCGATATAATAATCGGAAATTCATGCAGAATCAATCAATTCGCTGAAATAGTTTCATGATCAGGACATCCAAATGAGCAGGATGATCAGGATCATTGATTCGACTGACTGTGAGACAATTTCGAATACAAATGATTGCAATGTTAGTGATATTCATGAAGATACTCAAGCCTATCTGTAAAAAATAATGTGTCTCATCCGTCTTGATCATGAAATTTTTTTTTAATATCCCTTTTGAGTATTTCAAATGGAATTGAGGAGATATTTTTATATATCTGATCTTCCAGGTGATGAAGTTTCCTAGTCAACCCGAACAGCAACAACAACAACATCAAACAACAATCTGGATAAACGTGATGAACCTGAATGAAACTACCTCGTTTATCCACCTACCTGGGAAGCATCGTGACGACTACATGCGGAACTGACGGCGATAGCACATCAGCGAGAATCGGGAAAGCAAGACAAGCTTTCATTACTCTCTCTCTCTCTCTCAAGTCTGTGTGGAGGTCAACAGCACTCAGCATCAAAAATAAGGTCCGGATTTTTTACTCTAATATGGAGTCAGTTCCACTTACTATACGGATCAGAGATTTATGCATCGCGTCATAAAGAGCATCTCAAACAAACTACAGACCTTCATTAACATTTGTCTTCTCTCAATTCTACTCAAGATCAGATGGCTGGCCAGAAGTGATCAGTAACAGGGATCTCTGGCAATGAGGGAACAAACCCGGAAAGAACCAATTGTGAAACAAATTGGCAGGACGAAGTGGAGTTATGTGGATTGGCCATACTCTGAGGAAATCGTCAAAAGACATCAGTAGACAAGGCCGTCGAGTGGAATCCGAAGGGAGAGCGGCGAGTTGGTCGTCAGTGCAAGGGTGACTTAGTGGAGGTCATGTGAGGAGGAGATGAAAGCATGCGAGCAGACTTGGAGCCAGGTGAAAAGTCTATCAGAGAACCGAATGCAATAGAGACACACGGATAAAGCCCTATGTTCCTCTAGAAATTAAAGGAAATAATAGTGATTATAATTTGTTCTTCGAAAAAAAACATAAAATATCACTGGCACACAGATAAAATACCTCAAAATTCAAATAAATCAATTAACTGGTGTGAATGCATCAACGGAAGACTACTTTCACAAAAGACCAACTGATAAGTCAACATATGTCACTCAGGATTCCTCGCGTTCAACAACTCCTTCATTTAAGCCCAGAGTAAATCGAAATCTGATGAAATATGCAGAAATGTAAGGGAACGAGATTTTCATTAGCCAAAATTAACATCTCTCAGCATAGATTCCATCGTCTGTAGACTGCAGAATTTACCGAGAATAACTTCAAAACAATATCGAATTCACTAGTATAACATTAAAAATGAATACACTTAGAAACACTCCACATTGTCTTCACTGTAAAACGAATGGCACAATTCATCAGTTGATACAATACGAGTATGCAGTTATCTTAGAACTAACCATCTCCTTATATGCACGATTGCGAAACTTTGAAAATTAGTATTCCACTCACCGTTGCTTTATCAATAATCGTCCTCGGATGATGGCGGAGAATCTGCACTCGCTTACTCTCTCTCTCTCTCGACAGAAAGGCGAAATCCTGTTTGTCCGTGTCAAATGAAGCATAACTCACGAATTGTCACTACACTACATGACCATGTCAAGCGACACCACGAGAAGTGAGTGCACACTTCATCGTCATCTGTCAACAGTCATCGCTGAATCGAATGATCATCAATGGGAGGAATTCAGAAACAGTGCACACAAACACACACACACACATTATCCTGCAAACACTCCACTTTCACACAGTTTCCATCCAATCAGTCGACATTTGTTCAGTAACAAGTCACGTTGTTCATGCATTTGTAAACAAATGTGGTTGTTATTCAGCACATAATCTGGGGATCCGGATTACTAGGTGTACAGGGATGACGAATTCTGACTTGTACACCAGGGAATGACGTCAGGATATTAGTGTGTATACACAAGTATCTCACTGATGTGTTCACATTCATAACTCTCATGTGAAGGGTAATTCGAATGTGCTCAACACACTGACTAATGAATCATTCGAATGAAAATGATTAGAAAGTGATGACAGTAAAGTGTGTGTGTGTGTGTGGATTGAGGATGAGACCAGGATAATTATTAGATGATATGAGTTAAGATGAGAAACTGACAGTAATCGGAGAATGGGTGTTTCTCCATGGAGAGTACTACTGAGGGTTACCAAGCCGAAGACATTTGACTGAAATTCACTCATTCCTCGAATGTCATGTGTATTGAATGCAGAGCTGGCCGTGAACCAATTGGTTAGTAGAGTAGAATCCAAGACAAAATCAACTGGTAACTTACTCATCATCACCTTCCCTTGAAAACAACAAAATGATTCGTTCGTTGATTACATTTCAGTCAACCCAAGACATATTATCTTGCATTGTGTGAGAAGGCAAATATTCAAAAGAAGTTGGATACACTGAAAAGCTTCGGATAGATAATCTGTGTTCTTTACAATCCACGAAAGCCATCCTACTACTATTCAGTGATCAACAACCTTATTTCACATTTCCACATAATCTTTCACACAACTCAAAATGAATTACTAAACAATGACAGTCTGATCAGTCAGCTAGCTATCATTGCTCTGACACCTTCCCACCATTCTCACGATAGTACTCTTCAATTGAATCGAGGTGATATTTTCATGGAAGTGTAGAATAAGAATTTAGATTTGAAGGATTCCTGCTGCCGTAACCAATTTGAACAGAATATCAACTGCATCAACTTCACTTTTGAAATCATTTGACCACTTCAAATACATATATATATATATATATTTGAATATCAACACGCTTCTCAGCGTCGTCTTCGTATCATCGTCAAATGAGAGATATTTACAACCTAGATGAGTAAATAAGTGTGTGGTTGCAGCTGGAAACCACCTAGTCACATCTCCATTCGATATAATAATCGGAAATTCATGCAGAATCAATCAATTCGCTGAAATAGTTTCATGATCAGGACATCCAAATGAGCAGGATGATCAGGATCATTGATTCGACTGACTGTGAGACAATTTCGAATACAAATGATTGCAATGTTAATGATATTCATGAAGATACTCAAGCCTATCTGTAAAAAATAATGTGTCTCATCCGTCTTGATCATGAAATTTATTTTTTAATATCCCTTTTGAGTATTTCAAATGGAATTGAGGAGATATTTTTATATATCTGATCTTCCAGGTGATAAAGTTTCCTAGTCAACCCGAACAGCAACAACAACAACATCAAACAACAATCTGGATAAATGTGATGAACCTGAAAGAAACTACCTCGTTTATCCACCTACCTGGGAAGCATCGTGACGACTACATGCGGAACTGACGGCGATAGCACATCAGCGAGAATCGGGAAAGCAAGACAAGCTTTCATTACCTCTCTCTCTCTCTCTCAAGTCTGTGTGGAGGTCAACAGCACTCAGCATCAAAAATAAGGTCCGGATTTTTTACTCTAATATGGAGTCAGTTCCACTTACTATACGGATCAGAGATTTATGCATCGCGTCATAAAGAGCATCTCAAACAAACTACAGACCTTCATTAACATTTGTCTTCTCTCAATTCTACTCAAGATCAGATGGCTGGCCAGAAGTGATCAGTAACAGGGATCTCTGGCAATGAGGGAACAAACCCGGAAAGAACCAATTGTGAAACAAATTGGCAGGACGAAGTGGAGTTATGTGTATTGGCCATACTCTGAGGAAATCGTCAAAAGACATCAGTAGACAAGGCCGTCGAGTGGAATCCGAAGGGAGAGCGGCGAGTTGGTCGTCAGTGCAAGGGTGACTTAGTGGAGGTCATGTGAGGAGGAGATGAAAGCATGCGAGCAGACTTGGAGCCAGGTGAAAAGTCTGTCAGAGAACCGAATGCAATAGAGACACACGGATAAAGCCCTATGTTCCTCTAGAAATTAAAGGAAATAATAGTGATTATAATTTGTTCTTCGAAAAAAAACATAAAATATCACTGGCACACAGATAAAATACCTCAAAATTCAAATAAATCAATTAACTGGTGTGAATGCATCAACGGAAGACTACTTTCACAAAAGACCAACTGATAAGTCAACATATGTCACTCAGGATTCTTCGCGTTCAACAACACCTTCATTTAAGCCCAGAGTAAATCGAAATCTGATGAAATATGCAGAAATGTAAGGGAACGAGATTTTCATTAGCCAAAATTAACATCTCTCAGCATAGATTCCATCGTCTGTAGACTGCAGAATTTACCCAGAATAACTTCAAAACAATATCGAATTTACTAGTATAACATTAAAAATGAATACACTTAGAAACACTCCACATTGTCTTCACTGTAAAACGAATGGCACAATTCATCAGTTGATACAATACGAGTATGCAGTTATCTTAGAACTAACCATCTCCTTATATGCACGATTGCGAAACTTTGAAAATTAGTATTCCACTCACCGTTGCTTTATCAATAATCGTCCTCGGATGATGGCGGAGAATCTGCACTCGCTTACTCTCTCTCTCTCTCTCTCTCGACAGAAAGGCGAAATCCTGTTTGTCCGTGTCAAATGAAGCATAACTCACGAATTGTCACTACACTACATGACCATGTCAAGCGACACCACGAGAAGTGAGTGCACACTTCATCGTCATCTGTCAACAGTCATCGCTGAATCGAATGATCATCAATGGGAGGAATTCAGAAACAGTGCACACAAACACACACACACACATTATCCTGCAAACACTCCACTTTCACACAGTTTCCATCCAATCAGTCGACATTTGTTCAGTAACAAGTCACGTTGTTCATGCATTTGTAAACAAATGTGGTTGTTATTCAGCACATAATCTGGGGATCCGGATTACTAGGTGTACAGGGATGACGAATTCTGACTTGTACACCAGGGAATGACGTCAGGATATTAGTGTGTATACACAAGTATCTCACTGATGTGTTCACATTCATAACTCTCATGTGAAGGGTAATTCGAATGTGCTCAACACACTGACTAATGAATCATTCGAATGAAAACGATTAGAAAGTGATGACAGTAAAGTGTGTGTGTGTGTGTGTGGATTGAGGATGAGACCAGGATAATTATTAGATGATATGAGTTAAGATGAGAAACTGACAGTAATCGGAGAATGGGTGTTTCTCCATGGAGAGTACTACTGAGGGTTACCAAGCCGAAGACATTTGACTGAAATTCACTCATTCCTCGAATGTCATGTGTATTGAATGCAGAGCTGGCCGTGAACCAATTGGTTAGTAGAGTAGAATCCAAGACAAAATCAACTGGTAACTTACTCATCATCACCTTCCCTTGAAAACAACAAAATGATTCGTTCGTTGATTACATTTCAGTCAACCCAAGACATATTATCTTGCATTGTGTGAGAAGGCAAATATTCAAAAGAAGTTGGATACACTGAAAAGCTTCGGATAGATAATCTGTGTTCTTTACAATCCACGAAAGCCATCCTACTACTATTCAGTGATCAACAACCTTATTTCACATTTCCACATAATCTTTCACACAACTCAAAATGAATTACTAAACAATGACAGTCTGATCAGTCAGCTAGCTATCATTGCTCTGACACCTTCCCACCATTCTCACGATAGTACTCTTCAATTGAATCGAGGTGATATTTTCATGGAAGTGTAGAATAAGAATTTAGATTTGAAGGATTCCTGCTGCCGTAACCAATTTGAACAGAATATCAACTGCATCAACTTCACTTTTGAAATCATTTGACCACTTCAAATACATATATATATTTGAATATCAACACGCTTCTCAGCGTCGTCTTCGTATCATCGTCAAATGAGAGATATTTACAACCTAGATGAGTAAATAAGTGTGTGGTTGCAGCTGGAAACCACCTAGTCACATCTCCATTCGATATAATAATCGGAAATTCATGCAGAATCAATCAATTCGCTGAAATAGTTTCATGATCAGGACATCACAATGAGCAGGATGATCAGGATCATTGATTCGACTGACTGTGAGACAATTTCGAATACAAATGATTGCAATGTTAGTGATATTCATGAAGATACTCAAGCCTGTCTGTCAAAAATAATGTGTCTCATCCGTCTTGATCATGAAATTTTTTTTTCAAATCCCTTTTGAGTATTTCAAATGGAATTGAGGAGATATTTTTATATATCTGATCTTCCAGGTGATAAAGTTTCCTAGTCAACCCGAACAGCAACAACAACAACATCAAACAACAATCTGGATAAATGTGATGAACCTGAAAGAAACTACCTCGTTTATCCACCTACCTGGGAAGCATCGTGACGACTACATGCGGAACTGACGGCGATAGCACATCAGCGAGAATCGGGAAAGCAAGACAAGCTTTCATTACCTCTCTCTCTCTCTCTCAAGTCTGTGTGGAGGTCAACAGCACTCAGCATCAAAAATAAGGTCCGGATTTTTTACTCTAATATGGAGTCAGTTCCACTTACTATACGGATCAGAGATTTATGCATCGCGTCATAAAGAGCATCTCAAACAAACTACAGACCTTCATTAACATTTGTCTTCTCTCAATTCTACTCAAGATCAGATGGCTGGCCAGAAGTGATCAGTAACAGGGATCTCTGGCAATGAGGGAACAAACCCGGAAAGAACCAATTGTGAAACAAATTGGCAGGACGAAGTGGAGTTATGTGTATTGGCCATACTCTGAGGAAATCGTCAAAAGACATCAGTAGACAAGGCCGTCGAGTGGAATCCGAAGGGAGAGCGGCGAGTTGGTCGTCAGTGCAAGGGTGACTTAGTGGAGGTCATGTGAGGAGGAGATGAAAGCATACGAGCAGACTTGGAGCCAGGTGAAAAGTCTGTCAGAGAACCGAATGCAATAGAGACACACGGATAAAGCCCTATGTTCCTCTAGAAATTAAAGGAAATAATAGTGATTATAATTTGTTCTTCGAAAAAAAACATAAAATATCACTGGCACACAGATAAAATACCTCAAAATTCAAATAAATGAATTAACTGGTGTGAATGCATCAACGGAAGACTACTTTCACAAAAGACCAACTGATAAGTCAACATATGTCACTCAGGATTCTTCGCGTTCAACAACTCCTTCATTTAAGCCCAGAGTAAATCGAAATCTGATGAAATATGCAGAAATGTAAGGGAACGAGATTTTCATTAGCCAAAATTAACATCTCTCAGCATAGATTCCATCGTCTGTAGACTGCAGAATTTACCCAGAATAACTTCAAAACAATATCGAATTCACTAGTATAACATTAAAAATGAATACACTTAGAAACACTCCACATTGTCTTCACTGTAAAACGAATGGCACAATTCATCAGTTGATACAATATGAGTATGCAGTTATCTTAGAAATAACCATCTCCATATATGCACGATTGCGAAACTTTAAAATTTAGTATTCCACTCACCGTTGCTTTATCAATAATCGTCCTCGGATGATGGCGGAGAATCTGCACTCGCTTACTCTCTCTCTCTCTCTCTCGACAGAAAGGCGAAATCCTGTTTGTCCGTGTCAAATGAAGCATAACTCACGAATTGTCACTACACTACATGACCATGTCAAGCGACACCACGAGAAGTGAGTGCACACTTCATCGTCATCTGTCAACAGTCATCGCTGAATCGAATGATCATCAATGGGAGGAATTCAGAAACAGTGCACACAAACACACACACACACATTATCCTGCAAACACTCCACTTTCACACAGTTTCCATCCAATCAGTCGACATTTGTTCAGTAACAAGTCACGTTGTTCATGCATTTGTAAACAAATGTGGTTGTTATTCAGCACATAATCTGGGGATCCGGATTACTAGGTGTACAGGGATGACGAATTCTGACTTGTACACCAGGGAATGACGTCAGGATATTAGTGTGTATACACAAGTATCTCACTGATGTGTTCACATTCATAACTCTCATGTGAAGGGTAATTCGAATGTGCTCAACACACTGACTAATGAATCATTCGAATGAAAACGATTAGAAAGTGATGACAGTAAAGTGTGTGTGTGTGTGTGTGTGGATTGAGGATGAGACCAGGATAATTATTAGATGATATGAGTTAAGATGAGAAACTGACAGTAATCGGAGAATGGGTGTTTCTCCATGGAGAGTACTACTGAGGGTTACCAAGCCGAAGACATTTGACTGAAATTCACTCATTCCTCGAATGTCATGTGTATTGAATGCAGAGCTGGCCGTGAACCAATTGGTTAGTAGAGTAGAATCCAAGACAAAATCAACTGGTAACTTACTCATCATCACCTTCCCTTGAAAACAACAAAATGATTCGTTCGTTGATTACATTTCAGTCAACCCAAGACATATTATCTTGCATTGTGTGAGAAGGCAAATATTCAAAAGAAGTTGGATACACTGAAAAGCTTCGGATAGATAATCTGTGTTCTTTACAATCCACGGAAGCCATCCTACTACTATTCAGTGATCAACAACCTTATTTCACATTTCCACATAATCTTTCACACAACTCAAAATGAATTACTAAACAATGACAGTCTGATCAGTCAGCTAGCTATCATTGCTCTGACACCTTCCCACCATTCTCACGATAGTACTCTTCAATTGAATCGAGGTGATATTTTCATGGAAGTGTAGAATAAGAATTTAGATTTGAAGGATTCCTGCTGCCGTAACCAATTTGAACAGAATATCAACTGCATCAACTTCACTTTTGAAATCATTTGACCACTTCAAATACATATATATATATATATATATATTTGAATATCAACACGCTTCTCAGCGTCGTCTTCGTATCATCGTCAAATGAGAGATATTTACAACCTAGATGAGTAAATAAGTGTGTGGTTGCAGCTGGAAACCACCTAGTCACATCTCCATTCGATATAATAATCGGAAATTCATGCAGAATCAATCAATTCGCTGAAATAGTTTCATGATCAGGACATCCCAATGAGCAGGATGATCAGGATCATTGATTCGACTGACTGTGAGACAATTTCGAATACAAATGATTGCAGTGGTGCGAATGTTGATGTTTTGTTAGGATTGAGCTAATTAGCTTTAAACTCTCGTAACCGTCTCGATCATGAGATTTTGTATTTCATAAAGTCCCTCTTGAATATTCAAAATGAAAATGATGAGATATTTTTATCTATATGATCTTCGGAAGCTAGACATAAAATACCACTGGCACATCGATAAAATAACTCAAAATTGAAATGAATGAGTCAACTCGTGTGAATGCGTCCACGGAAGACCACTTTCACAAAAGAACAAATGTTAAGTCGAGATTTATCGCTCAGAATTCATCGCGTTCTAAAACGTTTTCATTTAAGACCAGAGTAATTCAAAATCTGATAAAATGTGAAGATGTGCATTCAATTATTGTTATTCCGTTGCTTTCCGAGTGGAACATACGACTGGCTTCAACAACACATCTCCACTTTGTTCTGTTTTCTGACGTCCTCTTCATCTGGTTAGCTCCGCGATTGACCACAATCTCTCACATCTCTCACTCAAACGATCCTCTCCACGTCACCTGGCAATGATGAACCAAACGTCGCTTTCCACTGAGATTTCACTCGAGCGATGGCTTGGTGTCGATGAAATTCGGCGGCCTCCTCAATGTATGCCCAGCCGATCCATCTCCACTTTCTCTCACATATTTGTTGAGCGATCGACTCTTGCCTGTCGGTTTGTTCCCAGAGTTTCTTGTTCCTAATTCCTTCTGGCAGACCATTTCATCTTCAGTATGGAGCCAGCCAGTGAAGGCTGCAGCTGTTAAGGAAAGCCTTCAACCTGTTGGAAATTCCATTTGTGACACTCTGACTAAGATTTTGACACGTATAGAAGGACCGACCTGACATTGGTGTTGAAAATGCCAATCTGGTTCCTTCCGCTGAGTGCAGAAGATTTCCAAACAGGTTTCAGGCTGATGAAGGCGTGTGTATCTTGGCTTTCCGATTCTGACTTTGACATCTTTATCCGTTCCGCCGGCGTGTAGTTGAAACGATGCTTCCCAGATAAGCGAAGGAGTTAACCTCTGTTAAATGTCCCTCGTTGATGGTGTTTGGTGAAGGTTGTTGTTGTTGCTGTTGGTGGTGATGGTGATGGATGGTCATCTTCATTATCTCAGCTTTCTCTATGTCCACCTGCAGTCATGTCTTCGCTGCGGGCCTCCACAGCCAGGTTGTTGGTTTTCGTCTCAAGTCTTCGAGTTTATGTGCCATTAGAAATATATCATCTGCGAAATCCAGATCTTCTAGAGTCTTCTTATCGATGGTCCGGCGTATTCCTGTCTTCCCACTCCCATAGAACAGTCTGACACATAATCCTCCAGTCCACCACAATTATGAACATCATCGGTGATAATAGACAGCCAGCTTGTCTTACTCCTGTGTTCAATTCGAACACCTCGCTGAGTTTTCCGTTGTCGATCAACTGTCACCCGGCATGTCATATAGGTATCTGTTGAATTACGTTGACAAAGACTTGAGCACTGAACTACACACTGTTGGAGTATTTTTCAAACTGCTTCTCGCTTGACGCTGTACAAGGACTTCTTGGAGTCGATGAAGTTGAGTTAGAGGCAGCATTGACTGCTATTCTATCCTTTGTAAAGTGATGACGATGAGTGGCGTTGAAATCTGATCAACAGTTGATATAACTACGAGAGACCAGCTGGTTCCGGGCGGAAATTGTATTCCCCAGCATTGATTCCATTTTCAATGAAAGAAGACTTTAATAGAGGGTGGGGGTAGAAAATAATGCAATTAAGAAATAGACAAACAAAGAAGAAAGAGGTAAGACAAAATTACGTATTTGGTGTTTAGATAGATCAGGACCATTGTAGATTTAGTGACTGAACAAACTTCTTTTGTATGCAGAGTTCAGGATTCAATATGTGAATTGCCATTGCTTCTGCAGTTTGAAGAAGTTTAATTCGTACTCTTTTGGCAAGATTTTCTACGTATTGTGTTCTCCAAATTTTCCTCATTATTGGCGATAATAAAAGTATCGTCCACGTATCTCATGTAGAATCCGAAGTTATCTATTATCTTCTTTAGGTGTGTATTTTCTAGTTTTGACATGAAAATATCTGCAAGCAGCGGGCCGAGTGGTGAGCCCATAGCTATACCATCTTTTTGTCTATATATTTCATTATTGAAAGTGAATTGGACGTTTAGAGTACATCTTAATAGGAGTTCCTTCAAATAGTCAGTGGGGAGAACATATTGGACTTCTTCAACAGTTGCCATCCAGCAATCCAGTTCACACTAGAGAAGGAGTCCAACGCAACAATATCTTTTCTGGACGTGCAACTAGCAAGACGCGAACAAGATGGGACACTCAAAAGATCCATTCACAGAAAACCGACATGGAATGGACAACTCATCAGCTTTCACAGTTGGGTGCCTATATATACAAAACGAAATCTGATCCGCTCACTGACTCACAGAATCCACAACATTTGCAGTCCGGAAACTATAGAAGAAGAGCTGAAGACCCTGAAAAGAATCCTTCTTGAAAACGGTTACCCGGAACGTTTCATCACAAAAGCTATGAAGCCGAAAACACAAAAACCATCAATGCTTACTGCTCCCAAGAAACTTCTCTATTTGAATCTACAATTCAACGGAGATTCTTCAGCAGAAATACTTAGAAACCGCCTGTGCCGTTCACTGAAGAAAACCTTCTTTGCAGCGGAACTCAGACTAACTTTCTCTACGAAACCAATGATTCGCACGAACGTGAAGGATAAGCTTCCACTGGGGGCCTCATCAATGTGCATCTACCAATTCACCTGCTCATGTGGAGCTAGGTATGTCGGCCGTACCCAGCGTTTGCTATCCAAACGAATCAGCGAACACTTACCTTCATGGATTTATAAAGGAGAAAGAAGATCCCCCCGCCACAGCTCCATCCTAGAACACTTGATCGAATCCGGACACCAAGCAAACCCACAAAACAACTTCTCAGTTATCTACACAATACGTGGAAATCTTGCCAAAAGAGTACGAATTAAACTTCTTCAAACTGCAGAAGCAATGGCAATTCACATATTGAATCCTGAACTCTGCATACAAAAGAAGTTTGTTCAGTCACTAAATCTACAATGGTCCTGATCTATCTTAACACCAAATACGTAATTTTGTCTTACCTCTTTCTTCTTTGTTTGTCTATTTCTTAATTGCATTATTTTCTATCCGCACCCTCTATTAAATCTCTACGCTCATGACGACTGTTGCTAACTCGATTTTCGTTTAATTTTAAGTGAATTCTACTCAGCTTATTAACTTGACTCTCATTCAATTTTTCATTGAACCCTGCCAATTAGATTACGTCACCCAACCTACTTATTTAACTTTAATTTAGTTTCTAACCGATTAACTAAAGAAGACTTTACCAAGAATAATTGTAAAACAATTTCAAATTCAACAAAATAAATTCAAGATGAACACACTCAGAAACATACTCTACATATTCTTGACTGTAAAACGAATATCAAAATTCATTATTGAGTACAGGGATGCGGTTATCACATTAAAATCTTCTCATATGTATGAATGCAAACATTCAAAATTAGAAATCCACTCACAGTCGGTTTAAAACCAATCGTTACCGGGTGATTATTACCTCATGATGAAAACGTAACCTTCAATTATGGAAGTGCGGAAGAATTCGCTATCTCTCTCTCTCTCTGTGTCTCTGTCTCTCTCTACAGAAAGGCGAAATCTTGTTTGTTCGTGTCGAAAGAAGCATAACTCACGAATTGTCACTACACTACATGACCATGTCAAGCGACACCACGAGAAGTGAGTGCACACTTCATCGTCATCTGTCAACAGTCATCGCTGAATCGAATGATCACCAATGGGAGGAATTCAGAAACAGTGCACACAAACACACACACACACATTATCCTGCAAACACTCCACTTTCACACAGTTTCCATCCAATCAGTCGACATTTGTT
Source organism: Trichobilharzia regenti (assembly GCA_944472135.2). Taxonomy (NCBI): domain Eukaryota; kingdom Metazoa; phylum Platyhelminthes; class Trematoda; order Strigeidida; family Schistosomatidae; genus Trichobilharzia; species Trichobilharzia regenti. The sequence continues at coordinate 107,751,605 of OX235265.1, read as the reverse complement.
CAGTAACAAGTCACGTTGTTCATGCATTTGTAAACAAATGTGGTTGTTATTCAGCACATAATCTGGGGATCCGGATTACTAGGTGTACAGGGATGACGAATTCTGACTTGTACACCAGGGAATGACGTCAGGATATTAGTGTGTATACACAAGTATCTCACTGATGTGTTCACATTCATAACTCTCATGTGAAGGGTAATTCGAATGTGCTCAACACACTGACTAATGAATCATTCGAATGAAAACGATTAGAAAGTGATGACAGTAAAGTGTGTGTGTGTGTGTGTGGATTGAGGATGAGACCAGGATAATTATTAGATGATATGAGTTAAGATGAGAAACTGACAGTAATCGGAGAATGGGTGTTTCTCCATGGAGAGTACTACTGAGGGTTACCAAGCCGAAGACATTTGACTGAAATTCACTCATTCCTCGAATGTCATGTGTATTGAATGCAGAGCTGGCCGTGAACCAATTGGTTAGTAGAGTAGAATCCAAGACAAAATCAACTGGTAACTTACTCATCACCACCTTCCCTTGAAAACAACAAAATGATTCGTTCGTTGATTACATTTCAGTCAACCCAAGACATATTATCTTGCATTGTGTGAGAAGGCAAATATTCAAAAGAAGTTGGATACACTGAAAAGCTTCGGATAGATAATCTGTGTTCTTTACAATCCACGGAAGCCATCCTACTACTATTCAGTGATCAACAACCTTATTTCACATTTCCACATAATCTTTCACACAACTCAAAATGAATTACTAAACAATGACAGTCTGATCAGTCAGCTAGCTATCATTGCTCTGACACCTTCCCACCATTCTCACGATAGTACTCTTCAATTGAATCGAGGTGATATTTTCATGGAAGTGTAGAATAAGAATTTAGATTTGAAGGATTCCTGCTGCCGTAACCGATTTGAACAGAATATCAACTGCATCAACTTCACTTTTGAAATCATTTGACCACTTCAAATACTAATATATATATATATATATATATATATATATATATATGAATATCAACACGCTTCTCAGCGTCGTCTTCGTATCATCGTCAAATGAGAGATATTTACAACCTAGATGAGTAAATAAGTGTGTGGTTGCAGCTGGAAACCACCTAGTCACATCTCCATTCGATATAATAATCGGAAATTCATGCAGAATCAATCAATTCGCTGAAATAGTTTCATGATCAGGACATCACAATGAGCAGGATGATCAGGATCATTGATTCGACTGACTGTGAGACAATTTCGAATACAAATGATTGCAGTGGTGCGAATGTTGATGTTTTGTTAGGATTGAGCTAATTAGCTTTAAACTCTCGTAACCGTCTCGATCATGAGATTTTGTATTTCATAAAGTCCCTCTTGAATATTCAAAATGAAAATGATGAGATATTTTTATCTATATGATCTTCGGAAGCTAGACATAAAATACCACTGGCACATCGATAAAATAACTCAAAATTGAAATGAATGAGTCAACTCGTGTGAATGCGTCCACGGAAGACCACTTTCACAAAAGAACAAATGTTAAGTCGAGATTTATCGCTCAGAATTCATCGCGTTCTAAAACGCTTTCATTTAAGACCAGAGTAATTCAAAATCTGATAAAATGTGAAGATGTGCATTCAATTATTGTTATTCCGTTGCTTTCCGAGTGGAACATACGACTGGCTTCAACAACACATCTCCACTTTGTTCTGTTTTCTGACGTCCTCTTCATCTGGTTAGCTCCGCGATTGACCACAATCTCTCACATCTCTCACTCAAACGATCCTCTCCACGTCACCTGGCAATGATGAACCAAACGTCGCTTTCCACTGAGATTTCACTCGAGCGATGGCTTGGTGTCGATGAAATTCGGCGGCCTCCTCAATCTATGCCCAGCCGATCCATCTCCACTTTCTCTCACATATTTTTTGAGCGATCGACTCTTGCCTGTCGGTTTGTTCCCAGAGTTTCTTGTTCCTAATTCCTTCTGGCAGACCATTTCATCTTCAGTATGGAGCCAGCCAGTGAAGGCTGCAGCTGTTAAGGAAAGCCTTCAACCTGTTGGAAATCCCATTTGTGACACTCTGACAAAGATTTTGACACGTATAGAAGGACCGACCTGACATTGGTGTTGAAAATGCCAATCTGGTTCCTTCCGCTGAGTGCAGAAGATTTCCAAACAGGTTTCAGGCTGATGAAGGCGTGTGTATCTTGGCTTTCCGATTCTGACTTTGACATCTTTATCCGTTCCGCCGGCGTGTAGTTGAAACGATGCTTCCCAGATAAGCGAAGGAGTTAACCTCTGTTAAATGTCCCTCGTTGATGGTGTTTGGTGAAGGTTGTTGTTGTTGCTGTTGGTGGTGAAGGCGATGGATGGTCATCTTCATTATCTCAGCTTTCTCTATGTCCACCTGCAGTCATGTCTTCGCTGCGGGCCTCCACAGCCAGGTTGTTGGTTTTCGTCTCAAGTCTTCGAGTTTATGTGCCATTAGAAATATATCATCTGCGAAATCCAGATCTTCTAGAGTCTGATACAATGGGAGGCGATTTCGTCCAGGATAATGACCGCCAGGTTCAACTCCAAAGGAAGGAAAGTGTCAATCATACAATGTTATGCACCCACAAACAACGCAGACCTCGAGAAGAAAGAAGAATTCTACAGGCAACTACAGGCAACAATGGACAATACTCCAGCTGGCGACATGAAAATACTAATGGGAGACATGAACGCCAAACTGGGACCAGACAATACGGGAAGGGAACTCATCATGGGTAGAGAAGCTCTAGGAGAAATGAATGAAAACGGAGAACTCTTCGCCGACTTCTGCGCCTTCAACGAACTGGTGATTGGTGGCAGTGTATACAAGCACAAAGATATCCACAAGGCTACATGGGTGTCACCAGACGGGCAAACCAAAAACCAAATCGACTTCATCTCAATCTCAAGGAAGTGGAGGCGCAGCCTACTGGACACAAAAGCAAGAAGAGGAGCAGACGTTGGCTCAGACCACTATCTCGTACAAGGGACAATCCAAATCAAATTAAAAGCTTTCAGGGAATCAGGAGCTGCAGATAGACCACAAGCCAAGTTCAACACTCAAAAGCTGAAGGACCAGGCTACAAAGGACATCTTCATTGCAAGCATAAAGGACAAAGCCGAGACACAAATCAACACTAGCGAAGAGGTCGGCGTTGAAAAGCACTGGAACAACTTGAAAACGGTGTGGAGCCAAACCTGCATAGAAATTCTAGGCAGAAAAAAGAGACAGGACAAACAGTGGCTCACTACGGACACTTGGAAACTAATAGAAGAGAGAAGGACAGTGAAGCAAAAGATTATCCAGTGCACGGACGAGCAACAAAAACAGGAGCTGAATGCAAGCTACAATACACTGAACAAAAGAGTGAAGAAAAGTGCCAGGGAAGACAAAAGAAAATATTATGAAACCATGGCAAACGAAGCAGAACAAGCTGCAGGCAAAGGAGACCTCGCCACACTCTACCAAACAACTAGGAACCTTTCGGGCAAACGTTCGACACAGATTAAGCCAATAAAGGACGACAATGGAAAGTCAATCACCAAAGAGGTGGAACAGAGAAAGCACTGGGTTGAACACTTCAAAAGACTTCTAAATCGTCCGCCACCTACAACACGTCCAGCAATACCAACAACGGAAGCAGAACTACCAGTGAACACTGACCCCCCGACGAAATCAGAAGTCCTGAATGCAATCAAGATGCTTAAAACTGGGAAAACACCGGGACCAGATGGAATCCCAGCAGAGGCTTTGAAAATAGACCCAGAGACAACAGCGGACTTGATGACACCACTACTGGAGAAGGTGTGGAAAGAGGGCAAAGTACCCGAGGATTGGAAGAACAGTTACTTATTCAAACTTCCAAAGAAAGGAGACTTAAGTCAATGTAAAAACTGGCGTGGAATTATGCTTCTGTCCATTCCAAGCAAGATACTAAGTCGCATCATCCTGGAGAGAATCAAACAAGCCCTAGATGAAAAACTTCGTCCGGAACAGGCTGGATTCAGGAGAAACAAATCATGTATTGATCAAATCGCCACTCTACGGATCATCATTGAACAAAGCTTGGAATGGCAGTCACCTCTCTATCTCAACTTCATCGACTTTGAAAAGGCCTTCGACAGCGTCGATCGAGAGGTCATTTGGAAACTACTTCGCTACTACGGGGTCCCATCGACAATTATACACCTCATCCAACAGTTATACGACAATGCTGCATGCCAAGTAATCCACAACGGGAAACTTACGGAAGCCTTCGAAGTGAGGACGGGAGTGAGGCAAGGCTGTCTACTATCACCAATGATCTTCCTGATTGCAATTGATTGGATAATGCGACAGACAACGGCAACCAACGAGGGAACAGGCATAAAATGGACTGACACAAAAGACTTGGAGGATCTGGATTTCGCCGATGATATATGTCTGATTTCCCATAAACTGGAAGATATGCAAATGAAAAGTAACAAGTTGGCAGAAGAAGCATCAAAGATAGGACTTCACGTGAACATAGATAAAACAGAGATGATGAAGATTCCTAGCCAACATCAACAGCAACAACAACAACAGACCACAATAAGCATAAATGGGAAGAACCTGAAAGAAACAACCTCCTTCACCTACCTGGGAAGCATCGTCTCAACTACAGGCGGAACTGACGAGGACATCAAAGCCAGAATCGGAAAAGCAAGACAAGCTTTCATTACTCTCAAATCTGTGTGGAGGTCAACAGCAATCAGCATCAAAAATAAGATCCGGATTTTCAACTCCAATGTGAAGTCAGTGCTACTATACGGATCAGAGACTTGGCGAGTCATAAAGAGCATCTCAAACAAACTTCAAACCTTCATTAACAACTGTCTCCGCTCAATACTCAAGATCAGATGGCCAGAAAAGATCAGCAACAGGGATCTCTGGGAGCGAACCAATCAGGAACCGATTGTGAAACAAATAGGCAGAAAGAAATGGAGATGGATTGGCCATACGCTGAGGAAACCATCAAGTGACATCACTAGACAAGCCCTCGAGTGGAACCCGAAAGGGAGGCGGCGAGTTGGTCGTCCAAGGGTGACTTGGAGGAGGTCATGTGAAGAGGAGATGAAAGCATGTGGGCAGACCTGGAGCAGGGTGAAAAAGTTGTCAGAAAACCGAAGTCAATGGAGGTGCGCAGCTGAAGCCCTATGTTCCTCTAGGAACTAAAGGATACAATAATAATAATAATAATAGAGTCTTCTTATCGATGGTCCGGCGTATTCCTGTCTTCCCACTCCCATAGAACAGTCTGACACATAATCCTCCAGTCCACCACAATTATGAACATCATCGGTGATAATAGACAGCCAGCTTGTCTTACTCCTGTGTTCACTTCGAACACCTCGCTGAGTTTTCCGTTGTCGATCAACTGTCGCCCGGCATGTCATATAGGTATCTGTTGAATTACGTTGACAAAGACTTGAGCACTAAACTACACACTGTTGGAGTATTTTTCAAACTGCTTCTCGCTTGACGCTGTACAAGGACTTCTTGGAGTCGATGAAGTTGAGTTAGAGGCAGCATTGACTGCTATTCTATCCTTTGTAAAGTGATGACGATGAGTGGCGTTGAAATCTGATCAACAGTTGACATAACTACGAGAGACCAGCTGGTTCCGGGCGGAAATTGTATTCCCCAGCATTGATTCCATTTTCAATGAAAGAAGTCTTTACCAAGAATAATTGTAAAACAATTTCAAATTCAACAAAATAAATTCAAGATGAATACACTCAGAAACATACTCTACATATTCTTGACTGTAAAACGAATATCAAAATTCATTATTGAGTACAGGGATGCGGTTATCACATTAAAATCTTCTCATATGTATGAATGCAAACATTCAAAATTAGAAATCCACTCACAGTCGGTTTAAAACCAATCGTTACCGGGTGATTATTACCTCATGATGAAAACGTAACCTTCAATTATGGAAGTGCGGAAGAATTCGCTATCTCTCTCTCTCTCTCTCTGTCTCTCTCTACAGAAAGGCGAAATCTTGTTTGTTCGTGTCGAAAGAAGCATAACTCACGAATTGTCACTACACTACATGACCATGTCAAGCGACACCACGAGAAGTGAGTGCACACTTCATCGTCATCTGTCAACAGTCATCGCTGAATCGAATGATCATCAATGGGAGGAATTCAGAAACAGTGCACACAAACACACACACACACATTATCCTGCAAACACTCCACTTTCACACAGTTTCCATCCAATCAGTCGACATTTGTTCAGTAACAAGTCACGTTGTTCATGCATTTGTAAACAAATGTGGTTGTTATTCAGCACATAATCTGGGGATCCGGATTACTAGGTGTACAGGGATGACGAATTCTGACTTGTACACCAGGGAATGACGTCAGGATATTAGTGTGTATACAAAAGTATCTCACTGATGTGTTCACATTCATAACTCTCATGTGAAGGGTAATTCGAATGTGCTCAACACACTGACTAATGAATCATTCGAATGAAAACGATTAGAAAGTGATGACAGTAAAGTGTGTGTGTGTGTGTGTGGATTGAGGATGAGACCAGGATAATTATTAGATGATATGAGTTAAGATGAGAAACTGACAGTAATCGGAGAATGGGTGTTTCTCCATGGAGAGTACTACTGAGGGTTACCAAGCCGAAGACATTTGACTGAAATTCACTCATTCCTCGAATGTCATGTGTATTGAATGCAGAGCTGGCCGTGAACCAATTGGTTAGTAGAGTAGAATCCATGACAAAATCAACTGGTAACTTACTCATCATCACCTTCCCTTGAAAACAACAAAATGATTCGTTCGTTGATTACATTTCGGTCAACCCAAGACATATTATCTTGCATTGTGTGAGAAGGCAAATATTCAAAAGAAGTTGGATACACTGAAATGCTTCGGATATAATGTCTGTGTTCTCTTCTTCACTGTTTCAACAGGAATTTGATATTTTGTTTTCGCGTGTCAAAGTAATTCACACTCACAATTTTCCACTCCTGGATCATATCACTTTACATCCCGCGATGTGGATGACTCATCGTCTTCTATCAACTGGCTCTGGAGAATTGAATAATCACTTGGAGAACTTCATATACCGTGCACACGGGCTATCTCGCATGTGGTTGTTTATCAGAGTCTTTGCATCCAATCATTCCATATTTGTTTTACGATACTCGCGTTTTAGTCTCAACGCTTTCGACACATTCTAACATGTGTACTTACTCAATTTTATTCTCTTTTTGAATATTCTAACTAATCGAGCCTTCGTTACCATTTCTGTATTAGGATTCTTCTCGAATATTATCCTTTTCCAGTTTTACTAATGTGTTATCCATGTGTCATCTATGGCAACCTTTTTGACGATAACATTCATGGTGTTAATGCATTTTCTTTTCAATAGAAGCTTTGACGCCGAAAGTTTACGGCACCTGTTAACATCATATACGCGATAACAAATTATACATGTGTGAATAAAAATGCAATTCCATCAACAGCTGGTGGGATCAACGCCCACAGTTTTGCTCGAAATAATACCAAAAACAACAAAACATATCATTGTGCGTGGGGCGATTCGAATATAACTATAATTAGTCACTATTAATATCAGTGTATGTGCTCTTGGCAATCAAGACATCAAATGGAACAAGAAAGAAAACTATCAACATACTCATCGCTGTAATCTCTGTGAAACAAATGTAAAACTTCATCCATTAACTCTGGTATGCAGTAATCTCACAATTCATCATCTTGTCATGTTTATGATAGCAGACAGTGTGTGTTAGTAATGCTCTCAGCTTCAGTAATTTGGATATTTATAAGTGGTATTTCAAGAGCCAGTCAACAATACTGCTAAAACAGATGACTATCAATTCGACAGAATACTTTACTTTGCCCAGTAAAATATGGTTTAGTTACCAGTGTACTACACCATGTGGTATCACTTCAAATCCGTATGTTCTTACAGATACATTAGAATCATCCCCTTGGATTTCAGATATTTCTTCTGATATCAGATATCTGTAAAACTGTCAAATCTGTGCAGAATTGGAAAAAGCTGAATGTAAGATTCGCGTGAACAGTTCCACAAACAATTCAATAATTAAGACTTTATCAAATTAGGGAGATTGTTACAGAAGTTCACATCGGACAAGAAATAGTGAATTTTTATATGTAACATCATGCAGCGAGAGAGCATGCAGTCTATGTATAGTTATCGCTGATATTTCTCTTTATACATCTGTGTAAACATCTCTGTGTATTAGTGCGTAAATATTATAGTTAATTGCTACAATCTTACTCATCTGTGTCTCTATAAACGAAAAAGAAACCCGGGAATTCACTTAGTATGCAGCACATATTGACAGAAATATTTACCGAAATACGTAAGAGTATAATTCCATTAGGGATAAGTTTTTATTTGAAAAGTCACACAGTGTTGTTATACAGTTATATTAACTGATGACGAGGTTTTGAGCACAAACTGTTGCTGCTCATAATCATATGAAGTTGTGTGAGTAGCGATTTGATATGATTATGAGCGGCAATAGTTTGTTCTCCACCACAATTAGCAATGTCACCCTTGTCTGACTCCTGCGATTACTTCAAACGCCTCGCTGAGTTTTTTTGTTGTGGATCCTTTGACATGTGATTCTTATGCTCAGTAGAATTTATCACTTTCACCTTCATCAATGTCTGTGTATGTGTGTGTTTCAAAGCTTGGTAAGACAGATAATGAAGTGATACATGTTAACCATCGAAATTCATTTTCGAAGTATATGGTGACCAGAAAGCAACTGGTGTGTTTTACAACATTTTTAGGCACTTTCAGGATATTAGAAAGTCATTTCATCTGAGAATTGGGAATTCGTAAATATAAATGAAGACATATTTTTCATCACAAAATTTGTCACTTTCAACTTACTCGCCATTCATATTGTGACTTTAGTGAAAATTCCGGATAATAATTAGAAGTGTTAGTTATGTGAGTGTGAATAAATTTCGGTGAATTAACGATGAGATAAGACACTATCAAAACATCTACGAATACTGATAGTACATGGAAGGTTGGACTATACTTTGAAGTCTATCCTTAATTGTGCATTGCATTTTGAAACTGAGTCTTGGTTTATATGTCGTGACTCGCAGGTACTTAGATTGTTTGATTGTATTTATTGTCTGAAACTTATGCATTACACTGGAATATGATGTATCTACACGCCGTATGTAATTCATAATGGAGATTAACCACTTAGCTGCAAATTTCTTTTCTCTCAAGTAATTATAAATTGTCTGAATGCAATTTAAATCTCACCGGTGAATCAAGTTGAAGTCTATCAGGAACTTCACATACGTCTTGAGAACTTCAACTTGCTATCGAATAGGATTGAAATAAGTTTATTCCAGAAATCCCGAAGCACTATTGTAAGCAGGAACGAAATACTCTACTGTTTGAGAACTGAAGATCTCTATGAAACCTACCAATGTCGTTTAGATTTCCGCCTTATTCATAGTGGTTTTTTGGCGAGTGCTACTGATACGATTTATGAGTAGTATATGAGAAGATGTTCATCGGCATACAAACATCAAATAGCACGGAAACATTTGATTTCAGAAAAGGGTAATAATACAGCGTTGTGAAGATTTGGTGAGAGACTTGAAAGCAACACAAAGAGATACAACATGAAGTCCACAAGTACCACAACACGAAGATCTGTAAAAATGGTGCGTTGAAGATGAGGTATACATAATTTGATCATATACAGATACCAGTTACTTTACCGCGTGTTCGTTTTCTACAATTTCAGTTTGACTTACCCTGACACTATCGGAATGAAAAAAATCATTTTCCATGTTAAATATTTTTCACTAGCTTAAATTATTTCCGTATATGTGTGTATGGAAGATTTGTGCGAATCCGTAGAGGTATTTCAATAAGTGAGTAGGTAAGTGGATGACTAATTGGCGTCAAGACTGCACAAAAATAGAAATCTCATAGTACCAATAATGAAGTCGATAATTCACCAATGTATCAGTAGATATTGGAAATACTGGAGGTGAGTCGTGAATAATGAAGAGTGAGACGGTTTCTTGACAGGTGTATGTACTTAAATTAGTGTTAAGACAAGTGCTCACTAAAGTTCTCTCGAGCACACAAACTAACGTTATTCGTCCCCAGATTCCCATAACTCCAAATATGTACAAATGAAGACAATTTTGATAGAGACCAATAGGTGATAGGAGAATACAAGTTCATAGCCATTTATCGATTCACATCATCAAACCTGTTGATGTTAGGGATTCGAACTCCTATTTTTAAAAACTCTTCGTATATACATGCATATCATGCAAATGATTGATTGTCCATAAAACAAGAGTAATGCAATAGATAAGTGAACTCTGAAAATAACACGTTCTTCCAGATTTTTTCAAGTCAAATGTATATCAACGATGTCGGCTGAATATGATGTGACGAAAAAAAATATCCAGGTAACACGGTAAATCAAATCTGCTTACAGCTTCCATTCGGTCTGAAATGCAAAATTGATATCACAGTTGAAGAAATGCGTTAATCATTTTCTTAGTTGTAAGTGAGGTGCGTAGTAAATTAAATGTCGCAGACAAGAATAATATGAAAAAATGGAAATGGATTTCACTGAATACATAAGCACTCATTAGCCTAAATTACAACAATCAGATTTAATTATAAAATTTAAGAACTGTGGTAGAGTGACACAAGAAAATTCCTTCTACTGTATGTATAAAAAATATCTCTGAATTAACAGCTAGAATATTGAAACTGTTTGAAATAGGTGTAGCACACAAGCCAGTCAGTTCGATATTATGCAAACCAAATATCCAACAGAAAAAAGAGGATAAAACTAATGCCATACACAAAATAAATTGCATGTGTGAACTGCAGTTAATATAACATCGGTCAAAGTAGGCCTCTCATTCCTATAACAATCCATAAACACAAATCAGCTGTGAAAAGAATGATATATATTCTATCATATCTGTGCATATAGATAATTATGAATATCAATTTGATTGTGATCAATGTCGAAATCTTAGACAGAGGAAACACCAAAAAGTCCAGTCAGGGAATTCCTAGAAGCCTGGTGCTTAAACGAATATGAAATTGACAAATTTGTTGGTATATACCAAATACACCAACTAATGAAATGTGAATCATTTGACGAGAAAGTTTGAAATCCAAGTCAATAGAGACTGGTCAATACACATGTAAAGATGGTTACCGTGAGACACGATGCTATCACTCATGGAAAATTTAAGTCAGTTAACTCAATGCTAAAAGCTGAGCCGAAGATGTTGTCCAGGAGGACGATGAAAGCTCCGTAACTAAACCAATCAGCTCAGAGAACACTACTTACTGCAAAGAGTATAACTCCGTTATGGATAAAATTTTGTTTTAAAAAATCACACAGTTTGTTATACAGTATATTAACTGATGACCAGGTTTCGAGCACAAACTATTGCTACTCAAAATCATATCAAATCACTACTCACACAACTTTTTCTTACTTCATTTATATACATGAGTGGAATTGATGATTAGATGTTCGATATTAAATCAGTGTAGGATAATGTACCATCAGAAATACTAATAATAATATGAGTGTTATCGATCAAATACAATCAGAGGGGAAATAAGACGAGTGTTTTTATAGTCATAATAAGTAACTTGCTGGAACGATGAAATGAAACAGATAGAACAGGCGTTGGTGTTGAATAACTATCCTATATAATTCATTAGGAAGTTCAGAAAAGGCTATAGGCAAAATATAAATAACGGGGAAACTAGTGACGGTATCATCAACAAGAGTGAATATAAGACATCTACTGTTATACCGTATAAGGAATGAACACCTGAGGCCCTCCGTAGGATTTTCAATAAAGTAATAGAACAGGCTCTGTATGTTAAACGATTCTGTCGTTTGACCCAATTGGACAAAATAACATAATTTACAAAATACCTTGCAATGTCTCTGATTAAGGTCACCCATGCAGCTCACACTAGTAAGTCGAGGGTAGTCAGATTGTCGGAACATACGAATTTAGCTAAAGTAAGCATGGTTGATTCCACCAAGATAAATAATTTATAAAAAAGCTCAGCAATCGCACTGCATGCATTAACACACAACGACACAATAGCATGGAGAGGGAGAGGGTTAAAATTCTAAGAAGTTATATACATAGGTAGGTAGGAAGAGAGAGAGAGATTGATTACTGATTCATTGCAAATATCAGAGATATGGAAGACTTTATCATCAGTCAAATCAGAGGATAATGGATAATAAACTGAAATGTATTCAGTTTGCATTACAACATTCTAACAATTTACTTATTATGACTATAAAAACACTCGTCTTATTTCCCCTTTGATTGTATTTGATCGATAACACTCGTATTATTATTAGTATTTCTGATGGTACATTATCCTACACTGATTTAATATCGAACATCTAATCATCAATTCCACTCATGTATATAAATGAAGTAAGAAAAAGTTGTGTGAGTAGTGATTTGATATGATTTTGAGTAGCAATAGTTTGTGCTCGAAACCTGGTGATCAGTTAAAATACTGTATAACAATACTGTGTGAATTTTGAAAATAAAATCTTATCCAAAATTTTGTTATACAACAACTACAGTTTTCCACAGGAAACCAGACAATATTGATAACACATTCACAGAGAAATATACATTTTCTTATGAATATATATATATTCGATTGCATGGAGGATTTAATCATGAGCTGACATCAGTTAGAGAACCACTGGAAAACCTGGGAGTACTGGACAGCTGTTTCGTCCTAGTTTGGGACTCCTCAGCAGTACGCACCCACCGGGATTCGAACCCAGGACCTTCTGGTTACAAGGCGAGCTCGTAGACCATTGAGCCACTGGGACCCGATCCAATGGTCCTTGAATTCTAACCTGTCCAGTACTCCAGGTTTTCCAGTGGCTCTCTAACTGATGTCAGCTCATGATTAAATCCTCCATGCAATCAAACAAAATCCCTACAAAAAAACCAATACTTGAAAATATATATATTCATATAATTTCCGGGAAACCACAATCACCAGTGATATAAACGGATAACTTGTCTTCAAATGTGTTCCAGTTTTATACCACACACAGTTCATTCACAGACTTCATACATATTAAATACAGGGTAACATACTCATTTGTATCTCTGCAAACAATTTTTGTTAAAATATGCATAAAACAGTGAGAATCGATTTATAATTTTTGATTCTTTTCAAAGTATGTGTTGTATTTCACCCACCAACTCAAATCTACCCTATTAGAAAATCATGCTGACTCTCTGATTGTTCCTATCAGATGTATGTGGTGCTTCAGCAATTTTTGGTGCCACTTCACTCCTTTGTTCTGTATTATAAAAATCACCATAGAACTCGGAAAGAAACTCGGTGAATAGAAGTGAGTACTTCTCCGCTAAGAATATATATCTTCTTTCCCACATGAATAAACAAGTGGATTTCGTGATTTGAGATTTTATTTCCATACATTAAATTTTCCACTTATTCAGATGTAATCAAAGTTTTTATGACTGAAAAGGCAGGAATACGCTTATATATATATATATACATCATAATGTGTTTCCACTTCAGGTTGAAATCTACATCAGCCATTATTCTTTGCTCGTAATGTTTGCTCTCCAATTCATGTTGAATGAATATTCTTCACTTGTCATTCTGATAAGTGTTGACCAGGTTTCAACACGTGTTGTGAACCAAAAATTCATGCGCCTTAACTTCAACTCACTCGTCAAAGTCTCTGTCAGAAGGAAGATAAGATCGCGTGTATTATTGTTATTATTACACAGGTTGACTGCAGTGAAATGCTTACTATGGCAAGAAATGTTACGATGAATATTCCTCTCTCTCTCTCTCTCAACGTTGGAGTATTTACAACCCGTAAATATCATTATTTCGAGCATATCAAGATATCATTTAGAATGTGAGATAGAGGAACTCTTATAGGCTCCAGAATACTTACATGTAAATATATCTCACAACATCAGAAGAATGTACTCCACACTCCTCAGACACATGGTAGTCAGTTTTTGCTTGAAGACATGGAATAAGTCTATAGTTAGACACTGTCAAATAGTGAGGCTATATTGAATCACTGTCTCCCTTCAGATCACCATAGTCTACATTTGGTTTCTTCATATGCAGGTCTTTTGCAGAGACGTTACACTGTTACACACACTTACACAAACAGTATATTGATTCAGATGTTTTGCGGTCTGTTTCATTCATATACATGATTTCCTCCCAGAGATTTCACAACCTTCAGAAGAGTCTCACTTTATGATGTCTCATTGCCTAATACCAATTCTAATGCATGAATACTTGATTTGATATCGCCTACCATCATATATAATGTTTACCGGCATATTCTTCTTCTTATTATTATTATTATTTAGGATACCTGTGTGTGCCCATGAAAATTCAAAGTGAATAAATACACGCTTCTCAAGACACAAACCATAGATGATACCTAGACTGATTCTAAAATCTCTTTGAACGAGGGTTTAGTCTGGAATATGTGAATCTTTTACAATCTTTGTGAATAGTTTGTTGAAGATTGTTAAAATGAACGCAGATATTCTTCACATCTCTGCAGTGCATAACAAGTAGACAAATCTGTGCTACATACAGCGTCTGAAATTGACAGTTTTTATTCGGAAGATTTCTGCCTTATCCACACACACACACAGACACACACACTGAATATATTTCAAGTAGTAATAAGAATTTCCCAAGCATCAATTCAACGCTATGATGGTAAATTCAAAACAAAACAACTGTAAACATACATATTGTAGTTTTCTCTGTAAAGCAAATGTCAAAAATAAGCAATTATTACTAGTACGCAGTGAATGTTAGTATTTAAAACTAAGTAAGTTGTCACAGTTTTAACTGTTTTCTCAAACATTTTCACGTATATAGTAAGATGTATTTTGAATGGATGAGAGAATATCAGAATTCAGACCAACTGATGGATTTCAAGTTATTGTTGACAGTAAATAGCCATAGTCATGATATTAGCGAGGTTTTTAATTTACCTGAAAAACGCCTTTACCCTCTTGAAGCAGCTAGAGAATCTCTGATTGCTTTCATGTATGTGTGGAAATGTCCATTCTTACATAGTTTCCATTTCCATTCACGAAATTTCCACAAAGTGTATGATCTTCACCGATTCACATCACATGAAATATAAAATGAGACACAATGTAACGCAAACTCAATTTCCCTTAGGCATTTGATGCATTTGTCAAATATATGCATATTTCACATATTCTCAGCACACACGAAACTATCATCATTTTACAGATAGATGTATAGGTTCGTACAGAATAAAATCTTAACCAAAGAGGCATAATCTTAGGTGAAAGAGATAAAACTGCTATGTATATATCGTTTGTCCTCAAGTTCGAGTGAAGAGGAAGTGTTTAGTTAAATTTTAAAAAAAATTATTTCTAACCAAGCGAAAAGATTTAAGACTATTCATTACTGAGCCTTTAACAGGTTTAGTCGTTTTATACAAACGCATGTTGAATAAGTGTTTAACAGTTGTGTATAAACGAAATGAGTGACCTGTCTCTATGACGTACGCTTTTCCCAACGTCAACCGAGTCAGACAATTTGATTCTCTCTTCCACTAGGAATTTGACATTATCAATTTAATGCGGTAAATTTTTACAGGAAGAAATCTGTTTTGTTTTTTGACAAATATATGGACATAACTGTGACAGCAGTTATTGGAAACATTTGTGGCGAATTTTCTTCCCCACCTCGATACATGTGATCTAGATTTATGGGAGCTTATCAATAAATATTTTGAGCCACATGACCAAGATTTTGTTGATTTAGTAATATAAAGCAAAAAATGTATTTCCTGTGATCGGAGTTTATTTTTATTTATATTGAACCCTACCATGCAGTACCATTTTAGGACTGGTGGTTAGCTAGCTACATTGGTTGCGTAATTCATTTTTTTCTCACACCGTTACATTTTGACTTCGATATTTTGAATTCTACAGTTTTTGTATAAATATGGTCACTGAACTTGTGTATGTTCAGAATGTCTGAAATGGATTTCACAAACGTATTACATGGGTCAGACACATAATGTTTTATGAATGAAGTCAGTTCCCGTTTGCTATTTCGAAAGATTATCAGAGTAGAACTCCACATGTAAAATAAAATTAGGCGTGCACTTACTCTATGTAATCACTATAAAAAAATGGACATTAGATATATATTCAGTTTATTTTTCGGTAAACGCACAAGTAATTCTCATGTCATATGTAATAACACATTCATCCTAATCCCTAAGTTCCCCAAAATCGGTAGACGGTTTATCACTGTATTATACTCAGTCGTTTATTGCCCGGCTGTAAAGTTTATTCAACGCTGTGTTCCTCAACGGGACACACTTTCATCGTTTATAGCGAGATACAGATGATATACATGATGAAGGATCATAAAGTGTTTCGTGTTAATGTCTTCAAAATAATACTAACAGTAAACAGATAGTATTTTTAAAAACAAGAAACTAGCGGAAGCATAGAAGTGAGGGAATCACACCTCTAAGATCACATTCACTTTCATAGAAAGTGTATTTTTCTTCATAATTGTTCCTATTCTTGAACTTCTGAAATATCAGTTATCAGAGTTACTACAGGCTTCATTTCTAGGATTTCTTCATTTAGGAGTGGTAAATAGTCGTATTCATTTTCAGAATGTGTTTCGCATTCGCGAACCAATTACAAATGACTCATTCTGTGTAATGAAAACTAATTCAAACCGATAAGCAGGACAAGTACAGTTGAAATAAGGATCATTGTTATGACTCTCCAAATGAAGTGATTACGGTAAAACTGGTAAATATGTCTTCAAATTCCTAACTGAAAATGTTCATCAAACGTCTAGAATTATGGACATTTTTATACATGACAAAGTATATTCGCCAATAATAGGCGACCAGGTCTACGTTTAATGACTGAGAAGTGCATTGTCAGAGACAGAATAAAAGACATTGATCGTCACTTTATGAAGAATATACATTCATAAAAATCCCTGGTAATGATAGTTTGTAAGTTTAACACGCTAAGTAATTGAAAATATATATATATATATATATTACTAGGGCCTTAACAGCAGGATATTAGAAATCCACTGAAGAGCCATTCAATCCCTCGAAATAAATTTCAGAATGCAGTTATAAACTGAAAGCAATTTCACTTATTCAAAACATTTGTGACTAAATTCAAGATGCGCGAAACGTGCGTCTCTCAATTTAGATGCATCGCTTGATTTTAGAACGGCTACGCATTCTCAAATGATGAAGAAATCCGATCCAATGAAATTTAGTCATTTTCAACTTACTTGACACCTGTATTATGACTTAAAATTGATGACAATAGGTAGATATTTTAATGTCGAATTTGAATGAAAATTATTTAGATAAGTGAATATACAAGAGCATATTGATGTATGCGTTATTTATTCTTTGCTTTGGTTCTGTTTTGAAGTTTTGAAGATAGGGTTTCACTAGTACATCTCTTGGTTGTCTTGTTCGCTGTAGTAAACTATAGTTTGCCTCACGGTTTCCCATATATTCCTACTTCTTCCTCACACAGTCTCCTAAGTGTCACTCTCGTCCCAAGCCCCAACTCGTCGCTTCTCACTCAAATCCCATTCAATGTTCTGGTGCCTCGCGTCACCCAGAGGTCTCTTCAGCATGTTTTCAGTCCATGTCCATCTCTCCCGACATATTTATTATGCAAGAGGTTCTTGATTTGTTTGTTTCCGGAGATTCTTGTAGCAAATTCTTCGTGACCATCGACTTGTGAAGGCAACTGTTGATAAAATTTTGCATCAAGCCAATGAAACTGCTTTCCTTGATGCACCAAATTTCTGACTTACATAGAAGAAATGACTTGATGATGATGATGTTCGGAATCCGATATTTTATTTCCTTTCGCTGATTGCAGAATATTTCCGAACTGATATCAGAGTGATGGGGATCTTCTTCACCTTTCGAATTCTGGTTTTTACATCATCATCCGTGCAGATGACTGTCTGTGGTTGAAACGATGCTGCCTGCATTAGTGCAAGAAGCGACCTCTTCAAAATTTCACCTGTCCGTGGTATTTTAGTGCTTGTTGTTTTGTTGGTTAGGTACCTGTTTCACCAACTTCTTTATGTTCACTTGAAGTCCCATCTTTGCTGTTTTCTTCTGACAAATTTTCGGTTTTCTGTCCTAAGTTACGGGTTCGTCTGACACTGGACACAGATCGTCTGTGAAGTTCAGATCTTCTAGAATCCTGTACATATTATTTCAAAATCAAATCAAGTAATTCAAATTCAAACCAATGCCATGCATGCTACACATATCATATAATTACACTTACTGTCAGAGAATTATGTGTTGTACTCAAATGTGTCACATTAACTACTTGTGTGTTATTCATTGATGAAATCGTTTTCTGATAAAACTACCCTCCCCTAAATAAAATACTTTCATCATATTCGTCCTCACCCTTGCTGTGCAGCATCTAGCATCGAATCACTTCATCAGTTTTTGAACGAACAATAAATTGTGTAAATCAGCTATAAACGTTATCCATTATGAATTTTACCGATTCCCCTACTACTTTATACGGTCATCGAAAAGAACTGGAATAATTTTTTCCCTAATAATCGCTAAATGCCCTTAATTAGCAGGTTTACAGATGTGATATCATTTTGGCGAAATCTCCCACCGCAATCTGGAAGTTTACCATATTTTAAAGAGGATCAACTTACCCAGCTACAACAGGAATATAAGTAGTTATTTTCGCTCATTACACAAAATAAATCCAATAGCTTTAATCATTTTGGGTAATGTTTGATAAATCTGCATGAAGTCGTGGAATAAAAATTTCAATTCATTCAATGCGTTGAAAATTTTCTCATTGTTAACAGAAAAGCTTCACATGGAACAACAAAATTTCCCACCAGAGAAATTCACACAGACAACAAACAAAAATAATAATATTTTCAACCAGAACTACCTCAGGCTTTGATGTAATATGTAGATATAGCCCTCCGTGTACACGAAATTTGAGCAAATGACTCAAACTATAGAGAAGTAACAAACGGTTCTAATTTCTGCAAGCAGTCATAATAATAATGGTTAATCTACACGGTAAGAAGGCATAATTAGCTGACTCAGGTGACTATGTGAACAATGCAGGACTGCATGATAATGTAGAGTTTTAAGTAATTAATCAGGGTCAAGACGTTATAGAATTAGAAGTTACTAAATAATAATAATAATAATAATAATTAAGTGTGTAGGTAATCACAGTATCAATTTGCTGTGGTATAAGTAGGGTAAGTAGTTTTAATAAGAGAACTACTAACTCAATTTACCTAGACTAGTATTAGGGTAAATTTAAGGCAAAATTATCCAGGACGTAGAGATTTAAGTTATATTCCCAATTTCCCAAAGCTTCAACAATGTACAAATGAAGTGCGTCTTGTCGAGTTCGATTGAGATAAGTCATCAAATGGACAAAAAATACCAGTTCACAGTCACTTATCTTTTCCCACCAAATCTTTTGATGTGGGGAATTCGAACTACTCTCTTATCCACCTCCATGTGTACTACATAGAAATTACCAATTTTCTATTAGTAAAGTTTAAAATTTTTCAAGTTTTCGTTAGAGTCAAATTCCAATAAATATTTTAAGTAATATATACCGTGATGACATCATGCATATTATACTATACATTAGTTTTGCTTACAGTCTTCAGTTGATCTGAAATATGACATTGATGTCACAGTGAAAAATGCGAGTTAATTAGTCTGTTAAGTGTGACTGATTTTTATTCAAATACAAATGACAGACGACACCAACATCAAGTGATCGAGGTAGAGCTATCAAACGCATAAGTACACGTAAAACTAAACTAAGCAACTACTATTTCTCACAAGACACTACTCAATATATATAATTAAATTAGGAAACAGTGCTTTCTCAGAAACTTCATACATCTATACCCCTTTGTGAATTAGAATAAAATGAGAACAACACTTTTTGCAGAATAATACTCACTAGAATTGAGGCTTAGGCTTTTTCGGTCTAAGGGAACAAACGCCTACAATAGTGTCATTACCAGACATCTCTTTGATACGAACTATGAGGTTGAAAACGCGAATTCCTCTAAATTTGTCTATTAGAATAAAAAGCTCAGTTCTCCTCAAGTTTGCCGAAGCAATCTTTATCAAACGCCTGAAACCTGATTTACGTGTTCATAAAGAAGCAGAGATCAGTCTTTCCTTGCACCTGATAACAGAATATCTTTATTTTCTCCTCCATTTTATTACGTAATCTTTGGCTTTAACACCCTTCGTAATATAGTGTAATTTTCCTTGTCTCTTGTTTCCATGATTTCAGTTGGACTCAGTTAATTGTCATCGAATTTATTAGTTACTCATCACCTTACGTAGCTCTCGTCTTTATTACATATCCCCTTTAATACTCTATGCATACATATACTTTGTTCAAACTTGAACTTCCTATGTAAAAACGATATAAGCATAAATTTCTTAGCACTGTTCACTGATTGTGGGACGTCCTGTCAACTGATATCAAATGAAATCTGAAAGTATGCTGAAACTTCATAATAATTCATTTGGGCTGTAATCAGCTGATGAGAAGCCAACGAAATAAATGATGGTATCATATTATTCTGAAAATACCGTTGTTCTTGCTTTACTCAAGTACTTTTTCCGATGAGCATATATAATTCCCACGAAAACACAATTTGTTTCACACCAGTGACTACACAAGTTCATTCAGACAAAGCACTCCCTTACTCTGCGAACAGTCAGGAATGTGAGGATGTTTAGGGAGACACCGTATACATAATAGTGACTGTTAATCCCTCCTGCTTAACTACTGCTTTTGTTTCTTTTGTTTACAAATATATACTACTGGTATACTAGTAAGTAGTATGAGTTTATATTCTGTAACCTTATAACGGTAACTTTTACTCGCTGTTGAAGTTTTGCCCACTTAAAGTTCCAACATTCCATTTGGTAAATAGGACTTATCTCCACATGGTTAAACGATGTTTTCTGTACATACTTGATTTATCTAACCTTCTCCTTTTCTTTGAATCCCTTCGTGTCCTGTTTAACCTGACTGTGTATCGGCCTCGTCTTATTGGCCCACAGTGACTGTACTTTTGACAGAATTCAGCCACAGACACCTTACAAACTGTAGTCTGCATATTATAGTAAAATGATACACTACTGTACTCTAGATAAATCCTGTGTTTTAAATTGTATGCCTAATTAAACGTGTGGTTTAATTCATTGATTAGAATTATGGGTCCAGAATTCTTAGAAGAAATCTACAAGGATATTTTGTGTGAGTAATTTCTTTTCACCTTGAAGTGTATGTTTATTTTATTCCACACTTGATTCAAACACAATTCAAAATTTTCAAATAAAGCGTAACATACCCATAAGAATTTCTACAAATAATTTTTATAACAATATGAATAAATGAGTAGGATTTGATGCCTGTATCAAAGCAGTAACTTCAGCATAAGCGAAATACGAAACTCGAAAGTGTAATTCACTAATCATTTTTGGACAAGAAAAAGCATAGATTTTTTCAACCAAGAAATAATTTTCTTCAAAACAACTTCATTTTAGAATCAATTAACAAGCTTACAATCACTTTGATTGGAAACTAGTAACTAGTGTGATGTGTCAACTAGTCCTTTGTTTACTGCAGCCTGACTTCTATCAGTCAAGTTTTTATAATGTGGCCAACATTCTAGGTAGCTCGCCATTGCGGTGCACACTGATTTGGTGGTATTAGGTCATTGGAGGCAATCGACAGGAAGCTAAGCCTTCAAACTAGGTTTCGTGCTAGTTGGCATTCGTTAGCATAGCGTATCTGCAACCAGCTAGAAGGGACATGAGTTCCTTCAAGGTCGCAGATACATCATGCTAACGAGTGCCAACTAGCATGTAACCTAGGTCAGGCTTGGCTCCCTGCAGATTGCCTCCAACCATCATCTAATATCATCAAGGCCTTTATCTTTATTCGTATTACGCATATATTCGCTCAGCAGTTTACAGTGCCATTTGTATTCGTTTTATCATACTGTGGTGATGTGATATAGGCAATGTGTTCCAACGAAATATTATTCTCACATATTCATACAGTTCAGTAATGCATTAACTACAGGATATTATGTATATCGGAATATTCGTCTTCATGTTGTCTGATGTGACCTGAAATCACACATTAAGTGATTGGTTAAAGAATATACCCTGTATAGACTTAAACAGGGGTTTTGATCCATGGAAAATATACTTTCAATTTCTTGACTTCCGCTGTTAAAATACTATCAAAATGACTGTACAACTTGAAAAGGAAGTATTTAGCAAGATTTACATTTATTTTAATTGAATTTTAGTGGATAACACGCTTTGGCGTTTGAAACTATGGGAACTGGGTTTGAGCCCTGGTGGGAACATCATCACTCACTTCAGAGTGCAGGTACTTCTATCTGACGAGTGTTAAGTGAGACAAAATGCGCATCCTGGTTTCCACTGCTTGTCACCATCCACCAATTATGATCTTCATTTCTTCACCGAGCAAACTCTGCGTTTTTCTTGTAAATAAATGGGTATACTTTCTGATTTTATGAATCATACCAATGTGCTACACTGCACAATTGATTAGAATTCATCAAAGTCTTGATAACTTAAAGCAATGAATTAGCGTAAATTTGAAAATATAGTTCCATGTCAGGCTAAATTGTGCATCACCCATTATTCTTTTTTTCGTACTGTTTACGTCTCCGATTCGTGATGACTGAGTAATTCTTCACTTGTCATTCTGTTGAATGATGATGAGTGTTTCAGCACAATTTTAAAACCATTCATTCAAAAAATTTACTGTGTACTCACCTCGTTAAGTCTCTGCAAGAAGGAAGGTAAAATACCAGGCATCGTTATACTGGCTGACCACAACATGCTGTTTTCTATAGGCTAGCATGTCATAATTTTCGTTAATTTATTTTCCGATAAGAATTTAAAGCAAGCAACAAAGGTTAATAAAGCAGGTAAGATTTAATGACTTCACCAAACTTCCGTAAAACTCTTCAGCTGAATACTCCACATACAGGGATCTATTTACTACCAGGATTATCTTGGCAGATATAAGACTGAGAAGTTAATAAATAAAATACATGCAAATCAACAGGTGCGAATGTTTTCCAGGCCTTGTTTAAACACATAAGGGGAAGGGAGTATGAGAGATCAAACTAAGGTAAAATGCATTAAGCTTCAGTAAAATCACTTCAATAAACAGTCAGTCATCGCAGGAAGAACTTTAATATATCAAGAAATGTGAACTGAGTAACTGAGTTGAAACGAGTTAAGATGATGCTACTGGTAAAAGAGAGTTTTGAGTGAATCGGTGATAATAATGAAAAAAGATAATAAGCAAAAATATAACCAGGTTAGATTCAGAGTGACGACCATTTCCTTCGGTACACAGAGACATGATTTATTAGCCCGAGTTGCACAAGCCACAAACATCTTCCTGTTGGTTTGTCTGCTGACAACAGTGAATGACTTGATAGCATCAATATCATTTCCGTAGTCTACAGGATGCTTTAAACTTTTTGGCACCTCAATTTTGGCTAATGCTCTATCATGCGAATAGACACTCGCCTTTCTGTACGGACTATGTATCTGCTTCCACGAATGCACCCAAATTATTATATGTGGTTTGATTTTGTTTAAATTTATGATATGGAATAAAATTTCTCAGTGTTTAAGACATTTACATGAGAATTAATCAAATAAAGTCACAACAATACATTCCCTCTTCCACATCTTCAGACATTCAATTTGTGCTTCAAAGTATCGAGTAACTCTATAGTTATACACTGATAAATATTTGGGCCCAAGTGAAAAACTGCCTCTCTTCAGTTCATCAGAATTCAGATGGCAGATTTCTACACAAAAAACACAGTGGTTCACGTCTTTTGCAAAATGTGTTTCGTATGCACGCTTCCCTTGCAGAGGTTTTCGCAACCATTCATCAAAGTTCTTTTTTCCAACCGTCTCATTTCATTATGTTTATTCATCAGCCAAATAAGTACTTCTGCATTCAAATGTATTCTGTACTATTATATTTCTCCCCAAGTCTAGGATATCCCTATGTGTTCATGAAAATTCAAAGTGAATAAATACACACTATCTCAAGACACAAACCATAGATGACATCTCGATTAATTCCGAAATCTCTTCAAATGAGATTTTAGTCAGTAATATATGAGTACTTTACAATATTTTTGAATGACATTCTGAAGGTTGGCAAAATTTACGCAAAGATTCTTTGTGTTTCAATGATTTCTGTTATTTACGTATCCTCTAAGAGTGAGGTTGTGGTTATTTTGTGAAATGCAATGTGCTAAATTTCAAATCATTCCACTTTTCTGCTGATTATCTTCTATATTCCAATGTCATTAAATCTTCACTGATGAAGTGGTCAATTCAAACAATTCATCAAATGTGCACGTGATACTTTTCGATGAGAGTAGACAGAAAAAAAGACATGGAATGAAGAGTTGCCTAAACGCATTATTTAGGAGAGCCGTGATTTGATTAGACATTCACTTACATCGCATCATGACCACCTCTGATCAAAAGAAACACAAAACAAAAATCAGTAAACGGTCGGTAAAAAGGTGTCAGGTATGCTTAAATGCTCGAATTCGCTTCCTACCGAATGTGTACACAATTGACATATATATATATACATAAATGCACTAATATTTCGTCATTTATTGTGACAACCATAAACGACAGCTTAGTTGAGGTTAAAACGTCATTCGATTCAGTCTTCATGAGGAATGTCTGTCGAATGAGTGTCTACCACTGTTTACTAGGAATGTTTACGTATTATAAAATAGCCTGAGAAGCTCACTACACCCAGTAAATCGTCAACTGTCAAAATTCCATCAAAAATAATCAGTAATACAAATTCTGAATAAATGTACATGGATTATTTGATGAATGGAAGCAGCTTTACAGGGTGTTAGCATGCAATCACTCAGTCAGTCAGTCAGTATCAGTGTGATATTACCCCCTATATGCAGTTAAAAGAACATATGTCCTTAGCTAGTGTATACTGTCCGTTTATTTTGTCCTGAGTTATCTTTTTTCAATTCTTTTTCATCTTCAAGAAAGGTGGAAATGAGCTCTAAGGGGAAAAAAGAATGTATCACAGGTCCTTTCAAGGATCAAATTTAGTGTTCACTTGTGTTTCGTACATGTGATAGGATTCACATTACCACAAAATTACTTTGATGGAATGTTCTTCAGTTTTAGAAAAGATGGAAATCATGAGAGAATTTAATAGCCATATAAGCATCTATTCATTATCAGAGTACTACATGAACTCATTCAGATAGTCTGAGAATAGAGTTTATGAGAGCAATTAAATCTCTGGCTCATTTTATGTTACATGTGAAGTATAATAAAAAAAAATGAAGGTTTATAAAACCAACAAAACGCTTACTCCATATATGTCCTGTGAGGTGATTATTAAATAAAATTTAACAATTCTAAAGTGTACTGGTGTAACAACAGAAGACAAGGGCCAGGCAACAGATCGTTTTATTATGAAAATCAACACGTATTTATACATATTTCACATACATTATGATAGCTTATGCAAGTAGACAAGCGCAGTTATCTGATTGGTTGTTTAGGTAGACAAACGCAGGCTTCTGATTGGTTGTTTCGGGATTCCTTGACAAACAGAGTTCTCTATCTGCGAATCACATTTTGCCACGTTAACTTCGCTGTGATTGGTCGTTGACTCAGCCTTGTTCACGGCCCATATTAGTGACCTAGACCTTAACGTAGATTAGTGCCAACCAATCGGCTAGCAGCCTGCTCTCACCACACTGGAACAAAAAGTCAGTGAAATAGTGAGTTTACGCCTTTACAGAAACTATACTGATTATAGCCTCCATTTATTAAAAGTCGCTGGTCTACTGCTATACTGTTTGACAACAAAAAACACACGATACAAAATCGGGCTTTTGCAATTTAGTTACGATGGGAAAATACTTTATCTGAAGTGTAGTGGTTATGCATGAGTCTGAATTGACTGTGATACAGCTACAGTATGCGTTGATGACATAGTCCTGTTAGGGGAGGATGCTGACAAAATGAGGCAGAGTCTTCTGAACACCTTGAGCAGCAATCTTCGTATGTTTGGCATGCGATTCGCCTCTGCAAAATGTAAGATGCTGCTACAGGACTGGACCACGTCAACTCCTAACTTAGTGATAGGGAGTGAAGTGATAGAACATGTTGACCACTTCACCTATTTGGGAAGTTTTATTAGCACCAACGGACTGATTGGCGATGAAATCTCAGCACGGATTCGCAAAGGTCGAGCTGCTTTCGCTGACTTACACCATCTCTGGCGTAGGCGTGACATCCGGTTATCAACCAAGGGACGCGTGTACTGCTCATCAGTTCGCTCCGTCCTTGTCTATGTCTCTGAAATATGGCCAATACGAGTTGAAGACATGAAAAGGTTGACTGCTTTCGATCATAGATGTCTGCGATCTCTGTCTCACGTTAGGTGGTTTCACAAGGTAAGTAATGTTGACGTTAGGCGTAGAGTGTTGGGCGAAGAGGGAAAATCAATCGACGAGGCTATAAAGTTACATAGACTAAGATGGCTAGGTCACGTGCTGCGCATGCCTAACCACCGCCTCCCCCGACGGGCATTGCTAGCTGATATAGGTGCAGGTTGGAAAAGAGCCAGTGGTGGCCAAACAAAAATATGGCCTCATCAATCCATGAAATCCTTGACAGTTAAACTGAGTCAGGTAGGGAGATGCAGACTCCCGGGTTGGGGCCCTCGGGACTGACTCTAGGAATCAATGGCTGGAGACAATAGGTGACATGGCTCAAAATCGTTGTCAATGGTCAGCGCAGATGTATTCAGTCTCTGTAATCTCTCATATACCTTTCTACCATTACCCATTCTGTTTCACTCTTATACTTGTCAAACTCTGTTGATTCTCTTCACTCATCTTCTTGTCTACCTCTGTGTGCTATTTGGGACGTGGCAACTCGAACTGCTGCACTTCGGTGCCAAGTTCTATGTTGAATCCAGACAGACAGAGACAGTATGCGTACAGGCTTTTTTTAATGAGATCTACCCACGTTTTAACAAAGTCTGTAGTAATCACACCGTTCAATTATTTAAACATCACCAGTTAGTCTGAGAAAGAAATTCCAGATGACTTCACAAAATATCTTCGGTATGCAGACCGGATTCAGAAAGTCTGCTTCAGAAAAGTCATCGAAAGTCCAGCAACTGAGAAATCACAAAATTGTGTTTTTTGACGTGTAAACTCGAGAACAGCCTTGTAATAGAAATTTATTTTCTTGAAATGCTTCCAGGTGACTTTTGTCTTTTACTTTTATTCTATTTAACATCATATTGTAGTTTATCGACAGAATTACCGTTTTTACCGTCCTTCAGTCTTTAATTTTTATCTTATTTCCTCTGTCTTGTTGTTTGAGTACTTCATTTGACATTGCTTCCTGTCAAAAAACATGAACATCTTAGTTAAACTGAAAGTATATCAGTCACACACACCATTCTCCATCTTAGAATTAATAGGATTATAAATGTCAACGTCATTCTGCGTTATTTTTAGTGTTCCTTCAATTAGAGGTGTTAGACAGTCAAATTTATTCCATGAGTGAATTTCAAATATGGAAACCCTGTTTTACAAATACCAAACCCACAAAGCAGAGGACAAACGCCATTGATAGAAAGAAAATTTGTAAGACCTTCCGAACGAAATTGCTTACAGGATGGTTTAACGTGTATACGCGTGCAATCTCAGATGAAATTGTTTATCAAACGTCAACTAATAGGACCCGTTTACAAAAAAGAGGAATAATATCTACAGATTTAATTGACACAGTTGCAGTAACATGACCGAGAAGTATCTTCTCAAAGAATAAATGAAAGAAATCAGTGGATAGATGCAGTAGTTTGGTGAAGGCATATGAGTTCATTATCCGCCTAGATATTAAAATTTGTAGCTTAAAAACCCACATTGAGTCATATGAAAAAGAGAAGACTTTCAGCGAAGAGATTCTTTTCGGCGAATTCATTCACATAGCTGTTCAATCTCACTTATATATAGTTATTTTTATGTGTACGTGTGTGTACATGAGGTTTGTCAAGTTTAGATAATTAATCAGGTAATTTAAGAATGATCTAATATAGAAACAAGGTTAATTACACAGCAACTAAAGTAGGATTACGTTAGTAAGTTAAATGATGTGATATAATTGACTAAAATATTTCAACTTGGGTCAGGATAGCAACAGATGTGATTACAGGTAGAGACTGAGTGGAGATGGGGTAGAGAATAATGGCTTTTAAACTAGGACTAAAGTTGAGCAAATAAATTGGATGATGTAACACAAATGACTAGAAATTGAGTGTTGGTCAAGTCAGTAATAGTGGTAATGAAGTGTAGAAATTAAATCGGGTGTGGGTAGAGAACAAGAACGTTGAAATTGTAAAATATTACAATTGAGAAGACAAAATAATACTAATGAAGAGACAGAAGAGAAAAAATTAAGTAGAATTTACTTGTCGGGTATTAAGACAGATTACGTCCATTGCAAGTGTAGTGACTGAACGAACTTCTTCTGTATGCAGAGTTCAGGGCTTAGCAAGTGAATTGCTTTCGGTTATTAAGACAAACGTCATGTACACACACACACACACGACTAATTATGCATAAATGCGACTATACAGCTATGTGAATGAACTCACCGAAAAGAGTCTCCTCACTGAACGTCTTTTCTTTTTCAAAAGAATTTGTGTATCTCGCACTGCTAAATAATTTAAACTATAATGATGAAATATATCTGCAAACGTCCTTCAACAGCGCTATGTGGCACATCACCAAGAAACATATTTCAATAATGGAAATTCTTTTGATAGGTATTAACAATCAGAATATTCAGGTTCGTCACCATATTGACAAATAATTTCACTATTGACAGGAAACTTCATTCAAATAAATGCGTAACTGTCATTCAAAATTTGTCACTATCAGCCTATGTCGAATTAATTCTGTGATTTTAATGAAAATTAACAACAATACATAGAACTGTTCATTGAGAATGAGGAGACATTTAAATTAGGGTAAACCAGGAATAAAAGGAGAGTGCACAATCAAATCTGTGAATTATGATGGCAAAAAACAGAATATGAAGGAAACTGAATTACTCTGAAGAATGAAATTTATCTAGACACTATACATTCTATTGCATAATATAATTAACTTCCACTCCATACTGAAAATAAGATGGCCAGAAAGAATTAACAAAAGAATTAACCCGAACGAAAGCTGCTACCTTGACGTGGTGGTCGGGCTTGAACACCGCAATGACCTAATCAAGCTATACTGGCTGAGACTTATGTCTCTTGAGGTTCTACCATGCCAGGCAGGTTGTTTGGATAGCGGTTAAACAAAAAGCAGCTACCTCATCCAGTACCATGATCCAAACAAATTCACAAAATTTCATGCCGGATCGGCCGTGGCCCGAATTAACAACGACCGCGCTTCCTGCTGCCGTGTCACAGGGCGGGAGTGATAAGTATGCTACTGAGGCACACCAAACAAAACAGAACAAACAAAAACAGGCCGCGTGTGACCGGCCTCAAGCAGTTGTCCCCTGGGCTCTGCGGTCACGCAACCAACTTCCACGGTGTGGGCAGCCGGGAAGTAACAATCGCCCTCACAATCCAAGACAGACAGGAAGTAACTCTGGCAATGAAGCAACCAACAATTTATGCCACAAAAAAATGTACAGGAAGAAATAAAGATGGATCATGCACACAGTTGTAAAGCGATTAAGCGATACTAAGCGTGCAGAGTAGCCCGTTGAGTGGAACCTCAGTGGAAAGCGAGACGTTGGGCATCATACGGAAGAGATCTTGTGATGCAGAATTGAGATTTTCTGAGAAATCATGAAGTCGGCTGAATAAGTGACTGCAGGAAACAGGCTGCAGTGGAAATGTGCTGTTGAAGTAATACGTTCCAATCGCCATCCACCCCCCTCTCCGAGGAAATAATAATAATAATCATAATGTAATTGACGAAAATAATTCCTGTCCTATAAGGACAAATTGTTCACAATTAATTGGATCAATTTCTATTAAGATTAGTTAGGACAAAAAGTTAAATTTCAGACTTTTGGTGAAATAATCACTCTGATTGCAAAATCGTAATCCCATATGTATAAAATACAAATTGTGTGATTATTATAGGAAACTTACCGCGCACTGATAAAGGTAATTGTGTAATAAAATGCAATTTCATTTACATATACATATATATATATATGTATATTCACTCGCTAGCATTTTGAATGAGATATATGTCTTTAATGTCCTAAGTTTCAGTGCCGTCGGTATTGTTTTTACGGGATAAGGTTACTAACACCACGATTAAATTCCCCTCATTCTGGGCTTAACTAACACACTGGTAATCTAGACAAGAGTGTGTGGCCTGGGAGTCGAACCCGGAACACGTGCATAGTTGGTGAACATTCTACCATTGAATCACTGAAGCATTTCTGCATGGGTGTTCTAATAACTAGTCAGCACTGTAGGCTTTGTTCAAGGCAAATGGTTTTACTTCACTCTATAGTCAATCAATAATATATTTGGTTACTGGTTCCTACTGAAGCACATTTATTCATCCGTATATACGTATCTGTCAAAACTACTGTGAGTGAACTAACCAGAGGAATTTCGAGTGCTCTATAAATCTTTTTTGATTCAAAGTATTTGTATTTGAATTAGACTGTGTTACTACAGAGGGGCCACCACTAACAAAAACTACACGCCCGAGCGCACCCGATTAGAGTCCGTTGCGAGTTTCAACCCACCAAGGTGCAATGGTGAGCCTACACCCGGGATCAGAGCATTCTTGATCACCCTGAACCCGGTGCCAGGTAAAGTGTGTGTGTGTGTGTGACTGACCAAGACTGCTTCACTGTTTCTATCACCTTATTGCAACATACTTAGAGAAAAAAGAATACGTAGAAAAGAAAACACCTAACTAAATATATACTGAGAAAATGTGAAGAAAAATGAGCAGGCCTGAAAAAAACAAACCAGTAAAACTTACGTATTTCCCAAAGAAGCTGAAAGGATTGTTTCAAACACATCAGGTAATACGTTAATGGAAATAAATTTTAATATGGCAAATAACAAATGCTTCCATGTTACTCAACAAACTTCGAGAGTAAACGTTCCAAACTTATTTCAATGTGGATAACGGATTACAGACACATGAAAATTATTAACTGTGTGTCAAATGTGGAGTCGTGCTTACACATTTTTGTATATATGCTTTTATTACTGCTGACAGCACAGACTTCATTTTCCCTAGTTAGGTTAAATTGTTGACTGGATATGTTGTTCTTGTTCAAAGAGAACACCAAACACAATTCCCATCAGGACACTTTCTGACAGCAAATGACCTTATGAAGGAAATCTTTCTGAAGGTAGAAAACAAAGTCTTGTATGTAAGAAGTAGAAGAAGAAGAACAAGTTTCTCTTTACACTGCAACCAACCACCGGTTACAAAACGAGGAAAAAAAATTCAATGAGTTGACAATGAGTACTAACTAACCTGTGGAAAGCAATAGGAAAATGGCGCATGTAATAGTATTCATCATTTCTGTTGACACTAAGAGACGAAACACCAACAAGCTCATATATATCCTGTTCACTGCAAAATAACATGTGACGCTTTGTTTTTATTTTTTTTATTTCATTATTCATGTTATCACAGACTGCCTTATTTTTTCTTCCTTGTCATTGATAAGACCATTATTATTATTACTATTCTATTTTTGTGCCTACAAAAATTATCTCAAAAGTATCACTGCATGTGATAAAGCTACCCATCAGCTCCTCTAAAATAAACCTTCTACAAATAGATTGTTTCAGCTGAAAGATCTTTTGTTTTTCCATTGATAATCAAAATATAAATAAAAGTGAATATAAAACCATCAGATATGCTCAAACAAAAGTTGACAACAAGCACAAATATGCTAATCAGCTTTCAAAAAGAGAAGATACTCTTTCAATGGCTGACTGCCAAGTTCTACACCCTTGTATATACATATGAATGCATATATTACGGTAAATTGATGGCCCATTTAGCACTGAGGCCTTGTAACTCAGCTGATAAAGCAGTGTACTGTATGGAGGATTCCATCATGAGCTTACATCAGTCAAAGAAACATTGGAAAGCCTGGGAGTATTGGATGGCTCTCTCTCCAGTCGTGGTTTGGAATTCTTCATCAGTACGCATCCACCCTGACGGTTCGAACTCAGGACCTCCTGGTTACAAGTCCAGAGAGCTAGCTTGTAGACCATTTAGCCACTGGGAGTCAATCCAATGGCCAGCCCATGCATTATAAATTCTGCCAATTCATGACATATGGTGACCACTTTGCAATGTCTTCTTCGATGAGTTAATGCCTCACCTTCAACCTGCTGTACCTACTTGCTATGGCTGCCCATTAGAAACCCAGGTAACTGCTTGAACAAGACCAGTTACTAGTGGGCATCAGATCAATCTCCAAGTATTGGTTTTGTAGGAGTTTTGTTTGATTGAATGGAGGATTTCATCATGAGCTAACATCAGTTAGAGAACCAGTGGAAAACCTGGGAGTACTGGACAGCTGTTTCGTCCTAGTTTGGGACTCTTCAGCAGTACGCACCCACTGGATTTCAACCCGTGTGGTTGCGTATTGCCAGGAGTATTAAACAAGGACGAAATAGCTTCTCAGTACTCCCTGAAGGTTTTATAATGGTTCTCTAATTGATGTCAGCTCATGACTGAGTCCTCCATTAAATCAAGCATTATCCCTACAAAACCAATCCTTAAAAACACTGAACTGTACATTTGAATCCTGTCGGTTCAAATTCCATGGTAAACCAGATTTTCAGGTCACCAACCATCACCAACAACACACAAAATTAGCTATGACAAAAGGCCTATGTGACAATAATCGAAAAGTCACAGGTCAGTAAAGAATATTCTCCCCTCAACTCCAAAGCTTTACTTTTATATATTGTTGTGAATGATCAGAAATGTACTAACTGAATTTCCTTCTAATACAGTGCATTATATTTTCTGTAATTCTTACTGTTCTAACCAGTCGTAAAATGTGCTCACACTCAATTTTATTTGGCTTCTACCCTACCAGTGCATATTTCTCGGGGACGAGGGAAAAATATCATTAGTCTATGCCTCAGATTGAACAGAAGTGTGTCACATAAATCGCTACTTTACTCGGAGATTCGGTGTGGTGAGAGCAGGCTGCTAGCCGATTGGTTGGCACTAATCTACGTTAATGTCTAGGTCACTAATATGGGCCGTGAGAAAATATGAACAAGGCTGTTTCAAAAACCAATCACAGCAAACTTAAATATGGACAAATATGATTCGCAGATAGATGGCTCTACTTTCCGAGAAATATCGAAACAACCAATCATAAGACTGTGTTTGTCTGCTTAACTTCCGAGAAACAACCAATCAGAAGACTGCCTTTTTCTGCTTGCATAAGCCTTATTAATGCACATAAAATATATATAAATACGTGTTGATTTTCGTAATAAAACGATCTGTTGCCAGCCCTTGTCTTCTGTTGTTACATCGGGACAAAGGGAAAATAGTGTGCAATAAAATATGTGCTAAAAATGCTATAAATTGTGCAAATATTTGTGCAGAAAAAAAAGATTAGTGATTATTATCATCAGAACATATAAATTTACAAATCAAGCATAATGCCAAATTACGTAATCTAAAACCAATTTTTTTTAAATAATAATCATAAACCTTATTCCAAAACAGTATTTGCTAATGCAAAATGAAATTCTTAGCATTTTACTACATTATTGCATCCATTTTGTACATTATCAATGGATAAAATTCTACATAGATTAAGGAGATCTCAGTTCATTATGACAGTAACATATTGGAATGTCGGTAGCAAAGCCAAAATTGAACAGAGTGTTTGAAGGTGTTAGGAAAGTAGATGGTAGCATATTTACTGGCGTAAGCTGAAGAAAGAAACAAAGCAGCACATAACAGAAAAAAAGAAAGAGAGAAAAGGAAAAGAAAGAAAACGTTATACCTATAAATAATATGAGTTGGGAAAGACGAGTTGTAGGATTCACACCTAATGCTTCCTTTATCGCACAGAACACAGTGCCATCTACGTTGCACACCTCGTGAGTGCTAACCAGTTTGTTTAGGTCAGATTTGTGCCTAAAGGCGAAATTGACCGTTTCGCATTTGGAGGGGTTTAATGGTGAGACCGTTTTTCTTGGACCATTGGCTGACTTCTGTAAAAAGCCATTTAGTTTAGACCAATCACTTTGACATTTGACAGGCAAAGATACAGTTAGGTCATCAGCATATTTGACAAAATTAATGTCATTTGAAAATGGTAGGTCATGTAGAAAGAAAGAAAACAGAAGTGAGGAGAGTACAGCACCTTGAGGGACAACAGCTTCAGTGAGCACAACAGAGGAAGATTCGCCTTTGTATGTGGAATACTGCATTCTGCTAAAGAAGTAGGAATGCAACCATTTAGTGACCCAGGACTCAGTTTGTGTCATGGAAAGCTTATTTAGCAGGAGAAATCTAGGTACAGAGTCGAAAGCAGAAATGAAATCGAGAAACGTGCAGCGGACAAATTTGGCACCTTTGTCTAATGATGAGACGATACTGTTGTGTAAGACGGCTGCAACATCTAAAGTACTACTACCCTGTCTATAGGCAAGTTGTTTGGGGTCTTCAAAGCTTTTAAGGGAGGGTTCGAGTTTAAGAAGTACTAGCTTTTCCATGAGCTTTAGAAACGGAGAAGTGATGGCAATGGGTCTGAACTTTACGTTCTTGCTATTTCCAGGGTTAGGGACAGGGACTATTTTAATGTCTTTCCATTGAAACAGGTACAACGTTTTTAGAGAAAGGAGCATTTAGGATGTTAGTTAGAGGAGAACATAAAGCATCTGCGCATTGTTTTACAACATATGCAGGTATGCTATCAGGACCAAGACTACATGAGAGCTTAAGAGTTTTAAGACATTTCAGAACATCGAGAGTATTAAAGTCCTGGAAGTTATCAGCTACATGATTAGTAACGTTAGAAGTGGTTATAGTAGAAGGAGAGCGTATAAAAGACTGGTTAAGAGCATTAACATCATGAGAGGGAAAAACATTACATCGCTTACTATTGCCAGTAATTTCATTGAAAAGTTTCCACATGCTGATAGAAGATGTGCATGATAAAAGTGTTTGGTTATAGATAGCATTAAGATTTTCGATCTCAGATTTGATTTCTACATTAATCTTTTTAAGTCCTAACTTATCTGTGAGTTTATATAATGATTCTTTTAGCCTGCGAAGTTGTTTAAGATGAGGAGACGGGAATCGGTCGAGGCGTTTGAATAGTGTTTGTTTGGGACAGCATATATCAAGGCAGAACTTAAGATAATCCGTTACATTGGTGATTGAGTCATCTGATGTGCATCCCAGTTAGTATTGTTTAACATGCATATTAGATTGAGTAGGTTATCAGATGTGTAGCATCTCTGTTGTGCTTTCATAGACAGGTGTTAGAATACTTTAATATATGTTTTGCTGTAAATTTTTGGTAAAACATGGACAACACAGTGATTGGAGTTAAGTGTTGGTGAACGCCTACGTGTTTCATATACTCCTTCGTCATCAGTATAAACTAAATCGAGTTTTCTGTCAAGTCGAGTGGAAATTTGACTATGTTTGTGTGACCAAGTGCTTCAAGAAAGGAGCATTCTGAGAGTTGAAATCCACAGTAATACCGGATAGAGAGTTGTCGTAGTTGACAGTGGCAAATACGGTGAATTCATCAGCAAAATTAGATAGATCAGATGGTGAGCAACTAGGAGAAATGTACATGTTTGTAACAAAGATATGTTTGAATTCGGGGAGATGTTTGAGACGACATTTGACAGTAATACAGTCAATGAAGTCATTTTAGAAGGAGAAGCAGACATTATTAGAAACAGACCATTTGGAGTGCATATAAATTGCAACTCCATCACCATTTTTCTTATTACAACATTGACAGTCTTTTCGAAATAAAAAGAAGTCCTTTAGTGAGATAAGATTGTCATCATACAGTTCATGTAACCACGTTTCTTGTAATGTGATTACGTCAGTATTTTGATAAGTGTCAGTGGACATCAAAGATTGTAGGTACATTATGTTGTTTGGCAGAGAGGGCAGTTTGTGTTCATTATGACAGGGACCGTAGTTAACTGTATTGGTGTACGTTTGAGAGCTCTCTGCCAGCCACTACGATGCTTTCTCCTTGATTTCTTTGGAATATGAAACTCATTTGGTCGTAAATGATTAATAAAGTTACGAGAGTAAATAAATCTCTTAGAATTCGTATTAAGGTGAAAAATAAATGTTATTAAACGGTAG
This sequence comes from Trichobilharzia regenti, assembly GCA_944472135.2. Classification (NCBI taxonomy): domain Eukaryota; kingdom Metazoa; phylum Platyhelminthes; class Trematoda; order Strigeidida; family Schistosomatidae; genus Trichobilharzia; species Trichobilharzia regenti. The sequence goes on along the minus strand of OX235265.1, from coordinate 107,714,836 downwards.
ATTGGATGCAATATGTAGATATTATAGTAGCTGGCCCAAAAATTCGAACAGGCCGCCAAGAGGTGTGATGTCAACTCCAATTCAGAATAGCTATCCACCAGCATTTGTCAACACACATATATGAAGCGTAATTCGGATAATCCAAAAAAGGCTGAAGTACCAGTGAAAATGTTATTGGTAAACTTGAAATTCAAATTTACACAGCAACTGAAGATTACTCGAAGAAGATTATTGAGAGAGAGAGAGAGAGTCGAGAAACATTCTTCATCCCACCTTCTGATTCTTGTAAACGTCACAGATAGTTTCCCAGAGTTCGCAACACCCATGTGCATATATTAATTAATCCACTTGCTGCTGTACAGCTAAATACATCGATCGTATCTTTAAGATACTATCTATACGCTTACAAGAATATCTTCTCGTATGCTTGTCAAAATGAGACATTAGACAGACCAAAGGCCAACTGTTGAAGGCCATGTTCTTAGACATGATCCCCCTCTAAATGAAAAATCTTTCAGAATGATGTATGAAGTAAGGTCAATATGTTCGAAAGGTTTCCGCCTACAGCCTCTGTCCATAGAAGACGTTCTTGCTATGCACAAAGAAAACACTTCACATAAGGAACAAGATGTGGATTTTGAACACTGATGTAAAGCCACTGCTACTGTATTGTCTCAAGACTTAAAGGGTTTCGGAAGTCATTTCCAACAGTCTGTAATCAACAGCTACCTTCGTTCCATACTGAAGATCAAATGGTCAGAAAGGATAAAAGTAAGGGAACGAATTATCCAAGAACCTACTGCCCAACATTTATGCCAAAGGAAACAGAGATGGTTTGAACACGCGCGTAAGAGACCGTCTAATCGGAATTGAATGGGAAACAACCCGTTAGAAGTGAGGCTGAAGATGACGTCGAAGTGATCGTGTGGGGAGGTGTTGAAAGTTTGCGAGAAGTCATACAGCAATTTCAAAGAACACGATGAAATGGAGATGTGGCGTTCAAGGCCTAAACTTCACTCGGAAAAATAATCACATAAAAGTGAAAGAAATAATAATACATGGGGAGATTTAATTTTACCACACCATTCATCGGAATCGCTCTCCAGTCGTCTACCTCTTTAACAGATGGCTTCATTTTCTCCTCATTTCACTAAAAATCTTTAAAATAAAGCAACAGATGACTAACTTATCTGGAATACCCAATCGCTACTAACATTCAGATCTGAGATTGTGGTAAATTGTTTTCTAGCAGTTTAGTTAACTTCTACAGAAGAGGTTTTGTTGATTCAGATTGTTTACTTTTAATGCTTTTGTAAAGACGTCAGCACAATGTTTTGCTTCACTATCAGGCGTCTTCCAGCTGAATAAGATTGAGAGGCAAAGACGTCAGTGAAACGTTTCTGTCTTGATTCTTCAAAAAAAGCTTTGATTGTATTTGCGCATGTCAGATAAAAGACAATTAGACTTTCTCTAATGCCATGGTGAGAAAATGTATCAAAATAATCTTACGTTGATCCCTACTAGATATGACAAAGGCATTGACTGAAACAAATCTATTTTTCATACTGTTCACTGTGTAAAGGCGTCAATGGTTGAATTATTTTCCTGAAGAAAATTATCCAATCCGTTTTACTATGGAGGCTTTAAAATTTCCTTTTTTTTAACGTGTACAGTAACTTCGTATTCTTTCAGCTTTTGTCACTTTCATATGCCTTCCTATCAAACTCCTAGTGTGGTGAGAGCAGGCTGCTAGCCGATTGGTTGACACTAAGCTACGTTAATATGGGCCGTGAGAAAATATGAACAAGGCTGAGTCAACAACCAATCACAGCAAAGTTAACGTGGCAAAATATGATTCGCAGATAGAGAACTCTATTTGTCAAGGAATCCCGAAACAACCAATCAGAAGCCTGCGTTTGTCTGCCTAACTTCTGATAAACAACCAATCAGATGACTGCGCTTGTCTATAATAATGTATGTGAAATATGTATAAATACGTGTTGATTTTCATAATAAAACGATCTGTTGCTTCGCCCTTGTCTTCTGTTGTTACACTAGCTGTAAAATATGCCTTTTAAATATTCTGAATCTACTATCCTTTTCAAGAATATTCATGGTTCTAGGCGCTTATAACTTTTTAACTTTTAACGGTAATCATTCCTGAGTAAAATAGTCGTCACTTATTGATTTTAGACTACATTATTCTAATTACGATTATTATTTATTATTCTCTTGGATTCCGTGTGAAATATATGGGCTTCAACAACACATCTCTACTTTCCACTATTTTATACCATCCTCTTCAACTGGATCCTCAATTGTCCAAACTCTCTCATCTCTTCCTCATTCTATCTCCTCCATGTGTCACCCTAGCACCGATGACCCAGTCGTCGCTTCACATTTGGATCCCACTCGAAGGTCTGATGCGCGATGTCATCACTCATTGGTGCCCTCAATTTATATACCCGATCCATCTCCACTTTCTCTAACATATTTGTTGAGCAGTCGCGCCTCTTGGCTGGCTTGTTCCCAGAGTTTCATGTTACTAATTCTTTCTGGCAGGTTATTCGGTCTTCCGTATGGAGCCAGTGAAGGCAACTGTTGATCAAAGTGTGCAACCTGTAGGAAATCCTTTCGTAAAATGCTGGCCGAATGTCTGACCCGCATAGAAAGACCGACTTGACACTGGTGTTGAACAGAATCCGAATCTTGGTCCTTACGCTGAGTGAAGAAGATTCCAAAACTGGTTTCAGACTGATGAATTCATATCTTGCCTTTCCAATTCTGATTGACTTTGACATCATCGTCCGTTCCGTTTGTAGTTGAAAAGACGTCCCTTTGATAAGTTAAGGAGGTAACCCCTGTTAAATCTCTCTCGTTGATGTGGATCGGCGCTAGTTGCTGTTGATCTTCTACAGAATTGGTGCCCACTCACGGGAAGTTCTGTGCATGCTGTTGGTTCTGGCGTATTTCTGGATGAGTTGCAGGTGATGGCTGATTCAAGATTGCTTTAAAGTGACTAGTCCATCGTCTTACTTGTTTCATCTCCTTGGCAATCAGACTCCCTTGAACATCTTCCATTGCGTTCATCGTCTAGGTTGATCTCAACCCGAATAGCGACAGATCTGGTCATTTGAAATAATGTCCTGAGATCTCCTTTGTTTGCAGCTTGTTCTGGTTCAATTGCCTATCAGTGTGTCGTAGAATTGTCTTTTGTCTTTCTTTGCACTCTTCTTCACTTCTCTCTTTAGTCAGTGCAGTGTACATTGAACTCGGCTTATCCTTCTGTTGTTCATTTTTGCATTCAGTCATCTTCTCTTTCACCGTCCTCCTCTCCTCTCTTCTATTGGCTTCCGGGTAGGTGTCCATTGGCAGCCATTCCTTGTCATGTTTCTTCTATCTTCCTGGAACAGTTGTACACGTTTCCTTGAATATCACCTCCAGAGAGTTAGTTCCGATGTTCGTTCACACATGTTTCCTCAGTGATTAGACGTAGTGTCTCCGACTTTGCTCTGATCTCATCTGTAGTAAAGGCATCCCGTGTAGTTTTGTCCTTCAGTTTCCGAATAATGAACTTGAATTACAGTGCGTGTCTCCAGTTGCTCTGAGGGGTTTGATTTCATCCTGTAGGTTCCTTGAACTAGATGATGGTCTGAGCCCACATCTGCTCCCCTTCTCGGCGTTGTATCCAACAGACTGCATCTCCATTTTCTTTGAGATTGATATGAAATCGTCATGCGTATCCATGTTGCTTTGTTCATATCGTTATGCTTGTACACGCTCCTTCCGATCACCAAGTCATTTAAAGCGCAGAAGTTAGCGAATAACTCTCCGTTCTCATTCATTTCTCCGAGCCACAGCATCTCAACCCGTGGTGAGTTATCTTCCTGTATTATTTTCTCCCAGTTCGTTTGACATTCATATAACATATGAGGATTTTCATGTCACCATTTGGGATGTTGTCTATCACTGTTTGTAGTTGTATTTAAAAATGTTCCTTCTTTTCTTGTCCCTCGTTGTGTGTGGCACTGTGCGTAGCATTGGATAATTGTGACCTTCCTTTCTTTTGAGTTGAATGTCGCTATTATGATCCTGCAGGACGAAATTGGTTCCCACTGCATTAGAGCTTTGGATGCCACTGGTGACAATACTCTCCGGTTTAAAATTTTGATAACGCACATCCATTCTATCTTCTCTCTCACATACACAGCACTTGTATACCGCATCTTCGCATTTTGTTGGCTACCTGGGCAGCCTTCCCAGTATCATACATTTTACGGACATTCCACGCCACCATTCTATTTCTTGCTTTCATAGTAAGAAGACACATCGGTTGACTGGCTGACTTGAGTCCGGAAAGCTTCCTCACCACGATGTGCCGTTTTATCTCTCAGACTGTAGCGAACATATTTTCTGTGCGTTGAAGTTTCTCTAGCAGTTTAATAAGTTTAGTAGTGTAGGATTTCTAGATCCACGCCCAACCCTCCCTCTTCACCAGGGCTGGGAACCGACTAGAATTCTAGCAATCTAGTTAACTAGGAGAGTATTTTGTCACCAAATGATACGAATATTTTGTCTTATTGGAGAGCTTTGTCCCACTGGACCGAAAGCAAAACCTAGAACGTACACTACGTTCAAGGATTCGCAAAAATATGTTCAGAAGACACAAGAGAGAAGTAGTTAAATTTGTTACATGAAACCCTATTAGAAATTCACAGACAAAAACTTGGAAGAAAAGCCTTCGTCGCCAAAAAGCACAACTATTCCTAAGAAAACTGTCGTCATTACCCTGGAATTCAAAAGTGACATCGAAGCAGAAATTCTTAGAAACCGCCTTTATAGATGTCTGGAGATGACATTTCAAGCAGCCACCTTACGCATGACGTTTTCCACCGAAAAATTTATCCAGTCTAAGGTTAGGAACAGCATACTGCTTTTGGCTACCTCAGTGTGCATTTATCAGTTTACTTGTTCTCGTTGAGCCAAGTATATCGGCCGTATACAATATCAAGTACACAAGCGTATTCTGGGTTGGCAAGAGGAGAAAAGAAGAATACCAACAGCTCCATTGTCGAATATATTTTTAACTAAGGACACTGAGAACCCGCGCATGAATGATTCACACTGCTACACAGAGTCCCTCAATATCGCCCCAAAGCACTTTGAATATGCCATCTGTACATCGCTAAATCATTGACTATTCGGGATCTAAAATCGAACTTCTGCATTGAAAGACACCAAATACATTCCGTTGCCCTGTCGTGGTCAGAGTAACGTTCTTAATGTGATTTTATTTCCTTTTTACTTTGTAAGTTCTCATCATCCTTAATTTATTATCACTCCGCTACTGCTTATTTGTGACATCCATTTTTCATAAAGATTCTATAAGAACAACAGTTTATCGTCTTTCCACTAGTTCTCCACAGGTCTACACAATTATACTGACTAATCATTCTCTCACACTTATTAAATCATGACAACTTTTTCCCCCTTTTCTAATTTCCATTTAGTCACCCCTCTAGATGGCACATTACATTACGTATTACGTTTTCTAGGACACATTTTACCAGTATCTGACTGGTTGTATGATTTCTTTGTTGAATATAATTAGGACTGTACAGCTTACGAAAATGAACCGTTGAAAGAAACATTTTCTTTTCTGTGTACGTCTTTTTCTTATAGGTGATTGTGTGACCTTCCGCAACACCGCATATCTGTAGCCTTTTGAAGAGAAGTAACGAAAAGGAATATTCTTTGCTGACTTATCTCTCAGAAATCATTTTATCATTAATTTGATAACCATAAAATGAAGTTAATTTAGAGGGTGTCTGAATGTATCACCTGTTGATAAAAACTTGAACACTTGACGGCGGGTAATCCGTCCTTTCTACGATACATCTTCCGAATGGCCATAAACAGTGAATTGAATCACCTGCCTAGAGTTTTTCGCCGATAACTTCCAAACAACACTGAAACCTAATACTCTTGGAAGAAATTATCCATCAGACACTTCTGAAAACTTAGACTTGTAATAATTGCGATAGGGAAGCAATCGATTATATAATCACGTAGACTAAGCAAACATATTTTCATTTCATTCGACCGATTAAGTCACACACACTTGACTGAATGAAAGAATAGAATATGACTTAATTCCACTATATTGTTTGACCAGTTCTATTAAACATTTGCAAGAACTGTCGAGAAATCCTAATTCTGTTTACTTCATCAAAATATTACGTCACATCATCTATGTGGGACTAACAGATGCGCCACATGTGGTAAATTGCTTTCTAGCAATTTAATTAACTTCTATAGAAGACTTTTCTTCCTTCAGACGGTTTACTTTTAATGCTTTGTAAAGACGTCAGCACAATGTTTTGCTTCACTATCAGGCGTCTTCCAACTGAATAAGATAGAGAGGCAAAGACGTCAGTGAAACGTTTCTGTTTGATTCTTCAAAAAAAGTTTTGATTGTATTTGCACATGTCAGATAAAAGACAAGTAGACTTTCTCTAATGCCATGGTGAGAAAATGTATCAAAATAATCTACGTTGATCCTACTAGATATGATAAAGGCATTGACTGAAGCAAATCTATTTTTCATACTGTTTACTGTGTAAAGGCGTCAATGGTTGAATTATTTTCCTTTACATATGGTCTTTTTCATCATAATTTGCAAATTACTTGCCATAAATAATTGTACTCTTCTGCAAGCGGAGGCTTTATTATCCTTTTCTGCGTTACTTGATTAAAAGATAATTAGGCTACCAGAATAAAACTTGTGCACTGTGGTAGGAGTATAATTCCATTAGGAGTAAAATTTATTTTGATAAAGCCTCAAGTGTTATACAGTAAGTAATATTTACTGATGACCACGTTTCGAGCACAATTGATACAATGCTCATAATCATATCAAGGTACTCACACAGATAGAAGAAGCATTGGTATCAAATAACTATCCCATAAAATTCATTAGGAAGATCAGAAAAGGTCAAAGCAAAATAAAAATAATGGGGAAACTAGTAGTGGTAACATATATAAGAGAGAACATAAGGCATCTACTGTTATACCATATAAGGAGGGGACATTTTAGGCCTTACGCAGGGATTCAATAAAGCAGGAACTAGAGTGACATTCAAAACTACACGCAGAAATCGTAGCATACATCCTCTCTTGGTTCAGTTATTCAAAAAGTGTGGATTTATATTACTATCATTAAAAGCACTCAAAGCTCCTACAGTTATTGAAATACTCTAAACGTTTATATACAGTAAATCTGTAGTGCGCCTTCGAATGTTTTAACGTGTACACATCCAGATGGCTCCAACACCAATTCTACCTTTCTCCGTTGTGCTGTCCACACGGACATTCTTAGAGTTTGTAAAACAGTAATATTCCTTAGTTAATTTCTAAATCTCTTTCCCTGAATAATCTTGACATTTTATTTTATTCAAGTATGTGCTACTCGTCAGATCATATTTCCAATTAGCTGGGTCCTTTTCATTTGGGTTTCGTTGTCAGAACTTACAAATTAGGTGGAGTACTGATTAACTGAGTAACCAGGCGAAATATGTTTAGTCAGGGTTGGTACAGTCTGGCCTACGAACAACTCTAATGTTACCTTGCAGATGCATACTGCTATGATCACAGTCTGACCGCACAAGACACGTTTTGATATTCTTCGAAATACATTCGATTAAATGTCTCCAGATTCAAACTTTCCTCATAATTGTGTGCAGTTCAATGGATTAATAACACCGCTTATAGCTTAAACTGTGACTACGTTATGGGTACACCAGTTTCCCCACTAGTGTCTGATCTTTTCATGAAAACATCTTTTCAAATATGCACAGGACTTTAAGTGGTGAAAACACGTTGGGGATATTTTTGTTGTGCTAAAACGGGATCTTCAGAATTCATTCTTGGAGAAACTGAACAATCTATCCCTGGGAATTCAGTTAACCTCGGAAACAGAATCAGACCTCAGTGAACTATCATTTCTAGACTGATAAGTTAAGGGAAAAAACACGAATAGTTTAATATATCGATATTCAGGAAGAGAACCAACCCCAAAAAATATTTAGACATCGGATCACCACACTCCATCACTTCTTTCAAGTCTTCTAAGACAAGCATACTATGATAATGGACGAGGATCAAAACAGAGGAAGTATCAAACGTAACTGAAATTCTCAAGAAAAATAACAACCCAAAGAACTTAATTGACAAAGTCAACAAGGACATTACATGTGGTCGAGAACGTACTCCAAAGACATGGGCTTCAACAGTTGTCATTCCATATAGATCAGAAACATCAGAGAAAATCAAAAGAATACTCAATAAGCACAACATCAGAACTTTCTTCAAAACATCCGATGAACTACAAAGCAACCTTGTCCATACAAAAGATCAAACCTCTAAGGATTCTCCATCTAATTGTGTCTATAAAATAGAATGCTTGAATTGAGATGCAGATACATCGGGTAAACATCGCGAGGAATCAAAATCAGAGGAAATGAACACCGTAGAGCATTTGCTAGACGACAAAGAAATTCAGTTGAATTAGAAAAGCTTGAAAAGCCATCACCCATAGGTCTACACGCTATAGAATCAAGCCACAAAATCGATTATTACAACACTGAAATCACACAGGAAATTTTCAAAAATCGCAAAGAATGTCTCATACCATCAGAATCACTTCACATTAAATGAAATCCAAATTATTTGAATGAAAATGATGAATTAAGACAGAATATGACTTGGTTCCAACTACACTGCAGCTCCCTCTTGTCATGGTGTGACAAAATCAATACAAACGTGATAAGCAATCTCATTGTGCAAACACATACTGATTTTGTAATTTCATACACTTATCAAGTCCAACAATCTACACCTGGTTTTGTTATCTTTACTAAATGGCCAACTTAAAAATGGGAATTTTACCGCTTGCTGATGAATAATAATTATGTTGGTGTATATAATCTGAGATTTTGTAAATTTCTGGTTTAATAATACTTCAAAAAGCTATTAGTACTAAGTAGTGAAACGTCAGTAAAAGCTAAAATATCGTTTTGTTTTTCATTCGTTAATTGGAAAATACAAAAAGCCTTTAATAATAATGAATATCGTATGTACAGAATGCCCAATTTTTTCAAACTGTTAAAAGTGAACTTTATTTGGACACATATATACGCTATCTTTTATTTACCTGAAAGTCATTTAACAGAAATTTAGTGAAACAGATTTCCATATGTAGCCTAATTATTCTAGTATGGGTAAACTTTATTTTGATAAAGTCTTATAGTGTCATAAAGTAATTAATATTTACTTATGACCACTTTCCGAGCACAATTTATTACCTTTCATAATCATATCAAGGTACTCACACAATATTCTAACTTTGCTTATATAATTACAATTTATTGCATCACTTCTCTTGATTAGTAGTAGTAGTAGTAGTTCCCGTCTTCCGGTGTGAGTAATGAGTCATTGCATCGTACTGCATGTGTTGGGTGTAGACTCAACGTAAAAGGATTCAGGGATCAACCACTTCTCTCTCTCCACCTATCTCTTTTACTTCTTAGAATTTTTACTCTGTTCCAAACTGTGGTATGGTTATGTGTTAATGCATGCAGTGCAGTGTATTGCTGATCTTTTGTGGTGACTGACAATTTCTATCTCTGTATTGTTTAAATACTTACTGTTGTTTGTTAATATATTTCTTATATGAATGGATATATAATTCCGCCAAATACAAATTCCTAAATTCATCCCTCTCTGTGGTTTGTTGGTTGATTTTCTTTGATTCGGTCATTGCGAAATACTAATGCTACTATTACATATAAGTATAACAATATTGCTCAGTCGACTGACAGCTTGATTGGTCAGTAAAAAGATCTATTTATATCAAACCCACCTTGACACGACAGTATCCTAATTACCACAGTTTTTTGCCCTGGTTCGGTGCAAAAGAGCCTTAGGGAATGAGGTGCCTCATTAGTAGAATACAACGAATATGCACCAAAGACACACTTGATGAAGAAGAAAGAAAGTTGACACAACCTCTGCTTGATTATCATTATCCAGACAAGTTCATTAGTCACTGTACAACTCGCCGCTAAGAAAGACGTGTCCGTCAGGCTACCCTATATGGGGCATCATAGCGGATTGATAACTAGACAAAGACTGAACACTGCTGTTAAAAAGACTTTTTATGGGGTTAAAATCATAATAATTGAGAATGTGAAGCCAATATATCCATCCATCTAAGCCCTTTGAACGTGCAAAAAATGATGTCACATCCCATTGTATTTACCAATTTGAATGTACATGTGGGCACACATACATAAGGAGGACTCATCGATCTCTCCAAGCAAGTAAGGGCTAGCTTCAAAGCATATTCCTAAAGGGCTCTAGAAGCACACAGTATCTTCAGAACCCATCAATGGTGAGAACAGAAAACCTAGCTGCTCCGTTACAAAACATATCATAGAAACAGGACATAAAATTGACGTAAACACATCTTTTAAACCTATCCATGAAACGTGTTTTGGGGGCGTATTCTAAAGTTTGTGGAAGCCCTAGCTGGCAATTAGAAAGTTTAAACCAGTTTTATGCGTTCCATGCAAAAATTCGTCATCTCACTAAACCTTCCTTGGTTAACTTTGTTTTGATACCATAGCAAATGTACCGTGACCTCTGTTATTTGATTTAGTGATCTTCATTGTTATTTAACCTTCAATATGTCCTTTTAACTTGACCTAAGTGGTTTATTTTTTCACCTCTTAACTCTTTAATAATTTCATATATATATATTCCTATGACAAGTCTGTGTGTGCTGGATCAGATTGTTCGAAATGTGTTGCGCGAATAAATTACACGATTCGGACAAATTGCACCGAATTGCTTTTTCTAAATTCATAAAATAAAAAACTAATTGTTTTAAATTAAAATCATCGTTGTAATCATTGATACATTGTTAATATTAGTTTCATTATTTCAGGTTAGACCACAGATTGATATTAAGTGTTAGAGAAGCATTGAAAGCCAATGAGTATTGGACAGCTGTTTCGTCCTAGTTTTGAACTCTTCAGCATTACACATTCACAAGATCACAGTCACTGATTAAATGTTTTACAATATAAAGCTGTGTAAAGTAGAGTGAAGTCTGAAGATGATGTAATTTAAAACAGCAGTGTTCACATATAAATCTTGTTCTAATGAAATACTTAAACAATGAATAGAGTTACCGCTTTACTTCATAGTGGTAGACATAGATCGTAGAACACTTTGATTCCTATTCCTAAGTATTATGAAGCCCTCCGTATGGCACATATTCACACAAATAAATTGATTAGTTCACTTTCAAGTTAGAAAATGAACATGAAGAATTGAACTGTTGCAGACTATAAAATAAAAAAATGAAAAACAGAATGATAAGTACGCAAATGGTGTCTATAAAAGTTCATCACATTGTAGTCGGGTATTTAGACTTGCACTCTTATTCCACCAAAACTCGGTGAAGATAGATTTAGAATCGATATTCCTCTTGATATAAGTTTTGATGGCGTTATTCGATTAATTCATGAATAACCCTTATCCATATAATAATGAAAACAAAACACGTAGTTCAGCGAAGAGGCGCTTTTCATCGGCGAATTCATTCACTTAGCTAGCTGTACAGTCGCAGTTATATATACATATATATATATATATATATACTTATTTCTGTATTTATGTGTACATTAGGTTTGTCAGACAAGAATAAAAATACGTTAGGGTTACTATTGTCAAGACATTTCAAAAATGTAATGAGTAATCAAACTGTGACTAGAAGGAGGTTGAAGACTGGTGAGAGGGAATAGTGGTGATGTGTTGTCAAGATAATATATTTACTAACATATGAAAGACGTTGATTCACCCTAATATAGCTACATAATAAAGTGAATAGATTGATGAGTGAGCTGTGATCACGTTACACATAGAAACAAAGGAAAATATGGAATTATGTAAGAGTTATAAAAACTACAAATATTGTAAAAAGAACAATATAGTACCAATATAGTAGAATTGGTTGAATGATTTTTATTTTGTATACATAACTCTGGTTTCTCCAACTGAATAGCTAAGGCTTCAGCAGCACTAAGGAGAAGAAAGCCGTTGATAGGGTGTCCTTCGCTTTGGAGATCATTTTGAGAGAGGAGTTTGATGAGATGGAATGACCGATGTTGACGAAATAGGTCAGCAGAGAATATTCTGTTCAAAAGCGAACTTCAAAACTGTTTAGCTATACACTGTTCAAAAAGGCTAAATTCAAGTTGTTTGGAAGTTCTTCGACTACATCTTGTCTCTACAGGAAATTCTTTTACTGTACACAAGGAAAACCGTTAATTGTGTGAACAGAATCGGTATATTCAATATCTTATGAATAGTTTTTTGCAAATATTTTGAATGGTTTCAGGATTGCGTCATCAGATCCCAGTGGCTTAATAGTCTACGGAATCGGAAGGTCCTGGGCTCGAAAGCCAGTGGGTGCATACTGTGAAGAGTCCTAAAGTACGGAGAAACAGATGTCCAGTACCCCGGGTGATTTTCCAATGTCAGTTAATGAGGAAATCCTGAAAATAATGAAAATCCCTGAGAACCAACACTTGAAAAAATATTGGATAAACCGCTTCTGTATACACAGTTTAGGGTTTCCTTTGTGTATGGGAAACCATTTTTAATCCTGACACAAAATAAAGACAAAAATCTCCGAACATCTATCTTTAAAAGCATATGCTGTACACATATTATGAATTTCTCACTCTTTTGACCAATGTTCCTCTGTTTCTAAGGAATTGTAGTTTCAATGGTAATCATTTTTGGGAGATACTCGTCATTTCGGGATTAAGTAACCTGCTATTTTTCTTTACATGTAATTTCATGTGCTTTGTTGCCAGCTGTTATGAACAACTTACCTTACAGGTGTTTCCCCAGCCTTTGTAGAACACTTAGTAACTGTACAACTTTGCAGTGGAGATTTGAAAAGAATGTTATCTACTGGCCTATATCTTTTGAACTTATAACACATGATTCCCTCGGTAAATTTCGATAAGAATCAATTTATGGTATGAAATGACATCGTTTTTGTATCCCAGGTTCCTGGCAGATTAAGGCTACATGAAATTATTGTAGTTACTGACTGATTTATTTCTGAGTAAGTTTAGTCGGGCTGAAAGCGGCATTTCAGAAGTATCTTGAAGCTAATCTCATTTACCATCTCTCCAGTTGTCACTATAATAGGTGATTTCAGGGATGCGGAGTCATTAAACTCAATATAGAGATTTGTCAAACTGACTAGACAACAGATCTCCTTGTTAGAATGAAATACTACGACATACAAGATGAGACCAAGTAGGTCTTAGGTAACGCCATAACCCCGAAGTTTGCACCACTACAAATGAACAATAAGCAGACAAGGGTTATAAAGATACAAACCGACAGCAAGGCGTCGCAACGGTACACTGGCTGAGGTAGATTTCAACCATCGAAATGGTACTAGATCTTCTGAGATAGCAAAGACATGTTACAGACTAGAAAGATAGTGAATCACCTAGCTTGATGACTACGCTGCAGCCTTAACTGTTAGATTTCAGTCAGCAGCAACAATGAAGACTGAATTCATGGAAAAGCTTACTCGCTGGTGACCAAACGGTGTCAAGATGAGTATAAAAGAACATTTATGCGAAATATCAGTGGAATCGAATCAGCACATTTGATTTTATTTCTGACACATCCCATTAGGCGGAGTTCCCACTCAGAATTGCAGCAGGAGCTGACTGTCTCGACATCCGAGGATTTATCTTCTGGACTGAGGAACAGAAAAAACAACCAACAGAAAAATCTAGACGTTTCGATATGCTAAACATCAAAAATTCGATAAGGATTACTTGTTTCACGCTGAGTATATGGTGCACATAAGGGTGTTTGGAAAATAACCCGGTAGAATAATTTCAGCTCAGTGTCGAAATATACCATCGGAAAAATTATTCAAATGAAGCCCACCATATGAACATTAAATTCATATTTTAAGTTCGATTGTGCTTGAAACTTCTCTTGTTTGTTTGATAAGGCGGTGGAACAGTGGATAGGACTCTTGCCGACTATGCACATGGTCGAGGTTCTATCACATGCCGAAAGCACACCTGATATCTGTGGTCGGCCTGAGAAATTTGGGCTACCGATATCCACGCTGAAAATTCCATAGTTGTACCAAAACTACAGTGTGGAATCAAGCTGTAATCAAAAATAAAATAAAAAAATAGTCTTTAGTAACTTTTTCTTGGTATAGTTTTGTATTATGTAAGGTCAATCAAAAGCCGAAGTTATTTTGGTTGGTAGTGACTAGCAGTGGTATCTACATATGCATTCCATCCCGTTTGTACCTGCATCCCCTGTAACTAAAGGTCTTATCACTCAAGATGAACAAACAGGTAATCGATGGAAAACTATTTGCATTTCATTTCTGGATACTTTTTTTGAAGATATTTTGTATAATTCAGCCTTAATCTTTTTTATAAAAACTCACTCTAAGATTGCTACTACGAGGTTTTTTCGGTGTGAATAGCCTTACTACTATAAAGTAGCAAGATATTTAGTCCGGAGAAAAACAAACATTCGACATCAGGATGTATATGGGTGAAATTGTCAGAATATACTTCTATGCAGGTCAAACAGTGAGAATTGAAACCTATTCTGTATGCTTTTTAATGATGATTAGATACAGATAAGATGAGTACAGTTGTGTGCACAATAAATCAGGTTATATTTCGATATTATGCAAGATACTCTTTGAGGAGTGAATCTTTACATTTACTTCATGACAAGCTGTGTGGGTGCATATATATATATTACACTGACTTGTTGGAACTTTTTTGTCTTGAAAATACAAAAGTTGCTAAGTTAGTTAGGTGATTGGTGACCTGCTTAAATCTTGGGCTACCAAAAACCTCCGTCAATATATTGCATGTGGTTTTTTCTTATTCAGTTTATTTAAATGTAGTAGAATATGACCTTGAAGTGCACAATATCATTGAACTGCTTAGAAGAGACGCTAATCTTTAAGTTTGGGCAACCGTTATCTCGAGCATGGCACTGAGGAACGGGAGTTCTGAGTCAACGCAGTCAGATATATAGATATTCCTTGTCTTTAAGCAGAGCGATTCAATTAAGTTCCTTTTCTAAAAAATAGGTACCCAGTTATAAAAACTAGTTAGTCGTCCATTCCAAGTTCGTTTCCATCAGCTTTTTTGATATTTATAAACGACACATAGATGACACTTTCGTTATCTGCCATATGAACGTAATTATTGATGGCATCTTGTCTGCATTCAATAGCTGCAATCCTTCTTTGTTTTTCACCGCTCTCCTCTAAACTAAGAGAAATTTGTATTTTTATCCAATGGAGGACTCAATACACCAGTCAGGTACCGGCAGCTGTGTTTACGAAATGGTTTGCTTACATAGTATTGGGCGTGATCTAGACAGGAACGGACTGGTGCAAATTTAGGAAACGATGTAAGTGTTGCGTAGTAGGTGAGAAAATGATCGAATAGCCTTAATATACAGCACTGCGCAGTAAACTGTTTAAATATATTCGATGTCAGAAGTGTGGAATTGTCAACGGAAGAAGTAAAAATAAAAAACAAGTTAACAAACTGTGAGCAAACGTATGAAGATTACTCCAGACATCGTTGAAGAAATCAGGTTTAGAGTCAGGGACCGCCAATGATTCGTGTTTTGCATTGATGAATAGCTGGGGTATTAAAAATCCTATAGTGCAGTATTATGAGAGCATGTAAATCATTGTAAAGTAGTCATGAGGGGGTGTCTGATGTCCAGAGTTGATTGGGTAGGCACTCAACAACATATCTAATATAGTTAGTTGAACAATGTTCTAAAAATATATTTACCCACCTAGCGTTATGCAAGGTGGATGTACTCAGCACAGAATCTCCCAGTCTGGTCTATTCTGTTTTGGTAAGTAGCACATCTGGGAATGAAGAAAGGAAATCTGAGCTGCTTCAAGACTATTGATGAGATTAATCTGGTCAATTTCGTCGTTGTGACCAATGGCAGTGTCATTAATACAGAGATAAAGAATATTATATTGAAGACTAGCAATGAAGTCGATCAGAGAAATATGTTCATGCCTTCTTTCTGCATATATAGAAGTGATTTATTCATTAAACATCAGAGTCATTATAGATGGCTTCAAAATTTGTGTGGGAGCTAATACATTGGACAGTTACTGTCTCCTAATGTACGAAACGCTTTTTAAGTGTTTGAGTGGGTTTATTTGACATAAAATAGGCTTGACGTAAGCAAGTGACATTATTATCCTATTCAATTTTCGCTGATGTCATCAGAGATAGTGTATAGATGTAATGTGTGAAGGCATGATACGTGGCTGTGCACTTACCACACCAACTCCAGTCCAATGATTCACTGAAGAATTAGGCTCAGGAGAGCGTACTGTCTGCTGGTGAGATAGCTGTGGCAAACTACAATTGCTGCACATTTTATTCGACAAGACTCACTGATAATCTGTGCACGATGAAAGTCATTAACATAAATAATTGAGCATCAACAAATAATTGAAGGGAATGCTTGCATTTAGTTGGTTATTTTAAAGCCAACATCGTTTTGCAAATGCCTATAAACTTGAACCTTTTCATCCGTGTGTCTTTTATTGTTCTGATGTTACGGCATTTCGGATTAAAATTCTTTTAAATGTGCCAGAAAAGAAGATTCAGCCTGGAAGCTGTTTTCAATTGAAAATAATTCTCGCTTATAGTGTAAAATTCTGAATTTAATACATTGGATTTAAACGAAAGAATAAGATTAGAAAATATATTCAAAGTTATAACAGTCAACTGGCTGCTATAATCCAAATGAACGCTGTTCACTGTTAAACTTGCGATTATTTTGAACGAAGGAGGGACAAAAGTTTGTTCAGAATAATATGGTACCATTGTTCACTTCGTTCGCTTTTTGTCAGCTGCGTCGGTGGCACAGTGGTTAGGACTCTTGCCGACCATGCACATGGTTCGAGGTTCTATCCCCTGCCGACGCACACCTGATATCTGTGCTCGGCCTGAGAAATTTGGGCTACCGATATCCACGCTGAAAATTCCATACTTGTACCAAAACCACAGTGTGGAATCAAGCTGTAATCAAAAGTAAAAAAAATAAATTTCTCGGTAAGTGATGATGTTGCCACCGCAGCTAATACCCAGCGTCTATAGTTTCAAACGCCAAAGTGACGTGTAAGCCTGAGAACCGAGCACTTCGGTCCAATCAATCGATCGGAAAATCTCAAATTCAATTAAAAATTAGATATTCGTGAGGTAAAACAGATATTCTAGTTTGTTGTTGAAATGCGATAATAAAGAAGATAATTTTATGGAGGGTGATATCAAGCCGAGTATTAATGCGGAGAATAGTTATCAGGAAAAGAGGCAGTCGGAAAAGGCGAACTGTAGTGACCAGTAAGGGAAAACACTGAAAACGAAATGTGTCGTTAGTGCACACTGCACAAGATCCAACTCAGTGTACTGTGCGTAGAAATCCAACAATGTAAATTCTCTGAGAAAGGCTTAAGCATAAATAGAACAACTGTTAGTTCTGATGATCTGAAGACAGATGGTGTTTTACTGAGGCCTGTATATTTACGAGTATTCCTCTGTAGACGTGTTCGATGCTCTAAAGCACAGATTGAATACTATCTAACTAGAGGTGTGAGATATGGAACGTCTTGCTTTTACGTTATAAGATAAATTCACGTGTCAGTGTCCTCAACTCTGAGAAATTTTCTGGCATTTCATGAATTTAAAAAATTGATGAATATGTTCGATTTTATGATATTTGTTCGCGTGTTTTCAGAAGTTAAGCAATGGGGAGTATTTGTATAGGGAGACGATACTGTGACATATTCTTCTTTGAAAAATATTTCACTGTAGTCAGCCTGTATAATAGTATGTGTGATCTTACCTTTCGCTCACAGTGAAGAATCCGGGTGAGTAAATATTATATTTTGTCAGTGGTATATGCTCGAAATTCCCTGAAACATATGTCAACGTATATAAGAATGACGAGTGAATTATCCTTAACTAGACACGATTTCAGGTGCAGAGATTACGAATAAAGAGGATTGTTGGACATAGGTTTAAACATGATGTGGGGACAAAACTTCATAGTTATGATTATTAACTGACAATCGTGATTGTGATTTTGATCAGATTCAATGAAGTGTGAGATTTAGTAGGTTGAAGTGATTCTTCAAATCACGAAATACACATATGTATTCATATGTGAATTACCGGCTTGTTCAGTGGGGAAATATTTCTTCTCAGTAACCTAATGTTCAAACTGTACAGTCGTTTATACAAGAGATGAAGTGGCACTGTATGTTGGTCGAGGGATACACACACATCAATAGAATGAATACAATAAACATGGTGTTCAAAATGTCAGAGTTTAATTGATTTTTGGATGTGCTGAAATTTTGAGAAGATTCTTAAATAATTGAGAAGGTAGTAAGTATGGTTTGAAAATGATTCTAAACTGAGTTTGTTGAAAGTAGATATTTCTTCACTGAAGATAATCTGTGTTTTTTCCTATTGAAATGATTATTGAATGACACTTTCTGGTTCAATATTTCGTTGTTGAATCAGTTTTCACTTGTTTATGCATACTGTTACGAAAATTGTTTTTAGAGATACGATGCCGTATGTTACAGTGTATTTGACATTTTTAAAGCGTTTGAATCAATTATGAATCAATTCACGTTTAATTCTGAATGAGTTTACTCTCACATGCTATTCGTATAGATTATTTCGGAAATGTTTGTGGCGACACATTCAGTCGGTTCATTAAACTACAATTTGAGCTATCCGGAGAATACAGATGGACACGATGGATTTATGTACAGCACGGTAGTATAGTATACACGGAATAATAAATATAATATACAAACCGCATACTGAGATTTGGCTGTGTCTGAGTGACGTCAAATGCCCAAACATTTTTTGTCAACAAGAGAAGTCAACAACTCTGGGTTACTGGAGATCCACGGTCAAATTAAACAATGCTCGAATAAAGAATAAATTTATTCGAATAAATCTTGTTGAGAGAGAGTGAGATGTGTATATATCAAGTGCGTATATCAGATACCGTCTAAATATTCAGGGATATTTACTATGTATGAAATGGAATATTAATACATTAAGTGAGTTAGTGTTCAACGCCTATTAAACAGTTATAGCTATGCCATTATGAAATGATTAACTCAACTGTCTTCATTGGCTCAGAAACTTGGAACATTGAGTATAGCCTTCTCAGCAGGATATTGCAGAATTTGATCGGCAGTTACCTTCGCAAAATCAATACTGAAGATCAAATGACCACCCGGGAACTCTGAAGATAAACCAATCAATAACCTATTCGCTCAACAGGTACAGTGACAAAATTGAGATACATCGGCAACATGCTGCTGAGTGACATGGAGCGCACAGCGAGCGGTCAATTGGAACTCGACCAGACAACGAGCAGTTGGTCCTGGGTTGAGGCTGACACGGAGGAGACTCTATGAGGGGGAAACGAAAGCTCATGAGAAGTCGTGGGGTCAGCTAGAGAGTATTACAGAGAGAGCAGATATGCTGCTGCAGCCATACGTTCAACTCACAACCCAAAAGAATAATAAATAAGACATATACCACAGTATGTTTTCCTATATTTATTTAACTAAGTAATTACATTCAAATATGACATAAAAATTCCTCCGTATTGTCGTCAATTTTTAAGTCACAATATGAATCACGGGTAAGTTAAAAATGATTAAATTAAAATGAGATACACTTCTTCATCATTTAAAGGAAGAATTACTTTATTAAAATGAAGAGACTTGTCTAAATGGGGATTTTTGTACGTCTGTTATGTTGGCTGCAAAAGGCTATCACATTATACGCATGCATAATAATAATAATAATGGATGAAAATGTCAAAACCAGCTAGAATCCGAAAGGCAAGATACACCTTCGTCGGTCTGAAATCAGTTTGGAAATCTTCTGCACTCTGCATCAGGGACGAGATATGGATTGGCAACACATATGTGAAGTCAGTCAGTTGTACGATATGGATCAAAAACTTTGCGCCTGCTTCACAGAAAGCATTTCCAACAGGTCGCGAAATTTTATCAAGAGCTTCCCTTGCTGGCTTCCTGATGAAAATCAAATGACAAGGAGGAATCAGATGCAAGAAACTACGCGAACAAACTGACTAAGAACCAATCGTAGATCAAATATGCAAGAGAAATTAAGGATAGATTGGACACACGCCTAGGAGATCATCCAATAGCATTGTGTGCAAGGTCATCACTCAAGTGTAAACCAAATAGGAAGCGACAAGTTGGCCGTCCGAGGTTGATATGGAAGAGGTCATGCGAAGAGGAGATGGGGAACAACAGGCATTAGAGGGCTCAACTAAAGAGGACAGAGATGTGTTGCTGAAGCCCGATGTTCCAGTGGGAGCCTAAGGGAACAATAATGTATACATGCATATAATTAGGCTTGATATTTGCATATAATGCTCATAATAGTAGAAGTTTGATAAACATATGAGCTAACATTGTGGAGGCATATATACTCCAATACTTTCATTAAGAAGGCTTTAATACTATTCTACTTTATAACTGCCTTAATCCTAGTCACTGATGTGAACATATCTTATATTTTAAATGTGTCATGTGCAATATTTTCAATGTACAGTTTTCAAGAAATATTGTACCTGCTTCTTGGAAAGACATTGAAATCTTAACGATGGCTGAATCATAAACCGGTTCTGTGTTAAGTTTATACCTGTCGTTATTATCTTAACACTTCTGAAAATAGAAAAGAAAAAGTGTTCAGCAAAGAGTTACTCTTTTCGGCGATATCATTCTCAAGCTGTACAAATCGCAAATTTATAGTAATTTGTCTTGGCAACAAAAGGAATATTTCCAAAGATGTGTTAATGCAATTGTTAGTTTTTGACAAACAAATTACGTAATTTTGAAGGCGTTAATCGGTTAGAAACTAAAATAAAGTTACAAAAGTAGGTTGGGTGACGTAATCTAATTGGTAGGGTTCAATTGGAAAGATTACTGTTAGGTAATTTAGCATCGTTACTGAAGGCTTTTAATGATCCCAAACAAGTAGTTCTCTAACACGGTGATAGTACTTTGGATGCTTGCGGTTTGAACAAAGATGCTTATTATGTTCGGTGTGCCTTCTTGAATTACATGTCTGTCTTCAATACTGTGTTCAGACCTGTTTCGCTAAACAACCTTACTCTAACAGAAACTAGGTTGCATTCTTATATTTCTGATAGAAAATAGCACAATGTATATGAAGGGAAGTATTCCACTGCTTTGCATATTCCAGGCAGTGTCTCTCAAGGTAGTTTTTACTTCTACCCTTCTTCTGCTCTTATTCTTACATGATTTGCCTCACTTTGATGAGGCCAATTTTTTCATTTATGCCAATGATCAGACTATTTTTGTGCCAGCTAACTCCTAGTCAGACTATTCCAAATTGAATAACGTTTTATCAGAAATTAGTCAGTAATCTTTGTCGAGTAGTAATAAACTAAATCTGTCCAATCGTCAGATTGCTAACGTCAGTTTCAGACATGAACTGGTTCGTCTCCATGATTCTTGAATAATAGAGGACACTAAAGATAGAAGTGAATGGGGAAGAAAATGTCTTGGATTTCGTCTTTCCTCACATCTTTCCTGATCTCTACAAGTCATATCAGTTTCAAGAAAAATATTTCGTTTTTACTTCCTGCGCAAGGAATTTAACCAAATCTATTCTTTTTTTATGATCTCCACTTAATCTTTCCTTTGCAACACTGTGAGAGGCACTAAAAGTTATAGATCACACACGTAAGTAGCATATCGTTTATTCAGTTCTGAAAAGCATCAATGCATCAGTCTAGTGCACGTTAACTGTACTGACCTGATTCAACAGCTGTATGATGATGTCACAGGTCACAGGTCAAGTGAACCACAACAGAAGAGTGGATTAAGATAATGCTGGCTACTATCACTGATGACATCTCTAATTGTAGGGGAGGGGGTGTGCATTATGCCTCAGGCAATGGGAAATGGTAATAGAGGCATATACTGAACGGACAAGAATACCCTAGAAGATTTGGACTTCGATTTATGTCTGATATCAAACAAAGTCGAAGATCTACGAGTGAAAACCTACAAGTTGGCAAAAGAGGCAGAGATGGTATGACACCAAATGAGCATACTAAAGATGGAGACGATGAAGCCATCTGACTACCATTGTAACAACAGAAGACAAGGGCCAGGCAACAGATCGTTTTATTATGAAAATCAACACGTATTTATACATATTTCACATACATTATGATAGCTTATGCAAGTAGACAAGCGCAGTTATCTGATTGGTTGTTTATCAGAAGTTAGGCAGACAAACGCAGGCTTCTGATTGGTTGTTTAGGGATTCCTCGACAAATAGAGTTCTCTATCTGCGAATCATATTTTGCCACGTTAACTTTGCTGTGATTGGTTGTTGAATCAGCGTTGCTCATATTTTCTCACGGCCTGCTCTCACCACACCATCACCACCACCAACAACAACGAACAATTTTCATCAACAGGAGGAGTTCAAAGGTGGCTACCTCTTTTACATAAAACTTGTCAAAATCGTTTTAAATACTGGAGGCACTGCTGACAATGTCAAAAGCAGGATTACAAAGGCAAGGTTGACCTTCATTCATTCTTCTGAAATCAGAGTGGAAATCTACTGCACTCACCACAAAAAAAGAGATTTCGATTTCCAATATCAATCCTGAGTCATTACTTCTACATGATCGGTTGACTTGTTGTACTCATCACGAAAAACATTTTAAACAGACCTTAGACGTTTACCAACAGGTGCCTTTGTTCCATACTGAAGATAAAATGGTCAGTCGGAAATGATTAGCAACGGGGAAGGAATTCTGGGGATGTGTTAACCAGCAACCTATTTCGCATTCAGCAAACGTGTGGAAGAAAATTGAGGTGTTACAAATGCATACTGAAAAGACCATTGAGTGACTTGATGTGCCAAGCAAACCCTTGAGTGGAACATGAATTGGAGTCTGAGGGTGACATGGAAGAGATCGTCAAGGGGTAGAGATGAGAGCCTATGGGCAGTCATGCATGCAGTCAGCCAAAAACGACTTCAGAAAGCAGGATAAAATGGAGATATGATGGTGAAGCCCTATGTTCTATGAAAAGCCTGAGGAGAATGCCCACTTAACGTCTTAAAGCTAAGAAATGTAGTTAATTATCCGCGGACTGTTTGGATAAAGTGAATCAATACACTAAGGTGATATATGTATGAATGTGTGTCTTGCTTACCCAAACCATTGATCAGTGATGGTGATAGAATGTAGAGGATTTATAATAAGTGCCTGTGAAATTGCAATGGCAGTGAGGGAAAAGCAGGATGATGGTTGGTGAACAGTGTAGGCTTGTTTGCTAATTACACTATGTAGGTGCTAGTCACCTCATGACTACATACAACTGGAAGAGAAAAGGCATTATTTTTGAATAACTGAAGAGACCGATGGGTGAGCGTATGAAACCAGTCACAAATTCGCGGTCTGCTTGAAAGTGGAGTTTCGCAGTTTCCTTCGCATAGAGGAACTCACCACTGACTACAGATTACCGCTGGCTTCGGTAAATATACACAACTTTTGCGGCTAGTCTTTTCTAATCTCCGCCTCAAAAATTGAGACGGCACCATAGTTAGATGCCTGGTGGTTTCATTGAAATGCTTTACTGCAGTATAAATTCAAAGCCTAACCATGGATGATTAAAATTTAATTACACCGTCTTTCTGCTCGTCTCAGTATATCCGTATCAGTCTTCTCAATAAAAAATACTACTAGAATTCTGTCGAAAGTTTGTCAATATTATTAGCTATAAATCGCGTAAATGTTTACAAACCCTGCAAACTAACCAGTTCACATGAGTCACGCTTGCGTCTGAAAGTGAAATTAATAACCTGACATTGCAAACGATTAATCTTAAGGCCACTTGATGAGGACCACTGACTAAATTCTCATAAAAAGTTATACATTTTAGAACAGTGTAACTGAGAAGCCTAAGGCTAACAAACAATTAGAACACCGATATACTCACCGGAATTGTCTTCATCAGAACTCCTCAAGTCATCTAAGAACAAAAAACAGCTCTTTGAAGAGTAAGTGAAGCAGTGAAGGACTAGCAATGGGTAAACACACGGCTGCTTTCTACCAGAAGAAAAACAGGAATGTAACCAACAATTAGTGAGGCAATCTGCTTGTATCGCAGCCAACTCGTTCAACAAAATAGGCCTAGGTAGAGAGAGTCAAAGGCAGATGTGTAATCAAGGAAGGCACACCGAATATATTTAACACCTCTATCTAAATAACAGACATATATTTTTATGTATTGAAGTTTTTCTAGCAGCTTGACAGCTTTGTTGACGTAGGCTCGCCAGCCCTTCACCCAACCCTCCCTCTGTACGCGGGTATGGGACCGGCTAGAAAACTAGCGAGTTAGTTACCTTGGCGGGGTTTTTCACATTTATAAGATATTTTAATTTTGATCAACTCCAGTTTGCTGAGTAGATTATTTAGACGGTTCAGCTTAAGTTTCTTATTCTCATATAATTATATGAAAACACTTTCGACAAGACTAGAACGATAAATTGGGTCGGGTAATATGCCTTCATCTTATTTCGTCAGTTTTTGTCAACTGCATAGATCTTTGAACAGTTTTTACATCAGTTCACATAATATTCTAATCACATTTGTGAGAACACTCCAAGAGGTTTGCTACAGAAATAGGTAAACGAGCAACCATTTATCACTTGGTAGACACAGTTGCCATGAAAATTATGCTTTAAAATCGTTTCAGATAATCGGAGTAGAATTTTACTTTCGGTAACTATGTATCACTTAAATAGTAGTTGTTGCTGAACAGTAAGAATGTGGACATTGTAGAAAAACTTTTGCTAATCAAGCCCAAAGATGATTCAAACTCTTATTCATTCCGCTTGATTTTATTTACCGCTTAACCTATTAGCAGTTGGCTCAAGTAGCTGGCCAGAAATTGCGTGAAATGAACCTATTCAAGTCGCTGAGCTGTGTCAAACAGCTGTTGATAACAGGCCACTACTAGAGTCTGATTGAGAAGTATTCATGAGCCCTCCGAAATTTCCGAGTTATGAAGAAAACTTACATACAAACTACTGAATGGATGGGAGTAATGACTTGTGGAACAACGTTGTGCATTGATCTCCACAAGATATCACTACAGATTGTTAAGTGAAGCATAAATCGATCGATATATTACATGCATGTAGTACGTGACCTATCCTTGCCTGGATTTGTCATCTTTCTTATCTTTGCTCAAATTTAACGATGTGTATTACCAAATCTAACAACTCGATGCACATTTGTGTGTGCTCAGATACACTTCAAGATGTGTGTGTGTGTATGTGTCTGTGTTTAAATGAAAGAGACAGCGAAATGACAACTTATTTTTTTAACGCCACGTTCGAGATTCGTAGTCTGGTTTTGCTATTAATGCTTCTAAATTAATCAGTATCCTGACAACACCACAAAACAATGCTTCAAAACAAAATCTTTTCATAATGAGTTTCGTGTAAATATAAAACAATAAGGCTGAATAAATGCATGTAGAGGAGATTTGGAACTCAGCTAGATGATTTGCGATTAGTAGTGTTCTCTGAGCTGGTCGGTTTAGTTGCGGAGGAAATACCAAAAGTGCCGGGGAATGCCTAGAAACCTGATACTCTAACGACTATACGATTTACAGAGACGTTAATACAGACCAAATAAATATACCAACTAATAAAGACTAAATCATGTAACGAGAAAGTTTAAAATCCAAGTCAATAAACAAATGGTGAATACATACGTAAAGATGGCTACCGAAAGACGCAATTCTGTCACTCATGGCAAAAATTTTAATCAGTTCACTGTACACTGCACTGAATAAGGAAGTGAAGAAGAGTGCTAGGAAAGACAAAAGACAATCCTGACACGCACTCGTTGACATCTGAAGCAGAACAGGCAGGCAGGCAGGCCACAGATGAAAGAGACCTCAGAATATTATATCAGATAACCGGGTCTTATCTGGGAAGGCATCAACCGGATGATGGAAGCAATTAAAAATGTTCAAGGGAACCTGATTATTAGGCAGTATAAACAAATAAAACAGTTAATGGGTTGATAGCTTTGAAGGACTCCTGAGTCGACCATCACCTGCAAATCGCACAGAAAAACTCCCAGTGCCAGCAGCACCCAGAAAACTATCTGCCAGTGAACAATCATCTAATGACGGCAGAAATCCAAAATCCGTTCACGCTTCTGAACGCCGGCCGGTAAGGCAGTGAGACCAGATGGAATTCCCCATGAAGCACTGAAAACGGAGCCAGAAACTGAGGTGGACAGCATCAGGTCATTATTGCAAACATTACGAAGGAAGGAAAGGTACTTAATGATGGGTGAAGAGGTTGATAACCTTGTCGAGCTGCCAAATGAGGGTAACCTAGTTAGACCTGTGCAAGAACTGACGTGGAGTAATGGTCTCGTCCACGCCAAGGAAAATACTATGTCGCATTATCCTGGAGGGAATATAGAATGCACTGGATACACAAATCAGCCAATCCTGAACAAACTGGATACAGGAAAGGCAAATCATATGCTGATCGAATTGTAACTCAACTCATCGTCATCATAGAACAACGCATAGAATGGCAGTCAACCTCACCATGCTTGCTGCTGCCGACTTCGACAACTCACTATCCGTTATTACTAGGGATTTCAACTCCTCAAAATGCTCCTTTCTTGAAGCACTTGGTCACACAAACATAGTCAAATTTCCCACTCGACTTGACAAAACACTCGATTTAGTTTTTACTAATGACAACGGAGTATATGAAACACGTAGGCGTTCACCAACACTTAACTCCGATCACTGTATTGTCCATGTTTTACCAAAAATTTACAGCAAAACATATTTTAAAGTATTCTAACACCTGTCTATGAAAGCACAACAGAGATGCTACACATCTGATAACCTACTCAATCTAAGATGCATGTTAAACAATACTAACTGGGATGCACATCAGATGACTCAATCACCAATGTAACGGATTATCTTAAGTTCTGCCTTGACATATGCTGTCCCAAACAAACACTATTCAAACGCCTCGACCGATTCCCGTCTCCTCATCTTAAACAACTTCGCAGGCGAAAAGAATCATTATATAAACTCGCAGATAAGTTAGGACTTAAAAAGATTAATGCTCTAACGAAATCTGAAATCAAAAATCTTAATGCTATCCATAACCGAACACTTTTATCATGCACATCTTCTATCAGCATGTGGAAACTTTTCAATGAAATTACTGGCAATAGTAAGCGATGTAATGTTTTTCCCTCTTATGATGTTAATGCTCTTAATCAGTCTTTTATACGCTCTCCTTCCACTATAACCACTTCTAACGTTACTAATCATGTAGCTGATAACTTCCAGGACTTTAATACTCTCGATGTTCTAAAATGTCTTAAAACTCTTAAGCCCTCATGTAGTCTTGGTCCTGATGGTATACCTGCATATGTTGTAAAACAATGCGCAGATGCTTTATGTTCTCCTCTAACTAACTTCCTAAATGCTTCTTTCTCCATAAACATTGTACCTGTTCCATGGAAAGACATTAAAATAGTCCGTGTCCCTAAACCTGGCAATAGCAAGAACGTAAAGTTCAGACCCATTGCCATCACTTCCCGTTTCTAAAGCTCATGGAAAAACTAGTACTTCTTAAACTCGAACCCTCCCTTAAAAGTTTTGAAGACCCCAAACAACTTGCCTATAGACAGGGTAGGAATACTTTAGACGCTGCAGCCGTCTTACACAACAGCATCGTCTCATCATTAGATAAAGTTGCCAAATTCGTCCGCTGCACATTTCTTGACTTCACTTCTGCTTTCGACTCTGTACCTAGATGTCTCTTGCTAAACAAGCTCTACATGACACAAACTGAGTCCTTGGTCACTAACTCGTTGCATTCCTACTTTTCAAACAGAATGCAGTATACTGTATACTAAGGCAAATCCTCCTCTGCTGTGCTCACTGAAGCTGGTTTCCCCCAAGCTGCTGTACTCTCCCCACTTCTCTTTTCTTTCTTTCTACATCACCTAACATCTTCAAATGACATTAATTTTTTCAAATATGCTGATGACCTAACTGTATCTTTGCCTGTCAAATGTCAAAGTGATTGGTCTAAACTAAATGGCTTTTTATCAGAAGTCAGCCAATGGTCCAAGAAAAACGGTCTCACCATTAAACCCCTCCAAATGCGAAACGGTCAATTTCGCCTTTAGGCACAAATCTGACCTAAACGAACTGATTAACACTCACGAGGTGTGCAACATAGATGGCACTGAAATAGAGACCAAGTCTGAAATTAAATACCTAGGCGTATTTCTATTTGCTGATCTTTCCTGGTCGTCTCAAATCTTGATGATTTCTAGGAAAATATTCCGTCTTACCTTCCAAATCAAGAAGTTAAGATATTCTGGTATAACCCAACCCTTGCTCATACAATTCGTTAACTCCCGCATTCTGCTTATTATTCTCTATTGTTTCCTCTTAGTTTTTCCTTGGCTACACAAAGAAAGATTATACCTTATTACGCAGGATGTTAAAGGTTGTCAACAGGGCAAGCAATGTGACACTTAACCAGCTTCTTAATATTCTGGTTGACAGGCACATGGACTCATGTGAAAAATGAGCTGAAGCCATTTTATCTTACTCACACCATCCTCTTCATTCACAACTCTCCTTTTGTACCTCATCAGTCCAGACCAGAGCAGAAGCCTATATACAAAAATATATGCTCGCACTAGTAAGTACAAAAACTCAACCATACCTTACTTAGCTCGAGTTCTGTGCGATAAAGAAAGCATTAGGCGTGATACCTATAACTTATTAAATAGTCAGTAGAACGACTGGACCTCGTCTTTCCAATTCATATCATTTATAGGTACAACGTTTTCTTTTTTTCCTTTCTTTTTCTCTCTCTCTTTTTTCTGTTATGTGCTGCTTTGTTACTTTCTTCCGCTTACGCCAGTAAATATGCAAGCATCTACTTTTCTAACACCTTCAATCACTCTGTTTCAATTTTGGCTTTGCTACCGACATGCAAATATGTTGTTTCCATAATGAACTGAGATCTCCCTAATCTATGTAGAATTTTATCCATTGATGATGTACTAAGTGGATGCAATACTGTAGTAAAATGCTGAGAATTCCATTCTGTATTCGCAAATACTGTTTCGGAATAAAACTTATTATTATTAATAATAAAAAAACTTCACTGACTTCAGAAAGGGCATTCGACAGACAGCGATGACCGAGAAGTAATTTGAAAACTGCTTCAACAGCACGGCGTGCAACGCTCAAGTCTTTGTCAACCTCATTCAACAGCTGGCTGTATGATATCGCCAGGTATCAGGTGGTCTTCAACAGGAAGCTCATTGAGGCGTCTGAAGTGAATACAGAAGAAGTAAGAGAGGGCTTGCTGCCTGAAATCACCGATGATAGTTTAATTATGCTGGACTGACTGGATTATGCGTCACACTGTGCACTGGGAGTGAAAAGGAAGGGATACGCCGGACCACCTACAATAGACTCTTGGACATCTAGACTGCATGAGTGGACGATTTATGTTTAATGTCAAACAAACTCGGAGACTTGCAGGCGAAAACCAACAAACTAGCTGAGGAGGCTGGCAGGGAAGACAGTAAGTACTCCAGGTGAATATAGAGAAGACGGAGGTGATGAATGTAACCAACCCAACAACAACAACAACAACAACAACCAGCAGTAATCATCATCAGCGGGAGAGATCTGACATACCCGGCCTACTTCATTTATCTAGGAAGCACCGTCTCAACTACAGGCCGGTGGAACGAATGAAGATATCAAAGCCGGTCAGCTAGAACAGCAGAGTAAAGATGCGCCTTTAGATTATCAAGACAAATGTGAACACAGTGAATGCTGATGATATACAGGTCAGAAACTTGGCAGCCGCTCCATCCTGAAGATCAATTGGCCTGCCAGAAATAATTAACAAGAAGAAACTTCAGCAGCAAACTAACCAAGAGCTGATCGATCACTCAACAAATGTGCCTAAGAAAATGGAAATGGATTAGGCATACGCTGAGGAGATCGTTGAATGATATCGCACCCAATGGAGGTCATTGCTCAAGTGGAATCCAAATGAGACGCAATAAGTGGGAATTCGGTGCGAGGGTGACATAGAGGAAATCATGTGAGGAGGAGGAGGTGAGAAATTGTTGAAAATTGTGCACAAACGTGAAAAGCGTGTCAGAAATTAGAACAAAATGGGGGAATATTGTTTAAGCCCTATATTCCACTTGGGAACCAAGGGGACAGTAAAAGAATAATATTATCGACTATTAGCTACGGTTAACGATTATACTCATTGCTGACACTCATCCAGAGGGGGTATCTTAGAAAAAGTTGACTGGCTGTCAAATATTCGGACTCTTATTTCTATATGATACGTTCAGATACCGCTGAACTCCATTATTTCATTTGGTTTTTATCCCAATTGCGTTCACAGTGGAACATAGACCTTCATATTTGAGTTCTGAGGTTTCTGTAGCACTTTTGTGTTATTTTGTCTGGACGCAGTTGAAAGCCTAATGTCCACCTCACCCTCTTTACCGGGATTATTTCCGGTTAATGGTGGCCTACGAGTGCATCAGCCATGGATTAAACTCTTAACCACATACGTGGTTGGCAAGCATTCCACATCTTTACCACCGATGGCTTTACTTTATTTCACTGATACCAAAGTGAGGATGAAATGACTCCTAAGAACGTTTCGAGAAAAACAAAATTCCGAGAAATTAATTTATGAGTAAGTGTTTTTAAGGATGTAATGGATAGAATGTGAATCTGGTTGTTTGTTGAACTCGAACCACTAGCGTTCAAATCAACAGTCAACAAGAGTACCAGCTGAGCTGTAAGATCCTTAAACAAACTGGGTGATAACATCTATGCACTAAAAATGTGTATATGTGGGGCTAAATAACTTGAGAATGAGCTAATGAAAGAGTGTCTCCACTTCGAAGGTTGTTTTGCACATTTGTGATTGTTGTCAATATCTTTTCGAGTATTGTTTGCTTGACATTTACTTCAACAAATCGTCTGGTTATTGATGTGAAAACAATACAGCTTTTGGGTAAACAATTTATTTATGGAAGGTTTTTGTCAGTAAAACCAATGTCTGGCTTCGTCACGCATAGTAGTAATACATTCAACTTAATTGTTTTAGAGGCTGAAACAAAAAAGAACGTCACATGATATATGAATTACACAGTATAAATATGAGCGGAGTCATGTTTTGCCTTTCAGTGTCATTCAAAATGTCGACTACTATTACATGTACCATTTTACTGTTGCTCTTTACAGGTTAGTTGGTATTTATAGTCAACTTAATATAGTTTTTATCGCATTGTAACTAGTAGTTGTCTGTTTACTTCAGGACAAGTGCTGACAATTATTGCTATCCGCTTACACACATGTTCAGTGATTCTTATTCCGTTAGTGTTGCATCTGCTGCGTGGAAATATGTTAAGATCATCCTTGCACCTAAATTAGGTTCTGGTATTAATGCTAGATTTAGACCATTAGTAATTAGCTCTCCATTTTTGAAATTAATGGAGAAATTATCTTACCCAGCCTGTATCCTCTCTAAAAGGTTTTAATGATCCCAAACAGTTTGCTCGTAGCCTGTGCAGAAGTACTTTAGATGCTGTCGCTGTATTATACCGTAACACTGCGGCCTCCTTAGACAAAGGAGACAAAGGTGTACATTGTATCTTTCTTGACCTCGCATCTGCTTTTGACACAGTACTTAGATGTCTTTTGTTGAATAAGCCATCCCTTACACAAACTGAGTTCTTGACTGTTAACTGGTTGCTTTCTTATCTGTTTGTCTAAAAGAATGCAGTATACTGTGTATGAAAGTGAATCTTTCGCTGAGGCTGATATTCCCCAGAGTGCTGTTCTCCCTGCTCTTCTTTTTTATTTTCCCTCACATGACTTACCTCTTCTGAATGAAATCAACCTCGTCGAAATCGCTTCTTCATCGGGTTCTGCAGTTATATATGCATACTAGTGAATGAATTAGTGTTATTAGCAACATTAATGTTGTTTAAATAACATGGAATCAATAATTAGGATATCAGTGGATTACAGTTTGATAGCATCAACATAACGGTACACTACACTGAATGTCAGAAAACGTAGGAAAGATAATAGTACAAATTCATGAATTACTAGTCTCTACTGCAGGCCATGTCAGTAGTAGTGGCTGGACTTACTTCTTCTGCGAATAAGGGACTGGTTGTTTCAGGCGAATCGCCATAGTCTCTAATTTTGGAAGTCTTCGTTGTCTGGATGTGTTTGGCAATTTATTTAGTACCTGATAGATGATAGAGAGGGATTCTTCAACACTGGCTTTGTGGACGGTTAAGACCAGGTGTTATAATATCGTGCTATTGATGCTTCTCACTACAGGTTTATTTAAACACATCGGTAGATGTTCCCAAGCACAAAAGATCAAGTTCCTAGAGCAACAACCAATACAACTCGCTGAACAAGTCCAGTTGAATTGGTAGATACAACTAGAAGTTGCTAGTCTAGGTACCGCATCTTTCAGTTGAGGAATCACCATCTGTCTTGTGTAAAACAAGACTTGTAGCTTGCCAGCATTAAAAGTTATTTCAACTGATTTTCTTAACTTATTCGTAATTATTTCGCTTGATATATAGCCTTTAAATTGCAGTCGTACGTATAAAGGCTTCTTGTTTACGGATAGTGAATAGCCCCTTTCAACTTTCTTGTTTATGTGTTTCCTGATAAAGTTTTCGGGATAGTCAGGAAACATATGATTGGAATACCTAGACTAGCCATTCTAATTGTGATGTAAAGAAAGGCTTCTTTTCCTACGTACACGACTTTGTTTTCTGCCTTCACACGAATTTTTTCCCAATGTTAATTATGGTAATAACATGTATAAAGAAGAATTAAGTGTCGTCTCCTCGCACAGCGAGAGCAACAGATCCAGTCAACACTTTAACCTGAAGTGAAAACTCATTGCTCGCAGTAGTAATAAAATGATCTAACATTTTGCTAGCAGGACTCCAAATTTCACAAATGTTATAATTCTCATGTATCTGTAATCCCTATTCCACATCAGTGCAAGTGTCGGATGTTTTTCGTTGGAGTTATTTACGTAACACGGGATAATGTGTTATTTACTGTGTGAAGTTTATTTCCCTTAATATATCACCGGATCTGTTTAATGCAAACCTTTCAGCATCTTTGGGAAATGCGTAAGTTTTCCTTGTTTTTCTTCGGGTTGACTCAGTGCTCTGTATATCTAGGTCAATATTTTCTTTTCTATGAGTTCTGTTCTATCTGAATATGTTGTTGTAAGGGACCAATGAAAGCCTAGTCATTTTTTTTCCAAGTATAGATGCCATGAAGACAGTGAAGCAGTCTTGGCTTATCATGCGAAAACAAGACGAGTGAAGACTTGATAATTAACTCAGTTCATTCAAATAAAAATACTCTGAATAGTCTCCAGTGGCTTCTTGTTAATTCATTCACGGTAGCTCTGACAGCAGCTTTTCTCAGGGCGAATAAATATGCTTCAAGTCAATAGAAAATGATCAATACATATGTAAAGATAGTTAACGGGATACGAAATTATATCACTGATGAAAAATTGAAATCGTTTCATTTTATGCTAAAAATTGCGCTGAAGAAGGATGTAGTCCAGAAGGAAGACGAAATCTTCGCAACTAAACCAACCAGCTCAGAGAACACTATTAATTGCGAATGCTTCATTTCACAGTTAGAAGTCAGTAACTTTAAATGTTACTAATTGAGGAGGAATGGAGCTTCGCCAAACACAGTCTACAGGGTCAAAGGTACCTAGAAATGCGTCAGTGGTACAATAATGGCAAGGTCGAAAACTACTCACGTATTCCGGGTTCAACTCTGTGCTTGCTTACTTTTAAACCTCGTCTAGATTACTAGTCAACGTTGAGCCCAGCTGATGGAGGGGTTGGTAACCCAAACCCTTAAAAAAACATGATTTTCACCGAAA
Organism: Trichobilharzia regenti; assembly: GCA_944472135.2. NCBI lineage: Eukaryota > Metazoa > Platyhelminthes > Trematoda > Strigeidida > Schistosomatidae > Trichobilharzia > Trichobilharzia regenti. Next base: position 107,680,508 of record OX235265.1, on the reverse strand, counting down.
CTTCGCCATTTAAAGATGCATGTCCCACTCAGACTGCAAAGGACCATGTAGATATTTTATGCCTAGGAATAAAGCTGTTTGATATAATATATATGTGTATGCTACAGTGTAGTTAACGTTTTGAAATTATTGAATGCATTTTGGAAAGAAATAAACGCACATTCGTAAACAGGAAGAGATTACTCTCACATGATGTTCGTGTAGTTTTCTGATAAAATATAAAAATTTAAAATAATTTATGCATACAGTTAGGAACATTGATTGTAGAGATCCACAAGGGTATGTTATAGTTCATTTGACGTTTTCGAAGTGTTTAAATCAACTGTGAATCAACTCATGTTTAATTCTGAATGAGTATACTCGCACATGCTCTCGTTATAGATTTCTTCGGAAAAGTGTTTTGAGACAAATTCAATCGATTCATCAACCTCCACTTTAAGCCTGCCCTAGAATCGAAAAGAGAAGATTCATCTGTTGCACGGCAGTATATTTTGCACAAAATAATTGTTTCAACATACAAACTCGAAATTGAGATGTGGCTGTGACTTGGCGACATCGTATGCCAAAACAGTGTGTGTCAACAAAGGAAAGGAACAACTCTGGGTTGTGGGTGATCCACAGTCAGATTAAACAGTGCTCGAATGCGAGATAAAGAATAAGGTTATTCAACTAAGTGATGTTCAATGGAGAGAGATATAAATATACAGCACGTTCAACAGGTACTGTTAAAATATATGGATATAATGACCTTTTATCAAATAGGAAACAAATTTTTAAAGGGAGGTAAACTTCAGTAACAAACCACAGTCATAGCTATGTAGTAACAGAGTGGCAATGCATACTGCTTACAAAAGAGAAGTAGTAGAACATTGAACATACAAATAAAAGATAACAGTCTACAGGTGGTAGAGGAATTTTCAGTACATTCTACGTATACTATGTCAGGCTAAACACTCACATTCATGACTGATCATATTGTTAGTAAAATGCCTTATCTAAATGTATTTATGTAGTCACTGATGCGAAATAAATTATGTTTTTGTGGGCACCGTATATGTTCTCATCTGAAAGCATGTTCCTGACTAATCCCGTAATGTATATTGTCTAGTATCATGCGAGAAATTTTAATTGATACAGTTTACTTTCACGTGTACCTATACGTTCAATCATTCTACATCGATTACTTGATATTGTTGTTGCATGCTATTTCCATTTGAATACGCCTCACTGACAACTTACAAATACTTCAACTAGTCTTTTCGACTCTGACACCGATGTTGTATTTCAGACGGGGCGGTAAGCGAAATTACGTGTTAGTGTTTTACATATGCTTCCGTCATAGTGCACATAGATGACAATGTTTTGTTGTCATTTCATTTGATGAATATTTGACAAATTTACTACTTTCAGACTTCATTTATGGACAGTCAGTGATTTTCATGGTACACATATCGAAGTTGACAAAAGAGGAGTTCTAACTACTTTGATTAACAAATTTGATGGGAAATGATACTTGACTATGAACTCATATATCTTCTGTCAATCTGGTATACCCTGTCAATCAGATGCGACCATATTGACTTTATTTGTACATAACTGAGTAAATGTGCGATTCGGAGAATGATGGCAACATGTATGTTTGAGAGAAATTTGTTCTACACTTGTCCATTCCTGAGTGTTTGTTTGCTCAATAAAGGCATGTGCTTGAAAAAACATACTCACCTTTTCGTTTCCTCAACCACCTCGAATATTTTCATTATGTGTTGACGCTGTGGTTAACTATCCACTTCATCGTCGGTTCTAGAAAATTTCCAATTTTATAACATCTTAAAATAAACCAGTCATCGAAATGATTCCACTGTCATTCCATCTTCATTATTTTTATCAGCAAATGCGTCAGTCGTTTGAACGTATTACATCACAGAGACAACTGCCATTTTTACTAAACGTCTAACTCATAATTTTCGGTTACTGACACACACACACGTGCATATGTCATTGTCATTTGTCCAGATTCGATCTGAATCCAAAGCTTTTGATGTGAAGGTGAAGTTTGGATTCGTTAACCATACTGACAAGAAACTTTATTGCTGCAAATGAATTCTTCTCAAACATGATCACGACTTCCATTCGAAAGATACATTGAATGAATGTTGCGGCTTCAAAGAAGTCTCTCACACATTTTTTATAAAAAATAGATTGAATTAGTGAAGATATTCAACGAGGGGATTTAATCATTTATATTCCCACAGTTTCAGGGTAAGTTGACCCACATGAAAGTGACTGTGAAAGGACAAGTCAGGACATTGTCAATGGGCAGTGTACAGTGACTGAACACATATATATATATCGCATATATCGCGTGTAGGTACTATCATACTGATACTGACTGACTGAGTGTATTTCAATTCACTGGAAAGCATCCATTCGTCAGATAGTCGTATAAATGAGTTTAGGATTGAACTCACTGATTATTTCCAGTTAAGCATCGACAATAGACCGATGAGTACTTGCATTAAACTTCTCAGGCGCTTCTGTAGTGCACTCAGTTACCAAGATAACAAAGTTAGAATGCATCATAAAATCAAAATGCGATGATGTTTTCACCACAGCTGAGTGAGGATGCTATTCCTTATGATTGTCACAGTGGTAATCAGATATCACTGCACCTGTATAAATGTGAATCTAATCGGTATAAAAGCAATTTGAGCCATGTAAGCATATTTAACACCTTCTCACAAGATGTTTATTGGTTTGTGTTTCATGTTTAATTTAAGGCAAACTGGTGGTCTTGGATCAATGTAAGTTAATATGCAGTCGAAAATTTATTCTCTTATATGATACACTTAATGGTAGTTTATTCAATAGCTATATACCTTTTCCATATACCTCATCGTACACAGTAGGCGAATATTGTCAACCGTTCACTTCATCCCTGAAAATCTTATAGGATACAAATACGGTGGACAGTCTGTAGGAAAGTCAATATATATAAATGGTAAAACACTGGCTTTCGCCTTCATGATCGGTATGTTGCAGAGATATGACCCGTTTTAAGTTGGAAACAGTATTATTTATTATTATTGCTCCCTGGACACAAGGTCAAGGAGAGGAGCAGATGTGGGTTCAGACCACTGTCTAGTAGAAGGGACTTTCAAGGTGAAACTAAAAGCCTCGAGGATAGCTAGGGATAGGCCACAATGCAAGTTCAACACTCAAAAACTGAAGGACACGACCACAAAAGACACTTTCACTGCAACTGTCAGAGCAAAGCAGGAAACACTTTCTGACATCACGGAAGAATCATGCGTGGAAGAACATTGGAAGTCTCTGAAGGCGATTCTCAACGAAACGTGTTCAACGGTTCTAGGAAGAAAGAGGAGACAAGACAAGGAATGGCTCTCAACGGACACTTGGAAATAATTAGAAGAGAGGAGAATGGTGAACGAAAAAATGGTTCAATGCAAGGACGGACAGGAGAAGGAGACGATGAGCTCAACTTACAAAGCACTGGACAAAGAAGTGAAGAAAAGTGCTAGGAAGGACAAAAGACGATTCTACGACAATCTAGCTACTGAAGCTGAGAAGGCAGTAGGCAAAAGGGACGTGAGGACACTATATCAGATAACCAAATCTCTATCCGGGAAGTGACCAACACAATCGAAACCTATAAAAGACAGACAACGGAAGCCCATCACCAAGGAAGAAAAACAGATTAAACAATGGGCGGATCACTTCAAAGGACACTTAAACAGACCACCACCTGCAACCCGTCCAGAAATACCAACAACAGCGCGCACACAACTGCAGGTTGACACCAATCCTCCAACAAGGGCTGGAGTCTTGAACGCAATCAAACTTCTGAAAGCTGGAAAAACAGCCGGACCAGATGGAATACCCCCTGAAGCACTGAAAGCGGACCCAGAGACGACAGCAGACATGCTGACTCCATTATTGCAAAACGTCTGGAAGGAGGGAAAGGTGCCTACTGACTGGAGGAAAGGTTACCTCATGAAACTATCAAAGAAGGGCGACTTAGGCCTCACTCTGCAAGAACTGGAGAGGAATCATGCTCCTATCGACACCAAGTAAAATCCTGAGTCGCATCATCCTGGAGAGATTAAAGGACGCACTGGAGACAGAACTCCGACCAGAACAAGCTGGATTCAGGAAAGGCAAATCATGTACTGACCAAATTGCAACTCTACGCATCATCACAGAACAAAGCATGGAATGGCAATCAAACCTCTACCTCAACTCTAAAGACTTTGAGAAGGCCTTTGACAGCGTTGATCGTGAGGTAATTTGGAAACTACTCGAGTACTATAGCGTGCCCCAAATATTCATCAACCTTATTCAACAGCTGTACGACAACGGCACCTGCCAAGTGATCCACAAACCAATAAACATCTTGTGAGAAGGTGTTAAATATGCTTACATGGCTCAAATTGCTTTTATACCGATTAGATTCACATTTATACAGGTGCAGTGATATCTGATTACCACTGTGACAATCATAAGGAATAGCATCCTCACTCAGCTGTGGTGAAAACATCATCGCATTTTGATTTTATGATGCATTCTAACTTTGTTATCTTGGTAACTGAGTGCACTACAGAAGCGCCTGAGAAGTTTAATGCAAGTACTCATCGGTCTATTGTCGATGCTTAACTGGAAATAATCAGTGAGTTCAATCCTAAACTCATTTATACGACTATCTGACGAATGGATGCTTTCCAGTGAATTGAAATACACTCAGTCAGTCAGTATCAGTATGATAGTACCTACACGCGATATATGCGATATATATATATGTGTTCAGTCACTGTACACTGCCCATTGACAATGTCCTGACTTGTCCTTTCACAGTCACTTTCATGTGGGTCAACTTACCCTGAAACTGTGGGAATATAAATGATTAAATCCCCTCGTTGAATATCTTCACTAATTCAATCTATTTTTTATAAAAAATGTGTGAGAGACTTCTTTGAAGCCGCAACATTCATTCAATGTATCTTTCGAATGGAAGTCGTGATCATGTTTGAGAAGAATTCATTTGCAGCAATAAAGTTTCTTGTCAGTATGGTTAACGAATCCAAACTTCACCTTCACATCAAAAGCTTTGGATTCAGATCGAATCTGGACAAATGACAATGACATATGCACGTGTGTGTGTGTCAGTAACCGAAAATTATGAGTTAGACGTTTAGTAAAAATGGCAGTTGTCTCTGTGATGTAATACGTTCAAACGACTGACGCATTTGCTGATAAAAATAATGAAAATGGAATGACAGTGGAATCATTTCGATGACTGGTTTATTTTAAGATGTTATAAAATTGGAAATTTTCTAGAACCGACGATGAAGTGGATAGTTAACCACAGCGTCAACACATAATGAAAATATTCGAGGTGGTTGAGGAAACGAAAAGGTGAGTATGTTTTTTCAAGCACATGCCTTTATTGAGCAAACAAACACTCAGGAATGGACAAGTGTAGAACAAATTTCTCTCAAACATACATGTTGCCATCATTCTCCGAATCGCACATTTACTCAGTTATGTACAAATAAAGTCAATATGGTCGCATCTGATTGACAGGGTATACCAGATTGACAGAAGATATATGAGTTCATAGTCAAGTATCATTTCCCATCAAATTTGTTAATCAAAGTAGTTAGAACTCCTCTTTTGTCAACTTCGATATGTGTACCATGAAAATCACTGACTGTCCATAAATGAAGTCTGAAAGTAGTAAATTTGTCAAATATTCATCAAATGAAATGACAACAAAACATTGTCATCTATGTGCACTATGACGGAAGCATATGTAAAACACTAACACGTAATTTCGCTTACCGCCCCGTCTGAAATACAACATCGGTGTCAGAGTCGAAAAGACTAGTTGAAGTATTTGTAAGTTGTCAGTGAGGCGTATTCAAATGGAAATAGCATGCAACAACAATATCAAGTAATCGATGTAGAATGATTGAACGTATAGGTACACGTGAAAGTAAACTGTATCAATTAAAATTTCTCGCATGATACTAGACAATATACATTACGGGATTAGTCAGGAACATGCTTTCAGATGAGAACATATACGGTGCCCACAAAAACATAATTTATTTCGCATCAGTGACTACATAAATACATTTAGATAAGGCATTTTACTAACAATATGATCAGTCATGAATGTGAGTGTTTAGCCTGACATAGTATACGTAGAATGTACTGAAAATTCCTCTACCACCTGTAGACTGTTATCTTTTATTTGTATGTTCAATGTTCTACTACTTCTCTTTTGTAAGCAGTATGCATTGCCACTCTGTTACTACATAGCTATGACTGTGGTTTGTTACTGAAGTTTACCTCCCTTTAAAAATTTGTTTCCTATTTGATAAAAGGTCATTATATCCATATATTTTAACAGTACCTGTTGAACGTGCTGTATATTTATATCTCTCTCCATTGAACATCACTTAGTTGAATAACCTTATTCTTTATCTCGCATTCGAGCACTGTTTAATCTGACCGTGGATCACCCACAACCCAGAGTTGTTCCTTTCCTTTGTTGACACATACACTGTTTTGGCATACGATGTCGCCAAGTCACAGCCACATCTCAATTTCGTGTTTGTATGTTGAAACAATTATTTTGTGCAAAATATACTGCCGTGCAACAGATGAATCTTCTCTTTTCGATTCTAGGGCAGGCTTAAAGTGGAGGTTGATGAATCGATTGAATTTGTCTCTACAAACTTTTCCGAAGAAATCTATAACGAGAGCATGTCAGAGTAAACTAATTCAAAATTAAACGTGAGTTGATTCACAGTTAATTGAAACACTTCGCAAACGTCAAATACAATGTAACATACGGATATGAGTCACTATATACAATGTTTGTAAAAGTATGCATGGAAAAGTGAGTACTCATTCAATAATGAAGCAGCTGCTTCATCAACAGCGAAATATTGAACCAGAAAGTGTCATTCAATAACCATTTCAATAGGAAAAACACAGATTGTCTTCAGTAAAGAAATATCTACTTTCAACAAACTCATTTTAGAATCATTTTCAAACCATACTTACTACCTTCTCAATTATTTAAGAATCTTTTCAAAATTTCAACATATCCACAAACCAATTAAACTCTGACATTTTGAACACCATGTTTATTGTATTCATTCTATTGATGTGTGTGTATCCCTCGACCAACATACAGTGCCACTTCATCTCTTGTATAAACGACTGTACAGTTTGAACATTAGGTTACTGAGAAGAAATATTTCCCCACTGAACAAGCCGGTAATTCTTATATGAATACATATGTGTATTTCGTGATTTGAAGAATCACTTCAACCTACTAAATCTCACACTTCATTGAATCTGATCAAAATCACAATCACGATTGTCAGTTAATAATCATAACTATGAAGTTTTGTCTCCATGTCTTATTGAATTCCACATCAGACATTGTTCTTTATTCTTATTGTTTGCACCTGTAATCGAGGTGCACTCTTCACTCGTCATTATGATAAATTTTCAAATATGTTTCAGCAAAAATATCACATATACTCACTCGGTTTCTTCACTGTGCGCGAAGATAAGATCACAAGTACTATTAAAGAAGTCGACTACAATATTAAGTTCTCTAAAGCTGAAAATATCACGGTTTTGCCTCTCCAGAATAACACTTCCTATCCCTAAATCTCCGAAAACGTGCCACCCGTAAATATTATAGTTTAAAGCGTATAAAGTTTTTATGTAAATCGTTAAGATGATTTGAAACCTCTCAGTGTTTAGGACACTGACAGGTGAATTTTCTCATTATGTCGAAGCAATACCTTCCATATTTCATATCTACAGAAACGCTGTTCTCAGTTTGTGCTTGAGAACACTGGTAACTTCCTTACGAGAATACTAGTAAATCTCCACGCCTCACTGAAACATTGTCTGTCCTCAGATCATCAGAACTAACAGTTGTTCTATTTATGCCCAAGACTTTCCAAGAGAAATTACAGTATTAGATTTCCAAACATAATACACATCTTATGTATTGTGCTTCAACTAACCTTTCGATAACAGAGTTTTTCATAATCGTCATTACAGATCCAATTTTCCGAATGTCTCTTTTCCTCATAACTATTCTCCGCATTCCTACTCAATTTGATATCACTCTCCATCAAAAATGTAGTCTGTATTATCACATGTCAACAACAAATTAGAATGTCTGTGTTAACTCATGAATATTCAAGGTGAACAAATACGCTCATATTGTGTGGTGAGAGCAGGCTGCTAGACAATTGGTCGACATTAATCTATGTCAATGTCTAGGTCACTAATATGGGCCGTGAGAAAATATGAAAAAGGCCGTTTCAACAACCAATCACAGAAAACTTAAATGTGGGCAAATATGATTCGCAGATAGATGGCTCCACTTTCCGAGGAACTCAAAAACAACCAATCAGAAGACTACGTTTGTTTACTTGACTAGGCTATAATAATGTATGTGAAATTTATATAAATACGTGTTGATTTCCGTAATAAAAAGATCTGTTGCCTGGTCCTTGTCTTCTGTTGTTACATATATATATATATAAATATGCATATATATACAATGGAGTATTTGCAAAGACTTCAAATGACAGGATGAAGGTTCAACTACATATATTCACTTACACTGCGACACTACCACCCCTAATGTTCAAATGAAATAGAAAACACAAACCAATAAACAGTGAGTTAGATGGTGTCAAATATGCTTGCACGCCTCAAACTGCTTTATTTTGAATACATGCTCATTTCGTGTGCCTATATATGGATATATATATATATATATATTTGTGTGGATTCGATGAAATCTGACTATAATTGTGACACTCGTAAGGAACAGCATTCTCACTCAGCTATGGTTAATATATTATGGCATTTAGTCTTCATAATGCATTCTAGTATGGTTCTCTTAATACTTTGGCATATCACACAATTGCTTAAGAAATTCATTCAACGTAGTAATCCGTCAACCCGGTCGGATCAACCCTTAGATGATTTACATCGATTATCTGACGAATGGATGGTTCCCAGAGAATTGGCATGCAATCAATCAGTCAGTTAGTCAGTCAGTATCATTTTGATAGTGTCTACATGCGATATAAGCATTTAAAAACACAGGTGTTCATTAAATGCATACAGCCCATTGAAAATGTCCTGACTTGCATTTGCAACCATATTCAAAGGGTTAACTTACCTCACACCTATGGGAATATAAATGATTTAACCTATTCGTTGAATATATTCATTAATTTTATCTATTCCAGCAAATTATCGAAGACTTCTTTGAAGCTGCTACATTCATTCAATGCATCGTCTGATTGTAAGTCGTTCTCGATTTTGAGAAAAATTCATCTGAAAGAATAAAGTGTTCTGTCGTTATGGTTAACACAAGTCATAAGCCAACAATATTGTTTCTTCCTATAAATAATTCAAACTTCACCTTTACATCAAAAGCTTTGGATTAAGATCAAATGTGGACAAATGACAACGACGTATGTGTGTGTGCGTGTGATAGAAACCGAATATGATGAGTCAGATATTTAAATCAATGGTAATTGTTCCTGTGATGAAATACGTTCAAGTGACTGACATAGGCAACGATAAAATAGTAAAGATGGTATGACAATGTGTGAGTTTCCACGACTGATTTGTGTGAAGAAATTAGAAATTGTTTATTACCGATGATACTGTGGATAGTTGCTCACAGAGTCAATAAATATCAAATATATTTGATAGGTAGCAATGGGATCACCAATATCCTTTATCATAGCAGACATATTTATGGACAGCTGGGAAAATAGTGCCCTCAATACATTTAACCCTACTCCAAAAATATGGTGGAGATATGTGGATGACACTTTCACAGTGTTAAAAACAGAACACATCTCTAGCTTCTTGACACATATAAACTCACAAGTTGAGGGAATAAAATTCACATTTGAATCAGAAAATGAACAAGGAGAATTAGCTATGTTAGATTGTAAGATAAAAAGAATAGAAGAAGGCAAACTACACACTAGTGTTTATAGAAAACCAACGCATTCTAATAGATATTTAGACTTTAATTCGTCTCATCCTTTAACTGTTAAGGCAGGCTTAGTTAAATGTTTAACAAACCGAGCAGTGGCACTAAGTAGCACAAAAAAAGATCTAAATGATGAATTAAAACAGATAGAAGAAGCGTTGGTGTTGAATAACTATCCTATAAAATTCATTAGGAAGATCATTAAAGGCCAAAAACAAAATAAAAATAATTGTGAAACTAGTAATAATAACATAAATAAGAAAGAATATAAGTCATCCACAGTTATACCATATAAAGAGGGGACATCTGAGACACTACGTAGGATTCTGAATAAAATAGGAATTAGGGTGGCATTTAAACCTACAAACTCACTCAGGGACAAGCTCTGTAGGTTAAAGGACCCAGTTGACCCAATTAGACAAAATAATATTATTTACAAAATACCATGCAATGACTGTGAGGTCAACTACATAGGTCAAACTAGTAGGTCAGGGGTGGTCAGATTGTCAGAGCATAAGAATTTAGCTAAGGTAAGAATGGTTGACCCCGAGAAGATAAGTAATTTAGAAAAAAGCTCAGCAATTGCAATGCATGCGCTAACACACAACCACACAATAGGGTGGGAGAGGGTTAAAATTCTAAAAAGTAATCTAGGTAGGTGGAGAGAGAGGTTGATTACTGAATCCTTGTTCATCGAGTCTACACCCAACACATGCAATAGGAATGACTCGTCACTCATACCTGAAATATGGAAAATACTATTACCAATCAAATCAAGTGAAAATCAAGAGAAAAACAATGGAACTATATAAATGAATTTAGGAAGTCGTGTGATTACCTTGATATGATTATGAGCAATAAATTGTGCTCGAAACGTCATCAGTAAACATTACTGTATAACACTGTGAGACTTTATCAAAACAAAATTTACCCATAATGGAATTACACTCTACCACAGTGCACAAGTTTTATTCTTATATCAACGTAAACAGTGAAGTCTTAGCCCACTTGGTATATACTGGACACCCGATAAAACTTGGCCACGCGCTCTCTCTTATTTACCGCGTTCCTACTGGTTTATCTAGAGGAGCTCGACTACGTCTTCTATCAGTAGCTGAAGCGGTTGCAATTAATACGAGAAGACCATCTCTTTGCATACAGAAGAAGTACGTTCAACCTCTATGTTTACCTTGGCCTACAATAAAGCCAACAAATCCTCCATAATACTAACACTATAAATTCCTTTCACGATTTTCTATTCTTTTCTTCTTCTATTCTTCTGTTTCATTGACAAACACGCATTTTCGACTTTTATGATTTCATGATCTTTCTTATGATTTTATAACCTTAGGTTTAAGTGGTGCTTTTCCAACTTGATGTCGTATTTACAAAATCCTGTTCATTCCACTTCATTACATTCATTATCATTATTTGACAATCATTCACAAATAGTGCTTGTAATTTTACACCATCACACCATCGTTATTACTTTACAATAATTCTTATTGTTGTTATTTCCAACCTTGGACTTATGTCTAAACCGCCGCATTCGTTGGTGTATTTTCATACTGTCTAACACACCCTGATTACACTCACTCTCCAAACCTGTATTTTCTTTTGACTATATATATATATATATATATATATATATATATATATATATACATCATTAAATTATATTTGCGTCTGTGGCACAGCGGTTAGGACACTCACCGATCATACACATGGTCTGGGGTTCGAGCCCACGCCGTAGCACACCTGATATCTATAGTCGGCCTGTAAAACTTGGGCTACCGATATCACATGCTGAAAATTCCATACTTGTATCAAAAATACGGTGTGGAATCAAGCTGCAATAAAAAAATATTTAAAAAAATTACTTCATCTCATTTTGTCCTAAGTTCTCATTGACCATTCCATCTTATGGTTGTTCCACAATACACTTTCTGACATGATTCTAATTTGCCTTTACTGCCTGACTGGCTATTGTATGCCTAAATTAATTAATGGATTTATAATTGTAGAGCAGTCTGAAGAAGATTTTATTGAAAACGACAAGTGTTCGCTCTAAATATTTTGTTATTTCAATAAACATCGTCAGGAAGTTATTTTTGACAGTTATGAGATATTGCATCCTGGAAGTAGTAAACTGATGTGAACATGATGAGCATTCCTAACCAAATACAGAATGCTCGAAATATTATTGAACAATAAAATACATTATATGAGACACATAATCTCATTCGATTTATTGTCAGGAAAATGCACTGGAATATTAATTTAGAAAATTAATAAAAATATAATGAATTGTATATAGATTGTTAGTTTGTAGGAATTTAATCAAATTTCAATTGTGATCGCGGACGAAAAGGTAACTGAGAGAATCATTGAAAATCAAATAGCCTTGGACGGCTGTTTCGCCGCAGTTTGAGACTCTTCCGCCGTACGCACTCAAGACCTACCAGGAATGAAAGCGAGGACCATCTGGTGACGAGGTGAACCTGTTGACTATTCAGTGACTTTAATGGTTTATAGTGAATGACCTATGATACCTTTCTTCTAAGCTTTCGTGATTTACATTGACGGTGTCATCGTAGAGTGTTAAGCTTTACATTGGACCTGGTGGATTCCAGTTCTCATGACTCTTCACTAAGGCTGCAGGTAACTTCTTCCAGCAGTCAGTTTTTACTGGGCGTCAGAAGACGTTAAATTTTCTGCCCCCGATGGGTTCATGTCTGAGTATTACGAAGGAGTACCAGGAGCACTAAAACGTAACAGGTGTTCAATTCTTCTTGAATTCTAATGCTACTCTCACTTATGTCAGCCATGTTGAGACTTGAATGGTTTCATAATTCATTCAGGTAGTAAAGGCACTCATTATTCTACTGGACATTCACCTAATGTGTCAACCTGTGTTTATAAAATGTCACAGCCAGAATAATTCTCAAAAAAGACCAAAATAATGAGGAACGTTTTGAATTCTATTGTAAGTATGTAACATGCTCTGAAAGAATAAAAATCTTACAATAGGGTTACTGGATTCGTTTTTCAACACTAATGACTTTGCAAGATGTCCACCATATCTATCTAGTTTATGCATCGTGCAGTGTTTTAAAACCTCTGTATGTTTTAACTACTACCCATGTGTGACTTTATATTATTCGGTTATTATCACTGCATATTTATTATTATTAGTGTTATACCCTTCAATTCCTAGAGGAACATAGGGATTCAGCCGCTCGTCTCCATTGCGTTCGGTACTCTGCCAGCTTTTTCACCCTGCTCCAAGTCTGCCCACATGCTTTCATCTCCTCTTCACATGACCTCCTCCACGTCACCCTCGCAGTGACGACCAACTCGCCCCTTCCCTTTCGGTTTCCACTCGAGCGATGGCTTGTCTAGTGATGTCACTTGATGGTTTAATTTTTCAGAGTATGGCCACAATCCATCTCCATTTCTTCCTGCCTATTTGTTTCACAATCGGTTTCTGCTGGGTCGGTCCGCTCATTTCCAGAGATCCCTGTTGCTAATCTTTTCTGGCCGGCCATCTGATCTTGAGCAAGGCGTTGAGCGAAGACAACTATTAACAAAGGTCTGGATTTTGTTTGAGATTCTCTTTATGACACGCCAAGTCTCTGATCCGTGTATAGTAGCACTGACTTCACATTACAGAGTTGAAAATCTGGATCTTCTTTTCATTCTGATGTTGAGTGCTGTTGACCTCCACACAGACTTGAGAGTAATGAAAGCTTGTCTTGCTTTTCCGATTCTTACTTTGATATCCTTGTTAGTTCTGTCCGCCTGTAGTTGAAACGATGGTCCCCAGTTATGTGGGTAGGAAAAGGAGGTTGTTTCTTTCAGGTTCCTCCCATTTCTGCTGGCTGATTGATGTCTGTTGTTGTTGCTGTTGGCCAGGAATCTTCATCACCTCTGTTTTCTCTATGTTCACCTGAAGTCCTATCTTCTCTGGATGCTTCTTCTGCCAGCCTGTTGCTTTTCACTTGCATGTCTTCCAGTTTGTGGGAAATCAGACATATATATCACATCGATGAAGTCCAGATCCTCCAAGTTTTTCTTTTTGTGAGTCCATTTTATGCCTGTTTCCTCATTTCCCGCTGTTTGTCGCATTATCCAATCTACTGCAATCAAGAAAACCATTGGCGAAAGTCAATCATCAAAGAAGTGGAGCAAAGAAAACACTGGGCTGAACACCTCAAAAGACTTCTAAATCGACGCCTACTGTATAAAATATTGTTCTTGGAAGGACGACATCACCACACTACGGCTACACACATTCTAGTGAAGTTTGCTCCGTCAAAAAATATTTTCAAATGTTGGTTTTGTAGGGATTTGGTTTGATTGTATGGAGGATTTAATCATGAGCTGACATCAGTTAGAGAACCACTGGAAAACCTGGGAGTACTGGACAGCTGTTTCGTCCTAGTTTGGGACTCCTCAGCAGTACGCACCCACCGGGGTTCGAACCCAGGACCTTCTGGTTACAAGGCGAGCTCGTAGACCATTGAGCCACTGGGACCCGATCCAATGGTTCTTGAATTCTAACTTCTGCCAATTCACGACATAGCGCGGCCACTTCGCAATGTCTTCTTCGATGAGTTACTGCCTCATCCTCGACCTGCTGTACCCTACTGGTCACGGCTTCCCACTAGAACCCCAGGTTAACTGCCTGAATAGGGCCAGTCGCTAGTGAGCATCAGATTAATTTTCAAATGTTGGTTTTGTAGGGATTTGGTTTGATTGTATGGAGGATTTAATCATGAGCTGACATCAGTTAGAGAACCACTGGAAAACCTGGGAGTACTGGACAGCTGTTTCGTCCTAGTTTGGGACTCCTCAGCAGTACGCACCCACCGGGGTTCGAACCCAGGACCTTCTGGTTACAAGGCGAGCTCGTAGACCATTGAGCCACTGGGACCCGATCCAATGGTTCTTGAATTCTAACTTCTGCCAATTCACGACATAGCGCGGCCACTTCGCAATGTCTTCTTCGATGAGTTACTGCCTCATCCTCGACCTGCTGTACCCTACTGGTCACGGCTTCCCACTAGAACCCCAGGTTAACTGCCTGAATAGGGCCAGTCGCTAGTGAGCATCAGATTAATTTTCAAATGTTGGTTTTGTAGGGATTTGGTTTGATTGTATGGAGGATTTAATCATGAGCTGACATCAGTTAGAGAACCACTGGAAAACCTGGGAGTACTGGACAGCTGTTTCGTCCTAGTTTGGGACTCCTCAGCAGTACGCACCCACCGGGGTTCGAACCCAGGACCTTCTGGTTACAAGGCGAGCTCGTAGACCATTGAGCCACTGGGACCCGATCCAATGGTTCTTGAATTCTAACTTCTGCCAATTCACGACATAGCGCGGCCACTTCGCAATGTCTTCTTCGATGAGTTACTGCCTCATCTTCGACCTGCTGTACCCTACTGGTCACGGCTTCCCACTAGAACCCCAGGTTAACTGCCTGAATAGGGCCAGTCGCTAGTGAGCATCAGATTAATTTTCAAATGTTGGTTTTGTAGGGATTTGGTTTGATTGTATGGAGGATTTAATCATGAGCTGACATCAGTTAGAGAACCACTGGAAAACCTGGGAGTACTGGACAGCTGTTTCGTCCTAGTTTGGGACTCCTCAGCAGTACGCACCCACCGGGGTTCGAACCCAGGACCTTCTGGTTACAAGGCGAGCTCGTAGACCATTGAGCCACTGGGACCCGATCCAATGGTTCTTGAATTCTAACTTCTGCCAATTCACGACATAGCGCGGCCACTTCGCAATGTCTTCTTCGATGAGTTACTGCCTCATCTTCGACCTGCTGTACCCTACTGGTCACGGCTTCCCACTAGAACCCCAGGTTAACTGCCTGAATAGGGCCAGTCGCTAGTGAGCATCAGATTAATTTTCAAATGTTGGTTTTGTAGGGATTTGGTTTGATTGTATGGAGGATTTAATCATGAGCTGACATCAGTTAGAGAACCACTGGAAAACCTGGGAGTACTGGACAGCTGTTTCGTCCTAGTTTGGGACTCCTCAGCAGTACGCACCCACCGGGGTTCGAACCCAGGACCTTCTGGTTACAAGGCGAGCTCGTAGACCATTGAGCCACTGGGACCCGATCCAATGGTTCTTGAATTCTAACTTCTGCCAATTCACGACATAGCGCGGCCACTTCGCAATGTCTTCTTCGATGAGTTACTGCCTCATCTTCGACCTGCTGTACCCTACTGGTCACGGCTTCCCACTAGAACCCCAGGTTAACTGCCTGAATAGGGCCAGTCGCTAGTGAGCATCAGATTAATTTTCAAATGTTGGTTTTGTAGGGATTTGGTTTGATTGTATGGAGGATTTAATCATGAGCTGACATCAGTTAGAGAACCACTGGAAAACCTGGGAGTACTGGACAGCTGTTTCGTCCTAGTTTGGGACTCCTCAGCAGTACGCACCCACCGGGGTTCGAACCCAGGACCTTCTGGTTACAAGGCGAGCTCGTAGACCATTGAGCCACTGGGACCCGATCCAATGGTTCTTGAATTCTAACTTCTGCCAATTCACGACATAGCGCGGCCACTTCGCAATGTCTTCTTCGATGAGTTACTGCCTCATCTTCGACCTGCTGTACCCTACTGGTCACGGCTTCCCACTAGAACCCCAGGTTAACTGCCTGAATAGGGCCAGTCGCTAGTGAGCATCAGATTAATTTTCAAATGTTGGTTTTGTAGGGATTTGGTTTGATTGTATGGAGGATTTAATCATGAGCTGACATCAGTTAGAGAACCACTGGAAAACCTGGGAGTACTGGACAGCTGTTTCGTCCTAGTTTGGGACTCCTCAGCAGTACGCACCCACCGGGGTTCGAACCCAGGACCTTCTGGTTACAAGGCGAGCTCGTAGACCATTGAGCCACTGGGACCCGATCCAATGGTTCTTGAATTCTAACTTCTGCCAATTCACGACATAGCGCGGCCACTTCGCAATGTCTTCTTCGATGAGTTACTGCCTCATCTTCGACCTGCTGTACCCTACTGGTCACGGCTTCCCACTAGAACCCCAGGTTAACTGCCTGAATAGGGCCAGTCGCTAGTGAGCATCAGATTAATTTTCAAATGTTGGTTTTGTAGGGATTTGGTTTGATTGTATGGAGGATTTAATCATGAGCTGACATCAGTTAGAGAACCACTGGAAAACCTGGGAGTACTGGACAGCTGTTTCGTCCTAGTTTGGGACTCCTCAGCAGTACGCACCCACCGGGGTTCGAACCCAGGACCTTCTGGTTACAAGGCGAGCTCGTAGACCATTGAGCCACTGGGACCCGATCCAATGGTTCTTGAATTCTAACTTCTGCCAATTCACGACATAGCGCGGCCACTTCGCAATGTCTTCTTCGATGAGTTACTGCCTCATCTTCGACCTGCTGTACCCTACTGGTCACGGCTTCCCACTAGAACCCCAGGTTAACTGCCTGAATAGGGCCAGTCGCTAGTGAGCATCAGATTAATTTTCAAATGTTGGTTTTGTAGGGATTTGGTTTGATTGTATGGAGGATTTAATCATGAGCTGACATCAGTTAGAGAACCACTGGAAAACCTGGGAGTACTGGACAGCTGTTTCGTCCTAGTTTGGGACTCCTCAGCAGTACGCACCCACCGGGGTTCGAACCCAGGACCTTCTGGTTACAAGGCGAGCTCGTAGACCATTGAGCCACTGGGACCCGATCCAATGGTTCTTGAATTCTAACTTCTGCCAATTCACGACATAGCGCGGCCACTTCGCAATGTCTTCTTCGATGAGTTACTGCCTCATCCTCGACCTGCTGTACCCTACTGGTCACGGCTTCCCACTAGAACCCCAGGTTAACTGCCTGAATAGGGCCAGTCGCTAGTGAGCATCAGATTAATTTTCAAATGTTGGTTTTGTAGGGATTTGGTTTGATTGTATGGAGGATTTAATCATGAGCTGACATCAGTTAGAGAACCACTGGAAAACCTGGGAGTACTGGACAGCTGTTTCGTCCTAGTTTGGGACTCCTCAGCAGTACGCACCCACCGGAGTTCGAGGAGGGCTGAGGAGTCCCAAACTAGGACGAAACAGCTGTCCAGTACTCCCAGGTTTTCCAGTGGTTCTCTAACTGATGTCAGCTCATGATTAAATCCTCCATACAATCAAACCAAATCCCTACAAAACCAACATTTGAAAATTAATCTGATGCTCACTAGCGACTGGCCCTATTCAGGCAGTTAACCTGGGGTTCTAGTGGGAAGCCGTGACCAGTAGGGTACAGCAGGTCGAGGATGAGGCAGTAACTCATCGAAGAAGACATTGCGAAGTGGCCGCGCTATGTCGTGAATTGGCAGAAGTTAGAATTCAAGAACCATTGGATCGGGTCCCAGTGGCTCAATGGTCTACGAGCTCGCCTTGTAACCAGAAGGTCCTGGGTTCGAACCCCGGTGGGTGCGTACTGCTGAGGAGTCCCAAACTAGGACGAAACAGCTGTCCAGTACTCCCAGGTTTTCCAGTGGTTCTCTAACTGATGTCAGCTCATGATTAAATCCTCCATACAATCAAACCAAATCCCTACAAAACCAACATTTGAAAATTAATCTGATGCTCACTAGCGACTGGCCCTATTCAGGCAGTTAACCTGGGGTTCTAGTGGGAAGCCGTGACCAGTAGGGTACAGCAGGTCGAGGATGAGGCAGTAACTCATCGAAGAAGACATTGCGAAGTGGCCGCGCTATGTCGTGAATTGGCAGAAGTTAGAATTCAAGAACCATTGGATCGGGTCCCAGTGGCTCAATGGTCTACGAGCTCGCCTTGTAACCAGAAGGTCCTGGGTTCGAACCCCGGTGGGTGCGTACTGCTGAGGAGTCCCAAACTAGGACGAAACAGCTGTCCAGTACTCCCAGGTTTTCCAGTGGTTCTCTAACTGATGTCAGCTCATGATTAAATCCTCCATACAATCAAAAAATATTTTGACAAACAGTTAGATCCTTCTGATTTTATCTGAAATATGTTGATTTATAACGTTGAAAGTTTTCTTTTTTTTAGTATTGTGAATCGAAAACGATGAGTGGTGTATGCGACTGTCTTTGCTACACACTGTGCAATAACACGATATTTGTCTTCTTTTTAACTACGTGATATGTACTGTTATTTCATTAGTTGGATTAAAGTGACAAAGTGTGGAGCTAGGTACATAGGTTGTTGTATGCGCGTCCTTTCAAAACGTGTTAGAGAATATTACCCAGCGTCGCTGCAATGAGGAGGCACCGGTTCAATCAGAAGTGTCATTATTGAACATCTGATCAACACCTCCCACAACATCTCAACTGATTCTTTCAAAGTGGCTGACAAAGTCCACAGAAACCTACCAAGAGCAGTATGTTTCCGACTTCTCTGTACTGCAGAAGCCCTCACAATATACATCGAAAAGCCGGAGCTGTGTGATCAAAAGAAATTAGTCTAACCTCTACAATCACCATGGACCTAATTTGGTATGTTACCTTTGCTTCCATTTCTTTTTTCTTCTTTTTTCGTTCTCTCTTTTCTTTTTGAGCATTTTTTTGTTCACTGTGTGTCTGATCCTTACTCCTTCAGTCTGTATTCGATTCACCCCATATTTTCAGTTATAAAAAGTTATTTTAAGTTTGTTCCCATGCTTTTTCTGATCACATTTATAATCCCTTTAAAGTAACTATTTTACAGTTATACTCTGATCCCGTGAAATTTTTGTGTTTCTAAGGCTCTTGTGCGTCGGTGGCACAGTGGTTAGGACTCTCGACGACCATGCACATGGTCCGGGGTTCGAGCCCACGCCGACGCACACCATGATATCTATGGTCGGCCTGCGAAATTTGGGCTACCGATATCCATGCTGAAAATTCCATACTTGTACCAAAAATACGGTGTGGAATCAAGCTGTAATCAAAATTTAAAAAAAATAAAT
Source organism: Trichobilharzia regenti (assembly GCA_944472135.2). NCBI lineage: Eukaryota > Metazoa > Platyhelminthes > Trematoda > Strigeidida > Schistosomatidae > Trichobilharzia > Trichobilharzia regenti. Next base: position 107,660,466 of record OX235265.1, on the reverse strand, counting down.
AAATCTATATTCATACTTCCGAACTTCCGTTTCAAGTTACAAAAACCTTTACTAAGTGTATACCCTCTCTGATATGGAATGAAATTGGGATTCGACAAATGAAAATAAAGAGGAAGGACTAACTCATCCGTAGACGACAAAGTTTTGTATGTAACACATATACATATAAAAAAAATAAGCCATTATATTTAAACCAGCAGTCTTAGTCAAGCAAGCAACCACAGGGGAATTAGAAACTCAAGTTTATAGGAAACCAACTCACACAGAACAAATCCTGAATTACAACAGCAACAAACCAATAACATACAAAAGGAATTGCATAAAAACACTATTCAAGAGAGCAAGGACTCATTGCAGCACTCCCATCTTAAGAAAAATTGAAGAAAATTATCTCATGGACGCCTGTCTTCCAAAAGAATGGATGAATATCCACGGGATTTCATCAAAAGACATATACCCCCAAGCCGAACTATCAAACCAAAGGCCCTAAACAAGGAAACCACAAAGAAAATCGTCTTACCATATATAAAGGATATCTCAGAAATCACTACAAGACTCTTCAAACCTCTAGGAACTGACGTCGTACACAAACTAACAAAGTCACTTCACTCAATTCTATGTCAACCGAAAGACTCAACAGCGAAAGAGGATAAAACCAACATCTGCATCTACAAAATAAATTGTAACAACTGCGAAAAAACACTACATTGGCCAAAGTGGACGTCCCTGCTCTTCGTCTTCGTATCCACGAACATAAGCCAGCCGTAGAAACCCATGATATCCACTCCCCCGCTCATATCACTACATACAGACAACCACGGGCATCAATTCAACTGGGACAACCAACGTTCAAATATTAGACAGAGGAAACAACAAGAATGTTAGAGAATTTTTAGAAGCCTATCTGGTATTCCAGTGAATCATCAATCAATAGACACATCGAGATAGACAAAATTTATCAACCGATAAGAAAGAAACCTCAAACACAAAGGATCAAACTTGAAGTCAAGGAAACAATCAGTTCCAATACAAATAGTTGCCTAGGTGGTGTAAAAAACACACACAAAAACAGCGAATCACATCCAAGGTGGTCACCGACCAGGAGAGATGATTAGTAAAATCGTGGAGAAATCTAAAAGCTCACTTCAACGAATTGAAGTATGCGCTGAAAATGTTGCCTAATAGGGCGATGAAAGCTTCGCAAATTAACTAACCAGTTAGCTCAGAGAACACAACTACATCAAAGTCATCCACCTGAGCTACAGATTTTCTCTATCATATCTAAGTAATATTTAATTTTCAAGTGGTTCATTTACACATGAACATATGACTATGAACGATACATTTTCAACGAACTCTATGCCAGGAAACTGATTGCTATAAACAATAATTTTTCGGTGTTTGACGACTGAAAACTTACGCATTCTGAACACTTAATATGTGCGAAAATATCTGAGAAATATTGTAACTGCAATTCTAAATGGATGTACATTCAAGAGTCGTATCATCCGGCATTATTAACGATCTTGGCAAGTCCACACTTGATGTAAACTTTAAAAACATCCATGGAATGCATGCGGTGATACAAAGGATTAATGCCATGTTGTAAGAAAAACTGTTCATTTAGTCATTTATTTCTCACAACTGAATTATTCATGAAAACTTACTTCATTACTAGGAAAAACGTCTTTAAAAATGGACATGAGTATTCCAGCTGCAGAGAAAACACATCCTACACTGAAGATAATCACAGTATACTCCAAATTGACAGTTCTGAACAGCAAACCCAAAAATGTTAAAATCCCACTGACCACTACTGTGACAAGGAAAGATATGAGACAGCAAAACAGCTAAATATACAGAAATGCACCCGAGAAGCCCAAAGAGATCAGTAAATACTAAAAACAGATGAAGAATTGTGTTAGTAAATCGTAATTACATATGTGTAAATAAAAATAGGTCAGTTCAGTGGTGAGTCCTACACAAAAGAATTGATTAGCTGTCAAAACTAAAGCTACTTCTTTCAATCCGATGTATCATTGATATATTTTATTAATGTTACTTTGGGTTCCTAGTTGAACACAGGACTTCAACTGCACGTCTCCACTTGCTTCTGTCTCCCGTCTGCTGTACTTTTCACTTGCATCCTTCCATGTTAGTCCATACTCTTTCAACTCCTCTTCACACGATCTCCTCCATGTCACCCTTGCACTGACAACCAACTCGCCGCGTGCTTCCCTTTCGGCCTGGTTCCACTCGACCAATGGCCTGACGCACACGCGATGTCATCCAGCGGCCTCCTCAACGAGTGTCCAATCCATCCATCTCCATTCTCGCCTGCATATTTGTTGGGCGATTGGTTCTTGTTTTGTTTGTTTGTCCCCATAGTTTCTTGTTGGTGATTCTTTCCGGACCGGCCATCTGATCTTCAGTATAGATCCAGCGAAGACAGTTGTTGGTTGATAAAGGTCTGCAACAGGCTGTTGGAAATATTCTTTGTGATCCACCCACCAAGTTTCTGATCCCTATAGAAGAGCTGACTGACTTGACGTTTGTACTGAATTTTGTTGTACCGAATTTTGTTGTTGATGCTGGCTGAGTGAGGAAGATTGGTTTTCCATATTGGTTTCAGGTTGATGATGAATGTGTTTCTCGCTCGCCTTCCCGATCCTCGCTCGATTTGACATCCTCGTCCGTTCTGACTGCCAGTAGTTGAGACAATTATCAATGCTAGATAAGTGAGTGAATGAAGTAACCTCTTACAAATCTTTCCAGATTTCGGTGATTTTGAATTGGTTTATTTTACTTGGCGTCGATAGGAGCATGATTTCTCGCCAATTCTTGCAGCGTCTAGATCGCCCTTCTTTAGTGGTTTCATGAGGTAACCTTTCCTCTAGTCAGTAGGCACCTTTCCCTCCTTCCAGACCTTTTGCAATAATGGAGTCAGCATATCTACTGTCGTCTCTGGGTCCACTATCGGTGCTTCAGGGGGTATTCCATCTGGTACAGCTGCTTTTCCAGCTTTTAGAAGCTTGATTGCATTCAAGACTTCAGCTCTCGTCGGAGGATTGGTGTCAACTTACAGTTGTGTACTTGCTGTTGTTGGTATTTTTGGACGGGTTGCAGGTGACGGTCGGTTCAAGAATCCTTTGAAGTGATCCACCCATTGTTTAATCTGTCTTTATTCCTTGGTAATTGGGTTCCCTTGGATGTCTTTTATAGGTTTCATTTGTGTTGATCTCTTCTCGGATATAGACTTGGTTATCTGATATAATGTCCTCTGGTCCTTTTTTCCTGCTGCCTTCTCAGCTCCAGTGGCCAGATTGTCGTAGAACTGTCTTTTGTCCTTCCTAACACTCTTCTTCACTTCTTTATCCAGCGCTGTGTAAGTTGAGCTCAGCCTCTCCTTCTCTTGTCCTACTTGGCTTTCAATATATTTTTTTGCATTTCCTGCAGATACATCAAAGCAACATACAATTTGTTTTTATTTTTAATTACAGCTTGATTCCACACTGTATTTTTGGTACAAGTATGGAATTTTCAGCATGGATATCGGTAGCCCAAATTTTGCAGGCCGACCATAGATATCAGTTGTGCGTCGGCAGGGGATCGAACCTCGGACAGTGTACATGGTTGGCGAGAGTCCTAACCATTGTGCCACCGACGCACAAGATTATCTCGTTGCATCACATAATTTACCGTGGATTGCTATTGTAATATAGAATCTCGGATGAAGGGAAAATATTATAAAAATATAAATTACATTTTGGACTCTTTACACTGAGTAAATACTTTTGTCAAGAAATGAAGCTGTTATCAATAAAAAACATTATCGAGTAAGATTCAGAACTCTACCCGATGTGAAGTGTCGTGATTGCCTTATTTGTCTTTAGTATGTTGCCTGCCTCATCTGACCACCGCATTCATAAGCGGCTTCATTCACACTGACTCTGCAGCCGTCTTACACAACATTATCGTCGCATTATTAGATAAAGTTGCCAAATAAGTTCACTGCACGTTTCTCGACTTACCTTCTGCTTTCGACTCTGTACCTAGATGTCTCTTGCTAAATAAGCTCTTGATGACACAAAGTGAGTCCTGGGTCACAAACTGGTTGCATTCCTACTTCTCGAACAGAATGCAATACACTGTGTACAAAGGTAAATCCTCCTCTGCTGTTCTCACTGAAGCTGGTGTCCCTAAAGGTACTGTACTCTCCCCACTTCTCTTTTCTTTCTTTCTACATGACTTACCATCTTCAAATGACATTAACTTTGTTAAATATGCTGACGACCTGACTGTATCTTTGCCTGTCAAATGTAAAGCGACTGCTCCAAACTGAATGGCATTTTATCAGAAATCAGCCGCTGGTCCAAGGAAAACGGTCTCACCTTAAACCCCTCTGAATGACAAACAGTCAATTTCACCATCAAGCATAAATCTAACCTAAACAAACTGATTAACACTCATGAGTTGTGCAACATAGATGGCACTGAAATAGAAATGTGATGATTGACAACTTCTATCTCTGTATTGTTTAAATACCTACTGTTGCTTGTTAATATATTCCTTATATGAATTGAATAATAATTCCGACAAATACAAATTTCTGAATTCATCCCTCTATGTGTTTTGGTTGAATTCTTGCAATTCGGTCATCTCAAAATACCAATACTACTATTACAAAAAGTTACAAGAAACCAAGTCGGGAATTAAATAAATATCTTGGCGTCATTCTACCTTCTGATCTTTCCTGGTCGTCTCATATCTTGAAGATTTCTATGAAAATATTCCGTATTACCTTCTACATCAAGAAGTTAAGACATTCTGGAATAACCTACCTAACCCAACCCTTACTCTTACGATATGTCAACTCTTGCACCCTGCCATTGGTCCTCCTTAGTTTTTCCTGGGCTGGCTACTGAAGAAGGACTATACCTTATTACGGAGAATGTTAAAGGTTGTCAGCAGGGTAAGCCACACGGTGCCACTTAACCAGCTTGTGTTAATATTCTGGTCGACAGGCACATGGACTCATGTGAAAAATGGGTTAAATCAATTCTATCTATCTAACTCACACCACCCTATTGATTCACAACTCTCCCAGAAGCCTATATAGAAAACTATATGCTGGCAATAGCAAGTACAAAAACCCAACTCAACCATACCCTACCTACTTAGCTCATGTTCTGTGGGATAAAGAAAGCATTAGGCGTGGTACCTATGACTTACTAAATAGTCAGTAGAACAAGCAGATCTCGTCTTTCCAACTCCTCATATCATTTATAGGTACAACGTTTTCTTTCTTTCTTTTCCTTTTCTCTCTCTCTCTTTTTCTGTTGTGTGCTCCTTTGTTCCATTCTTCCTTACAAACTCTATTTATAACGTTCTTATTCGTCCTTTCACACTCAGTATATCTCGACCTTTTTGTTACCGCTAAAGCCAGTAAATATGCTAGTAGTATCTACTTTTATAACACATTCAAACATTCTGTTCAATTTCGGCTTTGTTACTGACATGCCAATATGTTGTTTTCAAAACTAACTGAGATTACCCACAATCTGTGTAGAATCTCATTTATTGTTAATGTACTAACTGTAGACAATACTGTAGTAAAGTGCTGGAATAAAGCAAATTACTATTACTATCAAATAAAACCCTAAGTACAGTTTACTTAGTCACTACTATTGACAGTTGATGGATAGTTGATGAAGATTGACTAACTGACAGATTTCAGGCATGAGTATGATCAGTGACACTTGAAGAGATGCATTGTGATTACTATCAAAGAGGTGTATTGACTAGGGTGCTGACACGATTTATTCTTTCTTTGCATTTTCAGTTATATTCTTTGTTCATCATGAAATGAGGAATGCTCTCCTGATGACAAATATTTTTCTGCTAACTTAGTAGGTAATATTAGTAGTTCATACTCCAATGCAGTTTTCAGTTATTGCTTTGGTCAATGTTTACTAATATTTTCTTCAATAAAAGAGTGGCTTTATTGCATATCCCCGCTATGACGCTTGTTGCTATGGATTTCAAGTGGCCTTGGTTTTAGGGGAAGATTTAATTGATGTAATATTGCGATTTCATAGACATAACTTAGGCTCATAGGTGAAAGTTATTATCTTGGAATAAGGACAAGTTGTTCAGAAGGTAAGGAAGACATTATTTTTCAGTTTATTCGTATATGTACTATTGCGCATCGAGTTGCACTGCGATTCCACATGTAGCAAAAGATCGTGAATACCTTGCTCTTCTCTTCAGCATAAGATTCGTCACATTAAGCTCAATAAGGAAAAATATAAATTTGTGAACTGTGTAGGCCCCTAAAGTAATGCGTTTGGCACGCATGCTTTATAGTGAAATCAGGAGTGTGCATGTTGTACTAAATCTTCTGAGCTTTCTGTATAGATTCGATGTTCATCAAGTGGCCATTTAACAACTACTGAATGCTGCATGCGATCAAGCTAAAATTATAACTTGTGATTCCAAGAATTGTTGTCGTTTTTATTAGCAGCACCACATTTTAAAGCCACACAAGCAATCAGTAAATGCTCAAGAACAATATTGAACAACAATTTTCATATAAATTCATCCAACAAGAGCAAAACAAGCACCAAAATTGTGTCAACTGCGTTTGCCTGATGACTAGCACCAACTTGAATCAACTAAACCGCGCAAATACCGTCAGGGTCAAGCTAGAGGCGCCAATTCAAATTAGGGATATGCCATATAATTGCCCAAATGAATTCAGTTTTTCATACCACCATGTAGCATACGATTGGTGTAACGAAGATTCATTTTAAATCATCCTTGATGTGAAGGACGAAGTGAATTCGTACCAAAGTCCTATAACCAGATACCCCAATGATAAATATCGTGATGTATAAGATCACCAGTATATCGATCGTGTCATCGTTTCACTGCAGTCGACATATAGTAAATGCTCAATCGCGAGAAATATGATTCAAGACAGTAGAAGATGGGAAGTCTCGGTTCCAAAATGTCTCTTATTCAGAATATAACTGTTGAGCACCAGTGTTCGTGATAAGTGATTTCATCACTGAGATGGGATTATCATCGATAGTTTGCCATGCAGCATTTTTTCGAATAAAAGAAAGGTGAAGTTTGACTTGATTACACATCATTCTGGGGATACGGATGGTTGGTTATTGCATGCAGGTTGGAATACACAGCCGTTCACTACATGCCTAATTTATGTCTTCTTTTCCGCGTAGTGAGGAACCGCTCCGAAAAACTGCAATATATTGACAGTAAATGTAGAATCCTTCTTATCTGGTCACAAATACCGGTTCCAAAGAAAAATACTTCCATGCTTCTGGAATAAAAAGTAATCGGCTGCTTGATACGCCATATCACCCCCCTAGCTCTGTGAGGTCGGGTAGTGGACAGCGTCAATATTGTAGCGGTAAATAATTCCCCAAAATTATTAACCATAACAATCATTGCTAACCCTTAGTATTTAAGTCGACTTGTTTAGCTGAAGGCTTCCTGTCGAGCATCCTAGCCATTTGGTACTGTGTCTTGTCACGTTCGTGCACGATCACTAGCCAGCTTAGCTTCCACTTCAGTCCACGGTTTGGTCCGAAATATATCTCGTAAGTGGGACAACCAATCCCGTTGTTTTGCTTTGCCTTTGATCCACGAGAAATGAATACTATAGAAGTTGTTGGTATAAGATCGTGCGTTAATATACTCCGTACAATTCGCGAACATCAATACCGTCAGCCTATAAAATATGATTCTCCATAGCCTGTTTTATTTTAAGTAGAGCATCCACAATTTCGCTTGCAACCAGTATCCAACTGGTAGAGACGTTTGTAGTGTGATACAAGTGGTTTCCGAATGACTACAGCTTAAATCTGCTCAACCGTCTCTAACTTCTGTATCTATATTTAGATATCTCATTGTGATTATATATGCATCTTCGGAGTTTTGTGACCTCATTCTCCTCGTCATAATAAATACTGCTGTTTGTGTCTTCACATGAAACAATGTGAGTTGTGTGGGGTGTGTGATAATAATAATAATAATAATTTACTTTATTCCAAAAGCAGCACTACTTATAATACAGAATGGAATTTTCTGCATTTGTCACAATATTCCGTTCGATTTACTCAAAATATAAATAAAATTAAAAATTAAAACAAAAGTAACCCGAGAAATCTGTTCACGTTTACGATATAAAGTCAAAAATATTCGAAACACGAATTGAGATCATCAAATATAGTAATAATAATAATAACGGTGAGTTTGTTTCAAACAGTATTGTCGATTTAGTTTGGAAATTTTAGCATGTCACTATAGAGTATTGAATCTAATGTCCCGTTGATGTAGTATAGTGAGGGGAAATACAAGATTAACAGTTATAACAGCTTAAACGATGTTTACACTTGTGAGAAAATCAACAAATAAAAACAAAACAAATTGAGAGGATTATAAATATTAGAAGGACAATAACAAAAGAGTTTGGTGGTGTAAGGGTGGAGGAAATGGTTTATTTAGTAGTGTAAAGATGGTCAGTTTGTTCTTGCCTGACACTATTTTCATCACATAAAATACATGCCACCGAATATGGTATAATGGAATTTTTATACTAAGACGTACGTGCATGAAGTCTTCTGAAAAGACTTCTTGTTTTACCTGAGGAGACACAAAGTTGGAGCTGTGGGTGCTCACAGTCGGACAAAATTCCTTTAGCAAATCTGTTACATGACATCAAGTGCCTATCAGTGACAATGTCAACGATATGGCCCAATGGGATACCACCACTCATCCTACTGACAGTCTTCAGAGTTCTACGAAGTATGATATAGTCTTTTTTAAGCAATCCAGGAAAGAACAAGGGTGAACAGTTAAGAAGAATTGGTAAAATACACGAGTTGACAAACTGTAAGAAGAGTGGTTGGGTTATTCCTGACTGCCTTAACTACTTAACGTAAAAAGTCAGACGAAATATTCTTTTAGAAATCGCTAAGACATGGAAAGACCAGGATAGGTCAGAAGAAAGAATTAATCCAAGGAAATCAGTGTAAAAGTGTACATAAAACAAAATGTTAAATAAGGGAGGAACATATGAGAAGCAGACTGTATGAGTACAACTGTGCATCGGTGGTTAGGACTCTCGCTGACCATGCACATAGTCCGGAGTTCGAGCCCTCGCCGACGCACACTTGATATCTATGGTCGGCCTGCGAAATTTGGGCTACCGATATCCACGCTGAAAACTCCATACTTCTACCAAAAGTACGGTGTGGGGGTCAAGCTGTAATCCAAAAAAAAATTATTTATGTAAATCCATCGAAAAAATTTCTACTGGACTACACAATATCCACGAGAGGAATATATAATTTCAGAAAATCAAAAAAATATATTTCAGTGTGTAATGATTGAAAATTGTCAGAATATTGAGCAACTTCCGGGTGAGATTTGGTCGATTGGACTCGAATTTCACCAACATCATCCAGACGACTACATCATGTATGACTTGATGAATCGTATTTATCCTAGATTCTCTGAACTTGTAGTACCAGTAACAGTAGTCATATATATATTGGAGAAGGATAAAGAGCAGGAAACCGACATCGGTGAAACAACCGATAAGATTTTAAATTTCGTTCCCATAGATAGATGAAGAAGTTTAATCCATTCCTTCTGAAGTCGCGTCTGAGGAGTTTGTAGTGAAGACAGTTTTGATGAAGAAGTTTGACAGAAGAAACATCCATAGAGAATGGATATTGAGTTTGATTTGTCATGATTAATAGTGAATCATTATTTATTGTTTCCTTGGGTTCCTAGTGGAACATAGGACTTCAGCTGCACGTCGCCACTTGCTTCTGTCTTCCTTCTCCTGTACTTTTCACTTGCATCCATCCATGTTAGTCCATACTGTTTCAACCAACTCCTAAGCACACCATCTCCTACATGTCAACCTTGCACTGACGACCAACTCGCCGCCTCCCTGTCGGCCTGGTTCCACTCGAACAATGGCCTAACGCGCGCGCGATTTCACCAACCGGCCTCCTCAGCAACTGTCCAATCCATCCATCTCCACTTTCTCCTGCATATTTGTTGGGCGACTGGTTTGTTCTTGTTTTGTTTGTTTGTTTCCATAGGTTCTTGTTGGTGATTATTTCCGGACCGGCCATTTGGTCTTCAGTATAGATCCAGCGAAGACAGTTGTTGGTTGGTGAAGGTCTGCAACAGGCTGTTGGAAATATTCTTTATGACCCGCCTGCCAAGTTTCTCATCCGTATAGAAGAACTGACTGACTTGACGCTTGTATTAAAAATCTGACTGAGTTTTGTTGTTGATGCTGGCTGAGTGACGAAGATTGGTTTTCCATATTGGTTTCAGGTTGATGATGAATGTGTTTCTCACTCGCCTTTCCGATTCTCGCTCGATTTGACATCCTCGTCCGTTCCGACTTTCTGAAGTTGAGACAATGCTCAATGCTAGATAAGTGATTGAATAAAGTAACCTCCTTCAAATCCCTCCCGTTGATGGTGATTGGCGCTAGATGTCGTTGCTGCTGTTGTTGTTGTTGTTGGTTGGTTATTTTCGTAACCTCCATCCTGTCTATGTTCACCTGGAGTCCTGTCTTTGCCGGCTGCTTCTTCGACCAGTTTTTCGGTCGATTTTCGCTTGTAAGTCTTCCATTTTGTGTGACATCAAACATAAATCATTCACGCGCGAATTCCACGTCTTCTATGTTCTTCACGTTGGTCAGTTCAGGATATCCCTGTTCCGTTTCTCGTTTCCCACTGTCTGACGCATAATCCAGTCAGTCCACCACAATTAGGAATATCATTGTTGATAATAAGCAGGCACCCGTGTCTGACTCCTGTGTTTACTCCAAACGCCTTGCTGAGTTTTCCATTGTGGATCAGTTGACATGTGCTGTTGTCGTACAGCTGTTGAATAGTAAGGTTGACGAATATTTGGGGCACTGTACGCCGTAGTACGCGAGTAGTTTCCAAATTACTTCGCGGTCAACGCTGGCGAAGGCCTTCTCACGACCGACGGTGAGTTCTCTTCCAGCTTCGCATTCATATCGCCCATCAGGATTTTGATATTTCCATCTTGGACGTTGTCCATTACTGTTTGTTTAATAGTGAATTACATGGAAGAAATACAGTGTGGTATATTATTAGTTAAAATGTGATGCATGTTAACTAGGTAATTAACATCGGTTTGATTCTACGCGTATATTATAAAATTAAGGCGGCCTGCTTAAATCTCGGGCTACAAAAATTCCCATCCTACATATTGTATCTATTTCCTCGGATTTATTTTATTTTAATCATTCAATTTTGTGTTCTTATCGTATTGTTCACTCTCGCGTTTATTTAAAACGTTTCCAGCCGGCTGATTTACTAGTTTCTAATAGGCTTTGAAAAAGGCTTCATGGTGGATGGCAACCAGCTTTAAAGCGTACTTCAATGCATTTGATGACCGTTCCTGTGATCATAAGCATAAATTGCAGATTTCTACCGAGCAAAATTAATGTTATGTACTAGTTTCCCCGTCGCCAAATTGTTATGTACTCGTCGCTAAATTATTGTTATGGACTGGTCGAGAAACTAATAGTCCTGACGCGAGAAGGCGGAAATCAGAAAGACCACTAGGTTTGTGATGATACTTCTATTGTTCAAACACAAGGAGACGAAAATAAATTGTCTCACACCAAAGTGGTAAGTAAGTAAAGTAGTTGTAAAGTAGTCCACACAAATTGTGAATGCGAATATATATAAATAATTCAGACAAAGCGTGGGAAAAATCATTAGACAGTCTTAACATGAATGGCTAATTATAATGGAGTGTCGATCCAATTATACATAGCGAATATAGCAGACATGTCAACAAACATATATGGATATATGTCACCAAGCAACGGACTGTCAACAAACACTCATATTATATATAATATAATATAATATAAGGAGAATACACATTATTAAAGGAGACAAGTCCATACAAGTGAAGTGGTCACAGACTAACCGAGCAAACAGAAAGAGAGACCAACATGCACACACACATAAATATATATATGTGGATACATATCAATTAATTACTTGCCTTCTCTATTATACTCAAATGTTTATTGTAATTCTGGTGTAATTACTCTTCAAGAAACTTGGCTCCACGATTCATATGACGATAATTTAGTCTCCTTAAGTGGGTTTACAATGTACAAACAAGACCGATGCAGCTCAAAGAAGAAGAGAGGTCGTGGTGTTGCCACTTTTATCAATTCTCAGTGGTCTACTGCCAACAACGTCTGCTTCAAATTCTCAAACGACAATATTGATTGTATAACTGTAAAATGTCGACCTAAACACTTATCTAAGTAAAGCTTCATTTTTGTCACAAATATCTATGTCACACCTTGTTGTAGTCCCTCAGAACTATCGATCTTCGCCGATGAATTCACTGTATTTGCTGCTGCTTCGTTCGGTAACTCCTTATCTATAGTGACTGGCGACTTCAACTCCAACAACTGCAGTTTTATTACACTGCTGGGCCATGAAAATGTTGTTAGCTTCCCAACTCGACAAGATACTTCACTTGATTTAGTATTTATAAATGATTCTGGAATATACGAAGCTCGTAAAAGAGCCCCGCTCTTCAATTCTGATCACTGTATTGTACGAGTCTTGCCCAAAATTTACGGAAAGTTACACAGTAAAGCCTTCTCAAACTTGTCTAAGAAAGTTGTTCACAGATGCTATTCAAATGAGAACGTACATCATCTTAGAAACATGCTCAGTGACACAAGGTGGGATCTGTTTAATGATGATTCACTTGATGACATCCTGTCTGAAATTCTGTTTTGAAATTTGCTGTCCAAAAGAAACACTATTCGTCAAATTTGACCGTTTCTCCTCGCCTCAACTTAAAAAGCTTCGTAGAGAGAAGGAAAAACTGTATAAGATGAAAGATAAAAGGGGTGTAAAAGGAACTAACTTCTTAATTAAGTCTGAAATGCAGAGGTTGAATGTAATATATAACCAGAAATTCATGTCCTGCAAAAATCCTTCTAATATGTGGAAACTATTTAAGGAAATCACTGGTGGTAAGCAGATAAACAATATTCCATATTCTTTTGATGTATGTACTCTTAACAAATCGTTTATTTACTCTCCCTCAAATGCCATGCTTCCCTGCATCACTTATGTTATTAATAGTCCCTTTCCAGGTTTTAACACAAATGATGTTCAAAAGTGCCTCAAGTCTCTAAACCCCTCCCAGAGCTTAGGTCCCGATTATGTACCTAGTATTATTTTAGAAAAATGTTCTGATATTCTGTGTCACCCTCTTACTGATCTATTTAACAAATCTTTTTCCGATAATATTGTGCCTGCCGTTTGGAAGGACATTAAAGTTGTACCCATACCTAAATCATCCACTGGAGCATGTGTCAAATTTAGACCCATTGCTATTACCTCTCCTTTTTTGAAAACTATGGAGAAATTACTTTTACTTAGTCTTGTACCTTCGCTTAAATCCTTTAATGACCCTAAACAATTCGCCTATAAGCACAGTAGAAGCACTTTAGATGCAGCTGCCGTCTTATATCATAACATTGCTTCCAGTCTAGACAAGGGGGCTAAATTTGTTCGTTGCGCCTTCCTAGACTATACATCTGCTTTCGACTCGGTCCCTAGGGACATCTTATTAAATAAACTTGCTGCTAGTCAAACAGAATGTTGGGCTGTTAACTGGTTACAGTCCTATTTCTCAGAAAGAAGGCAGTACACCGTATATAAAGGGAAGTCTTCCACTTCATTGCCTAATGAAGCTGGTGCTCCCCAAGACGCTGTCCTTTCTCCTTTTCTTTTTTCTTTCTTCTTACATGATTTGTCTCACTCTGATGAAATAAACCTTGTTAAGTACGCTGATGATTTAACGGTTTCAATGGCTGTTAAATCCCAGCTAGAGTGTACCGAAATAAATAGCTTTCTGTCGGGAGTCAGTAAATGGTCTGAGTCTAACGGTCCTAAACTGAATCCTTCTAAGTGTCAAACTGTTAATTTCAGCTTAAGATGTAGAAGACATTTGAAAGAAGTTATCGATTCTCATGACAGTTGTAAAATTGACGACAATGATATAGGAATCAAATCAGAAATTAAGTATCTTGGACTCATTCTCTCTTCTGATCTCTCCTGGTCTTCCCATGTCTTAGCAATCTCCAGTAAAATATTCCGCCTGACATTTTACATTAAGAAGTTAAGGCACTCGGGCATAACTCAACCCCTCCACTTACAGTTCATAAACTCTTGCATCCTACCTATTCTCCTTTATTGCTCACCCTTATTCTTTCCTGGTTTGCTTAAAAAAGGACTATGTCACAATACGTAGAATGCTGAAGACTGTCAGTAGGGTGAGTGGTGTCCGAGTGGACCACATGGTTAACCTCGTTGTCGATAGGCACTTGACTTCGTGCAATAAATTTGCTAGAGGGATTTTGTCTGACTTGGAGCATCCGCTTCACCCTCAGCTCTCACCATGCATCTCCCCAGGTAGAACAAGGAGTAACTTCAGAAAACTGTATGCTCGCACGTCTAAGTATAAGAATTCTATGATACCATACTTGGCACGCATTTTATGTGATGAAAATATTGTCAGGCAAGAATTAACTAACCTTTTTTCATCTAGTAAATAAACAATTTCCTCCATCCATCCATCCTTATATACCTTGAAGTTTTACTTTTATTATTTCTATTATATTTATGGTCCCGTTGCTTCTTTGTTTGTTTTACTCTCATAATTGCGAACACCAACTTATCTCTATGACTCCTGTAATTTTTGCTTTCCCCTCATCATATCATGTAGAAAGAACATTATATTCAATATTTTTAAACATGCTAAGATGGGAACATCATATTGAGAAAAGAGACAATGTCACTAATAATAAGTCCGGATAGTATAAATGGAAGATTTGATATTACTGAGAGAATGTTTTCATGAAGGGCGTAAATTAGGACGAATAATGATAATAATTGTAATAATAAGCAAAGGAAACAAAACAAGAGGGTTAAGGGGTTGCGGTGCTCTTGGTAAGAAAAAGGATGATCAATCCACGTCTGGCCACGGTAGGAACAGCGTCTGGATGTGTTCTTTTTGGATACAAAGTTCCGGTTTAGTCGATCTCGCTGCAACAACTTCAGCTATGTGTAGGAGTGGTAAGCGAGCTGTACATGATAACGACTTCAGACTTTGGTATATAACACTGAAGGCTGTGTTGGCATCGATGCAATCATAACTAATCACCACCACATTCTATGAATCTATTATGACTAATCACCACCATTGTCTCCCACTTCACAATCGATTTCAGCCTAGCACGTTTGTCACACTAATACTACTATTTATTTTGACACACCGTAATTAGTAGTCTGTTATTCTGCGTTAAAAAAATGTATCCACCGCATAACTGGCTATCATTATTGTAACGACAACAAATATTGTATTTTACAATTGTAAGAACCTGAAAAGGAGAACTTATTGAAAAGAATATTCTTCGTTCAGATTGACTTTTAAACAATTTAACTCAGGAGAATCATAACTAAAAATTGAAAAGTTTTGATCATTGAACTTCTTCGAAAATCTTTTACTCATCAAGTCAATTTTTATCAAAAATTAAGGCTAATTAAAATAGGCAAAGTGACAAAAAGGATTAAAGAATAATTATCACGACGTTTAGTAATCCAATCAAATAAGGATTACCAAGGTAGGTTAACAGCAATCAAAATAGATTGTTCTTTTTTACAAAGGAGAGACCTTAACTTGATGATTTTCCTCCGTGAGACTCGAGCCCAACATCCATTGTTTCTAATCCTAAGGCTGATAATTCTCACAGGAGATAGGACGTATTTTCTGAATTCCGCCGCTGGCCATCCTGAACCCTTTAGCAATACACTGAATTGAAAAAGTCAACAAAACGTTGAAATTGAAACCAACAAGACCACTGAGACCGTGAATTCCCGTTTAATAATATAAATGAACGAAAAATTCAAAATAATCTCAAGAATTACTTTGCTGTGTTGAATCCGGCTGTCATGCTGTGTAGCTCAAAATCAGTGACAGCGATGACAGTGTCTTATATATATCTCTCTCCAGTACTCTAGTAATTGATTCCTTTATTCAGCCTCTGTATATATTCTACTGTTTTCCCCCAATCACCGTTTTTATTTTCATTCCATACACACTCGATTGAATGTGATTCACTCTTATATTGTACAGCTTTTACCCTTGTCAACATTCATCTGATTGAGTTGATTCCATCATTTACAAATTATACAGTTCCAAATCAGAATTCGCAACTGATCCCGAGCTGATATCGGTTAAGAAACCATTGGAAAACCTGGAATTACTGAACAGGTGTTTCGTCCTTGTTTGAGACGGCCCCACCGAGGTTCGTACATACGGCCTTCCGGTTACCAGATGAGCTTGTAGACCATTCAACCATTGGGACCCTAGTAGGTGTGCACTGATGAAGAGTCCCAAACTAGAATGAAACAGCTAGCTGTCCAGTACTTCTTGGTTTCCCAGTCGTTCTCTAATAGATTTCAGCCAATGACTAATTATGTACGACTGTCAACACTGTATCACTTTGGGTTTTCACAAATCAACTTATCCAATACGGAAATGGTGCCTGCCAACCAAAAGGAAGTGACTTAAATAGCAGAGAAGTGTTCGCAGTTGTTGTTTGTTGTCAAATTCATCAGTTGCATACACGATTTGACTTAGCTCAGACAACCAAATCACTTGAAACCACTTTGATTTTGGCTACCTATATGGGTGAATTAGTAATACGTTGAATCATACTCGTAGTTGTCAAATTATACAGCTCCCAGAGACAAATCACTAAGGTTTCTTTTAGAAATCAAAAAATATTCAGATCACAATATGTGATACCCTGAATAGAAATCAAAAAACGACAGCTACAACATGATGATAACGCGTATTTCAAGGTACATTCCCCCAATAACCTATAGAAGTTAAAGAATCGTCGAAAATCCGAGACATTTTGAACATGTATTTCATTCTATTCTTGAAGTGTTCAACAGTATCCACTCGTAGACTAAATCAGAGTCTGAAAAAAAGGCAGAACATGTGTCTAGTGTTCCTTCGGTTCTCAATGAATCTCTTACCAACGTTAATTTGCTCTAAAATCTGCCTTGAAATCAATCGAATCTCGATGAATCTGACACACTGAAATCTCCTCTAATCCTCTTCTTCTGCAGATTATATAACTTAAGCTTTCCTCGATACAGGCAGACAGTGGATTCTGATATTAGACGGCTGGAGGAAGTCGGCAGGTTCCGTACTAGTTAACACTCACCAATCAGTCAGCAAGGGGTATCTGCAACCTTGAGGAAACCCATGTCCCTTCCGAGGTTCGAACCCGTGTCACCCAGTGAGTGCTGCAGTCAGAGACGTTAATACCACCAATCTGTTTTGGATTGTGAATTACCTTCTGTAGAACTGTTAATAGATAGTTTGATTGGACAATAGTCAGTAACCACTGTGTCTAGTCCTTTGTTTCCTGAAGACTGAATCCCATTATCAGTCAAGTTTGCAATATAGCCATCATTACTTAGGTTAGGTAGGGCTTCCTTCCGATAGCCTACCTGTAGTAATTTATTGTAATCCTAGTATTAGTATTTCGAGATGACCGAATTACAAGAATCCAACCAAAACACAGAGAGGGCAGAATTCAGGAATTTGTATTTGGCGGAATTATAATGCAGTTCATATAAGAAACATATCAACAGTCAACAGTAAGTATTTAAACAATACAGAGATAGAAATTGTTAATCACCACACTACCTTCAACCATCTAATATCAACAATTCCACGGCAGTGCATCATGATGGCAAGTCACCTGGCTTGACGGCATCCAAATTGCAAACTCGACTGAAGATAGAATTCAGTTTGCACTAACACTACTAGTTATTAACTAGTGTCCAATCAAAGACAAGATAAAAGTCTTATCTCTATTGGGTGTTTCCTCCCACTAAAGTGGTCTTTCTTTTATCTCTCTGGCTGATTGTCATATCATCACTTATCTGTTCAACAAGCCTTTATAATTCAGGAATTTTGATGTCCAAAGCGGTAGTAAGAAAATCTTACTCTAAAAGGGTATATTGATTTCTTTTTCAAAAAATATGCTGAGTTCTGCTCATCATTCATTGTCTAATTATCTTTTTTACTATTTTTAATTTTCTCCTTCGTTCGTTCCTGCCTTCCTTCCCTCTCCTATCTAGTTACTAGACGACCTTAGTAACTAAGTTTGACATGAACTGACAGTCAGTATACTGACTGACTAACTGACTGTGTGACTGATTGACAAAATGATTGATTAATTGAGTGAGTGAGTGTGTGTGTGAGTGAGTAAGTGATTAGTTGAGAGGGCGGATGAATGACTCAAGCGAACCCATTTCTTATAGAAAGTATCATATTCAAGAGGTGTGTTTGTCTATACAGAATTCCAAGACATACCTCTTTGAAACGTTCATATATCCATTCAAGCATGTATGATTGTGTTTAGGTATGCGTGAGTGTGTGTTCGTGTGATTGGAGTAGAGAGGGAGAGGGGGAAGAGAGGGCGTATGCATAGGTGTGTGTATGTGCGTGCGTGTCTGTGTGCATGAAGTTCATCAAAAGACTTTTCTTTTATCAATCTCATTATTACGTAGTCACATCAATACATGAAATTTCTATTTAGTTTCCAAGGCAATACACGACCCAACAAACGATATTTCTACAAAGACAAAAGGCATAGAAAAGGCAAAGAGACAAAAGCAACTGTCATTTCACATTACTAATGAAGCTAAGAAAAAATTTTCTTTCTCATCTGAGGTCAATTGTTGAATTTCTTTCTTGGATAATGACAGCCAAAATCTGATCAACAGTTGGCAGACATTAATGACGATGGGTCGTCATTACTGAATCTTATTGGCTGAATATTGACACGCACACCACGAGGCTTATACACTGTATAGTAGGTAGGTATGTAATCCCACATTAATTCGTTTATTCGATATATATCACAAACACAGTGAAACAGAATTATTCACTTAGTGAATGATGGAGCTATGAACACAATTTGTTATTTGATTCCATCTGAACTTTCTTTTTGATTGACTCGACCTAAATGCTAGGCCTCAAGTTGACATGTCGGCTATCTGTACAGATGCTTCAACAACGTCTGATTATTTAACTTGAAGTAATTTGGTAGATAATGACCAGCTGTGGGAACCAAGATGCGCGTTCCTTTCTCTTTGGGACTCGTCTATTGGATGTATCTGCATTACCAAGTGAGCGATGATATTACCATGGAGACTCGAACCCAGTAGCCGCCGTTTATAACCGCAAAGTGTCATCCTATAGACCAACTTGGCCAAGAGAGCCATCCTGGATTCCACCCTCGTTCAACAACCATCAAATTATTCCAGGTTAAATAATCAGACATCATTGACGCATCCGCTCAAGCAGCCAACATGTCAACCTGAGGCCAAACACTTCGGTCCTGGGAATTATTGGGGAAATTCCAAAAATTAAATAAATAATACATGATCCCTTTTGCACAAGAGGTGTCTCTAGTGATCTAAGTGGTCTAATGGATAAAG
Source organism: Trichobilharzia regenti (assembly GCA_944472135.2). Classification (NCBI taxonomy): domain Eukaryota; kingdom Metazoa; phylum Platyhelminthes; class Trematoda; order Strigeidida; family Schistosomatidae; genus Trichobilharzia; species Trichobilharzia regenti. The sequence goes on along the minus strand of OX235265.1, from coordinate 107,640,802 downwards.
CTCTGGAGTTTGAACCTATAGGTATTGGATTCGAGTCTTGAGCATTCACTTGGGGACTCAGGTACATACAATTGATCAGTCCCAAAGAGGACGAGATGCCCACTGTCCTAGATTTCACTGTTCGCTATCACGATCCACCGAATTAGAATTGGTTACAGATTCGTAATATTATCACCAACTTTAACTGTGAAACCTCGAGACTCTGTATTTATAGTATTCGTTCTTCATTCCCGTTTGTCCTAAGATCAGTCGAAAATTTTCCAGATATCTTGAATAGGATTTCTCCCCAATGGCTGAATGATATATGAGTTGTGCTTATATCCTGAAGATCCTGGCTTCAATCCCTGTTAGACAGCATTACAAGGAGACGTTGTCTTGAATCTCAGAAGCAGTATCAATTCCTTCGAGGTTGCATATACGCCTCAGTGGCGAGTGCCAATAAATCCGAAACAAGTGAATAGGTCTTTGTGCAAATTGCCCCCAATCATCTGACAACTATGAATCACCTAATTTGATGACCACAGCAAATTTGATTGGTAGAATTCAGTCAACAACACCACCACTGACTAGATACATTACATTCGTGTATTCTAAGTGACCGAAAAATGTAAACTTTATAATCATCAGGAGCCATCAGGGGGAGAAATCTGGAGTTTAGTGGAAAGTGATAATCTGCTAAAGATTCTGACCTAAATCGTTAGACTCTGTGAACAGAGACATTCAAACTGAGCTATCTGGGATGAAACCAAATAGCTCTAAATATGTTGCCGAAGTTATTTAGCAGTAGTCCATTCAACTGGTTAGATTTGCTTGGTTGGGTCCCCGATACAATCACTAATACAGTCATAAGAGAGGATGTTTGGAGTCCTTCTAAGCCAATGCCAATAAAAATGAAACCTGGTTACAGTAAGATATTGCTGTCAATGAACAGGCTTTACTACACAGGACTTCACACTCCTTGGAAGACTTTCAGTAACTTTACGTAATAACCAACCCAAAAAAACCAGAACACAAATTGGTGACTCAAGAAACGTTTATTCTTGCACCAATATAGAGCCAAACAATAAGTTATTATACACAAAGTCTAAGAATAAATGTCATAACAATAAACCACAATAATACTTCTGATAGTTTTCTCTTTTCCAGCGAACAGCGAACGATAAAACGATGACTGTCGCCAAAATATAGAGTTTGGTTTGAGCAAACAACCATGAATTGATCGCTCAATCCTCAACTGAATTGACGATTGCTGTCAGTTACATTAATTCAAAATTCACTGGGATTATGGCTAAATTTACAATCATCATTAACAGAAAATGACAAATGCTCTTGATTATTAGCATCGGATATGACGTCTAGATGGGTGTGATTAGTTTTACAGTCAATCTAACCACATACTGACAGCATTTAATAATAATAAGATATATATGTATATATATTTTCATATAAACACATAAATTTACATGAAAATGCATCCCATTTTTACAGCCACGATCAAGTATGATATAATCTCAAATAGTAGATTGTCTACAAGTCAATAATGTTTCAACATCTAAATATTTCATATATATATATGGAGTACGTAACAATGTGATTGTACACTTTTTGGTTATTTGTATAAATTCGAGATATTGTACATAATTTTTGTTTAAAACGCTTCTTGTTGAAATATACATAACTTCCGGGCATAATTGAAAATACACTCTGCTGTTGGAGACTTCGTCTTCTCCCTGGTCATTTCTGCTTACTTGCTCAACTCACACCGTGTTGTATACTTCGGATTTATTGTAGGAGTCTACTACTCTCAACCGAAGACATTTCTACAACCGGAACACAGCAGCTACAGCAGACGCAGTCCAAACAATTAACGTACCTGTGGATTATATAAATAATTTGTAGCCGAGCACTTAGACTTTATATCCAAGTAATCATTTTTGTTGATATAACTCGTCACTGCATTTTTGGTAATATATTGTGATTTAACACTCCATTGACTTGGATTATTATTTTTATATTTGTAATGTTAGTGAGCTGTAGTATAAGTCCCCTATAAATTAATTGGTGAGCCCGATAAGAACACGGATTATTTTGGTAGATTCATATTCTTATTTTGGCTATTTTGTATATTCATTGTGATTTTGTGTGTGGTTTATATTTGTATCCTATTTTGCACCATTAACCCCATATTTATAATGTCGTCACCTCAGTCCGGTACATCAAACGAGCAGACAACTAATAGCGAGACAAATGCCACAATAAATGCCATCACCGATTTCCGTTTACCCCAATACGGTTTCGCAGAACCAAGGATTTGGTTTGCGGTAATTGAACCGTTGCTAGAAGCACGGGGCATTAAGTCCCAGATAGCCAAATATGGTATGGTGCTAGCAGAACTCCCTCCGTCAGTATTGACTGAAATCAGCGATTTCATCGAAGATCCTCCGACGGAACATCAATTTGATAAACTTAAAGCCCTCCTGATACAACGCACCAGTTTGTCAGATGAGAAAAGAATCCAACAATTGCTCACAGGCTGTGAACTAGGCCCACGTAAACCATCCCAGCTGCTCAGGCACATGCGCCAGTTAATTGGACATCATAAAGTAGACGAGGTAGTGCTGAAACAGATGTGGTCGCAACGTTTACCTAGAAATGTCCAGCAAATTTTAATCATCTCAGGAAAGTCGTATGACTTAGACCAACTAAGTGACGTGGCAGATAGTATTATGGATGTTTTATCTGATAACACCATAAGTCACATGGCATCTGATAATGCCACACCGTGTCATTCCACACCCACGGCAGACACACCGATACTCGCCGCCATTGCAGACTTAGCGGCAAGGATTGACAAGTTGGAAACTAATAGGTCTGATCGACGAGTCCAGAGGCGGAGTTCACAAAGAAGGTCACCATCACGACGACGATCCTTCTCACGACAGTGTTCTCACACGTCTTCTTGGGATAGTAATATATGCTGGTATCACTGGAAGTTTGGACGTCATGCCCTGAAATGTGTAAAACCGTGCAGCTTTAGCGAAGCCAACCAGGCTCAGGGAAACGTCTCAGCCAGACAGTGATGGCGACAGCTGTTACTGGCAAGCAAACAAGTCGCCTTTTCTGTGTGAAGGACAAAACTTCAGACACCTTATTCCTGGTAGACACGGGAGCAGAAGTTAGCGTAATCCCTCCTTCCCTATCCAGGCGATCTACACGGACACCCGGAAAACTGTCTCTCCGGGCAGCTAACCACACAAGCACACAGACGTATGGAGAGCAATCCCTCATAATGGATCTAGGTTAACGTCGGCGTTTCATATGGATTTTCATAGTAGCCGACGTCGGTCACGCCATCCTCGGAGCAGATTTCTTGAGTAATTTCAACCTGTTAGCTGACGTCAACAATAAAAAACTGATTGATAACAACACCCATCTAAAGATCCATGGAATTATCTCCAACTATTCTGTCTATAATATCAGTATTGAAAGACCAGCAGATTGCCCTTTTTCCGCCCTACTTCATCGTTTCCCTAAAATTCTTAAGCCGTCGTACAACATCGAGGACGTCCCTCACACAGTCTCTCACAAGATAGTTACTACGGGTCAACCAGTTCGTGCTCGTCCTCGTAGATTACCCCCGGACAAGTTAGCAGCAGCCAAGGCAGAATTTGAACACATGATGCAGCTCGGCATCATCAGACCCTCCAATAGTCCTTGGTCTTCGCCCTTACACATGGTGCCTAAAGCTGACCATGATTGGAGGCCATGTGGGGATTACCGACATTTAAACAATGCCACAGTTCCCGACCGTTATCCTATTCCCCATCTTCATGATTTCTCCCTGACATTACACGGAAAAACCATATTTTCTAAAGTGAACTTGGTTAGGGCCTATCACCAAATACCAGTTGCCCAAGAGGATATCGAAAAAACGGCCATTATCACACCTTTCGGTTTGTTCGAATTTCTCCGCATGCCATTTGGCCTAAAGAACGCCGCACAATCCTTCCAAAGGTTCATGGATCAGGTCACACAGGGTTTGGACTTTGTATTTGTATATATCGATGACGTTTTAATTGCTAGCTCGTCGCCCGAAGAACATACTGATCACCTCACCATCTTATTTCAACGATTTGAGCAATATGGAGTCGTCATTAACCTCAAAAGGTGCATATTCGGTGTCTCCTCTATACAGTTTCTGGGACACCACATAACCGCGAATGGTATTACGCCTACGGAGGAAAAGATAGAGTCCATCAAAAACTTCCCCGTACCAGATTCACTCAAGAAGGTCAGACGTTTTTTGGGGATGTTTAATTTCTATCGGCGTTTCATTCCTTCGTGTGCCTCCATCGTCCAGCCATTAACCGACCTCCTTAAAAATGATCTTAAAAAGTTTCGGTGGTCAGCTGAAGCACACGAATCATTCTGGCGGTACGTTCGAAATTGGTGACATTTTTGCACGTGTTTGCTCTGAAATTTATTTACTGCTTATTGTCATATAATTCTTGAAATTATGGTCCAAATCTCTAAAAAACGTGTTCGTAGAAACACAATTGTTTTAGATAGTGGCTTAAATTCGGTTATAACTGCATTACCGCCTTGTAATACAGTATCAACTACTAGCTCTCAAAATGGTTTGAGTGCAGATCTCACTCCTGTGATACAGGTGAAAGATGTTCTGTTAGAGAACTCTGAGTTCTGTAAACTAAACCTCCTTTTGAAAGATATGCAGAGGCAAGTAAGTGAAATTCAGAAAAAATTAGATCAGTTTGATAGTATGTCACTGCCAATCTCAAATACCACGGAGAGCCGGTCTGATATTGGCCAGGTTAAGTGTTTACTGGATGTAACTCAAAATAAGCTTTTGAATTTAGACCCAATAGCCTGTCTTTTAGAAAGGCATCCTAAAATATCTCCAGACAACCTAAATAAAGCTGAAAATCTGATTGACTGCTTGGCTACGGAGGTGATGAAGCGTATAACCTCTTCTCACCAAGCTATAGTTTACAACGTCCCAGATTCTCTGCCCCTGAAAACTGTAAGACACAAAATCCTGATTTGTTGCGGCATGGCTAGTGTTCCATGTGAATGCAAACGACTTCGTAAAAAGTCTAACCAGGCTAATTGCCCAATCATTTTTAAATTCAGTAATTCCCTTGATGCTAGTAAGTTTACTAAATGTCAGGATCACTTAAGACTGAATAGCAGTTATAAGTCTATAACCGTAGCTCAGGATAAAACACCGTGTCAGCGCAGAATAATGCGTAGTAATAACCTGGTCACCTCCTCTAGCTTAGATTTACCAAATAAGGATCGTGCACAGCAACAGACACCTAGTGCTGAAACTAGCATTCAGCAAACTACACAACAACCACACCTGCCAATGGAACTAGGAACTGATTTAGATACCAGTACCCCTGTAAATAAAGCCTCATCGAAAGATGTTAAAATGACTAGAACTTCTGCAAGTTGTTCTAAGAAATTTCCCCCCAAACGTAGTAACCTCACCACGATGAACAAATTTCGCAGGGTTGAGACTAATGATGGGGAAGAATACTTTGTATTCAATAAGCCTGCTGAGAGTAAGAATGCCAACAAACCATCACTTGTTACGAAAAACTCCTCTCGAAACATAAGTATATCTGGAGGTGTTCCGCATGCTCCACCTTATAGAAAGTCAGGCTCCAAGACTCCTAAAGTCTTGCAGCCAAAGCACCTTCCTTCACAATTCCCTTTAAGTTATAAAAACAACCCGAAGGTGTATACCGGTATGACGAATAGCAGTTGGATGGGTAGACCTTCTGATGCTATGCCTTTTAACCGTCAACCTAGGCCCAACCTGTACTACCCTTATATCCAGGAACACATGGTAAATTTTCCAGGTGTCCCGAATCACTGGTACGACCCATGGCACCTAGGACCACCTCATTGCACTCCAACCCGATGTACAGACACCCAGTCCGACCTCCTTTTCATTCATAAATTCTTGCGGTGCTGACGCACAAATAGATTTAGGTTATGGTGACATTTTAAGCCAGTTTGTAGTATCCCGTGACTTATTCACGATATTGCTAATTAATGCACGTTCCTTAATCAATAAGATATCTGAACTAAGGACATTATTATTAGTCGCCAAGCCTACTGTAGCTCTGATTACTGAATCATGGTGCTCATCCTCTGTACTTGATGTGCATATAGGTATCGATGATTACACTGTACACCGTGCAAACAGAGATTGCAAGCGTGGTGGAGGATGTCTCATATATATACATAGCTCATTTGTAGTCAGTAAGGTGGAAGATGAAACAATGAATAATGTACCTGACTCACTCTGGGTTGTCTTACATGGAGATAAGTACAAACTTCTCATAGGCTGTGTTTATCGAGCACCAAGCTCAACAAAAGAAACTGATGCGTTATTAGCTAAATCGTTTGCACACGCATCCTCGTTTAGTGCTAATTACAAAATAATTGCAGGGGACTTCAATCTTCCAGAAGTCAATTGGCTAACTAGTTCCGGCCCCCAACGCTTCGACGAATTACTTGCCACTATAGACTGTTATGGATGGCAACAACACGTCCAGACACCTACTCGTGGTGACAACATGTTGGACCTTGTTTTTTGTCATGACACAATCCCAGTATCCACCTATGTTGGTAATCGATTTTCCAGTAGTGACCATAGAATGGTACTCTGCTCTCTGCCTTTCTCACCACTAAATACAGGAAACAAACAAGACTCAGGAAGCACAATATGTCGTAGTTACAAATATACAGACTGGGGATTAGTCCAAGAACTTATTCGACTCTGTCAATGGGATGACTATTTTACCACTGACTCCCTGGAGGCCTTAGTAACCCTGTTTTACAGGAATGTTACCCTTTGTCTAGATACAGTTGCTCCAAAGAAAATAGTGAAATTAAGTAGACACCGAACTGAATATATTCCAAGGGCACACCGTAATAAGTTAAGGAAACTGAAGAAACAGTACTATTCCACTAAGGACATATCACTATTGCTCTCAATCCACGAGTCTCTTGAATCTCTCAAGCGCCTACGCTCTCAAAAGGACCTCGACGAAGAGTTAACGGCACTTGAAAGTACCTCCAAAGTTTATAACTTAACGGCACTTCTTAAAAAACGAATGCAGTCGGCGAGGGAAATCCCATACTTACTTCACGACAAAGTAATCTACAATGAACCTGCCACTATCTGTGAACTCTTCAGTGATTGGTTTGCAAACTTTAGTTTAGAAACACATATGCCTGGTGAAACCGCTCCCCTTACTATCTCTTCCCTTGAAAGCATTGTGTTCACTAATCAGTTAATAGTACAAGCAATTAAAAGCCTTAAACCTTCCACTAGTACGGGACCGGATGGCCTCGCTTCGATAATTTTCAAAAACAGTGGGTGTGATATACCCTTGTTACTTCTTAAATTCTTCTCAATATCTATGGACACTGGCACTTACCCTAGTGAGTGGAAAACTAGCTTCATAATTCCACATTACAAATCTGGTGATAGGGCAAACGTCCGCAATTACAGACCCATAAATATAACCCCAGTTATCTCACGAATCATGGAGAAAGTTGTAAAAGATCAATTGTCAGACTACCTAATTAGGGAAGATCTTGTTACAAGGTCTCAACACGGATTTCTCAAAAATAGATCCTGCGTTACTTGCCACTTCGACTTTTTCAACTGCATCACTAGTAGTCGCGAAGCACGTAAGCTAGTCGTTGTTCTCTACTTCGATATATCTAGGGCATTTGACATGGTATCTCACAGTATTCTCTTTGAGAAGCTGTACTCTTGTGGAATTCGCAACCCATTACTGAACTGGTTAAAATCATTTCTAAGCAACAGGGTACAAATAACCAAAGTTGGATCTGTATTGTCTCATCCTAGGCAGATCTCAAGTGGGGTCGTGCAAGGTAGTGTCCTAGGTCCACTTTTATTCACAATCTACATTAACAGCATTTGCAAGTGCTTCACCTTAGGCAAACCATTCCTATATGCTGACGACCTCAAAGTCGTCTACTCCTGCTACACTCATGAATTAAGCGATATGGTTACTAAAATACATCTTGAACTAAGTAGTCTCGCATCATGGTGTGCTGAATCCTGTCTAAATTTTAACATTGACAAATGCGGCTGGATTTGTATCGGCAACAGTAACCTTGATCTAACTCTTGAAATAAATGGGCGAAAACTAGCTAAGCTCAACTCAGTCGTAGATCTCGGTATTAGATACTCTAGTAACCTAACGTTCGCTGAACAGACTGATTATGCCAGACGTAAAACGCGAAGGCTGATAGGATGCATAACACGCAATTTCTTTTGTTGTGAAACTAGGGTTTTATTATACAAAGTATGTGTCCGACCTATCTTAGAATACTGCCCGTTTATTCTTAGCGGACTAAGACAAAATGACAAGCTTAAATTAGAGGGAGTGCAACGGCAGTTTACCTCAAGAACTCTTGGTTTAGAAAGTGGTCTGGAATACCATGAGCGATGCGTAAGACTAAGATTAGAACCCCTCTGGAAAAGACGCCTTAAGCTAAACCTTATCTTTTACTATAAGCTAACTAATCTTCTCTTGCATTCCTCCGAGCCAATAACTAAACCTACCGCTGTCATCAGTTACAATCTTAGAAATCATCACAACCTAGCTGCTATGGAGCACTGTCAGACTTACGTGCGGTACAACTTCTTCTTAAATAAGTTTTCAGTCATTTGGAATAGACTACCAGCTAATGTGCGCGATGCAAACACACTTCCAGTGTTCATCTCCTCAGTCACCAGACTACTCAAAGATGACAATGCACTTTTGCGCCTGACTCTTACACCTTCTTTTTCACCCTACATAGATATTTTAAGTTCTTTAAACGTGTAGTTACAACAAACTACAATTATAAATTTTAATATTATTGGAACTAGATGATTAACATTTCTACACAGGACAGTAATATTAGTTTACACATAATATAAAAGTTAGCATAACGGGACTAGTTAGTTTGTGTACCAAAATAACCACAGTTACTAAACAGAATATATATGTATATATTTATTAATCACTCCTTAAGGACTCCCGTTGCTTTCTTTTGCGTTGCTGTTGTTTGTCTTCTTTTTTCTCTCACCATTTCAGCTTCCATTTGACTTTTTGAATGAGAATGAATAATGTGGATATTTGACCATTTACAATGACAAATGATCTGCAAACATTATTGGTCCCGTATCTTTCAGTTGCCTGGTTAATAACGAATTAACTTTCTCCACGACGCAACCTGGATTACATTTGTGGAATATACTCTTATACCAATGGAAAAGTATCAATTTGTAATACAACGTCACGATTGTAGCTTATAACATAACTGATCGTATCTGTAAAAATAGCTTCCTTATTACCCAATTTGGATATAAATCAAATCAAAAATAAGATTCGGATTTGTACACACCCAAGTTATATTGAGGAATTACTTCAAGCTTTATTTTTTCCCAAGTATTTTTAATCCATCCAAAACTTACTTGGGTTTTTTTGTTAATGCGAAGACAATATTCCTATATTTCATGATGTGCTCCATTGAATGACTTGTTATTTAATGCGAAGAATATTCCTATATTTCATGACGTGCTCCATTGAATGACTGGTTATATATTGTTCCCACAGACCTAAGACAAAAACGCCAGCAACCATGTAACTTAACCATAAACCAAATTTATGAAATTTATATAATGCTTATCCATGCCTGTATATTTGGTGTGTCCTACACAAGTAGGAAAAAATGTGTATTTTATTAAAACATTATTATTAATTATGATTGCTAATCGTATATGTAATTTATCATATTGATGATGCCTGTAAACTGGCGTCTCTCATGTACAAAATGAGAATATACTATTATTATTATTATTATTATTATTATTATTTATTATTATTATTATTATTATTATTATTATTTTGCAACGCAAAAGATGCCTTATCCAGAGTCACTATGCTATCCCATATCAACCCCGAAGCATCGCTTATTTTGTGCACAGATGCCTCCCAAGTAGCTGTAGGGGCAGTATTACAACAAAAGATGAAGGGTGAAGTCACCCCACTCGCATTCTTTTCTAAGAAGTTGGAACCGGCTCAAACACGATTCAGCACTTTTGGGAGAGAATTGTTGGCCATATACCTTGCAGTGAAGCATTTCAGTTACTTACTACAGGGCCGGCATTTCACTATTTTTACTGACCACAAGCCCCTGTGTCATGCTTTCACTACTTCACTCGATAAACACTCCCCTAGAGAAGCCAGACAGTTGGATTATATCTCCCAATTTTAAACCGACATTCAGTACATCAAAGGGGATGCGAACGTGGTAGCCGATTCTCTTTCAAGAAGTGACATTAACCAACTTCAAACTTCGGTAGACATCAGTCTTGATCGTATGGCTCAATTACAAAAAGATGACGTTGAACTCCAAACCTGCCGCAGAAACTCTTCCTTACAGCTCAAAGATGTGCCTATCCCCTTATCAGATGCAACCATAGTCTGCGATGTATCTACCGGCACTAATCGTCCATTTGTCCCTCTCAGTTGCCGAAAAGCATTGTTCGAACATTTACATTCGCTTTCTCACCCTGGAGTACGCGCCACGGTCAGACTGATCAGCGAACGCTTCGTGTGGCCTAAAATGAACTCTGACATTCGGAGATGGGCACGAGAATGTATCCAATGCCAATGCTCCAAAGTACACCGCCACACTATTACAACCCCGAAGACGTTTAAATTACCCGAAAGGAGATTTCAGCATATCCATATGGATATCGTGGGACCATTGCCAACATCAAGGGGATATACACATATCCTGACAGCGATTGATAGATTTACTCGTTGGGCTATTGCATGCCCCTTAAACGACATATCTGCTGAAAACGTTGCTTTAGTTTTTCTCGACCGTTGGGTGTCAAACTACGGTGTACCGACTACTATTACATCCGACCGCGGTCCTCAATTCCAATCGATACTCTTTCGCGAACTGACGAGACTTCTGGGAGTGAAGCATATCTCCACAACAGCCTATCATCCGGCAGCGAATGGTCTAGTGGAAAGATTCCACAGACAACTGAAAAGCTCCCTGATGGCGCAGAATGATACATCTAAGTGGAGTGAATACTTACCTTTGATTTTACTTGGTATCCGATCTACTATCAAAGAAGATTTAGGATGTACATCGGCTCAACTTGTTTATGGCACCAACCTAACCTTGCCTGGACAGCTAGTCCCCTCAGTCTATTCCACAGACGTGAACATTGCCGACTTCACTAACCGATTAACTAGACAAATGCTTCAACTTCAACCAACAGCACCTCGACAATCTCCCCGAAGAGATCAGATCAACAAACATCTACAAACTTGCAAATTCGTCTTCATTCGAGTCGACGCCATCAGAAAAGGATTGCAACCTCCATACGAAGGACCCTTTCAAGTTATTAAACGTTCAGACAAACACTTTACAGTGAACAAGAATGGAAGACGAGAGACTATTTCAATTGATCGAATCAAACCCGCATACACCGACAACGACTTCTAATCTACGTCGGCAGCTGCGTAATCAAATAATCAAACATCCGATTCCACTCCACCGGCACCAAGTCTTATCCTCCCTCCATATCAAACACGTAGTGGTCGGCAAATCAGTAAACCGGCTCGCTACGTTCATTTTGAGGACTAATAAAAGAAAAATAATTAAAAATTATTATTATCTTTTTCGTTTAGACATTATTATCATGACCGTTAGTATTTCGTCGTAAACTTTGATGTTACTATCACTATTATTTATTTATATGTACCTCACCTAAAAAACAGGTATTGTCCTTTTCAGAAACTATTGATCTTTAATCCATATTTTTTTTTAATGTTTTCTTTCCCCTCCTTAATTACTGTCTATTTACATATTTTTCTTTATACATTAAAAATCTATGTTCATGGTTAGTGCAAATTTAAGTGACATGACTTTCTATTTCAATTTTTATTGCTGAACCAATTGTATATGCTTTCAGACTTTACATGATTCACATACCTTCTCGCGTTTATGCATGTTGTAATATATCCCTATTTTTATCCAAAAATTGTTGTTACTATTATTATTTACTTCACAGATTCACTTATCATTTTCCGGTGGTCTCTCCGGACCTCTAGGGGGGGAGCCGTGTGGAGTACGTAACAGTGTGATTGTACACTTTTTGGTTATTTGTATAAATTCGAGATATTGTACATAATTTTTGTTTAAAACGCTCCTTGTTGAAATATACATAACTTCCGGGCATAATTGAAAATACACTCTGCTGTTGGAGACTTCGTCTTCTCCCTGGTCATTTCTGCTTACTTGCTCAACTCACACCGTGTTGTATACTTCGGATTTATTGTAGGAGTCTACTACTCTCAACCGAAGACATTTCTACAACCGGAACACAGCAGCTACAGCAGACGCAGTCCAAACAATTAACGTACCTGTGGATTATATAAATAATTTGTAGCCGAGCACTTAGACTTTATATCCAAGTAATCATTTTTGTTGATATAACTCGTCACTGCATTTTTGGTAATATATTGTGATTTAACACTCCATTGACTTGGATTATTATTTTTATATTTGTAATGTTAGTGAGCTGTAGTATAAGTCCCCTACAAGGCCCCTTTTAGATAGGCTACTGCCAGAAACAGTATCAGACATAACAATAAGCAGTTTGTATAGAATCAGGAAAACGCCATTCTAATCAACTCTCAGGCTCTAAAAGGACCAGGTGAATACGTCCATGCTGACTTATGCCTGGCAGACAGTGTGAAGAGTCAGTCTGTGGCCCTAGATTAAGCGAATGACGCCGAAATGGCGAAAAGCTTTAAATTGAGGTTTTTCTGGGTTTGATGACCCAGAAACCTCTGTAGGGCATAGAAGCACCAAACCGAGTTAACGGTTAGCTACACTAATGCCTGCAGCCTGTTGAACAAACGGAATGAAGTGGTTAATATGACAAGCCCCGGAAACCCGGATGTAATTATCATCACAGAGACATGGCTCACACCCGGTGTCACTGATAACGAGGTTAACCTGCCAAACTTTGAGATGCATACAGTGGAGCGACTAAACCGCAAAGGAGGTGGAGTAGTCATCCACCTGAATAAATGCTTAACCATGCGTGGCATTGAAGCACTTGCTCACAAAGGTGGGTCGAGAGAACTTCACGCAACAGACGTAGATACGTGGGCCAAGATATTGACCTCATTGCTGTATACCGCAGCCCTGACTTCAGTTCAGATGACTTCCTAACAGACAATCTAGGCTACTGAACATCGAGATGTCTAAGTCTCTTAGTCGGCGACTTCAAAGCCACAACAGTTGACTGGACAAGCCTTACGACTCCATCTTTAATATTAATTATTTATATTTCGTATAAGCGGGTTAGTCTACAAGAAAAAGGTGAATCTCCTCCCGTATAACATTTTATGGAATCTTTGAACTGAGTAAATTAATGCCAGAGCCTCTTTCTCTATCTGTGCATATTTCTTCTCAGCTACAGAGAGAGAGAGCGGGAGATATGGAAAACAGCCTTCTGTGTTCCGTCAGGAAACTCATGCAGTAGGACTGCACCAACTCCAGTAGCTGAGGCATCAGCTGCGACTAAGATGGGGAGTTTCGGATCGTAGTGTGTTAGTAACAATTCTCTGTTGAGGATACTCTTCGACTTTTTTACAGCTTCATCACACTCTGTGGACCATATCCACGGATGATCTTTTCGTAACAGGCGGTTGAGTGGTTCTGTCAATGTAGTTGAAGATTGAACGATCAATTCATGGTTGTTTGCTCAAACCCAACTTCCCCGTAATTTTTCGCGTGTCATCAGTCAGACAGTCATCGTCTCATCGTTGGCTGTTCAGAAGGAAGATTGAAAAACTGTCAGAAACCTTGCTATGTGATACCAGTATTGCTGGTTATATGTTGGCGTTAGAATAAAGAATTCTTGAGTCGCCAAACAGTGTTTTGGTTTTTGTGTTGGTTAATACTAAGCGTTTCTGAAAATCTTCGAGGGACAGCGTGAGGCCCAGCGCAGCAAGAGCTGGACATTGAAGGTTTATGAGACTTGACGGACAGGTTCGCGGATGTTGTTTAATGATGGCAAGAAAGCTGAATAGTATCTAATCATTCTCAAGAAAGAGCGGAGCGTAGATAAATCTTTCGGAGCTGGCATCTGCTTGATTGCCCAATGTTCTCTGGGTCAGGCCGTCGTCCATTTTCATCGAAGGCGAAACCCAAGTACTTTACAGAAGTGAGGAAGAACTGACATTTTCCCGCTCTTAGCCGTAGTCCACTGTCGTCGAGTTTCCGAAGCAGCAGTCTCACTCTTTGTCTTAACTCCTGTGGAGTAGCTGCGACGATAAGAATATCGTCCAAATACGTAGCAACTACGGGAATACCAGCTAACATCGTGTCCATCAATTGCTGAAAGATAGCAGGAGCCGTCTTGATACCAAAAGGCAACCTGTTATATTAATATAACCCTCCATGGGTATTTATTGTTAATAGCTCGCGACACTCCTCCGACACTTTGAGCTGCAAGTATGCATCAGCTAAGTCAATCTTTGCGAAAACTTTTCCGCCGTTCAGAGTAATAAACAAGTCGTCGGGTACTGGCAATCGATAATAGTGCTCTTCTAGGGCGGCATTCAAACCTGTTGAGAAATCAGCACAAATGCAGATGGAACCATTCACTTTTTTAATAACCACCATGGGCACTGCCCACAATGAATATGTTACTGGAGTAATAACTCCTTCTTCTTCTAGTCGTTGCAACTCGGCCCCCACTTCTTGAAGTGAGGCATATGGAACAGGTCTTTTTGGTCGAAAAACTGGCGTCGCGTCAGGTCGCAATGTTAGAACAGCTCTCATGGCGCTGCAACATCCCAGGCCTGGCTGGGAAAAAGCTCTAAATTCTTGGATTAATCCTGAGACCATCTGTTTCGACTCAGGCGTCACTTTCAGTTTTTGAGCAGAGCCCATCTTACTGGAGCTAACAGTTGCTACTTCCCTGATGCCAGACATCCGAGCACTTTTGGCGCAGCCATACTCAATATGACGATTCGAAGTTGGTGTTTCATCAATCACGTCATTTTTATGATGGGTTTCGGTCGAATATATCTGCCTCTTATTTCTGGCTTTATTGTTGATGGTTCAATACTTTCGAGCTTATGGCATACACTGCTTAACGGAACCTCTGATGGATACAGCTTCTCGGGCGAACCTAAACCCAAGAGGTCAAGGCTTGAATTATTGATGTAGCATATGCCGACGCGAAAACCAACGGTGCGTCTTATTTCTCCATTCAATCGAAGTCTTCCACCACATGCGCTAAATGCTATCTGATTTGTCTTATCTCTGGCGGGGCATCCCAACTTCTGCCATAATTTCTTTTATATCATTGTAATGTCGGATGCTGTGTCGATTTGTAGGCGTGCCGGTCGTGTATTAATCGTCAGATCGATATATTTGCGAGGTGCCGGAGTACTAATATGATATTCGGCAGTAACGCTCAAAGACTTGAGCATGTGGCGCCGGCTGGGTCGACTACGAGATCTGGGTCGGTTGTTGCGTTTGCAGTAGCCACCTTTGTGACCAACAGTTTGGCATCGATGGCATTTATGCTGTCTGAATGGGCACAAGTTTGCGAAATGCCAGGAGCCACAGTGCCAGCAGCCTGATGGTGGTTTATGCTGAGGATGAAGCGACGCGGTTATTGTCGACGGTACTGGATGCACCGCATGCACATCTGCTGCATTTTGGCTGCCAGACTGCACCAGGACGGTATCGCTATGAATGTTGATCAAATGCTGGCATTCTTCACCGACGTCTTTCAAAGCCATTTGTGGATCTTGTTCCAAACGATTTAATAGGCGTGTACGTATGTCAGCAAATTTAGGGGACTGCAAACCATAAATGAAAATCAATACCTTGAATTGGTCTTCTGAGAGCGATTTCAATTTAAAACGTTCACACGTGCGATTGACTATACCCAAATGAGTATGGACATCATCATTTTCGTTCAGAACTAGTTTCATGCAATGATATCGAATGTTGAATAAAGATCTCCGATCACCAAACTGATGACAAAGGGTACGGACGGTTTCATCGAATTATCTTTCGTTAAGCTTCTGTGGGAGAGTTAAGTTGCAAAATTTATCCAGCTTATCTACTCCCAATTTACGGAGTAGAAGCCGTACTTTCCAGGCATCCTCTTTATCCGCAGACTCTGGCCGAAATAGGTCTTCATATCTGCGAAACCAGGTATCAAAAGCCACGTTTGCATCTGCATCATAAACGAATTCTGAGATTTTAAGAAGACAATTGCAGCGAAGAAAATTTTCTTTTTGACGAAGTTGTCATCTAGGCTGTACATTCGTGTATTTATATCAAACGGATGGGAAAGTTCCAGAATAATGTAATTCTGAGATGCAACTACCAATGCCGTCGTTGGCTGTAGATGAATCGGCGGGGCGTGATATCTGTAGACCGGCAAGCATTTCCATCATTTTTAGCTGCTGTTCCATTAGTTTCTCTAAACACAGTGGTCCATCTTGAGCAATCCCGTCGCCAAATTTGTTATGTATGAATATCATGACCTTGTAGACTGCGAGCGAATCTAACTTAATCCGCTGGCTAATCTATCCTAATTGCACGTCAACAACAACAACAACAATAATACCGCCGGGCACGCAAGACAAAGAAAGAAGACTGGATGTTGATACGAGAGCTTTTACTGTCTTTACAACAGTCGAAAATGTCAAACCAAACTCCGTATCTATACAGTCATGAAAATCAACGTCACATTTAAAAAATATTAACAACCAATGGGAATTCAGTAAATTCAATCATGCAGGTGCGAGAAATAAATAATGATGCAGGTGCCAAAAATCAATATTGATGAGTCACCAGTGTATATATCAATTTTTACAGGCACGATCAGTTATGTCATAAATTAAAATCCTTAATTATCAAAAATCAATACCTTTTCAAAAGTTAAAATGGTTCAGTTATTGTGCAAGCATTCAGAACAGGTTCCTATAAATGTTAAGTTGTAACCCCTCACTAATGTCACAATCGAAGTTGAACCACAACACAAACTTCGTTCCGTTTCCTGCTGATAGTTGTGGTCAACCAGTGAACAGAATATATTTGGGCGAGTGCTATGTCCCCATTTGATTATTAGCTACTCCCGTAAGAGGAGAACGAACTGGGAAACTGCAAAATGGCACAAAATACAATTATTGGTAATACATCCTTGTGTCACTGCATGGTTGTCCAGCCTTCGCTTAAAGGCGTCCAAAGATGGTGCCATAGCTACATCTGCCGGTAAGGAATTCCAGGGACGGCAAACCCGCAGTGAAAAGAAGTGGGAGCGCACCCGGGTCCTTGCCCTCTGGTGAGCTATCCTTCTGGGATTTCCACGTGGGAGCCTATACCTACTCAATGGCAGAACACCTTTGTTTGGGTGATTCTGGTCATTTGTTATTTTGTAGGCAGTAATCAAATCCCCCCTAAGCCGACGGTAACTAAGTGTGAACAGGCCTAATTTCTTCAGCCTTTCATCATATGGTTTGTTTCGGAGACCAACCACTCCTTTTGTTGCCCGTCGTTGGACTCTTTCCAAGAGGTTGGCATCTCTTCTCAGCATTGGGGGTGCAATAATATTATGCACCTCAAGGTGTGGCCTGACGTATGTTTTGTACAACATTAGAAAGAGCTCAGGAGTGAGTGCACCTAACTGTCTATGCGTAAAGTGTATGACCGCATATGCCCTCGCTACATCCCCTGTGTAATTTACGCTTGTGTCCATTTTTTCCGTTAGAACTAGACCTAAGTCGCGTTCCGACGTTGTGCAGGACAAGCTTTCATTGCACAGGGTGTAACTTGCATTCTGCAGTCTACAGGTGCGCAACTTCACTACTTTGCACTTTTTCAAGTTGAAAGTCATGCCACTGGCCACCGCCCAGTCTTCCAGAAGGTTTAGGTCTTCCTGTAGCCTATCTGAGTCCTCCGGACACTTTATCGCCCTCCATATTTTTACGTCGTCAGCGTACAGGAGAGTCGGGCAGCTCAGACGGCGTGGTAGATCATTGATGAAAATCAAAAACATCAGTGGTCCTAGGATAGAACCCTGCGACACTCCTGATGACGATCTGTGCCAAGATGATCGGACTCGGTTAACCTTAGTGCAAAATTGCCTGTCGGCTAGGTAGTCCTTTAACCATGACAGAAGTGGCTCACCTATGCCTGCCTGGCTTATTTTATGTAGGAGAAGGTCATGGTGAACAGTGTCAAATGCCTTCTCAAAGTCTAGGAAGACCACATGGACTGGTACGTTCAAGTCCCAGCATGATGTCCAGTCGTCCCAAGCTGACAGTAGGTTAGTGACGCAGGATCTGCCTTTTCTGAAACCATGTTGGGCTTCATGTAGTATATTAGTCCTATCGAAATATTCCCTGATGTGGTCGTCAATAATACTTTCCAGTACTTTTGATACCACTGGGAGTAGAGCTACTGGTCTATAGCTAGCAGCGTTTTGCCTGTCCCCACCCTTGAAGATTGGAGAAAGGATGGCTCTTTTCCACTCCCTTGGCAGGGTCCCCGAATCCATTGAGTGTTGGAACAAGTCGCACAGGGGTCTACAGAGAGCCTCGGCGCACTGTTTCAGAACAGATGGCCTGATGTCATCACAACCTGGGGACTTCCCAGGTATGAGTCGCTGTAGCTTCCTTAGTACTATTGCGGGGTTTATTTGGGGAGTAGTCGCTAGGTCTTCCTCCTCTGAAATAGTGGTGCCACCATTTTGGTCCGTAACTGTAATATCCACATTGCTGTTTAGCTGTTTAGCGAAGGCTGAACTGAATGTTTCAGCCATCTCCAGACTAGTGAGATATTGACCGTTTGGGCCTACTAAGGCGCATGCCCCTTGGTTTGTCGGTTTTCTTTCCGACATGAATCGGTACAAGTTTTTAGGGTTTGATAGGAGTTTTTTAGCAAGGTTAGCCTGGAATGACCTTCTGTCCCTCCTAACTCTTGCATTACACCGGTTCCTGAGTTCGAGGTATGCATCATGGTCGGTCTGACTCTTAGATACACGCCACGTAAACCAAGCCTTCCGCTTTGCTTGCAGAATACGTTGCGTGCCTCTCTTCAACCATGACGTCTTTCTCCTGGGCTGTGTTGTGACTAAAGGGACGGTATCCGAGATTGCTGTATGGATAATCTTTTTTACCACTTCCCAGTGTTCATCCACAGATAGGTCGTCCCATGCTAAGGGCCAGTCTGCGTCGGACAAGAGCCTCCGCATTTCAGCATAGTCAGCCTTGCTGTAGCACAGACATGGTCGCGTAACATCCCATTGCAAACGCTCACGGAGGACAAGATCGAAACCTATGACTGCATGGTCACTGCTTCCCAGAGGAGTCATGATCTGGACCTTTTCGACGAGTAGCTGGTCACTAGTTAGAATATAATCTAGTTTTGATGACTTTCCACTAGGGCCCCACCTAGTGTCGTCTCCAACATTCTCAGTCAGTCCCGTGTTTCGAATAGTTTGCAGTAGGTTTCGGCCAAATTTTCCCTTAGCACACCCGGAGCCAAGGTTCAGTGATGGAGCATTGAAATCTCCAGCTATGGTGATTTGGTCGTAGCCCAAATCTCGTATTCCTGTGATAGTGCTGAGCAGTAGCTGATTGTGCTCTGCCCCACAGGTGGGAGATCGGTAGATGCCACCCAGTAAGTGCTTGGTGTGGCCTACGGTGAAATGACACCATATGGAGTCTGGGAGTTCGATAAGTGGTGGGTCCGTTGCGCGCACACATTTAAGTTGCCTATCAAAGTATATAGCAACTCCCCCTCCTTCCTTATTATCCCTGTCTCTCCTGACCAGTACCATATCACCTATACTGATTTCATTGTCGGCGATAGTGGGGTTTAGCCACGTTTCAGTGAAGATAATAATAATGATTTACTTTATTCCAAAAACAGTACTTGTGATACAGAATGGAATTTTCAGCATTAATCACAATATTGCATCTAATTTCCTCAAATTATAAATAAAAATTAATCATACACAGAAAATTTTCCACATTTACAATAGAGGTAGTGTCAAAAACATGCAGCATATAAAATGGAAATAGCAATAATAATGATAACAGCTAGGGTAATAATAATAAGAATTTAAGTGAAAATTGCCGTTGGCTTGTGCCACACAGTATTGTCAATGTGGTATAGAAATCCTAAAATGTTTAAAAATATTGAATATAATCTTCTCTTTACATGATATGGTGAAAAGAAAAACAAACATTACTGCCGTCATGGAGATAAGTTGGTGTTTGCAATTATGAGAGTAAAACAGAGAAGTAACAGGACCATAAATATAATAGAAATAATAAAAGTAAAACTCGAAGGTATATAAGGATGGATGGAGGAAATTGTTTATTTACTAGATGAAAAAAGGTTAGTTAATTCTTGCCTGACACTATTTTCATCACATAAAATACTTGCTGTCAAGTATGGTATCATAGAATTTTTATACTTAGATGTGCGAGCATACAGTTTTTTGAAGTTACTCCTTGTTCTACCTGAGGAGATAGATGCAAGGTGAAAGCTGAGCGTAAAGTGGATGCTCCAAGTCAGACAAAATCCCTCTAGCAAATTTTTTGCATGAAGTCAAATGCCTATCGACAACGACGTTAACTATGTGGTCCACGGGGACACCACTCACCCTACTGACAGTCTTCAACATTCTACGAATTGTGACATAGTCCTTTTTAAGCAAACCAGGAAAGAACAAGGGTGGACAAAAAAGAAGAATAGGTAGGATGCAAGAGTTTATGAACTGTAAGAGGAGGGGTTGAGTTATACCCGAGTGTCTTAACTTCTTAATGTAAAATGTCAGGCGGAATATTTTACTGGAGATTGCTAAGACATGGGAAGACCAGGAGAGATCAGAAGAGAGAATAAGTCCAAGATACTTAATTTCTGATTTGATTCCTAAATCATTGTCGTCAATTTTACAACTGTCATGAGAATCGATGACTTCTTTTAACTGTCGTTTACATCTTAAGCTGAAATTAACAGTTTGACACTTAGAAGGATTCAGTTTAAGACCGTTAGACTCAGACCATTTACTGACTTCCGATAGAAAGCTATTTATTTTAGTACAATCTAGCTGGAAGTTAACAGCCATTGAAACCGTTAAAACATCAGCATACTTAACAAGGTTTATTTCATCAGAGTGGGACAAGTCATGTAAGAAGAAAGAAAAAAGAAAAGGAGAAAGGACAGCGCCTTGAGGAGCACCAGCTCCAGTAGGTAATGAAGTGGAAGGCTTCCGTTTATACACAGTGTCCTGCAATCTCTCTGAGAAATAGGACTGTAACCAGTTAACAGCCCAACATGCTGTTTGACTAGCAGCAAGTTTATTTAATAAGATATCTGTAGAAGTACTTGAAGATTGAACGATCAATTCATGATTGTTTGCTCAAAACCAACTTCCCCAATTTTCGCGGAGGCATCAATACGACAGTCATCGTCTCATCGGTCGCTGTTCAGAAAGAAGTCAGAAGACAACTGTCAGAAACATTAGTTGTAACATTGTTTATATGTTGGTGTTACAATAAAGAATCCTCGAGTCGCAAATTGGTGTTTTGGTTTTTGCGTCCGTTATAACTAAGCGTTTCTGAGAAACTTCAAGGAACAGCGTGAGCCCGAGTGCAACAAGAGCTGGGCATTCACGGTATACGAGATGTGGCTGACAGTTTTTGACAGTGAAGTCACTTTCTAACGGCGGAAATAATTTCTGACGGATTCAGATAGCTGGTGACAGTTTGGATAGCCACCGTTCATCTTTTTCATTATTACTTTTGCTTACTGAATTACAACTCACCTTTTTACCAAAGTAATCTAATCCAGTAGGCAAGTAGGTAAAGGTTTGCCTGCCTCCTACTTGATAGGCAGCTTGCCTCATATTATTTGGCTTCAATGTATATAAGTGGGTTTAATTTTTAACCCGTAGTGTAATTCAGTCGCTGATTGCGTAAACACATCTGGTCACCTCGTTGCGTATTGTGTTTAAACGATTGGTTTTTGAACAATCAAGTGGATGGTAAGCGTCGGTGGCACAGTGATTATGACTCTCGTCGACCATGCACAGGGTCCGGGGTTCAATCCTCTGCCGACACACCTGATATCTATCCTTGACCTGCAAAATTTGGGCTACCGAAATCACATGCTGAAAATTCCATACCTGTACACAAAATAAGGTGTGGAATCAAGCTGTAATCAAAAAAAATAAATAAATAAATAAATTTCCTGGTGCCGGTCAAGTCCTCTTTGAACAAGCAATATCTGGAACATTTTTGGAATTGGGTCAAGTTCAACAATGCCTGGGTCAAAGAAGGGACAGAGTGTCTTGGATGCAAACAGGAAAGTAAGTCATTGTGACTTGTCTGTTAATTGTAACGATGTGTCTGATGTTAAGCATGACATGGTTGATGTTACTGTTTCGCCGTTCAGGGATAATAGGAACATCAAACTCCCTAAATTTGAACCACGATGTTTCGATGGAAACCCGGCTGATTATTTACAATTTGTAAACGAGTTTGAGATCATGCTGAGTGGTTTTCCATTAACTGATGAAATGAAATTAATGTATTTGATGAGATATTGCACTGGAATTGCTGCAAGAGCTATACAGTGTTGTAAGTTTATGAAGCCGAAAGAGGGCCACGATGAGGCTATGAGCATATTACGTCAAAGGTTTGGAAGACCTTCAATGATTGTAAGGAACGTATACGAAGCTGTCAATGGTAACGGCAGTCAACTTCAAGATGACTCCAAGGCACTTACTGAGTTTTTAGATAATCTTATGACTTATAAGAATACCTTGATTTCGATGAATTGCATGAATGACCTCAACTCGAGTTTTATACTAGAAGTAATAGCGAGACGCCTGCCTACTCGACTGCAAAGGAAGTGGGTGAAGATAAGCTCCCGTATGGAGGATGAGGGTGTCGAGCCAAAATTTGACGACATCCTGAAACTAGTAAAAGATAGTGTCAATCAATCTATGAGCAAGTTTGCCAGTATATTGAATCTCACCCCTAGAATAGAGCAGTCTGAGGGTAAAATGCAATCTTTGATGACGAATAGGCCTCAGAGAGGTGGATATCGAGAAGGCTCCATGATGTCTAGTAATGCATATAGACCTAGTGAGTGTAACAGCTTTTGTGGTAAATCCTCAACAAATAAGTTACAAGATGCAAGACAAACACGGTTGTGTTTTACACGTTTGCAAGAGGTGCATACAAAGGTGAGCTGTGAACCAGTGAGCAAGTTCAGTGATAAGCTAAATGTGAACTCCAGGCCTGACTCCGAATTGTGTGACGATAACGGTGCGATCAGGAATTCTATAATTGCAACTGGTAAGCCATTGTTGAATAGAGTGTCACAGAACAGAGTTATTGCTTCAGAGTGCAGTTCTCGCTCCACAAGTTTACAAGGTATTACTAGTCAGAGTGAAGGTATAAAATCCTTAGGGATTTGTGAGGAAGAACCCAAATCATCTACTGCTGTTAATAAAGAGTTTGAAAATGATGAAGTCGACCAGATAGATCATGGTAAATTGAATATTTGTGATAATGATCATGATAGTGCAGATTTGTCTTTGGTCGATGATGATGAAATGAGGGGAGTGCCTACTACTGCGAAGTTAAATAAGGGTTCTGTACAGCTCAAAGGTGAAGTAGAATTAAGTGCAGATGCAGTTGCAGAAGGTATGGATACTTGTGAGACCGTCAGTGTAATTGATCAAAGTTAAGCCCACCTATCACCAGATGCTACTGCTAAACCAGAGCTGATAGTAAAAGACAACAGTGGCAATCTTGCAGTTAGACAACTATCTGAAAGCCGAACAAGAACAGCTTCTGGTCCACCATTAAGTTCATCAACTGGTATCAATCAGTCATCGTTGGTGTTGTCATCCACAATGAAACAGACGCCCATCAACTCAAGTGTCTTGTACAATGACTATGATAGTAATGGTGCATTTGAAAAGACGAAAGATATTGCTCAGTTTAGTGAGGATAAGCCGGGTGTAAACGAGAGAGTAATTGTTAAATTGACTTGCACGAATAAAGGCATTTCTAGTTTCAAGTTACTATTTGAATGCTATTATCTTTGGTGTAAATTACTCTGTGTCTACGCTTGGTTGACCAGAAACGTCGCGTGTTTGTTCGTCACCTATATTCTACGATACAATGACATGAGTGTGTTGCCGTTGAAATTTGAGGATATAGATGATACAAGCAAGTCAGCAAATGAACTCTGCAACGATTTTCCAACCTAGGGCGTCAACCTGAGAAGGAATGTAGGCGTACTGCTGTAAGTCCTACAATTCTTCAAAGGGTAGTGCATCAATGAGCAGTCCAATGTGCTTGGTGTGTGATTTTGTACATATGTTCATATTGTGTATACTGAATTGATATCATCTGTCATCTAGCTGTTAGTAATTCCGTTTGTGTCCGAGCGTCTTACACTTGTATCATCAACCTGAAAAGGAATGTAGGCGTACTGCTGTAAGTCCTACAGTTCTTCAAGGGTAGTTCGTCAAGGCAGAATCCACCACATTTGATGTAGTGATTGTACATATGTTTGTGTTAAATAATTGTGTGAGTTCCAATTATTGTAATTGTTGGTTAATCTTGTGTGTGTCCGGACATTCCACAACTTACAATCGTCAACGTGAGAAGGGTTGCAGGCGTACTGGTGTAAGTCCTGCGATTCTTCAAAGGAATTCCATCGAGACATGATCGGCGAGTTTGTGTGTACTGTTTGTATATATGTGTGGTGTGTCATATCAATTGGTGTTTTTTGGATTCATTGTGTTTACTAGTTGTTTTCGTATCTTGTTTTTATTGCATAATTTTGTTACAATTTTCGTCGTGATTACTTCTGAAGTTGTGTCCACTCTTCTACATCTATGAATGAATTGATTGATATTAAGGACAGCAGATGGGGCGTATACGCCGGGGAGTCTAGGCTATTGTTGAGAATGAAATGCACACGGAGATAATTGTTAGCTGCGGTCCAACACGCCGGGGAGAAAGAGTGTAAACGACTGAGGCTCGCATACGTCACCTGTCAATGGAGTTGAAGATTGAACGATCAATTCTTGGTTGTTTGCTCAAAATCAACTTCCCCAATTTTCGCGGAGGCATCAATACGACAGTCATCGTCTCATCGGTCGCTGTTCAGAAAGAAGAGTAAAACATCGTCAGAAGTAATATTATGATTTATTATTGTAATATTTGTTCACAGACCTTAGTTCAATTATTATTTTTATATGTTGGTGTAACAATAAAGAATTCTCAAGCGGCCAATCGGTGTTTTGGTTTTTTCGTCCGTTATAACTAAGCGTTTCTGAAAACTTCAAGGAACAGCGTGGGCCCGAGCGTAGTAAGAGCTGGGCATTAACGGTTTATGAGACGTGGCTGACAGCTTCTGACAGTGAAGTCAGTTTTCGACGGTTTTGGACCGCTGGTGACAGTTTGGATAGTCACCGTTCATCTTTCCTGGTGCCGGTCAAGTCCTCTTTGAACAAGCAATATCTGGAACATTTTTGGAATTGGGTCAAGTTCAACAATGCCTGGGTCAAAGAAGGGACAGAGTGTCTTGGATGCAAACAGGAAAGTAAGTCATTGTGACTTGTCTGTTAATTGTAACGATGTGTCTGATGTTAAGCATGACATGGTTGATGTTACTGTTTCGCCGTTCAGGGATAATAGGAACATCAAACTCCCTAAATTTGAACCACGATGTTTCGATGGAAACCCGGCTGATTATTTACAATTTGTAAACGAGTTTGAGATCATGCTGAGTGGTTTTCCATTAACTGATGAATTGAAATTGATGTATTTGATGAGATATTGCACTGGAATTGCTGCAAGAGCTATACAGTGTTGTAAGTTTATGAAGCCGAAAGAGGGCCACGATGAGGCTATGAGCATATTACGTCAAAGGTTTGGAAGACCTTCAATGATTGTAAGGAACGTATACGAAGCTGTCAATGGTAACGGCAGTCAACTTCAAGATGACTCCAAGGCACTTACTGAGTTTTTAGATAATCTTATGACTTATAAGAATACCTTGATTTCGATGAATTGCATGAATGACCTCAACTCGAGTTTTATACTAGAAGTAATAGCGAGACGCCTGCCTACTCGACTGCAAAGGAAGTGGGTGAAGATAAGCTCCCGTATGGAGGATGAGGGTGTCGAGCCAAAATTTGACGACATCCTGAAACTAGTAAAAGATAGTGTCAATCAATCTATGAGCAAGTTTGCCAGTATATTGAATCTCACCCCTAGAATAGAGCAGTCTGAGGGTAAAATGCAATCTTTGATGACGAATAGGCCTCAGAGAGGTGGATATCGAGAAGGCTCCATGATGTCTAGTAATGCATATAGACCTAGTGAGTGTAACAGCTTTTGTGGTAAATCCTCAACAAATAAGTTACAAGATGCAAGACAAACACGGTTGTGTTTTACACGTTTGCAAGAGGTGCATACAAAGGTGAGCTGTGAACCAGTGAGCAAGTTCAGTGATAAGCTAAATGTGAACTCCAGGCCTGACTCCGAATTGTGTGACGATAACGGTGCGATCAGGAATTCTATAATTGCAACTGGTAAGCCATTGTTGAATAGAGTGTCACAGAATAGAGTTATTGCTTCAGAGTGCAGTTCTCGCTCCACAAGTTTACAAGGTATTACTAGTCAGAGTGAAGGTATAAAATCCTTAGGGATTTGTGAGGAAGAACCCAAATCATCTACTGCTGTTAATAAAGAGTTTGAAAATGATGAAGTCGACCAGATAGATCATGGTAAATTGAATATTTGTGATAATGATCATGATAGTGCAGATTTGTCTTTGGTCGATGATGATGAAATGAGGGGAGTGCCTACTACTGCGAAGTTAAATAAGGGTTCTGTACAGCTCAAAGGTGAAGTAGAATTAAGTGCAGATGCAGTTGCAGAAGGTATGGATACTTGTGAGACCGTCAGTGTAATTGATCAAAGTTAAGCCCACCTATCACCAGATGCTACTGCTAAACCAGAGCTGATAGTAAAAGACAACAGTGGCAATCTTGCAGTTAGACAACTATCTGAAAGCCGAACAAGAACAGCTTCTGGTCCACCATTAAGTTCATCAACTGGTATCAATCAGTCATCGTTGGTGTTGTCATCCACAATGAAACAGACGCCCATCAACTCAAGTGTCTTGTACAATGACTATGATAGTAATGGTGCATTTGAAAAGACGAAAGATATTGCTCAGTTTAGTGAGGATAAGCCGGGTGTAAACGAGAGAGTAATTGTTAAATTGACTTGCACGAATAAAGGCATTTCTAGTTTCAAGTTACTATTTGAATGCTATTATCTTTGGTGTAAATTACTCTGTGTCTACGCTTGGTTGACCAGAAACGTCGCGTGTTTGTTCGTCACCTATATTCTTCGATACAATGACATGAGTGTGTTGCCGTTGAAATTTGAGGATATAGATGATACAAGCAAGTTAGCAAATGAACTCTGCAACGATTTTCCAACCTAGGGCGTCAACCTGAGAAGGAATGTAGGCGTACTGCTGTAAGTCCTACAATTCTTCAAAGGGTAGTGCATCAATGAGCAGTCCAATGTGCTTGGTGTGTGATTTTGTACATATGTTCATATTGTGTATACTGAATTGATATCATCTGTCATCTAGCTGTTAGTAATTCCGTTTGTGTCCGAGCGTCTTACACTTGTATCATCAACCTGAAAAGGAATGTAGGCGTACTGCTGTAAGTCCTACAGTTCTTCAAGGGTAGTTCGTCAAGGCAGAATCCACCACATTTGATGTAGTGATTGTACATATGTTTGTGTTAAATAATTGTGTGAGTTCCAATTATTGTAATTGTTGGTTAATCTTGTGTGTGTCCGGACATTCCACAACTTACAATCGTCAACGTGAGAAGGGTTGCAGGCGTACTGGTGTAAGTCCTGCGATTCTTCAAAGGAATTCCATCGAGACATGATCGGCGAGTTTGTGTGTACTGTTTGTATATATGTGTGGTGTGTCATATCAATTGGTGTTTTTTGGATTCATTGTGTTTACTAGTTGTTTTCGTATCTTGTTTTTATTGCATAATTTTGTTACAATTTTCGTCGTGATTACTTCTGAAGTTGTGTCCACTCTTCTACATCTATGAATGAATTGATTGATATTAAGGACAGCAGATGGGGCGTATACGCCGGGGAGTCTAGGCTATTGTTGAGAATGAAATGCACACGGAGATAATTGTTAGCTGCGGTCCAACACGCCGGGGAGAAAGAGTGTAAACGACTGAGGCTCGCATACGTCACCTGTCAATGGAGTTGAAGATTGAACGATCAATTCTTGGTTGTTTGCTCAAAATCAACTTCCCCAATTTTCGCGGAGGCATCAATACGACAGTCATCGTCTCATCGGTCGCTGTTCAGAAAGAAGAGTAAAACATCGTCAGAAGTAATATTATGATTTATTATTGTAATATTTGTTCACAGACCTTAGTTCAATTATTATTTTTATATGTTGGTGTAACAATAAAGAATTCTCAAGCGGCCAATCGGTGTTTTGGTTTTTTCGTCCGTTATAACTAAGCGTTTCTGAGAAACTTCAAGGAACAGCGTGGGCCCGAGCGTAGTAAGAGCTGGGCATTAACGGTTTATGAGACGTGGCTGACAGCTTCTGACAGTGAAGTCAGTTTTCGACGGTTTTGGACCGCTGGTGACAGTTTGGATAGTCACCGTTCATCTTTCCTGGTGCCGGTCAAGTCCTCTTTGAACAAGCAATATCTGGAACATTTTTGGAATTGGGTCAAGTTCAACAATGCCTGGGTCAAAGAAGGGACAGAGTGTCTTGGATGCAAACAGGAAAGTAAGTCATTGTGACTTGTCTGTTAATTGTAACGATGTGTCTGATGTTAAGCATGACATGGTTGATGTTACTGTTTCGCCGTTCAGGGATAATAGGAACATCAAACTCCCTAAATTTGAACCACGATGTTTCGATGGAAACCCGGCTGATTATTTACAATTTGTAAACGAGTTTGAGATCATGCTGAGTGGTTTTCCATTAACTGATGAAATGAAATTAATGTATTTGATGAGATATTGCACTGGAATTGCTGCAAGAGCTATACAGTGTTGTAAGTTTATGAAGCCGAAAGAGGGCCACGATGAGGCTATGAGCATATTACGTCAAAGGTTTGGAAGACCTTCAATGATTGTAAGGAACGTATACGAAGCTGTCAATGGTAACGGCAGTCAACTTCAAGATGACTCCAAGGCACTTACTGAGTTTTTAGATAATCTTATGACTTATAAGAATACCTTGATTTCGATGAATTGCATGAATGACCTCAACTCGAGTTTTATACTAGAAGTAATAGCGAGACGCCTGCCTACTCGACTGCAAAGGAAGTGGGTGAAGATAAGCTCCCGTATGGAGGATGAGGGTGTCGAGCCAAAATTTGACGACATCCTGAAACTAGTAAAAGATAGTGTCAATCAATCTATGAGCAAGTTTGCCAGTATATTGAATCTCACCCCTAGAATAGAGCAGTCTGAGGGTAAAATGCAATCTTTGATGACGAATAGGCCTCAGAGAGGTGGATATCGAGAAGGCTCCATGATGTCTAGTAATGCATATAGACCTAGTGAGTGTAACAGCTTTTGTGGTAAATCCTCAACAAATAAGTTACAAGATGCAAGACAAACACGGTTGTGTTTTACACGTTTGCAAGAGGTGCATACAAAGGTGAGCTGTGAACCAGTGAGCAAGTTCAGTGATAAGCTAAATGTGAACTCCAGGCCTGACTCCGAATTGTGTGACGATAACGGTGCGATCAGGAATTCTATAATTGCAACTGGTAAGCCATTGTTGAATAGAGTGTCACAGAATAGAGTTATTGCTTCAGAGTGCAGTTCTCGCTCCACAAGTTTACAAGGTATTACTAGTCAGAGTGAAGGTATAAAATCCTTAGGGATTTGTGAGGAAGAACCCAAATCATCTACTGCTGTTAATAAAGAGTTTGAAAATGATGAAGTCGACCAGATAGATCATGGTAAATTGAATATTTGTGATAATGATCATGATAGTGCAGATTTGTCTTTGGTCGATGATGATGAAATGAGGGGAGTGCCTACTACTGCGAAGTTAAATAAGGGTTCTGTACAGCTCAAAGGTGAAGTAGAATTAAGTGCAGATGCAGTTGCAGAAGGTATGGATACTTGTGAGACCGTCAGTGTAATTGATCAAAGTTAAGCCCACCTATCACCAGATGCTACTGCTAAACCAGAGCTGATAGTAAAAGACAACAGTGGCAATCTTGCAGTTAGACAACTATCTGAAAGCCGAACAAGAACAGCTTCTGGTCCACCATTAAGTTCATCAACTGGTATCAATCAGTCATCGTTGGTGTTGTCATCCACAATGAAACAGACGCCCATCAACTCAAGTGTCTTGTACAATGACTATGATAGTAATGGTGCATTTGAAAAGACGAAAGATATTGCTCAGTTTAGTGAGGATAAGCCGGGTGTAAACGAGAGAGTAATTATTAAATTGACTTGCACGAATAAAGGCATTTCTAGTTTCAAGTTACTATTTGAATGCTATTATCTTTGGTGTAAATTACTCTGTGTCTACGCTTGGTTGACCAGAAACGTCGCGTGTTTGTTCGTCACCTATATTCTACGATACAATGACATGAGTGTGTTGCCGTTGAAATTTGAGGATATAGATGATACAAGCAAGTCAGCAAATGAACTCTGCAACGATTTTCCAACCTAGGGCGTCAACCTGAGAAGGAATGTAGGCGTACTGCTGTAAGTCCTACAATTCTTCAAAGGGTAGTGCATCAATGAGCAGTCCAATGTGCTTGGTGTGTGATTTTGTACATATGTTCATATTGTGTATACTGAATTGATATCATCTGTCATCTAGCTGTTAGTAATTCCGTTTGTGTCCGAGCGTCTTACACTTGTATCATCAACCTGAAAAGGAATGTAGGCGTACTGCTGTAAGTCCTACAGTTCTTCAAGGGTAGTTCGTCAAGGCAGAATCCACCACATTTGATGTAGTGATTGTACATATGTTTGTGTTAAATAATTGTGTGAGTTCCAATTATTGTAATTGTTGGTTAATCTTGTGTGTGTCCGGACATTCCACAACTTACAATCGTCAACGTGAGAAGGGTTGCAGGCGTACTGGTGTAAGTCCTGCGATTCTTCAAAGGAATTCCATCGAGACATGATCGGCGAGTTTGTGTGTACTGTTTGTATATATGTGTGGTGTGTCATATCAATTGGTGTTTTTTGGATTCATTGTGTTTACTAGTTGTTTTCGTATCTTGTTTTTATTGCATAATTTTGTTACAATTTTCGTCGTGATTACTTCTGAAGTTGTGTCCACTCTTCTACATCTATGAATGAATTGATTGATATTAAGGACAGCAGATGGGGCGTATACGCCGGGGAGTCTAGGCTATTGTTGAGAATGAAATGCACACGGAGATAATTGTTAGCTGCGGTCCAACACGCCGGGGAGAAAGAGTGTAAACGACTGAGGCTCGCATACGTCACCTGTCAATGGAGTTGAAGATTGAACGATCAATTCTTGGTTGTTTGCTCAAAATCAACTTCCCCAATTTTCGCGGAGGCATCAATACGACAGTCATCGTCTCATCGGTCGCTGTTCAGAAAGAAGAGTAAAACATCGTCAGAAGTAATATTATGATTTATTATTGTAATATTTGTTCACAGACCTTAGTTCAATTATTATTTTTATATGTTGGTGTAACAATAAAGAATTCTCAAGCGGCCAATCGGTGTTTTGGTTTTTTCGTCCGTTATAACTAAGCGTTTCTGAGAAACTTCAAGGAACAGCGTGGGCCCGAGCGTAGTAAGAGCTGGGCATTAACGGTTTATGAGACGTGGCTGACAGCTTCTGACAGTGAAGTCAGTTTTCGACGGTTTTGGACCGCTGGTGACAGTTTGGATAGTCACCGTTCATCTTTCCTGGTGCCGGTCAAGTCCTCTTTGAACAAGCAATATCTGGAACATTTTTGGAATTGGGTCAAGTTCAACAATGCCTGGGTCAAAGAAGGGACAGAGTGTCTTGGATGCAAACAGGAAAGTAAGTCATTGTGACTTGTCTGTTAATTGTAACGATGTGTCTGATGTTAAGCATGACATGGTTGATGTTACTGTTTCGCCGTTCAGGGATAATAGGAACATCAAACTCCCTAAATTTGAACCACGATGTTTCGATGGAAACCCGGCTGATTATTTACAATTTGTAAACGAGTTTGAGATCATGCTGAGTGGTTTTCCATTAACTGATGAAATGAAATTAATGTATTTGATGAGATATTGCACTGGAATTGCTGCAAGAGCTATACAGTGTTGTAAGTTTATGAAGCCGAAAGAGGGCTACGATGAGGCTATGAGCATATTACGTCAAAGGTTTGGAAGACCTTCAATGATTGTAAGGAACGTATACGAAGCTGTCAATGGTAACGGCAGTCAACTTCAAGATGACTCCAAGGCACTTACTGAGTTTTTAGATAATCTTATGACTTATAAGAATACCTTGATTTCGATGAATTGCATGAATGACCTCAACTCGAGTTTTATACTAGAAGTAATAGCGAGACGCCTGCCTACTCGACTGCAAAGGAAGTGGGTGAAGATAAGCTCCCGTATGGAGGATGAGGGTGTCGAGCCAAAATTTGACGACATCCTGAAACTAGTAAAAGATAGTGTCAATCAATCTATGAGCAAGTTTGCCAGTATATTGAATCTCACCCCTAGAATAGAGCAGTCTGAGGGTAAAATGCAATCATTGATGACGAATAGGCCTCAGAGAGGTGGATATCGAGAAGGCTCCATGATGTCTAGTAATGCATATAGACCTAGTGAGTGTAACAGCTTTTGTGGTAAATCCTCAACAAATAAGTTACAAGATGCAAGACAAACACGGTTGTGTTTTACACGTTTGCAAGAGGTGCATACAAAGGTGAGCTGTGAACCAGTGAGCAAGTTCAGTGATAAGCTAAATGTGAACTCCAGGCCTGACTCCGAATTGTGTGACGATAACGGTGCGATCAGGAATTCTATAATTGCAACTGGTAAGCCATTGTTGAATAGAGTGTCACAGAATAGAGTTATTGCTTCAGAGTGCAGTTCTCGCTCCACAAGTTTACAAGGTATTACTAGTCAGAGTGAAGGTATAAAATCCTTAGGGATTTGTGAGGAAGAACCCAAATCATCTACTGCTGTTAATAAAGAGTTTGAAAATGATGAAGTCGACCAGATAGATCATGGTAAATTGAATATTTGTGATAATGATCATGATAGTGCAGATTTGTCTTTGGTCGATGATGATGAAATGAGGGGAGTGCCTACTACTGCGAAGTTAAATAAGGGTTCTGTACAGCTCAAAGGTGAAGTAGAATTAAGTGCAGATGCAGTTGCAGAAGGTATGGATACTTGTGAGACCGTCAGTGTAATTGATCAAAGTTAAGCCCACCTATCACCAGATGCTACTGCTAAACCAGAGCTGATAGTAAAAGACAACAGTGGCAATCTTGCAGTTAGACAACTATCTGAAAGCCGAACAAGAACAGCTTCTGGTCCACCATTAAGTTCATCAACTGGTATCAATCAGTCATCGTTGGTGTTGTCATCCACAATGAAACAGACGCCCATCAACTCAAGTGTCTTGTACAATGACTATGATAGTAATGGTGCATTTGAAAAGACGAAAGATATTGCTCAGTTTAGTGAGGATAAGCCGGGTGTAAACGAGAGAGTAATTATTAAATTGACTTGCACGAATAAAGGCATTTCTAGTTTCAAGTTACTATTTGAATGCTATTATCTTTGGTGTAAATTACTCTGTGTCTACGCTTGGTTGACCAGAAACGTCGCGTGTTTGTTCGTCACCTATATTCTACGATACAATGACATGAGTGTGTTGCCGTTGAAATTTGAGGATATAGATGATACAAGCAAGTCAGCAAATGAACTCTGCAACGATTTTCCAACCTAGGGCGTCAACCTGAGAAGGAATGTAGGCGTACTGCTGTAAGTCCTACAATTCTTCAAAGGGTAGTGCATCAATGAGCAGTCCAATGTGCTTGGTGTGTGATTTTGTACATATGTTCATATTGTGTATACTGAATTGATATCATCTGTCATCTAGCTGTTAGTAATTCCGTTTGTGTCCGAGCGTCTTACACTTGTATCATCAACCTGAAAAGGAATGTAGGCGTACTGCTGTAAGTCCTACAGTTCTTCAAGGGTAGTTCGTCAAGGCAGAATCCACCACATTTGATGTAGTGATTGTACATATGTTTGTGTTAAATAATTGTGTGAGTTCCAATTATTGTAATTGTTGGTTAATCTTGTGTGTGTCCGGACATTCCACAACTTACAATCGTCAACGTGAGAAGGGTTGCAGGCGTACTGGTGTAAGTCCTGCGATTCTTCAAAGGAATTCCATCGAGACATGATCGGCGAGTTTGTGTGTACTGTTTGTATATATGTGTGGTGTGTCATATCAATTGGTGTTTTTTGGATTCATTGTGTTTACTAGTTGTTTTCGTATCTTGTTTTTATTGCATAATTTTGTTACAATTTTCGTCGTGATTACTTCTGAAGTTGTGTCCACTCTTCTACACCTATGAATGAATTGATTGATATTAAGGACAGCAGATGGGGCGTATACGCCGGGGAGGCTAGGCTATTGTTGAGAATGACATGCACACGGAGATAATTGTTAGCTGCGGTCCGACACGCCGGGGAGAAAGAGTGTAAACGACTGAAGCTCGCTTGCGTCACCGCTACTAGGACTGTGGCGGAATGATTGGGAAGCGATTTCAGTGTTAATTAGTAGTGAGTAGACACGAGGATGTGTGTAGAATATCTTGAGGTGCTGCTATGATCACGTTGCATTCTGCAAGTGTCATTCAAGCAAGTGGTGACTGTGTTGCAAGATGTCAATTGGACACCTTTAACTGGAAGGAGGAGGTCGTCATTGATGTGTGAGATTGTGCTGTGAGTATTCTTGTGGTGTGTTGGCTTTTCTGTTTGTTTTCCATTTCAGCTCTGTCCGTGTGACCCAGGTTCTCTCAATGGCATCCAAGTCAACGTGTATTGGTCGTGAAGGAAAAAAGGGTTGGATCCCTTTTTTGCCGGGGAGTGTCAATGGAGTTGAAGATTGAACGATCAATTCTTGGTTGTTTGCTCAAAATCAACTTCCCCAATTTTCGCGGAGGCATCAATACGACAGTCATCGTCTCATCGGTCGCTGTTCAGAAAGAAGAGTAAAACATCGTCAGAAGTAATATTATGATTTATTATTGTAATATTTATTCACAGACCTTAGTTCAATTATTATTTTTATATGTTGGTGTAACAATAAAGAATTCTCAAGCGGCCAATCGGTGTTTTGGTTTTTTCGTCCGTTATAACTAAGCGTTTATGAGAAACTTCATGTGGTGATTGACAATTTCTATCTCTGTATTGTTTAAATACTTACTGTTGACTGTTTATATGTTTCTTATATGAATTGCATTCTAATTCCGCTAAATACAAATTACTAATTGCTGCCCTCTCTGGGTTTTGATTAGATTCCTATAATTCCGTCATCCCGGTATATTAATATTTCAATTACAATAAATTACTACAAATTGGCGTCGCGATGGAGCTAAGTAACCTGGGAAAATTTCCTCTTAATGGTTCTCCGCGGGAGATTGCTGATTATTTGGAATGCTTTGATGCCTGGTGCATTTCCAAGAATGTTCGGGATGATAAAATACCTGCTCATTTCATCACCGCTATTGGTCTTGATGCATATAACCTGGTGAAGAATCTGGCATTTCCAGATAAACCCATTTCTATGTCATATGACAAGATCCGTGAGCTTCTGACAAATCACTTTCATGTGACTACATTTGAGACGAGAGAGAGGGCTCACTTCAACAAACTAGTACGTTCTCCCAATCAGAAGATTAGAGACTTCATTCTTCAACTTCAAATTCAAGCCTCAAAGTGTAATTTTGGAGATCAGCTGCATACACAACTACGTGATCGTCTAATTGCTGGAATCAACATTCCTAAATTAGAGAAGGAGTTAATTCAGATTCCTTCTTGTACCTTTCAAACTGCTAAAGAGGTATGTATTACATATGAAGATGTCCATAATGAATACTCTGCTCCCACTACGTCAGTATCTGATGTCATGCTGTCTAAAGTCGAAAATACAAGTGTTCATGGAAAGAAATGCAAACTGCCGTCCACAGGTAATAGAATGCAGCGAGAGATCAAAAACATTAAACCGTGTTTATCCTGTGGAAAGTTACATCTACGAAGCACTTGCCGTTTTCAGAGTGCTAAGTGCTATAAATGTGGTAAAGTTGGACACATCAAGACGGTTTGCAGAAGTTCAAATACTTATGTTGCTCAACATTCTTATAATTCTCCCAAGCTGTCTAGTAAAATGGAGTCTATGTGTCTTTCAACTTTTCAAAATACTCAAGCTAATCCAACGAAAACCTCCACTGCAAGTTCAGCAACGCAAGTATCAACTGTATTCAAAAATGAGGTAGCTAAGTTGCAATGTGAACTGTCGAAAGCACGAAAAGACCTGAATGAGATGAGAGAGCAACTGAATAAAATTGAGGAATTACTGCATATGCATAGACTACGTCTGGTGAATCCAGAGCATACAAGTTCTTGTGAAAGTCCTGCAAAACTATTCAAATCTCGAATTCTCAAAAAGCATCTGATGTCCACTACTTCTAATGTACATTATTACAAAGATAATAACTACAGACCTTCTGTTGGAATTATACTACAAAAAATGGGAAATCGAGTGGTGAAGATATTAGACATCAAAGATCACTCAGTTCATAACGGACACCTGGACAAAGTGACAATAAATGAAGTAGGTCGTTCCAATTATAATATTATTCATTCCGCTAATAATCCTGATCTTGTAGATAATTCAGAAATAAGTCCAGATAGTACTGATGAAAATAATATCACAGAATCAGTTAGGTCGAAGCTACTTGCAAGCAGACCGAGACATCGTTATAAATACGCGAGGAGATATTCGAGGTGTGGCGGATGTGGTGATTGACAATTACTATCTCTGTATTGTTTAAATACTTACTGTTGACTGTTGATATGTTTCTTATATGAATTGCATTCTAATTCCGCTAAATACAAATTACTAATTGCTGCCCTCTCTGGGTTTTGATTAGATTCCTATAATTCCGTCATCCCGGTATACTAATACTTCAAGTAAAATAAATTACTACACTTCAAGGAACAGCGTGAGCCCGAGCGTAGGAAGAGCTGGGCATTGACGGTTTACGAGACGTGACTGATAATGTCCCTAGGGACCGAGTCGAAAGCAGATTTATATTCTAGGAAGGCAACACGAACAAATTTAGCCCCCTTGTCTAGACTGGAAGCAATGTTATGATATAAGACGGCAGCTGCATCTAAAGTGCTTCTACTGTGCTTATAGGCGAATTGTTTAGGGTCATTAAAGGATTTAAGCGAAGTTTCAAGACTAGGTAAAAGTAATTTCTCCATAGTTTTCAAAAAAGGAGAGGTAATAGCAATGGGTCTAAATTTGACACATGCTCCAGTGGATGATTTAGGTATGGGTACAACTTTAATGTCCTTCCAAACGGCAGGCACAATATTATCGGAAAAAGATTTGTTAAATAGATCATTGAGAGGGTAACACAGAATATCAGAACATTTTTTAAAAATAATACTAGGTACATAATCGGGACCTAAGTTCTGGGAAGAGTTTAGAGACTCGAGGCACTTTTGAACATCACTTGTGTTAAAACCTGGAAAGGGGCTATTATTAACACAAGTGATTCTGGGAAGCATGGCATTTGAGAGAGAGTAAATAAAAGATTTGTTAAGAGTACATACATCAAAAGAATATGGAATATTGTTTATCTGCTTACCACCAGTGATTTCCTTAAATAGTTTCCACATATTTGAAGCATTTTTGCAGGATATGAATTTCTGCTTATATATTACATTCAACCTCTGCATTTCATACTTAATTAAGAAGTTAGTTCTTTTTACACCACTTTTATCTTTCATCTTATATAATTTTTCCTTCTCTCTACGAAGCTTTTTAAGTTGAAGCGAGGAGAACCGGTCAAATTTGACGAATAGTGTTTCTTTTGGACAGCAAATTTCAAAACAGAATTTCAGATAGGATGTAATATTAGAGATATTGTCATCGAGTGAATCATCATTAAACAAATCCCATCTGGTGTCACTGAGCATGTTTCTAAGATGATGTTCGTTCTCATTTGAGTAACATCTGTGAACAACTTTCTTAGACAAGTTTGAGAAGGCTTCACTGTGTAACTTACCGTAAATTTTGGGCAAGACTCGTACAATACAGTGATCAGAATTGAAGATCGGAGCTCTTTTACAAGCTTCGTATATTCCAGAATCATTTATAAACACTAAATCAAGTGAATTATCTTGTCGAGTTGGGAAGCTAACAACATTTTCATGGCCCAGCAGTGTAATAAAACTGCAGTTGCTGAAGTTGAAGTCGCCAGTCACTATAGATAAGGAGTTACCGAATGAAGCAGCAGCAAATACAGTGAATTCATCAGCGAAGATCGATAGTTCTGAGGGACTGCGACAAGGTGTGACATAGATATTTGTGACAAAAATGAAGCTTTACTTAGATAAGTGTTTAGGTCGACATCTAACATTTATACAATCAATATTGTCATTTGAGAATTTGAAGCAGACGTTGTTGGCAGTAGACCGCTGAGAATTGCTAAAAGTGGCAACACCACGACCTCTCTTCTTCTTTGAGCTGCATCGGTCTTGTCTGTACATTGTGAACCTACTTAAGGAGACTAAATTATCGTCATATGAATCGTGGAGCCAAGTTTCTTGAAGAGTAATTACACCGGAATTACAATATACATTTGAGTATAATAGAGAATGCAAGTAGTTAATCTCGTTCGATAATGACCTCCATTTTATGCTCATAAGCACAGGAACAGTCATCTGATGCATTGGAGTACACTGTAATGATCTCCGCCAACCTCCATGATGCTTTTTCTTAACGTTATTATATGCTCGTAAATCAACAGGTTGAAAACATTTTAAATAATCGCGAGAGTGAACAATACGATTAGGATACAAAAGTGAATGATTAAAACAAAATAAATCCTAGGAAATAGATGCAATATATAGGATGGAAATTTTGGTAGCCTAAGATTTAAGCAGGCCGCCAATGGAGAATGATTATTTCCGGTTGAACGTGTGCTTGGAGATTTCGAAGTTCACTTACTTTTCCTCTCGGCCCCCTCACATTGCTACATAGGCAACTGACAGTGAGTCTAACAACCGCAGAGTGTTGTGGTGTAGTTGACGTGAAACTGTCTGCTGATGGGGAACTTGATGTTGGAACTAGTTGGCCGATTCCGATAGAACCGGTCCGTTGTAGTTTTTTCAATGGATTTAGGCAGGACACTTGGGTGACACAGACTGTTATTCTCAGAACTGCATCGCTCTAGTGTCACCGAAGCTTGGGGACGTATTAAAGCCTCAGTTTGCTGCCTCCTTATTTTTCGGGGTCTGCTTTTACAGCATCGGATGTGTCCTCCATTTTTCCCTTGGTCTCATACCACCGTTGAAGTGCTATGGACAACTGCTCCGGGGAGTTGAATGTGACACACAGCAGCTTTGGAGAGTCAATCAGTGTTAGATGAGCGGGACGAGGTGGTCGGAAAATGGAGATGGCTCCAGAAGCGCCAGGGGCCGTCTGAGATGACAGCCATCTCCATTGCTGTACGTCGTGCATGTGTTTTTCACAAGCAGTGCCGGTTTCCAGCTCCGGAACACCGTGTACCACCATAGAGGTGGAAGGCATCAGTTCCGGTGACTCCCTCGCCATATGTCTGAGAGACCATGGTCTATCTTGTCTCGCCCTTATGTTAGAACTTCTGTCCAGGGCTAGTGCCTGAGCCATTAACAGTACTTTTTCGGCCCCTTCGGCAGAGTCCAGTGTAACGCGTAATGGGGGTGGTTTACCCTGAGGCGTGTAAACACCCCTGTACAGCCTGCACAATTTTGCTGAACTAATGTTCAGACCTAGTTTGCCGCACATGTTGGACCACTGTTCCTGATCAAACATGGCCCGTTGTTCGAGCAAGCTACCGTTGCTCACAGGCACGTCAAAGAGGATGAGAGAGTTAGACCGACTATCCTCAGACTTAGGTTTGGCCTTCGGCTTCTTGCAGTCCTTTGCATCATTAGCAACAATAGGCTTAACCGGTATCTGGCCAACCTTTTTTGTGTTGCTAGGCTTGCTAGTGGATACAAGTGGTGCCTTTGTAGTTTTGCCTTCCCCTGATGTGGATGCAACCTTGCTAATCTTCACCTTGTGAAAATTGGCATTTCCAGTCAGTAGGGCTGGTACGTCCTTCTTTAAGTCTTTGACCAGTTTTGGCAGTGTGGTTTTAGCAGGGGGGAGCTGCATGAGGCTGTGTTGGGGCACAAGAACGTGTTGTTTCTGCTATCCGCAGATACGCTTTGTGGGACTATGCCAGGGCGACAAAGTGGGCAAATGTACCAAAACCATGGGCATAGGTTATTTCTCATAAACTCATAGTATGCTTTCGGTACCTCTTTGTCACAACGGCAGTGCACCCATCGTCTGCAAAAATTACATTCAAACGCTAAATCAGTTTTAGAAACTGTGATGCTGCACGCCTGACGTTCATCTCCTTTCCTTGATGGCTCCTTTGAAGTCTTATGACGTCTTGAACGTTTCCTTTTAGGCTTGCTGTTTTTCGCACACTAGCCTACAGTTGACGCAGGGGTAGAATCCTGTCCTTCTGGTATTGCCTGTGCCGTTTCAGTACTAGACTATGGCAATGCAGGCGTAGTATCAGGACAGACGAAAGCTACACAAGACTTTAGAATCGGTATGCGGGAAGGGGTTGAAATCCCTGGGTTTTTTCCTTGCCTGGCTGAAGCCCTTGTGACTACAGATTACGGCATTTTAGTGGCTTTTTTAAGGCTACTTTCGACAACCATATTAACAATTACTATAAACTATGCTATATACGACAAAGAAAGCAACAGTTTCTATCCGAAAGAACAAGAATAAGATTGAAAAAGTATAAGGGAAGGAAAAGAAAAGGTTTTCGACTTTACCTAGTACTTTCTGGATGATCGGCTTCACGGCAATTACGTGGTAGACCAACAAGTCTTGTTTCTCGGAACGAGTGAGGAAGATGCTGCTACAAAAGTAGCACCTGAAGCTTTGGCAGAAGTTCGAGACAGCTGGACTTACCACACTGAGATTTATTATGTAAGTAATGGTTGAATTAAATTCACCGGCTAGGAAGATCAGGTTTCCCAAACGGATGATTCACAGAATTGGTATTTTCCGGTTGGAGAGGAAAAAGCACGTCGTATTCAAGGAGCGCGCGTGGCTTTGCAAAAGACTACTCATGAAGTTCGAAAGTCTTGGTATCAAAGGCAGCTTACTAAATTGGCTCAGGGAATTCCTCATAAGTAGGAGACAGAGGGTTAGGATCAACTCAAAACTCTCCTCTTGGATAGCAGTGCGTAGCGGAGTGCCACAAGGCACGTACTCGGACCTCTCTTAATTATTTTGAGAATGAATGCTCATGATCAATGCGGCGAAATGTGCAGCCGTGAGCATCGGACAAGTTAGCATCAGTCCCTAAGAACTAGAGTTCAGACTCATTTTGATTTGGGTGGCGTAGTGAGTCACAACTTATGAACTACGGAACGTTGTCGTTGTGGCGTCTGTACTTAGTTTCGTATCTTTATGGGGAATTCGTAGAGCGTTTACCTGAATCACGATGTTTAAAATTTTAAATAGCAACTATGGACCTGACCTATTCTCTCTTTTCCTTCCCACCAGGTTGGAACACCTAAGGGGATATAGAGGGGGAGTTCAGAAGCTAAGAAAAAAATAATATTGCTATTGAGTACTGTTTCTCACACCGAGCAATAAACTATTGGATCCGGCTCCCAGAAGTGTCCGAAACCTCAACTGATTCATTCAAGAAGGGTTCGGACAAGCACAGTAATTTAGTAGAAAAGGATTAACATAGGCTCCAAGTCTTATATACCTAACCAATAAATCTGAAATCTGAATGCGTCAGACAACCAATGTACCTGACCCCACAGCGACAGGTGGACTTGTAGCGGTAAATAATTCCCCAAAATTATTGACCACAGCAATCACTCATTGGATGCTGACCACCACTGTTTAAGTCGACTTGTTTAGCTGAAGGCTTCCGGTCAAGCATCCCCGCCATTTGGTACCCCGTCGTGTCACGTGCACGATCACTAGCTAGCTAAGCGTTCGTCTAACGGCTTCTTTTGGTTCCTAAATATATCTCTTGGTTTGGACGATCAATAATTGGCTTTTGCTTTGTCTTTGGTACGCGAGAATAAATTAATTAGAAGTTGTTGAACGAGATATCCGTCAACATTTAAACTGGTGAGCCCAACCGCGAACTTCATCCACGATAAATCCGCAGATAACCCCGGTGAGTTCGTTCCATTTTGTATTTGTTCTTGTACCATATATTATTCGACATAATTTTCGTCATGAGTGATCTTAGTCCCAAGGTCATCCGTATCCGCTCAACTCCTAAAACCATTCAGCTCGTACCATACTGGCCAGATAATGCTGAAACGTGGTTTCTGCTAGCTGAAGCAGATTTTTGTGAGCATGGGATAACCGATCAACGTTCACAGTTACTTGCAGTTATTCACGCCCTACCGCGGGAATTCAGCAAGTACGTAACATCACAGATGTTCAGTCCCGAGGTAAGTAACTCGTACGAGTTGCTCAAAGCATCCCTCCTCAGGAGAAACGTTCTCACGGACCGACAACGTCTAGATGAATTATTTCGTAACATCGAGTTAGGAGATCAGTCAGCCGTGAGCATGCTGACAAGAATGAGAGAAGTCGTTGGCCAAAGTCAGTTCGACGAAGGACTATTTAGAGAACTCTTCTTAACCAAGCTGCCACAGTCTGTACAGACCGTACTTGTGACACTTCAGGGTACTGTAATAGAGGACTTAGCTATTACTGCAGATAGGATTCTAGAAATAACTAAACGGTCAGTTCCCGAAATATGCTCGATGACTAAGCAGACTTCGAGTAAGGATCCTGCAATGATAGAGTTATGCAACTCCATCCAGCAGATGTTTAGGTCAAACATGCATTCTAACTCCTCCGACCGTCGTCCTAAATCTCCTCAACGCAGGAACTCGCGTGGTCGATCTAAGTCCAAACCACGTTCACTGAAAAACCCTGACTGGTGCTGGTACCACAACACCTATGGCCAAGAAGCGAAGTGTTGCCGTAAGCCTTGTAACTTCGGAAATGTCTCAAAGTCTGTGGGAAACTATCCCGCCGGCACGCGTTAGCGGCAACCGTCGCCGGTGGCACTAGCCGCCTACTTTACATCCATGATGTGATAAGCCAGACTCGATACTTAGTCGACACAGGCGCCGAAGTCAGCGTCCTTCCTGCTACAGCAGCAGATCGACAGAAGGAACCTACCTTCAACTTACAGGCTGCAAATGGAAAACCAATCGCAACCTTTGGTAGGAAATACGTCTATCTGAACGTAGGTTTACGCAAACCTATTCGATGGATTTTCCTTCTCGCTGACGTTACAATGCCCATCATTGGCACGGACCTACTTAATCATCATGATTTACTCGTAGACGTCCGCCGAAAACGACTGATTGACAATACTACTAGTCTGTCTATCAAAGGCATCAACTACATAGGCCCTAGTTTGTCACCCGTTAAGATAAAGGCAATTCTTGATCCAACTTTTCAACCTATGTTGACAAGTATCCGGAACTTAACTGCCCGTCGAACGACCTACCGTGCATAACCAGCAATGTTATGCACCACATCATTACCACAGGACAACCTGTGACATCTAAAGCACGACGATTAGCTCCTGACAAACTGAGAATCGCCAGGAATGAATTTGACCATATGCTTACCCTTGGCATCATTC
Source organism: Trichobilharzia regenti (assembly GCA_944472135.2). Lineage (NCBI taxonomy): Eukaryota > Metazoa > Platyhelminthes > Trematoda > Strigeidida > Schistosomatidae > Trichobilharzia > Trichobilharzia regenti. The sequence continues at coordinate 107,596,551 of OX235265.1, read as the reverse complement.
GACCTTCGAATAGCCCATGGGCATCCCCACTTCATATGGTTCCGAAAAAGGATAGCAATGATTGGCGACCCACCGGTGATTACCGGCGAGTGAATGCCAAAACAACCCCTGATTGCTACCCGTTGCCTCATATACACGACTTGACGGCAACCTTATCCGGCGCGACTATATTCTCCAAAATCGACTTGGTTAAAGCGTATAACCAAATCCCGATGGCAACAGAAGACATCCCGAAAACGGCTATCATTACGCCTTTCGGACTTTTTGAATTTCTACGTATGCCATTCGGTCTCCGGAATGCAGCCCAAACATTCCAACGCTTCATTGACGAAGTATTTCGCGGTCTCGACTTTGTATACGCATACTTAGACGACTGCCTCATTGCCAGTCCAGACAAGGAAACTCACCTTAGGCACTTGGACTTGGCATTTGACAGGTTACGCCAACATGGTGTTACCATTAATATTCAAAAGTGTCAAATCGGTGTTGACTCACTCGACTTCCTGGGTCACACTATTGACTGCAAGGGCATTCGCCCACTGGCTACTAAGGTCGAGGCTATACTGAACTTTCCAGAGCCACAGACGGTGAAAAGTCTCCGCACTTTTAACGGCTTAGTAAGTTATTATCGACGCTTTATTCCCAACTGTGCCTCTTTGATTCAGCCATTGACAGACCTCCTTCGAGGGAATAACAAGTCCATAGAACTTGACGCGTCTGCTCGAAATGCTTTTACCCAGATTAAAAAAGCTATTGCGAATGCCACACTTCTGATGTATCAGGATCCAACGGCACCGTTAAGTATCTCGGTTGATGCATCAAACACTGCAATCGGCGCAGTTCTACAACAGCTAGTTGACAATGAGTGGCAACCACTCGCCTTTTTCTCGAGGCGCCTTCAATTAGCTGAAACGAAGTACAGCACATTCGGCAGAGAACTTCTGGCTATGTACTGTGCTATACGACATTTTCGACATTCGGTAGAGGGTCGTGAATTCATAATTTTTACTGATCACAAACCTCTGACGTACTCTCTGAACTCACCTTCAGATAAGTATTCACCCAGGGAATCACGACAACTGGATTACGTTTCACAGTTTACATCAGATATTCGCCATGTATCCGGAGTAAACAACACTGTCGCAGATGCCTTGTCGCGCGTTTGTTCCCTCACCCAAATCGACGGCATAGACCTTGCAAAACTGGCTCGTCTTCAAAAAGAAGATGCCGAACTTCAACATGAGTTGTCGAAAACAACTCTACAATTAGCTGAGAAACCCTTAGGTATGGGAAGAGATACTATTCTACGTGACATTTCCACGAGTACTCCTCGCCCCATCGTGCCTAAAAGTTATCGCCGTAACGTCTTCAATACGTTGCATGGCTTATCTCACCCAGGTATTCGAACTACTGTCAAGCTCGTAACTAGTCGATTTTGTTGGCCTGGCATTAATAAAGAAGTAAGGGAATGGGCACACACGTGCTTAGCTTGTCAAAAGTGCAAGGTGATAAGACACACCAAAAGCCCACTTGGCACCTTTCTTCTCCCTGACGCTCGTTTCGAACACGTCCATATAGATTTGGTTGGTCCCCTTCCTGAATCACATGGATATACTTATATTTTAACTTGCATAGATCGCTTCACACGATGGCCGGAAGCAGTACCCATCAAGGATGTATCTGCTGAAACAGTCGCACGCGTCTTCGTAGAAAGATGGATTGCTAACTTTGGATGCCCATCTTCCATAACAACTGATCGCGGGCGGCAATTCGAAAGTGGCTTATTCTTTGCCCTGACTAAAATCATAGGTTGCATGCGATTTCGAACAACAGCCTACCATCCTCAAGCTAATGGTATGGTAGAACGTCTACACAGACAGCTGAAAGCTGGTCTGTCAGCCGCAAACACCACCCATTGGACTGAATCCCTGCCGTTAGTTCTCCTAGGGATACGAAACGCCTTGAAAACCGATGCTGGTTGTACTAGCGCCGAGCTAGTATATGGCACGACACTGCGACTGCCTGGTGAATTTGTTTCTCCCTCGAGCTTCCCACCAGTGGTAGATCACGCTTCATACGTCAGCAGGCTTACAAACGCAATGCGTTCAGTTAAACCTGCTCCCCTTCGTCCACAGTCCATTGATGTTTTCGTTCATCCGTGTTTGAAAACTTCTTCACATGTATTTGTTCGTCGCGACTCTGTGCGCAGACCCCTGGAACCCCCATATGACGGACCTTATAAGGTAATTAAACGTTCTGATAAATTCTTTGTCTTGGACAAAAACGGCCGCGAGGACACCGTCAGCATTGACCGTCTGAAACCGGCTTACTTGGAGGGTAATCCTATTAGCATAGAGCTGAACGTACCCCAAAATCCACAAGTAACAGAAGATCGTTTAGACATCGATGAAGTTGTAGTGCACATTGTACCTTTGAACTTTTGTTTAAACTGACTCACCCACGGTGATCCACGTTTTACCTTTTGACTTGTGAGTCTTCCTTACGTTCATAGGTTCGCTCTCTTGTTGTGCTCTCCTTCTGCACACTCTCCGAGCCTACCTCCAGCAACGTCTGCAGATAAGTTGTACGACTTCTTTATTTATTGAATTTTATATTTCGTCGAATAAAATATAATTCTCCCAGGTACTCTTGTCACATCAAGTCTTTTTACAACGATACAGTTCGTCAGTATTTGCGCGTCCAGTAGTGTACTGCTAAGCTTAGTAGGTCGCCAAAACGGTGAAGAAGTTTGTAAGGGTGTTTAGAGTATAGGTCCACTCTAAGCCGTAGTAGAACTCTTACAAGTGGTGAGCCCGTTTTCACCGTTTTCCGCCATAGCTTAACGTGTTAACAATTCTTTTTACGTATCGTTTATTTTGTTATTTTTTTTCTTTTTCACGCACGGATATAAAGATTTGATTTGTTTTCTTTGTACTTATATTGTTTTTTTTATCACCTTGTTAATATTGTGTCCTGTGTGCAAGATGGCTGATGGGGGGTCATCAAGCTTTGACGTGGTGGCCCATATTGCCAAGCTATACGAGGAGATCTGTAGTATCCGACAGGAGATGAACTCCAGGAGTCGTGGACGCAGTCCCTCAAGTTCGCGCAGTAGTAGACCCTTGCCACGTGCTAGCAGCAAGCGCCGACAGTCCCGAAGTAACCAGCCTGGAGTGTGCTGGTATCATCGACGTTACGGAGCAAAAGCCCAAAAGTGCACTCGCCCGTGCACCTTCGATGTTCAACAGTCGGGAAACTAGCAAGCCAGCACGTACTGGCGACTAACGTCGCTGGCGAACCACTCTCATGTCGCCTCTTCTATGTTACCGACCGTAACACTGGGATACGCTTCCTAATTGATACCGGAGCAGAGGTCAGTGTAATCCCACCCACAGTAGAGGAGCGCAGGCGGCCAATGTCTCTTCAACTACGAGCCGCAAACGGTTCGCCAATTGCTACGTTCGGCAGGCGCTTTATAGATCTTAACATCGGTTTGCGTCGTTCACTTCGTTGGGTCTTCCTGGTGGCAGACGTTACCACAGGTATAATTGGCATGGATCTATTGCAGCACTACCAATTACTGGTAGATACAGGTAATCATAAGTTAAAAGATCCTGTCACAAACCTCTCCGTCAGCGGTATTGTCACACAAGGCCCAGCCCTCAGCCCGGTATATGCCACACCCACTAGCACTGGTCCTTATTCGCATATACTGCAGTCTTTTTCAGATTTGTTCAAACCTAGCAGCGGCCTGCCATGTGCGACTTCCAACGTCAAACACCATATTGTCACTACTGGCCCGCCAGTTTTCGCAAAGCCGAGGCGACTATCCCCAGAAAAACTAAAGGTTGTCAAAGCGGAGTTTGAGCATATGCTGGAAATGGGGATTATTAGGCCATCCAGCAGCCCGTGGTCCTCACCGTTGCACCTGGTACCTAAGAATAACGGTTTAGATTGGCGTCCTTGTGGCGACTACCGCAGACTAAACGCACAAACTGTTCCCGATCGCTACCCTGTCCCGCACATACACGATTTAACCGCCTCACTCAAGGGAGCTCGAGTATTCAGCAAACTGGACCTTACACGGGCTTACTACCAGATTCCCGTCGACCCCGAAGATATACCTAAGACTGCTGTGATTACACCGTTTGGCCTGTTCGAGTTTCTTCGAATGCCTTTTGGCTTACGGAACGCTGCACAAACCTTCCAGCGTTTTATACATGACGTTTTGCGCGGGCTTGATTTCGCCTTCGCCTATCTGGACGATATCTTGGTAGCTAGTCCAGATGAAGCCACTCATCAACTTCATTTGCAGACAGTTTTCCAAAGACTTGTGACACACTCCCTCACACTCAACTTGCCGAAGTGTCAGATTGGAGCCACTTCCCTGAAATTTTTGGGACATAGGATAGACAAAGATGGAATTTATCCGTTACCTGACCGGGTAGAAGCTATTCAAAACTTCCCTCTACCCACTTCTCCCAAGGCACTACGCACCTTTCTCGGGATGGTTAGTTACTACCGTCGCTTTATCCCACAGTGTGCTCATATCGTGACCCCCTTGACTGACATGCTTAAAGGGAAATGCAAGTCTTTGGTGTTCACTAAGGAAGCCTCGACAGCTTTTGCAGCTATCAAGAAAGCTATTGCTGACGCCACAATGTTGGTCCATCTAGATGTTCAACTTCCAATCAGCATCTCCGTAGATGCCTCTAATACTGCGATCGGAGCCGTCCTTCAACAGCGTATGGCTAATGTATGGCTACCGATTGCTTTCTTTTCACGTAAACTTACCGCATGCGAATCTCGATACAGCACATTCGGTAGGGAACTTCTCGCTGTCTACGCTGCTGTCAAGCATTTTCGTCACTTCGTGGAAGGCCGGCAATTTACGGTATTTACCGACCATAAGCCATTGACGTACGCCCTCCACACTACTTCAGACCGGTATTCACCGCGAGAATCACGCCATTTAGACTATATTTCCCAGTTCACTTCTGATATCCAGCACGTTTCTGGATCGGATAACGCGGTAGCAGACGCTTTGTCTCGCGTATGTGCTACGTCCGTACCACCAACCATCGATCTTCATAAAATGGCCGAACTCCAACTGAACGATTTGAACTTAGAACACCTGTCAAATAAAACCTCACTGAAAATAGAACGCGTCCCCTTGCTAAACAGTGAGGCAACTATACTTTGCGATATGTCAACTGGTACTCCTCGACCGATTGTTCCCACGTCTTTACGCCGAACTGTGTTTGAGTCACTCCACAACCTCTCCCATCCTGGCATACGAGCAACGGACAAGTTGATTTCTGCGAGATTTGCGTGGCCCGGTATGAACCGTGATGTGCGTCAATGGACACGTGCTTGTGTGCAATGCCAACGTGCTAAAGTCACCAAGCATAACATCACGCCGTTGGGGACGTTTGCGACCCCAGACGCTCGGTTCCATCATATCCACCTGGATATAGTAGGGCCTCTGCCCCCGTCTAACGGCTGCTCGTATTTACTCACATGTGTGGATCGTTTCACACGTTGGCCGGAAGCCATTCCGATACCTGATGTAACGGCTCAAACCGTCTGTCGTGCCTTCATGGATGGCTGGGTTGCCCATTTTGGATGTCCCGCAACTGTCACTACCGACCGCGGACAACAATTTGAATCCACAAGCTTCAAAGAATTGTTAGAGATGCTGGGATGCAAACGCATTCGCACAACCGCGTATCATCCCGCGGCAAATGGCCTAGTAGAACGTTTCCACCGTCAACTCAAAGCTGCGTTGATGGCAGTGGACAACAGTAAGTGGACAGATTCGCTACCACTGGTCCTGCTTAGCATCCGGGCTACGCTTAAGGGGGATCTGCAGTGCTCGCCAGCTGAATTGGTGTACGGTACCACCATGCGTTTACCAGGCGAGCTAATCGCTCCCGAAACTTTCGAGCCAAATTTCCCGGATACCACCCGTTACGCTCAGCAACTTAAAAGTTTTATGCAGCGACTCCGACCAGTTTCCACACGCGCTCAGAACCGAAAGGTTCAGGTTGATCGGCGACTTGATGACTGTACACACGTTTTCGTGCGTCACGACGCCATACGAAAGCCATTACAACCACCGTATGACGGGCCTTTTAAGGTCCTTAGTCGTAAAGATAAATTTTTCGTTATTGACCGATGCGGCCGCCCAGACACTGTCAGCATAGACAGACTTAAAGCGGCATACACTGAAGAACCTTCACCCTCCCCATCGGCTCAATCAAATAGCCCCACTGAACCTAGTCCTTGTCCAGACTCAACTACTTCACCTCCGGTGGTGAATGATGATTCTCCTACCGTCACCAGTAAGACCCCTGTCACACGTGCTGGTCGACGTGTTCACTGGCCCAAGAGGTTCGTAGAATTCTTTCACTGAACTAATCCATAGGTAAGGCTACTAGTGATTTTTTATTCCTTGTCACAATTTCTTATTCAATTCTGCTATATTTAATCTATTTGGTCCCGCTTCTGGGAGTAGTCGTTTTAACCCTCACTAATCCTTTTAATCTTTATCTCTCGTTACAGAGGACCAGCAGCAGTTTGTTTTTACCCCTAATTTTTCATATCAATCTACTCGCTAGATCAGTTGGCGTCTCATGTCATCTTGTAACCCACACCAAAAGAGGAATTATGAATAGTATATTACCTTTCCAAAAAAAAAATTTAATTATTATGTAAAAAAAAAATTTTATAAAATATATTTAAAAAAAAAAGTAAAAAAAAATGTAAAATAATAATAAATAAACAAAAAAATTATTTTTAAATAAAAAAAAGATTATAAAAAAAAAACAAAAAAAAACTTCCACTGTATAGTTAAATGTACAGATATACATATTTTTTTTTGCGCATAAATGCTTCACTTCTATGCTGTACATAGTAATTCGCTCAATTTATTTTCACAGCCTGTACTATATTCCTTCGGGTTTATGCCCTCCCGCAATTCATTTATTTTGTGAACCGTACTTATAAACATTATGCATCATCTTAGTTATGCACTTAGCAACATGAACAAAGTAATTTTGGTAATGATAACTACTCATAGCTATGGGTTATGTACTAACTTCTCTGTAATTTTATAAGTTCTCACAGGGTAGAAACTTCCTTTGTTTTATCTCATTCTAACGTACTACTTCCAAGTTGCACCACTTTTCCTCGCATTGATTTCGCACAAGCTTTTGTAGTACCTTTACACCGATTTTGAAATCTTAACCTTTCTTTCCCATTTTCTTCTGTTTTTTTTTTACCCTGCTCCTTATCATACGCTGGTATAATGATTGCCTTTAACATGACTGCTAGGTTCTGTTGAAGCGGAGGAAGGGAGCATTGGTCTAATATGAAAGTTAGACATAATGAATCACCTTCTTGCTACGACAGCCTCGGCGCCAGAGGTTTACCATCAAACCTCCACATAAGTAAGCTTGTAATAGTGCGGAATTAAAAAAAAAAAGAATGAATCGATACAATAAAAAAATAAATAAAAAAAGATTAATAAAAATATGAAAGACAAAAAAAAAAAAATAAAAAAAAAAACATCAGACCGCAGAAGCTTACAACCACACAAGGCACCAGCGCCATTTCTTATCATATTCCGTCTTACTTCACTAATCATGTACATACCACTTCCAACTTATCTTAATTTTTTTCTCTTTTCTTTTGCTTTCTTTCCTTTCGGTGAAATTTCTTTTTTTTACTATTGCTATTTTCAAACCTTCTCATTCACCCATTGCTACTGTGCCAAGCCATCCTACTGTTGTATATCGAAGCTTGCTGGTTTCCCACCAACCTTCTAGGGGGGGATAACCTGTAGTGCACATTGTACCTTTGAACTTTTGTTTAAACTGACTCACCCACGGTGATCCACGTTTTACCTTTTGACTTGTGAGTCTTCCTTACGTTCATAGGTTCGCTCTCTTGTTGTGCTCTCCTTCTGCACACTCTCCGAGCCTACCTCCAGCAACGTCTGCAGATAAGTTGTACGACTTCTTTATTTATTGAATTTTATATTTCGTCGAATAAAATATAATTCTCCCAGGTACTCTTGTCACATCAAGTCTTTTTACAACGATACAGTTCGTCAGTATTTGCGCGTCCAGTAGTGTACTGCTAAGCTTAGTAGGTCGCCAAAACGGTGAAGAAGTTTGTAAGGGTGTTTAGAGTATAGGTCCACTCTAAGCCGTAGTAGAACTCTTACAAAGTCACTAGCACAGTGACAGCTACCGAATCTTCTATCGCGCCTCCCAAGAAAACCCGTTCTGGACGTACCGTAAGGTTCCCAGAATATCTGCACTCTTATTTGACTTCACGACGTCGTGTGATTCACGCAACTCATTCGTTTGTGGTACTGACTATTTTTTTTTGACGTATCAATTTTTTTTTATATACAGTACCACCGAACACAAAAAATTTTTTTCTCAACAGTTCATGTAACATACACAAAAAAAATTAATTAGATGTATTTTTTTTACGATGTTCTGAACTTAGCATTATTTTACTGTATAGTAAATGCACATAATTTTTTTTAACCAAAAAGCCCATTTCGTACATTTTCCTCGACATGGTTCTTAGCGTTCTTGTTTTCTTTTCCAGGTGCGATGGGCACTGGACGGGAAACAAACGAAGCACGGAATCCAACGAACAACACCAGGAAGCTATGTACAAACACCCTATTAGCATAGGCAGACAAACCAGTAGGCACCCCACCTAGCCGCTCGGAAGATTTTTTTCACCCGAAAGGGAACCATCCAGTTTTTTTTACTTCCGGCTGGTTCTGTCTTAGGGTCCTCACGACGGCTTGTTTTGGTTCCTAAATATATATCTTGGTTTGGACGATCAATAATTGGCTTTTGCTTTGTCTTTGGTACGCGAGAATAAATTAATAAGAAGTTGTTGAACGAGATATCCGTCAACCTTTAAAGACTGATAATTCCATTCTGGATACAATTTATTCTGCCATATTTACTGGTGACGTTTCGAGGAAAAATTATTGTCCATAGTCATATCAAGGAACTCACATAACTTTTCATCTTCATTTAAAATCAAAGGAGAAAATATGTTGCTGTGGACTATTGGTTCTCACACAGACGCATCAACTCTTGGAAACGACCCCAGAATAAACGGTATCAACACCCCAAATTGATTTATTTGAGAAGGATTTGCACAAGCAAAGAATTCATTTGGAAGAGGATTAACATAGGCTTCAAGCTTTTTATTTGCAATCAACAAGTCTGCAACAATCTGTTGAATATTGTAAAGTAGTAACCACGATTTTGAGAGTGCGTTTTGTAAACCCATACGTTACTTCTACTGTAATGTTGTTCACCTCGAGATGTTCGCAGCAGTAGTAGCTGGACGATTAGTAAGACTTAAAGACATTAAAATCGAATTCCAGGTACAAACAAACTTCAACAGGGTAACAGAGACCCAGTTCTTATTGGATTTATTACCGCTAAACGATGTAAATCATATTGTCGTTTTCTTGACGGGAGAAATTCCATTTCCACCGAACATGGGTGGAGGTGGTAAGTTAGTATACATTTTTAATCGACAAACTTCCCTAGTTTATCTTGGAGTACAGCAGAATGGGGCGACTAACTGGTATTTCCTAGGTGTATTGACGAACGAACGACCTAGCGCCATTTACAAGATCGGAAAACTTACTCAAAGTTAGTACTGAATAATTTTAGAGTTCTTATTGAGTGAAATCCTTTCATCAGTTATTAACGCATTATTGTCAGTCAACCTTTCACGTTTTTAAAAAGATTTTGACTGGCTATAGCCAGTCACATTCATATTATAAGTATAAAAGGCTTTTGTTGTCTATCTTAATCCTCGAAATATCTCTCTCTGCAGAGATCCAGTTTCTCTTTGAAAGCGTTCACCGATGGAGCTGTTACTACTGAATCAGGCAAGGAGTTCCAGTCGCCGACCACTCTGAGAGAATCTAACCTCCACACATATTTTATTCGACCTCGGTTTGAGCACCTTTTTGGTGACCTTGTGAATGTATCCTAGAGGGAGAGAAGAGATTTGAAAGGTCAATCCCTAAATCACCCTTGAATATACGGTAAGCCAAAATTAAGTCATCTCTCCTCCTTCGGTATGATAATGGGAAGAGATTTAAATGCTCCATTCTCATATCAAAAGGAAGGTGTGAGATACCATTAACTAATTTGGTTCCTACCCTCTGTACTGTTTACAGGATATGTGCCTCCTTTCTGAAGCATGGACTCTCCGCTTGTATGCAGTACTTTAGATGAGGTCTGGCATATGTTGCATAGAGTACTTGGAACATACCCTCGCCTAATCATTTGAAAGCCCTTCGAAATGCCCATAGCATTCGAAAAGCCTTAGCTGTGGCTCCATTACAATTCGCTGTTGTTTTTACGTCACGGCTTAAAATAATTCTTAAGTCCTTTTTCCCCCTAACTTCTGGCAGTTATATGTCCCCCAGGGAGTACGATGTGTAAGACTTCTGACGTAGGTGCATTACCGCGCTTTTCTTGGAGTTAATTTCCAGACTCCATAGGTTAGCACATTTGGCTAATTTATCTAGATCGTTTTGTAGTACCAATCTATCATCGTTACTATTTACGGTTTTCCATATCTTAATATCGTCCGCAAATATTAAGGAAGATGAGGTAAGAATTTTCGGCACTTCATTTACGTATAACAGGAATAATAGTGGGCCAAATACAGTTCCCTGAGGTACTCCACTTACTACTGCTTGCCACCCTGACACTACACCAATAACCCTTACCTATCAGGTAGTCACTAAAACGCTCACATAAGCGTTGGTCTAATCCAAAACGTTTAAGTTTACTAAGAAGACCTAAATGGGATACCTTATCGGATGCTTTACTAAGATCGATAAAGACGACGTCCAGTAAATGGTTCTTATCTATACGGATCAGAGACTTGGCGCGTCATAATGAGCATCCCAAACAAACTACAGACCTTCATTAACAGTTGTCTTCGCTCAATACCCAAGATCAGATTGCCGGCCAGAAAAGATCAACAACAGGGATCTCTGGAAATGAGCGAACCAACCCACCAGGAACCGATTGTGCAACAAATAGGCAGGAAGAAATGGAGATGGTTTGACCATACGCTGAGGAAACCATCAAGTGACATCACTAGACAAGGGAAGGGGCGAGTTGGTCACCAGTGTGAGGGTGACTTGGAGGAGGTCATGTGAAGAGGAGATGAAAGCGTGTGGGCAGACTTGGAGCCGGGTGAAACAGTTAGCAGAAGACCGAACGCAATGGAGACACGCGGCTGAAGCCCTATGTTCCTCTAGGAACTAAAGGATGTCATAGTAATAATGATATAATTTACAAAATACTCTGCAATGACTGTGAGGTCAACTACGTAGGTCGAACTTGTAGGTTGGGGGTACTCAGATTGTCTGAATGTACATCATCTCATATTGAATTTTATTCCGATATCTAATCGATTCCACAGATGTATATAAATGAAAGAAAAAAAGTGTGAGTAACTTGATATGATTATGAGCAATAGTTTGTGCTCGAAACGTCATCAATTAATATTACTGTACAACACTGTGTGATTTATCAAAGTAAAATCTTATGTTTAGTGATATCCGAATGGCTATCGACCAAAGGACGTGTGTACTGCTCAGCAGTTCACTCCGTCCTGTATGGCTGAGTGGTGACGTGAACATTGAGAGTGGAGGATATGAAAAGGCTAGTTGTCTTTGATCATATGTGTCTGCGTTCTATATCCCGCGTGAAGTGGTATAATAGGGTGAGCAGTATTGAGGTTAGGCGTTAAGTGCTAGGTAGAGAGGGGAAATGTGTTGCGCACACCTGGCTAGTCATCGCCTTCCTCGACGGTCAGTTTGGAAAAACGCCGCTGGTGGTTAAACGAAAACATGGCATCAGACAATGAAGTCCACAACAGTTAATTTAAGCCAGTGACGTAATGGGGTGTAGACTTCCTGGGTGGGGTCCTGGGGACGGTAGAAACCAATGGCTGGAGACAATTGGTGATATGGCTCAAAGTGATCGTTCTCAATGGCTGGCTCAGATGCATCCACTCCTTGTGACTTATAATTTTCAATGAAACTATATTGTTCTTCGATATTACTATTCCTTTGTCTCACACCTCTGTTCACTGTCTCTATTATGCATTTCTTGTACTTACTTCTCTTGCTTTGTGTGGTACATGGAGGGAGTGTGGCGACTTAAACTGGTGCATATCGGTGCAAAGTTCTATGTCGAAAACAGACGGACAGAATAAGTAGATATGCAATGAAGTGGTTGAAGAAATCTCGATTTAAGGTACTAAAAAGATTAATTATGAAGCATCTTACTGACTTCAGACATGATACTGATGCAGACAGATCATTTACTGTTGTCACCGGATAGATAAAAAGAAAGAGTCTTGCAAACTACGTAGACTTTTGCAATTAGAGTTTATAAACCTGACCTCTGTGTACGAAGGAAATTTTTATTTATTATTATTATCTATGTCGAAAACAGACAGACTCGGTGATTTCATGAAAGGCAAGTTATACTTCAAAAGTGTTGGTGGAGTAGTAGTACATCTTTAACTTGGATGTGAGAAAAACACTGTGAGCATGGGGCCTGGCATTACGGTGTAGGTACCCAAGTTAACCCACCTCCCACCTACACCTCAAGAGTCACAAAACATATAATTTTAGGGAGGGCAACACGAAGATGGAATAAGTCAATGTAACGACAATGACAGTCAACCATTCCCCCTTGTGAGTCGGTGATCCAGCGTTCGATCGCCCAACCGACTACCCAATGTTAAACCTCGCTAAGTCAGTAGTAATCCCAATGAATGAAGATTGGAGTGAGGCTAACAACCTCACGCGGTAAAAAAAATAAGACCACTACCATTGAAACTTCAAAGTAGAAGCTTGAAGCCTTATGTTCCGCTTGGAATGCAAAGTAATAAAATAATAATAATAAATAAAAATTTCCTTCGTACACAGAGGTCAGGTTTATAAACTCTAATTGCAAAAGTCTACGTAGTTTGCAAGACTCTTTCTTTTTATCTATCCGGTGACAACAGTAAATGATCTGTCTGCATCAGTATCATGTCTGAAGTCAGTAAGATGCTTCATAATTAATCTTTTTAGTACCTTAAATCGAGATTTCTTCAACCACTTCATTGCATATCTACTTATTCTGTCCGTCTGTTTTCGACATAGAACTTTGCACCGATATGCACCAGTTTAAGTCGCCACACTCCCTCCATGTACCACACAAAGCAAGAGAAGTAAGTACAAGAAATGCATAATAGAGACAGTGAACAGAGGTGTGAGACAAAGGAATAGTAATATCGAAGAACAATATAGTTTCATTGAAAATTATAAGTCACAAGGAGTGGATGCATCTGAGCCAGCCATTGAGAACGATCACTTTGAGCCATATCACCAATTGTCTCCAGCCATTGGTTTCTACCGTCCCCAGGACCCCACCCAGGAAGTCTACACCCCATTACGTCACTGGCTTAAATTAACTGTTGTGGTTTCATTGACTAGTGCCATGTTTTGGTTCGACCGCCGCTAGCTCTTTTCCAGCCTGACCTTATGTCAGCTAACATAGCTCGTCGAGGAAGGCGATGACTAGGCATACGTAACACATGTCCTAACTATCTCAGTCTATATAACTTCACAACCTCGTCGATTGATTTCCCCTCCTTACCTAGAACCTCTATATTGCTCACCTTATTATACCACATAACACGGGAAATAGAACGCAGGCACCTATGGTCAAAGACAGCTAATCTTTTCATTTATTCCACTCTGAATGGCCAGGTCTCACAGCCGGCTATAAAGGAGAACGGAGCGGACTGATGAGCCCTTTGGTCGATAGTCGGATATCTTGTCTACGCCAAAGACGGCGTAAACTGGTAAGTGCGAAGCGAGCCCCCTGTATCCGTGCGGAGATTTCGTAAGCGATCAACCCGCTTGCATTGGCTGATGGTACTTCCCAAATAAGTGAAGCGGTCAAGTGAAGCTCTACCACTTCACTCCCTATTTCTAATCTAGGAGTCGGTGTAGTCCAGTCCTGTAACATCATCTTGCATTTGGTGGGAGCGAATCGCATGCCAAACCTTCGTAGATTGCAGCTCAAGGTGTTTAGAAGACTCTGCATTTTGTCAGCGTCTTCGCCTAGGAGGACTATATTGTCTGCATATTCCAAGTCAACGAGATTATTCCCTGGTAGAAAGTCAATCCCTGAGTCGCTGAAGTCACTTAGGGTTAAGTCCATTAGTACATCTATGATGAAGTTGAATAGAAAAGAGGATAATGGGAATCACCGACTGGATAATGCTAAAACATAATACAGTAATGGAACCATTTGAGCATGTTGTATATGTAGCTGCCTCTTATGCTCAGTTGGTTAGAATTAAAGCAGGTTCGTTGTGAGCTTTAAGCTTGTCATCAACCTGGGATATTTTTTAATTATATATAAAACTGTAAACCCACAGTAAGTTTTTTCAACGTAGAACTTTGCACTGATGTGCAACAGTTCAAGTTGCTACCCTCCATGTACCATACAAAGCAAGAGAAGAGTATATATATAGAGAGATAATAGACAGGAGTGTGTGGCAAAAAAGGGTAATAATATGAAAGAACAATAGAATTTTCAAGTGTTGGTTTTTAGGGATTTGATTGGTTTCAGGATTTCATTATGAGCTGACATTAGTTAGAGAACGATTGGAAAACCTGGGAGTATTGGACAGCTGTTTCGTCCTAGCTTGGAGCTGTTCAGCAGTACGCGACCACCGGGATTCGAACCCAGGACCTCTCGGTTACAAGGCGAGCTTGTATATCATTAAGCCACTGGGACCCGATCCAATGGTCCTTGAATTCTAACTTCTGCCAATTCACGAATCCCGGTGGGTGCGTACTGCTGAAGAGTCCCAAACTAGGACGAGACAGCTGTCCAGTACTTCCACGTTTTCCAATCGTTCTCTAACTAATGTCAGCTCATGATGAAATCCTGAAACAATGGAATTATATTGGATATTATAAATCACAGTGAGTGAATGCATGTGCACCATTGATAACGATCTGGAGACATATCACCAATTGTCTCCAGCCATTGGTTTAATGAATAGTAATGCCTTTTAACTGCATGAAGCATGATCAGAGTAGAGTTTTTACAATGGATGAGAAACTCAAATATACCATTATTTATTTATTTAATAGTAAGTAATGTTCCTATAGTTTGGTTTGTAAGGATTAGTTATGTTTTACGAGTTGATCACGGATTGATATTAGTTAGAGAACCATTGAAAACCAGGGAGTACTGGACAGCTTCTGTTTCGTCCTAGTTTGGGAATCATCGGCAATACGCACCCACTGGGATTAGAACCTAGGACCTTCCGGTTACAAGGCAAGCTCGTATACCATTCAGCCACTGGGACCCGATTCAATGGCTCGTGAATTCTAACTTCTACCAATTCGTGATTTAGCGCGACCCCAACCATTGTCGTTGGTGAGACATCCATCCACACACGTGACATCTAATTGGTTCTCACTGCTAAATCACGAATTGGTAGAAGTTAGAATTCACGAGCCATTGAATCGGGTCCCAGTGGCTGAATGGTATACGAGCTTGCCATGTAACCGGAAGGTCCTGGGTTCTAATCCCAGCGGGTGCGTATTGCCGATGATTCCCAAACTAGGGTGAAACAGCAGCTGTCCAGTACTCCCTGGTTTTCAATGGTTCTCTAACTGATATCAATCCGTGATCAACTAGTAAAAGTAACTAATGTGTCACTTCATAACATAGAAATATACCATCACCTGTACTATGAAAATCTGTAAGTTGATCCAGTGTAGGCTGTAACATCTGCACAGGGTTAGTCTTGATGTGAAGACAGTAATGTATTGTTGAAGATTCCAAGTCATATAAACTATGTTAATGGAGATGCACATTCACACTGTATCTTACTTTAAGCCTTTAAAATTTCATTCCGTATTCTATGGTCTTTTAATGTTTCATTCATTTGCCTTTCTAGTTATTTTCTTCCACTTCACTCACACAGTTCAGCCATCTGAACTTATATGCTGATTATTTATTTCCTGTTACATCAAACTGAGGTGATGTAATTATGAAGTGATGATGCAAACTTAGTGCCCAATTGAATGTTCTTGGTGTTGTTGTTATAATCTCTGAGCAAAGTTGTGTCTGATTATAAAGCGAACATTGTCACTGTAGACAATGTCTTTGATGCTGACTACACCCTTTATTTATTCTCTACGTAGGAAATACAACACAGAAGACTTTCTTCGTTGTAGAGACGAGAGCAGAAATCGTGTTTCTGGTTAATTGAATGGAAACGCCTCACATTTTGTCGCAGGTTGTTGTTAGGCCTTGTGTATGTATTTGTATTCCACTTTCCCCGTGGAACATAGGGCTTCAAGCTATAGCTTTGAAATTTCGGTAGCAATGATGTTTATTTTTACGGGGGTAGGCTTGCTAGTCTCACACTCAATCTTCCCTCTCTACTGGCCTTACTGTCGGGTTAGTGAGGTTCTCGAGTGCGTTTCCCGGGAATCAAACCCCAAACCACATGCGTAGTCGGTGAGCATTTTACTGTTGGACCACCAATGCACCGAGCAGTAATAATAAAAATTCATTTAAAAATAAAACCTTACACTATTGGTTGGCCTCCAAACCACTTTTTCAATTAATATTATTGCTCCCTTGGGTTCCTGGTGGAACATAGGGCTTTAACTGAACGTCTCCATTTGCTTCTGTCTTCTGCTGTGCTTTTCACCTGCATCCATGTTAGTCCACACTCTTTCAACTCCTCTTCACACGATCTCCTCCATGTCACCCTTGCACTGACGACCAACTCGCCGCGTGCTTCCCTTTCGGCCTGGTTCCACTCGACCAATGGCCTGACGCACACGCGATGTCATCCAGCGGCCTCCTCAACGAGTGTCCAATCCATCCATCTCCACTCTCGCCTGCATATTTGTTGGGCGATTGGTTCTTGTTTTGTTTGTTTGTCCCCATAGTTTCTTGTTGGTGATCCTCTCCGGCCCGGCCATCTGATCTTCAGTATAGATCCAGCTGAGACAGTTGTTGGTTGGTGAAGGTCTGCAACAGGCTGTTGGAAATATTCTTTGTGACCCGCCCTCCAAGTTTCTGATCCGTACAGAAGAGCTGACTGACTTGACGTTTGTATTGAAAATTTGAATGACTTTTGTTGTTGATGCTGGCTGAGTGACGAAGATTGGATTTCCAGATTGGTTTCAGGTTGATGAATGTGTTTCTCGCCCCTTCCCGATCCTTGATTTGACTTTTTCAATAATAGAATAATTTTGTTTTGATATAGCCAGTTGTGATATTGGACTGCTTTTTATTATGTAACATTAACTAAGAAAACTTTTACACTGCTATTCAGAAATTTAATTTCATATAACACAATGCACAACACCGTATTTATATAAATATAGAATGAAGTAAATTTACTTCCTAATAGTCTTTTTATGTTGTTTGATAGCAGCTGACTTCATGGTGTACATTTCACCCTATATCTACGATACACAAAGCAATATGCGTTGGTGTTTCAATCGTAGAATGGTGGCCAACTACCCATGTGATCCGAGTTCGACTCCTGTCTAACATTGAAACATTAGATTGAAAAGAACAAGAAGTTCAGCAAAGGTATCTCATCTTTTCGGCGATTTCATTCTCAAAAGCAGCATTTATATACATTAGTTTACATAGATACAATTATTATTTGTTTAATTCCACATAGTAACAAAGGTGATAATAATTTTCAACTTTATATGAAAGTTTGAAGGTACGAATATAGATTACAAGGGGCTTAGAGATAAGATTTCATAGGATTAGAAAACAGTTACAACGTATGCAAAATCGATATTTGATAACTAGAGAAATAATAGTTTTAAAGGCGAATAAAAGGTGACAATTATTTTCAGCTTGATATGAATTACAAGAGGCATAGAAACAAAAAAGGTTACACAGGATTAGAATATAACTGTAAAATCGTTATTCTAAACGGATTACAAGTGTGATCAGGAGAAGCATGGAAACAAACTTAAAATAACTGATTTTATAACTGAAAAATTAGAATAAATTGAATGAAGGCGAAGAGAGAAAATTACACACACAGAAAACAAAACAACAAAAAATGAAGGATAAGGGAACATACTGAACTAGATCCATGGTAGTTGTAAAAGCTGGAGTAGTCTCTTTTGAACACACAGCTCCGGCTTTTCGATGCATATGGCGAGAGCTTCCGCAGTACTAAGAAGTCGGAAACGCACTGCCTTTCGTAGATTTTTTGTTTACTTTGTGAATGACCCTGAATGATGAGTTGGTTGAGATTCTATGACAGGTATCGACGAGATGTTCAGTTATCATGGCGCTTCTGATTGAACCAGTGCCTCCTCTTTGCAGCCGTGTTGGATGATGCTCTCTAACACGTTTTGATAAGACCCGCATAGAACGACCTATGTGCCTAGCTCCTCAAGAGCAGGTGAAATGATATATGCACATTGAAGTGGTCATATGCGGAAGTCTGTCTTTCCCGTTGCTCCGAAGTAGTGGGCGGCTAGAGAATATCACTCTTAGAGTTGCTGCCGGAAGTCTTCTTCAGGGAATTGGAGATTCTCCTTTTAAGTATATCTGCTTCTAGGTCTCCCTTGAATTCCAGATTCAAATAGAGTGTCTTCTGTTGCACTGAAGCGTATTCTTCTCTTTTTTGCCTTGGTTTCGTGTTCGAAAAGAAAGTTTTAACTGTTTTCTGATCCTATGAAATCTTATCTCTAAGCCCCTTGTAATCTATATTCGTACCTTCAAACTTTCATATAAAGTTGAAAATTATTATCACCTTCGTTACTATGTGGTATTAATTAAACCAATACGAATTGTATCCATGTAAACTAATCTATATAAATGCGATTGTACAGCAATTTTTGAGAATGAAATCACCGAAAAGATCGTCATCTTTGCTGAACTTCTTGTTCTTTTCAATCCTGTCTAACATACTCCTAAATTTCGCCTAGCCGATATTAAGACTAGAAAGACGGAAGGGGTTGGGCATGAAGCTGGCAACCTTACTCTGTAAGAACTAAACAGTACCACACCTACTACTGAAACTTCATAGCTCAAGCTTGAAACGCTATTTTCCATTTAGAACTCAAAAGAATAGTGGTGGTGGGATGAAATGATCCATCAGTAGTCTAAGGTTATGGCGTACACTTTAGTGCTAATACTTTATACGCTGATTGATCCAAATGCCAAGAAGAATATCGATTCATTACAGGATTTCATCATGAGCTGACATCGGCTAGAGAACCATTGGAAAACCACCTGGCAGTACTGGACAGCTGTTTCGTCCCACTAGTTTGGAACTCTTCATCAGAAGGCACCCGCCGCCAGGGTTGGAAACCAGGACCTTCTTGTTACAAGGCGAGTTCGTAGACCATTTAGCCACTGGGAATCGATCCAGTGGCGAACCCATGAAGTCTAACGACATAGCGCGACCGCTAGCCAATGGGTTCGAACCCCGGTGGGTGCGTACTGATGACGAGTCTTAAACTGGGACGAAACAGCTGTCTAGTACTGCCAGGCTTTCCAATGGTTCTCCTACGGATGTCAGCTCATGATGAAATCCTGTAACCAATCAATCGAATCCCTGCAAACCAATACATGAGAAATCGATTCGTTAGACTACTCAGTTACTTATACAACTTGTTAGTTCTTTTTTCAATAAAGTATTAACAAGGTTGCGCTAATTGTGATCCGCCTACTTTTATTCTCTTTTTTTGTTTTTATTAATCAGATAAACAAAATCAAAATGGTGTTAATCCTTTCGGTGATAATGCAGCTTTCCAGTCATCGAATGGAATGGTACCTGCACAAATAGGCATCTCAGTTGACCTGTTGACAAATTTACCTCAACAAACAGAAGATACTGCTGCAGAATCGATATCCACAGATCGAATGACTCAATTTACACGTTTTGCCGCTGAAAGTTTATTTAATTATGTGGCAAGTTTTGCACATGATAGTGGAACATCTTCTGACCCCCTTGTACCAATGTCAGTCATTAAACGATGGTTTGATACAATGCTACAAAAGTTATCTCTGGATGCTTCATTTTGGAGAAAGTAGAGAATACATTGTATGCATATGTATAGTTGCCACCGACACATTGTATACATTACTGATTTTTCTTCCTCTTTCTTTTTCTACGCTTCCCTTGTGAATTATAATTAACCTAGAATATAAAAAAGTGTTAAAGAAAGCATATCGATGTGTTCTTTTGTTTTATTTTGAACCAAATACATTGTACAGTAAGGTAGGTTAATGGTTTATATTTTTGATGGTTAGCGTTGAGCTGATTAACACACCTACTTGTAGCGATCTTAAAAAAGTGGGATGTACATAAAAGTGCCAGTGAATGTCATAATATTACTGACCCTGATGGTGTACCTGGCTATGTTCTAAAACAATGTGCAGATGCTTTATGTTCTCCACTTACTAACATCTTAAATGCTTCTTTTTCCAAAAACGTTGTACCTGTTCCATAGAAAGACATTAAAATTAATCCCTGTCCCTAAACCTGGTAATAGCAAGAACGTAAAGTTCAGACCCCCCCCATTGCCATTACTTCCCCGTTTCTAAAGCTGATGGAAAAACTAGTACTTCTCAAACTTGACCCCTCCCTTGAAAGTTTTGAAGACCCTAAACAATTTGCATTTAGACAGGGTAGGAGCACTTTAGACGCTACAGCCGTCTTACACAACAGTATCGTTCCACCATTAGATAAAGGTGCCAAATACGTCTGTTGCACGTTTCTCGATTTCACTTCTGCTTTCGACTCTGTATCTAGATGTGTCTTGCTAAATAAGCTCTTGATGACACAAACTGAGGCCTGGGTCACTAACTGGTTGCATTCTGATATGTATCCAAATGATGCGTGTTTTGTTTTTGACAGTCTGTTATATTTTGCTATGTGTATATGGATCGATATTCCATTATAACTGACATTATGCTTTTGTCTGTCCACTAACTAAATAAACAATGTATGACCTTATTATCACATGACATTACAACCAATCATGTTAAGACTGGGTATTTATTGGTTCATGTGTATTAGCCATTTTCATATATACTCTTGCTTTACTATTCTTGTTCATTCTTGTTTTCCCACGTTCGTACACTAGGTACCATTTCACTCACACTTGTGTGACATTTATTTTCCTTATCTGGAAAATACAAGTATCATCGTAACCCTTGTGGTCTTCTGATTTCCCTCTTTCCGTGTCAGGGCTATTAACTACTCGACGAGTACATAACACATTCCTACTTCTCTAACAGAATGCAGTACACTGTATACACAGGTAAATCCTCCTGTGCTGTGCTCACTAAAGCTGGTGTCCCCTAAGGTGCTGTGCTCTCCCCACTTTTCTTTTCTTTCTTTCTACTTGACTTACCATCTTCAAATGACATTAATTTTTTTTAAATATGATGTTGACCTGATTGTATCTTTGCCTGTTAAGTGTCAAAGCGACTGCTCTAAATTGAATGGCATTTTATCAGAAATCAGCCAGCGGTCCAAGGAAAACGGTCATACCTTATATGCTTCTAAATGCCAAACAGTCAATTTCACCTTTAGGCATAAATCTGACCTAAACAAATTGGTTAGAATTCACGAGGTGTGCAACATAGATGGCACTGAAATAGAAACCAAGTCGGAAATTAAATATCTTGGCATCATTCTATCTGCTCATCTTTCCTGGTTGTCTCATATCTTGATGATTTCTAGGAAAATATTCCGTCTTACCTTCTACATCAAGAAGTTAAGACATTCTAGAATAATACAACTCTTACTCCTACGATTCGTTAACTCTTGCATCCTGTCTATTATTCTCCATCGTTCCCTCTTAGTTTTTCCTGGGCTACTGAAGAAGGACTATACCTTATTACACACGATGTTAAAGGTTGTCAGCAGGGTAAGCCACACGGTGCCACTTAACCAGCTTGTGTTATTAATATTCTGGTCGACAGGCACATGGACTCATGTGAAAAATGGGCGAAATCAATCCATTCTATCTAACTCACACCACCCTCTTCATTCACAACTCTCTCCTTATATCTCATCAGGCAGGCAGACTAGAAGCCTATATAGAAAACTATATGCTCGTACTAGCAAGTACAAAAACTCAGCCATACCCTACTTTAGCTCGTGTTCTCTGCGATAAAGAGAGCACTAGGCGGGATACCTATGACTTATTAAATAATCAATAGAATAACTGAATCTCGTCTTTCCAATTCGTATCTTTTATAGGTACAACGTTTTTTTCTTTCTTTCTTTTCCTTTTCACTCTTTTTTGTTTTGTTATGGGCTGCTTTGTTTCTTTCCTTCTTACAAACTCTATTCAAAACGTTCTTCTTCGTTCCTTCACACTCTGCATATCTCGACCTTTTTGGTACCGCTTACGCCAGTAAATATGCTAGCACCTGCTTTCCTGGCACCTTCAAACACCGTTCACTTTGGCTTTGCTACCAACATGCCAATATGTTGTTGTCAAAAGTAGCTGAGATTACCCATAATCTTTGTAGAATTTTATTTATTGATACCGTACTAACTGGATGCAATACTGTAGTGAAATGCTGAGAATCCCATTCTGTATCACAAGTATTGTTTTGGAATAAAGCAAATTATTACTATTAGTATCATTATTATTCTTCCCTTGGGTTCCGAGTGGAACATAGGATTTCAACAGTAAATTACTACTTTGTACTACTCTTTGTGGTCATCTTAAGGTGGTGCCACGATTGTCCGTAGTCTCTAATCTCCTCGTCACACAATATTCTCTATATCACCCTCGAACGTCTTGGTTGAAGTTCTCGGGACGATAAAAACCAATGAAGAATGGAGACAATAGGTGATATGGCTCAAAATTGTTCTCAATAGCACAGATGCATCCACTCCTTGTGACTTATAATATCCAATAAAACTATATGGTTCTTCGATATTACTATTCTTTTTGCCTAATATCTCTGTTTTGCATTTCTTTTCAATTTCCTCTCTTGCTTTGTGTGCTGAGTGAAGTGTGGCGACTTGAACTGCTGCACATCGGTGCAAAATTCTATGTTGAAACCAGCGAGTCAGTCAGTCACTCTCGGACATAGGCTCAACTCTTCGTTTACCACTCGAGTGAGATGGCCTGCATTGCGTGCGATATCATTCAACGGTTACACCTCAGCGTGTGCTCGATTCATCTCCATTTGCTTCGGAATATTTTCATGCAGTAGGTTCTTGTTGCTGATTCTTTCTGACCAGCCATTTGATATTCTGTATGGAGCTAGCGAAGTAGGCAGCTGTTGATAAAAGTCTGTACCAGGCTGTTGAAAGTGCTTTTCGTGACAAGCAGTGCCAGTTCCTAACCCATATATAAAAGAAGTGACTCACTGACTGACTTAACATTTTTGTTGAATTTAATAACTAAACCTGATTTTCATATGTTGGTTGAAACGTGGCACTAGTCAATCAAATCCAAAACAGTTAGTTTAAGCCAGTCACCTAGGAAGGTGTAGACTTCCTGACTGACTGGTTGGGGTCCTCGGTATGGTAAGAACCAATGGCTGGAGACAATTGGTGATATGGCCCAATATCTTTACCAGTGATGGCTCAGATACACCCACTCCTTGTGACTTATGATTCCAAATGAAACTATATTGTTCTTCGTTATTACTATTCCTTCGTTTCACACCTCTGTTTACTGTCTTTATTATGCATTTTTTCTCTTTCTCTGTGTGTTAAGTGGAGAGTGGCGACTTGAACTGCTGCATATCAGTGCAAAGTTCTGTGTCGAAAACAGACAGATAAACGCAGGAGATCCGGATTTAGTTCCTTGCAGAAACACTCCTAGACCTCGTCTACTTTAGTATCAGCTTGTAAGCCCATAAAAAGCGATGAGTGGGTAGGTATGTCACTAGCCACCTCACTGCTACTACAACTTCTACGTAAGGTCAAGCGTGAAATCCTAAGTTCCACTCGGAAAGTAAGGAATCTCAAAACAAATTCAGTGAATTTTCTTGAACATAAACTGCCTAATCGCTTTTGACATGTCTCCTTCTATTACGAACTCGTCAATGATGTCTGGAAGTGTTCAAAACAATGGTTGCTAGATTCAATTCCCACATGAAACACCATCAGTCACTGGAGGAGATGTATGGTGGACAAAAGGCACCTCTTGGATTCCAGTGTTTAGCTCCCGTCAACCGAACAGCATAAAGTTATATATGTTCCCTTAGAAGTACCGACAAGTGTCTTACATACATGCTTCTCTACACACATAGAATCAAAAGACCTTTGTGGAGAATAATTATACAAGAGCATTTACTTTTCAAGTACAGATTTTAAACAATTCACTATCTCTTCAACTTCTGCCATAGCTCCTATACCGATATCTCCACAAAACAGCTTTTTCTTTATTGGCTGTATACACTTCCAATGAAGTTTTTCAGTTAACCTTTCAATCTGTTCAGCAGTGAATGGATGATGCCACATTGCAGTATTCATTGCTGGAGCAAAATATACCGGTTTATAATGCCCTGTAGATACGCTATTGTTGTCATCATTGTTACTCGTTGAAGGTGGTAGTGGTGATGGGAACCACCACCATGCACGTACAATTGTTGTCAATAGATTGTCAGCTAATCCACAGGACATTTTAGCCAGACTGTTAGCACTCAATGGTGCGATGAGTAGAACATCTGCCCAATTTCTTAACTAAAAAGATTAAAAAGGAAAGAGAGATTGAGAAAAGGGGTTGGGTGGTGTAATTCATAATGGCTGAGTAATGAATATAAACGAAAGACAAAAAAGAATTTAAGCCTACCTACCTACCTACCTACCTGAATATGTAAAACAGAATCACCATGTTCCTTCCAACTGGACCATTCATTGTCATCAGTATACACTGGAATTGATAAACTATCCACAGAGATAAAATTCAACGCATTTTTTGTAACAACTAGACGTATTTCAAAACCCTCCTGTTGAAGTTTTTCTATCAAATTGGGTATTTTAATCGCTGCAACACTTCCAGTAACACCCAATATTAATTTCTTATTTTTTGTTGTCTCTATTTTATTTTCATTCATAACTAATAATAAAGGGAGATAAAGAAAGTTAAATTATTTTTAACACCGCATTCAATGAATATAAGGATGTGTGACTTATTGATTTTTTGTTATGTCTCATACTTGCAAATCGGTTAACTAGAACAGATTTCGTGTATGCAAGGCTGTGAGCCACACCTGATGTGTATCAGTAATAATGAGATTGGTTGTCGAGTGAGACGTAAGGAGGGGAAAGCTATCCATCAGGTTGTGAAGCTGTGGTAAAAGCTGTCTGTTAGCCAAAATCGGTAGACAGCAATTTACGTCAATGTTTACATCCAAAATCTTGGTCATGGGAAAAAAACCAAAAACATAGACTGCGTGGGCGGATACAATTCGCAGATATTTGGTGTGGCTTTCAAGGAAACAGTCACAAAAAGATGACAGATTCACTTTCAGGGGAAAAAACAACCAATCAGAAGACTGTTCCTCTGCTAACAACAACCTATAATAATGTACATAAAAATCTATAAATATCTGGTGAATTTCTAAATAAACCATCTGTCAGACAGTGGGAAACGGGACAGGGATATCCCGGACCGACGCGAAGAACCTAGGAGACCTGGATTTCGCGGATGAATTTATGTTTGATGTCACACAAAATCGAAGACTTACAAGCGGAAACTGACAAACTGGTCGAAGAAGTAGCCAGCGAAGATAGGACTCCATGTGAACATAGACAAGACGGAAGTTATGAAAATAACCGCCAACAACCACAGCAACATCCATCGCCAATCACCATCAACGGGAGGGATTTGAAAGAGGTTACTTCATTCACTTATCTAGCATTGAACATTGTCTCAACTACAGGAGGAACGGACGAGGATGTCAAACCGAGTGAGAATCGGGAAGGTGAGCGAGAAACACATTCATCAACCTGAAACCAATCTAGAAAGCCAATCTTCGTCACGCAGTTTGAAAAAGAAAATTCAGTCAGATTTTCAATACAAACGTCAAGTCAGTCAGCTCTTCTGTACGGATCAGAAACTTGGCAGGTGGGTCACAAAGAATATTTCCAGCAGCTTGTTGCAGACCTTTACTAACAACTGTCTTCGCTTTATACTGAAGATCAGATGGCCGGGCCGGAAAGAATCACCAACAAGAAACTATGGAAAGAAACAAAGCAAGAACCAATCGCCCAACAAATATGCAGGAGAAAGTGGAGATGGATCGGACACTCGCTGGCTGACATCGCGCGTCAAGCCCTTGAGTGGAACCCGAAAGGGAAGCGGCGAGTTGTTCGTCAGTGCAAGGGTGACATGGAGGAGATCGTGTGAAGAGGAGTTGAAAGAGTATGGACTAACATGGATACAGATGAAAAGTACAGCAGAAGACAAACAAGTGGAGACGTGCAGTTGAAGCCCTATGTTCCACTAGGAACCCAAGGGAGCAATAATAATAATGCCTGGCTCTTATCTTCTGTCGTTACGAAGCTACAGCTATTAAAATGGTTAGGATTACGTGCTGCGCATACCGACCTATTCCCTACCTTGACGACCAATGTTAGCTGACATTCGATTAGATTAGAAGAGTTAGGAGTAGTCATCAAAATGAAACCTAGCATCAATTCATGAAGTATTTGGCAATTGGTTTACAGTCATGTAGAGAGATGTAGACTACGTGGTTAAGGGGAGTGCTCCCTAGGAAGCCAAGAAACAGTCGTTGTCAATGAATGGCACAGATCAGTTCACTCTTTGTGATTGCTCATATTTATTAGACCCTTGGTGTTTTTCCATGTTATCCCTTTTTTCTCCCGGATATACATCTCCTCATTATAGTTCATTTGAATCGCCCTTTCCTCTATTTTCTCTACCTTTATCTGCTTTATGAAATGTGGCAGCTTGAACTGTTGCATATCTGTGTAAAAGTTTTATGTTGAAATCCAGTCAATCAATCAGTCGGTGAATCATACTATTCGGTTGCCAAAGTTGAAATGGGATTGGAACGGTGGATACACTAGCTGAAAGTCAACTGATGCAGCCAATTGGTCTGAAGTCTGAGTTGTGCTTCAGTTATTTCATCCTTGAGTAGCATCATCGTGTCGTATACAGTAGTTTATTGTCGAGTACATGAGAAACCAGCTTTTTTCGAAAATAGCCGAGTTCTAAACTTTTACTACTGAATTTCTTTTTCTCTTCAAATTTTAAAGCACCCGGTCTTTAGTTTTGAACTGGTTGAATAAAAAAACTTAGACTTTTTTTATTAATTGTGCATTTTCCATTGGGCTATTAATGCTACAAGAACACTTATGGCGTGGATTGCACCAAATCTTCATCAACGATATGACAATGCCATGTGTGAAGTGATCCACAACAGAAAACTCAGAGAGGTGTTCAAGATGAATACTGGAGTAGGACGAGGCTCTCTGACTACAGTGGATTGGATTAACTGCTAAACTGTGGGGAGTGAAAAGACAAGAGTACGTTACACCGATAAGAAGACTCTAGGAGATCTGGATTTCGAGGATGATCTGTCTGATCACAGGAATAAAACGACCGTTGCAGCGAAGAAAATTTTTATTTTTGATGAAGTCACCGTCAACTACTAGACAAAGCTGTACATTCGTGTATTTATAACAAATGGATGGAAAAGTTCCAGAATAATTTCCGGTCAACGGTCAAATTAATAAAATTACAATTAGGAATTAAAGTACCAAAATAAACAAGGGAGGGACGGATAAAGCTCAAACAAAGTAGAAACATACAATTGGTGGATGGTGACTAGCAGTGGAGTCCAGGATGCGCATTTCGTCCTATTTGGGACTCGTCAGCTGGATGTACCTGCATTTCTCAGTGAGTGGTGATGTTCCCACCGAGGCTCGAACCCAGTGCCCATAGTTTCAAACGCCAAAGCGTTATACACTAGACCACTTGGGCCACGAGAGCCACCTCTTGTGCGACGGGTCATATTAATTATTGAATTGAATTTTTGATTTTCCCATCGATTGATTGGACCGAAGTGCTCGGTCTCAGGTTGACATGTCGGCTTCTTGTGCAGAAATGCGCATCCTGGATTCCACTGCTAGCCACCATCCACCAATTGTATACAAATCAAATCCCCAGACATCGTCGAGGCATCTGCACAAGAAGCCGACATGTCAACCTGAGACCGAGCACTTCGGTCCAATCAATCGACGGGAAAATCAAAAATTCAATTGAATAAAGTAGAAACATAATTACTGAGAAGATTGACAAATTGTGCAATTAGGGGTTAGAAATGTAGAAATAACAAAATTAGACAGCATGTTTGGATAACAAATCTAGTAGGATCATAGCTAATGTGACGAATATTTGTTTATGCAGTCAAGGATTAAATATGCAGAAATAAAATAATAAAACGACTAAATAGACAGGAGGTTCGGATGTGAAAATATGGTAGTGTAAACAGGGATTAAGAAAAACTTAAAAACGACATGAATAAACGGGAAGTTTGTGTAAGAGAGGCAGTAGGATTGTCACTATTAAAAGTACTACCTGTTTATGATGGCCATGGCAGGGACAAGGGTTGGACGTATTTCTTTTGGATGCATAGCGTGGATTTGAGCTTTTGGATGGCTAGTGCCTGTCTATTTTTGTTATTTCTACATTTCTAACCCCTAATTGCACAATTTATCAATCTTCTCAGTAATTATGATTCTGATAAAGAAAGGAAGACGAAATTTGCAGTATAAAATGATATCATTCTATTTCACAGGTTCTCATCAGCTGCAGACTACCTGAAATTACAATGGTTATATAGATGATAATAACATACTTTAATGTTCGAGTGGTGGTAGAAAAGAGATACTATAAAATTGACGCATCTAAATGAAAGCATTACAATGTTTTTAGTTTAAGTTTTCATCATCAATTTATACGCTTTTAAAGTTGAAAAGAGGGGAGGGGTAAGAGAGAAAACAGAAAAAATTGATTAACAGAACAGTGTTAGCTTTTAGGTTGACATAGCAACTCAAGAAACAAAAACGGTTACAGTTTATGAGATTAAAATTTGTTCAGTGAGTTGAGATCACTGAATTAGATGACTAATCAAAATCAAAATTCTGTTACCAAGGGAGTGAGAGGTTAATCACACTTTCTTTCTGTATGCATAAGTCTGGTTTAAGTCTTTTGATTGCGATCGCTTCGGCAAATCGTAGTAAATTTGCTGTCATTTGTCTATTTAATATTTTGAAGGACTTAGAAATCTCTACGAGATGTCCGGTATCAATAATGTGTCTGGTAGACATTATGATTCTACTTTGTTTGAGCTTTATCCGTCCCTCCTGTTTATTATGGCATTTTAATTCCTAATTGTAATTTTATTAATCTAACCCTTTACCGGAAATTATTCTGGTTTCGTATCACTAAACTTATCGCCGGTTACAGACCACCGTAGTTTGTGTAAGTCGGGATGTACAATTGTTGGGGTCGACCTTTCTGACCCCCCTCTCTCCAGAGTGGAGATACAGCATAGCTGGTTGGCATGCTGGTCGTCTGAGGGAAACACTTCACTGCGGTTGTTACATCCCTGTTCCCCAGCAGTACGACTCCGCCCACAGACCCCTAGCATATTGCTACAAAGAAAATTCGGTACTCGGTAGATGATGGGGAAGGATTCTTCAATGCTGGCTTTGCGGAGGGTTGGTTTGGACCAGGTGGTCTAGTATCCAACTGTTGATGGTTTTTATAACATCTTCACTGAGTCATACTGGGAGTTGTTCTTGAGCACGAAAAATCAAGTTCCTAGGGCAACGGTCAATATAATTCGCTCCACAAACGCAGTTGAATTGGTAGATACAATTGGAAATGGCTAGTCGAGGTACTTCATCTTTCAATGAAGGAATCACTATCGGTTGTGTAGAGAATAAGACGTGTAGCTTGCCAGCATTACAAGTTCTTCGAACTGATTTTCTTAATTTCTTCATAATTATTTCACTTGGTATTTCACCAATTGAATTGCAGTCGTGCAGGAAGCTCCAGAAGTGCATTAGATCATATCATCATCATGTACAGACTAGATTGCATGTACTTTTGTAAACCTGAACATGTCGGTTGTACCACTCAATCATGGCGACTACTCAGTATGTCTTGTAAAAGAAGAAGTGAAATATATTTGAAGCTTAACGACATATAACATATTTTGAATTGGAACTATCCATCTTCATTTTTTGTCATCAAAGTATTGAAAGTAAATGAAATTAAGGCATGTCAGGATAGCCCCACTAGCAGTGTGTCTAAAAGAAGCACTTTTTAACCTATGATAGTTTACAATAAAGACCTGTTCATATTCACTTGAATATTTTTTAAAGTATCCTTGTGTTTCATAACATCCCTTTCGTTAATCAACGTATTTTGACCCTCGGATTAGGAATATAAACCTGGAATTTCTTATCCCTTTTGACAGAATATTTATGATTGTATAGCTTATATTGGAAGAAGTTTGTTGAAAATAATTCATTGAAAACTAGATCGTTTGTTTGAGAACATGTAATGCAGCCATCACTTGGTGTTTTTCGAGAGCCAATTTAACTAGCGGCACACAACTTCGGAAATTCCGTTTTATAGCTGTTTTATTCTTTCTCATTCGTCGTCATCGGGGTAGCAGAAATTTCCAGATATCCACCTGGACAGGTTTTGAATCATTCCTATCACACGTGTTTGCAGTTAATCCAATAAACAAAGCTTCTGTTATCAGTCTGTCCCTCCACCCTGCTGTTACATTAGATTTCAAAACTGTCGTCTTATCCCATCCTGTTGTAGTGTTATGTACAGTTGCATGTGAAGCAATAGCTGAACTATTCTCCAGATTTCTTATCTTATTATTAGGGTCAACTTATCCAGATTTCGCTAGATTTTTGTGCTGCTCTGCTAGTCTGCCTGACTGCCCTTGTTCTACTACTTTGACCTAATAATCATTGCAGTCAGGGTATTAGATAAACTAAATTGTTTTGTTTAATTGGCTCCACTGACAGGATTCTTTAACCGACAAATCTTATTTCTAATTGAGCCAATTTTTTCTACGTTGTTAAGAATTCTCCGTAATGTGGCTTCCGAGGTTCCTTCCTTCTATGGAAGTACTACAATGATTTAGATTCCTTATTGTTGATGTTGTCATTATCCTGTGCATGTTTGATATGCATATGTAGATTAGTTGACCCGAATAAGATAAGAAATTTGGAGAATAGTTCAGCTATAGCACTCATTACATGCAATCACCTACAAGCATACAATAGGATAAATGGGATAAGATGACATTTCTAAAATCTAATGTAACAGGATGAAGGGAACAGGATTGATTATGGAAGCTTTGTTTATCGAATCAACTGCGAATATGTGTAATAAATAGGACTGATTCAACACCTGCTCACCCAGACATCTGGAAAATTCTACTACCATCCCTACGAAGACAAATAGGAGAAAACAAAGAAAACTATAAAACCCAAGTTTCCAAATTATGTGATTATAATTTGATATGATTATGAACATTGAGAAATTGTGTTCAAAACCTTGTCATGAAATAAACGATACTGTTTCACTTAATGTGTGATACATCTAATAAACAAATGAATATGGAATTACATAATACCACAGTGACCAAATGTTACACATATGTTAAATAAAATCAAGTTCACAGAGTTAAATGCCTATTGACTTTGATTTTAAATTCACCTGATTAATCGGATTATATGCTTAAAATGTTTAGACAGATTTGATTAGTTTGTGTGTTTGTTCAGGTATCTACCATTTTATATATTGGACATGATACTTCGACATATATAATCAGCAGGCGACTGTAGTCTCTCCATAGTGATTGATCACTGTTTCATTTCAAGTTGGATCGCCATCATGGTCCATTTTGAGTTGTTGATGTTAAATGGTTGGAGGCAATCGGTAGAAAGCTTTGGACCTAGTTGGCACTTGTCAGCAAGGTGTATCTACAACCTAGAGGGAAATCATATCCAATCAAAAGTATCCAATACAATCAATCCTACAGGAGGTCAATCGCTAGCCCGAATAACTCGGCGGTGGTAACGTTTCTGACTGCAGGCAGCACTGGGTGACGCGGTTTCGAATCTCAGAAGGGACATGAGTTCCTTCAAGGTGGTTGCAGATATGCCTTGCTGACTGACTGGTCAGTGCCAACATCCATGAAACCTAGGTCCAGACAGGGCTTCCTGCCGATTGCCTCCAACCAACTGATGCAAACGAAACTGTTCAGTATGGATTCTAGAGAATTAGTTTTTATCTACAACAAATCGCTGTCTTCAAAGTGAGCTAAACACCAACCAGAAAGTCGTTTCACCCATTCAAGGATGAGCTCATCAGCAGCTCAGAGAGCCTGGTCAATTCAAACCGTTCGATTTCTAGCCAGCCACTCGGATAAACTGACAACACCATAAAGCGAATCGACTGACACTGTTTGAAGTCAAAGTTCACCATAGTTTCCTTTAGAAACCACAATTATTCTGATCACAATGCAAGTAGGGACTACTGTTTGATGTGAGTGGTATACAACTACTCATTTCGATTAATCAGTAGCATAAACTTTTAAGCATTTAATTTTGGTTACTTGATTACCATGTATGATATCGAGCAGAACACACCATACACTATCAGCTAAAGAAATTCAATTTCCTGAGGAAACTGTAGTGAAATCTCATCTCGAAAATGTGTAAACTACAAATTTCGATTTTGAAGTTTACTCTTGTTGAATAACTCCCGATATTGAAAACTTCCTGAATTGATGTATAAGCTAAATACAAGAAAGTAAATATTCTTATCTAATCTAGATATGTATGTGAAACATGCGCAGGGTAATTATAACACCAACAGTGAGGAATCTAAATCATCAGTAGTATTTCCATACAAGGAAGGAACGTCGGAAGCCTTACAGAGAATTCTTAACAATGCAGGAATGAAAATAGTTGGCATTGAGTTACCCATGAACTTAATTAGAAACAAGCTTTGTCAGTTAGAGCATCCTGCGCCAATTGAGTCAATTAAACGAAGCAATTTAGTTTATCTAATACCATATCGAAATAATTGTCAGGTAAAATACATGGGTCAAAGTAGTAGAACAGGGTTAGTCAGACTACCCGAGCATGAAATCTAGATTAGTTGACCCGAATAAGATAAGAAATCTAGAGAAGAGTTCACCTATACCACTCATTACATGCAATTATACACAACCACACAAGGGGATGATAGGATAAAATGACAATTTTAAAATCTAATATCTAAAAGTGGAGGGGGAGATTGATGACAGCGGAAGCTTTGTTTATCGAATCAACGACAAACACATGTAATAGGACTGATTGTACACCTGTCACAGGCATCTGTAGAATTCTATTACCCCCACGACAAATGGGAGAGAATAAAGAAAACTATAAGTCGAAAGTTTCTAAGTTGTATGATTATAATTTGATAGGATTATGAACTACAATCAACTGCGTTTGAAATCTTGTCATCGAGTTAATAATACTGTTTCATTCACTGTAGGATGTATCTAATAAACCAATGAATATGGAATTGCATAGTACATGAAAAGATTAGCTAGCTGTCTTTGATCATAGGCGCCTGCGTTCTATCTCCCTCCCGTGTTATGTGGTATAATTCGGAGAGTAATACTGAGTTGACGCGTCGAATGCTAAGTAAGGAGAGGAAATCAATCAACGAGACTGTGAAGCTACATCGACTGAAATGGTTAGGACATGTGTTACTCATGCATCCCTAGCCATTGCCTTCCTCGACAACAGGCAAAGTTAGCTGATATAGGGTCAGGTTGGAAAAGATCCAGTCGTGGTCAAACAAAAACATGGCTTCGTCATCAGTCAATGAAATCCACAACAGTTAGTTTCAACCAGTCACGTAGGAAGATGTAGACTTTCTGACTGGTTTGGTTCCTCGGGACAGTAAACACCAATGAAGGCTGGAGACAGTCGGTGATATGGCTGAAAATCGTTCTTAATGTCTGGCGCGGATGCATCCACTCCTTGTGACTTATAACATATAATAAAACTATGTTGTTCTTTAATATTACTATTCTTTTCACCTCAAATGTCTGTTTACTGTCTGTATTTTCTCCATTATAAATTTTGCATTTCTTTTTACTTTCTTCTCTGCCATTATCTTCTGATTGAGGTCTGGCGACTCGAACTGCTGCACATCAGTAGAAGTTCAATGTTGAAACTACTCAGTCAGTCTGATCACATATTGTGATCTAAGTAATTTCGTTTCTAAAAGAAGGAAACTGTGGTGAGATTTCACCTTGTTGAACTGTGTAAATTAAAAATTAATGTGCAAATTATGAATTTGATTTATGGTATGACCAGTTCCCCCAGGTAGCTAGCCAGAAATTGGTTGTTTTGAACTGATTCGGCTCTCTGAGCTGAATCAAACCGAGTATACCACTGATGGGTTCCGTGCCAAACGAGCGGTGTTCAACTACTCATCCCAATCAATCAGTAGTATATAGAGGTTTTGATCAATTTGAATGTAGACTTTGTCACAAACAAATAAAAAGTTAGAATTGATCAGTCATTGGATTCTAAATCAGCTGCTAAATGAATTTAATTAAAATCCCTACAACACACATAGACGATTTGAATTCAGTAGTCTACTTTCTCCTTATTCATGTCATTCAATCTCCATGATAGGCGGTTCGCTGCCTCTATTATTAGATTGCATATAATCTCACTTGTTCACTTTGTTTTAATCGATTACAATACGATCTCTAATGGTAATGTTTATTCGCGCGAATATCAAAAATGTTTACCACGTGTTGATTTGCAAGTTCCTGGTAAACTTGAGAAGAATTATAATCGTAATGTGCAAAGTATCCCAACAAATATAAGATGAAACTCTTCCTTTACGGCTTGAAGCTCGGCTAGTCTGACTGCCCCTGTTCCACTACTCTGACCTGCGTATTTGACATGACAATCATCACAGACAGGGTATTAGATAAACTAAATTGTTTTGTTTTAAAGGCTCTACAGGATTGATCCTTAAACCGACAAAGTTTGTTTCTAATTGAGTTTGTGGGTTTGAATGCCACTTTTATTCCTGCCTTGTTAAAATTCTGCATAAGGCTTCCGAGGTTCCTTTTTTGTATGGAATTACTGTTGATGATTTAGATTCCTTATTGTTGGTGTCGTCATTAATATTATTATTATTAGTGTTATCATTATTATTAGTATCACTATCGCTATTATCATTATTTTATTTTTAGATTTCCTTACATATTTCGTGACTAATTTGTCCGGACAATTATTAAGTTTCAAGTCTTCTTTTATGTGTATCATTTCTTGTCTTAGATTTGTCATTTAAACATTTCACCAATGCTATTCTTACTGACATAGGATGGGATGATCGGAAATCCAAATATCTGTTTGAATGTGTGGATTTTCTGTAAACACTAGTGTTTAACTTCCCATCTTCTTTCCTTTTTACGTTGCAATCTAACATTGGAAGATCCCCCAATATCTTGACTTCCCAATTCATAAGTGAATTGAATTGCCTCTACCTTCGAGTTGATGTGTTCGAAAAATCTATCTATATCTTGTGTTCTAAGTACAGTGAATGTGTCATCTACTTACCTGCACCATACTTTTGGGGTGGGGGTGAACGTTTCAATCGCTATCGTTTCCCACCTATCCATGAATATATCTGCCACAACTGGTGATATTGGTGACCTCATGGTAACTCCCTCAGTTTGTTTGTATATTTTCCCTTAGAATTTAAATAATGTGGAAGTCAGGCATAGCTGCACTCTCAGCATTATGTCCTCGAGTGACACTTTTGTCCTAAGTTCTCTTTGTATGCATAAGTTTGATTTGAAACGTTTAATAGCAACTGCTTCAGCAAATCGTAGTAAATTCACTTGTCCTTTGTATGTTTAGCATTTTGAAGGATTTGGAAATCTCAATGAAATGACCCGTATCCACAAGGTGTCTGGTAGTTGTACTTTAAGAATATGTGCTTCCTTCTAGACATAAAATTCTTGTGATATTGCTTTGAAAACTGGATAGAAGCCCTTCTTACTGTCCTTCCAATGTATTTGCACCTAAAATGCACGTAAATGTATAAACACAGTTGGAGGTGACATTAGCAGGGTACTAATACAATTTAGATTGGCTTAAAGAGCTTGTGGTGCTGTATATTATTAGAAGCTTAACTGCAGGGAAGCATCTTTTCTTATTTCTCCTTCCATTCTCTTGTCAATATTTTGTGATGCTTCTTCTGCTATGAATGGTAGACAAATAAACACTTTTTTCTTTGCAACAGCTGGGCGTTTAGTTTTCTGTGCTATACTTTTGGAAGTATATATGACGATGCTAACTTAAACTAAAAAGTGTAGTGCTTACATTTTGGGTGAGTTAATCTCCTAATGTTTTCTATACTACCACCAATCAAACATTGAAGAATGTTATACCTCTTATTTATAACCATTGTAATTTGAGGTAATTTGCAGCTGATGAGAACTTGTGAAATGTGCATAAGAAACCTACAACAACAGGTTACTACACTCTCTTTTTTTTGAGTTTTGCACCTTTGAAGTATAAACGGAACATGGTAAAGTGCCTGGTTCAAAAAGCCAGGATAACCTGTTCAAATGACTCCCTCAATGAGGAGCTTAAGACTATCATTAGAGAATTACGTAGAAAAAATGGTTATCCAGTTAATTTCACTGACAAAAATATGAATTTTGCACCAAAACAAGTCAGTAGGGCAACAGCTCCAAAACCAAGGACAATGTTCATAAAACTGCACCAGTGTTCATCAGTGACAACATCAGAGAAATAATAGAACAGCGCCTGAAGAATGCAGTTAAAAAAGAGCTTATGATGCAGCAGACGTCTATTTTAAGTTCGAGAAATAAGGATACACTACGTAAGTTTGTCTCCTGTGTGTATCTACCAGTTTGACTGCAACTGCCGAGCCAGCTACATCAGGGGGGCGGGAGGTGGGGTGGCGTACAATTAGGCAGGTTCCTCATCGTATTTCCGAACATCATCCTGCGCCATGGTTAAGCAAGGGACAAACAAGATTTATTCGTAGCTCCATTTCGGCACGCCTTGTAGATAGCGAACATAAGGTTGACGTTAATACTGCATTTAAAATTATTTATTGTATTCCGACTAATCTTAATTTCGCTTTATGAGTTCGTCTTCTACATACCTACAGCTGAAGCCATCTGAATCCACCTGAAGAGGCCAAACCTGTGTGTTTAGAAGAAATTCGAACAGCCAGTTTCCTTACATTGACCATCATTACATGAATGTATAAACCGGACATCAATAGACAAGCCATTGCCCGAGTGGAACCAGGCCGAAAGGGAAGCGGCGAGTTGGTCGTCAGTGCAAGGGTGACTTGGAGGAGGTCATGTGAAGAGGAGATGAAAGCATGTGGGCAGACTTGGAGCGGAGTGAAAAGTTGGCAGAAAATCGAAGGCAATGGAGACGCGCGGCTGAAGCCCTATATTCCTCTAGGAATTAAAGGATATAATAATAATCAATACAACGCTTATACTAATGGACAATTTCAGATGAAGTATTGATTAGGTTGTATTGTGGTGAGACCTGTCTGCAAGCCAAAACTGTAGACAGGAGACTGAACGTGTACAAATAGAATTCGCAGATAGAGATGGCTTTACTTTCTAAGAAACAGTCACAAGCGGGACACAATGACTTTCATCAAGAAAAACAACCAATCAGAAGACGTTGCTTCTCTGCTAACAATAATGCTAATAATAATGTACATAAAAATTTATAAATGTCTGTTGACTCTCTCAATGAACGATCTGTTGCCTGGCCATTGTCTTCTGTCGTCACAGTATAACTATTAGAAATAATAAGACTCAAACACAACAGCAATCAATGAATTTTAAGATTTCATCATGAACTGATATCGGTTAGAGGAGTACTGGACAGCTGTTTCGTCCCACTAGTCCGGGACTCTTCACAGTACGCACCCACTGAGTCCTAAACTGAGACAAAACAGATGTCATCTAGTCCCAGGTTCTGATCGATGTCAGTTCATGATGAAATCCTGAAACCCATCAAATCCCTGAAAATACTTGAATATCAGTGAATTTTAATTAGCCATAGTCGTATGCCCTAATGGTCTCTGGCTAAAGCACTGGATGCCACAGATTCGAATCTCAGAGGATATATGAGTTCCCCCAAGATTACGGATATGCCTTGCTACATGACTGATGAGTGCCAAGAAGCAACGAAAACTTGGTCCAAAGATTCCTTTCGATTGCTACGAACCATTTAATAACAACGATATATATTGTATGTCGTTGGTTTTATGGTATAATGCTCCACAACCATGCCTCACATGACCCAGGATTCGACTCCCAGCCGGCACACACCTTTACCGACACTGACCGTTTGTAAGCCTGACAAGGAGGGAATATGTTAGGCTAGGTGAGGCTAGCAACCACACCCTGAGAAAAAGCATCACTACAAAGCTGAAGCTTGAAGCCCTATGTTCCACTAGGAACTCAAAAAGATCAGTGAATTTTAATTAGCTGAAGTCATGTATAGAATAAGGCGTTAACTCTTTGTGTTGAAAAACCTTAATGACATTAGATGTAACACACCTATGCTGAATCAGCTTCCAGATTTTTGACATTTTTACACTAAACTTTCTTCATCTCCACTCTGCTATTAATTTTACACTGATATTTGCCAATTATAGTAGTAGTGCAAATCGATCTTCCAGTTCAATTCACTTCATATTTTGCTTTGTAAACTTCTGTGTTTACCTATCTACAAGTCCTACCAATAGTCCTTTATTGATTTCATTATACATATGTGTGTAAAACTTGGGCGCTGTAGGAGGAGTGTGTAATTCTACATCGATTTATTGATTTATTAGATAAATCATCACATATGGTGAAACAGTATTATTTACTGGATGACATTTCGAAAACAGTTTATTCTTTATAATCGTATCATCAATTCTAGCTAAAACATGTCTGTCTGTCTGTTTTCGACATAGAACTTTGCACATATGTGCACCAGTTCAAGTCGCCACACTCCCTCCATGTAGCACACAAAGCAAGAGAAGAATGCACAAGAAAAGCATAATAGAAACAGTGAGCAGAGGTGTGAGACAAAGGAGTAGTAATAACGAAGAACAATACAGTTTCATTGGAGATCATAAGTCACAAGGAGTGGATGCATCTGCGCCACTGAGAACGATTTTGAGCCATGTCACCAATTGTTTCCAACCATAGATTTTTACCGTCCCGAGGACCCCAGCTTGGAAGTCTACACCTTTCTACGTGGCTTAGACCAACTGTTGTGGATTTCATTGACTGGTGCCATGTTTTTGTTCAACCTCCACTAGCTCTTTTCCAGCCTGACCCTATATCCGCTAACATTGCTCGTCGAGGGAGGCGATGGCTTGGCATACGTAACACATGTCCTAACAATCTCAGTCTATGTAACTTCACAACCTCGTCGATTGATTTCCTCTCCTTACCTAGAACTCGACCGAGGCCAAACCTCAATATTGGTCACCTTATTATACCACATAGCACGGGAGGGAGTTAGAACGCAGGCACCTATGATCAAAGACAGCTAGTCTTTTCATGTCTTCCACTCTCAGTGGCCAGGCCTCGCTCACAGCCATAAAGGAGGACGGAGTGGACTGATGAGCAGTTCACCCGCCCTTTGGTCGATAGTCGAACATCTCGTCTACGCCAGAGTCGGCGTAAACTGGCAAATGCGAAACGAGCCCCCTGTATTCGTGCTGAGATTTCGTCAGAGATCAACCCGTTGGCGTTGGGGCTGATGGTACTTCCCGAATAAGTGAAGCGGTTAACGTGCTCTACCACTTAACTTCCTATTTCCAATCTAGGAGTCGGTGTAGTCCAGTCCCGTAACATCATCTTGCATTTGGCGGGAGCGAATCACATGCCAAACATTCATAGATTGCGGCTCAAGGTGTTCAGAAGACTCTGCATTTCGTCAGCGTCTTCGCCTAGAAGGACTATATCGTCTGCGTATTCCAAGTCAACGAGATTATTCCCTGGTGGTGACAAGTCAATCCCTGAGTCGCTGAAGTGAGTTAGGGTTAAGTCCATTAACACATCTATGATGAAGTTGAATAGAAAAGGAGATAATGGGCATCCTTGACGGACACCACTAGTCGTCACCAGTTCAGATGACAGCTCGCCGTAATCCCTCACCTGGCTGTATGAGTACGAGTAGAGTGATGGCCTTAATCAGTGCAATATATTTTCTCGGCATATAACATATAGCTTCGAAACTCAGTTTTTATAGTTTTCGGCCTTCTTTCCTATATTTGTCGTAAGGGTTGTAAGTAAAATTTCCCAGAGATCCAGGATGTTAAGGTCAAATAAGTGGGTTAAAGCAGTAGGCCGCAGTCAGGTGAACCAGGAGAAAACAAAAGCCAAGTGAAAACTAGATGAGTTGACCCTTCCTCGCCAGCCAATGTTAGCCGATATAGGGTCAAGGTTGGAAAACAGCCAGCCAGTGATGGTCAAACCAAAACATGACTTCATCAGTCAATCGAATCCACAACAGTTAGTTTTAGACAGTCACCTAGGAAAGTGTAGACTTCCTCACTGGTTGGGGTCCTCGGGACAGTTAGCACCAACGGCAAAGGTTGGAGACAATTAGTGATATGGCTAGCTAAAAATCGTTCTCAATGGCTGGTGTAGATGCATCCATTCCTTGTGACTTACAATTGCCAATAAAACTATATTGTTCTTCGATATTACTATTCTTTTTGCCTCACATCTCTCCTCACTGTCTCTATTTTGCGTTTCTCGTTTTACTTTCTTTTTCTTCTTCTTCTCTGACTTTGTATGTTGAGTGAAGTGTGGCGACTTGAACTGCTGCACATCAGTGCAAAGTTCTAATGCTG
The DNA here is from genome assembly GCA_944472135.2 of Trichobilharzia regenti. NCBI lineage: Eukaryota > Metazoa > Platyhelminthes > Trematoda > Strigeidida > Schistosomatidae > Trichobilharzia > Trichobilharzia regenti. The sequence continues at coordinate 107,555,450 of OX235265.1, read as the reverse complement.
AAATCAGTAAGTCAGTGAGTTGATCCTAATAAGATGAGGAATTTAGTAAAAAAGAAAAGCTCAGATATAACAAACTTTGTACGCACTTACATACAAACACACGATAGGATGGGGCAAGATGAAAGTTTTAAAATCGAATACAAAGGCAGGGTGGAGGGACAGACTGATAACAGAAGTCTTATTTAATTGAATCAACTGAGCGTACATGTAATAGGATAGTCACTATTAAAAGAATTACCTGTTTATGATGGCCATGTCAGGGACAAGGTTTGGATGTATTTCTCTTAAATACATAGCGTGGGTTCGAGCTTTTGGATGGCTAGTGCCTCGGCTATGCTCATATATCTTGAATCTACTCCCTTTGATAGGTTTGATCGAATCTTGCATATGATTTTTAAGGGTTTTTCGAATGGCGTTGAATGTCCTGAGTTGACCAGGACCCTTGTCACTTCCATGGTCATCATAAGCAGGTAATTCTTTTAAAAGTGACTATCCCACTACCTTCCTTATCCGAACTTCCTGTTTATTCACGTTGCTTTTAAAAAATAGGAATGATTTAACACATGTACCGTGTATCTGGAAAATTATACTACTCATCAGGACAAGTGAGAAAGCACAAAGACAGCTATAAATAAAAACCGAGTTTCGAAGTTGTGCAACCACCATCAGTGAACTATCCTCGAAACTTCATCATTCAGTAAGTATAATGATACTGTTTCACAAACTCTAATGTGCAATTTCACTGTATAAATATCCGCTTTAATACTCGAAGACAGGGATTCAAGTGCACGTAGAGAAGACAGGCGACGAAGACACCCAGTCACCACCACCTACAACAACAACAACAACAACAACAAGGAAAAACAGATGGTCGGCATGAAAGAGGATATCGAAGCCAACCAGGAATGGAAAGGCAACACAGACTCTTACTACTCTAAATTCACTGTGGAATTCCACTGCACTCAGCATAAATAAACGGGATTCAGATTTTCAGCATTAATGTGAAATTACTTCTTCCATAGCGTCTAGTGTGCGTCGGTAGCCAGCAGTTTGGACACTCGCTGACCATGCACATGGTCCGGGGTTCAATCCTCGGTCGCCGACGCACTCCTTTACCTTGCTAAGCCAGAAATAAGACTGGTAAAGAGGAAAGGTTGGATATGAGACTAGCAACCCCATCCCGTAAAGAAAATAAACACCACTGCTACAGAAACTTCAAGCCACTAGCTTGAGGCCCTATGTTCCACTGGGGAACGTGAAGGGAAAAAAATAGCGTCTAGTAATTTGGTGAACGTGATACGCGAAGAATCCCCCCCTCCGAAAGGCTACTGCATACTTACATAAACATCCGCCTTCGCTTCATGTCTAAGGTGAGATGACTAGGAACGAGTAGCAAAAAGAGACTTGAGCAATGAATCAATCGGAATCATGTAGCTCAACAAACAAACAAGTGGGACAAAAGCTGAGGATGTTGTTGAGTGACATCACGCGCAAATCAGACCGTCGAGTGGAAGGCATATGGAAAACAACCGATTGGGCGTTAGTCCAAAAGTTACATGAGAAGGTTGAGCGAGGAGATGACAGTTTATGGGCAATCATGCAGCTAGCTAAATAGGACTGTAGAGAAGAGAATGAAATGCGTTTGTAGTGTTGAAGCCTAGTGTTCTACTTGAAATCTAATGGAAAGATAAATGTAATAAATTCACACTAATAACTAATTGCCTTCGTATATTTTATACAATCTTCAAAGGTTATTTCGACCGCTGTGCAGCAACATAAAAACAACTATCGATAAACAGATAAGCATATATTATTACCAGTAACTCATTTCATGATTTTTATTCGCCAAACAGGTTGTCAGTTACGTCTAAAGTTTGTGTATGTGTGTTGTGAAACGACAGGGACAGCTAGGACTTACTAAGTTCAAATAGCTCAGTGGTTACGTCTATTGACTACAGCGCTGAACAAACCAGGTTTATATCTCAGACGGGATATAAGTTTCATGAAGACTGCAGATGTACGCCTCGCAGACAAGTGTCAACACAAACACGATATCTGCGAAATACCTCCAATCATCTAAAAGCATTTCAGAATGCACCGCATTGGGGAGTCACTATAGTGATCACATGGCAAAGTTGAATGATAGAATTCAGTCTGCACGCATCATATTGACTACAGCCTAGTGGCCGATCAAATTACCTACTACATTCTTTGTTTGTTTAAACTGAAGTAAATAGTGGCAGTGTTTTGAACCTTAGAGGCTGAAACTTGAATGGTCAGATCAAATAGACTCATAAACAATTATCGTGAACTAGGAAGACAGCGCCAAAATAACTTTACGAGATAGCAGTCATACTGAAGATCTAAATATCCCTGATTCGATCCCAAGCTCTGACAAATGTATACAGGCGTCGGTGGTTCAACGGCAGAATACTCACCAACCACGCATGTAGTCCAAAGTTCAATTTCTGACAGCCGAACGCATTTCTAAACCTCACTTAACCCGTCAAAAAAGAAAGAAGAGTGTGGGAGTGAATCTGGAAACCTCACTCTGCACCAATGAAAAAAATCAGCAAGGAATACTCGACATAAGTTTCGTCCTAGTTTCAGACCCAAGACCCCATAATGGGTCGAACACAAGACTTTCCAGTTACAAGGCAAGCTCGTAGACCATCCACAACCAACTCATGAATTTTTTTTCTCGTTTATCAATCCGTATTTTTTAGAGCGATCACCAGCCGGTGTCATCGGTAGCGAGTATTCGTTCTCACTCCCTACCGAATGGATGGACCCCCTACTGGTAACAACTTCTCACTAGAAGTCCAAACAACATCCTCCTGCAGGAAGTCACCTAGAAAGCATCAGATTAATTTTCACGATTCAATTTCTAGGAATTTATTTTTTATCTTCAAGATTTTAATCACAGACTGATATCAGTTAGAGAACCATTGAAAAAGACACCACCAGTAGGGAGTACTGGACAGACACAGCTGTCTCGTCAGCTTATTTTGGGACTCATCAGCAACATGCACTCACTTCCAGGGTTCGAACCCAATTACGAGACGATCAAGACGAGACAAAATCAAATCCCTAAAAACCGCCTGCTGACAATAAACTAATTATGCTAAAAGGGGAGCAGATAAAAACCATATTTGAAAGACTTTACGGTCAAAATATTCACACTCAAACGCACACACACACACACAGAGGGAGAAATATTTTTCACGGGGAAAAAGACTGAGAAGAAGAACTACTTTTATTGATTTTCTTTATTAACATTATTCTTTCATACAAATCATAATAATAATAATCGATTGAAATTAAGATATAGAATACATAAACAATAAAAAAAACCTACAACGCAGAAATAACCCGCCTCCTCCTAGGTGAACACCATCCATCTTGAAAGGCACATGGAGTGGTTGATAATTAATAATATTAAGAACAACAGCAGTACAACAAACAAGAAAGTATGCAAGTTAGTTGGTTAGTTGGTTAGTAAGCAAGCAAGATACGCTTGAATACTATTCACCATTATTATCATCATCACAGAAACGAAAACTATTACATAAAAACAGCAACCCCAGTGTGTGTGTGTGTGTGAACAATAATAAGAGCTGAAAAAAGAAGCACCAACCACTAGTGTTCATGTGATTGTGAATCGATTGAGCGTATTTCCTATACATACATAAGACAGATAGATAGATAGATAGATAGATGAATATAAAATTACAAGAATACACATTGCACTTTTTTGAAAGGAAGTACAGAAGTACATGCACTGAACTGCCTATCAGACACATAAACACACATAGGCACAATGCACTAAACTCCTCCGGCTCTCTCTCTCTCTCTCTCTTCCTTCTTCGGCTTCAACAGAACGAAAAAGTTGTCATGTAGAAATAAATATGAAAATCAAAAAATGGGATACCACAAAATGTAGAGCAAAAGGAGAAGAAAAAACCAGAGTAAAACAAAAACAAAAAAAGAATTAATACAAATCTTCAAGATTGATTGGCGGTGGTCCAGCACGTTTCGTGTATCGACGATAACGTTTCAAGTCTGTATCTTCTGCTGCACGGATTCTATTGTGTTCTTCTTGTTCAACAAGATATTTCTATAAATAAATACAAATATATTTTATAGAAAAATTTCAGTTATAACATACTACGACTAATACTACTTTAATGACAGAAGACAAGAACCAGGAAACAGATCGTTTATTGAGAAATCAACAGATATTTATAAATTCTTATGTACATTATTGTCAGCGGAGAAGCACCGTCTTCTGATTTGTTGTTTCTTTTTTGCTGAAGGTTATTCTGTACTGCTTGTGACAGTTTCTCAGAAAGTTAAGCCATGCATCTGTGAATCTTATTTGCACACGCTAAGTTCCTCAAGGTTATGCTTTGTTATTGTTTTTCTCATGATCCCGATTTGGGACGCAACGCTGACGTAAATTGCTGCCTACAATTTCGGCTTGCAGTCAGCTCTTACTACACTACTACTATGGACAAGAATAGTAATATATCAATTGAGATTAAGGTGCATCGATGGCGCCAGCCAAGTGAGTGCTTCATGGTTCGATTCCCAGTAAACGGACACTCTCCTAAACTTCGCCTGCCCTGCAGGTAGTCAGCCCAGCTGGATGTGAGTGAATGAGGCTGCTAGCCTCATTCTCTCTAAAAACTAAACAACACTGTTACCACCAAGTGGGATTTTAAAGGTCAGGCTTAAAAATCCAGTTGACTGAATGAAACGAAATGCTCGGCCTCATATTGAGAACATGTCAGCTCTTTGTTCAGATACTTCAACCATGTCCGATTATTTAACTTGAAGTGAATTAGTGAATGATAACGAGCAGTGGAATTCAGCAAGATGAGCATTTCGTCCTATTTGGGACTACTTGTCAGCTGGATGTACTAGCCTCCCCCAGTGAGTGAGGTTGACATATCACTCTGAGGTCTAGCACTTCAATCCAATTAATCAACGGGATAGTTCAAAGTGAATTAAATAATTACTAATACCCGTTGTACAAAAAGTGGATCTCATAGTCTAGTGGTTAACCCTTTAGCGTTCAGAACTATGGTTACTGGGTTCGAGCCCCAGTGGGGACACCATCAATGACTCACTGGGGATTGCATGTACATCCAGATGACGAACCTCGAATACGACGAAATGCGCATTCCCCTGGATTCCACTGCCAATCGCCATCCAACAATTTAAGTCAGGCTTAAAGTCCCATATTTGATATTTATAAGATAAGGAAGACGCTAGTGTATCTACATTTTCGGCTGCACATTTGGCATAGAAAGTATGCTGTTTTCTTTGCAAAGATTTTATCCAATAAATCACTACTAATGAGTGAATACAGATAAGTTGAAAAACCTGAATCCCTATAATTTTTCACACAGAAAATATCCTTTGATCAAGCCACATGAAATGTATTGTTTTAAATGCCAATATTCCTGGAAAAAGTCTTTTCATGTAGCGGGATATATATAAGTTACACATATTGCTCAGACTGAAGTAGGTGAACGTGAATCTCAAACACTAGAATCCACTAACTGCTGAATGTCGAGTGCTTAAGACAATGGGCCAAGCTTCTCCACTTTGAAAAGCATTACGACTAGGGGACATGCAAACAGCATAAAATCCTCTTTGGACCTGAAACAATATATAACCTTAAGACCGAATACTATCCCATCAAGCATGACAGATCCAGCGACAATGTAAAGCCACAGAGAAACCGCCAGAGCATCTGATCGGCTGGATTTATCTTCATTTATTTTATTCCTTCACGTTCTAAGTGAAACACAGGGGATTCAAGTTACGGATTTGACGTTTCAGTAGAAATGGTTTAATCTTTATTGGGTGGAGTTGCTAGCCCCACGCCCAAACTTCCCTCTATACCGACCTTAATACTACTGGCTTAGCAAGATTTAGGAGTGCATTGGTCGGGGATCGAACCCCCTGACCACATTTGTAATTGCTGGGTGTTCTGTCTCTGAACCACCGACGCGACTTACAGGTGAAGTACCCAAAGTAAATGAAGGTAAAAAAAAAGAAATCTACATCTCGTCAAGACTTGTTCATTTCGTCAACTTTATTCGATAATTATCCCTGGAGGTTCACAACGTCTGATTAGATTTCAGTTTTAATTGAGAGGAACAACGTTCTAACTACTCCCCCGGTTACATGAATGTATGATTCCTCACTGTATGACGAATACATACGAATAATAAACACATCAACCTTTATCACAACTACCTTTGATTCTAAACCAAATTTGATATTTCTTTACTCTATACCTTAGGAACTAATCATCTCTCGGAGATTATCTCTTGTTAGTTGTAAGAAATAAATATATGTTCACAGAAGACGCTCATCCTTCGCTATCATCAAGTGACAGTTCATCATTCATCCTGTGGCGTGTACTACTGATATGACATTCATAGGCATAACGATATCTAATAGCGGAGAAGTAGAGTTGATGTAAAATAGAGCAAATAAACCAGCATTGAGGAAAAACATGCAGGACACGAAAAGAAGACAAAAAATAGCACAAAATACGAAGGGCGGAAGTAACACAATAACACGGAAGGTCTGTGCAAATGACGGTTTGCAGATAAGGTGTACATAATTTGCCAAACATTACTTTACCGAGTATCTCGTTTTCTACCGTTACAATCTTATCAGTGTAAATGGTAGTAAACAATGAATGAACAAGATAAGGCAATGCTGAAGAATCTACGAACATGTACATGTGTAACAACGGGCTACTCTCCCATCATCTCAGAGTAGAATTAAAATATATGAATTTGAATAAAGCAAAAACAACAGTGGTGGTTTGTGCAGAATAATATGGTACCATCATTGCTTATTTCGTTGACTTCTCATCAGCTGCCGCCGCTTACAGCCTAAATAAATTATGAGGTTTAAGTACAGAAACGTTTCAACATACTTGCAAATTTTACATGTTGTCAGTTGACAGAAATTTCCACAATTAGTGAACAGTGTTCAGAAAATTGCGCTTATATAGTTTTCACACAGGCAGTTCAAGTTAAAACATGTACCGAAAAGCCTACATCTCAAGGGAACAAACTCTTATAGTAGCGCTATTACCAGACATCTCCTCGACACGGGTCATGAGGTGGAAATCGAGAAATCCTTCAAAATTATCAATAGACAAAGGAGCTCTATTCTCCTCAAGTATGCCGAAGCAATTTCTATCAAACACTTGAAACCAGATTTATGTGTTCACAGAAAGAAGCAGTTAATAGTCTTTCCTTGCCTTGGTAACTGGATGTCTTTTTTCTCTCATCTGGTTACGTAATCTTTGTCTTTAACCTCACCCTCCCTTTTATAATCTGTAATTTTGCTTGTCTTTTATTTCTATGATTTGAGTTCAAATCAGTACATTGTTACCTAACTTATTAGTCACTATGCATCTAACACAAATCTCATCTTTATTATGCAACTGCCTTACCATTATATGCATACATTTATTTTGTTTTAACTTGAACTGCCTCTGTGAAAACTATACAAGCGCAATTTTCTGAGCACTGTTCACTAATTGTGGAAATTTCTGTCAACTGACAACATGTAAAATTTGCAAGTATGTTAAAACGTTTCTGTACTTAAACCTCATAATTATTTATTTAGGCTGTAAGCGGCGGCAGCTGATGAGAAGTCAACAAAATAAGCAATGATGGTACCATATTATTCTGCACAAACCACCACTGTTGTTCTTGCTTTATTCAAATTCATTAAGGGGAATAAATGCATAAAATATATGACATAGAAATGGAATTACGTGGCGTTACGTTTACCAGTGTACAATACTTCGGATCGAACTTTTCTGACTACTCCCTTTCAAGAGAAGAGAGTGAAAAATCTTGCTGCTACTACATCGCTATTCACCAGTATTACGACTTCACCATCAGACTAATTCACTTAGTGCATAGTGACGGGTACTGACAACGCTGGTGAACACTGAATAGTTTGTGTATTCAAACAGGTCTACATTCGCTGAGAGACAAGAAGACTATCGTTGCTTAATCGTACACTGGTCGGTAGGAGATTGGAGTAATACGATCAGAAGTAAAATTGTACATTATATCAACAATTGTAACTCTCTTTCGTTATCGGTGGAAGTGTGGTGAGAGCAGGCTGTTAGCCAATCGGTAGACATTAATTTACGTCAATGTCTGTGCCGCTAATATTGGCCGTGAGAAAATATGAACAAGACTGATTCAACAACCAATCACAGCAGACTTAACGTGGGCAAATACGATTTGTAGATATATGGCTTAACTTTCTGAGAAGCAGTAGAGAATAACCTTGAGCAAGAAACAACCAATCAGAGGACTGTGTTTGTCTGCTTGAATAAGCTATAACAATGTACATGAAATATATATAAATACGTGTTGATTTCCGTAATAAACGATCTGTTGCCTGGCCCTTGTCTTCTGTTGTTACAGAAGAATAAACAATCGTATTACCCTACCTTTTTCCGTTGTTAAACGTCGGTTACCGTGCATAGTATTCTGCATATTAGGCTTAGTCTTCTGAAACCAGCGATAAGTGCAGAATCTTTCCTGTCTAGATATTTAACAGTAACTACTTTCAGACTAACCACTGTCAAAGCGATCTTCCTAGCACAGGGGGATATTATGCCTAACGCAGGGTCCATAAAGTCGAAAAATTGAAAATTGGTGTATCGCTTCAAAATGACTCAGGAATGAGAGAAATTTGGTACTACAGCTTTTAATCATGGGTTTTTAAACTTGTTTAGGCTTTACAGCACCCATCTAGGCTGTTTTCCATACTAATCATAAATCATATAGTAACCATAGCAGAAACTATATAGACGACTTGAGCGTGAGTGATACCGTTCTCATAGCTCACTTATATGACTGTGGATGATTTTCTATGGTCTTGGTAGACGCATTGAGGCTATTCGTATGCTAAATTTGGTAGACAGGGATAGCAGTTTCATTCAGTTTGGTAGGTACTAGTTTTGTTTATAGGGGCGCCTCTGTCACTATAGTGTTTCTATACATGCTACTCTTGCCTATAATAAAGCGTTTGGCTAGTCTTGTATGCGAGATGGATCCTATTGGACCTGTTTAAGCAGTGCATAACTGATTAATGCGACCAATGGTCTCTGTAACTATGCTCGCATATGCATGATTATATGTACTAACAGTGTGAATGGTCCTACGGGAGAAACAGCTCTCGAGTGGTTGCGCCACAAGATGACTTCGCATGCTGGTCGCGTCATGCAAGAGGCAGGGGTAGGTGTGTTCAATTCTCCTGAAAACCAATACATAAATGACCGGTCAATAGGTTTGGTCATTATGTGAATAAACCCGTTGATCCTGCCAGTAGTCATATATACTTGCCTCGGGTATTAAGCCATGCATGTCTAAGTACAAAACACGTCAAAATGGTTGAACCCTCTAATGACTCATTAAATCAGCTATGGTTCCTTAGATCATATATACTACATGGATAATTGTAGTAATTATAGAGTTAATATACAATACAATTGTGTCCTGACCAGCAGGAGAACGAGTGCTAACATTAGAAAAGAACCATGTGACTTGTTACGTCACTGTGAAATGCACAGTAGGAGCTATCTCTGAATACAGTAACATGGATAATAAGAAATTCCTCATCGTTAATTATTATTCCCTTGGGTCCCAAATAGAACATTTGGCTTTAACAACATATCTCCACTTTTTTCTATTCTCTGCTGTCCTCTTCAGTTGGGTCCACGATTGTCAATAATCTCGCATCTCCTCCTCTCCACACGACCTCCTCCATGTCACCCTCGCACTGATGACCCACTCGTTGCTTCCTATTTGAGTTCCACTCGATTGACGGTCTGCATTACGCGTAATGTCGTTTGACGGTCTTATCAGCATGTGTCCAACTCACCCTCATTTTTTTCCTACATATCTTGATGTGATTTTGTTCTCTGAGCTGGATGGTTAGTTTGCGAAGCTTTCATCACCTTACTGGGTGACATCTTCAGCGCATACTTCAATCACTTGAAGTGAGCTTTTAGATTTCTCCACGAGTTTATTAATCATCTCTCCTGGTGACCACCCCGGACGTGATTGGTTGTCTTTGTGTGTTTTCACACCTTCTAGGTTACTTGTATTAGAACTGATTGTTTCTTTGACTTGAACTTTGACCCTTTGTGTGTGAGGTTTCTTTCTTATCGGTTGATAAATTTTGTCTATCTCGATGTGTCTATTGATTGATGATTCACTGGAATGCCAAGCTTCTAAAAATTCTCTAGCATTCTTGTTATTTCCTTTGTCTAATATTTGAACGTTGTCCCAGTTGAATTGATGTCCGTGGTTGTCTGTGTGTAGTGAAATGAGGGAGTGGATATCATGTCTTTTGACGGCTAGCTTATGATCGTGGATACAAAGACGAAGGGTCAAAGTTCAAGTCAAAGAAACAATCCGTTCCAATACAAGTAGCTGCCTAGAAGGTGTGAAAACACACACAAACAACCAATCACGTCCAAGGTGCTCACCAGGAGGGATGATTAATAAACTCGTGGAGAAATCTAAAAGCTCACTTCAAGTGATTGAAGTATGCGCTGAAGATGTCACCCAGTAAGGTGATGAAAGCTTCGCAAATCAAACATCCAGCTCAGAGAACAAAACCACATCAAAATCATCCACCTGAGCTACAAATCTTCTCTATCATATCCTACATATCTGTTGAGCGATAGATTCTTTGGTTGGTTCGTTCATAGCCAGAGTTTCTCGTTGCTAATTCTTTCTAGCCGGCCTTTTGATCTTCAGCATGGAGCTAGCGAAGGCAGATGTTTATAAAAGTTGCTAATTTGTTGGAAATCCTCATCATTACACGTCACTGATTAACAACAACAACAACCAAAAACTAGATTTCAAATTCATCAGGTGTATGCCACATCCACACACACACACACACGAACACACTCACCTGATAATTTTCTTTAATCCAAAGTTCTTTTGATAAATATTTTGCTTGTTGTTCAGCCCCCAAATAATCCCATTCTGTTTCATTCATTTTTAATCGTCGTCGAGTTATAAAAATTTGCGCTTCTTCATTATATGGTCTACGTAGTATCCAATAATTGATGACCCAATGAAGCATCCATCGTAGCCAGAGGAAACAAGTCCAAGGGAAAAATAACAGCCTAAAGAGGAGAACACGTTTTAAACTCGGTCGACAACAATCCCCTCTGATACATAAAAAGAAAAGAAAAGAAAAAAAGTAGAAATTTATTAAAGTAGTGCAAAGTTAAAAAGAATAGTAAAACTGGGTCTTCTGGTGAACATGTTCAATTTGACACGTAATTACCAATAAAAAAAGCAAAAATAAATAACATATAGAGCGTACGTAAACTTCGTTGACAGATTACATCAAGTGGGGACTTTAATGAGCATGAAACAGATATTTTATTTAACTTTGACACTATTCATCAACACTCAACAGGAAAACCAGATCATCAGTTGAGCTTTGAGGTACCTGAAATAGAAAGAGAATTTGCCAACTTACGCCATCTCTCGCTTAGTAGACGTGATATTCAGCTGGCTATTGATCAAACGCGGTGTGCACTGACTGCTCAGCACTTAGCTCCCACCTTCTCCTTTATGGCTGTGAAACATGGCCATTGAAAGTGGAAGACGTGAAAAGGCCGGCTAGCTGTCTTTTTTCATAGGTGCCGGAGTTATATCTACCTCCTGTGTTACATGGTATAATATAGTGGTAAGTAATATTGTGGTTAGGCTTTGGTCGAATGTTAAGTATGGCGTGGGTGGGGGGGGAATCTATCAATGCAGTTGTGAAGCAGTTGCATCGATTGAGATGGCTAGGACATATGTTACATATGCATGTGTCCAGCCTAGGCATCGCGTTTCTCAAAAACAGTCAATGCTAGCTGACATAGGATAGATCAAATTGGAAAAGAGCTAGTGGTGGTTAAACCACCTATGAAGTCTTCTGCTTGATTTGAGCAGTGTGAATTCTGTAGTTTGGTTTCTCGGGATGATGGTAAGAACCAATGAAGGCTGGAGACTTATATATGTGTAAAACTTGGGCACTATGGTAGTAAGTAATTCCATATTGGTTTGTTTATCAGATGTATCACACAGTGTAACCGTATTATTTACTGGAGGACAAGATTTCGAAGACAATTTATTGTGGTTCATAATCATCTCGTCAATTATAATCACACGACTTGAGTTTTATTGTTTTCTTTGTCCTCTCCTATTTGTCGTCGTTGGAGTGGTAGAACTTTCCAGATATCTGGGACAGGCGTATAATCATTCCTATTACATGTATTTGCAGTTGATTCGACAAACAAAGCTTCCGCTGTCACCAATCTCTCCTTCCACCCTGTCACATTAGATTATAAAACTGTCATCTTATCCCATCAGCCTACTGTATGGTTGTGTGTAATTCCATGTAGTGAGTACTATAGCTGAACTGTTCTCCATATTTCTTATCTTATTTGGGTCAACCAATCTAGAATTTGCAGATTTTTATGCTTCCCTAGTTTGACTGCACCTGTTCTACTACTTTGACCCACCTATGTATTTGACCTGACAATCATTGCAGGTAGGGTATTAGATAAGCTAAATTGTTTTGTTTTAAAGGCTCTACAGGATTGATCCTTTAACCGACAAAGCTTGTTTCTAATTGATTTTGTGGGTGGTTTGAATGCCAGTCACTTTTATTACTGTATTGGTAAGAATCCTCTGTAAAGTGGTTTCCGAGGTTCCTTCCTTCCTTGTATGGAATTACTACTGATGATTTAGATTCCTTATTGTTGATGTTGTCATTATCTTGCGCATGCCCGACATACATGTCAGCATTATTATTAATATTATTATTTCCTTTTTGAATCTCTCTTTGCCCTCTTCTCTTACTTTGTGTGCTACATGTAGAGTCTATGGAGCTTCAAACTACTGCACATCTGTCCAAAGTTCTGTGCTGAAACCAGTCAGTCAGTCTGTCTGTTTTCGACATAGAACTTTGCACATATGTGCGGAAGTTCAAGTCGCCACACTCCGTGTAGCGCGCGAAGCAAGAGAAGAAAGTACAAGAAAAGCGTAATAGAAACAGTGAGCAGAGGTGTGAGACAAAGGAATAGTAGTAACGAAGAACAAAACAGTTTCATTGGAAATCATAAGTCACAAGGAGTGGATGCATCTGCGCTGTCACTGAGAACGAGGAATTTGAGCCATGTCACCAATTGTTTCCAACCATTGGTTTCTACCGTCTCGAGGACCCCAGCCTGGAAGTGTACACCTTCCTAGGTGGCTTAGACCAACTGTTGTGGATTTCATTGACCCTACTGAAAGCTGCTACCTTGACGTGGTGGTCGGGCTTGAACACCGCAATGATCTATTCAAGCTATACTGGCTGAGACTTATGTCTCTTGAGGTCCTACCATGCCAGGCAGGTTGTTTGGATAACGGTTAAACAAAAAGCAGCTACCCTATCCAACATCATGATCAATACAATATCACAAAATTTCATGCTGGATCGGCCGTGGCCCGGATTAACAACGACCGCGCTTCCTGCTGCCGTGTCACAGTGCAGGAGTGATAAGTAAGTCAGTCAGTCAGTCATTCAGTTGGGCATACCATCATTCAAACATTCAATGATTTAAAATTGAAAAAAAATATGTTTACAAGTTGCAAATATTCCCACTACATGTTACATCATCTCATTTTCAACATGTTAAGTTTCGACCTAGTAATCAATGCAGAAGTCCATACGACGGAAATGGTCATGACTGACTAACTGATTTTCAACAGAGAACTTTGCACAGATAAGCAGCAGCAGCAGCAGTTCAAGCCGCCAAACTCCATGGATTAACACGAAAAGGTAGGCAAAAAAGGCAACAAAAAATGGAGAGATTCAAATCTACTGAAGGAAGAATAGTACACATGAACGAAGACGACGATCTAGCGGAGATATATGAAGGATTACAAAGACTGAATGCATCTGCACCACTGAGAACGATTTTGAACCATATCTCATCAGCACTCTCCAATCATTCACTCTTATCATCCTGATGACTCCAACCAGACAGAGTACACTGTCCTCACCCCCAAACTTCATATCATGAACCAACTGTCAAACATTTCATGGACCTTAAGTTCTTAAACTTTTCTAAAAAAAAAAGGTTAGTGAAAGTTGAATAAAGGAGTTAACCTTTATCATATGGTTGATGATGGGCATCAGTTATTCAGTGATGATAGTATCTTCACCAGTCACACAGGGGAGATCCAACTTCGACTCCCGGTAGACGCTTGGTCTACTTACTATTGACTAGGAAATCTAGAAGATAAGGAAGGAAGGTGTGAGGCTAGCAACAACAAAATGTAAAAATGATGCCACAGGTAATGAAACTTCAGAGGTAAAACCTGAAGCTTTATGTTCCACTCGTAAAGAAAGGAAGGAATGAGAAAAACTTGGTTGACGGGAGTAGATTTCATCCTTTTTATGACTCATCGTCAAGGCAGCAGAACCAGACAGAATTCCTCCTAAAATACCAGAAACGGACGCAGAGACTGCAGCGGATATGCCGACGCTGTTATTATTTTAGAAAGTTTGGAAGGAAGAAAAGCTACCCACTCTCGTTGATGAGAAACTTTTGGGCCCATGTCACGAGCACAACATTACTAGTGGGCCACTGTAGACGTTTATCAACAACTTCGCAATTCACTGGCTGCATATTGAGGATCAGCTGGCCGGCAAAAAGAAAGAATTAGCAACGAGAAACTCTGGCTGGGAATGAACCAACCAACAACCTACTGGTCAACAAATATGTAGGAGAAAATGAAGATAAATTGGGTACACGCTGAGGAGACCGTCAAATGATGACATCTCACGCCATGTCATCGCCTGAGTGGAATTCGAATGGGAAAGGACTACTAGAGCATGTCCAAGGGTGATATGGAGCAGGTCTTGAGAGCAGGAGATCTGAGACTATGGATTGTCATGGGCACAGCTAAAGAGTACCCGCATAGAATAGGAAAAAGTGAAGATATACTGTTGAAGCTCTATGTTCTACTCGGCACCGAAGAGAACAATATAATTACAATCTGGGTGTAAATTCTGCAATCTCAGTGATTAATGATATCCCCAGTGAAATTGGAAGTCAACACCCATTGTTTCATACGCCATAGAAGAGTTATACACTAGACTACCTTAGGCCAGAAGGCCTCTCTGTGTTTAGAATTTACGTCTTCAGACACTACTAATTGTAGTGGTCAGTATAACTTCATTTCTCTGTACATTTTTATGTTCTTAGGTTTTATTAGTATTAAATATGAATATTAGTTCATATACAGCTACTTTGACAGTAAATAAAATTGACCACTCATGTTATTTATTACACATTGAAATTGACGTCATTCAGTACACTTTTATGTGACATGATGAAATAAGCGCTTTGATTGGTTAGGACTAATTTTCAGTGTCAGGCCTATTATTACTAATCAGTCATTCCAAGTTTAATCACGGATTTTTATCTATTTATTTATTTAAACACCGAAAACTTGGTACAATATGGCACTAAGAAGATGCACCACACAATCATAATTAATGTATTAAAAGTGAAAATTTAGGTGAAGAACGGATAAAGAACTTCATCTGGAGGGAAAACAGTCATGCTTAACAAGTTCAAACAGTATTCGTCAACTATCATCGGGAAGGGAAGTAAGAAGGAAATTGCAACGCGTTCGCCATTGATAACGATTCTTGACCACATCCAATAACGCTTTGAGCCATCGATTCGAGCTATCACACGGACTCCAACCAGGGAGTCGTGACACACCAACCGATGCTAATCTAGCACAAAAATCCTTCATCCCACAACGCCACGTCATGGACTGACCGCCTCTCCGCCTTTTCCATCCCGTCCCAGGGCTGGCTAGCGAACAGAGACCTGTATGGAAGCCTCTGGAGTGACATTCAGAGCGGGTGTTTCCAGATGACGACACTCAATGAATGGTGATCTCCACTGTGTTCAAACACACGCCGCCGAACCTCAGAATTACTCACGCGATGATGCCATCAAACGCAAGGAATCCTGCGGAGACAGCGATCATCGAACACGCAGAGTCGCCGCCGCACATCCTCAACTCGGAGAGACCTGGTTTCACAGGCGTAGAGCAAGGCAGCCCGCACCGAAGCATTGTATACCCGACCTTTGACAGTCAGACTAACGTCGCGACGGCGCCAGAGGTGGCTCAAGTTGATGTATGCCACCCTAGCCTTCATTATACGGTTGGAAACCTCATCCGTCACCCCTCCACCAGCACTCACACAACTACCCAGGTACACAAACTTATCAACAACTTCAAGCGGTTCACCTGCAAGGATGAGTGCAAGTACAGGCTCCTGCCAATTTTGTAACAGTACTTTGCACTTAGACGGCGCAAAGCATATACTTACTTTTTTTACTTTACTTCGGCTATCTCCTACGGGAGGATGAGTCGGCTTCATGAACCATGAAGTTTCATGGGAATTGGGTACGAGTGATGTCCCCAGCATCGCTCGGCCTTTGTTTGAGAGTGCAGCTCTAGCCTTTACACAACCAAGTGTGACCTACAAGGCAGTAGGAGTGGAGTAGGGAGTCCACTATCCATTGGCAGCCAGTGACCGGAGTCCGGTTCATTCGCCTTTTTGAATGGGGCCAGTCATCCAGGGCATCCAATAAGCCCTTTGTCCATACGTCTGCCGGTGAGCTCCGATGAGCTTCATACGCCAGTCGTTGGAGGTTTGGAATCAGGGTTTAGCCATCTCCCCTAGGCTGTCATCCAATGGACAGTCAACCCGATGAAGAGCGCCGGGCATCCGCTTTTGCCCTCTCACTTTGGTGAAAAACACCTCCGCCATGTGGGGGCAGTGAGTAGGACTTCCTCAGGAGAGGATATGTAAGACGCCCGGTCATATGGGGGCATTTCAAGAGGTGTACGGAGAGGTGGCCAACCCGCAGCGCAAGACACCCACCCCCGACCATCCTGAGGCTTTGGAGGCCATACCATGCTTACAGACACTAATCGCCAACCGATTAAGTGCGATTCGGGCAGCCTGCATGCCATCGCACAGTAAGACGATATCGTTTGCATACTCGAGGTCGAAAAGTCTATCTCCAGGGTGCAGATCTACACCACCTTCACGCACATCCTTCAGAGCTGACTTCAGAAAGTCATCGATGGAAAAGGTAAAGAGAAATGGAGAGATTGGGCAACCCTGTCTAACCCCACTGTTGGCTGGCAACAGTGATGACAGTTGGTTGTATGCCATTACTCTACCTGAGGTGTTTCTGTATACAGCTTTCAGGATGTTCACGGATTGACATCAGTTAGATAACCATTGGAAACCAACAGGGAGTGCTGGAAGTTGCTTCGTTCCATGTTGGAACTCTTTAGCGGTTCACACGCATGTCTCCACTAGGGAGCGAACCAAGGGACTTCAGATTACTACAACGTCAGGCTGGTTGACTATTCAGTTACTGGGACAGAATCTAGTGGTTCATGAATTCTGCCAACTTGCATGGAATTCTTGTGAGAAGTCCTGATCAGTAGGGTGTAACCAAGCCATGTGCAATCACAAACACTCATCGTTACCGGTGGCGCTATACATCACGAATTAGAGGAAGCTGGAATTCACGAGCCATTGAATTGTACGTCGGAACCACAGTGGTTAGGACTCTCGCCGACCATGCACATGGCCCGAGGTTCGATCCTCTGCCGACGCACACCTGATATCTATGGTTGGCCTGCAGAATTTGGGCTACCGATATCCATGCTGAAAATTCCATACTTGTACCAAAAATACAGCGTGAAATCGAGCTGTAAATCAAAAAACAAATAAATCTTAATAGCTGAATGGTAAACTGGCTAGCCTTGTAATCTGAAAGCCGTGGATTAGATCCCCAGTGGAGACATGAATGAATGTGTACTGTCAAAGAGTTCAAGACAGAACAGCATCCAGTACTCCCCGATGGTTTTCATGGATTCTCTAACTGATATTGACCCATGTTAATATATATGTAAAACTTGGGCACTGTGGTATTAAGTAATTCCATATTAGTTTGATTATTAAATGTAT
Organism: Trichobilharzia regenti; assembly: GCA_944472135.2. Lineage (NCBI taxonomy): Eukaryota > Metazoa > Platyhelminthes > Trematoda > Strigeidida > Schistosomatidae > Trichobilharzia > Trichobilharzia regenti. The sequence continues at coordinate 107,537,306 of OX235265.1, read as the reverse complement.
CACACAGTGAAACAGTATTGTATACTGGATGACGTTTCGAACACAATTTATTGTTCATAATCATATCAATTTTTGTCACACGACTTCGAGATTTGATTTTTATAGTTTTCTCTGTCTTCTCCTATTTTTAGCTGTTCATCATCTGATATTGACCCACGATCAAACGTGAAACGCATTAAACCCCTACAAACTAACATTGGCAAATTAAATGAGTGAAGTGTAGTATATACCCAGTTCAAGGTGATTAGTCAATAATAATCAACCAATCAGGGACAAGAAATCAATCTAGAATGAAGTATTGAATTTCTGTCTTTAGACAATATCCTATATAACAGCCATCGTTATTTGTAGAAAGATAATAGCTGATTTCAACTTACACTTGATGGACTACCAAACAAAAAGTAAAGTGGAATCCAAACCACGGCTAGACAGAAACCATAAAATCACTTGAGTACAGATTTCGCCGCGAACTGAAACTAATTAAGGAATTATGGAGCATTGGACATCTGTTTTATTTTCAGCAGTGCGCACGAACGACCACAATTGGGACTGAACCTATGATCTTTACGTTACGGGCCCAGCCAGTTAGCCTCTCACCTACTGGATGAAAATGCATCTGTGGTGGTGTGATACAGACAATGTGTGCCAACGGAATGTTAATCTCACACTGCATGGCTTTTGGTGGCTCTATCACAGCAACCGTCTTGCTTAGTAGTTGCCTGGTCACCTTTACAAGCTCCCCAATTGCCCAGTGTCTGTACGGCTTGAATCAGATGTAGCTGTTGAGATATGTGTTCTAGAACACTCTCCATAAAGTGAGACGCCAACAATTATGCCTCAGAATCTTCATCCATTGTTGGCAGCGCGCGACGCAGTAGGTTTGTCAGAATCAGCGCCAATACAAGAGGATCATCGTCAACTCCCAGGTTCCTGGTACGAAACTGCTGCTCTTTGTCCACCCGGCTGTCAAACTTCTGCTTCAAGCGTTCAACTATTGACTTCCAAGTTGCTTGTCCTCCTATTTGCTTCACACTATCATATACTGCATTCGCGCGACCTCTCAGCAGCGTTCTAAGTAAAAGCATGTTCGCTGAAGACTCTTGAACGCCGTTCAACTCCGCAACAGCCTGTGAGAATATGTGAGAATAACATTCCGTTGGCACACATTGTCTGTATCACACCACCACATATCAGCTGATAAACTGCAGGCGTTTAGTTAAATCATCAGTGGAATTGTTAGTGCATACTGTTGAAGAGTCCTAAACTGAGGCGACACAATTATTTAGTGCTTCATGTTTTGCTCAACGATTTTCTGCTTGATGTTATTTAATGATACTAATGTCAAATCAGTGTGCTTGTGGATGCTGCAGAGACTTGACACGTCATCAAAAACAGTTCAAATAGCTGCTGCTGCCTCTTATCAACAACACCTACCTTCGATGGCTCGACACGCGGAGATCAGATGGCTGGCCAGAAAGGATATTATTATTATTATTATATTTTTATTACTATATCCTTTAATTCCTAGAGGAACATAGGGCTTCACAGCTGCGCATCTCCATTGCCTTCGGTTTCCTGCCAACTTTTTCACCCCGCTCCAAGTCTGCCCACATGCTTTCATCTCCTCTTCACATGACCTCCTCCACTCCATGTCACCCTTGCACTGATGACCAACTCACCGCTTCCCTTTCGGGTTCCACTCGAGCGATGGCTTGTCTAGTGATGTCAATTGATGGTTTGATTTCTCAGCGTATGGCCAATCCATCTCCATTCCTTCCTGCCTATTTGTTTCACAATCGGTTCCTGGTTGGTTCGCTCATTGCCAGAGAACCCTGTTGCTGATCTTTTACGGCCGGCCATTTGATCTTGAGTAGTATTGAGTGAAGACAACTTATAATGAAGGTCTGAAGTTTGCTTGAGATGCTCTTTATGACTCGCCAAGTCTCTGATCCGCATAGTAGCACTGACTTCACATTGGAGTTGAAAATCCAGATATTATTTTCATTTCCATGCTGAGTGCTGTTGACCTCCACACAGACTTGAGAGTAATGAAAGCTTGTCTTGCTTTTCTGATTCTGACCTTGGCGGCCTGCTTAAATCTTGGGCTACCAATTACCTTAAACATTACAAATCATATTGCATCTAATTTCTCATTTCTAATTGATATTTTAATCAATAAATCTTATTCAAATATGACCTCAAATCGGATTATTTATTCTCGTGAATATCTAATATCTTTAAAACCTACTGATCTGCAACTCCATAAAAAAGACAAGAAAAAGCATCATGCCGGCTGGCAGAGAGCATTAAAAAATACCCCTATTCAATTCATGACTGTTCCCGCAATTATGAGTACCAATTGTCGCTCCCTGCCGGCTAAAATTAACTGTCTTCAATCGCTGGTGTCTTCCATTATATATCATAATACTGGGATCATATCACTTCAAGAAACATGGCTTCATGATCTATATGATGACAATCTAGTGTATCTAAATAATTTCAAACTATTCAGACAAGATCGGTGTAGTTCCAGGAAGAAACGCGGTGGCGGTGTCGCCATCTTCATCAATTCACAATGGTGTACGTCTAATAATGTATGTTTCAAATTCTCTAGTGACAATATTGACTGTCTCACCGTTAAGTGTCGACCTAAACATTTGTCTAAATACAACTACATTTACATCTCGAACATGTATATTGCTCCTGGATGCAACTCCACAGAATTATCTTTATTTGCGGATGAATTTACTTCCCTTGCTGCCACCTCCTTCGGAAATTCCTTGTCTATAGTTACTGGTGATTTTAATTCTAGTGACCACAGCTTCCTAATTTCACTTGGACACGATAATATTGTCAACTTCCCGACTAGAATGGACAACACTCTTGACCTTGTTTTTACAAACGATGCAGGAATATTTGAAGCTCGGAAAAGAGCCCCACTACTAAATTCAGATCACTGTATCATAAGAATATTGCCCAAAGTATATGGAAAGCAGCACAAAAGGGTCTTCTCATACCTTGGAAAGAAAACACAACACAGATGTTATTCCCATGACAACATACTGAACCTAAGGTCCATGTTAAAAGACACAAACTGGGATCTATTTACTGAACAAGCTCTTGATAACACAATTGCCAACATAACACATTATCTTAATTTCTGTCTTGATGTTTGTTGTCCAAAAGAGACAATCTTCTTAAAATTCGATCGCTTCTCCTCTTCTCAACTCAAAAAGCTCCGCCGTGAAAAAGAAAGGTTGTTCAAAATGAAAAACAAATCTGGTGTTAAGAGAATGAACACTTTGATTAAGCTTGAATTACAAAGATTGAATGCTCTCTATAACCAGAAGTTTCTTTCATGTAAATCCCCATCAAATATGTGGAAGTTATTAAAGGAAATCACAGGTGGTAAGCAAATGTTGAATGATATTTCTGTAGATGTTAACATGCTAAATGAATCCTTCATATGTATCCCAGCAAATGTTATGATTCCTAACTCAAATAGTGTAAACAATGACTGCTTCTCATGCTTTAACACGAATGATGTCCTCAAGTGTCTTCAATCTCTCAAGCCTACTCAGTCCCTCGGTCCTGATGGTGTTCCTGCTGTTATCCTTAAGAAGTGTGCCGACATCTTGTGTTCCCCGCTAACTGACATTTTCAACGAATCGTTTTCCAAAAGTATTATACCTGAATCATGGAAAAACATCAAGATCGTTCCAGTGCCTAAATCTACAAGTGGACCTAATGTTAAGTTTAGACCCATTTCAATTACCTCACCCTTTTTGAAAGTTATGGAAAGACTTATTTTACTTAATCTTGATCCCTCTTTAAAACCTTTCAACGACCCCAACCAGTTTGCTTATAAACATAGTAGGAGTACGTTAGATGCCGCTGTCGTCCTCCACCATAGCATAGTCTCTAGTTTAGATAAAGGAGCTAAATACGTTCGCTGTGCCTTCCTTGATTACACATCTGCATTTGACTCTGTTCCCAGGTCTCTCTTGCTAAGTAAGCTTGCTGCAACACAGGCTGAAAGCTGGACAAATAAGTGGTTGCATTCCTATTTTTCTGAAAGGAAGCAGTACACCGTCTACAATGGAAAATCCTCCACTACCTCACTTACTTTAGCTGGTGTTCCTCAAGGTGCTGTTCTTTCTCCCTTTCTGTTCTCGTTTTTCTTACATGACTTGCCTCATTCTGATGTAGCCACTTTTGTTAAGTATGCCGATGACCTCTCGGTTTCTATGCCTGTCAACTCTCAGTCAGATTGTTCCAAATTAAATAGCTTTCTGTCGGAAATTAGTCAGTGGTCCTCTTCAAACGGACTTAAGCTTAATCCGTCTAAATGTCAGGTAGTCAATTTCACTTTCAGACGTAAATGTGACCTACAGCAACTAGTTAGCTCACATGGCCCCACTCTCATTGACGGCACAGAGGTTGAAAATACATCTTATGTCAAGTACCTTGGGCTGAGTTTTTCCACCGATCTTTCCTGGTCTTCCCACATCTTGCTAGTTACTAGAAAGATGTTTCGCTTAACGTTCTACATTAGGAAATTTAGGCAGTCTGGCATAAAGCAGTCTTTACTTTCTCAGTTTGTAAATTCTTGTATTCTACCCATCCTCCTTTACTGCTCCCCATTAGTCTTTCCTGGACTACTTAAGAAAGACTTTGCTTCGCTGAGAAGGGCACTAAAAGCTGTTAGTAGGGCAAGTGGGATATCGTTAAACCAACTGGTGAACACTATTGTAGATAGACATATTATGTCATGTAAGAAACTAGCGAATACAATATTGTCGGACCCCCAGCATCCTCTCTATACGCATCTATCTCCTTGCATTTCATCTGGAAGAACTAGAAGCAGCTATAGGAGGCTATATGCTAGGACTACCAAATACAAAAACTCCACAATACCATATCTGGCACAGCTGTTATGTGATGAGAAATCCGTTAGGTATGACACGATAAACTTACTGCGGCACTCTAACAAATAGTCCCATTAGTTTTTGTTTTCCTTTCCTCGTTACTACTACACTGTTGTTCTCATCTACTACCACACATCAACTTTATATTTCAAATCCTGTGGTGCATTGTTTGAAATGAAATACTCTACGCTGTTTTTTTTTTCTTAATTTTTAATATTTATTTATTTTATTTATTTATAACTTATTTATTTTATTTTTATTTATTTTTGATTTTTAAAAATCTTATATAATTTATGAGGTAATTAGATGCAATATACTGTAATGCACGCTGAAAATTCCATACCTGTACCACAAATACTGTTTGGAATAAAGCTGTTATTATTATTATTATTCTGGCTTTGATATCCTCGTCAGTTCCGTCGGCCTGTAGTTGAAACAATGCTTCCCAGGTGTCTTGGTAGGTGAAGGAGGTTGTTTCTTTCAGGTTCCTCCTATTTATGCTGGCTGATTGTTGTCTGTTGTTGTTGTTGGTGTTGAACAAGAATCTTCATCACCTCTGTTTTATCTATGTTCACCTGAAGTCCTATCTTCTCTGGATGCTTCTTCTGACAACTTGTTGCTTTTCACTTGCATATCTTCCAGTTCGTAGGAAATCAGACATATATATCACATCGGTGAAGTCCAGATCCTCTGGAGTCCATTTTATGCCTGTTTCCTCATTTTCCGTTGTCTGTCTCATTATCCAATCTACTGCAATCAGGAAGATCATTCGCGGTAGTAGGCAGCCAGAAAGGATAAGTGACAAGAAACCCTGTCAACGAACCAAACAAGAACCTATCGGCGAACAAATATGTCGAAGGAAATGATAATTGATCGGATACACGCTGAAGAGGCCGCTAAGTGATATCGGACGCCAGGTGGTCGAGTGGAACCCGAATGGAAAACGAGGAATTAGACGTGGGTCTTCGAGGATGACATGGATAATATCGTATTAAAAAAGGGGATAAGAGACTATGGGCAGTTGCAGGGTAAGCTAAAGAGAACTGCCGAGAATAATGGGGTGAAACTGAAATGTGCTCAAAGAAGTAATTATAATAAAGTGACGAAACTTAGCAATCGAATCAATCAAAAGTACTCACAAACCTTAAAGACTCTGAATAAACGAATTGCTGAAATGCCCACTATGAACAGGAACAGTTCATCAGGTGAATGAAGTGGAGGCCACATGGGTTGGAGGGGTAGAAAAGGACCAACAGTTACTATATGCTTACCGAAGTTCAACAGTCTCTTTTAGAATACGCTTCAGTAATTCTTCTTCGCGTTCTTTTAATTCATCACGTGTTAACCGTCTGCCAACTTCATATTTTGATATATTCAGTAGACCTTCAGCAGTAGCGTATTGTTTTGCTTTGGCACGATGTTTTGGATCTTTCAGCAAGTAGCTTAATGCATGATTATAACTAGTCCATTGACCAGCATACTAATAAACAAAAGAATAGACACAAAACGTCAAAATTATTGGCTAACAAACTATTAGTGGTGTGTACTACTAATAAGATTTATCAGTACTATATACAGAGACGTTCATAGGCATAAAGATATCTAATAGCGGAGAAATACAGTTGGCGTCAAAGATAGCAAATATACCAGTGTTGAGGAAAAACATGCGGGACGCAGAAAGAAGACAAAGAAGCACAATACGAAGGGCAGAAATAGCACAACATGGGAGATCTGTGCAAATGACGATTTTCCGATAAGGTGTATATAATTTTGCTATGTAGAGACACCAAATTCCAAACAAACATTCCGTTACACAGTCTCTTCCCTTCTACCGTTACAGATTGACCAGTAGTAATTTCACCTTATGATTTCGATTTCCACTTCCTGGTGATAAAGAACTAGGGCACACTACTGCGTTTACTTAGTCTTACCACGCCCACCCCCCACGCAAACGGTAACTGCAACTTTGACGTGATGATTACGCATGTATTGTCCCAATCGACCTAAGGATCCATGCCGGTTGGAAAAAACGTTCCTGCGAGTCCTACTCCATATTACAAAGGTAGAGTGGATATCGGTTAGGATAAATTCAGTTAACGCCACTATGTAAATCGTTTATACTGTGTCTCTGTCTGTCTGTCTGTTTTCGATATAGAACTTTGCACAAATGTGCACCAGTTCAAGTCGCCACATTCCGTGTAGCACGCGAAGCAAGAGAAGAAAGTACAAGAAAAGCATAAAAGAAACAGTGAGCAGAGGTGTGAGACAAAGGAGGAGTAATAATGAAGAACAAAACAGTTTCATTGGAGATCATAAGTCACAGGGAGTGGATGCATCTGCGCCACTGAGAACAATTTTGAGCCATGTCACCAATTGTTTCCAACCATAGATTTTTACCGTCCCGAGGACCCCAGCCTGGAAGTCTACACCTTTCTACGTGGCTTAGACCAACTGTTGTGGATTTCATTGACTGATGCCAAGTTTTTGTTTGACCGCCGCTAGCTTTTTTCCAGCCTGACCCTATATCCGCTAACATAGCTCGTCGAGGGAGGCGATGACTTGGCATACGTAACACATGTCCTAACCATCTCAGTCGATGTAGCTTCACGACTTCGTCGATTGATTTCCCCTGTTTACCTAGAACACGACGCCTAACCTCAATGTTGCTCACCTTATTATGCCACATAACACGGGAGATAGAACTCAGGCACCTATGATCAAAGACAGCTAGTCTTTTCATGTCTTCCACTCTCAGTGGCCAGGTCTCGCTCACAGCCATAAAGGAGGATGGAGCGGACTGATGAGCAGTACACCCGCCCTTTGGTCGATAGTCGAACATCTCGTTTACGCCAGAGTCGTAGACCTCAATTTTGCTCACCTTATTATGCCACTTTATACTGTGTTAGGGATACTGATGCAGAAGTGGTAATGACAGATATGCGTTCCCTTTGAATGACCAACAAGACACACTTAAGCTGCCTCCTGTTCTACAAGAAGGGCAATTAGAAGAAGTTGGCCGGGAAAAATTGTTCATTTCGAGTTGATGATTCGATTTTGATACTGACATAACTTGACATACAACTTTAAATAGTCTGTTTGTGGCCAGTGGTAGCAAGCGGTTCCTTGTTGAGTGATTGCGATATGCGAGCCTGGCGACCACCACGTGTCAAGGTAGAAAGCTATCGATCGGACAGAGACACTTTACTGGAGACAGTGACAAAAAGGCAGTCTCTTAATTCTAGACTTCGTCGATTATTTATGTCTAATGTCATATAGTAACTTGAAGATCTACAAGAGAAAAACTAACAAGGTGACAGAATAAGCATCAAAGGTAGAACGACTACTTTAGGTGAACACATAGAGAAGACAGAAGTGATGAAAAAGGGTTAACCAAGGAACAACAAGCACCAATCACTAATGGAAGAAATGTAAGGAAGGTCGACTCTTTCACTTCCATAGGAACGTTTCGTTTCGAATATACAGGCGACAACACGGATGAAGGTGTCTGAGTCAACATCAGCAAAATGAACACAGACATTCACTACTCTCAAAAGACATGTGCAAATCTCCTGCGCTACTAAGCAAAAGGAACAAGATTCAGATTTTCAACGCTGATAAGAAGTGGCTATAAGTAGTAATCGATAATTTTAAACCAGTTAGTTAGTTAGTTGCAGAATTCCTCCTATGTGATAGAACGACTGACCGATCTCGTCGACCAATCAGAATACGCCATTTTCCACCTCCTTTGACAAATTTTAATGTAATTATAAATATACACACAAACGATGTGCTTTTTTCCTAATATAATCGTTATCCTAACACAGTCACACGTGAGTCTTCTTTGTTTTTCGGTACACACGTGGCTCAGTAGAGCTGAAAGTACTATGAGGATGAATAGGCTTATCTAATTAGCATCTTATTTGAGTTGTCTAATCGAGTCCGTGTTATTTATTATACTCACATATAAGTTCATTCGCGGTTACACATCTGTCTGTCTCTCGGTCTCTTTTCGACATAGAACTTTGCACATATGTGCACCAGTTCAAGTCGCCACACTCCCTCCATGTAGCACACAAAGCAAGAGAAGAATGCAGAGGAAATGCATAACAGAGACAGTAAACAGAGCTGTGAGACAAAGGAATAGTAGTAACGAAGAACAAAACAGTTTCATTGGAGATCATAAGTCACAAGGAGTGGATGCATCTGCACCAGCCACTGAGAACGATTTTGAGCCATGTCACCAATTGTTTCAAACCTTTTGTTTTTACCGTCCCGAGGACCCCAGCCTGGAAGTCTACACCTTCCTACATGACTTAGACTAACTGTTGTGGATTTCATTGACTGGTGCCATGTTTTGGTTTGACCTCCACTAGCTCTTTTCCAGCCTGACCCTATGTCAGCTAAAATTGCTCGTCGAGGAAGGCGATGACGAGGCTAGGCATACGTAACACATGTCCTAACCATCTCAGTCTATGTAACTTCACAACCTGGTCGATTGATTTCCCCTGTTTACCTAGAACTCGACGCCTAACCTCAATATTGCTCACCTTATTATGCTACTTCACACGGGAGATAGAACTCAGGCACCTATTATCAAAGACAGCTAATCTTTTCATGTCTTCCACTCTCAGTGGCCAGGTCTCGCTCACAGCCATAAAGGAGGACGGAGCGGACTGATGAGCAGTACAACCCCCCTTCGGTGAATAGTCAGCCGGATATCACGTCTACGCCGGAGACGGCGTAAACTGGCATATTCGAAACTAGCCCTCTGTATCCGTGGTGAGATTTCGTCAAAGATCAACCCGTTGGCACTGGCTGATGGTACTTCCCAAATAAGTGAAGCGGTCAACGTGCTCTACCACTTCACTTCCTATTTCTAATCTAGGAGTCGGTGTAGTGCAGTCCTGTAACATCATCTTGCATTTGGCGGGAGAGAATCGCATGCCAAACATTCGTAGATTGCGGCTCAAGGTGTTCAGAAGACTCTGCATTTTGTCAGCGTCCTCGCCTAGAAGGACTATATCGTCTGCATATTCGAAGTCAACGAGATTATTCCTGTGGTAGAAAGTCAATCCCTGAGTCGCTGAAGTCAGTTAGGGTTAAGTCCATTAGTACATCTATGATGAAGTTGAATAGAAAAGGGGATAATGGGCATCCTTGACGGACACCACTAGTAGTCACCAGTTCAGATGACAACTCGCCACATCAATAGGCGACGAGACCACAAGTGTTACATTAGTGCTTCTGTATGCTTCAGAGACTTGTTCAGAATATCACCAAGGACACTCCCACAACAAGCTACTGCTGACTCCCATTAATAGCTATCTTCACCGGTTTAATATTGAAGATCAGATGACCAACCAGAAAGGATAAGCAACAGGGAACTCTGACATCAAAGGAACCAGTCAAGAACCCATTTTATTTTTATTTTTAATTTTTTATTCCTTTTACGTTCCCAGTGGAACATAAGGTGACTTCAAGTTAGAGGCTTGAAGTTTCTGTGGCAGTGGTGTTTACTTTTACGGGATGGGGTTGCTAGCCTCATGCCCGACTTTCTCTCTTTACTAGTCCTATTACTGGCTCAGTGAGGTAAAGGAGTGTGTCGGCAGCGGGGCTCGAACCCAGAACCCCTGCATGGTTGACGAGCATTCTACCTCTGTGCCACCGATGGAATGCGATTCGCTCCTGTCAAATGTAAGATGATGTTACACGACTGAACTACATTGACTCCTAGCTGAGAAATACGGAGTGAAGTGGCACAGCGTGTTGACCAATTCACTTATTTGGCAAGTAGCATCAGCCAACGCCAACGGGTTGATTGCTGATGAAATCTCAGCGCGGTTCGCATATGACAGTTTATGCCATCTCTGGTGTAGACGCGATTGCCAACTGGCTATCGACCAAATGGCGTGAGTACTGATCAGTAGTCCTCTCAATCCTCCTTTATGACTCAGTGAGAGTTGGCCATTGAAAGTCGAAGACATGAAAAGACTGGCTAACTGTCTTTGTTCATAGGTGTCTGCCTTCTATCTGTCTGTCTGTCTGTTTTCGACATAGAACTTTGCACAAATGTGCGCCAGTTCAAGTCGCCACACTCCGTGTAGCACGCGAAGCAAGAGAAGAAAGTACAAGAAAAGCATAATAGAAACAGTGAGCAGAGGTGTGACACAAAGGAATAGTAGTAACGAAGAACAAAACAGTTTCATTGGAGATCATAAGTCACAAGGAGTGGATGCATCTGCGCTGTCACTGAGAACGATTTTGAGCCATGTCACCAATTGTGTCCAACCATAGATTTTTACCGTCCCGAGACCCAGCCTGGAAGTCTACACCTTCCTACGTGGCTTAGACCAATGTTGTGGATTTCATTGACTGATGCAAGTTTTTGTTTGACCGCCGCTAGCTTTTTCCAGCCTGACCCTATATCGCTAACATTGCTCGTCGAGGGAGGCGATGGCTTGGCATACGTAACACATGTCTTCTATCTACCGTGTAAGGTAGTATAATAGGGTGAGCAATATTGAGGTCAGGCTTAGGTGGAGTGCTAGGTAAGGAGGGGAAGTCAATAGACGAGGCTGTGAAGCTACATCAACTGAGATTGTTAGGATATGTGTTACGTATGCCTGCCTAGCCATTGCGTTCCTGGACAACAGGCAGTTTTAGCTGACATAGGGTCAGGTTGAAAAAGAGCTAGCCAGTGGTGGTCAAACTGAGACATTACTTCATCAGTCAATGAAATCCACAACAGTTAGTTTCAGCCAGTCACCTAGGAAGGTGTAGACTTCCTGGTTGGCGTCCTCGGGACGGTAAACACCAATGGCTGGAGACAACTAGTGATATGGCTCAAAATGAACGTTCTCAATGGCTGGCGCAGATGCATCTACTCCTTGTGATTTATAATACCCAATAAAACCATTTTGTTCTTCGATATTACTATTCTTTTTGCCTCGTATCTCTGTCTACTGTCTCTATTATGCATTCCTTTTTGCTTTCTCCCCTTGCTTTGTTCGCTGCATGGAGTGTGGTGACTCGAACTGCTGCAAATCGGTGCAAAGTTCTGTGTTGTAAAAAGTGACTCAATCAGTGCCACCGATGCACGCCAAGAACCTTGGATTCAACAAATATGTAGAAAAAAAATGGAAATGGATTGAATATATACACACTCAGGAAACCATTGAGTGACATCACACACCATACTGGAACTGTAGTGGATCCTGAATAGAAAACAACGAGTCAGGCGGCATCCAGGGGTGACATAGAGGAAATTATATGAGAAGAAAATGAAACCATATAGGCAGTTGTAAAGACAGCTGAAGTGAAAGACTGTAGAGAATTGAGTCAAATGTCAATGTATTAATGAGAGCCCATGTTCCATCTAGAACCCATGGGAATATTATGAATAATAAATAATAATAAAATCCAATATCTTCCATTGACTAACTCTAACTCTTCACAAAAATGAAAGAACCAACTTACTTGTATTGAGGAGATAATCAAAAGGATGGATATAATCACTAGTCTGACATCAACTTTAGCAGAATACTGACGTCGATAATATCGATAATAATGGTAATACATTTGATCTGGATTATCCAACATGTAGTCATATTCACGTCGTTGTTCTGGATCACTTAAAATCTAACCGTGAAAAATACAAAAGAGAAAAAGAAAGATTTAAGTGAGGCAACAATATATCACTTTGGTGAGGCAACAATATATCACTTCGAATCCCGGCGGGTGAGTACTGATGAAGAGTCCAAAACTAGAACGAAACAGCTGTCCAGTACTCCCAGGTTTTCCAATGGTTCTCTAACTAATGTCAGCTCATGATGAAATCCTGATATCACTTTGGTGTTGTCACTTTTGCTGTTATATTCTCATCTGAACAACATCTTCAGTGCAAACTTACTTTCTTGAACAGTTTTGCTTTTTTTTCCAGCTCTATCATACAGATCAGATGGACAGTTGGACAGGATAAAGAACAACGACAAGGAACTCTAGCATCAAGCGAACCAATCAAAATTATTTATCACCTAACAAAGCGACGGAAAGAAATGCAGATGAAATGGTAAAACTTGGGCACTGTGACAGTAAGTAATTAGATACTAGTTTGTTTATTAGATGTATTCACCACACAGTGAGTGAAACAGTATTATTGCTTACTGGATAACAAGGTTTTGAACACAATTTATTGCGGTTCATAATCATTTCATCAATTATAATCACACGACTTTGAAACTTGATTTTTATAGTTTTCTTTGTTCTCTCCTATTTGTTGTCGTAGGGGTACTAGAATTTCAAAACTTAGCAATTACCCTGATAAATTAGTCAGGAAATATGTAGGGGAATGTAAAATTAAAATAAATAATGATAGTAGTGATAATAATAATAATAGTGAAGATAATAAACGTGATAATAATAATAATATTAATGACGACACCAACAATAAGGAATCTAAATCATCAGTAGTAATTCCATACAAGGAAGGAAGGAACCTCGGAAAGCACCTTACGCAGAATTCTTAACAGAGCAGGAATAAAAGTGACTGATATTCAAACCTACAAACTCATTTAGAAACAAGCTTTGTCGGTTAAAGGATCAATCCTGTGGAGCCTTTAAAACAAAACAATTTAGTTTATCTAATAGCCTGTCTGCAATGATTGTCAGGTCAAACAGCACACAGGTCAAACTAGTAGAACAGGGGAGTCAGACTAGTCGAACATAAAAACCTAGCAAAATCTAGACTGGTTGACCCGAATAAGATAAGAAATCTATAGAAAAGTTTAGTTATATCACTGACTACATGCAATTACACACAACCATACAATGGGATGGGATAACATAACAGTTTTAAAATCTAACGTTTTAACAGGATGGAGGGAGAGGTTGAAGACAGCGGAAGGTTTATTTGTTTATCGAATCAACTGCAAATACATGTAACAGGAATGATTCAACACTTGTCCAGGCGATATCTGGAGAATTCTACTACACTACGACAAAAAATAGGAGAGAACAAAGAAAACTATAAAACTCAAGTTTCAAAGTCATGTGATTATAATTGATGACATGATTATGAACCGCAATAAATTGTGTTCGAAACCTTGTTATCCAGTAAGCAATCATACTGTTTCACTCACTGTGTGGTGATACATCTAATCAACAAACTAATAAAGAGACGAAATGGACCTCTTCGCTGAGAAGACCGTTGAGTGACATCACTCATTAGATTATCGAATTGAGCAAGAATGACAATCAATGAGTCGGGTATCCAAAGCTGTCAAGGAGGAAATGGCAACTTATGGGCGATCGTGGAGCCGGTTGAAACGCAGATGTCTTGCTGACATCCCATGTTCCTTCCATCCGGTACCCAGGGAATAATAATAATAATAACATTTAAAGTATTGGACAACGTCTGATAGAAGATTAAGTACAACAAAGCAATCTCTAGTATTTATCGACTAAAAATTTCACAGTTAACTTGAAATTACAGAAGACAAGTTGTTTTACGACAAATTATTCCTACCTTGAAGCTGTTTGCACATGTGGAAGTCGACTTCAAAAAAAAGGGGGGGGTTGATGGAGAGAAAAGTATGTCACCTTTCTCTGACCAGCAGATCCATATAATGCCAAACGGAACCAAAACCCAATTTGTCGACAGCATCGCATGCTAGCAAGAACAATCTCAACGGATTCTAAACTTCTTAAGTGAGAATCGACGTCAAAAAAGTATCGATGGTGACGGTATACACTGTTCGAGTGGTGACAATTATTGGGAGGACAGATTGACAGGCATACCTCCGATCATGGCTGGACTTTAAAACACACACATATTACAGGAATGCACATATAGACACATATACTCACTCACTCAATGACTCACTTCATATGCAGTATTGATCAAACGAAAGCGTTCTTCAGCTTTGCGTTTATCTTCTACTGTCTTCTGTCTATCTGGATGATGTTTCCGTGCCATTTCATGGTAGGCTTTACGGATTCGTGCTTTATCATCTTCTCGTGTAACCTGCAAGACTATATAAATAGTAAAAATAAAAAAGAGAGAAAACAGAAATTATTGTATAAACATGATTATAAATTGTA
This sequence comes from Trichobilharzia regenti, assembly GCA_944472135.2. Lineage (NCBI taxonomy): Eukaryota > Metazoa > Platyhelminthes > Trematoda > Strigeidida > Schistosomatidae > Trichobilharzia > Trichobilharzia regenti. Next base: position 107,522,280 of record OX235265.1, on the reverse strand, counting down.
CGACGCACTATAACAGGAAAGAAAATTATCTCTAGTTTAATTTGCTTTCAAGTTTGTCCACGGATTGGTGTCAGTACTGGATGACTTTTGAGACTCTTTAACAATACACACCCATAAACCTACCAGGGATTAAATCTAGGACCTTCGGGTTACAAGGAAAACTCATTAACTATTCAACGAGTGCGACAAAATCCAACAGTCCATGAATTCCAACCTCCAAAGTCGATTCACGACTTTTAGCACCACGACCAGCTGTGGTGTTGTTGTTGTTGTTGTCAACGTGTATTTGTCCTTGCACTCGACCAGGACTTGGACCCCACTTGTCACGACTTCTCACTAGAACTCCAGGCAACTTCGTTTTTTATAGCCAGTAATCAGTAAGGGTTAGTTTGTAGGGATTTGATTGCTCTGAAGTTTGATCACGGATTAATTAATATCAGTTAGAGAACCACTGAAGATACCATGAAGTCCTGGACAACTGTTCCATCCTAACTGGCTTACCCTTCAGTAGTACGTATCCATGACCTCACCACAACGGGAATCGAACCGCTATCGAATGACTTAAAACCATTATTCCTTTAATAAGTTCAGATAGTGTTATTAAAAGATGGAGATTTGCAGCTCCCTTGGGTAAACCTGAGTGTGTCCAGACGTCCAGGTTTACCCTTTCACTGCCACATGAAAGCAGTGAATAGGAATTAACTGGTAGAGGCTATAAAAGCGGGATGACATGAGAGCATTTTGAGAAAAAGGTCAAAGTCTACTCACCTTAGGCCATTCAAGGAAGTGTATACAGGTGTTAACCAACTAATACTGATTATTCAAGTGTTGGTTTGCAGGAATTTGATTGCTGACAGGATTTCATCATGAACTGACATCTGTTGGAGAACCATTGGTAAATCTGGGAGTACTGGATAGTAAGTCAGTTGTTTCGTCAGCCTAATTTGGAACTCCTCCTCAGCGGTACGTACCCATCCCCGGCCGAGAATCGAAACCAGGACCTTCTGGTTACAAGGCGAGCTCGTAGACCACCAATCCACTGGGACCCGATTCAGTGGTCTGTGCGTCGAGTTCCAGTGAGAAGTTGTGACCAGTGGAGTACAGCAGGTTGGATATGAAGACAAATACTCGCCAAGGATAACATTGGTTAGTACTGATCGCGCTATATTGTGAATTGGCAGAAGCTGGAATTCATGGGCTGGCGGTGGGTACATACTGCTGAAGCGTAGTCCCAAATTAGGCTAACAAAACACCTGGCTATCCAGTACTCCCAGGTTTACCAATGGTTCTCCAACCTATTTCAGTTCACAATAAAGTGGTGACTATTATTTTATTTCTGTATAACTTAATTAACCAGTACAGGTCTGTGAATCACATTTATCGTGTGGATGTTAATGATATGTTACACAGTTACCTAAGGCTTTAGACCAGGAAGAGGGTGTATTGATCATATCTTCACCCTCCGATAGATTCTAGAACATAGGGATTCCTACGGCGTCCAACAATCATTATATTTCTTGATCTAAAGGCGGAATTCGATTCTCTCGACCGAGAGGTACTCTAGCGATGCTTGGCTGTAGAGGGAATTCCGAGAAAATATATTGCACTGATTAAGGCACTCTACTCGTGCTCATACAGCCAGGTGAGGGCTTACGGCGAGTTGTCATCTGAACTGGTGACGACTAGTGCTGTCCGTCAAGGATGCCCATTATGCCCATTTCTACTCAACTTCATCATAGATGTGTTAATGGACTTAACCCTAACTCACTTCGGAGACTCAGGGATTGACTTGCTACCAGGGAATAATCTCGTTGACTTAGAATATGCAGACGATATAGTCCTCCTAGGTGAAGACGCTGACGAAATGCAGAGTCTTCTGAACACCTTGAGCTACAATCTACGAATGTTTGGCATGCGATTCGCTCCCGCCAAATGCAAGATGATGTTACAGGACTGGACTACACCGACTCCTAGATTAGAAATAGGAAGTGAAGTGGTAGAGCTTCACTGGACCGCTTCACTTATTTGGGAAGTACCATCAGCCCCAACGCCAACGGGTTGATTTCTGACGAAATCTCAGTACGAATACAGACGGCTAGTTTCACATATGCCAGTTTACGCTGTCTCTGGCGTAGACGTGATATCCGGCTGACTATTGACCAAAGGGGGGTTTTACTGCTCATCAGTCCGCTCTGTCCTCCTTTATGGCTGTGAGCGAGACCTCACCACTGAGAGTGAAAGACATGAAAAGATTAGCTGTCTTTGATCATAGGTGCCTGCGCTCTATCTCCCGTGTGAAGTGGCATAACAAGGTGAGGAATATTGAGGTTAGGCGTCGAGTTCTAGGTAAACAGGGGAAATCAATCGATGAGGTTGTGAAGTTACATAGACTGAGATGGTTAGGACATGTGTTACGCATACCTGCTTAGTCATCGCCTTCCTCGACAAGCTATGTTAGCTGATATAGGGTCAGGCTGGCAAAAAGCTAGCGGTGGTCAAACCAAAACATGGCAGCAGTCGACGACACCCACAACAGTTAGTTTCAGCCACGTAGGAAGATGTAGACTTCATGGTTGGGGTCCTCGCGACAGTAAAAACCAATGGTTGGAAACAATTGGTGATAAGGCTCAAAGTGATCGTTGTCAATGACAGCGCAGATACATCCACTCCTTGTGACTTATGATTTCCAATGAAACTGTTTTGTTCTTCGTTACTACTATTCCTTTGTGTCACACCTCTGTTTACTGTCTCTATTATGCATTTCCTCTACCTTTTTCTCTTGCTTTGTGTGCTACATGGAGGGAGTGTGGCGACTTGAACTGATGCACATATGTGCAAAGTTCTATGTCGAAAACAGACAGACAGACAAACGGTTGCCTAGGCTGAAGTAGGCAGAGTGGAACTCGAATCTGGGACGCATTGACTGAAAATCAAGTGCTTAAACCAATGTGCTACGTGTTGACCAAAACAACTCATATAACTTCTATTTGAGTACAAATCAATTATACTAGTCAACTCGAAATGTTATTCTTAGACTAATAATAATAATAATAACAATAAGTAAGTCAAAAAGAAAATCGAACTCTATAAGAAAAACAATTCAAAAACAAAAAAACTGTCATCTCATTTTATTTAACTGACAGTAATTACTAACTCCCTTAAAGTATAGACGGTGAAAACAATTTATTAATTCGAATATACACACACACTCGATAAATATGCACTCAAATGAATGAATGAATTAATTAATTGATATGCTCACAACTCTATACTACCACATCTACCCTTACTCCTGCACTTTGTTAACTCCCGTATTCTGCCTATTATTCTCTATTGTTCCACCTTAGTTTTTCCTGGGCTAGCTACTGAAGAAAGACTATACCTTATTACACAGGATGTTAAAGGTTGTCAGAAGGGTAAGCTACGTGCCACTTAACCAGCTTGTGTTATTAATATTCTGGTCGACAGGCACTTGGACTCATGTGAAAAATGGGCTAAATCAATCCATTCTATCTAACTCACACCATCCTCTTCATTCACAACTCTCCCCTTATATCTCATCAGGCAGGCAGACCAGAAGCCTATATAGAAAACTATATGCTCGTACTAGCAAGTATAAAAAACTCAGCCATATCCTACTTAGCTCGTGTTCTCTGCGATAAAGAGAGCATTAGGCGGGATACCTATGACTTATTAAATAGTCAGTAGAACAACTGGATCTCGTTTTTCCAATTCATGTCATTTACAGGTACAACGTTTTTTTCTTTCTTTCTTTTCCTTTTCTCTCTCTCTCCCCTTTTTTTCTGTTATGTGCTGCTTTGTTTCTTTCTTCCGCTTACGCCAGTAAATATGCTAGTAGTATCTACTTTTCTAACACCTGCAAACATTCTGTTCAATTCTTGGCTTTGCTACCGACATGCTAATAAGTTGTTGTCAAAACTAACTGAGATTACCCTTAATCTATGTAGAATTTTCTTTATTGAATAATGTACAAACTAGATGCAATATACTGTAGTATATTGTTGAGAATTCCATTCTGTATTCGCACAAATACTGTTTTGGAATAAAGCTTATTATTATTATCTGTCACACAACGACTACTCAAAACCAACTGTACTAACTTATTTCTAAACTATAGTAATACTGTTTATTCAAACAACCAATGAGTACAGTGATTACTGTTGTGTCGTGTTTATCTTCTCAGTTTTCCTCAAACACTTCCAAAGACTTAAATAATCATGTTTGATGGAATAGCTATGGGTGGTTCACCATTAGGCCCAATATTAGCTGACTTCTTTCTCCTAAAACTTGAAAACGGGTATTTGAAGGACATCATCATCAAGGAGTTTTATATGTATATTACCGATATGTCGATGATACATTTATCTTAGCTGATGGGAATGTTGCTGAATTGTTGAATTGTTGCTGAAATTCAGCAACGTCCACCCCACCCCCGCAGGATAGTAAACTACATTTCCTGGATGTCTTGCTAAGTAGGCGAGAAGATGGGTCACTTGGAGAAGCTTGTATAGAAAAAGCACACTCACAGGGTAATACACACACACCTCCTTAGTTACGCCCCCATTAAATGTAAAAGGAATGCTGTAAAATGTCTCGCGAGCAGAGCAAGAAAGATACGTACGGACGACCTCTTACAAAAGAAATTTGAATATATTCACAATTCCTTGACGGAGATGGGCTGGTTATCCGAGTAGTTTCATAAAGAAACATATGAAAACACCGGAGAGAAAACCCGCGACTCTGACTGCACGTAAAAAGCTTCTATTTATTAAGTTACAATTTAATGGTGACTTATCTAGTGAGATTCTATTCCAAAGACTTTCAAGGAGTATACGAAGAACATTTTACGCAGCACACCTATGTTTGTCATTCTATGTGCGTCGGTGGCACAGTGGTTAGGACTCTTGCCGACCATGCACATGGTCCGAGGTTCGATCCCGTGCCGACGAACACCTGATATCTATGGTCGGCCTGCAAAATTTGGGCTACCGATATCCATGCTGAAAATTCCATACTTGTGCCAAAAATGCAGTGTGAAATCAAGCTGTAATAAAAAAAAATTCTCTAGCCGACGAATGGTTGGGACACAAACGAAGGATAAGCTTGATAGTTTTGCCACATCTATGTGTATTTATCAATTCAACTGCACCTGTGGTGACAGTTATGTTGGGCGTAGTACTAGACAGTTTAGCCAACGTGTTAGTTAACATCTCCCATCGTGGTGGTTTGGCAAAGGACAGACAAAAACAATCCGTAGCTTAATTCTGTCACATTTAATTGATAGTGGTCATGTAGTCGAGAAAACGAAAGCCTTCAAAGTAATTCATCGTATCCCACTGAATCTTTCTAATAGACTTCGTATTCGTCTACTACACACAGCTGAGGCGATAGGCATTCGAACGACTATTAAACCTAAACTATGCTCATTCAAAAGAAGTTCGTACAGCCATTATCCCTCCCTTATCGACCTATTAAGACATAACCAACTAAAGACTTCTACACCACCCCTTATTTATATTTTCAACCCCTTTCTTATCATCTTTATTAAAAACGTGTTTCATTTGCTTCCCTTACAATCTAACATTACTTAATCGGTTCATTTGTTTTTACTAGCCTTTATCGACTACTTCCACCTGAACATTTGTTTGTTTAATCGTGCTGTTTATGATTATTTGTGTTATCACAGATCGCCTCACTTTTTCATCCTTATTATTGATAAGACCATTATTATTATTATTATTATTATTATTATTATTATTATTATTATCATTACTACCATTATGATTAATTGCACAATTTATATTCACCATCGTATTATCCTATAGACAAAACACTATGATTGGTTTATATTTGAATTTTTATTTGTAAACTTATGTGGCTATATTAGAGTTAAGCCTGATGAGATCTAATTGAAAACAGCAATATTGTTCGCTTACACATGTGTTGTTCTAAATCATGTTTGAATTAAAATCAAATAAGTACAAAGGCAGGACGGAAGTAGGCAGGAAGAACTCAAGGAAGGAAGGAATGAAGGCACGATTTCACAATTAGCATTAATATTAGCCTTAGGATTTCTATATTACTCAAAAGGTAAACACTCTATCCAATGCACACTAAGAGTTAATCGGCAGTTGGTTTAAATCAATTCCGTTCAAAGTTTAGTAGTAATAATAATAATAATAACAATAACTGGTCAAAAGTCATTTTATACTAGGAGTTAAGTATGAAGAAAAGAAACACCAAGAAAGAAAGAAGACAGATCAATCGATAAACGGAAATGAGTTTATTAAAACCGCATAACACAGCATTTGAACAGATTGATAATTAGAGATTAGACACTTCTGGCTTACCGACAAGAACAGTAATAATATTAATAATAATAATTATTATTATTATTGACAATTTATATAAAACAATTTAAGCTGATTTATTAAGGTCAATATCAATGAACTTAAAATAATAATACTAATTCACTTATATTTACAAGCACCAAGAGTGTATTATATATATATATAGTGTGTGTGTGTGTAGACATGACAGAGAAGATTTGTAGCTCAGGTGGATGATTTTGATGGGGTTGTGTTGTCTGAGCTGGATGTTTGATTTGCAAAGCTTTCTGATATGTATCCACATGATGTGTGTGTTTTGTTTTTGACAGTCTATTATATTTTGCTATGTATTTATGGATCGATATTTCATTATAACTGACATTATGCTTTTGTCTGTCCACTAACTAAATAAACATGGATGACCTTGTTATCACATGACATGACAACCAATCATGATAAGACATTATCTTATTGGTTCATGTGTATTAGCCATTTTCATATATACTTTTGTATTAGACACTTGTACATTATTTTGGTTCACACACTTTTCCGTACACAAGTACCATTTCACTCACACTCTTGTGTGACATTTATTTTCCTTGTCTGGAAAATACAAGTATCATCGTAAACCTGGTGGTCTTCTGATTTGCCTCTTTCCACGTCAGGACTATTAACTACTCGACGAGCAGTACATAACATAATTGGCGACGGGGAAAACTCTAATAACTCACTCAGCAGCACTACATAACACTTTCATCACCCTACCTTTCAATACCCCCACCTTAAAGAAAATTGAAGAAAAATATCTCATGGACGTCTTCCATAAGAATTGATGGATACCCACGGAATTTCATCAAAAGACATATACCCTCAAGCCAATCTATCAAACCAAAACCCCCAACCAAGGAAAGCACAAAGAAAATCGCCTTACCATATATAAAGGATATCTCAGAAATCACCGCAAACAAGACTCTTCAAACCTTTAGGAATTGACGTCGTACACAAAACAACAAAGTCACTCCACTCAGCTGGCTCTATGTCAACCAAAAGACTCAACAGCGAGCGAAAGAAGATAAAACCAACACCATCTACAAAATAAATTGTAACAACTGCGACAAACACTACATTGGCCAAAGTGGACGACCCTGCTCTTCGTCTTCGTATCCACGATCATAAGGTAGCCGTCAAAAGACATTACATCCATTCCCTCATATCACTACATACAGACAACCACAGACATCAATTCGACTGGGACAACCAACGTTCAAATATTAGACAGAGGAAACAACAAGAATGCTAGAGAATTTTTAGAAGCCTATCTGGTATTCCAGTGAATCATCAATCAATAGACACATCGAGATAGACAAAAGCTACTAACCGATCAGAAGGAAACCTCACACACACACACACACACACAAAGGGTCAAAGTTCAAGTCAAAGAAACAGTCAGTTCTAATACAAGTAACCTAAAAGGTGTGAAAACACACAAAGACAACCAATCACGTCCGGGGTGGTCACCAGGAGAGATAATTAATGAACTCGTGGAGAAATCTAAGAGCTCACTTCAACAAATTGAAGTATGCGCTGAAGATGTCACCTAGTAGGGTGATGAAAGCTTCGCAAATCAAACATCCAGCTCAGAGAACACAACCACATCAAAATAGTGTACGTGTTGATGGATAGAAGGTGAGTCTATCTGGAGTAGCTATGGATTCACTTGCACTCTAAATATCCAATTCTCAATCAATAATAATAAAAATATGTCTACAGAATTAGATGGGATAGCTATGGGTCTGTTGCCTGTCTGTCAAAATTACAAAACTATATTTCATTCACAATTTTAGATTTTCCCATCGATTGATTGGAATGAAGTACTCGGTTTCAGGTTGACATGTCTATCGGCTTCTTGTGCGTATGCTTCGACGATGTCTAGATATGTAATTAAAAGTTAGTTGGTGGATGGTGACTAGTAGCAGTGGACTCCACCAGGATGCGCATTTCGTCCTATTTGGGACTCGTCATCTGGGAAATTATCATTCACTGCGGAATTAATTTTTTTTCTTTTAAAACCAGCAGTAATCAGATCACAGAAGGTGATCTACTTGATACAATGGTGAATGACAATCAAGGAAGCAAGCAAGCAATCAAAACAGCTCCGTTGGTGACATACTACTACTGATTTGTATATGAGTAGTTGTATACCACCATGTTATATCGCTTACTTATTCAACTGCCATTAGTAGTATCAAGTAGACATACAACACATTGTGTGTGTGTGTGATCTGAATAGGTTTTTTGGGTTAACAAAAAGAAAACAGCGGTGAATTTTCACATCGACGTATGCACTTTTAGAAACTTGATTTGAGTTGACTTTTGACAATGACATTTAATCGCTAGCTGTGCTCCGAACAACAGTTATCTGTTGTCATTTGATGTATGGTGACTAGCGATGGAATCCAGGGTGCATGTTTCGTCCTATTTTGAACTCATCAACTAGGCGTACCTGCATTTTCGATTAGTGATCAGTCTCAAATAGCATCCTGTATTCTACTGCCAGATTGACCATTCACCAAAAGTCACAATATTGTTGTCATTAAATGGTTGAAGACAATCGGCAGGAAACCCTACTTGACCTAGGTTTCGTTCTTGTTGATAGTCCCCAGTCAGTCAGTAAGGTATATCTGTGATCACATTCAAGGGACTCCTTTCTCTTCGGAGATTCGAACCCATGTCAGAGAAGTGTACCAATAAGCAAGAAACCTAAGCTCAAGACTTTCTGCCGATCGCCTTTAGACATTTAATGGCAACACATCTGAGTTCATCGTGATGGACAACCACCGTCTAGCATGATGGTGGCCACATTGCAAACTTGAAGCGCTGATGACCTCTCTGTGTCTATGCCTGTCAACTCTCAGTCAGATTGTTCCACATTAAATAACTTTCTGTCGGAAATTAGTCAGTGGTCCTCTTCAAACGGTCTTAAGCTAAATCCGTCTAAATGTCAGGTAGTCACTTTCACTTTCAGACGTAAACGTGACCTACAGCAACTAGTTAGCTCACATGGCCCCACTATCATTGACGGCACAGAGGTTGAAAATACATCTAATGATAAGTACCTTGGGCTGAGTTTTTCCACCGATCTTTCCTGGTCCTCTCACATCTTCCTAGTTACTAGAAAGATGTTTCGCTTAGCATTCTACGTCAGGAAGTTTAGGCAGTCGGGTATAAAGCAGTCTTCGCTTTCTCAATTTGTCAATTCTTGTATTCTACCCATCCCTCTTTACATCTCCCCACTAATCTTTCCTGAACTACTTAAGAAAGACTTTGCTTTGCTGAGAAGGGTAGGCACTAAAAGCCGTTAGTAGGGCAAGTGGGATATCGTTAAACCAACTGGTTAACACTAGTGTGGATAGACATATTATATCATGTAAGAAACTAGCGAATACAATATTGTCAGACCCCGAGAATCCTCTCTATACGCAGCTGTCTCCTTGCATTTCATCTGGTAGAGCTAGAAGCAGAGCTATAGGAAGGAGGCTATATGCTAGGACTACCAAATACAAAAACTCCACAATACCATATCTGGCACAGCTGTTATGTGATGAGAAATCCGTTGGGTATAACACGGTCAACTTACTGTGGCAATCCAACAAATAGTCCCATTAGTTTTTGTTTTGCTTTCTTCGTTACTGTTATATTGTTGTTCAACATCTTTTATTACACGCTAATTTTATATTTCATATCCTGTGGTGCATCGTTTAAAATGTAAACGCAACGCTGTTATTTTTATTTATCTTCTTTTCTTGGGTGTTGCTTTCTGATTTTAAAAATCTTATAAAATTTATGAGGTAATTAGATGTAATATTGTAATGCACGCTGAAAATTCCATACCTGTACTACAAATACTGTTTGGAGTAAAGCTATTATTATTATTATTGACTGATGATAGAATTCAGTCTGTCAACTGACTTCTGATTTCCCACAAACTGGAAGACATGCAAGTCAAAAGCAACAAGCTGGCAGAACAAGCATCCAGAGAAGATAGAACTTCAGGTGAACATAGGTAAAACAGAGGTTGTGGAGATTCCTGGTCAACACCAACAACAGACAACAATCAGCATAGATGGGAGGAACCTGAAGGAAAAAACCTCCTTTACCTACCTACCTGGGAAGCATCGTTTCAACTACAGGCGGATGAAACTGACGAGGATATCAAAGCCAGAATCAGAAAAGCAAGAAAAGCTTTCATTACTCTCAAGTTTGTGTGGAGGTCAACAGCATTCAACATGGAAATGAAAATAAGATCCGGATTTTTAACTCCAATAAGAAGTCAGTCAGTGCTACTAGACGGATAAGAGACTTGGCCAGTGAGTCATAAAGAGCATCTCAAACAAACTTCAGACCTTCTTTAACAGTTGTCTTCGCTCAATACCGCTCAAGATCAGATGGCCGGCCAGAAAAGATCAGCAACAGGGGTCTCTGGCAATGAGCGAACCAACCAGGAACCGATTGTGAAACAAATAGGCAGGAAGGAATGGAGATGGATTGGCCATACTCTGAGAAATCAAACCATCAAGTGACATCACTAGACAAGCCATTGCTCGAGTGGAACCAGGCCGAAAGGGAAGCGGCGAGGTGGTCGTCAGTGCGAGGATGGGGTGACTTGGAGGAGGTCATGTGAAGAGGAGATGAAAGTATGTGGGTACACATGGAGCGGGGTGAAAAAGTTGACAGAAAACAGAAGGCAAGGGAGATGCGCAGTTGAAGCTCTATGTTCCTCTAGGAATTAAAGGATATAATAATATAATAATAATAATATAAGAATTCAGTCGGTAGTAAACAAAGTACTAGACGCATGACACTAGTCGCTGTCCAACCAAAGGACAATATCGTTAATCCACAGACATCATTTGAACCATCCATTCTACGACCCAACGTGTTATCAGAGACCAAACAATTAGGTTCAATAATAATCGATTAAGGAGAAATACATACTGGAATTAGTTAAACCTTATAACTGATCATACTTTCATAGTGAGTAAAGCATTAAAGGAAAAGTGTTGAGATATAACAAAGTGACCTTAACAGAAACTTACCATCATAACAAATTTCTTTGCCACAATAGATGCCTTCAATTTGAGCATAGGATGATTGAGGTGTAAATGTTAACAGGAAGATGAATAGAAACTTTGAGAAATATTGGAAATTCTCAAAGTGAACTGGCATGCCTATTTCAAAATAATTTTTTAAACAAATAAGATAACATTTATTTTGTTATTATTTTTTTTCAATTATTTTTTTATATCAAATTAACAGCAAAATTAATTCATAAACTGACTGACTGAATTGTTTCAACATAGAACTTTGCACAGATGTGCAGTAGTTCGAGTTGCCACTCTTCCTCCATGTACCACACAAACCAACAGAAGACACTAAAGAGAGACTCAAAAGACAGACAATAAACAGAAGTGTGAATGAGGTAAAAAGAATAGTAGTACAGTGGGAGAATAGTAGAGTTTTACTGGATATGACAAATCACACAGAGCGAATGAATGCATCTACGCCATTCATTGGTTTTCACCATCGCGTGGACCCCAACCAGCCAGTTAGGAAGTCTGCACTTCACTGAGTGACTGGCTTAAACTAACTGATACGGGTTTCATGTTTTTGTTTGACCACAACAAATTCTTTTCCAACCTGATGCTGCGTCAGCTGACATTCTGCCTCAAGATGACAGCTAGGCTTGTGTAACACATGTCCTGTCCATTTCAACCGATGAACTCAGACGTATATGATGGCATGCGATTCGCTCCCGCCAAATGCAAGATGATGTTACAGGACTGGACTACATCGACACCTAGTTTAAAAATAGGAAGTGAATTGGTAGAGCACGTTGACCACTTCACTTATTTGGGAAGTACCATCAGCCCCAACGCCAACGCGTTGATCTCTGACGAAATCTCACCACGGATACAGACGGCTAGTTTCGCATATGCCAGTTTACGCCGTCTCCGGCTTAGTAGACGTGATATCCGGCTAACTATTGACCAAAGGGTGGGTGTACTGCTCATCAGTCCGCTCCGTCCTCCTTTATGGTTGTGAGCGAGACCTGGCCACTGAGAGTGGAAGACATGAAAAGATTAGCTGTCTTTGATCATAGGTGCCTGCGTTCTATCTCCCGTGTGAAGTGGTATAATAAGGTGAGCAATATTGACGTTAGGCTTCGGTCGAGTGCTAGGTAGGGAGAGGAAATCAATCAACGAGTCTGTGAAATTACACAGACTGTGATGGTTAGGACATGTGTTACGCACGCCTAGTCATCGCCTTCCTCGACAATGGGCAATGTTAGCTTGATATAAAGACAGGCTGGAAAAGAGCTAGCGGCGGTCAAGCCCACACATGGCACCAGTCAATGAAATCTACAACAGTTAGTCTAAGCCACCTAGGAAGATGTCTGTCTGTCTGTCTGTTTTCGACATAGAACTTTGCACAAATGTGCGGAAGTTCAAGTCGCCACATTCCGTGTAGCACGCGAAGCAAGAGAAGAAAGTACAAGAAAAGCATAATAGAAACAGTGAGCAGAGGTGTGAGACAAAGGAGTAATAAAGAAATACAAAACAGTTTCATTGAAGATCATAAGTCACAGGGAGTGGCTGCATCTGCGCCACCAAGAACGATCACTTTGAGCCATGTCACCAATTGTTTCCAACCATAGATTTTTACCGTCCCGAGGACCCCAGCCTGGAAGTCTACACCTTTCTACGTGGCTTAGACCAACTGTTGTGGATTTCATTGACTGATGCCAAGTTTTTGTTTGACCGCCGCTAGCTTTTTTCCAGCCTGACCCTATATCCGCTAACATTGCTCGTCGAGGAAGGCGATGACTGGCTAGGCATACGTAACACATGTCCTAACCATCTCAGTCGATGTAGCTTCACAACTTCGTCGATTGATTTCCCCTGTTTACCTAGAACTCTACGCCTAACCTCTATGTTGCTCACTTTATTATGCTACTTCACACGGGAAATAGAGCGCAGGCACCTATGATCAAAGACAGCTAATCTTTTCATGTCTTCCACTCTCAGTGACCAGGTCTCACAGCGAGCAATAAAGGAGGACGGAGCGGACTGATGAGCAGTACACCCGCCCTTTGGTCGATAGTCGAACATCTCGTCTACGCCAGAGTCGGCGTAAACTAACAAATGCGAAACGAGCCCCTTGTATTCGTGCTGAGATTTCGTCAGAGATCAGCCCGTTGGCACTGGCTGATGGTACTTCCCAAATAAGTGAAGCGGTCAACGTGCTCTACCACTTCACTTCCTATTTTTAAACTAGGTGTCGATGCAGTCCAGTCCTGTAACATCATCTTGCATTTGGCGGGAGCGAATCGCATGCCAAACATTCGTAGATTGCGGCTCAAGGTGTTTAGAAGACTCTGCATTTCGTCAGCGTCTTCGCCAAGAAGGACTATATCGTCTGCATATTCCAAGTCAATGAGATTATTCCCCGGTAGCAAGTCAATTCCTGAGTCACTGAAGTCACCTAGGATTAAGTCCATTAACACATCTATGATGAAGTTGAATAGAAAAGGAGATAATGGGCATCCTTGACGGACACCACTGGTCGTCATCAGTTCAGATGACAGCTCGCCGTAAGCCCTCACCTGGCTGTAGACTTCTTGACTGACTGGTTGGGGTCCTCGGGACGATGAAAACCAATGGTTGGAAACAATTGGTGACATGGCTCAAAATCGTTCTCAGTGGCGCAGATGCATCCACTCCCTGTGACTTATGATTTCTAATGAAACTACACAGTTCTTCGTTACTACTATTCCTTTGTCTCACACCTCTGCTTACTGTCTCTATTATGCTTTTCTTGTACTTTCTTCTCTTGCTTTGTGTGCTACATGGAGTGTGGTGACTTGAACTGACGCACATATGTGCAAAGTTCTATGTCGAAAACAGACACACACAACCATACAATAGGCTGGATGGGATAGGATGACAGTCTTAAAATCTAATGTCACAGGGTGGAGGGAGAGATTGCTCAACTGCAAATACATGTAATAGGAATGATTCAACACCTGTCCAGGCGGATATCTGGAAAATTCTACTACCCCTACGACATAAAATAGGAGAGGACAAAGAAAACCATAAAACTCAAGTTTCAAAGTCGTGTGATTATAATTAATGAAATGATTATGAACCGCAATAAATTGTGTTCGAAACCTTGTCATCCAGTAAATAATACTGTTTTACTGACTGTGAGATACATCTAATAAACAAACTAATATGGAATTACTTACTACCACAGTGCCCAAGTTTTACACATTTATTAAGGGAGAGAATGAATTAAGGACTTCATCTAGAAAGGAGGCAGCTACAATTAACAAGACCGCAAAACATTCGTTGTATTACTCTCAGAAAAGGAAAGATTGATTGCAGTTCTTGACCATATTCGACAGCGTTTCGAGCCACAGATTGGAGCTTTCTCTCTGACCCTAATCAGAGGATCATGATGTAACAATTGATGCTAACCTAGCATAAATATCTCTTCTCATGATGCCACATAAGCGGCTGATGATCTCTCTGCTTTCTCCATCTTATCTCAGGGCTAGCGAACAGTGACAGGTAAGGAAACCTCAGGAATGATATTCATAGCACCTGCTCAAGCTACCGAAGTCGGTGTTTCCAGATCTGTCTGTCTGTCTGCTTTCGACATAGAACTTTGCACAAATGTGCGGAAGTTCAAGTCACCACACTCCATGTAGCACACAAAGCAAGAGAAGAAAGTACAAGAAAAGCATAATAGAAACAGTGAGCAGAGGTGTGAGACAAAGGAGTAATAAAGAAATACAAAACAGTTTCATTGAAGATCATAAGTCACAGGGAGTGGATGCATCTGCGCCACTGAGAACGATTTTGAGCCATGTCACCAATTGTTTCCAACCATAGATTTTTACCGTCCCGAGGACCCCAGCCTGGAAGTCTACACCTTTCTACGTGGCTTAGACCAACTGTTGTGGATTTCATTGACTGATGCCAAGTTTTTGTTTGACCGCCAGATGACGAAAATCAGTGAATAAGTGTCTGATTAGATTTACTCGTGGTTTGTTGTTCCATTTCATTGTGAGTGTGAGGGCTGGGATACTGACCCTGGTGCTTGAATTGAAGCAGATAGTTGCCTCAAGAGACCACCCCCACCTAGCCTTCGACTTGGAGTCTCATCCGCAAGGCAGAGGAGCAGCATCAGGAAGTAAGTTCCCATAACTGTCAGTAATTAATAAAGGCCATTCGATACCATTGGATTCTGGAGGCCATATCCCTCATAGAGGTAGCTACTTTTAGTTTAACGGCTATCCAAAAAACCTTCCTGGCATGGTAGGACCTGCAGGAACATAAGCTCCAGCCAGTACAGCTTGTTGGGTCACTTCAGCATGCAAGCCAGACCACTGCATGAAGGCAGCAGTTATCAGAGAGTTACAATTTATGTATGCGGTTGATGAAATCATCTGAAATCTCAGATGATGATGAAAAGAGGCAAATCAATTAATGTATGAATGACTGGGTCTCAAAGTAGAGCTTTGCACAGAAATTTCAATGAGCAGAAATACACGAGGAAAAGAATAATTACATTCAGAAACATTAAGACTTAATAGGTATGTAAGACTACAAACGGTGGATATATCTGCATGTCAATGGGAACGTTTTTGAGCTACATCCCCAACAGTCTCAAACTACTGATGCTCGGAGCCTCAAGGAGTCCAATCAGGTAGTCTACACCTCCCTACTTGCCTCAAACCAATAGTCAAAGTCCTCATGAAATAATGTATAACAATGAAAAAGGTACATATTACAACAAAATATGTAAGATTTTCAACCGCATCATCGCAGTTTCTAATCAGCCTTGGCCAACTGATATATTACTACCAACAAACTATATTCCTTGTGAGGTAAAAACTAATCACAAAAACTATCAACAGATCCTGTGTAAAACGCTATCACTGAAGGTTATCAGCAAGTTCAATAAAGTATAAACATCTTTAAATAGATCTTGATTTTACACATCACTTCGTTAGCACATCATAAAGCATAAAGCCTTTTAGATGACGTGATGGGTTTTAGTTAATATAAACAAACAACAACTGTGCGATCGCATACTCATAGTGATCTTACGCGAAATCTAGGTTGAGATACATGGAACATATATTGAGGGTAGTAGACCAGTGAACTTCTAAACCAGAAATGTTAGATGAATAGATATCAGGTTGAAAAAAGAATCGAATTTATCCGATTGAAACTGATCATTAATCTATAAACTTCACAGAATATTAACATGAACTATGTAGAGAGGTACCGTTTGTAGAGCAAGGGTTTCTATATTGCCAAGAATCAATGGGTGGCGAATTTTAGTAACACGGCAGAGAACTAAATATAAACATGCAAACGTATTCAATCTCTGCCATATTCGAAATTCTAAAGGTTTTCAACAATCTTCATCTAATTATATTCATGTTTATTCATTGCAGTGCCATTGAATCTCTGTACGGTATGTGGACCAAAAATTGTGCTCAACAATGCAGTGAGACGATCTCGTACGCCATTTTGTTGATGCAATGAGCTTGTTGTGAACTTTTCTTCTAATACGTATCTAATCATATTCATATCTCTACCGCTATTAACACTCTTTTTCCCCTTTATACGTTTAAGCCATTCCGGCTTCATTGTAAAATGAATAAAGCCTAAATTCTCGGTTCGTTCGTCTTTTCAAGATTCAAGCATCACTCATCGTTCTAAGACTCAGTCACCTTCGTAACAATTTATTCATTTTACAATATTCATGGAACGATTTTTTCGACCTGATCGGTTTGACGTAGAACCTAGCGCAGTTGGAGCTGCCAAGAAGTGGTATCACTGGTTTGCGACTTTTTCCTACTTCATTGAATCAATGGGATCCGAAAATCCTTCGAAACTACATATTCTCTTCAATCATATTTCTACTTCTGTATACGAATGCATTTCTGAATGCAAAACATACGAAGAAGCTATCGACACTCTCAAGAGTCTCTACATGCAGCCTTGCAACGAAGTGTTTGCTCGACACTTGTTAGCAACGTGTAAACAAGAATCTGGCGAAAATCTGGATCAGTTTGTTCGTCGACTCAAGTCGCTGACTACAGATTGTTCATTCAGAGCGGTTACAGCCGAAGAACATCGTAACGAATCTCTACGTGATTCATTCATCTCAGGTATACAGTCTTCGATGATACGCCAGAGGCTATTAGAACAGCGTACTTTAACTTTTCAAGCGGCATACGATCAAGCACGAGCCCTAGAGATGGCACATCAACAATCGCAGTCATACAACAATCCTGTTACACCTTGCGTGTCCATTTCTTTACATGATGTACCTCATTCATCAGATTCCACACCCTCCGTCAATGAAACAGCCATTGCTGCCGTTGAATCCAAATGCTTTTTCTGTGGTAACCGTAGACATCCTCGTTCTAAATGCCCCGCCCGTGATGCGATTTGCAAAGCTTGTGGCAAGCAAGGACATTTTCAGAAGGTTTGCAGGTCTGCGCCATCTACGAAAAAAGGTCCATCTTCAGTTAACTCTATAATTTCATCTCTCGTTGTGGCTTCAGCACCTCAAAGTCTCACTGATGCTGTTACGCAGCTTACTGTCAATGGGAAATGAATGCAAGCTCTAGTGGATACTGGAAGCAGTGAGAGCTACATCTCTTCCTCAGTTGTTCGTAAGTATAACTGGAAAGTCCATAAGTCTCGAAACAGAATCACAATGGCGAGTACGAATCTTACTAGTCATACTGAAGGACATTGTCTTCTATCCATCTGCTATAAAAACCACACTTATGATCTATTCAAATTTTCCATTCTTCATAATTTATGTGCAGACGTCCTTCTTGGACATGATTTTTTAAAACTTCACAAACACATTGAGATTCCTTTTGGGGGACCAAAGCCGCCTTTTTCTCTCTGTGGTCTACCTTGTGTTCGCGTCGACCTGCCTACTCTGTTTGAAAATCTTTCTAAAGACTGTAAACCGATCGCGATAAAATCCCGGCGTTATTCTCGTGAAGATGAAAGTTTTATTTCCACCGAAGTCAACCGGTTACTGCAAGAAGGTGTTATTGAACCTTCTAATTCTCCTTGGCGAGCTCAAGTTCTTATTACGTCAAACGAACGCCATAAAAAGAGGATGGTAGTTGATTATAGTCAGACAATCAATCGATTCACTTTTCTGGATGCTTACCCATTACCTAGGATTGACGAAATGATAGAAAAAATCGCACAATATGACATATTCAGCACTCTTGATCTGAAGAATGCTTATCGTCAAATTAGAACAAGACATATAAGCGAACAATATTGTTTTCAATTAGATCTTCTTCAGGCTTTACTCTAATTTACATAGACTTATATATATAAAATTTTAACCAATGACGGTGATTTAGTGGATCAAATAATAATAGTAATCATAATAATAATAGTAATAATAATGTGGTAAATGTTTTGAACGAAGTTAATAGCGATGATTATAATAATAACAAAATATTGTTAATAAGGCTTATATAGGTGATAAGGATAACAAAGTTAGTATATGCATATATGTAGACAATTCAATAGATAAATAAATTAGGTCAAATCAAATGGAACGATAATCAGAGTTTAAATAAATATCATAAAAGTACGAAGGAGAGGGATGATAAGAAAGGGTGGGAGGGTTTTGAATAGAATTCACCTAGGCCAAGGGAGAGACAAAGGTAGAACAAATTTCTTTTGTATACAAAGACTAGGATTGTTCTCTCGAATTCCCATAGCTTCGGCTAAGTGTAAAAGACGGGTTCTGATTCCGTTCGAAAGACTTGATGGAATGCGGTAAATAACTTTGAAAGCACTATTTTTGTCCACTTGGTGACCACTATCAATCAAATGAGCCAAAATAGAACTTCGTATGGACTTTATTTGACCTTTTCCGAACCATGAAGGAAGATGCTCATTAATGCGTTTGTTAAGCTGTCTAGTTGTTCGGCCTATATAGCTTTCTCCACAGGAGCAACTAAATTTATAGATACACATGGAAGTGGCACAACTAGGTAACTTATCTTTCACTTGAGCAATCAAAATTGGCCGGCTGGAAAATGGCAAACAGAGGGTGGCGGCAGTATAAGTCCGTTTTATCGCTCTCGATAATCTCTGATGTAAGACTTCACTAGCCACGTCCCCATTAAATTGCAGTTTGATGAACAGTTGTTTCTTTTTAACTGTTGTCGGTTTCTCTTTATTGTACTTAGCATTCATGTGTCTCCTGACAAATCTACTAGGATAATCCATTTGGACTAACGTATTTTGGATGTATCCTAGCTCATTCTCTAGAGAGTCATCTGTACAGATGCGTCTTGCTCTATTCGTCAGGCATCTGACCAAATTGATTTTGTATCGGATTGGTACATAACTGAAGAAATGTGTATATTGTCCTACAGATGTAGGTTTTCTATAGACACCTCTCTTTAGTGAACCATCCTCTCTTCTGCTCAATTGGACGTCAAGGAACTGTAGTCTACCATCATCTTCTTCTTCACAAGTGAAGATGAGCGATGGATGTGTATCATTAAACTTTTTTAACATTTCATTCTTGTCAGCTTTCACATCAAGAATAATAAAGGTATCATCAACATAACGAAAATAAGAATCAGCTTTTTCTATTACTTTTTTCAATGGACCATTTTCAATCTTGGCAAGAAAGAAATCTGCTAAAATTGGCCCCAACGGAGAACCCATGGCAATACCGTCGATTTGCATGTAGTAAAGGTTGTTAAATATGAAATGTACATTCATAGTACATCTTAAAAGCAACTCTTTCAGACTACTAACCGGTATTCCGATATCGATCTGTTTTTCTAGTATCTGTTGGCATATGAATTCCACAGTCTCCATAAGTGGTACATTGGTAAACAGTGATGCTACATCGAGGGAAAGCATTTGCTTCCCATCAGTGGTTAAAATTTTTATATAGAAGTCTATGTAAATTAGAGTAAAGCCTGAAGATCTAATTGAAAACAATATTGTTCGCTTATATGTCTTGTTCTAACATTATAAATGGGAATATCATCAAATTGCCCTAAGGAACGAAGATAAACCGTATACTGCTTTCGAGGCTTGTGGGAAACTTTACCAATTTTGCCGAATTCCTTTTGGTGTTACCAATCGCGTAGCTTGTTTTCAACGCATTATCGATGAATTGATCAGTAAAGAACAACTCACAAGCACGTTTGCCTACATTGACAATGTCACTATCTGCGGCAAAACTCAGGAGGAACACGACAAAAATCTAAACAAGTTTATGGTAGCAGCACGCAATTATGGAATAACCCTTAATGATTCCAAAAGTGTGATCTCAAGCAGAAGCATACAATTACTCGGTTTTGAAGTTTCAAAGGGGGTTATTAAACCAGATCCCGATCGGCTAAAACCTCTTCGTGATCTAGAACCACCCACAGATATCAAATCTCAACAACGGGCCGTTGGATTATTTGCTTATTATTCACAGTGGATCCCTCGCTTCTCAGATAAAATCCACCCATTGGTAAATAATCGGATTTTCCCTCTTGATATCGAAACTCGAAATGCCTTTGACAAACTGAAAGACGACTTAGAACGTGCAGTCGTTGTGGTAGTTGATCCGAAAGCACCCCTTGTTGTTGAAACAGATGCTTCAGATGTCTCAATTGCAGCTACATTAAACCAGAATGGTGAACCTGTCGCCTTCTTTTCTCGAAGCCTCGCTCGAAGTGAGAAACATCATTCATCGGTTGAGAAAGAAGCCTATGCAGTGGTTGAAGCAGTTCGTAAGTGGAAGCATTACCTTCTCGGAAATCACTTTAAACTTGTCACTGATCAACGTTCAGTAGCATTCATGTTTGACAAGATTCATAAAGGCAAAATCAAGAACGATAAAATAATGCGTTGGAGAATTGAGCTATCCCCTTATCAATATGACATCATTTATCGTCCTGGAAGGGATAATCAAGCTGCTGATACATTTTCCCGTAGTTTCTGCGGTTCCTTGCAGTCAGTGTGCGACTTGAAATTTCTCCATGACTCTATGTGCCATCCTGGAGTTGTCCGAATGATGCATTTTGTACGCTCGAGAAACCTTCCATTCTCCCTTGACGATGTGCGCAATGTAACCAGTAAATGCGTGACATGCTGTGAGTTAAAGCCTCAATTTTACAATCCCTCTAATTTCAAACTCATAAAAGCAACCCAACCTTTTGAAAGGTTAAGCATCGACTTTAAAGGACCTCTACCGTCAGCTAGCCGCAATCACTATCTGCTCACGCTGATCGATGAATATTCTCGATTCCCCTTTGCATTCGCCTGCCCCGACATGTCGTCTCAAACAGTAATGAATTGCCTTTGCCAACTGTTTTCGATTTTCGGTATGCCTTCTTACATACATACCGACAGAGGCGCTGCTTTCATGTCTACCGAATTACGGGCATTTCTTCTGGAGAAAGGCGTAGCAACCAGTCGTACTACCTCGTACAATCCTCAAGCCAATGGGCAGGTCGAGCGCCTCAATGGAACACTGGCGTGCCATCACTCTAGCATTAAGATCACGGGGTCTACCAACGGCACAATGGGAGTCTGTTCTACTCGACGCCTTGCATTCCAACGAACGCCACGCCACACGAACGACTGTTTACCTATAACCAAAGATCGACATCTAGGACAACTCCTACTTGGCTCACTGTACCAGGACCTGTACTTCTCCGGCGGAGTGTTCGTCAGTCCAAATTCGATCCTCTGGTTGAAGAGGTGGAGCTGTTGAATTGTATCCCGCAATTTGCTCACGTTCGCTTCGGTAATGGACGTGAAGATACAGTTGCTCATCATCTGGCACCCAAAGGCGAAGATACAGATCAAGTTAAAAATTCAATACCGGAGGGCGACGCAATTCCTGAGCAACAACGGACTTTCAAGCCGCAGTGAATGTTGTGAACTTTTCTTATAATACGTATCTAATCATATTCATATCTCTACCGCTATTAACACTCTTTTTCCCCTTTATACGTTTAAGCCATTCCGGCTTCATTGTAAAATGAATAAAGCCTAAATTCTCGGTTCGTTCGTCTTTTCAAGATTCAAGCATCACTCATCGTTCTAAGACTCAGTCACCTTCTTAACAGAGCTATCAGACACTTATGACGATTAACTGTTGTCTGGTTCCCCAGTTTGAAGTGGCCGCAACGAGATACAAAACCAGTGTTTGTTCGCTGAAAATTAAGTGCCCATACAATGAACAAATCATTTCATAGAAAGGATTGGGTGCTCAAAATTGTAATAGCAAATCTTTGGAGATGTAGCATATTTCCTTAAGCACTCCCGGATGGAATTCCTATCTATTTACTTTAGCCTAGGCAGATGGGTGAAATCATCAGCACTTATACAATATATATGTGCTCAAAGTCTGATAAATGAAAAAATTCATCACAGCACCCACAGGCTTTTCTGATAAACTTACGTGGAACGATCAGCACACACAATCTACAGCAGTGAATGTCAACAGTACGGAGCACCACTAATTGCATCGTATAAACTAAGAATTGAACAGTTTTGATGAGAGTTTATTTGAGTGATTTGGATTTTGGTATTTAAAAGTCTATTAATTAACAAAATAGCCTCTTGTTTAGCAACCACAGTCCCTTGAACTGTAGAAACGTCACCGTCCAACCTCTTTCGTTTTTCATTCACCAGGAAAGACTAAACTCGAACATATGAGTGGCAAAACTTTCAGTTAATTAACATGCTAAATCATGAGTGAGCGCCTGGAGACTACGACTACTCTATCTAGTATAGATGCAAGAAGTGTAGTCTATACACTTGGGAGCCTAAGGTTTTATTAATCTAAGCGACTACAACTAATTCAGCACATCATATTGCTTGTTCTTCATTTCTGATGTTTATAAAATGAGCAAACGGCGGCATAGGCTCTTAGTGATTCAATTACCTTAAGTATAAGTGGTTTTTAGTGGGTCTTTGCAGCCCAAAATAGTAGAATTATTTTGTAACTTCCAGCAATACAGATACATATGCATGTACATATTGTGTTAAGACTGATTTTACTTTTCTCAGGACAAATGTCAAACAAATGAATGATAAATCATTACCAGGAAAATTCGATGGGTGACACTTATATTTTCTGAGGTATTCAATGAAAGAAATGAGGGGGAATAATCTCTATAAAACAAATATTACGTTTCACTGTGAAGCAATGAGACTTCGTGGTTAATTAAACAAGTGAAATTATTAAAAAAAACCTCCAAATGGAGTATTATCGCGCAATGTTTCTGACAGAAAATCAACACAAACCAAAATCAAATTATTGGGTAAAGTCTCTTTTGAAACCGCTTACCGTCCACACTTCGTAACGCTTACTGCAAAATAGGCGCGGTTATCCAATATCGTTTTTACGAGCTAGTATAAACCAATTTGATTTCTTTGTGCTCGCTTCTTGATTGTGAGGTATAGGTTCTTGATCTTCGGTAAACTTCTGCGTAGCTTGTCCCGCCACTCGACTGTCGTAGCTTTGGTTGACTCCAAAGGGAGTAGTGCTGGGATTAATTATATGTGGTTTGTAGTATGAGGTATGTTAAGACTGTTACTACTGTGATTGGAGTTGATCCTTTCGCCAGTTAGTCCTTCGGTATTGTCGACAAGAGAAAAGAGATAGTAATAATAATAATAATAATATAATAATAATTAGTGAAGCTATTCAGACTAAGAGACAGAAACGAAAATAGGAAACGTAACAACAGTCAGCTCATGAAGTTTGAAGAATAATATATATATCGGTAATAGTAATAATAATAATAGTAATTATAATATTAATAAGTTGTCAGGAGAGTAAGACGGGAGAGAATGTAAAGAAGTAAAATGACGAGTTTAATTATCTACCCTGATTGGTAAATGCGATTTTAAGGAGATAGGCCATTTGGATGCAGTCCTTGTATCGCTGCATGGTTGTCCAGCCTTCGCTTAAAGGCGTCCAAAGACGGTGCCATAGCTACATCTGCCGGTAAGGAATTCCAGGGACGACAAACCCGCAGTGAAAAGAAGTGGGAGCGCACCCGGGTCCTTGCCCTCTGGTGAGCTATCCTTCTGGGATTTCCACGTGGAAGCCTATACCTACTCAATGGCAGAACACCTTTGTTTGGGTGATTCTGGTCATTTGTTATTTTGTAGGCAGTAATCAAATCCCCCCTAAGCCGACGGTAACTAAGTGTGAACAGGCCTAATTTCTTCAGCCTTTCATCATATGGTTTGTTTCGGAGACCAACCACTCCTTTTGTTGCCCGTCGTTGGACTCTTTCCAAGAGGTTGGCATCTCTTCTCAGCATTGGGGG
The DNA here is from genome assembly GCA_944472135.2 of Trichobilharzia regenti. Lineage (NCBI taxonomy): Eukaryota > Metazoa > Platyhelminthes > Trematoda > Strigeidida > Schistosomatidae > Trichobilharzia > Trichobilharzia regenti. The sequence continues at coordinate 107,497,497 of OX235265.1, read as the reverse complement.
TGCAATAATATTATGCACCTCAAGGTGTGGCCTGACGTATGTTTTGTACAACATTAGAAAGAGCTCAGGAGTGAGTGCACCTAACTGTCTATGCGTAAAGTGTATGACCGCATATGCCCTCGCTACATCCCCTGTGTAATTTACGCTTGTGTCCATTTTTTCCGTTAGAACTAGACCTAAGTCGCGTTCCGACGTTGTGCAGGACAAGCTTTCATTGCACAGGGTGTAACTTGCATTCTGCAGTCTACAGGTGCGCAACTTCACTACTTTGCACTTTTTCAAGTTGAAAGTCATGCCACTGGCCACCGCCCAGTCTTCCAGAAGGTTTAGGTCTTCCTGTAGCCTATCTGAGTCCTCCGGACACTTTATCGCCCTCCATATTTTTACGTCGTCAGCGTACAGGAGAGTCGGGCAGCTCAGACGGCGTGGTAGATCATTGATGAAAATCAAAAACATCAGTGGTCCTAGGATAGAACCCTGCGACACTCCTGATGACGATCTGTGCCAAGATGATCGGACTCGGTTAACCTTAGTGCAAAATTGCCTGTCGGCTAGGTAGTCCTTCAACCATGACAGAAGTGGCTCACCTATGCCTGCCTGGCTTATTTTATGTAGGAGAAGGTCATGGTGAACAGTGTCAAATGCCTTCTCAAAGTCTAGGAAGACCACATGGACTGGTACGTTCAAGTCCCAGCATGATGTCCAGTCGTCCCAAGCTGACAGTAGGTTAGTGACGCAGGATCTGCCTTTTCTGAAACCATGTTGGGCTTCATGTAGTATATTAGTCCTATCGAAATATTCCCTGATGTGGTCGTCAATAATACTTTCCAGTACTTTTGATACCACTGGGAGTAGAGCTACTGGTCTATAGCTAGCAGCGTTTTGCCTGTCCCCACCCTTGAAGATTGGAGAAAGGATGGCTCTTTTCCACTCCCTTGGCAGGGTCCCCGAATCCATTGAGTGTTGGAACAAGTCGCACAGGGGTCTACAGAGAGCCTCGGCGCACTGTTTCAGAACAGATGGCCTGATGTCATCACAACCTGGGGACTTCCCAGGTATGAGTCGCTGTAGCTTCCTTAGTACTATTGCGGGGTTTATTTGGGGAGTAGTCGCTAGGTCTTCCTCCTCTGAAATAGTGGTGCCACCATTTTGGTCCGTAACTGTAATATCCACATTGCTGTTTAGCTGTTTAGCGAAGGCTGAACTGAATGTTTCAGCCATCTCCAGACTAGTGAGATATTGACCGTTTGGGCCTACTAAGGCGCATGCCCCTTGGTTTGTCGGTTTTCTTTCCGACATGAATCGGTACAAGTTTTTAGGGTTTGATAGGAGTTTTTTAGCAAGGTTAGCCTGGAATGACCTTCTGTCCCTCCTGACTCTTGCATTACACCGGTTCCTGAGTTCGAGGTATGCATCATGGTCGGTCTGACTCTTAGATACACGCCACGTAAACCAAGCCTTCCGCTTTGCTTGCAGAATACGTTGCGTGCCTCTCTTCAACCATGACGTCTTTCTCTTAGGCTGTGTTGTGACTAAAGGGACGGTATCCGAGATTGCTTATGGATAATCTTTTTTACCACTTCCCAGTGTTCATCCACAGATAGGTCGTCCCATGCTAAGGGCCAGTCTGCGTCGGACAAGAGCCTCCGCATTTCAGCATAGTCAGCCTTGCTGTAGCACAGACATGGTCGCGTAACATCCCATTGCAAACGCTCACGGAGGACAAGATCGAAACCTATGACTGCATGGTCACTGCTTCCCAGAGGAGTCATGATCTGGACCTTTTCGACGAGTAGCTGGTCACTAGTTAGAATATAATCTAGTTTTGATGACTTTCCACTAGGGCCCCACCTAGTGTCGTCTCCAACATTCTCAGTCAGTCCCGTGTTTCGAATAGTTTGCAGTAGGTTTCGGCCAAATTTTCCCTTAGCACACCCGGAGCCGAGGTTCAGTGATGGAGCATTGAAATCTCCAGCTATGGTGATTTGGTCGTAGCCCAAATCTCGTATTCCTGTGATAGTGCTGAGCAGTAGCTGATTGTGCTCTGCCCCACAGGTGGGAGATCGGTAGATGCCACCCAGTAAGTGCTTGGTGTGGCCTACGGTGAAATGACACCATATGGAGTCTGGGAGTTCGATAAGTGGTGGGTCCGTTGCGCGCACACATTTAAGTTGCCTATCAAAGTATATAGCAACTCCCCCTCCTTCCTTATTATCCCTGTCTCTTCTGACCAGTACCATATCACCTATACTGATTTCATTGTCGGCGATAGTGGGGTTTAGCCACGTTTCAGTAAGAATGATTATTTTCAGTTGAAGGTGTGCTTGGAGATTTCGGAGTTCACCTACTTTCCCTCTCAGCCCCCTCACATTGCTATATAGGCAACTGACAGTGAGTCTAACAACCTCAGAGTGTTGTGGGGTAGTTGACGTGAAACCGTCTGCTGGTGGGGGACTTGATGTTGGAACTAGTTGGCCGATTCCGATAGAACCGGCCCGTTGTAGTTTTTTTCAATGGATTTAGGCAGGACACTTGGGAGACACAGACTATTATTCTCAGAGCTGCATCGCTCTAGTGTCACCGAAGCTTGGGGTCGTATTAAAGCCTCAGTTTGCTGCCTCCTTATATTTCTGGGTCTGCTTTCACAGCATCGGATGTGTCCTCCAATTTTTCCCTTGGTCTCATACCACCGTTGAAGTGATATGGACAACTGCTCCGGGGAGTTGAATGTGACACACAGCAGCTTTGGAGAGTTAATCAATGTTAGATGAGCGGGACGGCAAAGTTAAACTTTCGACACCACTAACAACCAATCAGAAAACGACCTTGAACGAACCAATTACATTAAAAAGGCATATATGATGAATGGAAATGTATATTTATAGGAAAAAGCACAGAATAGATAATAAAAAAGTTACATGGTATATCTTTCTCGAACATGTGAGAGAAACATCTCCCAGTTTAGCATGGGACTGTCAATGCTTTTCCATCTGCTATCCTTTCGACGAATCCCTTTCGGAGGGAGGTGTCATACAAACCTATTACCCAAATATTGTTCGTTCGCTAGCGACCACGGTTGTATTTCTTTTTTACCAGCACTGTCTCATCGACACGCACGATAACGTCTTCCCCACCTAGCAAACAAGTGATTTTCCCCATTTTCCATGATGCGATATCTCTGCAATGCTGGTACCACTGAAGTGTTGAGACATGGCTATTCTCCATCTCGGCAGCTGCTGCTCTCACAGCCTGTTTCAACACCCATTAGTTGCAGATATACAAATTCTGGGTTAGGGAGAGATGCGACCTAGTGAAAGTAAGTTCCTACGAAATATTAAAATTATCAGCTTACCCTCTCCAGATGAACAAACCCATCAGTTGGTTTGGTATAGCTTTTTAAAGTAATGATACAACCACACAAACAAATTCGCTCTTTCCGGAGCAACTCAAATCCAGGAAATAGTGAAAAACACTAACCTGTAGCGTTGTAAGGTCACGCATTAGAAATGAATCAAGCGCTATACAACATTGAACTGCGTTCGTGAACCTCATTGGATAATTCGACATCGTTGGTGAATCTCACTGGATAATTCGCTGATTGGTAGTTAGTGGTGTCGAAAGTTTAACTTCGCCAGCGGGACGAGGTAATCGGGAAATGGAGATGGCTCCAGAAGCGCCAGGGGCCATCTGAGATGACAGCCATCTCCATTGCTGTACGTCGTGCATGTGTTTTTCACAAGCAGTGCCGGTTTCCAACTCCGGAACACCGTGTACCACCATAGAGGTGGAAGGCATCAGTTCCGGTGACTCCCTCGCCCTATTTCTGACAGCCCATGGTCTATCTTGCCGCGCCCTTATGTTAGAACTTCTGTCCAGGGCTAGTACTTGAGCCATTAACAGTACTTTTTCAGCCTCTCCGGCAGAGTCCAGTGTAACCCGTAATGGGGGTGGCTTACCCTGGGGCGTGTGGTCACCCCAAATCCAATATCCAATATCCTGATTACGAGCTAGTATAAACCAGTGATTTCTTTGAGCTCGCTTCTTGATTGTGAGGTAGAGGTTCCAGATCTTCGGTGAGCTTCTGTGTAGTAAGTCCCGCCACTCGACTGCTTTAGCTCTGGTAGACTCCAGGAGGAGTGGTGCGGGGATTGGTCGAGATGTGGTTCGTAGTATGCAGTATGTTAGGACTGTATTGCTGCCGTGAGTGGAGTTTGACCTAACTCCCGTTGGTCATTCGGTGTAGTCATAAAAGCAGAATAGTAATAATAATAATAATAATGATAATAAAAATAATGGGTTGTAGTGAAGATAATATAGGTTGAGATAAGTGGAATAATAAAGGTGACCTAAGGAAAAGATAGAGTGAGAGAAGGCAGAATAGGTCGTGGGGATTTAGTTTGTACGCTTATCCATTGACAGTGTGGTTTCAAGTTTTATGAGGATAAGCCATTGAGACACAAACCTTGCATTTCTTCATGATTGTCTAGCTTCCGCTTAAAAATCTCCAGAGATGGCTCTGTAGTCACGGCCGCCGGTAAAGTGTTCCAGAGACGGCAAACACGAAGCGAAAAAAAATGTGATCGCACTCGAGTCTTTGGTCTCTGGTGTGCTATCCTTAGCGGGTTACCTCGTGGAAGCCTATAATCACTTAATGGCAGGATGCTTTTATTTGGGTGGGCCTGGTCATTTAGGATCTGGTAGACGGTGATGAGGTCTCCCCTGTGCCTTCGGTAACTAAGTGTGAAAAGTCCTAATTTCTTTAGTCGTTCCTCATATGATTTGTTGCGGAGGCCGATCACCCATTTTGTCGCTCGTCTTTAGACACTTTCTAGAATGTTAGCATCCCTTTTGAGTAGCGGAGGAGCAATGATATTATGCACCTCAAGGTGTGGCCTTACATATGCCTTATATAACCTTAAGAACAGTTTTGGAGTGAGAGCTCCCAGCTGCCTATGCATAAAGTGTAAAGTTGCGTAGGCCTTGGCGACGTCCCTCGAGTAATTTCCACTGGTGTCTAGCTTTTCTGTTAGAATAAGACCTAGATCTCGCTCTGATGGAACACAACTCAAGTTCTGGCCACCAAGGGTGTAATTTACACTCTGTGACCTGCCGGAATGAAGTTGCACTACTTTGCACTTCTTTAGGTTGAAAGGCATTCCGTTAGCCAGAGCCCAGTTTCTCAGAGTTCGCAGATAAGCCTGCAATCTGTCTGAGTCTTCCGATGAGTTTATTGATCTCCAAATCTTTACGTCGTCAGCGTAAAGAAGCGCAGAGCAGTTTAGTTGGGGGGTCAGACAGAATTCTTTGCATTTTGGTGTAGTTGGCTTTGTTATAACACAGATAGGGCTGTGTATTGTCCCACTGTGAGCGCTCGCGGAGGACTATGTCGAATACTATGACCGCGTGGTCACTACTACCTATGGGAGTCGTGATCTGAGCATTTTCCACTAGTAGCTGGTCACTAGTGAGCACGTAATCCAGTCTAGAAGACTTCCCATCAGGGCCCCATCTAGTATCCATCTTGACATTTTCAGTGAATCCAGCCTTCCCGATGGTATGCAGCAGATTTCGATCGAATCTATCATGGGCTTTTCCCGACACCAAGCTAAGAGATGGGGCATTGAAGTCACCAGCTATGACAATTTGATCATAACCCATGTCTTGAGTTGCTGAGATTGTATTTAGCAGTACCTGGTTGTGGTCTGCTCCACATGAGGGTGATCGATAAATGCTGCCCACTAGATATTTGCAGTACCCAACGTTGAAGTGGCACCATACGGAGTCAGGGAGCTCTGTGAGGGGAGGGTCCATCGCGTGAACACATCTGAGCTGTTTGTCGACGTATATGGCGACTCCACCTCCTTCTTTCAGGTCCCTATCTCGCCTGACTAGGACCATATCATTTATACTGACTTCGCTGTCTGCCACCGTAGGGATTAGCCAGGTTTCCGTCAGTATTATGGTTTTGGAGTTCAGTTGTGATTGTAGGTGTCTAAGTTCAGCTATTTTGCCTCTTAGCCCTCTCACATTACTGTACAGGCAACTGGTAGTCAGTCTCACCACTTCCCCGTATTGGGGGGGTAGTTGACTTGATATTGGCTATCGGTTGAGGAGTTATCCTACGAAATAGTTGGCCGATTCCCAGGAACCGGCCTGTTGGCGTTTTTTTCTTCTAGTTCAGTTGGAGCACTCGGATGACACTGGCTATCATCGTCCGTGCTGCACCGCTGTAGTGTGACTAGGGATTGAGGATTTTTTTAACTACGCTTTGTTCTCTCCTTTGAGTGCGAGGCCGGCTCTCGCAGCAGCGAATGTGTTTGCTGACCTTGTCCTTGGTCTCGTACCATCTTTGGAGAGTGGTAGTCAACTGGTCTTGGGAGCTGAACTTGACAGCTAACAGACGTGGCGTGTTAATTGACATAAGGTGAGTGGGTCGAGGCAGTCCATAAATAGAGACAGCCCCTGAACTCCCCAGGGCCATCTGGGATGCCAACCTTCTCCATTGTTGTACATCATGACAATGCTTTTCGCAGGCGTTCCCAGTTACCAGTTCGGGAATGCCATGCACAACCATGGAGGCAGGAGGAATAAGCTCTGGCGACTCCCTCGCCATTTGTCTTTCCTTCCACAGCCTGTCTGGCTTAACGAGTATGTTACAGGCCCTCCCTATAGAAAGGACTTGAGAAGCCAGTAACACTTTTTCAACATCCTCGGTAGAGACTAATGTTACCCTCAGTGGGGATGGTTTGCCTTCAGGTGCAGCAGTGCCCCTATACAATCTGCATAGATTTACTGGTTGGATGTCCAAACCCAGTGTGCTACACAAGATGGACCACTGTTCTTGATCAAATAGGGCCCTATCTTTCAGCAGACTACTGCTACAGTCTGGTACATTAAAGAGGATTACACAATTTGATCTACTAACCGTGAGCTTGGGCTCGGTCCTCGCACATTTGTGATCTCCTTTAAGACCGCTTTAGTTCGTCTGGTGCGACTGGGTATTTTTGTGTATCTCAGTGCTATGGCCAGTATTACTGGCAGACGATAGGGGTCTTTTTCCTACGACGGCAACCCGTGGTTCTCCAGCCTCTGTGTCTGGAGCGGTTATGTCAAGAGTTACAGGTTTAACCGGTGAGGATTTTGGTATCCCCGGTTTACACGTGTTTGTACAAATTTCCGGATTGGTGGGGGTCGAACATTTCACATTTCTCCCCGCTACTTCTGCACCATCTTTAGTTTTCAAAGGACTACGCGAGGCTACATCAGGACGGCAACTGGGGAGTATGTACCAGAACCATTGGCATGGGTTTTACGCATAAAGTCATAATATGCTTTTGGTAACTGTGGTGATTGACAATTTCTATCTCTGTATTGTTTAAATACTTACTGTTGACTGTTGACATGTTTCTTATATGAATTGCATAAGAATTCCGCTAAATACAAATTCCTGAGTCCTGCCCTCTCTGTGTTTTGTTCGGATTCTTGTAATTCAGTCATCTTGAAATACTAATATTCCAAGTACAATAAATTACTGCAAATTGGCGTCGCGATGGAGCTAAATAACCTGGGAAAATTCCCCATTAATGGGTCTCCGCGGGAGATTGCTGATTATTTGGAATGCTTCGATGCGTGGTGCATTTCAAAGAATGTTCGGGATGACAAAATACCAGCACATTTCATCACTGCTATTGGGCTAGATGCGTATAGCCTAGTGAAGAATCTGGCGTTTCCAGATAAACCCATTTCTCTGCCATATAATAAACTCCGTGAACTTCTGATAGATCACTTCCATATAACTACTTTTGAGACGCGAGAGAGGGCTCACTTCCATAAACTGGTTCGTGCTCCCAACCAGAAGATTAGAGACTTTATTCTGCAACTCCAAATACAAGCTTCAAAGTGTAACTTTGGAGATCAGCTGCATACTCAACTACGTGATCGTCTAATTGCTGGAATCAATATTCCTAAATTAGAGAAAGAGTTAATTCAGATTCCTTCTTGTACTTTTCAAACTGCTAAAGATGTATGTATTACATATGAAGATGTCCATAATGAATACTCTGCTCCCACTACGTCAGTGTCTGATGTTATGCTTTCTAAAGTCGAAAACACAAGTGGTCATGGAGAGCAATCCAAACTGCCGTCCACAGGTAATAGAATGCAGCGACAGATCAAAAACATTAAACCATGTTTTTCCTGTGGAAAGTTACATCTACGAAGCACTTGCCGTTTTCGGGGTGCTAAGTGTCACAAATGTGGTAAAGTTGGACACATGAAGACTGTTTGCAGAAGTTCGAATACTTTTGTTGCTCAACATTCTCATAATTCTCCCAAGCTGTCTAGTAAAATGGAGTCAATGTGTCTTTCAAACTTTCAAAATACTCAATCTCATCCAATGAAAACCTCCACTACAAGTTCGGCAACTCAAGTGTCAACTGTTTTCAAAAATGAGGTAGCTGAGTTACAATGTGAACTGTCGAAAGCACGAAAAGACCTGAATGAGATGAGAGAGCAACTGATTAAAATTGAGGAATTACTGCATATGCATAGACTGCGTCTGTTGAATGCAGAACATACAAGTACCCATGAAAGTTCTGCAAAACTATTCAAATCTCGAATTCTCAGAAAGTATCTGATGTCCACGACTTCTAATGTACATTATTACAAAGAGAATGACTATAGACCTTCTGTTGGAATTATACTACAAAAAATGGGAAATCGAGTGGTGAAGATATTAGACATCAAAGATCACTCAGTTCATAACAGACACCTGGACAAAGTGACAATAAATGAAGTAGGTCGTTCCAATTATAATATTAATAATTTCGCTACTAATCCTGATTTTGTAGATAATTCAGAAATAAGTCCAGATAATACTGATGAAAATAATATCACAGAATCAGTTAGGTCGAAGCTACTTGCAAGCAAACCGAGACATCGTTATAAGTACGCAAGGAGATATTCGACGTGTGGCGGATGTGGTGATTGATAATTTCTATCTCTGTATTGTTTAAATACTTACTGTTGACTGTTGACATGTTTCTTATATGAATTGCATAAGAATTCCGCTAAATACAAATTCCTGAGTCCTGCCCTCTCTGTGTTTTGTTCGGATTCTTGTAATTCAGTCATCTTGAAATACTGATATTCCAAGTACAATAAATTACTACAGTAACCCATTGTCGCATCTGCAGTGCGCCCATCGCTTGCAAAAGTTACATTCGAAAGCAGTCTGCTTGTTCGACAACAGAAGCGCAGAGCTTGCAGTCGTCTGCCTTCTTGGGGAGCGTTCTTGTCGTCTGGCGACGTCGTGAACGTTTCTTTTTGGCCTTCCTATTTGTTTCATGGTTTATCATGGGGATGGGTGTTATGCAGTTCTCACTTAGTGCAATTTTCCCACTCGGATCTGTTAACCTAGTCGTGTTAACAGGGATGGAGCCACATCCACTTGGCTGACTTTGCACAGCTTCACTGTAGGACTGTGGCGACATGGGTAATTTGTACGAGCTGGGAATGTTAGCCCTGGTCTTCAAGACCGGTATGCGTGAGTCCATCGCCTTCATCTGTTTGCCCAGTTTGGCTGAAGCCCTGGTGACTACAGGGTATGATGTCCCATTGCTTATTTTAGGGTGAGAATCTATTGTCATTTTACCCCTAAATTAACACTGGTGATTAAATAATAAGACACTGTTATTTTGTCCAATAAACTTACAGCAAAAGACAGTAGAGAGCACAGAACAGAAGGATAAGGTATTTAAGTAAAAGCTTTTGACTTTACCTGTAACTTTCGGGTTATTCGGCTTCACAGCAATCACGTAACAGACCCACAAGTCCTGTATATTAGAAAGAGTGAGGAGGATGTTGCTACAGAAGTAGCACCTGAAGCTTTGGCAGTAGTTCGAGACAGCGGGAAGTACCACACACAGGCTCGGTGAGGAAGAAATGGTTGAAAAAAATTCGCCGGGTAGGAAGATCAGGTTTCCCAAACGAATAATTCACAAAATTGGATATTTCCGGTCACAGAGGAAAAGCGCGTCTTATTCAAGGAGCGCGCCAACCATCCGGTCTTCATTCAGTTTTCAACGTCTACAAGTTTGTGACTTTCTTCTGCATCCTGTGAAAAAGGTCTTACTTTTAGACTTAGTTTCTAAAATTGCGGGTACATAAGACAAGACAAAAATGGCAGACAAGAATAAATATTTGGCCTTGTATATAATACATATAAATATATATATAATATATATTATTCTTCCCTTGGATTCGGCAGCATATTTCCATTTCATTCTGTTCTCATTAGCTGGTTTCAGATGGCCCTACGATTGTCTACAAGTTTTAATTCCACCTCAGACGCCAATTCCGTAGCGTCCCAATCAGATTCCTCCGAAAATCCTGCCTGGTGTGATACCTTAGCATATATCTTATTCATCTCAATTATTTTTCGTATATTTGCTAGGTTATCAGCTATTTCTTGTCCTGACCCCACAGCTCCTCGTTGATTGTCGTCTCCTTTCGGTCATCTGATATTCTGATAAAAGTCAGCAGCCGATTGGAACGCATTTCACCAACAGCCAACTCTTTGATCTGTATAAAGGCACCCACCTGACATTCGTTTCGAAAACTTGATTCTTTCTGCTTAAGTAGATTGGAATAAACTTCAGTACCGATTTCGCAGCAGTTAGATTTTTTCTTGCACCTCGTCCCCGGTTTTGACGCCATCCCCACTGCCGGTACCTGAAGTCAAGCTGCTGAGATTACTTCCCTTCGATTTCTCCCGTTGGTGTTAATTGGTAATCACTATTGTTGGTTAGCTGTTTTCACCATATCTTGCTTTTCTACATTGAACTGAAGTCCTTCCTTTGCCCACTTTTTCGAAAAATTATGGTCTTTTCTTGTAGATCCCCCAGCTTTCGCAAAATCATACACAAATCGCCCACAGAATTCGAATCTTCCAGTGCCTTTTAGTTAGTCAGACCTGTGCCCGTCTTCTCACTCCCTACGATCTGTCTTATAATGAAGTATGAAACAATCAGAATTATCTTCGGTGATATCAGGCTGTGTAGTCTACTCCTGTCTCCACTCCAAATGCTTCTCTGGGCTTCCCATCATGAATTATCTAGAGTATGGTATCATCATTTAGCTATCGAATTTAGTTTATATGTTTATGCAACTCCATTGATGCAGTTATGAAATTACTTCATGGTTGGCGCTACTAACAACCCACTCAAAGTCAATTAAGGCTAACAGAAAGTTGACCTCTACCGTGTCTGGTCTGGATTCAACATAGAACTTGACACCGAAGTGCAGCAGTTCGAGTTGCCACCTTCCAAATAGCACACAGAGGTAGACAAGAAGATGAGTGAAGAGAATCAATAGAGTTTGACAAATATAAGAGTGAAACAGAATGGGTAATGGTAGAAAGGAATATGAAAGATTACAGAGACTGAATACATCTGCGCCATTGACAACGATTTTGAGCCATGTCACCTACTGTCTCCAGCCATTGATTCCTAGAGTCCCGAGGGCCCCAACCCGGAAGTCTGCATCTCCCTACCTGACTCAGTTTAACTGTCAAGGATTTCATGGATTGATGAGGCCATGGTTTTGTTTGGCCACCACTGGCTCTTTTCCAACCTGAACCTATATCAGCTAGCAAAGCCCGTCGGGGGAGGCGGTGGTTAGGCATGCGCAGCACGTGACCTAGCCATCTTAGTCTATGTAACTTTATAGCCTCGTCGATTGATTTTCCCTCTTTGCCCAACACTCTACGCCTAACGTCAACATTACTTATCTTGTGAAACCACCTAACGTGAGACAGAGATCGCAGACATCTATGATCGAAAGCAGTCAACCTTTTCATGTCTTCAACGCGTATTGGCCATGTTTCAGAGCCATAGACAAGGACGGAGCGAACTGCTGAGCAGTACACACGTCCCTTGGTTGATAATCGGATGTCACGCCTACGCCAGAGATGGTGTAAGTCAGCGAAAGCAGCTCGAGCTTTTCGGATCCGTGCTGAGATTTCATCGCCAATCAGTCCGTTGGTGCTAATACAACTTCCCAAGTAGGTGAAGTGGTCAACATGTTCTATCACTTCACTCCCTACCTCTACCGTGTGCTGCGTTTGGTAGTGATGCGCGGCGTTGCAGCTGAGTTCTCACATTATTTGCCTTTCCTAAATACAGTATGCTTGGGGTAACGTTTCCTTCAATGGAGGTGAACATTGAACGTTTGTTTTTGGAACTGGTAGTCATTGTTGGGTAACTTGAAGGCGTCAATGGTTCGATCGTGTACAAGTTCGACGAGGACAACCAAAAACGAATAAAAACTTTTACTGTTCTCCGCTTTAATTTCCAGGCAGTATAGCTTCCTTCTTACAACACTGTTGTTTTGGAGTCAAAGCCGAAGAAAGTACAGTTTTTATCGGTGCGGAGCGCTTTCGTAACAATGAGAAATTAGGGATAAGTTCCTTGACACTTGGGGATATCAGTGGCTCTAATAGTTTGTAGTGGACCAAACGGTGAAGTTCGTTTATACGGAAAATAAATAGGAGAAAACAAATGCAAACATGTGTGTATCAAGAAGCATATTAAATCCACATAAATTAATATACTTATTAAAGGCAGTTATTTGAAAAGTTATAGTTGGTCCAAAAAATATTCAGATATGAACGTGAATAATGGTAAGGATGAAATAGTCCTTTTCTTGTGTATACAGATGCTCACTATACGTAAGATATGCCAACGGCCGGAGGGCACTTGCTGGGGGAAACCTAGATTAGAGCAAAGGATCCTAAAGTGGATGTACTGATCAGCCACGAGGCAGAATTGGTTGGCAGATGTGGAAAGCTGTAAGCTGCAGAGGGAAGAAGTGTTGTCCGTATTGTGCGCGGAACTACGTAGTGTCCTTGTTCGATATCACGTAGCAACCGTGACTTTCTGTGAATTCATTATTTCTACTATTGTGGTGAGAGCTGGCTGTTAGCCAAAATTGGTGGACAGTAATTTACGTCAATGTTTCTTTGTGTGCGTCGGTGGCACAGCGGTTAGGACGCTCACCGACCATGCAAATGGTCCGGAGTTCGATCCCCGACTGACGCACTCCTTCCTCTACCTCGCTGAGCCAGAAGTAATCTTGGTAAAGAGGAGAGGTTGGGCATGAGGCTAGCAACCCCATCCTGTAAAATTAAACATTGCTACAGAAACTTCAAGCCACTGGCTTGAGGCCCTATGTTCCACTGGGAACGTGAAGGAAAAAAATTTACGTCAATGTTTATGTCCCCAATTTTGGTCGTGAGAAAAATGAGAACAAAGGCTTTGCGTAGGTGGATACATTTAACATATAAATGATCTGACATTCAGGGAACAGTAACAAAGAGATGCAAGGTTAAATTTCAGTGAGAAACAACCAATCAGAAGACTGTGTTTTCTACTAAGAATAATCTATATTATGTACACGAAAATCTATAAATATGTGTTGATTTCGTAAATAAACGATCTGTTGCCTGGCCCTTGTCTTCTGTTGTTACACTATTTTACGGTGAACGCATAGCTTGATATTTTCCGGCCACAACAAGTTCATCGTTTGGAACCTAGACTCTGTGCACAGACAAACTTTGTTCACTCTCAGCTTCTTATAAAAGAAAAATTTCTTGCACTTAAATCTACTGTCCTGTTAGTCATCGCGCAGTTTTGTAATTTCCTACCTGTAGAAACCAGCCCCGAATCACTGTATCAATGATGCCAGCCCCATCGCTTGTATCCTTCAGTAATAGGCTATAATATCGTTACTTTTTCATTCATTGAATTCTGAGTGGACCAAAGATTTCAAAGTTTAAGATTTCAGTGGCTTTTTGTTTTTATTCGGGTAGGCTTGCTAGTCTCGTATCTAATCTTCCCTCTTTTTCGGGAATTATGGGGATTTTCTCTCTCCTGAATTATCTTGTATAATATTTTCATTTGATAATTTACTCAAGTTTATCATAAATGTTTTTCCTTCTAAATTTTATTAAAATTAGAAATTGTTGTAATTAACATGAAAATTAATACATTCCTTTTTGAAAATCACTATTAGATAAAAAATGGGCAAATGAAATCTTAATTAGGGGGAAAATTGGTACTTATCATTAGGGAGAAGATTCTGTTGGGACCAAATTTATTCTGCTATAGTATGAAAGCGAGGAACCGGTCTCTACGTTTTAACCTATAGCCCACAAAACTTTGTTGATACACGCGCTATGATGGAACGTTTTAAATGCAGGGAAATGGCGATTATTCTCCAGTATTTAAACGGTTCCATTAAACAACAATAATAATAGCATCAAAATTCAAATTCGCCTCAATAGGGGGTGTGAGTTCTTCTTCTATACGGATCAGAAACTTGGCGGGTCACTAAGAATATTTCCAGCAGCCTATTGTAGACCTTTATGAACAACTGTCTTCGCTCTATACTGAAGATCAGATGGCTGGGCAGGAAGGAATCACCAACAAGAAACTATGGGAAGAAACAAAACAAGAACGAACCAATCGCCTAACAAATATGCAGGAGAATGTGGAGATGGATGGATTGGACACTCGCTGAGGAGGCCGCTGGGTGACATCGCGTGCGCGTCAGGCTATTGCTCGAGTGGAACCAGGCTGAAAGGGAAGCGGCGAGTGTGACGTCAGTGAAAGGGTGACATGGAGGAGATCGTGTGAAGAGGAGTTGGTGGAAAGAGTATGGACTAACATGGATGCAGGTGAAAAGTACAGAAGAAGGAAGACAGAAGCAAGTGGAGACGTGCAGTTGAAGCGCTATGTTCCACTAGGAACCCAAGGGAACAATAATAATAATAAAAGTGGTGTTAGGCAGCTAGTTATACAGGCGATGTATGTTTCTAAATACAAAGTAAGTACCGCAGGAGAAAATTTGTTAACCAAAGTTCAGGTGTAAACACATACCTTAGAATTGAGGAGAATGTTTCCAACTAGATGGGATCAAAAGCTCTGTTGTCCACAAGAATCATACACAACAACGATTCCCGCCACAGACAGTTCCAGCTCAGAATCACCTTCATTCCTGGCTCAAAGAAACTCATACCGTTAAACACTGCAAACACAACCACAAAGAGAAGTATTACAATTGAAGGCAAGACAAGGACAAAGGTAAGTACTAGAGCTGAAAATCAACATATGATATGCAAATGTCAAATTAATGATACGCATTCTAGGGGAGAAATGTATGATCGTTACATGGTTAGTTGAAACGTCTAAATATGCATAAATATCGTAAATAGATCGTCTAGGAGAGATTTCCCAAACAGTCTGTCCTTTATAGATTCAGATCTTCAACACTAATGACAAGTTTGTGCATCTACGTGGTTCAGAGTATTTGGCCCTTGCATTATGAAAAGTATTTTCAACAGACTTCCTGTCAGTGTCCAGGTCAAACTGCACCGGACTTAACGCTGTCCTTAGAAGACCTTCAGCAACAGTGTTCAATAACCAACGCGAAAAAACAGAACACAAATTGGTGACTCAAGAATCCTTTTTTATTGCACCAATATGCAGCCAACTATAAGGTTATTATACACAAAGTCTAAGAACAGATATCACAACAATTAATCACAATAATACTTCTAATGGTATTTCTCCGTTTTCTAACGAACAGCCTACGATTGAACGATGACTGCAGTATCGGTGTCTCCCGCCAAAATATGGAGTTGGTTTTGATTAAACAACCATGAATTGATCGTTCATTCTTCAATTACATTGACATGTCCGTCAAAATCGCACTTCGTTCCATGATGAAGGTCAGATGCCCAGGAAGAAAGGATAGGTAACAAGGAACCCTGACAGCAAATGAACTAGTCAAGAAAGTCTCACCTAGCAAGTGTGCGGAAAGAATTAGATATAGACTGAAAATACTGTGAGGAAATCACTGAGTGACATCAGACACCAGCCCGTCAAATTGAATCCGATTGGGGACGATGGGTTGTGTCCAAGGTAGGTATTTGGGAGATCATGTCAGGAGGAAGTGAAAATATATATATATGGGGAATTGTAGGGTCGGTCTAAAAGGATTGTGTTCAATGAAGTGAAATAGGGATTAACTACTGGGGTCAAAGGAATATTAGTAGTAATAATCGATGGTAGAAAAATATAAAAAAGATATTGGATACTGAATTTCACTGGAAAGAAGAATATTATATTTTACCATACTTGACTTGATCAATATTTTGAATATAGGCGATAACTTTTTAAAAATACTTGAGAATAGGTAGTTTTGTTAGCGAGAGAGACTGATAATCTTGGGTGATATTAATTGGTCTTGTCTGTCATACACGATCAAAGAGGTTACTTATTTCACTTATTTGGGAAGGGGCATTGTTTCAACTACGGGCGACAGCACCGATGACGATGTCAAAGTCAGCGAAGATCGGAAAGGCAAGGCACACCTTCATCACTCTGATATCAGTTTGAAAGTCTGCATTTTACAGAATTTACAAAAGAATTGTGATTTCCAACACCAATGTTAAGTTAGCCTATTCTTCTATGTATGTCAGAAACTTGAAGTGCACCTCATGAAAGACATTTCCAACTATCTGGTGCAGACTTTCATCAACAGCTGCCTTCTCTGGCTCCATTATGAAGATCGAATGGCTGGCCAGAAAGAATTAGCAACAAGAAACTATGGGGACGAACCTACTGGGAACCTATTGCTCGAAAAATATGTAGAAGGAAATGGAAATGGATTCGGTACACTCTGGGTGACCATCGGATTACATCGTGAGCAATACAGGCCATCACTCCAGTGGAACCTGAGTGGGAAACAAAGAGTTGGGCTTAGATCTGAGTGTGACATGAAGGAGGTCAGAGATCATAGGAGAATAGGACAAAATGGACATGAGCTGTTGAAGCCCAATATTCCCCTCGGGACCGAAGGGAACAACAACAACTGAAATCAGTTCATGATCACACTTGAAATCAACCAACTCCCTGCGTGTCAGTAATTGGGATTACTCCATAGTAATGTATTTACCGGACATATCCGTCATTTATTTATCTATTACTACCTAGTAAATGATACTGTCCCAATGTGTGCCATAGAAATCTAGCAAACAGATTAAAATGGAATTACATAAATCACAGTATACAAGTTCTCGGCATGCATTAACTGATCTTACTTCGTTTCATTACAGAAGCTCTGTAAGAATTGAATCCTTCTGACCTCATTGGCTCACGATCTGACCTACAACTAAAGAGGGAGACAGACACAGACTATTGATAGAGTTCAATATGTTTGAAAAATTTTTCACTTTATTTTTGTATGCGTACTATGTCAGCTCATGATCAAATCCTCCATGCAATCAAACAAAAATCCCTACAACAAACCAATACTATTAAATTATTAAGTAGTTTAAATTTTTTATCGTAATTTTGAAATTTTTTCAAGAAAATTCCATTTCTGCTTTCAAAAGTAATAAAATCGGAGTGAAGTTTACTAAACTGGAATTTGAACTAATTATCTCCTAAATTGAAATATTTCCTTCATTTCAAGAATCATTCAATTAAAAATTGTAATTACTGCATAGAAATGGTTTCATCACAGAATATGAAGACCAGATATTCAAATCTTACCCTCGAGATGCACTCTATTAGTTACAGTCAGCTAACATCGAGCTCCTTAAAGTAGTCTAGTCATTTGAAATCAGAGGATAAATTCCTTTGTAAGGTGTGTAGAATACTGTTCAAACTAAAATCCGAGAGGAATCACTGAAAACTAGAGAGTTGTTTCGTCCAAGTTAAAGACTCTTCACAAGATTACTCACTAGTTATTTCACCAGGGATCTAGATTACAAGCCATTTAGCTGAATAGTGGATACGTTCAGCCAGCAATCTCTGGTCTTGTAATTTTTGTATTTGACGCCTTTTAAGAGTTCAGAATACGACAAAAGAGTTGCTCGATGCTCCCTAGTTTTTACTGGTTCTGTAAATGCTCTAAGTTTGTGGTTAGATTGTCAGTAAAACTAATCACAGCCGTTTAAACGTGACATGCGATGTTAATAGTATCAATTTCTTCATCTTTTCTGGAAGATTTTACTAACAAAACCTAATAATCAAGACTATTCCACAATGACTGTAAACTGAACCCTAATTCCAGTGGATTTTGAATTTATGTAACTGACAGAAATATCTTACTATAATAAAATCTCATGTTTATTGACAGTGACTTATAAAAACTCCAGACATACTCCCTTACGACTATATCAGTGACTGCATCGGAGACTCTATCAAGACAATCTCACCAGTCCAAAGGACTGTTGTTTAATATCTTCGACAAAATTTTTAAAGTAATTTAGTTTCGTAAAAAATTATATTTATAAAATCTCAGCGATATTGAAATAAATAATTCGAACGTTTCTTGTGTTCGGAAATCTGGTCCGAACTTCTTCAGGGAAATTAATCGAAATTAACATAACAGGTTTATATATAAAAGGAACATCTTTTGTTTTTAAAAACTTTGTCCAATCATGATTCATAAAACAAATATTAACAAGTATAATAAACAAAATTGTACGAGTTGTGATCGAAATTTGACCTCAGACTTACAAATATTGATCTAACTTTGTTAAACACTTTAAACACAGTGTGTATGTGTGTGTGTGTATGCGAATAAACAGTTGTAAAACTTTCTATGGTTTGGTTTGTAAGGATTAGTTATGTTTTACGAGTTGATCACGGATTGATATCAGTTAGAGAACCATTGAAAACCAGGAAGTACTGGACAGCTGCTGTTTCATCCTAGTTTGGGAATCATCCACAGTACGCACCCACCGCCACGGTTTGAACCCAGGACCTTCCGGTTACAAGGCAAGCTCGTATACCATTCAGCCACTGGGACCCGATTCCATGGCTCGTGAATTCTAACTTCTACTGATTCGTGATTTAGCGTGACTCCAACCATTGTCGTTGGTGGGACATCCATCCACACACGTGACATCTAATTGGACCTCACTGGTCACGACTTCTCACTAGAACTCAGGAAACTGCAACCTGTAGCAAGTCACTAGCGAGCATCAGATCAACTTTCTATAGTTTGGTTTGTAAGGATTAGTTATGTTTTACGGGTTGATCACAGATTGATATCAGTTAGAGAAGCATTGAAAACCAGGGAGTACTGGACAGCTGCTGTTTCATACTAGTTTGGGAATCATCGGCAGTACGCACCCACTGGGATTCGAACCCGGGACCTTCCGGTTACAAGGCAAGCTCGTATACCATTCAGCCACTGGGATCCGATTCAATGGCTCGTGAATTCTAACTTCTACCAATTCGTGATTTAGCGCGACCCCAACCATTGTCGTTGGTGGGACATCCATCCACACACGTGACATCTAATTGGACCTCAGTGTTCACGACTTCTCACTAGAACTCAAGAAACTCCAACCTGTAGTAAGTCACTAGCGAGCATCAGATTAACCTTCCATAGTTTGGTTTGTAAGGAAACAGCAGCTGTCCAGTACTCCCTGGTCTTTAATGGTTCTCTAACTGATATCTATCCGTGATCAACTCGTAAAACATAACTAATCCTTACAAACCAAACTATACAAAGTTAATCTGATGCTCGCTCGACCAGTCCATAACAATAAATTCAGCGACGAGTACATAACAATCCGGTCACTAAGAATTAATGAATGTCATTTGTCTAGTCCGTGGTGTTGGTGTTGCTTGGATTCTACCAATCAAATTTGCTGTGGTCATCAAACCAGGTGATTCATGGTTGTTAGATGGTTGGAGGCAATTTGTATAAAAAACCTATGCACATGTTTCGGATTCATTGGCACTCATCACTGAGGCGTATGTGCAGCCTAAAAGGAATGGATGCTGCTTCTGAGATTCAAGGCAACGTCTCCTAGTAATACAGTCAGAGACGTTATCACTGGGCTATTGAGGCTCACAAGTGATTTGTCTTTGACTGCAATACTGGGTGACTCAGGTTCCAATCTCAGAAGCGACATCAATTCCTTCGAAATAGCAGATACGCCTTGCTGACGAATACAGACAACCATGAAACAGAGGTCCAAGACTTTCTCCCGATTTCCTGTAGCGGTCTAATATTAATTACAAAGTTAACATTGCAGGCTTTGTATGGATTACTTGCAGTCACCCTAAGTACACTTCGGCGAATCTAAGGAGAATTGAATTATTTTATCGATTGATAATTTTAAAAGGAATTTATAATGTCCACATTATGATACATATTGAGTAGATGCTCGGCAATATGACTAGGTTTTCTGACACGAATTCGGAGAATTGGAGGTGTTCCCTTCTTTCTGTTCTCTCAATGTAGCTGATAACGCAAATACACGTAAATTTGTATACACAGTTCGAGATAACATACGAAGGGTATATGTCGACTTTTGACTGCACCGAAAAGCATGTTGTCCGATAAACGGGAATAGCTAGTGACGTACTCAATCTCCTGTTGACTACTCCTGTAATATTGTCTCCTTCGAAGTCAAGTTGCATGAGGACAGGCTTCTTTTCCCCTGCGATTTATTTGGCATTGGAGCATTCACGTCTTACGTACTTATTTATGAGTCTCTCAGGGTAGCCGTTGTATTTCAACATCTTTTCAAGAATCATTAATTCTTCCTCTAATTTTTCTGTAGAGCGTATCATGTTAACTTCTTAGAAAATAGTTTCGACTAGTGCTCGTTTAAAGTATTGTCCATTCCACGTTGGCTTTCGGTAAATTGAACTCTAAAGACCTGCATCCTCGAGGTGTTGTATGACAATGTCCAGGAAGTGAAACTTTTCGTCATTTTGATGTTCCATAGTGAATTCAATACTTGTGTGTGTGTATGTGTCGTTGAATAGTGCGAGTAAGTAGGAAGCATGAATTTCATTGTTGCACACGATATAAATGTGTCATCGACACATCGATAACCAAAAGTTGCTTCATCCATTACACGCCTCAGCTTTGTTCTCTCAAGGTTGAACATGAAGATGTCTGCTAAAACAGAACTAAGTGGACTGCCCATAGCCATACCATCTATTCAGTGGTAGAGAATGTTGTCAAACTGAAATTATACATCCACGATGCACATTAGCAGTAGGCGTTTCAATTCAGAAACTGGGAGTGAGAGAATATCAGAATGTTGACAAATAATATTGGTAGTTTTATTGATTGGGATCCTTGTGAACAAGGAGGTTACAACAAATGATACTATGAAATCATTTGAAACATCCATGTAGTTGGCACCTTCGGCAAAATGAAATGAATCTTTTATGATGCAAGTAGCTAGCCTCTGATGAATTAGTTCCAACTTATCTGCAAACCAAACGAGCAACCTTTTGTCGAGGTGAGTTGATCATAGAAAGTATAGGCCTCACGTCAGATTCGAATCAGTCGAATCATTACTTGAAGTTTTAAACCAAATTGTAGGATGACATGGTGAGAATATTTTGAAATCTAATCAACATATCAGATGGTTGGAGGCAATCGGCAAGAAGCTGCATCACACCTAGGCTTCGTGCTAGTTGGCACTCACCAGCCAGTCAGCAAGGAATATCTGCAGCCCTAAAGGAACTGATATCCCTTCTGAGATTCGAACCCGCATCACTCAGTGCTGCAGTCAGAGACGTTACCACTGAGCTATTCGGGCCCTGGATTGACCTGTCGTAGGACTTTAGTTATTAACTAGTTTCATTCTCAGTGGCGACATCTCTGACTGCAGCACTAGTTTGCACTGGTTTGAATCTTAGGAAGGATATAAGTTCCTTTAAGATTGCGGATACAACTTGCTGATTGTTGAGTGCCAACTAGTACGAAACCTAGGTCTGACGGGGCTTCCTTCCGACTGCCTCTAGCCATCTAATATTCACAATTCACACAGCAACGTGATGGCCAGCCACCTAGCATGGTGGTCACATTTCAAACATGACTGATGGAATTCAGTCTACAGTAAACAAACGACTAGATACACTACACTAATTACTAATAAGTGTCCAGTCAGTGATAAGTGAAGATGAAAAGAAAATATTATTATGCATCTCAGAATTAGGACCAGTGGATTTCAAATTAGTAGTCTGGGGCCTTATCAGCTAAATTACGAGGCTGTTGAGTGATAACTTGATTAGTAATTCGACTTTGTAGACCTCTACACTAACATTATCTGTAGCGAGCCTGTTTTATTCGACAGGTTATCCAATTTGTGGTCATCGAATCACAGTCTCTACTCCTACGCATTTTCAGTTATGTTTTAATTGACAATAATGACGTTTTCAAAGGGAAATAGAGATGTCGGAGTTTCATTTGGTTATAAGACGATTACCTTCCAATGATATCTGATTAAATATCACTTAACCTGAGGAATTTACAGAATAAAACATTCTGAGAATGCAGTGTTGTGTATAAATGTTTGTACAGAATAAAGCTATTCCTACTATCGTCAGTAATTATTACATGTTTAATTAATATTTAAAGAACACCTTCAATAAACACCGCCCTGCCCCTACCCCCACCATGAAGGTATTTCAACTCCAATAACTTTGTCCAAAACTTGGGTTCATTTCTGTTGATAAGGTTACACATAAAACTAGCGATGCACATGAAGTTATTATTACGTGATGAATCTAATTAGACAGCATGAATTAAGTGATATGAAAATATCACCAGACTGTCCGACCTTTCAGGTAAAATCGTTTATTCTAGGATTGCGCATTTCTTTCCCTTTACTTATATATTTCTTTAAGATGCATATTTCAAACAATTAATAGTTTCACTTTTACATATCATCTCCTTAGTTTGAGGGCGGCCTTCCTCTTTAATTTTTCTGCGAAAACCAAAGCATATACATGCAGATGTGAATACTAATTCCTCCTGATCTCCGTAATATTACCGACAGCTTAATAAACGGGGGTCAAACATCTAGTCTGCAAATGGTTAACTTTGACTTATGTTTTTGAGCTGTAGGCTATTGATTGCAGCAATCGAAGACTGTTGACTTGAAATGTAAGAATTCTGCATTGGAGACTGAGGCGACTTTGCTTGTTCAACTGACAAGATTTTCGAACTGGATAAAAGTGTGAAGTTTGTTTACATTTACATCATGTGATTTCAACCCTAAATATTGGGCTTTTAATTGTGACGCCGACAAACTGACTGTGGAGTGTTTGAAAACCGATATCTTAGGATCACTGGGGGACTTCTTCTGGACTTTGACAGATTTAAGGCCATGAAGGTAACTTAGTTGTTCCAATTCCAAAATTTTTCGACGTCTCACCAGATACATATCACGGAGGTCTTTTGCTCTTTGCGAATTGTCATCAAGTGAAAGAGAATTGTGTAGTGAATATGTTACCTTGACGTAGAATAAACGAGCTGAGAATGTTAAATCGAACACGAAGAAGAGCCTCAAAACTGTCAAAGTCCATAAGAAGTTCCCAGTGATCCTAAGAAATTTGTTTCTGACCACTCCTCAGTTAGTTTGTCAGCGTCACAATTAGAAGGCTTATCTTTAGGGTTTGTAACGTAAATGTAAACAGCAGCAGACTTCACACCAATGTTCAGTTTGGAAATCTTATCAGTCAAACAAGTGATGTTACCCCACAGTCTTCAATGCAGAATTCTTACATTTCAAGTCAACAATCTTCAACTGCTGCAATCAATACCTCAGCCCAGTAATTAAAGTTGGAAACCTCCTTACACAAACAACAGCTCAAAAAAACTGAGAAGCAATATAGATCCAATTATTACACGTTCAGATAAAGGTTCGGGAGTGGTTTTCATGGATAAAGATGTATATATATCAACCGAAAAACAACAGTATCCTCTGGTTAAAGCAAATTTTTCAAAAGAATGGTCACTGAACAAATAGTATTCTTTTCAATAACCTCTACTTCATCAGGTTTTACAGTTATATATCCACTCTAGTGAATAAATTAGTGTTATAAACAACATTCAGTTGTTCAGTGGCATCAATATAACAAT
Source organism: Trichobilharzia regenti (assembly GCA_944472135.2). Taxonomy (NCBI): domain Eukaryota; kingdom Metazoa; phylum Platyhelminthes; class Trematoda; order Strigeidida; family Schistosomatidae; genus Trichobilharzia; species Trichobilharzia regenti. Next base: position 107,473,524 of record OX235265.1, on the reverse strand, counting down.
AAACTGAATGTCAGAAAAATTAGGAAACATAATAATACAAATTCATGAATTTATAGTCGCCACTGTAGGCCAGACAGGGAATAAGGAATTTCTGGACGTGTTTCTTTTGTACACAGAGCACTGGTTGTTTCACGCTAATCGTGATAGCTTCTGAAGTTTTGAGTGTGCGGTACCTCGTTATTTTTGGCAGTTTATTCGGTACCCAGTAGATAATAGAGAAGGATTCTCTAATGGTAACTTTGTGGAGTACTGGTTTGGACCAGACGGCCTAATATCAAACTGTTGACGGCTTTTACGACACCTTTACTTAGCCATACTGGGAGATGTTCCCGTGCGAGCAAGAAAAATCAAGTTCCTAGCGCAACGGCCGATATAACTCGCCCCACCACCAGCGCAGTTGAATTGGTAGATACGAATAAAAGTGGCTAGTTTAGGTACTTCATCTTTCAATCGAGGGATCACCGCCGGTCATGTAAGTTCTTTGAACTGATTTTCTTAATTTCTTCATAGTTATTTCACTTGGCATCTCGCATTTAAATTGCAGTCGTAAAGGCTTCTTTTTCACGGATAGTGAGTAGTTTTTGTCCTTTTTCTTTGTCATGTGTTTCTTGATAAATTTGTCTGCGTAGGGTTTTTTCAATCAAGGTATTAAATACAATGCTTAATTCATCTTCAGTTACTTCTTCTGCTGCGTATTAGATAAGTTTATTGGGGAAAACAATAAAACACAATTAAAAGTAGTTTTAATGACTATAAAAAGTTTCGAGTATAATCTATTGCTCATAACCAATAACATGGTTTTTAAACAAAATCATAACTTACAACTGGTGGATGGTGGCTAGCAGTGGAATCCAGGATGCGCATTCCGTCCTATTTATGACTCGTCAGCTGGATGTACCTGCATTTCTCAGTGAGTGATGATGTTCCCACCGAGGCTCGAACCCAGTACCCATAGTTTCAAATGCCAAAGCGGTCTAGTAGATAACGCTTTGGCGTTTGAAACTATGGGTACTGGGTTCGAGCCTCGGTGGGAACATCATCACTCACTGAGAAATGCAGGTACATCCAGCTGACGAGTCCCAAATAGGACGAAATGCGCATCCTGGATTCCACTGCTAGCCACCATCCACCAATTGTGTACTAACTAAATACCCAGACATCGTCGAAGCATCTGCACAAGAAGCCGACATGTCAACCTGAGACCGAGCACTTCGGTCCAATCAATCGACGGGAAAATCAAAAATCATAACTTCCCTTAAATCGATTTTACTCCCTCCTGTATATCACTAGAAGTCTAAGTATTTTCATAAAAGGTTTGCGTCACTCTTATTGTATGCATTCTGTGTTGATTCTATGCTCAAAGATTCTCTAATTAACCTGAATCTACACCCAACGTTGTTCAATTATTCCCAATTGTGATGGTCTGGATTATGCGGTGCACTATGTGTGTGGTGCGATAAGACAGGAATGCGCTGGACCATGGATAAGAAGACTGTAAAAGATCCGGATTTCTTGGATAATTTATGTTTAATGTCACACATGCTTGAAGACTTACAGGCGAAAACCCAACTAACAGGTGGGAGAGACATGTTTGGAATACAGGATTTCAAGTGAAAATGACCAACCTATAGCAACAACAACAACAACAAGCACCAGTCACTATAAACGGGAGAAATTTGAAAAATATCACATCCTTCACTTACCTAGCTAGGCAGTATTGGCATAAATGGTGTCAGTACCAGAATCCAAAAGGCGAGGAACGCCTTTCTTCAATTTGAAATCACTTCCGAAATCTTCTGCAATCAGTCAGCATGAAGAACAAGATTCGAATTTTCTAGACTAATGTTCAATCAGTCACTTTTTTTTATGGGTCAGAAACATACCACTCGTCCCGCGAAAGGGATTTGCAACAGGTTGCAGACTTTTTTCAACAGCTATCTTCGCTCTGTTTTGAAAATTAAAAGTCTTGTCAGAAAGAATTAACAGCAAGAAACTACGATTAAAACCCATCCAACAACCTATAGCTCAACAAATATGTAGAAAATGGAGATTGACTGGGCACACACTCAGGAGGCCGTTGAATAACATTATGCTCAATCCAGGCTATCAATCGTGTGAAAGCTGCATGGGAAAGGACGATTCGGATGTTTGAAGGTTACACGACAGAAGATTGTGAGAGGAGGAGATGAGAGATTATGGGCAATCAATTGGCCATGTGAAGGGGACTGCAGAGAACAGGACAAACGGAGATAAGCGGTTGAAATCCGTGTTCTACTTGGAACCAAATGCAATAATAATAGTAATAAGGCTAAACTGATTGACTAAATTCAGTATCTTGACTCTGAATATGGAAGTTTTGACAATGTCTCAGGATCGAAATGAATTTATTTTAACAGTAGAATATAGAAAGTCCTGTTCAAGACTCATCAGCTTGATGTACATATATCCTCAGAAAGTGATGATATTACAGCGTAACCAGTCAACGGGAAATGCGAATTAACCTAAAAAAACTGAATAACAAATGATACCTGTTTCGCAAGAAGTGATTTAGGAGTTTGGAAGGATGGCTCTGAGGTTCTGGTCTCACTGGGAACACCGGCGATTAATGGGAATGCCGGTACATCTGACTGATGAGTCACAAAATGGACGAAATTAGCATCGTGAATTTCACTGCCAATGACCACCACCAGCTGAAATAATCCGGACAAGTAATTTCCATAATAAGCGGATGTGTTCAACTGGGGAATTCATAGATTCCTCACAGCATTGGAAAGAAGAAGCAATTTGTCCATTCACTGAGCGTCTAATATCTGAAATAATCAGGAAACCTCACAGCTCAGCTGGATGTCTTCTGTGTTGTTGTATACTCTAAAATGGATGATTTAACTGCAAAGGTTTTAATGTGGACATATTTACAGAATAATATCAGCCCAGTTGATTTCATGGGTTCTATTCAACTTCATAAATCCTAGACAAAATCAATTATAAGCTACAAAATGGTGTATGAAGATACTTTTTCAGTGGCTTAGAGCTATAGAATAGATAGTATACGCAGATTAATTCCAAAGATAATGTAAGTAGATGGATTATTTAGTGTTAAAAGAGTAACTAATTATATAATAAATACAAAAATAGGCGTAGAGTTCAGATTTCACTTGGAAACAAGGATGAACTAGAAATGAAATGCAAGATAGAACAAAAGAGTGAATGCATACATATTTTGATGGAGAGTTTAAGAGTGCGACGACAGGTTATTATTAGTATTATTGTTCCCTTGGGTTCCTAATGGAACAAAGGGCTTTAATAATAATAATAATAATGATAACAGCTTTATTCCAAAAACAGTACTAATGATACAGCAAGGAATTTTCAGCATTCAGTACAACATTGCATTTAATTTACTCAAAAACGACAAAACAAAATTATAAATACACATTACATAATAATAAAACGATTGTAACAGCAGCTACATAGCAAAATACTGCATGCAATACGGTGGAAAATATGCACAAAGTATAAAATTGTAGTAATAATGGTAAAATAAAATAGCAGAGTAATAATTAAACGATAGAAAGTGTGATGCCATAAAATACAGAAAGATGAACTATGAAAGGGTCGATTCACTGTGCTAATTACATAGTAACTTGTAAGTTTCACGTCTAACAGAGTCTTCGTCACATAAAGTACGGGCTAAATAGGGTATTGTAGAATTTCTATACTTAGTGGTACGAGCATATAACTTTTTATATTGACTTCTCGTCCTACCTGATGAGATACAAGGGGACAGGTGTGAATAAAGGGGGTGCAGAGGGTCTGACAGTATAGCCTTTGCCCATTTCGTACAGGAATTTATATGCCTCTCGACTATAGTATTAGCGAGCTCATGCAGTGGCAGACCACAAGCTCTACTCACAGCATTTAATACTCTTCGTAATATGATATAATCTTTTTTGAGCAGCCCAGGAAAGATTAATGGAGAGCAGTAGAGTACAATAGGTAAAATACAGGAGTTTAAAAATTGCAAAACTAAAGGTTGGTTGATACCTGATTGTCTTAACTTTTTAATGTAGAAGGTAAGACGAAACATTTTCTTAGAGATAGATAAGATGTGGGATGACCATGAAAGGTCAGAGGAAAGAACTAATCCAAGGTATTTAATGCTTGATTTGGTTTCAATTTCCGTGCCATCTATGCTACAGGGATCATGCGGACTAACTAGTTCAAGTAAGTCACGTCGATGCTTGAAAGTAAAGTCAATGCCTGACATTTGGAAGGATTTAATATAAGACCATTTGACTTGGACCAGTTGTTGATGTCCAACAGAAAGCTATTAAGTTTGGAGCTGTCAGACTCGGAAGTGATAGGCAGTGATACAGTCAGATCATCTGCATATTTGACAAAGTTAGTTTCGTTTGAATGAGGCAGGTCATGTAGGAAGAAAGAAAAAAGAAAAGGAGAGAGGACAGCACCTTGTGGAACACCGGATTTTGTAAGCGAGGTAGAAGAAGATTTGCCGTTATATACAGTATACTGCATTCTATCAGAAAAATAGGAATGCAACCAACTCTTAGCCCAGGATCCTGTTTGTGTCAACGATAGCTTATTTAACAAAAGGCCCCTAGGTACAGAGTCAAAAGCAGATGTGTAGTCTAAGAAAGCACTACGAACATATTTAGCACCTTTGTCTAAACAAGAGACAACATTGTGATATAAGACAACCGCAGCATCCAAGGTACTTCTACCATGTTTGTATGCAAATTGTTTAGGATCATTAAAAGGTTTCAAAGCGGGTTCAAGACGAAGTAAAAGTAATTTTTCCATCAATTTTAAAAAGGGGGAAGTAATTGCAATAGGCCGAAATTTAATATCAGAACCAGAAGATGGTTTTGGTATAGGGATAATTTTAATGTTTTTCCATGCAAAAGGTAGAACGTTACCGGAAAAAGAAGCATTAAAAATGTTAGTAAGAGGATAACACAAAATATCAGCACAATTCCTGAGGACAATGGCAGGTATGCCGTCAGGACCAAGGCTTTGAGAAGGCTTAAGAGACCGGAGACATTTAAGCACATCAAGGGTATTAAAACCACTAAAGTTATTGTCAATATGATTTGTATCATTTGGAAGGGTATCAACAGAAGAGCGTATGAAAGATTTATTAAGAGTGTCAACATTAAGAGATGGAACAGAAATACATCGCTTACCGTTAGTAATTTCTTTGAAAAGTTTCCATAAATTAGAAGGGGTTTTACATGACAAAAATCTTTGATTATATAAAACATTTAGTCTTTTCATTTCCAGTTTTATCAGAATGTTTAACTTTTTTACACCAGGCTTATCATTTGTTTTGAACAACAGTTCTTTATTCTACGTAGCTTTTTGAGATATGGCGAAGATAAGCGATCAAATCGAATGAATAATGTTTCTTTAGGACAACATATTTCGAAACAGAATTTAAGATAATCAGTAGTGTTTGTGATTGTTTCATCTAATGTTTGTTCTGTAAATAAGTCCCAGTTAGTGTCTTTCAACATGCATCTGAGCTTGTCTAGGTTGTCTTTTGAGTAGCATCTCCGTTGAACTTTACTGTAGAGGTGAGAGAGGACACCTTTGTGTGATTTGGAATATATTTTAGGCAGTACACGTATGATGCAGTGGTCAGAGTTAAGTAAGGAGCACGTTTGCGAGCTTCATATATACCAACATCATTGATAAATACTAGATCCAGTGTTTTACCAAGACGGGTGGCAAAGTTAACAATATTGTCATGACCAAGTGATATAAGGAAGAAGGGGTCGCATGCATTAAAGTCGCCAGTTACTATTGATAAAGAGTTCTCGAAGCAAGCTGCAGCAAAAGCGGTGAATTCATCAGCGAACATAGATAAATCCAATATGGTACAGCCAGGAGAGACATAAACATTAGAAATATAAATGAATTTGTATTTTGACAGGTGTTTCGGGCGACATCTCACAGTGATGCAATCAATGAAGTCATTCGAGAATTTGAAACAAACTTTGTTAGAAATGGACCATTTTGAGTGAATAAAAGTTGCAACACCTCCACCACATTTTTTCTTGGAACAAACACGGTCTTGTCGGAAAACATTGAAATTGTTTAGAGACACAATATTGTCATCGTATGAGTCATGGAGCCAGGTTTCTTGCAGAGTGACAATACCAGTATTGTGGTAGGTACTAGAAGACAACAGGGACTGAAAATCCAGAATTTTGTTAGGCAGGGACCGGCAGTTGGTACTAATGATAACTGGAACAGTGGTGTGATGTATGGGTGTAGATTTTAAGGCACGCTGCCAACCTCCATGGTGCTTTTTCTTGAGTTTATTGCAAATATGAAAGTTTTTGGGTTTAAAACGTTTTATAAAATCCCGGGAGTGGATAATACGATTAGAATGCATAATGTGATATGTAAATACCAATAAAATACGAGTAAATAGATGCAAAATGTACATGGAATGTGGTAGCCCAAAATGTTCAAACAGGCCTCCAAGGTCATTCGACTGCACGTCTCCACTTGCTTCTGTCTTCTGCTGAACTTTTACCTGCATCCATGTTAGTCCATACTGTTTCAACCAACTCCTCTTCACACGATCTCCTCCATGTCACTCACCCTTGCACTGACGTGCCACTCACCGCTTCCTTTTCGGTTTACACTCGAGCAATGGCGTGACGCGCGATGTCACCCAGAGGCCTCTTCAGCGAGTGTCCAATCCATCTCCACTTTCTCCTGCATATTTGTTAGGCGATCGGTTCTTGTTTTATTTGTTCCCATAGTTTGTATTTGGTGATTCTTTCCGGCCGGGCCATCTGATCTTCAGTATATATCCAGCGATGACAGTTATTGATAAAGGTCTGCAACAGGCTGTTGGAAACATTTTTGTGATGACAAACAGTGAAGTAAAATTAGAAGAGAGACAAAATAATTGAGTGGACATGAGAACTTATTTGTGAGCTCAACTTAGTGAGTGAAAATCAAATGCAAGATTGAGTGGAATGTAATATGTGCAACAGGATAAAACATAAAAACACACGAACAAAACAGTGACAGTCGTCAGCGTAGTGGATGAATAGTCACACTATCTTTCTGTATACAGAGTTTGGGTCGTAGTCTTTTGATAGAGGTTCTCGGAAGCCATTGTCACTGGGAAAATCATCACTGACTGGGAAATGCAGGTGAATCCAGTAAGGAGTCTCAATTTAGAGGAAATAGCATGAGTATGCATATATGTTGGCTAGTGCATATATATGTATGTATGCTACGCCTAGGTATAGTTATGCGTATGCACCTGTGTACTGTTCATATATATATAGATATACGCGTACATATATGTATGCGTTTTTTTATTCTAACGCTCGGGTGGCACAAAATTGGTATCGGTAGTAACTATGACCCCCTTAAGTTAGTCACACTTACTCCCGCCGTTTACCCGCCATTGACCGAATTTCACAAAAGTCAAAATACCCACGAAACGAAGAGAGCTAGCTGTCTGGTTATACATTATAAATGATAGATACCAATGAGATCTATCAAATAAAAAAAACTGCATTGAAAAATATTCAGCCGTTCAAAAGTTATGAATGAAAGACTGAATTTCCCATAGGATCCTATAGGAATTCTATAGGATTGCTGTGGCGCCTATGTCCAAAAGCAAGAACAGGAGTAACTATGACTCCCGTGACTATTTTGTGTCATATAATTTACCATGAATATTTATTTTATTATTTATTTATTTATTATTCCTTTTAGTTCTGATCGGAACACAGGGCTTCAACAACACATCTCTACTTCGTGCTATTTTCTGCTATCCTCTTCATCTGGGTCCACGATTGCCTCTAATCTCTCATCTTCTTCCCTCACGATCGCCTCCACATCACCCTCACACCGACGACCCACTCGTCGCTTACTATTTGGATTTCACTGGAGTCATGGCCTGCATTAAGAGTGATGACATTAGAAGGTTTCCCCAGTGTATGCCCGATCTATCCATCTCCATTTTCCCTTACATGTTTGTTAGACAGTAGGCTGTTGGTTGGTGTTTGTTGCCAGAGTTTCTTATTAATGATTCTTTCTGGCCGGCTATTCGATTTTCAATATAGAGCCAGCAAAGGCAGCTGTTGATAAAAGTCCGAAACCTGTTGGAAATCCTCCTCATCATCCGCCGAGTTTCTCAATCTTATAGAAAAAATGAACGACTTCACATTTGTGATTAAAACCCGGATCTTGTTTTTCATGTCAACTTGTGGTGAGAGCAGGCTGCTAGCCGATTGGTTGACACTAATCTACGTTAATGTCTAGGTCCCTAATATGGGCCGTGAGAAAATATGAACAAGGCTGATTCAACAACCAATCACAGCAAAGTTAACGTGGCAAAATATGATTCTCAGATAGAGAACTCTATTTGTCGAGGAATCCCTAAACAACCAATCAGAAGCCTGCGTTTGTCTGCAACCAATCAGATGACTAAGCTTTTCTACTTGCATAAGCTATAATAATGTATGTGAAATATATATATAAATACGTGTTGATTTTTATAATAAAACGATCTGTTGCCTGGCCCTTGTCTTCTGTTGTTACAAACTGAGTGACAGCAGAAGATCTCAAAACTGGTTTTAGATTGATGAAGGCGTAGCCTGACTTTCTGATCCTGTCTGGCTTTGATATCTTCATCCGTAGTATCCGCCTGTGGTTGAAACAATGCTTCGTAGATAAGTGAAGGAATTAACGTCTTTCAAATCTCTCCCACTGAGGGTGATTGTTACTGGTTGTTGTTGTAGTTCGTTGGTTATCCTCATAACCTCCGTCTTCTCTGCGTTTCTCTGCAGTCCTGTCTTCTCTGCTCGATTCTTCAGTCGGTTTGTTGGTTTTCACTTGTTAGTCTTCGACTTCGTGTAACATTAGACACAAATCATCCACGAAGTCCATATCTTCTAGAGTCTTCTTATCGGTCCAAGATGTTCCTGCCTTCTCGCTCCCCATTATCTGACGAGTAATTTAGTCCACCACAATCTAAAATATGATGGGTGACAGTAGGCAGACAGCCTTGTCTTGGTTCTGTATTCGCCTCGAATGCCTCACGGAATTTTCCGTTTTAGATCACCTGACATGTGGCGTTGTCATGTAGCCAGCTGTCGACTGAGTTAGAGAAAAACTCGGGCACTGTATGCCATAGTGTTGAAACAGTTTTCAAATTACTCCTTGGTCAGTGCTGTTTGTTGAAGACCTTTTCGAAGTCGATGAAGTTGAAGTAAATGTTTGACTGCCATTCTGTGCATGCGTAGAGTTGCTATTTGATCAGCACCTGATTTACCTTTCCTGAGTCTAGCTTGTTCTGGGTTGGCGGAGTTCTGCATTCAGCGCATATTTTATTCTCTTCAGGATGATGCGACGTAGTATTTTACTTGGAGTAGACAACAGCATTAATCCATGCTATTTGATTTAGAGGCCTAACTGGGTGCTTCTTCTTTGGTAGTTCGATAAGGTAACCAGCCCTTCTTCTAATTGGTAGGCACCTTTCTTTTTTTCCAAATCTTTTGTAATAATGACGTGAGCACATCTACCACAATCTTTGTGTCCGTTTTCAGTGCTTTGAGGTGAAATCTGTATGGTTCTGCTGCCTTCTCAGTTGGATTTCAGTAGCCTGATAGCATTTAGTATTTTAGCTTTCGTTGGAGGACTGGTGTCCACTGGCAGGCAATTCTGTACATGCTGTTGGTGGTGATGTATCTTAGGGCGACATCCAAGTGATGGTTGATTCAAAAGTCTTTTCAGGTGATCAGCTCATTGTTTTATTTGTTTCTTCCTCTTAGTAATCAGCCTTCTTTGAACACCTTTCATACATTTCATCTGCGCTGACCTCCCTCCGGATAGAGAGCTTGTTATCTGATATAGTGTTCCAGGATCTTTTTTACCTTCGGCCTGCCTGTTCTGCTTCAGTTGCCACCAACCGTTGTTTTGGAGAACTGTCTTTTATCTTTCCCAGCATTCTTCACTTCTTTATTCATTGCAGCGTATACTGAGCATAGCTTCCCCTTCTGTCGTCTATCTTTTCATTGAGTCATCTTCTCTTCCACCATTCCCCTCTCCTCTCCTCTCTTCTGTTAGCTTCCAGGTAGGTGTCCGTTGGTAGCCATTCCTCGTCTTGTGTCTTCTTTCTTCCTAGAACAGTTGTACACGTTTCGTTGAATGATACCAACCTTCAGAAAGTTCCAATGTCCCTCGATACAGATCTCCTCAGCGATTCTGTGATATCTGTATTGAAGGTATCCTTTGTAATTTAGTTTTTCAGTTTCTGAATTTCAAACATTTAACTGTTACTTGTCACCATCTTGTTTCACGGATTTCAGCTACATCTTGAAGGTTCCTTTAACTAGGTGATAGTCTGAGCCCACATCTGCTCCTCTTCTCGAATTTGTATCCAGCAGGCTGTATCTTCACTTTCTTCAAAAACAGTGAGATGAAATCTGTCTGGTTTTTGGTGTGTCCGTTAGGTGAAATTAGGTTGCTGTGTGTATATTCTTCCTCTTGTACATGCTGCCTTCGACCACTACTGTATTATAATTACTATTGCTATCCAGTCATCTTAAATCATCATAGTTGATACTTTTAAAGTATACCTAATTACAAATCCATTTTACTCTGTTTAAGTTTCATTAACTGCTCAGTAATCTGGATGACCTTAGATAAAACATCAGGAACTCGAAATAGTTTTAAAGTAACCACAGTGTACGCAGTTGAACAGAATTCACGGAATAAAACGATCTTCTGTTATCCTGTAAATCGTGTTCGTTCCTTCTTTATTCAGACTAATGAACAGAACAGGCTTTGTTATGAAGTTAGCACTGAAGTTGTTGTCGGAAAAGAAAATGAGAGGTTAGCTGTTAAACCATCTAGATTAAAGAATACTGCAACATGAAAAATATCAAGTAATAACAACTGGTAGTATCACTACACAGAATGTTATTTATTTTACCAAGCTTCATTTCTATACTCATTTGAATTTCTGATTCATAAGTAACGATCTCTATCAATCGTTGTCAAACATTTTAGGAATTTATTACAATCTGTCTACTTTCGAACATTGAACCTGTTGATTTAATATCACTGACTACTTATACCTATAACAAAGTATTTTTTGACATTTTGTGACCTTTTAACACTAATATATCTATAATTGTATATATTGTTGGATTTATATGTTCAAGTTGGCCCAAGTCAGTGAGTCTATCGTTTTGATATCATTTTAGTTAACTGTACTTAACTGTATTGCATGTTGTTGTATTGTATTCTGTTGTCGCTTTTTTCCCTTTTTGCTGTAAATTATTTTCCTTTTGCTGGTGTTGTTCTGACTGTTTTGTTCGTTGTTTTCCGATTTTAAGGGAAGCAACCCACAAGGTCGTTTCTCTCTAAACTTTATCTTAATGTAACCATTCCTTTCTCAGGCGTGAGGCTAGCAACCCCACCCTGTAAACAAAGTTGCTACAGAAACTTCAGCACGATGGAAGCTGGGAAAGCAGCAGGACCAGATGGAATCCCAGCAGAAGCATTGACAATGGACGCAGAGAAAACAGCGGAGTTGATGGCGCCACTGCTGTAGAAGGTGTGGAGAGAGGGCAAAGTACCTGACGATTGGAAGGAAGGATACTTATTCAAACTACCGAAGAAAGAAAACTTAAGTCAATGCAAAAACTGGCGCGTGATTATGTTCTTTTCCATTCCAAGCAAAATACTAAGCCGCATCATCCTGGAGAGAATCGAATAAGCCCTGGATGCAAAACTCCGACCGGAACAAGCTGGATTCAGGAGAAACAAGTCATGTATTGATCAAATCGCCACACTATGGATCATCATTGAGCAAAGCTTGGAATGTCAGTCACCTCTCCATCTCAACTTCATTGACTTTGAAAAGGCCTTCGACAGCGTCGATCGGGAGGTCAATTGGCAACTACTTCGCTACTACGGGGTCCCATCGACAATTATACATCTCATCCAACAGTTATACGACAATGCTGCATGCCAAGTAATCCACAACGGGAAACTTACGGAATCCTCTGAAGTGAGGACGGGAGTGAGGCAAGGCAGTCTACTGTCGCCAATGATCTTCCTGATTGCAGTAGACTGGATGATGTGACAGACAACAGGCAATGAGGAAACAGGTATAAAATGGACTCACACAAAAGACTTGGAGGATCTGGACTTCGCCGATGTGATATATATGTCTCATTTCCCACAAACCGGAAGATATGCAAGTGAAAAGCAACAAGTTGTCAAAAGAAGCATCCATAGAAGATAGGACTTCAGGTGAACATAGATAAAACAGAGGTGATGAAGATTCTTGGCCAACACCAACAGCAACAAGAACAACAGACGACAGTCAGCATAAATTGGAGGAACCTGAATGAAACAAACTCCTTTACCTACCCACCTGGGAAGCATCATCTCAACTACGGGCGGAACTGACGAGGATAACAAAGCAAGCATTGGAAAAGCAAGACAAACTTTCACTACTCTCTAGTCTGTGTGGATATCAACAGCACTCAGCATGGAAATGAATATAAGATCCGGTTTTTCAACTCCGATGTGGAGTCAGTCAGTCCTACTCACTATACGGATCAGAGACTTTGCGAGTCATAAAGAGCATCTCAAACAAATTACAGACCTTCATTAACAGTTGTCTTCGCTCAATACTCAAGATCAGATGACCGGCCAGAAAGGATCAGTAACAGGGATCTCTGGCCATAATCGAACCAACCCAGCAGGAACAGATTGTGAAACAAACAGGCATGAAGAGATGGAGATGGATTGGCCATACGCTGAGAAAACAAACCATTAAGTGACATCACTAGACAAGCCATCGCTCGAGTGAAACCTGACTGAAAGGGAAGCGGCGAGTTGGTTTTCAGTGCAAAGGTGACTTGGAGGAGGTCATGTGAAAAGGAGATAAAAGCATGTGGGAGACTTGGAGCGGGGTGAAAAAGTTGGCAGAAAACAGAAGGCAATAGAGACGTGTGGCTGAAGCTTTATGTTCCTCTAGGAATTAAAGAATATAATAATAATAAGCATTTTAGTGTTATTGTTCAACATTGGTTAACATTTCTGTCTCTCTCTCTCTCTCACTAAGGATTCCTAATGATGTTAAAAACTGCGAGAGATTTTCTGAATTAAAGTATCGATCTTTCAAAAATACTTTTGGAGTTGAAAGGAAAGAAGTAAAATAATATTCTTTTACCGACAGGAACCCAACTGTGAAATTATTTAGTTAATTAGTTTTTTTGTGCGAGTTTTAGTGTATACACCTATTAAATTTTCCGCCATCATTTTTATCTATTGAAACATTGAAAAATGTTATATTTGTATGAGAGATTTCGGTTCCACCAGAAATTTGACAAATGGGTGACACTGTTTGAATGAATGACTGCTTGCATGTGAATGAAGATTCTCAACACTGACAGATAATCTAAAGGCATCACACGTAGGATATTTTGAACGTTTTAAAAAAAACCCTTAAAAGATTGATGAATAAAGAAAGAATATTCTGGTATTGGTTTGTAGGGATTTAATTGATTGGTTACAGGAATTCATCATGAGTTGACACCTAGGAGTACTGGACAGCTTTTTCGTCCTAGTTTTGGGAATTGTGAGCAGTACGCATCCAACACCAGGGTTCGAACCCAGGACCTTCCGGTTACATGGCAAGCTCATATACCATTCTCTAACTTGTATCAATCCTTGATCACCTCGCCAAAATAAATCTAATCCTCACAAACCGACTATAGCAAATTAATGTAATGCTGGCTAGTGACTTGCTATAGTACGGCGTTTCCTGGAGTTCTACTGAGAAGTCGTGACCAGTAATGTCTATCCAGTTAAGGGTGAGGATGGATGTCCCACCGACTACATTGTTTGATGATCGTGCTAAATCACGAACTGATAGACTGTCAGAATTAATAGATTGGCTATTAAATCAGATCTCAGTGGCTGAATCGTGTACGAGCTAACTTGCCTTGTAACTGGAAGGTCCTGGGTTCGAACCGTGGCAATAGGTGTGTACTGCCGATGATTCTCTAACTAGGAGGAGACAGGTGTCTGGTGGTTTTGAATGGTTCGCTAACTGATCTAAGATCAACTCATAAAAACATAATTCATTAATTTACAGGCTTCAAAGCCAACCATGATGGTAATATTGGCTGGTTGAACCTGCTTCTTTTGCACAAACAGAACCGATTGTTTTAGACGATTAACAATGGTCTTTGCTGTTTAGAGTGCTATGTGTGGAGAAGCCTTTGGCAGTTTATTCGACACCTGGTAGATGTTAGCATTGTGGTCCGTACTCATTACATGGTTCAATATAGAACTATTGATAGTTTTAAGAACATCTTGATGTAATTTTAGCGGTAGGTGTTTACGTAGACGAAGAATCAGGTCCTTAAAGCAACGAATGATGTATAACTGACTCCATGGGAACAGTTGAATTGATAGATGGAATTAAAAGGGGATAATAACCTAAGTAATTCATCTTTCAGTTTCGGAATCAAAGCCTGTTGTGTAGAGAGTATAAGCTGCAGCCTTCCCGGCATTGAAAGTTCTTTGGATCGATTTCCCTAACTGGTTGGTTATTATTTCACTAAGTATATTACCTTTGAATTGTAGTCGTATACATTTGGAGGCTTCTTGTTAAACGATATGAAAGAATTCTTTTCTACTTTCTTGGCCACTTCTTTAGTGATGAAGGTTTCACAGTAGTTGTTTTCACTGAACGTATCATGTAAAACCTTAAGTTCATTTTCAACCGCATCTTAAGAACATTTAGCTCTGACTCTTCAGCTTAGAGTCTCTACCAAATTTCTTTTATGCCAGTAAGGAAACAACATGTGGAAATGTTCATATTGGCTGGTCCAAGTATTTTTCTTGTTCAGATTCTTTCTTATACCACCAGCTGATTCTCTTGTCAGTAGTAAAGAAAATCGATGTTAGTTCCTGACAAAAAAGTGATGTCATTTTTACAAAAAAGAGGTGAATCAGATAAAAAATTTTGAGTTATTTATTTAACTTATTTGAATGGTTTAACGCGACAATACAAGTGACCAACAGTTTGAAAACTAATTATATATGTTATGTACTGCTCGTCGAGTAGTTAATAGTCCTGACGCCGCGGAAAGAGGGAAATCAGAAGACCACCAGGTTTACGATGATACTTGTATTTTCCAGACAAGGAAATTAAAAGTATCATCGTAAACCTGGTGGTCTTCTGATTTCCCTCTTTCCGCGGCGTCAGGACTATTAACTACTCGACCAGCAGTACATAACAACATATCTAACTCCATTATGGATAACATTTTTATTTTGATAAAATCGCAGTTTTTTTCCTTCACGTTCCTCATTGGAACATAGGGCTTCAAGCTAGTGACTTGAAGTTTCTGTAGCTGTGTTTATTTTACAGGATGATGTTGCTAGCCTCATGCTCAACCTTTCCTCTTTATCAGCATTATTTCTGGTGGCTTAGTGAGGTAAAGAATTGCTTCTGCCGGGGATCGAACCCCGGACCATGTGCATGGTTGGTGAGCGTCCTAACCGCTATGCCACTGACGCACAGTATAGTACAGTAATATTTACTGATAACCACGTTTCGAGAACAATTGATGATTAGACATTTGATTGAATAAAATCAATATTACAGGATAAAGTACATTCGGGAATAATAATATTAGTGTTATCAATCAAATACACTAAGATGGAAAATAAGATGTTTTTATAGTAAAATAAATAAATAACTTTTTGGAATGTTATAATGCATGTGAATTGAAATAGAATTTTAAGATTATTTATTATCCTGCTCTGATTTGACTGACTGATGGTAATAATATCTTCCGTATCTTCGCTATTTGTATTGAGTCATTTTTGTTGCACATGTTGTGTGTAGCACTCGATGAACCAGGTAGAATTCAGTAATCACTCTCTCTCTCTACTTCCACGTACCTATATTACTTCTTAGAAGTTTGACTCTATCCCATCCACCGTATTGGATGTTAATGCATGCAGTGTTATTGCTGAGTTTTTGTCTAAATTACTTATCTTCGTAAGATCACTCGTTCTGACCTTAGCTAAATTCTCAATGGTCCTGCAACTGTCTTCGTTCCTTGACGATTTCTATCCTGTGTTAAGAAATTGTTTGGGAGAAGTACTTGTTTCGGTGCCTACTCATCGGCGTTCATATGTAAGATTTAATGAACTCATTACATTTTAGTAAGACAGTACAGTTGAACGTCTTCAGTAAACTAATATAATCATCTTATTCTAAACAATAATAATTATTGTAACAACAGAAGACAAGGGCCAGGCAACAGATCGTTTTATTACGGAAATCAACACGTATTTATATAAATTTCACATACATTGTTGTAGCCTAGTCAAGTAGACAAATGCAGTCTTCTGATTAGTTGTTTTCGAGTTCCTCGGAAAGTGGAGCCATCTATCTGCGAATCATATTTGCCTACGTTTAAGTTTGCTGTGATTGGTTGTTGATCCAGCCTTGTTCATATTTTCTCACTGACAATATTAGTGACCTAGACATTGACGTAGATTAATGTCAACCAATTGGCTAGCAGCCTGCTCTCACCACAATAATTATACAGAATAGAATTTTCAACGTTTTCATAGATACCTCCTTTTGTGAATATGCAAACATATAAAATGTAAAAATAATAAAATCAGGGGAACTGAAAGTTGATGAAACATAATGAATTATAAGTAAATAATATAATAAACAATACATGTAACAATAATCTTTGCTTATACTTTGCAGTTCATTTACTGATTTAGAAAGTTTATAAGTGCTTTTCTGCCACCTAACCGTCTCTTCACACAAAGCCCGTGCTACTTATGGTGGTATCCATGGGATTTATATTTAATAGCTGTACGAGCATAAATTCTTATTACGTTTCTCCTGGTTTCACCCACCGATGAGATACAAGACAAAAGGTGAGAATAAAAGGGATGATCAGAATCAGACAGGATAACATTAGCCAACTTCTTACAAGAATTGAAGTGCCTATTGACAATAATGCCAGTTAGTTGTGCGTCGGTGGCACAGTGGTTAGGACTCTCGCCAACCATGCACGTGGTTCGAGGTTCGATCCCCTGCCGACGCACACCTGATATCTATGGTCGGCCTGCAAAATTTGGGCTACCGATATCCATGGTGAAAATTCCATACTTGTACCAAAAATACAGTGTGGAATCAAGCTGTAATCAAAAATTTTCATAAAATAGTTGAATCAAAGGCACATCACTAAACCTACTTACAATCTTCAGTGTTCTATGTAATATGGCTTGTTTTTTGAGAAGTCGAGGGAAGAACAAGGGCAAACAGTTAGGAATAATGGGTAGAATACATGAATTAACAAATTGTAAGAAAAGAGGTGAGGTTGATTTGTGCCAGCAGGAAGTCTCAAATTCTTTATGTAATAAGTCAAAAGGAGAATATGTATTTTGAAATCAACAGGATATGAGACGACCAACAGAGATTCTATCATATACAAGTTTCTAAGAGATCTAAGAGATTCTCTATCATATCTAAGAGATTCTAAGAGAAACTGATACCAAGATAAAGAATATTTGATTTGCTTATTATCATATTGACGTCAATATTACAAAATTCATTGGGCTGAAACATTCCACACAAATCTTTTTCTCAACTGAAAATAAAATCGATAATATGGCATTTAGATGGATTCAGTTTAAGACCATTTAGGTGAGACTATTTCATAACCTCAGATAAGAATCTGTTCATCGTGTCAGAACAATCCAATGCAGAAACTACTGGGATAGAAGTGGTTGGATCGTCTGCATATTTGGGGAATCTAGCTTTTGAAGCATACAGAAAGCCATTCGAAAAGAAAGAAATAAGCGAGTAGAGAGAGGCAACGAAACAGAATGCTTTCCATTCAAGAAAGTATGTAGTTTTCTACCACAAAAATAAGAAGACAACCACCTTCTGGCGTAGAACTCAATGCGTGATGAAATCAGCCGACTTAGTATAAAAGTGCCCTGGAGATAGAGTGGAAAATAGCAGTGCAGTCTAAAAAAGGAAGCTCAAAAAACGTTTTGCCTTTATCAAGACACAAAACAAGGCTGTGATGAAGGACAACGGTACCATCGGAAATGCTTCTACTGAAATTTGTAAGTAAACTGCTTTGACTCACTAAAAGATTTTAAAGAGGGTTTAAGAACATGTAAGAAAAGCTTTTCTATAGTTTTTAGAAATGGGGACGTGACGGCGATGGCTTCAAACTTTAGAGCTGATCTGGAAGATGATTTAAGTACGGCCATCACCTTTATTTCTTTTCAGACAACAGGTACTGTATTCATGTGAAATGATATATTGAAGATATGTGCAGGAGAATGATACAAAATATCAGTACACTTTTGATTTAAAAACTTGGTTCACCACCAAGACCTACACTCTGTGATGGATTTAAGGATTTGAGTCATGAAAATACATACCTTTCATTAAAACCAGGAAAATCATATACTTTTTTGATTACAGCTTGATTCGACATTGTATTTTTAGTACAAGTATGGAATTTTCAGCATGGATATCGGTAGTCCAGATTTTGCAGGCCGACCATTTATATCAGGTGTTCGTCGGCAGGGGATCGAACCTCGGACCATGTGCATGGTCGGCGAGAGTTCTAACCACTGTGCACAGCGGTAGAATGCTCGCCAACCACGCCTCATGTGTTCCGGGGTTCATTCCCCGACCGATACACCCTTTCACCTCGCTAAGTCAGTAATAAGGCTGATAAACAGGGAAGGTTGGGCATGAGGCTAGCAACCTCTTCCCGCAAAATAAACACCACTGCTACCGAAAATTCAATGCTGTAGCCTGAAGTCCCATGTTCTACTGGGGAACGTGAAGGAATAAAGAAATCAGAAATACATTAAGAGATATTCAAGAAACAAATAAACTTAACTGAATCAGTCGTGTAAAGCGACAGGTGCGAATGCTGTGCAGATCAAGTTATGACAGGTGAGGAGGAGGGGATATGATGGGGTAGAATTATGATTATAGTGGGTTACGAGTCAATTATATCATTCTAATAAACAATCAGTTACCAGAGTTATTGGTACCATTATTCCTCTGGGTTCTGAGGGGAACGTAAAGCTTCAGCGGCACATTTTGCTGATTCATCTGGGTACCAGGCTCCTAAAAATTCCCTGGTAGTATTCTTAGTATTCTAGCCGTTAGTTGTTTCAGAGATATTATTTATGTGTAGTAGAGTGAATTTTCTTGTGGTCTTTGATGATGTCGTACTGTTGATATTACGATTTGAGTTTAAAAAAAAGTTTTGATGAAATTGTGTGGGAATTCATTCTTTTTGAAGACAGTTTCTAGGTGTTTAATTGGTGGGTAGTGACTAGCAGTGGAATCCAGGATGCGCATTTCGTCCTATTTGGGACTCGTCATCTGAATGTACCTGCATTTCTCAGTGAGTGATAATGTTTCCACCGAGGCTAGAAAAAAACACAGTTTCTAGGTGTTTCTGTTCCATTCTCCTCAGGACCAGGGTGTTACAGTTTGTTTGTGTAAGTCCAAACACACGTATCATCGAATATATATCCTTGTGGATTTCTTGTCTATTTGTTTCTGAATTTTATAATATTTTCTTCCCCTTCCCCTTATTAAATCTCTTCCTCTTATTACCGCTTTTATTAACTTGACCTTTGTTCAATTTTAATTTTAACTGAGCTCTACTCAACTCTGTCAATTAGATTACGCTATTCGACTTGCTAACTTAATTTTCAAAATGTTAGTCCCTTTTATAAATTTTGATAGCGTTATTAGAAGACGGAGATTATACGAAAAATGTGATGTATTGGCGCTATACATTTTGAACAATCTGATCCCTCACACATTTACTTGTCAAGTCAATATATATGGAGAAGTTAAATTAAACAAAGTGATAAAAAAGAATTAAGAATAATTAACACAAACGTTTGATAATCCAATCAAATAAGGATCACCAAGGTAGGTTAAGAGTAATAACAAACCGTTTTTGAGTACACAAGGAGGGCTTAAGTCTATGAATAGCTATAGCCTCAGCGTATTTCAGTAAACGCCGTTGACCGTTTTTTATAGATGACCTTAAAGGCTGAGTTAACATCAATCTTATGGTTCATCTCGATTAGATGTTTAGCTATAGACGAAGTTGGTAGTCTGACACCTGCATCTATTGGCTTGTCACAATTCATTTGCTTTTCAAACCATTTTGGGATATGCTCTCCCACCCTCACGTGCAAAGCGCGATTACTCCTCCCTATGTATGTATGTTCACACCCACACACGAAAATTGGTAAATTGTATGGGATGTGATGTAATCACTTGTGCACTTTTGAAGTTTACAGTGAAGCATATTTTTAGCTTTTTCCACAATTACAAGCTGGGCTGCATAGTAGGTTCTACGGATGATTAAATTCAACCTTTGTCTCACAATCCTACTGTTTATTTCCCCGTTATATGGTAATTTGATGAAAACCTTCTTCTTAGGGACGGTATGGATTGTAGGTTTAGAGACCAGTTGACTTTTACACCTGTTTAAAAATTATAAAGGATATGCGTTTTCAACAAGAGTATCAATTAATATTTCGTCTTCTTTGTCCATAACATCAGCCGTGCAAATATGCTGAATCCTTGTAAATAGACACTTCACCAATCTTCTCTTATACTGTAATGGACAGAAGCTGTGAAAATTAAGCTATTGCCCTGTCTAAGTGGGCTTTCTGTAGATAGACCGTCTTATTGAACCATCATCTCTTCGACTCAGAAGTATGTCTAAAAATGCTAGCTGGTTGCGACTTTCTCCCTAGCATGTAAGACTAATATGATTTTGTACACAGTTAAGTCTGTCTAATAGGCGCGCCCGCATCTTCATGATGGTCACATATCAAAATGATATCATCTACATATCTCCTATAGAAGGTCATCTATAAAAACGGTCAACGGCGTTTACTGAAATACGCTGAGGCTATAGCTATTCAAAGACTTAACCCCCCCCCTTGTGTAATCAAAAACAGTTTGTTATTACACTTAACCTACCTTGGTAATCCTTATTTGATTGGATTACCAAACGTTTGTGTTAATTATTCTTAACTCTCTTTTTTATCACTTTGTTTAATTTAACTTTTCCATATATATTGACTTGACAATTAAATGTGTGAGGGATCAGATTGTTCAAAATGTGCAGCGCAAAAATGCATCGAATTTTTCAGATAACTTAATTTTACTTTAGTTTCTAACTGATTGACCAAATTTATCACCTAAAAACGGTCTACTATTCTAATGAAAATATCTTTGATATATTCATTTCTTTGCTAAGAAAATTAACTATAAAGCAACAGGCACTCTCTGCTTCAACCGTATATCTCCACTTTGTTCTATTCCCTGTGGTCCTCTTCAACCGACCACACCATTGTCCATGACATTTCATCTCTTCTTGCCAGGATCTCCTCCAAATCACTGTGGAACTAACGCCTCACTCGTTGTTTCCGATTCAGGTTCTACTCGAGTGATGGCCTGCATTGTTCGTGATGTCATTCGACTGTCTCCTCAACGTGTGCTCGCTCAGTCCACCTTCATTTTCTTGGGTATTTTTGGTAAGCAATAGGTTCTTGAATGGTTTCTTCCCATTGTTTCTTATAACCAATTCTTTATGAAGAGTCATATGACCTTTAGTATGGAGCCAATGATACCAGCTGTTGATAAACGTCCACTGTATAGCCTGCTCTTTCTGACACAATAGCCAAGTTTCTGACCCTTAAAGGAGAACTGATTAACTTAACATTAGTGTTGAGAATCCGAATCGTTTTGTTCATGCTAACATAGTGCAGAAGGTTTATAAATAAATTTCAGACTGACGAAGGTGTATTTCGCTTTTCAGATTATACTCCTTCATGACATCTTCATTTGTCTTATCTCCATTGATTTGAAAGGATGCTTCCTACTATATAAGTAGAGGAAATGATAGCCTTCACACTTTTCCCCTTTGTTGGTGATTGGTGCTGCTCGTTGTTGGTTATCTTCACCACTTTCGTCTTCTTTGTGTTCACCTGAATCCCTGCCTTTTCTGATTGCATTTTCTTCTGCCAGTTTGTTGGTTTTAACTTGGAGTTTTTGGAAAATAATACCATCAAGAAAATCAAAACATAATTAAATAATGGAACTATATAAAAGGAGTTTAAGTGTTATTTGAGTACATTGATATGATTATGAGCAATGCTAAATGATATTCGAAACTCCATGCATTTATTCGCCTTTTTCAGTTTGAATGAAGCAAGAACAAAAGTCGTCTATGCAGCATAATATGGTATCATTATTGTTTATTTCGTTAGCTTCTCATCAGATCAGCTGCTTGCAGACTAAATAAATTATGATAGAGAAAGAAAGACCAGATTTGCAGTATAAAATGATATCATCAGTCTATTTCACAGGTTCTCATCAGCTGCAAACTACCTGAAATTACAATGGTTATAAATAATAATAACATTTCATACTTCATTGTTTGAAAGGTAATAGAGAAAACATTATAAGGTGAACGCATCTGAAATATAAGTATTATCCAGTTTTGATTGCCTTATAGAGCACGTAGTACTGTATAGTGTCACCAAATTTCAGATGCGTTCACCTTATTATGTTTTCTCTATTACCTTTCAAACAATGAAGTATGAAATGTTATTATTATTTATAACCATTGTAATTTCAGGTAGTTTGCAGCTGATGAGAACCTGTGAAATAGAATGATATCATTTTATACTGTAAATCTGGTCTTTCTTTCTCTATCAAAATTTATCAAGGGAACCAAATGTATAAATTAATTATATTGTTGGGTTCATGTACAAAAAAGTTTTAACATACTTGTACATTTTACATAATATCAGTTGACAGGAAGTTCCGAACTTAGTGAATAGTGCTCAGAAATTTACGATTATATTGTTTTCACCCAAAAAGTTCAAGTTTAAACAAAGTAAACGTATGTAAACAATGGTAAAGGAGTTATGTAATAATGACGAGAAGTTCAAGAGAATGTACTGATCTCAACTCAAATCACAGAAACAACAGACAAGCAAAATTACATTATATCAAAGTGGAGGGGGTGAGGTTAAAGATAAAGGTTACGTAACGAGATGAAAGAGAGAGAGAGTAAAGACACCCAGTTACCAGGATGAGCAAGGAAAGACTGATAACTGCTTCTTTCTGAACATACAAACCGACTTTCAGGCGTTCGATAGATATGATATGATCGAAACGTCATTGGTAAAAAAAACAGTAGTATATCACTATGATTTTTATCAAATAAGACTGTTCTATAGTGGGGTTATACTCCTCTGCAGTGCCTAAATTTGATTCTTAATTTTACTTCTCCCTAATGCTATGACTCAACCTTTTGTATTATATCGATTAACAGCCTACTTAAACTGCATTTCAGTAGTTTACAATAAGTAATATATTATGACATTTGAATTAGTCATACGGATTAATTGAAGAAATATTAAAAAAGAAGACAGCACTAATTATCGGATCATTAAAGTTTTTATGATCCTAATATGTCCATCAATTGGATTACTTCACATCATCGGGATCTCCTGTTAAGCAGATTGGAGCGAGAGAGAAAGAGAGACGGGGCAGATTATGCTATAATTACTGTCCAAAATCTAATCGCCAGCATGAATTGCTGAAGGGGGAAATGTTAGACGCATAATCAGATAACGAATTTAGTTTCACATTTATACTGCTTTTCCATTTTAGTAGTATAACATGTGTATTTATGCTTGTTTGTTTCTTAAGAACAGCAGGTGTTATTGTGAATTGTAAATAAAATTGATAAAGCTCATATAGAATTTATTGAAAAGACAGATATTAATATTTAAGTTTTAATAATAAGGTGTTTGAAGGAAGATAACATAAACTGAACTGAAAGTAGAACCGTGAAAAATGCTGAGAAAGCTTCCTGGGATGACTATGAAATGTCTGCTGAAGATTGTCAGGGTTTTAGAGGTAGCAGGACTGTGTCAGAAATTATCATTATTGTTCTGTTATTTTCTATAGTTTGGTTTTTAAGGGTTAGTTATGTTTTTGTGAGTTGATCACGGATTGATTTCAGTTAGAGAACCCTTGAAAATCAGGGAGTACTGGACAGCTGCTGTCTCATCCTAGTTTGGGAATCATCGTCAGTACGCACCCACCAATAAGCTTCGAACCCAGGACCATCCGACTACAAAGTAATCTCCTATGCCATTCTAACTTCTACCGATTCGTGATTTAGTACGATTCCAACCATTGTCGCTGGTGGGACATCCATTCACGCACGTGACATCTAATTGGACCTCACTGGTCACGACTTCCCACTAGAACTCCAGGAAACCCTATCCTGTAGCAAGTCACCAGTGGGTGCGTACTGCCGATGATTCCCAAACTAGGATGGAACAACAGCTTTTCTGTTGTTATTCTCCCGATTTCCGATTGGAATATAAAGCCTCAGAAGCACATCTCCATTTCAGTTTATTCTTTGACGTCTCCTTCTGCCAACTCCGGTGCTGCCTATGAACTCTTACATTCTCTTCACATTGTGTCCACCTATGTCACCCTTAGAGCCATACCTAACCCATCTTCTTGCGTCAAGCTTCCACTTGAGGGCCTGCCTGGGGTGTGATTTCACTCCACGGTTGCCTTAGCATATATCCAATCCACCATCATTTATTTATGATAGGTTCTTGGTCAGTGAGTGGCCACAGCTCTTGGTTGTTTATCCTTTCTAGGTGGTTATCTGATAATAATTATTGAGCGAAGGTAGTTACCGATGAAAGTCTTCAGTCTAATGAAAATACTTTTGCAGAAATGCCAGATCTGACTCGACATTAGCGTTGAAAATCCGAATCTTCTTCCTTATGCTGATTGTATTCCATTTCCATGTTGGTTTTAGATTGATATAGATCTTCTGATATCATTACAGTCCTTGAAAAGGACATTTCCTGTGGCATCCTTGAGAATAACGTTTTCCAGTCAACTATTATTGTTGAATAAGCTAAAGAATAAGATCCCGTAGATGACCAACTCTATTCGCGTTTATGAATTCACCTGCTCGTCTGGAACAAGATACATCGGTTGGTCGACTTGAGTTTTGTCCAAGAGAGTGCAAGAACACCATCCTATCTGCCTACGAAGAGGTGGAAGTGGAGCAATAAGAAGCGCAGTCATTAAACATCTAGTCGACAATGATTACGCTATCTTTATAGCCTCCGCCTTTACAAGGCAAAAAGTAATTAGGAACACAATATTCAGCATAGGGACTCCTTTCAATGAATTTATTATCAAGCTGTACAATGGTATATATTTGGCCTTTTTAAGGAATTATTATTCAAAAACGTAATTTACCCAAATCGTTTGGAAATGGTTAGTAACAGGCAGGGAAACGAAAGATGGAAAATGAGTTGCAGACGGACTACATAGATTGAAAACTACAAGAAGTTCAGAAAATATATCTCATCATTTCGGCGAATTCATTCTCAAAAGCAGTTGCACATTCGCATTTATATACATTAGTTTACATGGATACAATTATTATTTACAAGAGGTTTAGAAAGGCAGGGATAGGACGAACTACAGGTGTGAACAAAATGAGCATGGAAACAAATTGAAATCAAAATTTTCAACTTGACATGTTAGTTAGGAGGTATGAATATATGCGCGTATGTATGCGCGTCCTCTCAAAACGTGTTAGAGAACACTACCCAGCGTGGCTGCAAAGAGGAGGCACCGGTTCAATCAGAAGTGCCATTATTGAACATCTGGTCAACACCTCCCACAAAATCTCAACCGATTCTTTCAAAGTGATTTACAAAGTCAACAGAAACCTACCAAAAGCAATATGTTTCCGACTTCTTTGTACTGCAGAAGCCCTCGCAATATGCATCGAGAAGCCGGAGCTGTGTGTTCAAAAGAAGTTAGTCCAACCTCTACAACTACCATGGACCTAGCTTGGTATGTTCCCTTTGTTTCCGTCTTTTTTTTTCTCTTCCTCGTCTGTTTTCGTTCTTGTTTTTTCCTTTAGAGCATTTTTCGTTCGCTGTGTGTCTGATTCTTAGTCCCTCAATCTTCGTTTAATCCACCTAATTTCTTTTTTCAGCTATAAGAAAACAGTTATTTTAAGTTTGTTTCCATGCTTTCCCTGTTCACATTTATAATTCGTTTGAAATAACTATTTTACAATTATATCTTAATATTGTGCAATTTTTGTGTTTCTAAGGCTTTTGTAATCTATATTCACACGTCCTAACTTTCATTTCAGGCTCAAATTATGTTTTCAGTTAAAAAAAACAACTAGTTATTTTAATTTTGTTTCCATACTCCTCCTGATCACACTTGTAATCCGTTTAAAATAACCATTCTACAATTATATTCTAATCCTGTGTAATTTTTTGTTTCTATGCCTCTTGTAATCTATATTCATACCTCCTAACTAACATTTCAAGTTGAAAACATTTGATTTCAATTTGTTTCCATGCTCATTTTGTTCACACCTGTAATTCGTTCTATCCCTGTGTAACTTCCGTCTCTAAACCTCTTGTAATTCATATCAAGTCGAAAATAATTATCACCTTCGATTCGCCCTTAAAATTATTTCTCCAGTTATCAAATATTAATTTTTTGCATACGTTGTAACTATTTTCTAATCCTATGAAATCTTGTCTCTAAGCCTCTTGTAATCTATATTCATACCTTCAAACAATTATTATTTGTTTAATTCCACATAGTAATGCAGGTGATAATAATTTTCAACTTGATATGAAAGTTTGAAGGTAGGAATATAAATTACAAGGGGCTTAGAGACAAGATTTCACGGGATTACAAAACAGTTACAACGTATGCAAAATTAATAACTGATAACTGGAGAAATAATAGTTTTAAAGGCGAATAAAAGGTGACAATTGTTTTCAACTTGATATGAATTACAAGAGGTTTAGAGACGGAAGTTACACAGGGATAGAGCGAATTACAGGTGTGAACAAAATGAGCATGGAAACAAATTGAAATCAAAATTTTCAACGTGAAATATAAGTTAGGAGGTGTATTTATAGATTACAAGAGGCATAGAAACAAAAAAAACTACACAGGATTAGAATATAATTGTAAAATGGTTATTCTAAACGGATTACAAGTGTGATCAGGAGGAGCATGGAAAAAAACTTAAAATAACTGATTTTATAACTGAAAACGGAAATGGGATGAATTCAGTGAAGACAAAGGGAGAAAAATACACACAGAAGACAAAACAAAAAAGATGAAGAGTAAGGAAACAAACCTAACTAGGTCCATGGTAGTTGTAAAGGCTGGACTAGTTTCTTTTGAACATATAGCTCCGGCTTTTCGGTGCATATGGCGAGATCTTCCGCAATACAAAGAAGGTGTAAACACATTGCCTTTGGTAGATGTTTGTTCACTTTGTAAGTGACTCTGAATGATGAGTCAGTTGAGATTCTGTGACAGGTATTGACGAGATGTTCAGTTATTGCGCTTCTGATTGAACCAGTGCCTCCTCTTTGCAGCCATGCTGGATGATGTTCTCTAACACGTTTTGAAACGACATACATAGATCGACCTATGTACCTTGCTCCGCAAGACCAGGTGAACTGATATATGCACACTGAAGTGGTCATATGCGGAAGTCTGTCCTTCCCGTTTCTCCCAAGTAGTGGGTGGCTAGAGAATATCACCCTTATATTTGCTGCCGGAAAAGTCTTCTTCAGGGAATTGGAGATTCTCCTTTTAAGGATATCTGCTGCTAGGTCTCCTCTGAATTCAAGGTTCAAATAAAGTTTTTTCTTTGGCACTGAAGTGTATTCTTCTCTTTTTAGCCTTGGTTTCATGTTCTTTCCCACGAAACGTGGTGGGTATCCATTTTGAAGCAGGATGCTTTTGAGAAATAGGAGCTCTTCTTCTAAACAGTCATCGCTACAAATTCTTCTAGTGCGTTGGGCTAGCGAGATGATGGGGGCTCTTTTACATCTGATTGGTATCCAACTGTAGAAATTTGTCAGTTGGCCATTCCATGTTGGTTTTCTATGGATAGATCTTTTCAGAGTTCCGTCATCTTTTCTTGTCAATTCGACGTCCAGGAATGGAATCTTTGATTCATTTTCAACTTCCATTGTGAATTTAATTGAAGGATGGCAGTTATTAAACATAGAGCTTATTATACAGAAGTTATTCAGGAAGACAAAGAAGGAAGAAACATAAAGTTTACATTTCTCCTTGAGGTCTGGTTGCCAAGGCTTCAGACGCATGAAAAAGATGTAGGCGAAATACTTTCAAGCAACTTGGTCGTACTTTATAAATAATTGTAAAATAAGTCTTCGCTGATGCCACGTAAGCAAAAGTAATAATAAGCTGCTTCAGAATTGAGCTGCTGACTGTTTGGCGTGGAGAAGCTGAGACGTAGACATGCACTAAAGAACGTTGCTCTCGAGTCGCTGTCTACAGATGGCTTCCGGAGACCTCATTAACTGTATCTTCCCTGAGTTTTAGATTAGCAGTTAGTTGTTTATTTGGCGCATTCAAGTTTTGATGAGTATAGGTCTTTCTCTTCAGACGTTTATTGATGAAGGAGGTTGGATGTCCATTTTTGATGAAAGTTCTTCTGAAGTATTCCAATTCTTTATTCAGTGCGTCTTTGGCAAATGCATGATAAATTCTCGTCACATGAGAGTTGATTATTGGGACACAGATGTGCTAGTTTGTTAGTTGTCAATTCCATTTTGGTTTGTGGTAGATCGATCTTTGTAAGCTTCCATCTGATTGTCCTTTGAGCTTACTTTGTTCCAATCTTTTAAGAGAAATTCGTTTATGAAATATGTTTATATTAGATAATTCACAGTAGTCAACAGGAAATCGTAGACCCAAGTTCCCGAGTTATCTGCACTCCTCAGAAGACCTTATATTTTACCTCACAGAAACTGATGTCAATATAATTCAAACACTTATATCTCAGCTTTCAAACCACAGATGTTTCTGCTGAGATATTCGCGCTGCGATTGACATTCTGTTGGGCTGTTTTATGATATTCCATTATGGGTAAAACCTGTTTTGATAAAGTCTCACAGCGCTCATAATAAATATCAAGGTACTCACAAGTGTGAGTACCACAGTGGACAAGTTTTATTCTTATATCAATGATACATTTGGTCTCCCTACTAGTAAGCTTATCAACAAACTCACACGACTTAGTCAAACTGAAGCAAGATTCACAAATCATCGGATTTTTAACAGTCGATGTTTAAAAAATCATATAATTCCGAAATATTTACGTCTACATACACCAATTACTTTAAGCAAAATAACATCAGCAGCCAAACATGTCAGCAGATTATGTTTAAGAGAAGAACTACATCGAATTACTGTGAAACTAAAAGATATACGAAATAAAATTGAAAAAAACTCAAACACAAACTCAAATATATGGTCAATGAAAAAGATTATGTAATCGTTGTTGAAACATCCAAAAAAGCTAGAGAATCAGCCTTAAGAAAATCAAAAATCACACAAATCAAAAAAATTCAACAAACTAATTGAAGAAAAGAACACAACAAATGAAATTGATGTCACCGCTTCATCCTCTATCGACAGAACAAAGTGGGTGATCAATCTCTCATCAAGGGAACTAAGCTCCAGTGAGATAAAAGTACTTGAGAAAGGACTAAATCACCATGTAACAGGGAGTAAATTAAAACCAGAGGATGTCATTCCTAACATAGAAGTAGCACTAAGCTCAATAGATAAGACGACGGCAGCAAAAGAGGTTCGAGCACAATGTGCATTAACCCCGATTTGTGTGAGTACCTTGATATGATTATGAGTGGCAATAAATTGTTCTCGAGACATCATCAATAAACATTACTGCATAACACTGTGAGACTTTATCAAAACAAAAATTTACCCATAAAGGAATTACACTCTATCATAGTGAACAAGTTTTATTCTTATATCAATGTTTTATGATATAATATAATGGAACTATATGTTCAGTAAGATTATTGCTTACCACTGAGATTGCCCTTCAATCCCTACCGCTAGACTAACTATACCATCATGATGAGGATGATGCTGATGGTTATTCTCTGTAATGAAACTATAAAATTCATCTAAAATAAAGAATTCGTTTCGCTTTTCTCTCTTTTCAAGTATGGACTTTATAGGAAGTGTGTTTCATTGGTTGGTAGGTTTAATTATAAGTTGACATCAGTTACAGAACCACTGGAAAACCTGGAAGGATTGGTAAGCTGTTTCCTCTTAATTTGGTGCTCATCATAAGTACGCACCCACCACAGGGGCTGTTGAACCCAGAACCGTGTGGTTACAGTGCTTGTGAGCTCGTAGACCAGTAAGCCACTGGGACCTGACCCGATCCAATGACCAACCCATGAATTCTAACTTCTGCCACTTCATGACATAGCGCAACCACTTCGCAATATCTTTTTCGATGAGTTACTGTCTCATCTTCAACCTGCTGTAACCTAAAGGTCACGGATTCACTTTTAAGAAACCCAGGTCGACTGCGTGAATAGGTCCAGTTGCTAGTGGACATCAGATTAATTTTCAAGTAGTGGTTTTCGTAGGGATCGTATATATATAAATATATATATTTAACATTTACCGCCCCGTAGGTATCAATCAATGAAACGGGAAAAAGAGATTTTGTATTTCCGAACTTAATGAACAACAAAACGATACTATTTATTTTTTTTTTAATATTTACTGACGTTTCATCATTAAATGCTGTTAGTTGTTTTATCAAAGTAATGTTAAAATTTCGGTTGAAATATATTTCACAATATTTCACTAATGTACTACACTGTGATTTTCATCAGTGTGAATATTAGCTGTGTGTTAAAATACCCTATACAATGTATAAAACATACTTTCTCCTTCGTTTTTATATTTTTTTTATTTCTAAAATACATAGACAATAGACATTGTGGGTAAGTGAAAATATCTACGCCTGTATCTTTTTTTATTTTTTGTGGCTCTACTTTGCATACCAATTGAATTTATAATATTTGAAAATATTTTCAGACAGTTTTCTTTCTCACGTGATGATGATGATGATGGTGGTAGAATGAAAAGTATTTAGTTAACTGGAAAACTGTTTTTGCCTTTCTGGATAAAGTTAAAAGAGAGAAATTGAAAAGAAGCCACATATATCCCATCACAAAAAAGTCCCTCCGACGATATGCATTGAATCTTATTGACTCTATTAAAGCCCGTATTCCAGAACTACAACGCAACATTTCACAAAGGTCTCCAGCCCTCCACGATCTGCTACCTAGTGAAACCCAGAGGATTACGGAGTACGTCAATGCAGTCACTAAAAAACGAGTACAATCTACTATTTCCCGACTCACCAAAAGCCTCAAATCCATCAAAGCATACAAACAGTTTCCTGAAGACCCTTCGAAATTCGTATTTAACTACTCTTCAGTAGCTTTATCCAACCTACAGTTAGAAGCCCTATACATTGGCCCAAAATTCAACTTAAACGCCAACAGACTCCATACGCAAGTACAATTCGAAAACTTAATCACCCAAACAAATGATTTAACTCCAACCTCTGAACAAGAAATGCAGAGATTCAAATCAACAATAATTGATCGATAGCTGTTATCAGTATCTTAATATGTGCAAAACCAAAAGTATACACAACCAGCTAACGAGGCAACATACAGAAGATTAAATCAACTGAAACAAAACAAAGAAATCCGAATAACCCATCCAGGTAAACAGGCTGGCATACTCCTTACGTACGCGACAGACTATATTGAGAAATTGAACAACATTTTGTCAGATAAAACAAAATTTTCTCAACCACCCAACGAAAGAAACAAAACAGAACAGATTGAAAAGCAACTCACCGATGTCCTTAAAAGAATGCAAACCCAAAAGTGAATCGGTCATGAAGTCTATGATCAGATCGGACCTACAGGATTAATAATACCAAGACTATACGGCTTACCAAAGATACATAAAGCCAACCTCCCACTTCGTCCAATTCTGGATATGTCAGGTTCCCCGTACCATTCAATAGCGAAATGGCTCACTGACATTTTAGAACCTGTACGAAAACGAATGTGCCACTATTCACTTCGTGACACTTTCCAATTCGTCGGTTACATTAAAGATATCAATGCAAAGAGCAAAACTATGCTGTCTCTCAACACTGAATCACTATTTACCAACATACCACTGACAGAAATTGTCTCTCACATTTGTCACTATATCGACGAAAATCAGCTGAACATCGGATTACCGACGACCTATTTAAAAGAACTACTACTGAGATGCACACTCAATGTACAATTCACATTCAACGAGGTTATTTACAGACAACAAGATGGGATCTCCCCTGGGCTCATTACTAGCAGACTGCTTCATGGCAAGCCTCGAAAACGGCCCACTGAAATCAACCATTGACAAATTCCAATTGTACGTTAGATATGTGGACGACATCTTTATCATCTGTGATTACGGTCACGGTCTCAATCAATTACTGCAAATATTCAACAAATGCCATCCAGCCACAAAGTTCACTCTAGAAACTGAAAATGAGTCTAAAATCCCTTTTCTTGATGTTGAGCTTACAAGGAGAGCTGACGGAACTTTAGGAAGGTCAATCCATAGGAAACCCACATGGAACGGTCAGTTGACAAGCTTCTACAGCTGGGTACCAATCAATCGGAAAAGAAACCTAATTAAATCCCTTGCCACTCGCGTCAGATGAATCTGCAGCTCTGACACCATGGAAGAAGAACTAAACTTACTGAAAGAAATCTTCATACAAAATGGCTACCCATCAAGATTCGCAGAGAAAAACATCAAACAGAAAAACCAAAAGCAAGAGACACCATCCGTGCCTGAAAAGATACTTTATATGAACCTGGACTTTAAAGGAGAAGGAGAATTTCCACCTCTTTAGGAAGAACTTTCCCTGCGGCAACATTAAGAGTAGTGTTCTCCAGTCGCCCGCTGATCTGCAGAATCCCCTCTTATATTAACATCCAATTCCCGTGAACTTACTCCTCTTTAACATTCGTTTTTGACAACTCATCACTTTTGTTACTATCCTCTTATCAACATCCAATTCGTCTGAACTTACCAACTATATTTTCGTTTGACAAATTTAATGTATACACACACACACAAAATAACCACATATATTTGCGATTGTACAGCTATGAAAATGAATTCGCCGAAAAGAGACACTTCGCTGAACTATTTGTCTTTTGTCTATAAATGTTCGAATGGGAATTATTCATGAATTAAAAAGAGAGAAAGTTAGAATTTATTGGTTGGTCATTGGATCGGGTTCCAGTGGCTGTTAAATGGTCTACAAGCTTCTGTGGTGGGTGCGCACTGGTGAAGAGTGTCAAGCGAGACTGATGAATCATCTGTCCAGTACTTCCGAATGGTTTTCCAATGGTTCTCTAACTGATATCAGCTCATGATGAAACCCACAAAACGATCAAACACAATCCCTACAAAAAGCCACTACTTTAAAATTAATCTGATGCTCACTAGAAACTGGACCTATTCACGCAGTCGACCTGGGTTTCCTGAAAGGGAATCCGTGACCTTTAGGTTACAGCAGGTTGAAGATGAGACAGTAACTCATCGAAGAAGACATTGGGAAGTGGTTGCGCTATGTCATGAAGTGGCAGAAGTTAGAATTCATGGGTTGGTCATTGGATCGGGTCAGGTCCCAGTGGCTTACTGGTCTACGAGCTCATAAGCACTGTAACCACACGGTTCTGGGTTCAACCGCCCCTGTGGTGGGTGCGTACTTATGATGAGCATCAAATTAAGAGGAAACAGCTTACCAATCCTTCCAGGTTTTCCAGTGGTTCTGTAACTGATGTCAACTCATAATGAAACCTACCAACCAATGAAACACAATTCCTATAAAATCAATACTTGAAAAGAGAGAAAAGCGAAGCGAATTCTTTATTTTAGATGAATTTTACAGTTTCATTACAGAGAATAACCATCATCATCCTCACCATGATGGTATAGTTAGTCTAGCGGTAGGAATTGAAGGGCAACCTCAGTAGTAAGCGTTTTTTTGTGAATATATTATTATTTTGTCGCCTTGGGTTCTCAGCGAAACGTAGGGCTTTAACAACCCTCCTTACCTGGACCCGAGATTGTTCATAGTCTCTCACCTTCCCTAACCCACATGATATCCTCCCTGTCACCCTCTCACTGACGACCAACTTTCCACTCTCCGTTCAGGTTCCACTCAAGCGTTGACCTGGAGTGTGTTGTCACTTTAGGGCTTGTTTTCTTAGAGTATGACCAATCCACCTCCATTCCTTCCTGTAGATTTGTTGCACAGTTGGTTCCTTCTAGGTTAGTTGGGTCGTTCATTGTCAGAGATCCCTCTTTGTTGCTGATCTTTTCTGGCCAGTCATCTGGTCTTGAGTATTGTGCGAAGAGAGCTACTGATGAAGGTATGCAGTTTGTTCGAAGTGCCCTTCATGACACGGCGCCAAGTCTTTGATACTTATAGTGAGTAGCAGTGGCTTTACATTGGACTTAAAATACGCATCTCATTTTTCATGCTGAGTGTTGCTGACCTCCTTCACACAGACTAGGGAGTAATAAAAGCTTGTCTTGCTTTCCCGATCCTCGCTGCTCTGGTACCATCATCAGTTCCGTCCACCTGTAGTTGAAACGATGCTTCTCAGGTAGATAGGTAGGTAGGTAGTTAAGAGAAGTTGCTTCTTACAGATTTCTCCCGTTTATGCCGGCTGATTGTTGTCTGATTTTGCTTCTGTTACTGTTGACCAAGAATCTTCATTCCCTACTTGTATTTTCTCTATTTTCACCTGAAGGAAGTCCTATCGTCTTTGGATACTTCTTCTGCCAACTTGTTGCTTTCCACTTGCATATCTTCCAGTTTGTAGGAAATCAGACATATATCATCGGTGAAGTCCAGATCCTCCAAGATTTTTGTTTGGGTACATTCTATGCCTGTTTCTCCGCTGTCTAACCCGCTGCCTGTCGCCTTATCCAGTCTACCGTAATCAGGTAAATCACTGGAGACAGTAGGCAGCCAGCCAGCCTTGTCTTACTCCTGTCTTATAATATGGGTGAGGGCCGGGGAATATTCCTCCAATGTATGTACCTGAAAAAGCTCCCGAAGTAACCAAAGAAATGAGAAAACACATACAGACATTCACGCACAGCACCTAAAGTACTCGAAGAAGCAACCCATTTTCATACTATCATAAAATGAATAGACTTTGCGTATCTTAAGGATCCTTATTAATCAGTAGAATTAAATTTTTTTTAGATTACATATACTTCAGAAAAAAACACGTTGTAACGAAATAAACTTGTATACATCCACGTGATACATTTTAGAACCAAAGCTGAATACAGCAGAATGAAACGATTGGCATATAAATTAGAAACAGAGAGAGAGAGAAAGAAGGAGACAGAGCGCCCACGCCCGCAAGTAAGTGAAACAATCACAAACATGTTAGAATCATTAACAGTTAAAAGTTATGAAAAAAACACAACAAAAAACAGTTCGAAGTAAATAACATTTCCATCGTCACCTGAGAATCACATTATCAACACGTTCATGTTTCAGGCAAGCCTTTATTGTGTATATATATTCTTTAAACAGGTGTTATATTAGGACAAACAATAAGTCAATTGATGATGTAACTTTGTAGCTGTTTTCTACTTTGTGAAAGATAAAGTCATGTGCAAGATTCTATTCACTGAATTCTCTGAAGTTATCTTTAAAATGAAGGAATGTTGTAATCTGTGAAACTTGATCGTTTTTCTTTAATACATTACTAGTTATTTTTTTTTCAATAATTTAATAATTCCCATTGTAGCATTAAGAACACAGTATTCAGCGAAGAGACTCTTTTCAACAACGAATTTATTATCAAGCTGTTCAGTCGTATATGCATATATATGTAAATTACAAAATGACGTTCTTCAGTTGCAAATTGTTCTCCATCTCTGCAAAATGTAATTTCCCCCGACTGTCCGCCTCCATGTGCATCTGTCAGTTCGCCTGCTTTTGTGAAGCAAGGTGCATTGGTTGTCACCAGCCACTTTCCATTCACGGATACGAGAACATTTTCAAGCAGCATGGATTTACAAGAGAGAATGGAGGTGTGTACGAAGCTGTATTCTAGAATACCTGATCGCCTTCTGTCATTCAACCATCCCTGACCATGATATTAAGATCATCTATCGAATTAATATTAACCTGCCGTGTTTTCTTTGTTATAAAATTCTAAAGAAAGTGGAGGACTTGGTAATTTACAACTTTAATCCAGACCTTTGTGTACAAAAGAAGTATGTACAATCCCTACTTCTGCCCTGACCGTAGAGGGATAGACATTTATTTATTTTGTTTATTCAGCTAATCTATGTACCTTTCCCTCTTTAATGCAATTATTGTTATTATTATTATTACTGTTCTCACTCTGAATTGTTTCTGGTTGTCCCCCTTGTCATTCTAAATCAGAAATATACAATACTGAATTCTATCTTATCAAATTTCGCGTCATATTATGTAAGATTTGAAGACAGAACCAAATCAGTAGATGTATTCTTCATTCCGCCTCAAGAATTACTCAGTGATTAATAGTCCAAAGCTGATTAAATGTGTGTGTGTGTGAGTGTTTATTTAGTGATCATTTGATATAATTACGTGATTTAAGCAACAAGAAGTGCAGAAGAGTTTAAGCAACATTTCAATAAGTGGAAATCCTGGTATCCCAGAGATTTAAGCAGGACTCTGTTGCTAGTCTATCCAAGTAACTAGCAAGACTTCAGGTAATAATGTACTGATTCACCTCTATGATATGAGCCAGAAAACGATTCACCAGTCAGGTGTTTAAATCAATTTGATTTGTTTAGCGAACACTAATAAATAATACTTATAAACTTACCCGCTCATGTGGAGCTGGCTGTATTTGCCGCACTAAAAGCACATTTTCCAAACGCATCTCTGAACATTATCCACCATGGTTAGCAAAAGGAAAATGCAAGACAATCACTAGCTCAATTCTCGAGCACTTTAATTGGTGAACTCAAGCCACGTAGCTCCACCAAAGTCGTTTCTAAAAGGTGAGGCCGAATGGTACAGGGGCGTCACGTTTTGGCTTTTGTGTATGACAAAGGCGCTGGTAATTCGTCAATACAACCCTGAACTCTGTACACAGAGAAAGTTTGTCCAGTGGCTTATTCTACCTTGGTCTTAACCTCTTCACTAGTCGTTTCATGTAAAGTTTTAATTTTCAATTTTACTTTTAGTCTGCTTTTACTGCAATAATTAATTCACTATTACCACTATCATATGTTCTTTTTGTATATTTTCACGCCCTATTCACATTTGCTAAATGGACACCCAAGTACCAACTTTCTTCTCACTACTCAATGAAAATTTTAACCTTATCAAATTTCTAACAATTTCTCCCTTTGTGACATTGAGTATTACGTAATTCTGATGTGTTTGTGTTCTCTGAGCTGGATGGTTAGTTTGCGAAGCTTTCATCACCCTACTAGGTGACATCTTCAGCACATACTTCAATTTGGATTGAAATGAGCTTTTAGATTTCTCCACGAGTTTATTAATCATCTTTCCGGTGACCCTGGACGTGATTGGTTGTTTTTATGTGTTTCCACACCCTCTAGGCTACCAAAAGACTCAACTGCAAAAGAAGATAAAACCAACATCATCTACAAAATAAATTGTAACAACTGCGAAAAACACTACATTGGTCAAAGTGGACGTCCCTGCTCTTCGTCTTCGTATCCACGAACATAAGCTAGCCGTCAAAAGACATGATATCCACTCCCTCATATCGCCTCACTGCATACAGACAACCACGGACATCAATTCAACTGGGACAACCAACGTTCAAATATTAGACAGAGGAAATAACAAGAATGCTAGAGAATTTTTAGAAGCTTGACATTCCAGTGAGTCATCAATCAATAGACACATCGAGATAGACAAAATTTATCAACCGATAAGAAAGAAACGTCACACACAAAGGGTCGAAGTTCAAGTCACAGAAACAATCAGTTCCAAAACAAGTAGCCGCCTTGAAGGTGCGAAAACACACAAAGACAACCAATCACGTCCAGGGTCACCAGAAAGATGATTAATAAACTCGTGGAGAAATCTAAAAGCTCATTTCAATCCAAATTGAAGTATGTGCTGAAGATGTCACCTAGTAGGGTGATGAAAGCTTCGCAAATTAACCATCCAGCTCACAACACAACCACATCAAAATCATCCACCTGAGCTACAAATCTTCTCTATCATATTACGTAATTCGTAACTTTTATTTTTACTTTTATAGCCACCTCTGAGTAATTATATCAGTCATGTCACACTCCCCTCTATTACTCAATAATAGACCACTATAAATTTTTGGTGAATATAAATACGATTGTACAGCCTGTGAAGATGATTTCGTTGATAAAGGAAACTTTTCTTCACTGAATTTGTCTTTTATTTTCTTTATGACTCAATGGGTATTTTCGATGATATGAAACACTACTACATTAAGCGAATGACTACCAACTGAACAAGTCTTTGGTAGTCATAGAAACCCTGTAAGTAAATGTACTATTAATAGAGTTTTACAAACACTATTTATCCTTAATTTACGTAACTACTAAGTTGGCTAAATGGTACACAACCTACCTACATGAACTCGGAAAACAGAAGCATCCCAAAACACAAAGTAGTTGTACTGTGTACTGTGTCAATCATAAAATCCAACCAACCAAACTGCAAAAATGGCAATAACACATTTCACATTGTAGACAAAATACATACACTTCACAATATAATAAAGACAGAAAAATAAGTTTTACAAAAAATAAAATAAAAAGTGGAACATTTAGTAGATTTTATCGATTATTTCTAAATATAACCTTACCATATTAATTGAAATTAGACTTTTACAAACTCCATTAATGGTACTAATGCAGAAAAGGTAAATGTGTGTGTACTAGACACGTGAAACTTTTGTATGTGGCGTAAAATTTAGAGGTATAAGCTAGGGAATGATATGTATGACAAAGGTTGATATTACTGATGAATTTGTCAAAAATGCAAATGCTAAATGTATTTTTTGTTTTACTAAATTTGTTCAATGCATTCAATAATGCTTTTGTTTTTTTTCAAAGCACTTAGGACCTTATATGAGCCAGTTAGATGTCGTATACTTTCTTCGGGATATTTTTTCTCCTATTTTTTAAGAATTTTCGAATTTGGACGTTTTTACGCGCAGTATGTTAGTGAAACTTTATTATTATTATTATTCCCTTGGGTTTCTAGTGGAATATAGGGCTTCAACTGCACGTCTCCACTT
Organism: Trichobilharzia regenti; assembly: GCA_944472135.2. Classification (NCBI taxonomy): domain Eukaryota; kingdom Metazoa; phylum Platyhelminthes; class Trematoda; order Strigeidida; family Schistosomatidae; genus Trichobilharzia; species Trichobilharzia regenti. The sequence continues at coordinate 107,434,047 of OX235265.1, read as the reverse complement.
GCCACTTCTGTCTTCTGTTGTACTTTTCACCTGCATCCATCCATGTTAGTCCATACTCTTTTAACTCCTCTTCACACGATCTCCTCCATGTCACTCACCCTTGCACTGACGTCCCACACGCCGCTTTTCTCCCTGTCGGGTTCCACTCCAGCAATGGCCTGACGCGCGCTTGATGTCACCCAGCGGCCTCCTCAGCGAGTTTCCAGTCCATCCATCTCCAATTTTTCCTCCATATTTGTTGGGCGATTGGTTTGTTCTTGTTTTGTTTGTTCCCATAGTTTCTTGTTGGTGATTCTCTCCAGCCCGGCCATCTGATCTTCAATATAGGTCCAGCGAAGACAGTTGTTGGTTGATGAAGGTCGGTCTGCAACAGGCTGTTGGAAATATTCTTTGTGACCCAACCGCCCGCCAAGTTTCTGATCCGTATAGGAGAACTGACTGACTTGACGTTTGTATTGAAAATCCGACTGGATTTTGTTGTTGATGCTGGCTGAGTGACGAAGATTTCCAGATTGATTTCAGGTTGATGAATGTGTTTTTCGCCTTCCCGATTCTCGATTCTCTCGACATCCTTGTCCGTTCCGATTGCCAGTAGTTGAGACAATGCTCAATGCCAGATAAGTGAGTGAATGAAGTAACCTCTTTCAAATCCCTCCCGTTGACAGTGATTGTCAGTTAATGTTGCTGCTGTTGTTGTTGTTGGTTGGTTATTTTCAATACCTCCGTGTTGTCTATGTTCATCTGGTGTCCTGTCTATGCTGCTTCTTCGACCAGTTTTTGTCGGTTTTCGCTTGTAAGTCTTCGATAGTGAAACTTTAGACAAGGTGAATTACTTTTACAAGCAATGAATATCGTTTTGCCATATGGGATTGTTTATTATTATTGTTGTTGCTTAGGGTTCCAAGTGGAACACAGGAATGGTTTTAACAACATATCTACGCTTTGTTCTATTTTCTGCTGTCCTGCTCAGCTGGCTAGCTCCACTACTGCCCATAATCTCTCATTCCCTTCTAATACGATCTCGTCCATGTCACCCTTACATCGGAGACTCACTCTTTGCTTCCCATTGGGAGTCAGCTTGAGTAATAGCCTGCGTCGATTGCGGCATCATTCAATGACCTTCTCAGAGTGTGCTCAATTCATCATCATCATCATCTTCGGCATAACTGTTGAGCAATAGGTTCTTGGTTGGCTCATCGTTCCCAGAGTTCCTTGTTGCCAATTCTTTCCAGCCAGCTATTTGTTATTCACTATGGAATCAGAGAAATTCTGAAGTTGAATTACCTTGGAAATACCTTTCAAGACGGGATCGCCATGTTTCTGAACTATGTGGAAAATTTGACTAACTAAATTAACATCAATTTTGAAACTCCGAATCTAGTTTCTTATACTGAAGAATGCGAAAGACTTCCAAATTGATTTTAGAGTGATAATTGCGTGTCTTGCTTTTCCGACTCTGCCTTTCGTATCTTCATTAGTGTAGTCGCCTCTAAATGAAACAATGCTTCTTAGATAAGTAAAGGAAATGACTTCTTTCAGATTTCTACACGTGGTACTGATTGGTGCTGGTTTACTTGTTTACTTTCATCACTTCCGTCTTCTTCATGTTTATCCGGAGTCGTGCCTTCACTAATTCTTCAGCCAGCTTATTGGTTCTCACAAGAGACATAAATCATCCGCAAAATCCAGACGTTTTACGAGTCTTCTTATTGGTCGTCCAACATATTGCTGTCTTCTGAATTCCCATAGTTTGATTTAAAATCCAGTTCACTGGAATTTGTTTGAATGAGCGAATATTTGCGCCAAAATAATCTACTGAGTTTATTTAAACAAAGAAGTGTACTTGAACACTGGTGAAAATGATATGTGCACTTTTTAAATATGATATAATAACATTTCTTTCTCTTGTGTTTTCTAGATGTGGATCGTGTGAATGTATTGGCGTAATTATCGAAAAACCCGGCAGCCTGTATAAATTACTGGGGTACCAGAATTTTCACCTATCAAAAACTCTTCTACACTTCTTATTGTTGTTTAAGTTATCCAATTTTATCAAATAATCACTACATGGACACTCTCGCACACATTTATTTGGAGTTGTGGACTACTAATCACTGTGCCATTCTCGAAAGGGAATGAAGAAAACATCTACTGATTTGGTTTTGTCTTCATATTTGACAACACTACACCACATGACATACTTGAGATTATTAATTTAGATGTAAATTGTGTGTGAAGAGGAAGTACTGTACTGTGTGTCCACATATTATTTGAAATAAAGCCTTATTGTTATTATTAAAAATGTAAAAACAACTAAAGATTGTTGATCTAACACTAAAACCAGTCATTTTAATTTAAGCGCCAAAAAATACACGTCTCCTTCTTCTGTTGAAGCACACTTTTCGACGCTGTCTAGTTTCGTTTTCTTCCTCTTGTGCTCCAGTGCATTAGTTTCGGTACGCAGGTCAGTGAGTTCTCTTTACTTTTCTTGACATTGAAGCTGTGTATCATGGGCTTTGGGTATTTCTGCAATACTGTAAAGTATTTCGAAATGTTGTAAATTATGGAATTTTTATGTAAGAAACATTAGAAGTTAGATATCAAGGACCATTGGATCCGGTCCCAGTGGCTCAATGGTATACGAGCTCGCCTTGTAACTGGAAGGTCCTGGGTTCGAATCCCGATGGGTGCATACTACTGAAGAGTCCCAAACTAGGACGGGGGAAACAGCTGTCCAGTACTCCCAGGTTTTCCAATGGTTCTCTAACTGAAGTCAGCTCATGATGAAATCCTGAAACCAGTCAAATCCCTTCAAGCCAACACTTGAATACCAATGAGATGCTCACTGGCGACTGGCCCTACCCAGGTAGGTAGTTACCTGGGTTCCAGTGGGAAGTCGTGGCCAGTAGGGTGCAGCTGGTCGGGTGTGAGGACAAATACTCGCCGAAGACATTAGCTAGCGTTCGCGCTATGTTGTGAATTGGCAGAAGTTAGAATTCAAGGACCATTGGATCGGGTCCCAGTGGCTCAATGGTATACGAGCTCGCCTTGTAACCGGAAGGTCCTGGGTTCGAATCCCTGTGGGTGCGTACTCCTGACATTAGTTGGTTGCCCACTAAAAATTACGGAGTACTAGGCAGCTGTCAATTTCTAGTTTGACGCTCTAACACCAAAAAATCTCGAGAGCACTGGATTTTTATTCCGATGTCTGGATAGTGAATAGGCCAGAGTCATAAGGTGAAAGTTATGGATTGCATCAATGATGTGTTCATGGGCACATACTACTTAAGACTCCCGAACTAGAAAGAAACAGCTGTTCACTAAGGTCTGCTTTCCAGTGGTTTCTTAATTGATGTGATTGCAGGATCTAACTTAAAAGTCTTGCTTTTACTTTTTTTGTTACATGTTTCTGATAACTTAAAAATAATTCATTCAGACATCTATGAAGCACAAAATAATCGAGCAAAGAATATTCTTTTCGATAAATTCCTCTTTCGGCCTTACAATTATATACGTCTATGTTTATATACACAAAATATTCAAGATTGGTGGTTAATAACAATATTAGTGTTTTTTAAACAATATCGATTTGTAAAGTGTGATCATTGCAATTACAGTTCATTAAAGATGCTTAAGTTATAATAATAATAAATATATAATAGCGAAGAGAATATCAACTAAAGTTAGGGAAATTCCACAAAAATTCAAGATTATTCAAACCTGGATGGCCAAGGTAATGATAATGTCTGCACTAACTTCTTTGGGGTGCATAAATTAGACTTGTTAATATGGATCCCCACAGCCTCAGCAATATTTAGAAGTCGAAATCTTAAGGCAATATTGAGATTCGCAGGTATGCAGTAAATGACCCTGAAAGCATGGTTAACGTCAATCTTGTGTTCTGTATCCACAAGATGAGACAAAAATAGCACTGCGAATAGATTTTGCTTGTCCATTGTTTAACCAACCCCTGTGCAGGGTGATGTTTGGAAATTCGACGAGAAACACGCCTAATTGTACGGCCTATGTAACTAGCTCACTCCACAGGAACAGTTAAATTGGTAGATACACATGGAAGAGGCGAAATTAGGCAGTTTGTCTTTTACTCGCGAACGTAGAAGAGGAGTGGTTTTAAAGATACAGCGTAATTCAGCAGCAGGGAATGCTCGTTTTACCGCATTGATAATGCGCTGTGTTAGTATCGCGCTAGTGTTGTCCCCAAGGAACTGAATTTGTAAGAATATGACCTTTTTGGAACTGTTGGTAACTTGGACTGCTTTGGTTTCAAATTCATATTCTTATCAATAAACTTTTCAGGATAACCATTCTCACTTAGCAACTGTTTAATATTATTCAGTTCTTCATCAAGACATTCGTCTGAGGAAATCGCTGTCGCTCTGTGAACCAGGAACTTTATCAAATTGCGTTTGTATTTCAAGGGCACAAAACTGAGAAAATGTGTGTACTGGCCCGTTGATGTAGGTTTTCTATAAACACTTCTCCTTATTGTGCCTTCCTCTTTTCTGGTCATAAAGACGTCTAAAAATGGAATACTAGATTCTTTTTCTGTCTCGATGGTAAAATTTATTGTAGGATGTCCCTCATTAAATTTATTAACTACCAATCTTGAATATTTTGTGTATATAAACATATATGTAATTGTAGAGCCGGAAGAGGAATTCATATGACATTAAAGGTTTTGTATCTCCTGCAGGAATTCATGATTAGTCGTCATAATTATAGAAATAAACTTTTGACCACAATATTTAGATAAAACCTTCATAAATTTGATCGGAAGCTGTATTGTCACGGTCCCTCTGGTTGTCATTTAAACTCAGATCCGCTGTTCTTACTTTTTACCTGTGACCCTGGATACTGTAAAATACTGGAGTGGCAACTCTTAGTCCTACTGCTTGCATGCAGAGATCAAAGTTTGTCTCATTTCGTTTGTTCTTATTAGGAAGCATCAGTTCCTAACACTTAGGGGAATAGAAATTTTGAATAAGTTGAAAAAAACTGCCTCCTCTCAGATAAACAAACTTGTCCTATTCTCAGAACTTTTGGCGTACATCCTTTTGCAGCCAAAGTTGACTTCTTAAGTAATATTTTAGCCAAGAACACGTGACATCCTACAAATATCTAAACAAAGGTACTTCACATTATTTAACTTATGAGAATGTCAAACATTTAGAAATGTAGAAAACAAAATGTATCGGTGCGTCACTTACTTTAATTACACGCTGTTAAGCAAAGGTTAATTAGTCATACCTGGGTTGTTATTTGGAGAGAATTTTTCACCTCATCTATAATACTTCTAAAGTGTTCTGCTTCCGTTTATTGTTGTGATTTTTAGACGAAAGCTGCAGTTTGAAATCTCTCTTCTAATACACATTAAACAAGAACAGACGACTTCTGACTGTTTGTAAAAAAACAGGCAATTATGATATGAGTGATTATAACTACATAAAATACAATATTAATGTGTTTCACACAATCCAGACTGTGTTATGCAGCACTTCGTGCGGAACGAAAAGACAGGGATATGTCTTAGGCTTACAAGAGAACTCTAGAAGATTTGAACTTTTCGAAGGATGGTTTACACGTGGAAGTTAACACTTTGGCAGAAGAGCTAGTAAGCAAAGTTAGGACTTCAAGTGAACACGAAGAACACGAAGTTGATGAAGACATCGCGCTTACCAACAAAATCAAGCATCAGCGGGAGGAATTCATATTCGTTCGTCTCCTTCACTTTATTAGGCAACATGGATTTTAACTACAGAAAGGCGGCATAGACTAAGATGTCAAAGATAGTCAGGGTCGGACAAGTAAAACAAATCTTCAATAATCTTAACTGTTTAAAAGTCAATTTACCGAAAGTCTACATGGAAAGGGAAATACTTGCATTTTAATAGTTTTGTCCAAATAGCTTTGAACGAGGTTTAGTCAATAATCTATACTATAGAGCTAGAAGATTAAGCTCAATAGAAAAATTAGAGGAAGAATTTATGTCTCTCGAAAAGATGTTGAAAAGCAACGGTTTATTAACAAGTACGGAAGATCTGAAGGCTTGAATATTAAACAAATCACAATGGATAAATGACTTGAAAGGTGAAAATATGACATCAATTGTCAACAGAAGACTGGACACCTCACTAGCCATAACCTACCCTGTAGCTTAGCTGGTTCCAGTTTATCGAACAGTTTGCTCTTTGGTACGATCAAAAATCGATAGATATCCTTTTCATGTTAATTCCAACTGAATATACAAATTTGCATGTATCTGCGGAAGCGTTTACATTGGAAGAACAGAAAGGAGGGCATGCCTAGGATTTTCTGAACCAAAATGCCTGTCTAAAGGGAACAAATGGTTCAAACAGTGCCATAGTAGGCATCTCCTAGATACGGGGCATGAGGTTGACGTCGTAAAATCATTCAAAATTATCAAGAGACAAAATAGGTCCATGTGTCGGTCGCACAGCGGTTAGGACTCTCGCCGACCATGCACATGGTCCAAGGTTCGATCCCCTGCCAACGTACACCTGAAAAATAAAAAAAATTCTCATGAAGTTTGCTGAAGCCATCTCCATCAAGCTCCTGAAACTTGATTTATTCCTTCAGAAACAAGCACTTATCAGTAGTCTTTGCTTTCCAGCCTGGTAACTGGATACTTTCACCTCTCTTTCATCGGATTACGTAATGTCGACAGTTTCCACTGTGTATGATCATTATTGTTCGGAATAGTGTTTGACACTATTATATATATATATATATTATTGCTGTATGCATATACTGATTGATTGATTTTTGTTTAAAAATGAACTGTCTGTGAAAGTATGTTAAAATTGTTTCTGTAGGTATACTTAATGACCTTGACCTGTAAGCATCTGAGCTGATGAGAAGTCAACAAAATAAAAAAATTTATGGTACCATTTTATTCTGCAAAAGCCACTGTTGCTCTCGCTTTATTCAAATTCATTAACGGAAATAAATGTATGAAATCTTAAGTCAGTTTGGAAATTAACTACATTCACCATATAAAAAACATGATTCGTATTTCGAACACTAATCTTAAATCAAACACTTCTTCTTTATGATAAAAAGACTCGACATGTCATGAAATGCAAATCCAGCAGGCTACAGTATTCTACACTCATTATGGAAGATCAGATAGCCATAAATTATCAACAACAAAGAACCAATTAAGAACTTTTCACCCTAGAAATATACAGGATGTAAATGAAGATGGATCAGACATAAGCTGTGGAGACCACTCATTGACGTCACGTACCAGGTCATCGGGCTTAGTCCGGCTGGTAAACGACATGTACAAATAATGTAGACTACGTACATTAAACTTAGTTTGAGTGTTAACACTATGGTTAACTACTTGTTACAATACAGCTTGTGTGCATTACAATTAAAGCAAGTCTTTGTCTAGTTCTGGAAAGCTAAGCCATTTGAGGTTCATATTTTGGTGCATATCAACGACGAATTAATACTGGAGTTCAACCGACAATTATTCATAGCCTAGACATTTGGATACCATTCAAGAATGAATTATTCAAAGTCTAATTGAAAATCTTCTATTTAGTTTTGAAAATCATGAATGAAACTAAACGAGAATTAAGTCATAAATGGATATCAGTTAGAGAACCAATGAAAAGCAAGGATTACTGGAAAGCTACTTCGTCTAAGTTTGTGAATTTTCAGGAATGTTTTCCGACCTTCCTACCAGGATTCCATCTCATTACCTATAGATTACGAAGTTAGTGAGCCAACCATTTAATCAGAGACATCTAACTTCTATAACGCCACGGAAACCGAATGGAAACAGCGAATATCTGTCCTGGAACTCGCCTTTGTAAACCTTAATGGTCACAAGTTTCCCAACTGAACTCCAAGAGGTTAATTTTTCTGTCGACAATACACAATATGGTGAATTATTATCCTAATCTTGACTTTTTCAACAAGCGTTCTTCATGAGTTAAAAGCACAGGCGCTTCCGTATTCAATCTGGTCTCATGAAAACACTGACATAGCTCTAGGAGGTGAAATTTGACCATAATTTCACTTTTGAAACCAAAATTATTCTGGTCACAATATATGATCTGCTTTGATGTACCTGGTCATTTCTTTGGTGGAAATGCCACGCGACCACCAGCAGCCACCACTAATCTGACTGCAGCACTGGGTGACGCGGGTTCGAATCTCACAAGGGACATGAGTTCCTTCAAGGTAACTGCAGATACGCCTTGCTGACTGGTGAGTGCCAACTAGGACAAAATCTAGGTCTGATGTAGCTTCCTGCCGATTTCCTCTGACCATTTAATGGATCATCTGCTTGATACCATAAACGCAAATTAAGAAAGCATAGGCAATACATACTACTTATTGATTGTTATAAGTACACTGTTGATGAGCTCAGTGCTAAACAAATGAAACAGTCCTTCATAAATAAGACCACTCCAATCTGGATAGCGAATATTACTGGTTAATACGACTGGTATCCATCTACTTATTCTAATCAATCAGTAGTATGTATTATCCCTTATCAGAATAAGACATTCAAACTGTTAAAATGACACAAATACTGCAAATGATCCCTTATCAAATGACGTGTGTTGTTTTTGTGAATCATCATGCTACAAAACATCCAAAAAAGATGAAAACCACGTCAATTTCTACATTCTGTAAAATATTGTTTACAAATGTATGTCTATATGTGTGATGAAATTTCAGAAACAGTTGTTCAGATGTCATAAAAGATAACTCTTAATTTTTGGTTCAGTGAAAAACAGAAAGAAAAACAAATGAAAAAAAAATATTCATGAAACTGAAAAACAGCATTGAAATTTATTCATCACTAAGCATAAACACAAGGATTGATCTTATACGCTGATGTGTTTGTTGAGTGGTTATAATTAATATTACTATTTCCATGGTTTCCCAGTGGAGGATAAGACTTTGGCTGTGCATATCTCTCTCCCCCTTACTTCATGACTGCCCGAAAGACTTCATACATTTATTCCCCTTAATAAATTTGAACAAAGCAGGAACTACAGTTTTAGCACAATTAAATGGTACCATCTTTTATTTTGTTGCCTTCTCGTCAGCTGCTTACAGGCCACAGTCATTATTAAGTACATCTACAGAAACAATTTTGACATACTTCCACACAGAGTTCATTTTAAAACAAAATCAATCGATCAATATACGCATACGCTAAAAATATATACATATATAAGTATGCAATATTAAACACTATTCCGAACAATAATAATCAACACACAATGGAAACTTTTAGCATTTCACATTCGGAGGAAAGAGAGGTGAAATTATCCAGTTACCAGGGCAAAGAAAGACTGATAACCGCTTCTTTCTGGACGCATAAATCATGTTTCAGGCGCTTGATGAAAATGGCTTCAGCAAACTTTAGGAGAATGGACCTGTTCTGCCTACTGATAATTTTGAACGATTTTTCGACGTCCACCTCACGATCCGTGTTGAAGAGATGCCTGGTGATGGCACTGTTTGAACCATTTGTTCCCTGTAGACAGGCGATTTGGTTCATAAAATCGTAGATATGGCCTTCTTCTTTCTGTTCTTCCAATGTAACCGCTCCAGCAGATACATTTAAATTTGTATATACAGTTGGAGTTAACATTAGAAGGACATGTATCGATTTTTGAGTGCATCAAAGAGCAAGTTATTTGATAGATAGGAACGAGCTTAGCTGCAGGAAAGGCTATGGCTAGTGATGTACTCAGACTTCTGTTGATCATCGCTGCGATTTTTTCACCTTTATAATCAAGCTGAACGAAGACTGGCTTTTCTCCCACTGTGATTTGTTTTACATTTGTGACTTCAGATCTTCCATACTTGTTGATGATCCTTTGAGGATACCCTCCTCCTCTAGTTTCTCTATAGAGCATATTCTCCTCGCTCTATAGTACAGAGTTATTTCATTTATTTCTCAAAGGATCTCCTTTGATATCATTTTTGGATGGCCAAATTTCTGTTCCCTTTCGAGTTCTACTCGTTGACATGCCTTGTAATGTCATTCAATGCCCTTCAAGGTGTAAGTGTAACCTGTCTTCATTTCTTTCTAGATATTTCTTGTGCTATAGGTTCTTGGTTAGCTGGTCATCAGAGTTCATATTTGCTTATTCTATCCGCGTGGCCATCTGACACTCAGTACTGAGTCAGCAAAGGCAACTGTTGATGACAGTCCTCATCAGCCTGTTGGAGATGCTTTCCATAATGTATGTGCCAAGTCTCAGAAGCAAACAGAACCGCTGATTTGAATACTAGCGACAAAATTTGTAAGCTGTACATTATAGGACGCTTTGTACACGAACTTTGAATAGTGGGGTTTTTGAAAGTTGTGAATCAGTCAATATAGAAAGTGTGTAATGAAATCAAAAAAAGAAGTAGAAATCGAACTCCTAGAGTTCATTGGATGTTTCAAAGTAAGACTGTAGTATTTTGCTATTCTCGTGTATAACTTTGCCGAGTGAACACTTCTGCTACCAGATGCCTTTGTATTCCGATTTATACTGGTGAATAACATCTAGTTTAAGAGGGGCCAGAGTTAAGGGTCTATTGCATTTCGTGGATTCTCCTCACTGCAGCTGCATGCAACATATAACATGTAATGCAACAACGTATGTTGTATATTTAATGTAATCTAATTCATTTAATAGGAATCAGTTTCCCCATGGCAATTATTATAATTATTATTGTTTCCTCCGGTTCCAAATGGAAAATGAGGCTTTGACAGCATAACTCCACTTCGTTCAATTCTTTTGCAGTCCCATTCAGCTGGCTCCACGATTTTCACATAGTTTCTCATTTCCTCCTCACATAATCTCCTCCATATCCTGCCAAACTCGTCGTTTTCCAACTGGGATTCCCCTCGATTGATGACCTGTATTTCGCGGGATACTATTCAACGGTCTCCTCAGCGTACTTTATCCATCTCTCCATCTCGATTTTCTCCCTCCTACATATTTGTTGAACAATCGGTTCTTGGATATTTTTGTTCAAATAGTTACTTATCACCAATTCTTTCTAGTCAGCTATTTGGTGTTCCATATGAATTGAAGGCAGCTAGAAGCAACATAACTTATCTCTATTACACTGATTCAAATAAACACTTCACGATAACACTGTTACAGAATTCAATACCTTCCAACTGATTACTATAAAATAAACTAAAGCCTGTTGAAAGTGTGTTAAAACTTACTACATCAACTTTGTACATTTGGTTCCCTTGATAAATTTTGATAAAGAAAAGCAGATAAAGTAGTAGCAGTATAAAATGAAAGAGCCAGAAAGCTAAATTCACCGAACATGGTTGAAGAAAAATCAGGTTTTGTTGAGAAATGAAAATAGATACCCAAATAGATTTATACAAAAAAAAGATGTGAAAAAAAAGCACTCAACTGTAGAAAAGAACAAAAAGGTTGATTTGTCTCCCATTCAAAGAAGATGCAGTGTCAGAGAAGACTGACAAAAGACTTAAAAGAGCAATAAAAAGAAGTTTTCCTGCAGCTGAACTCATAACAGTATACAGCACCACTTCTTCCATAAGCCAATCAAAACTGAATACATACCCTACTGATGTCACCTCCCACTGCGTTGATGAATTTACGTGCACTTCCAGTGTAACAACAGAAGACAAGGGCCAGGCAACAGATCGTTTCATTATGAAAATCAACATGTATTTATACATATTTCACATACATTATTATAGCTTATGCAAGTAGACAAGCGCAGTTATCTGATTGGTTGTTTATCAGAAGTTAGGCAGACAAACGCAGGCTTCTGATTGGTTGTTTCGGGATTCCTCGACAAATAGAGTTCTCTATCTGCGAATCATATTTTGCCACGTTAACTTTGCTGTGATTGTTTGTTGAATCAGCCTTGCTCATATTTTCTCACGGCCTGCTCTCACCACACCAGGAGCAAGTACATTGGAAGGACAGACGGAAAAAAAGGCTTCTATCCGGGTTTCTGAACATATTCCAAGAAGTCTGTGCTTGAAAGAACATACCAGACATATTATTGATACTGGTCATCCCGCAGAGATTTCTAAGTCCTTCAATATATAATAAATAGACAAAGGACAGCAAATTTACTACGATTTGCCAAGGCGATCGCAATCAAACGCTTCAAATCAACCAGACTTATGCATACAGAAAGAGAGTGTGATTAACCTCTCACTCCCTTGGTAACTGAATTTTGACTTTTATTACACTAATTAGTCATCTAATTCAGTAATCTCAACTCACTGAACAAATCTCAATCCTATAAATTGTAACCACTTTTGTTTTCCTTTATTTTGGGTTCCTATGAGAACCTACAAGCTAACAATGTCCGTTATTTTTTTCTGTCTTCAGTCTCACCCCTGCCCCTCTCTTCTAATTGAAAGCATATAAAATGTTGACGAAAACTTAAACTAAAAATTGTAATGCTTACATTTTAGAGGAGTCAGTTTTATAGTATTTCTTCTCTACTACCACTTAAACACTAATAATTATTATTATATCCTTTCATAGGGCTACAGCCGCGCGTCTTCGTTGCCTTCGGTTTTCTACCAACGTTTTCACCCCGCTCCAAGTCTGCCCACATGCTTTCATCTCCTCTTCACATGACCTCCTCCAAATTACCTTCCCACCGACGATCAACTCGCCACTTCCCTTTCGGGTTCCACTCGAGCGATGGCTTGTCTAGTGGTGTCACTTGATGGTTTCCTCAGAGTATGGCCAGCGAATCCATCTCCATTTCTTCCTGCCTATTTGTTTCACAATCGATTCCTGCTGGGTTGGTTTGATTATGGCCAGAGATCCCTTCTGCTGATCTCTTCTGGCTGGCCATCTGATCTTGAGTAGTATTGAGCGGAGACAACTGTTGATGAAGGTCTGTAGTTTGTTTGAGGTGCTATTTATGATGCATCACGTCTCTGATCCGTATAGTAGTACTTAAAAACTAAAGTATGTTATTATCATCTACATAAGCATTGTAATTTGAGGTAGTGGTGTGCAGCTAATGAGAACCTGTGAAATAGAATGATGATATCACATTTTATACTGCAAATTTCGTCTTTCTTTCTTCCTCGAAAAATACCCATTTATTCATAAGTAAAACCACAGTTTTTGTTCAGCGAAGAAATTTCTTTTCAACGACTTCATTTTCAAGCCAACTGTACAGCCGTATATTATATTACAGAAAAAGGTTATTAAGTGGCACTAAATAATTGCTCAGTCAATGTACGTATATATGTGATAAAAGTTATAAGGGGTAGATTTGAAGTGGATAAATTACAAAAATATTAAAGATTGTTCAATAACAAAAATGTCAAGTGTTGTCTAAAAATTCTTTCTTCCTTCCTTACATTAAATTTTACAAGTTTCACGCAGCTAAAGATTGCGGATCAAATAAAATCAACCGAATGTTAATCAGATTAAATAGTTTTTGGGGTTTGCCTTTTGACAAAAAGCAAATATGTATATAGAATATCTAGTTTACAAAAGATAAATGTCACACCGAAGTCATTATTTATCGACAAGAATAACACGAAACTCATTAGTTAGATTCCCAGAGAGTTGATTAATTTCAAAGGAATTCCATATTATAATCATATTTTCTGGATATATATCAGACACAGGGAAACAATATTATTTGATGAAGTTCGTCTTGAAGACGATTTAACGTCCACAGCCATGTTTTAATTTGTAACATTGGAGGTCTGCTTAAAACTCAGGCTACCGGAAACCTCCATCTCTATATTGTGTAAAATTTCTATCGTTTGGTTTGTTTTAATCGATTAAGGTATGACTACCTCTAATGGCATTGTCTAATCTTGTGTGTATTTAAAATTTATAAGTGTTTCGTCTGTAAGAGTAAGATTTGTTTTTACAAGTTTGATCACGGACTGATATCAGCTAGAGAACCATTGAAAACCAGCAGGGAGTACTAGACAGCTGTTCCATCCTAGTTTGGGAATGATTGGCAGTATTCACCCACCTAAATGAGGTTAAAACCCAGGACCTTCCAATTACAAGGCAAGCTGGCTCGTATAATATTCAGCCACTGGGACCTGATTTGATGGCCGGTCTATGAATTCTAAGTTCTACCAATTCGTGATTTTAGCGCGACTGGCACCAAGCAATGTCATCGATGGGAAATCCATCCTCACACTTGACTGGATGAACCTTACTGGTCATGACTTCTCACTAGAACTCCAGGAAACTCCGTGCTGAAGCAAGTCACTAACAAGCATCAGATTAGTTTTCATGGGCCATTGAATTGGTTACCAACTGTATATGAATTGTATACGATTTTGCCTTGTTACCACAAGATCCTGGGTTCAGACAGTGCCAGTAGGTGCGTATTGCCGATGATTCCCAAACATAGGATGAAACAGCTCTCTGGCGACACTCCCTGCTGGTTTCCAGTGGTTCTCTGACTAATATCAATCACTGTATTTAAAATGTTTACACGCTTTTGATTTGCAGGCTCCTACTAAACTTGAGGAATGGCCTGATTGTGGTTGACAAAGTGTTCCAATACATGAGGTAACTTTTCTTCGGTTATATCCTTGGGTCTGAAAATGTACATGTTCTGAACATCTTACAGTTGGCTTTCATCCAGATATTGTGGATTTCTTGAAGAAGACAAAGCACAGATATATCATAATGCAGTGGTTTCTGCTTCAACTCAGAGACCTTTGTCTCACAAGATATACTATTGTCAATCAATATTTTACTTGAAGGTATTGTACTCAGGAAAAATATCATGCAATAAACTCCTCTTAACATTCTGTATATTTTATAAATATTGTCCAGAATAAAGATATCATTATTATTACTATTATTAAAAGTATACAACTCAGAAACCCGGTGTCTTCATAATTCTAATTCTTTATTCCCATTTTTCCTACGTTAAGCGGAAATTTCCTAATTTTTGGGAGAAGTGTTGAATTCCTCCCACTGCATGTATTCTCAGTAGATTTAATCATACAAAAGTTTTAGTTATCAATCTCTCTTTCGTTGTCATATGAGATTTTAAGACTGATACTTTATCCTCTCCTGTTGTATGATTCCGTGTGTGTTCTCACTTGGTGCTTGCTATAGCTGAGCATGTTCAGTATATGCCAAATTCAATAAACAAATTAGTATGAAAATAAATACGACTTCTGTTTTACACGTATATTAATTTCAAAGCAAATAGGACGTAGTAGCTGGATGAAGCTCGACACTCGCCCTGTACTACTACTACTACTAATTCTTTGAAAAACGGGAATCGTTCACCATTCAATTATGATAAAGTCGATCATATATATCTGATCTATTCTAAGGGGTGATTTTTTGAAATAGCGAAGATGATTCGTAGCTCAGATGGATGATTTTGATTTAATCGCGTTCTCTCAGCTGGTTGATTTAATTTCTGGGCGTCAAAAAAGGATGAAATTCCACGAAATTCTGTCAAAACAAAATCTAAACTCAAATCAGAATACTAACAAGACACCATCATCAAAGACCACAAGAAACTCCACTCTACGAAACATAAAGATTATCTCCGAAACAACTAACAGCTAGAATACTATCACCGTTTGAAATCAATATATAGCACACAAGCTGACATAATCACTTCAATCGATATTGCGTAGACTAAAAGACCCACACAACAGAAAAAGAAGATAAAATTAATACCATTTACAAAAGGGACTGCATGAACAGCAGTAAACGTTCCATAGGTAAAAGTGGGCATCCCTTACGAACCTGAATTCAAGATCATAAATTAGCTGTGAAAAGGCATGGTGTGCATATTTTCATATCGATGCATGTAGGTAATTACAGAAACTAGTTTGATTTAGAAAGTGTAGATATTTTAAACCGAGCTAAGTCTAAAAGCCTAGTTAGTGCTCACATGAACCAGCGTCCAACAGATACGCATTATAGAAAAAAATCCGCATTTAGACATTTAGAAAACAGAAAGATCGAGAGAGTGAAGAAATATTTACTTTTCAGTTAGATACCCTTCTCTGGCTCTACTCTAATATACACGTATAGCATTTTAATTACAATACACAACAATTCATCAGTCAAGTGGCACTGATACGTTTGTTAACAATAATTAGTCAGTGTCAAAATGTCAATGGGTTGATAATAAATGAAGAAACTCAATACACATTTAAAAGGTAGAAATGGTTATAATTAATTACTTTTACAAGAATAACACGTAAATTAAAGATGAAGTGGTCAGAAGAACTAAAAAATAAAATAATTTGGACAGTTATAATTTTTATAATTTTAAAAGTTTAGGGGGAGAGGAGGGCGAAATAGTCCGGTTTATACATTCATGTAACGATAGCCAAGGGAAGGAAAGTGGCTGTACAAATTTCTTCTGAACACACAGGTTTGGCTTATTCTTCAGGTGGATTCCTATTGCTTCAGCTGTCTGTAGAATACAAACAAGTAGAGCAAAAATAAGATTAGTAGGAAAGTGATAAATAATTTTGAATTCTGTATTAACGTCCACCTTATGCTCACTACCTACAAGGTGTGCTAAAATAGAGCTACGAATAGATCTTGTTTGTCTCTTGCTTAACCATGCTGTGGAATGATGTTCGGAAATACGATGATGAACCAGCCTAATTGTATGCCCAATGTAGCTGGTTCCGCAGCTTCAGTGAAATTGGTAGATACACATTGAAGAGGCAAATTTAGGTAGTTTATCCTTATTTCTCGAACGTAGAATAGGCGTGATTGTGAAGAGACAGCGTACCTGTGTTACATAGTAAGCTATTTTAACTGCATCCTTCAGGCGCTGTGTTATTATTTCACTGATGTTGTCACCGAGGAACTGCAGTTTTATGAATGTTGGTTTTTTCGGAATTGTTGCTATACTGACTGTCCTAGGTGATGAATTCATATTTTTCTCAATGAATTTATCTAGGTAACCATTTTTTCTAATTAATTTTCTAATAATTTTAAGCTCCTCATTGAGGAAGTCGTCTGAACAGATTAACCTAGCTCTATGAACCAGAGACTTCACCAGGTTACGTTTATATTTCAGTGGTACAGAACTGAAAAAATGAATGTACTGACCTGTTGTTGTAGGTTTCCTGTACACACTCCTTCTTACTGTGCCATCTTCTTTCCTTGCCATTAAGACGTCTAGGAATGAGATACAGTCATTACTTTCTTTCTCTTTGGTAAAGTTTATTGCTGTTGTTTGGGACTGTAAAAGCTTTCTTTTCAACGTCTAGTCTTTTCTTCAGTCTTTGCGGCCCGGTGGTATTACTGTTTTTGTTGTTGCTAGCGTTCAATTAGGTCAGACTAGCCGGCGCATTGCGTCGTTTGTACAGAGTTACAATGGTCCAGCGTTTAGATAATTTCCAACTAGCTATCAGGACCTACTGGTTGATATGTGTGGCATAATAATTTGCTTTATTCCAAAACATTACTGATGTTACGGCGTGGAATTTCCGGCTTTCGGTACATTATTGCATCTAATTTTATCGGAGCATATTATAAACAGTTATAAAGATAATATTACAGGATTGTTAATTACAGTTCTTATTTAGTTTTAGTAGTGACAGTGAAGTCACATGCATATATATTCAAAAAAGTTGAAAATAATAATAAGGTTGGTAGCCAAGATTGTCAGTTAATTGTGAGGTAGTGTCACCAGAAATTAAAAATAGGAGATAATTAAAGGGCGAATTATTTAGTTAACAATATAATCATTCATAAGTTCCACGCGTTACATTGTCTCTATCGCATGGAACACAGGCTGGCTAAATATAGTATCGTTAAATTCCTGCAAGGGTCAGAGTTGAGAATAAAGGGAATGGGTGATTAGGTTCAGATAATATATATACACACCACTTCTAGCATGAGTTTAGATATCTATCAACTAATGTCGTGACAAACTGCCTGACTAAGTTGCAAATCAGTTGTCCTGCGAACAACCTTTAATATCCTTCTCAAATTAACAGAGTCCTTTTCAATCAATCCGTTGTATTAAGCATCCTACGTTTTACACGAAACATAAAAATTAGGTAGACATTGAGTGCTAACATTTAACGCTTTGTTAGTATTGGAGGTCAAAATTGTCCAGGAACCTTTCAAGGATTCATATTAACGTTACCTTTTTAAATACGTACTTGTGTAGCATATGACGGCAAAATGTAGTTGTACAGAGATAGGACATTTACATGATGAATGTATAACAGTCATGATGAAAAACTGGTCACATTCTCAAGGAATATATATATATATATATATATATACATGTAGAAGAAGAGTTAATTACGTCTAACAATCACAAACAGTTTTTGTGTGCAATACAAATACGATTTTGGGTCATAGGAGTAAATAAGAAGACAATTGCAGCGAAGAAAATTTTCTTTTTGACGAAGTCATCATCTAGGCTGTACATCCCTGTATTTATATCAAATGGATGGGAAAGTTCCAGAATAATATCCGGTCAAGGGTCAAATTAATAAAAATTAAAATTGGGAATTAGAATGCCATAATAAACAGGGGGATGGATAAAACAAACAAAGTAGCATCATAATAACTAAGAAGATTGACATTGAGCAGTTAGTGGTTAGAAATGTAGAAATAACAAAATAGACAGGTTGTCTGAATTAAAAAACTAATGTGATGAATAATTGTTTATGCAATCAGGGATTAAATATGTAGAAATAGTGAAATGAAAAAACAAACACGAAGTTCGGGTATGAAAATATGGTAGTGTTGACATGTATCCATATAAATTGTGTGTTTGTTTGATAGGCTGATATATTTTGCTATGTATATATGGATCGATATTCCATTATAATTAGCCAATCATGTTAAGACTGTATATTGGTTTGTTCATTTTGAATATTCGCTCACACACTTGTGTTCACACACTTGTTCGGACATTCTTATATTTTCGCTCTCACACTCTTGTGTGACATATTGATTCTCCTTGTGTTTGGAAAATAAAAGTATCATCGCAAACCTAGTGGTCTTCTTATTTCCGTCTTTCTTGCGTCAGGACTATTAAATTCTCGACCAGTACATAGCAAGTGTAAACAGGGATTAAGATAAAAACTTAAAATAACATGAATAAAGAGGAAGTTTAGATAAGAAAGGCGATGCGATGGTCATTACTAAAAAATTACCTGTTTATGATGGCCATGGCAGGGACAGGGGTTGGACGTATTTATTTTGTATACAAAGCGTGGGTTTGAGCTTTTGTATAGCTAGCGCCTCGGCTATACCCAGATGCCTTAATTTTACTCCCTTTCATAGGTTTGATGGAATCTTATACGTGATTTTGAAGGATTTTTCGAGTGGCGCTAAATGTCCTGAATTAACCAGATGTTCTGTCACCGAACTATTTACCCGTTTTCGTTGTCCTTTTACTAGCCAGGCTGGATAGTATTCACCAGCGCGTTTTTCAAGTCGGAGTATGGTACGGTCAACGTACTCAGCTCCACAAGAGCAAGTAAACTGGTATATGCACGTTGAGGTGGCCCAATGCGACAGCTTGTCTTTCGCGATTTTATATAAACTTTTAGCATTCAAACAATTAACAAGTCTTCATATCATCAAACTGTCTTTATTCTTTGTTGAAAGCAAGTATTTGTTTATCTGTGACGTAAGCTTCACGCGGACACAACTTCTAATGGTGTTAGCGTCGAACCTTGTGTGACCACTACAACCTCCGTATTCTGGCTGACCCAACTGCTCTTCTGAACCTTTATTGATTAGTCAATTTTGAACACTAGCAAGCATCAAAAAGTCTCATTTTAGGAATCCCTAATGACCGATTGTTTCAGTACATCCTGGAAGAATTATCATCCATGTAGTCTGATAATCCGTTCTACATCCAGCTTTTAGTGAGATATTTGGTGTGGGATTTAGACTAATTCTTAAATTCTTTATTCCTTCTCACTCCAAATGGAACATAGGAATTCAAGCCTAGGTCTTGAAATTTCAATAGTGGTTGTGTTTTTTTTACACAGTTAGATACCTAACCACCTTCCCATTCTTTCTTGATTGCCAAGCACAGTTTAGGTTCTATGGTATAATGCTCACCAACCACGCATGTGGTCTGGATTCTACTGCTGGAAGACTCACTCTGAACAACTGTTGCGTCGTAGCTTGAGATTTTCCTACGTACCCATCGTGATATTACCAGGGACGGAACTCAGGACTTTCAGATCACGAAGCTAGCCTGGGAGTTAATGACTTGGAATACATCTTCAGTGAGAAATATTACGTCATAACTCGTTTTAAATGATCATCTCATTTTACAGTATTTAGTTGCAACTGGCTTCGGCATTTTGTTCACCACACACATTTTCAGATTCACCGCAACTTTTATATTATACACAACAAGAAATTGAACGAAAATAAGAAGCGAATAATTCAATGAAGAATTAGTGAAAACACGTGAAATAGAAAAGGCAGTTGCTGATTTGTGTTTCCACAGTCATCAGCCTTCAGTAGCTATTTTGTGACATAAACCAAGTAGCACACAACTTATTACATGACTCAAACTAAAAGTGTGTAGTAAACTCCATTATGGATAAGATTTTATTTTGATAAAATCACACAATGCCGTACAGTAATATTAACTGATGACCACGTTTCGAGCACCAATTATTGCTTATAAACTATAATAGAGGAATTTTCGAGATTTTACCGTATACTATAAAAAGTGAAATAAAAATAATGGAGAAACTTTAATGACAACATAAATAAGGAAGAATATAAGGCATCTACAGTAGTTCTACCGTATAAGGAGAGGATATCTGAGACCCTACGTAGGATTCTTAATAAAGCAGGATTTAAGGTGGCATTCAAACCTTCAAACTCACTCAGGTAGGACAAGCTCTGTAGGTTAAAAGACCCTGTAGTTTGACCCAATTAGAGAAAATAATATAATTTTTACAAAATATCTTTCAATGATTGTAAATTAAGTCAACTTCATAAGTTAAACTAGTAGATCAGGAGTAGTGAGATCGCCTGTCAGAATATAAGGATTTAGTTAAGGTTAGAATGATTGATCCCACGAAGATAAGTAATTTAGAAAACCTCAGCAGTCAAACTGCATGCATTAACACACAACCACATAATAGGGTGAGAGGGACAGTTAAAATTCTAAAGAGTGATATACGACAATGTTACACGCCAAGTAATTCACAACGGGAAATTTACGGAATCCTTGGGAAGTGAGGACGGGAGTAAGGCAAAGCTGTCGACCATCTCCAAGGATTTTCCTGATTGCAGTTGATTGGGCAATGAGGAAACAGACATAAAATGGACTCACACAAAATACTTGGGGGATCTGGACTTCGCCGATGTGATATATATGTCTGATTTCCCACAAACTGGAAGATATGCAAGTGAAAAGCAACAAGTTGGCAGAAGAAGCATCAAAGATAGGACCTCCTTCAGGTGAACATAGAGAAAACAGAGGTGATGAAGATTCCTGGCCAACAGCAACAACAACAACAGACAACAATCAGCATAAATGAGAGTAACCTGAAAGGAACAACCTCCTTTAACTACCCACCTGGGAAGCATCATCTCAACTACGGGCGGAACTGACGAGGATATCAAAGGAAGCATCGGAAAAGCAAGACAAACTTTCACTACTCTCAAGTCTGTGCGGATATCAACAGCACTCAGCATGGAAATGAAAATAAGATCCGGATTTTCAACTCCGATGTGAAGTCAGTCAGTGCTACTCACAATACGGATCAGAGACTTGGCGCGTCATAAGAGCATCTCAAACAAACTTCAGACCTTCATCAACAGTTTTCTTCACTCAATACTACTCAATATCAGATGGCCAGCCAGTGAAGATCAGCAACAGGGATCTCTGGCAATGAGCGAACCAACCCAGCAGGAGCCGATTGTGAAACAAATAAGCAGGAAGAAATGGAGATGGATTGGCCATACTCTGAGGAAACCATCAAGTGACATCACTGGACAAGCCCTCGAGTGGACTTCGAAAGGGAAGCGGGTGGCGAATTGGTTGTCAGTGCAAGGGTGACTTGAAGGAGGTCATGTGAAGAGGAGATGAAAGCGTGTAGGCAGACTTAGAGTGGAGTGAAAACGTTGGTAGAAAACCGAAGGCAACGGAGACGTGCTGCTGAAGCCCTATTTTCCTCTAGGAATTAAAGGATATAATAATAATAAATAATAAATATAGGTAGGTGGAGATACAGAAAGATTGATTACTAAATCCTGTCTGGTTCATCGAGTCTACACACCCAACACAACACGTACAACAGAAATGACTCAAAGCAAATGCTAGAGATATGGAAGATATTATTACGAGCAGTCAAATCAGAGGGTAATAAATGATGTTAAAATGTATTCAGTTCACATACATTATAAAATTCAAACTATTTATTTATTTATTTTGCTATAAAAACATGTTATTCCTCAACTGATTGGATTTTATTGATAATACTAATATTATTATTCCTTAATGTACTTTATCTTATATTAATTTTTATCCAAATGTCTAAACAATTTCACTGATGTAAATAAATGAAGGAAGAAAGTTGTGTGAGTTGTGCTGTGATATGATGATTATCAGTGGCAATAATTTGTGCTCGAAAGGTGGTCATCAGTTAATATTACTGTACAACACACCGTGTGATTAATCAAAATAAAATCCTATGCATCATGGTGTTATACTCTACCATAATGCCAAAGTTTCAGGCTTATGTGTAATAAACTGCTGAAAATCGCGCCTATTTCAGGAAGTGCGATGTACTCTGATCCTGTTGGTTTGCTTGTTAAACTTTTAATTGTATTTCAGACAAAGATCTCAGCATAAATGTCACCAAAAAGTAATCTATGCGCTGTTCTTCTTCCTGCTTTTTAGTCGCAAAATCACCGTAATCACTGTAATTTTTCGGTCATTCATTAGTTCTTCAACTTCAAATGTGTTTCTGAATATCTAAAGAAGATTCATAAAATAATGGTACTATAATCAGTTGATTTCAAGGTATTCGCCCCTAATATTCGTCAGATTGAATGACCCTAAAGAATTAGCGTCAATAAACTCTGGCTGAGTACAAATCAACGAAGAGCCGATTGCTCAACAAATATGTAGGAAGGAGAAAGTGGAGATGGATTGGGCAAACGCCACTGAGGAGGACGTCAAATGACATCGTGTGTCAGCCAAACCATCGCTCAAGTGAAAAATCCCAATGGGAAGCAACGAGTAGGTGGTTGGTCTGACAGTAACATGGAGTAGATGCTTCGTAGATGTAACTTTCCACAGGATAAACACGGTTTAATGTTTTTGATCTCTGGCTGCATTCTATTACTTGTGGACGGCAGTTTGGATTGCTTTCTATGACCACTTGTATTTTCGACTTTAGAAAGCATAACATCAGATACTAACGTAGTGGGAGCAGAGTATTCACTGTTGACATCTTCATGTGTAATACATAAATCTTTAGCAGTTTGAAAGGTACAAGAAGGAATCTGAATTAACTCTTTCTCTAACTTAGGAATATTGATTCCAGCAATTAGACGATCACGTAGTTGAGTATACAGCTGATCTCCAAAATTACACTTTGAAGCTTGTATTTGGAGTTGCAGAATAAAGTCTCTATTCCTCTCGTTGGGAGCACGAACCAGTTTATTGAACTGAGCCCTCTCTCTGGTCTCAAATGTAGTTACATGGAAGCGACTTATCAGAAGTTCACGAATCTTGACATATGATAGAGAAATAGGTTGATCTGGAAACGACAGAGTCTTTACTAGGCTATACGCATCTAGCCCAATAGCAGTGATGAAATGTGCTGGTATTTTGTCATCTTGAACATTCTTTGAAATGCACCACGCATCGAAGCATTCCAACTAATCAGCAATCTCCTGCGGAGAACCATTAATAGGAAATTTTCCCAGGTTATTTAGTTCCATCGCGACGCCAATTTGTAGTAATTTATTGTAATCGAAGTATTAGTATTTCAAGATGACCGAATTACAAGAATCCAAACAAAACACAGAGAGAGCGGAATTGAGGAATTTGTATTTAGCGGAATTATTATGCAATTTATATAAGAAACATATTAACAATCAACAGTAAGTATTGAAACAATACAGAGATAGAAATTGTCAATCACCACAATCGTGTGAGAAAGTGATAAAAGATTATAGGCAACCGTGAACCCATCTGACGAGGACATCAGAAAACAAAACAAAGTGGAGATGTGTTGTTGAAGTCATCATTATATATTTCACTTGAAACCCATGGGAATAACAATAACATAATAATAATAATAATTCGTCAAATTTCTAAGTTTACTAATATGTAGATTTGATGCTAACCTTATTTAGACAGTAGATTTAATCCCCATAAGGATTATGAAGGCATAAGAAGTTTGTTTATGCAAATAACTTCTTCCTTTCTGACTATATGGTGTGTGTGTGTATATATGTATCCGAGCAACAAAATGCTTAGTTTATCTGATGGTTTGGTTGTCTACTTTCTTAATTCTAAACTTTTTTATTAACCACTTTTTGCTTTTTTTTCTCTCTTATTTGCTGTTTTCAATTTCACTATGATATTGACTGAGTGTTTATTTCTATACTTGTTTATGAGATGTTGATTTTACCGCGTAAGAAATATGAAGAACGTGTTATATACCACGCACAAACTTCAAGCTTCTTTGATTAATCACTAATGGATAATGCGAATATAGAAAGTAGGATAATATTTGAAATTGAAATTAACAACCAAACACTAAGATGTATTCAGTTTACGAGACGATCTGAATAAGACCACAGGTTAATCTCAGATAAGAAACTATTCATATCACAAAAATCTTATGTAGGATAAGCTGGGATAGAAATATCATACAGCCAATTCCTTTTAATAGTTTGAATAAAGAAAGAATGGATGCATATTTGCAGGATAATACGAACTCGTTTCATTTCATGGATTCTCTTCAGCTGCGTATATCCTAAATAAAAGCAAGTATAAGTTGCAAATGGTGTCTGAACACACCTTTTACAATGACTTCAAGTTATAGATTGAAAGTATTAATACTATTTATTATTATTATTACCTTGGGTTCCAAGTGGAACATCGGGCTTCAACAACACATCTACTTTGTTCCATTTTCTGATGTCCTCTTTATCTGGGTCTGCGATTGCCCATAGTATCTCATCTCCTCTCGAGCATTGGCCTGGTGTGCGATATCATTCGGTGGCCTCCTCAGTGGCGTATACCCGATCCATCTCCATTTTTTCCCACATATTTGTTGAGCAATCGGCTCTTGATTGGTTTCTTTTACTGCAGAGGTTCTTGTTACTAATTCTTTTTGGTCATCCAATCTTCAGTGTGGAGCCAGTGAAGGGGGAAGCTGTTGATGAAAGCCTGCTGTAGCCTGTTGGAAATTCTTCTAGCTACTGACACGAAGTGCACGTTTCTGACTCATATAGGAAAACCGATGGTGACATTTGTATTGAAAATGCGAAGCTTACTCCTTATGCTGAGTTAGTGCAGAAGATTCGCAAACTGGTTTAAGGTTGATGAAAGCGTATCTTGCCTTTTCTATTCTGGCTGGCTTTGATGTCTTCGTCCGTTCCGAGTGCCTGTAGTTGAAATGATGCTTCCTAGCTGTATAAGTTAATATGGCAACCTCTGTTAAATCTCTCCCGTTGAAGGTGATTGATGTTGGTTGGTTATCTTCACTATCTTCATTTTCTGTATGTTCACCTGCAGTCCTGTCTTCACTGCCTCCCGCTGCAACCAATGGCTATTACTACTACTGGCTTTCTGCAACCATGTTGGATAGTGTTGTTCTTGAACCCTTTTAAACAAGATAACCATCAAAATATCAATATATATATATCAGGCTTCGCTGGAACAGAAGTGGTTAGATTCGAGATCTTGTCCTTCAGTCTTCTGAAGACCAATAGACGACTGGAGAACACTATTCTTACCGTTGGTGAGAAAAATGTTTCTCTCAGAGATGATGAAATTCTTCTCTTAAGTTTGTTGAAGCTTACGTTCCTTGTAAAATCCAGGTTTATGTAACTCTAATACACTTACTCAACTCTTTTTTATGCATTAACTAATACTAACAACTAAAGAGACTCAGACAAGTCCTAATAGAGAATAGATATCCTCCAAGATCTATCGAGAAAAACATGAAGTATTGAGCAAAAGTTTGAAAGAAATCAAACGGTGTCGAATAAAATGCTATTTATGTGCGTTGAATTTAAAGGTGATACCACAGCTGAGGTCCTGAAGAATCGCTCAGGGTCGCCGATCACTTAGGAAAGCCTTCTTTACGGCTGAGCTACGGATCAATTTCTAGAAACAACAAATGATCAATAGATGTGTGAACGATAAACTGCCACTTTGGGCCACTTCACAATGTGTTCGTGAATTCGTTTGTTCCTATGGAGCTAGTTATATTGGTCGCACAAAGCGAACACTTTCCAAACTCATCTCTGAACATTATCCGACATGGTTAACACAAGGACAATATAAGATACTTACTAGCTCAATTCTGGAGCACTTGATGAACTCAAGCCATGTAGTTCCACCAAAGTCGTCTTTCAAGATTATCTAAAAGATGCAGAGGGTGCAGAGTTTGGTGCAAAGGGCGTAAGTTTTAGGCTTTTATGTATGACAGAGGCGCTGGCAATTCATAAATACAACCCCGAACTTTGTGTATAGAAAACGTTTGTCCATTCTCTTATTATACCTTGGGCTTAACCCCTTCACCAGTCGTTCCCTGTAAATTTTTAATTTTACTTTTAGTTTGCTCTTACTTTGCTAGTTAATTCCCTATTATGACTCTCATATGTTACTTTCTAACATTTTTTTCACCCTTTCTACACCATTCAAATTGTCACTCAACTACCACCTTTCTTCCCACCGCTCAATAACAATTTTAACCTTTTAACCAATTTCTAACACTTTCTCCCTTTATGCTGGTGAGTACTACGTGATTTACAACTTTCAGTGTTACTTTTGAAGCCACTTCTGAGTAATTATATCAATTATTTCACCTCCCACTTACTGCTAACTAACAGATTACTATACATTTCTGGTCAAAGTATAAACACGACTGTACAGACTGTGAAGTTGATTTTGTCCATAAAGAAAATTTTCTCTGAATTCGCCTCTTACTTACTGATATGTACCTATATAATATGTGTGTTTGTTGACAGTCTGTTCTTGGTGATATATATCCATATAATATGTTCGTTTGTTTGACAGTCTGTTCTTGGTGATATATATCCATATAATATGTGTGTGTTTGTTTGACAGTCTGATATATTTTGCTATGTATATATGGATCAATATTCCATTATAATTAGCTAATCATGTTAAGACTGTCTATTGATTTGTTCATTTTGAATATTCGTTCACACACTTGTTCGGACATTCATATATATTTTTGCTCTCACACTCTTGTGTGACATTGATTCTCCTGGTGTTTGGAAAATAGAAGTATCATCGCGAACCTAGTAGTCTTCTGATTTCCGTCTTTCTTGCGTCAGGACTATTAAATTCTCGATCAGTACATAACACTTACAATGCATCACTTTTTTTCTTCTCCCACTTTCATGAAAATAACTGTATATGGATGTGATCGTACAGCAAAACGCATATTAAAGTCTTGTCACACCTGTCTAGGAGAGCATAACAAAGATTCTGCACATCTGGCAACCTCCTCAATCTAAGATGCATGTTAAAAGATACTAACTGGGATTTATTCTATGGAAGTACATTAGATGACTCAATCACCAATATAACGGATTATCTCAAGTTCTGCCTCGACATATGCTGTCCCTAACAAACACTGTTCAAACGCTTCGACCGCTTCTTGTCTTCCCATCTCAAACAACTTCGCAGGTAAAAAGAAACATTATATAAACTCAAAGATAAGTTAGGACTTACAAAGATTAATGCTCAAATCAAATCTGAAATCAAAAATCTTAATGCTATCTATAACCAAACACTTTTATCATGCAAATCTCCTATCAGCATGTGGAAACTTTTCAATGAAATCACTGGCAATAGTAAGCGATGTAATGTTTTTCCCTCTTATGATGTTGACGCTCTTAATCAGTCTTTTATACGCTCTCCTTCTACTATAACTACTTCTAACGTTACTAATCTTGTAGCTGATAACTTCCAGGATTTTAACAATCTCGACGTTTTAAAATGTCTTAAAACGCTTAAGCCTTCATGTAGTCTTGTCCCTGATGGTATACCTGCATATGTTCTCAAACAATGCGCAGACGTTTTATGTTCTTCTCTAACTAACATCCTGAATGCTTCTTTCTCCGAAAACGTTGTACCTGTTCCATGGAAAGACATTAAAATAGTCCGTGTCACTAAACCTGGCAATAGCAAGAACGTAAAGTTCGGACCCACTGCCATCACTTCCCTGTTTCTAAAGCTTATGGGAAAACTAGTACTTCTTAAACTCGAACCCTCCCTTAAAAGCTTTGAAGACCCCAAACAATTTGCCTATAGACAGAGTAGAAGTACTTTAGACGCTGCAGCTGTCCTACACAACAGTATCGTCTCATCATTTGACAAAGGTGCCAATTACGTCTGCTGCACGTTTCTCGACTTCACTTCTGCTTTCGACTCTGTACCTAGATGTCTCTTGCTAAATAAGCTCTCCATGACACAAACTGAGTCCTGGGTCACTAACCGGTTGCATTCTTACTTTTCAAACAGAATTCAGTATACCGTATGCAAAGGCGAATCCTCCTGTGCTGTGCTCACTGAAGCTGTTGTCCCTCAAGGTGGTGTACTTTCCCCATTTCTGTTTTCTTTCTTTCTACATGACCTACCATCTTCAAATGACATTAATTTTGTCAAATATGCTGATGACCTAACTGTATCTTTGCCTGTCAAATGTCAAAGTGACTGCACTAAACTAAACGGCTTTTTATCAGAAGTTAGCCAATCGTCCAAGGTAAACGGTCTCACCTTAAACCCCTCCAAATGACAAACAGTTAATTTTACCTTTAGGCACAAATCTGACCTAGACAAACTGGTTACCACTCACGAGATGTGGAACATAGATGCCACTGAAATAGTAACCAAGTCAGAAATTAAATACCTAGGCATCATTCTATCTGCTGATCTTCACTCGTCGTCTCAGATCTTGATGATTTCTTAGAAAATATTCCGTCTTACCTTCTACATCAAGAAGTTAAGATATTCTGGTATAACCCAACCCTTACTTCTACGATTCGTTAACTCTCGCATTATGCCTATTATTCTCTATTGTTCGCCCTTAGTTTTTCCTGGGCTGGCTACTGGAGGAAGACTATGCCTTATTACGCAGGATGTCAAAGGTTGTCAGAAGGGTAAGCCACAGGGTGCCACTTAACCAGCTTGTTAATATTCTCATCGACAGGCACATGGATTCATGTGAAAAATGGGCAAAATCCATTCTATCTATCTAACTCACACCACCCTCTTCATTCACAACTCTCCCCTTGTATCTATCTCATCAGGGAAAACCAGAAGCCCATATAGAAAACTATATGCTCGCACTAGTACAAAAGTACAAAAACCCAACTCAACCATACCGTACTTAGCTCGTGTTCTGTGAGATAAAGAAAGCATTAAGCGGGATACCTACAACTTATTAAATAGTCAGTAGAACGACTGGACCTCGTCTTTCCAATACATATGTTTTATAGGTACAACGTTTTCTTTCTCTCTTTTCCTGTTCTCTTTCTTTTTTTTTCCGGTTATATGATGCTTTGTTTCTTTCTTCTGCTTACGCCAGTGAGTATGCTAGTAGTATCTACTTTTCTAACACCTTCAAACACTCTGTTTAATTTTGGCTTTGCTATCGACATTCTAATATGTTATTGTCAAAACTAACTGAGATTACCCTTTATCTATGTAGAAATTTACTTTATTGTTAATTTACTAACTGGATGCAATATACTGTAGTAAAATGCTGAGAATTCCATTCTGTATCGCAAGTACTGTTTGGGAATAAAGCTATTATGATTACCATTATCAATTTGCCCATAAAAGCCTCTTTGCTGAACTACTTGTTTTATTTTCATTAATATCTGGATCGTGATTATTTACAAACAACTAAAATCGATGTTTGGAAAAAGATACGAATGGTTTTGTTATCAGCATATATGTAATATCAGTAAATATATCAAATATCAATACTTAATATAATTCAAATAAACTCAAATATAAGCCACCTGCTGAGGCATCACATAGCATAGTAAAGCAACAATTCTCTTCAACATTCAAGAAATTATGTTCAACGCCTTCACAATTAATCAGATAATAAGTGTGAGAAAAATCTGCTTTTCTTTTTATAAGAATAAGTTAAAAATTAATTTAGTTGATTAAATTCTTGTTAATGTACAGAATGATGAGAAAATGGAGACAGTGTTTTGGTTGATTAAACAACCTGATAATTGAACAATATGGTGGTAAACTTAAATTAAGACAAAATTAGTTTCACACGGTGTAATTGGAAAGAAATATATTATACAGCTTAGAATATGATAATCATATTTCAACAGAGAAGGATTTTAACACTGATTAATGACAGCATTCTGACCCAGACTTCTGAATTCCTGGAATTCATTGTAATTAGAACTTATCAGCTTGATGTCCATTGGAATCCTAGTGGACAGTGTTACCACTAAGACTCATATCCAGAATACATTGTTTCTTAATTCAAAGTATTGTCCACTGAGCGTCTGAAACATAACAGTCACGTCTTATACAACGCGTATTGCTTCCTTCCCATTGAAATGTTTTCAGATTTCTAGTTGATTTGATTTTCCTGAACTTAAATGATCCTTTTTTACTGACGATACCTTTAGTTCAACAAAATGTTATTTTTCTAAATTTAGTTTTGTATACTGTATTAGTTGTGTACTCTGAGGTGACTGATTTTGACTGAGAAGTTTCTATCGTCCTCCTTCTAGACAACATCTTCAGCGCAGGGTTCTGTATGAAATAGACTTATTTGGATTCTCCATGAATAATGACATAATTATGTCTCCTGACAACCATTTCTGTCATGATTAGTTGTTAATATACACCTCAACTGGCCACGTTTGTTGACTTGCAATTTGAACTATCTTGTTATGTGATTTATTGCTTATTAGTTTGTAAATTTCGTCTATAGTAATGTGCATCTGTTAATCGCTAATTTATTTTTAGTACCACATTTCTAGAAATTTCCCGGCAGTATTTTCGGCGCTTCTTCTGTTTAAAATTTTGACATTATTCCGACCAAATTCGTGTCCATAATTATCCACATGCATCGATATGAAAGAATACATATCATTTCCTCTCACAGCTAATTTATCATCTTGGATTCAGATTCGAAGGCGATGCCCACTTTCACCTATGGGATGTTTATTGCACTTCATGCAGTCCCTTTTGTAAATGGTATTAATTTTATCTTCTTTTTCTGTTGTGTGGGTCTTTTAGTCAATGCAATATCGATTGAAGTGATTATGTCAGCTTGTGTGCTATATATTGATTCAAACGGTGTTAGCATTCAAACCGTTAGTTGTTTCAGAAATACTCTTTATATACGCTGGAGTGAAGTTTCTTGGGGTCTTTGATGATGGTGTTTTGGTTGGTATTCTGACTTCAGTTTGAACATTTTTTGATGGAATTGTGTGGATATTCATTTTTTTAAAGCGCCACAATTAAATCAACCAGGTCAGAGAATACAACTAAGTCAAAATGATTTATCTGATCTACAAATCTTCTCCATTAGTTTTGTATTTCTCACTGATTACTTGTGCAGGATAGAGATGTCCTCTGTCTGTTGACATATCGGCGCAACAGGATGTTGCTCGAATGGTTCCATTGGCCCGGTGAATAACGCTTTATCAATTGAAACGAGGAATACCGAGTTCAAGTGTCAGTAAGAATGCCAGCACTAGCAGAGATTTCAGGTACATGCTGCCAGCGAGCTCAAATAGGATGAAATGCGCATCCTGGATTCATCTCCTAGTCAGTATTCACCAAATAACAACATGCTTTTTTTTAATGTATTCATTACATTTTGATGTAGTTGTGTTCTCTTGGTTTGATGGTTTATTTGATTGCTCTACTAGGCAACATCTTCAGCACATACTTCATTTTGTTGAAGTGAGCTTTTAGATTTCTCCACGAGTTTATTAGTCATCTCTCCTGGTGACTTTACCTTGGACGTGATTTATTGTTTCTGTGTGTTTTCACACCCTCTACGCTACTTATATTGGTACTGATTGTTTCTTGGACTTGAACTTTGACCGTTTGTGCGTGAGATTTCCTTCTTATTGATTGTTAATTTCATTGTTCTTTGTTGTTGTTTTCAGTCAATAGCCACCATCCCTCTCCGAAATTCGTTACACAGAAGGAACCTGAAATTAGGCATTTCCTTTCTTAATATTAGTCAGTGATGGATCTATTCAAAGTTTATAGTTGGGTGCTCATCTCTTCAGGAAAATGAACTTACTTCACTCACTCCGCTTAGGGATAAGAAGCATCGGTAGTTCCGACTGAGTAGACTAAGAACTTTCCCCCCTCAAAGCCACGCTCGCAGAAAACGATTACCTGGACCGACTTATTGACAGAAACACGAAAGATAAGTAATCCAAACTGGTCACTGACTCAGTCCCAAAGAAAAAAATATTCATGGATTTGGAATTCAAAGGTGTTCAGATATATGCTAAAAAAAACCATCTCTGTAAATTGGTAAGTAAGACGTCCTTTGCTACGCAACTACAGATGGCCTTTATTAGCCGTATATTGTCCTTCACCTATGTAAAAGAAAACTCCCCTCGTCTGACCGCTTCCATGTGCATCTATTAGTTCACTTACTCTTTTAAAATAAGGTGCACTGGCTGTAGCCAGAGAATGCTTTCCACATGGATACGAAAACATTTTCCAGACTGGTTTTACAAGAAAGAAAAGGAGAGTGTCCGAAGCTTTATTCTGGAACACTTGGTCGATTTCTGTCACTTTACAACCTTGATCATGATTTTAAGATCATCTATCCAATCCATGCTTATTTGTCTCATTTTCTTCTTTACAAACTTCTAAAGACAGCAGAGGCCTTTGTCAATAATGAACTTAAGCCAGACCTTTGTGTACAATCCCTATTACTGCCTTGGCCATAGAGGGATAAACATTTATTTATTTACTTTTATTATTATTATTAATTTATTTTGTTTATTTAGTCCATCTTTGTACACTCCCCGCATTATTACGATTATTGTTATTATCACCATCGTCACTTTTACCTGTCTCCACTTATCTCCACTTATTATAAATCAAACTTTCTCTGCACTGTTAAAGCGACAAGTAGATGGAATAGCTATATATTCACCATAAGACCTAATATTAGCTGACTTCTTCATCGAAGAACCTGAAAACGGGAGAATGAAAGACTTCATCAAGGAGTTGGACATATATTACCATTATCCGGATGATACATTTATCTTAGTTGATGGGAATGTAAAAATAGACAAGTTGTTGCTGATGTTCAACAACGTCCACCCTACGCTTACCTCTACTTGTGAAGAGGAGCAGGATAGTAAACTACATTTTCTGGATGTCTTGCTGAGTAGGCGAGAAGATGGATCACTTAGGAGAAGCGTGTATAGAAAAAGCACATTCACTGGGTAACACACACACTTCCTTAGTTACGTGCCCATTAAATACAAAAGAAATGTTGTTAAATGTCTTACGAGCAGAGGAAGAAAGATATGTACGGATGACCTCTTACAAAAGGAATTTGAATATATTCACGATTCCCTGACGGAGATGGGCTGTGTGAGTAGTTTCATGAAGAAACATATGAAAACATTGCATAGAAAACCTGAGACTATGATTGTACGTAAAAAACCTCTATTTGTTAAGTTACAATTTAACGGTGATTTGTGAAGTGGGATTTTATTCCAGAGACTTTCTAGGAGTATACGAATAACGTTCAACGCAGCAAACTTATGTTTGTCATTCTCTAGCTGATGAATGACTGGGACGCTAACGAAGGATAAGCTAGATAGTTTTGCCGCGTCTATGTGCATTTATCATTTCAGCTGCAGTTATGGCGACCGTTATATTGGCGTACAACCAGACACCTAAACTAACCTGTTACTGGACATCTCCCACTGTCGTTTGGCAAATGACAGGCAAAGCAATCTGTAGCTCAATTTTGTTACACTTAGTTGAAAGTGGTCATGTAGTGGAAAAAACGGGAGCTTTCGAGGTAATTCATCGCATTCCACCGAATCTTTCTAGTAAACTTCGTATAAGTCTACTGCATATAGCTGAGGCAGTAGACATTCGAACTATCAAGCCAAAACTGTGCATTCATAAGACGTTCGTACAGCCATTATCCCTCCCTTATCGCCCTATTAAGACATAACCCACTGATGACTTCTCCACCACCACTTACTTATATTTTCAACCCCTTTCTTATCAGCCCTTAATCTTATCACATCTTCATTAAAAATGTGTTTCATTTACTTCCTTTACAATCAGTCTAGCATTACGTAATCGGTTCATTTGTTTTTCAGTGTAGCGGAAATATTCATTCAGACATCTATAAAAAACAAAATAATTGAGCAAAGAATATCCTTTTCGATAATTTCCCCTTCTATGTTTATATACATGGAATATTCTAGATTAGTAGTAGTCAATAACAACATTGGTGTTTTTTAAATAATATCGATTTGTAAAGTAAGATCACGATGGAATTACAGTTCATTAAAGATGCTAAAATTATAATAATATTTAAAAAAATATAGTAGCAAACAGAATATCAATTAAAGAAGTTAGGAAAATTCTACAAAAATTCAGGATCATTCAAGCCTAGATGTCCAAGGTAAGAATAATGTCTGAACTAATTTCTTTTGGAAGCACAAATTAGGCTTCTTAATATAGATCCGAACAGCCCCAGCAATATTTAGTAGTCAAACTCTTAAGGCGAAATTGAGATTTGTTGGTATGCGGTAAATTACCCCATTTTTCTTAACCTATATCGGCTACTATGTCTTCGTGAACATTTGTTGGTTTAATAATGCTGTTTAACGTTATTCTTGTTATCACGGATCGCCTCACTTTTTCATGCTCATTACTGATAGAACTATTATT
Source organism: Trichobilharzia regenti (assembly GCA_944472135.2). Classification (NCBI taxonomy): domain Eukaryota; kingdom Metazoa; phylum Platyhelminthes; class Trematoda; order Strigeidida; family Schistosomatidae; genus Trichobilharzia; species Trichobilharzia regenti. The sequence goes on along the minus strand of OX235265.1, from coordinate 107,398,875 downwards.
ATTATTATCATTACTATTATTATGACTAATTGCACAGTTTAAATGCACCATCTTATTATCCTATGGACAAAACACCATGACTGGTTTATATTTGAATTTTTATTTGTTAAGTTATGTAGGCATATTAGAGTTAAGCCTGACGACAAGATCTAATTGAAACCACAGTATTGTTCTCTTAACTGTGTTGTTCTAAACTCTATCTTACTAAATTTCGTATCATGTTATATAACGTTTTATATATGCCTACTCACCATATAATTACACTCCCCGTTCAACATCTATACATCCTATGAACTGTTCTACATAAGATTTGATATTTAACTATGATAATAATCACGAATATTTTAACTGCATCTCATACTAGTATTATTATCTTATGTATTCACACCTATGTTTAAATTTCCTCAAGGGATATAATTTCTTAATACAAAAAACGATATACATATATACGATTATGTTGTTTTTTTTCCGTCACGGTCCAAGTGGAACATAGGGCTTCAAGCTAGACGCTTGAAGTTTCTGTAGCAGTGTTTATTTTTACAGGATTGGGTTGCTAGCTTCATGCCTAATTTTCTTTCTTTACCATCTTTATTACTGGCTTAGCAAGGTAAAGGAGTGCGTCGGCCAGGGATCGAATCCCGGACGATGTGCATGGTTGGCGAGCGTGCTAACCTCTATACCGCCGACGCATGTATACGATTATAAAGCATGTTAATTAATCCGTTGAAAAGAGTCTCTTAGCTGAATATATTGTGTTCTTGATAAAAGGAATGCCTGGCCTATTGTCAAACTCTAGTTGGAAGCTTTCCGATCAGTTCCCGAATCGTTAACCTGCGAGTGTAATGTTAGCTTCAGTTGACTGCCTGGTAGTCTGGGCAGCAAGTATATCTACGACCAATAAAAGCGGTTTTATTTTCAAGTTTTGGTTATGTAGGGATTTTGTTTGATTCGTTGGAAGATTTCATCATGAGCTGACATCAGTTAGAGAACCACTGGATAATCTGGGAGTACTGAATAGCTGTTTCGTCCTAATTTGAGACCACCCACCATAGAAGGGTTCGAATCCAGGAACTTCTGGTCACCCTATGTCACGAATCGGCAGAAGTTAGAATTCATGGGCCGTTGGGTAAGGTCCCAGTGGACTAATGGTCTACCAGCTCCCTAGCCTTTTGGCCAGAATGTCTTGGGTTCGAACCTTGGTAGCTGCATACTGATGAAGAGTGCCAAACTAGGGCGAAATACCTGTCCAGTACTCCATGTTGGTCTTCCAAAGGTTCTCTAACCAGTGTCAGCTCCTGATGAAATCCATCGACCAGTCAAACTTAACTCCTACAAGAACCAATAGTTGAAAAGACATTCTACCAATAGATGGTTATTAGTATCTCTGTGGTATTTTAATATCTCAGTTATCAGTGTCAAGAATGAAGTTGCACTTAAACAAAATAATAAAAGTTTTAAAGATGACTAGACACCATGTAGTTAATCGATAATAAAGACTGTGGTAGTAGAAAATTGGCATTTCTTATTCCAAACTACTTATACGTTTCATATTACATATTAAGGTAAGCTAATCTTTAGGGAGTCATTCAGCCGGTTTTCATAATGAAATAACCTTAATGAACCTTCTGAAGTAAAGTAGTTTACAATGGGTGGTAAATATCATTTCTAGCTACTTACCTATACATCACTTGGTATAATATCCTACTAAATTACCAACTGCATGTTTGATTTATGTTATGATTTTGACAGTTACAGAACATAAATGTTATCCAATATAATGCAAGGCTCGATGATTCTTTTCGTCTAAATTCTAATTTAAAATGATAATAATACTCTGACGTATAATCCAGTCCAGCACAGTTAAGAATATCATTGGTGATAGCATTGGATAACCTTGTCTTAATCCTGTCTTCACTTTGGACGTCTCAATGAGATTATCTTTGTGGATTACCTGATACGTTCTACTGTCATATAGTTACTGAATGAGGATGATAAAAATTTGGGGAACTGCACGCCATAGTGTTGAAAACTTTTCCAAGTTACCTCGTGGTCAGTACTATTGAAAGCCTTTCCCAAATTGATGAAGTGAGGTAGAGATTTGACTACCATTCTATGTTATACTGGATGATGATGATGCGTTGAGCGGCAATTCCATCATCATATGATTCGCCTTTCCTGAATCCAGCTTGTTATGGGCTGAAGAAGTTCTGCATTCAGTGCAGATTTCATTCTCTCCAGGATGATGTGACTTAGTATTTTGTTAGGCGTGGACAAGAGCATCATTCCACTCCAGTTCTTGCAGTGGTATAAGTCGCCATTCTTCGGTAGTTTGACAAAGTGTCCTTTCTTGCTATCAGTAGGCACCTTTCCTTCCTTATAAACTTTCTGCAATAATGAGATCAGCATATCTGCTGTAGTCTCTGCGTCCCATTTTTAGTGCTTCAGGGGGAATTCCTTCTGGTGCTGCTATAATCCCACTTTGGAGCAAGCTAATCAAGTTATGAATGAAGTAGACAGTCTTTCAGACGGAAGTGGATTCGATTTTCTAATGAAACAGCCTTCATTAAATTTCTGAAGTAAACTTTTCGTACAATGTCTGGTAAATACCATTTTTAGCCAATTATCTCTATGGCACTTGGCATAATGCACTACTAAATTGCCGACTGTATGTTTGATTTAAATTATGATTTTGAGAGTTATAAAACATAAATATTATCCATTATATTAGAAGGTTGTATGATTCTTTCCGTTTAAATTCAAATCTAGAAGAATAACCGATTCGAAAATCCCTCCATGAGCACTCTGTTTATAATTATTTTATATTATTTTTTCTTGTTCCCTTGGATTCCAAGTGACGAATAGGGCTTCAACGGCACATCTCAATTTTGTCCTGTTTTGTTTGGTCCTCTTCACCTGACTTCACGATTGCTCATAGTCGCTCACCCACTCCACCTTGTACGATCTTCTCCACGCAAACCTAGGACTGATGACCAACTCGTCGTTACCCATTCAGGTTCCACTTGAGCAATGTCTTACACTGCGTGCGGAAGGTCTCTTCAATGTGTGTCCAATACATGTCCATATTCTTTGGCATTTTTGTTGAGGAAAACGTTCTTGGTTGGTTTGTTCATTACCAGGGTTTCTTGCTGTTAATTCTTTCTGTCCATGTGCAGTTCAATATGAAACCAGATATAGCAGATGTTGACAAAGTCTAAAGTAGCCTGTTCAAAATTCTTTTCGTCACGCTCACTTTAAATGAAGAAGTGACTGACTTAATACTGGTGTTGAAAATCCGAATTTTCTTGTCTATGCTACCTGAGTGGAGAAGATTTTAAGAGTGATGCAGGTGTGTCTTATCTTTTTGCGATTCTGTCAACGCGGATGGTCTCATCCGTGTTGTCGCCTACAGTTTAAACGGTGGTGCCTATATGAGTTGGGGAAGTAACCTCTTTCTAATTTATTCCGTTGATGGTGTCTAGTGCTGATTGTTGTCGATTGGTTGGTTATTTTAATCACCTTCGTCTTCTCTAAGTTTACTGGAACTCCTGACTTCCTTGACTGTTGCTTCTGACAGTGTGTTGATTTTCGACTGTAAGTCTTCGAGCCTGTGTGATATTAGAAATAATGTTGGTGTAATTTTAATGATACTGTGTTGTTTTACAATGGAGATTTTGCGTCAGTGAATTCAAGATTACGCTGTGAAATGGCTGGTTGACCTTGGATTGTCTGCAGGGGAACTCATTTTCTCCTGTTTGATTCGTGCATAGTGGAGTTCAGATTTCATCCTGTAAGGAAACTTTTTTCTTGTTCTTAGTTAATTTGTACGTGTATTTGGTCATTTAATTTCTTTTTGTACAGTACGTATTTTATTCCTGAAAAACGTTAAGTCTGTATAGATATCCGATTGTATAATATAATAATAATAATAAGTATTGTTTCCTGTGGTTCCTAGATGAACATAGAGCTCCAGACGGACGTCTCGATTGCGTTCGGTTCTCCACCAACGTTTCCATCACCTAGCTCTACGTCTGCCTACATGCTTTCATCTCTACTTGGTATCACCTCCTACATTTCACCCTCGCACTGATGACCAAATAGCCGCTTCCTGTTAAGGTTCCACTCGAGTGAGGACCTGGCGTGTGATGCCACTTGATGATGGTTTGTTTTCTCAGAGTATGGCCAATCCACCTCCATTTCTTCCTGCATATTTGTTGCACAATAGGTTCCTGATTGGTTTGCTCCCACAGATCCTACCTTGTTGCTGATCTTTTGTGGTCGGCCATCTGATCTTGTGTGGTATTGAGTGAAGACAACTGTTGGTGAAGGTCTGTAGTCTGTTTGACGTGTCAAGTTTGTTATCACACTGAATTTGAAAATCCGGATCTCATTTTTCTTGCTATTGATTTCCACACAGACTTGAAAGTGATGAAAGCTTGCTTGCCTTGTTTTCCTGATGACATTCGCTTTTTTGATATCCTCGTCAATTTCGTCCGCCTGTAGTTGAAACGATGCTTCCCAGGTTGGTCGGTCGGTAGATGAAGGAGGTTGCTTCTTTCAGATTTCACCCATTTATGCTGGCTGACTGTTGCCTGTTAACTATTCTGCTGTTGTTGTTGCTGTTGGCCAGGAATCTTCATTATGTCTGTTTTTTTATGTTCACCTGAAGGCCTATCTTCTCTGGATGCTTCTTCTTCTTCTGAGAACTTGTTGCTTTTCAGACATAAATCATCGGCGAAGTCCAGATTCTCCTAGTCATTTGTGTGGGTCCGTTTTATTCCTGCCTCCTCGTTGCCCTCTGTCTGCCACATTATCCAGTCTACCGCAATCAGGAAAATCAGTGGAGATAGTAGGCAGCCAGCCAGTCTTGTCTTACTCTCGTCTTCACTTCGAAGGATTCCATGAGTTTCTCGTTGTGGATTACTTTGCATGCAGAATTGTCGTACAATTGTTTGTTGAGATGTTTAGTTTTTGGAATATAATAATAATAATAATAATTACGGCATATATATTCCTGTATATCTAGGAACACATCACTTATACATGCGTGGAAAGGTATTATTTAAATTACATAAATTTGGTTTATGGTGAAATTACATGGTTGCTGTCTTTTTGTCCTTAAGGGAACCATCTATTAACTAGTCATGCAATGGATCGCACTAAGAAATAAAAAAATATTATCTTCGCATCAACAAAAAGAAACCTAAGTATGTGTTGTCTGAATTACAATACTCGCCAACCATTTTTTTATTTTTGATTTACAGCTTGGTTCCACACTGTATTTTTGGTACAAGTATGGAATTTTCAGCATGGATATCGGTAGCCCAAATTTTGCAGGCCGACCATAGATATCGAGTGTGCGCTGGCGTGGGCTCGAACCCCGGACCGTGTGCATGGTCGGCGAGAGTCCTAACCACTGTGCCACCATGTATGTGTAATCCGAGTCTAACTTTCAAGAGACCCACTCTTTAACCCAACTAAGTCTGAATAGAGTAAGAACAACATTGTGGTTTGTGCAGAATAACAAGATGGTACCATCATTGCTTATGTTGTTGGCTTCGCATCAGCTCAGATGCTTAGCGCCTAAATGGATTATGAGGTTCATGTACAGAAAAATTTTAACATACTTGCAAATTCTTTTTCATGATGTCAATTGACAGAAATTTCCGCAATTAGTGAACAGTGTTCAGAAAATTGCGCTTATATAGTTTATACATAGCCAGTTCAAGTTTAAACAAAATAAATGTATGCATACAATGATAAAAGAGTTACGTAATAAAGACGGGAGATGTGTAAGATGCTGAGTGACTAATGAATTAGGTAACAATGTACTGAGTTCAACTCAAATCACGGAAACAAGAGACAAGCAAAATCACACTATATCAAAGCGGGGCGGGGTGAGGTTAAAGCCGAAGATTACGTAATCAGATGAGAGGATAAAGACATCCGGTTACCAGGGCTAGGAAATACTAATAACTGCTTCTTTCTGAACACACATTAATCTGGTTTCAAGCGTTTGATAGAAATTGCTTCGGTAAACTTGAGGAGAATGGAACTCCTTTGTCTATTGATAATTTTAAGTGATCTCGCGATTTCCACCTCATGACCCATATCGATGAGAAATCTGGCAACAACGCTATTATAAGAGTTTGTTTCCTTGAAACGTAGGCTTTTCGGCACATGTTCAGAAAATCGAAGGTGTGCCCTTCTTTTTGTCCTCCTAGTGTAACTTGTCTTTATTATGTAACTCCCTTATCATTATATGCAAACATTTATTTTGTTTATACTTGAACTGCTTTTGTAAAAAGTATATAAGCGCAATTTTCTGAGCACTGTTCACTAATTGCGGAAATTTCTGTCAACTGACATCATGAAAAGAATTTGCAAGTATGTTAAAATTTTTCTGTACATGAACTTAATAATAATTTATTTAGGCTGTAAGCAGCTGATGAGAAGTCAACGAAATAATAATAATAATAACAGCTTTATTCCAAACAGTATTTGTGGTACAGGTATGGAATTTTCAGCGTGCATTACAGTATATTGCATCTAATTACCTCATATATTATATAAGATTTTTAAAAATCAAAGATAAATAAATAAAAATAAAATAAATTAGTTATAAATAAATAAATATTAAAAATTAAGAAAAAAAAAGCAATGATGGTACCATCTTGTTATTCTGCACAAACCATAATGTTGTTCTTGCTTTATTCGAATTCATCAAGGGGATTAAATGCATGAAATAACTAGGTTTACGAGTGTATAATAAGCTTGTAAAGGAGAGAAGGTTAGACGTGGAAGTGAAAACCACACGTTGTATAAAAATAACTCCACAACTGAAACTCTATATTGCACGGGAACTCAGGGAATGAAAATCAAAACCCCACCAGCATTTACTTCATTCACAAAGACTACAATCCCATGCTTTAAAATGTTAACAAATATCTTATCAGGTAACAAGAACTTCCTTTCTGTAATGGTGTAACTCTCATTTTGAATGCATTCACTGTTAATATAAAGATGACCAGTAGTTCAGCGAAGAGTCTCTTTTCGGCAAATTCATTTTCACAGCTGTACAATCGCAAATAATAAGTATGGTTATTTCGTGTGTTTGTGTGTACATTTAAATTGATCAAACAAAAACACAATTAGTAAGTTTTTCGTGGAGTCCCGTAATACAAAAAGCGTTCAAAGGAATCGGATGTTGATATAAGAGGGTAGTAAAAAAAGTGATGAGTTATCACAAATGTGTGTTACAGAAGAGTTACGTAATGACATGGACAGTTTAATGAAGGAGTTGGGCTCAGGGTGTACATGGAAACAAAATAAAATACGGAATTATGTAAGAGTTTTAAGTAGTATGAAATAACAACCAAACAAACAAAATTTAAGTCAGATCAACAGAGTTGTTACCATGACAGTAGAAGTGGTTGAAAAATTTTTTGTATGCATAGTTCTGGTTCTTCTAACTGAATGGTTAAGGCTTCTGCAATGCAGGTTGTTCTTCACTTTGTAGATTAATTCGAAGGAGGTGTTTGTTGAAATGGAATGATCAGTGGTGACGAGGTGTTCGATTATTGCACTCCTTATACGACCACTACTTCCTTTCTGCAGCCGCGCTAGATGCTGTTCTTTGGCCTTTTTTGACAGGATGCACATCGAACGGCCGATGCATCTAGCTGGCATCACAGCAACCGGTGAACTGATAAATACCCATGGAAGTGGTTAGGTGTGAGATCTTGTTCTTCGGGCTTCTGAATTTCAGCGGGAGACTAGAGAACATTACTCTTAGTGTTGCCACGAAGAAAGTTCTTCTTGAAAAAGTGGTGAGTAGGTCACCTTTGAAGTTGAGATCCATATAAAATATCTTTTTTTGACACGGAAGACGTCTCTTGTTTGCTTTCGAATTTTCTATTTGATGTTTTTGTCCATGGATCTCGGTAGATATCCGTTTTGTGTTAAACATTAATTTCGTATCTGTATCCAATCTATTCACGCATTACCTTATTCCCTCATACACACTGTTATGCTTCATTAAATATCTATGTAAACACGTTTATAAATTATACAACTAGCATGTACTGTGAAGATTTACGAATTAACTTTGATTATTTGTTTAAACAAGTTGTATTACGCGTGCACGCGTGTGTGCATATGTGTAGATTGTACATTGAACATTGTACCATTCATTGTACATTGAACTTTAATGTGAATAAACTTTAAATTAAATTCTTTACTACAAATACAAAAATAAATCAGTTTTATTATTAACTAACTAACTAACCTTAATTTAATTAATTATATAAGAATATAATAATGTATAAAAATGAAAAATACTCAGCTTGTTTATTTGTTTCATTTCAACACCTACATACTTCACCTTAACTGTTATGGCATATTGAAACATTTTATGCACAGTTTATTCTGTAAAAGGTAAATCTTAGCAAAACACGAAATGTAAAAGAAAAGAGAAAATATGCAATCAATGATTCATGGTGTGTTAATCTGATGAAGTATTAAGGTCATGGAAGTTCATCCTACATTTTGTTAATCATATTGGCATTAGTTCTACTAGCAGTAGTGGTTCCTGTTGTTATTGTTGTTGCTGTTGATGTTGTCTTATGATAAACTCTTCACCCAATTTTTTTTATATTTCTTAATGTCAGATTCTTTTCTACTACATTAGAATTATAATCATGTAATTTAATTTATATATTTGTATTTGTAAGACGAAAGTTAAATAAATAAAGATGTATAGTTTTAGAAGATGGTTTGTAGGGATTGGATTTATTTTCAAGTTTCACCGTGGATTGATGTCAGCTGGAGAACCATTGAAAACCAGTAGGGATTTCTGACCAGCTGTTTCATCGCGTAAGTTTGGGGCTCATCGTCACTGAGTACCTACTAGTGTGCAAACCGAGGACTTTCTGGTTACAAGTCAGACCCGTAGACTATCAAGTTACTCGTGAAAATTAATCTGGTGCTCCCTAATAACTGGCTACACGACAGAGTTTCCTCGAAATCAAGTGAGAAATTATGACTAGTGGAGTTCATCCACTCCTTGCGGGAGAGAGGAAAATTACTCTCCAGAGATGACATTGACTGGTGCCAGTAACCTTAAAATCATGAATCAGTGGAAGTTGGAATTCATGAACTAGCCAATAAGTCATATTAATACTAAACTGAATGTGCCTAACCCTCTTCTCCTCTAAAAATATCAGTATTCACCTTTCGTACTGATATTAGATGAATAGAAGACAATCTAGTGTGTCGGTGGCAAAGCGTTAGAATGTACCCCCAACCACGCAGGTGGCCTAGGGTTCGATTCCCGGCCGACACACTCCTTAACCTCGCTAAGCCAGTATTAAGACTGGTAAAGAAGGAAGGTTGGGCATGGTGCTAGCTGCTCTTATTTCGTAAACATAAACACCACTGCTAATGAAACTTAAAGCGTCTAACTTAAAGCCCCCTATGTTCCGCTAGGTACGTAAAGGAATAAAACGAAAATCAAGAAAGCAAGCCTATAAATCGGGTAGTATCATCTGATTGGGCTCTCTGACATGAGTCAAAACGGGTACACCGCTGATGAGCTCAGCGAACCCCAAACGAACAAAACAGCTGTCCGCGGATTCAGGAATCCTCGATCTGGCTAGCTGGCTAGTGAATACTTCTGATTGATATAAGTGGTATGCAACTATGCATCTCAAATAGTCATTAGTATATAGTTCTATGCAAAAAATTATGTAATTTTATGAATCTCACAACGGATTTTTATCAGTTAGAGAACCACTGAAAATCAGCTGGGAGTACTGGACAGCTGTTTCACCCTAGCCTGGGACTCATTTGCAATACTCACCTACCATTAAGGGTTCTAAACCAAGACCTTCTGGTTACAAGCCAAGCTCATATACCACTCTAACGTTTACCAATTCGGGATTTTAGCGCGACCACTAACCAATGTCAACGACAGGAAAATCCATTCTCACACTTGACCGGTTGTACCTCACTGGTCACGACTTCTCACTGGAACTTCAGGAAACTACATCCTGTACCATGTCACTAGCGCGCATCAGATTTAATTTTCTATAGTTGGTTTTTAAGGATCAGTTTTATTTTTACGAGTTCATCACGGATTGATGTCAGTTGGAGAACCAATGAAAAGCAGCAAGGAGTGCTGCCAGACAGCTGTTTCATCCCACTAGTTTTGCGAATCATCGGCAGTACGCAGTGGTTCTCTAACTGATATCAATCCGTGGTTAAACTTTTGAACAAATAAATTTAATCCCTAAAAACCAACTCTTGAAAATTATGTAATTGTAGTTTACAAATTACTTCCCATCTTTATGTGTATCTATCTCTATACACACACGTACATACACACATACATTCACACACCTGTTTACTAATAAGCGTGCCTATTATGAACACGAGAAGCAGTTGAATAGAACACAGACTACCGCCTAGAATTCGATACTTTTCACACGATAAAATTAAAATGAACACTGACTTAACAATCCTGCATCTTTTGTAGATAATAAACACAATATGACGAGCGGGGGGGCGCTGGGGTATAAAAAAACGACTAGTTAACATACTAATTAATAATAAGCAACCTGCGTGATACGCACACATACACACACGCGCGCACAGAGAGAAAACTCCCAGTGTAGGTAAAAGTTTGTGCTGTTCAATTGAAAATCCCATTGTATAAAAAGTTAATGGTGAAAAAACTGTTTGATTCCAATTACTAACTACGAGAAAAATTTACATTCCTATAAGGTGTAATTTTACGACTTCATTTTTTTCTACAAACTTCATTTTATAGTCAGAAGTTTTCTTATTCTATTGTAATAGGGATTGTAAAAGAATTCGGACTGTGTGAGAAAATGTAGAATTTCATTGTTGAAATTGTTTGAAAGACAAGTCGGTGTTTACTAGATTTATCAAGATACACATGACAAAGAAAGCAGAAAAGAACTACTCACTATCCGTAAACAAGAAGCTTTATTATATATACGACTGCAATTCAAGGACGAAATACCAAGCTATATAATTATGAAGAAATTAATAAAATCAGTTCCAAGAACTTTAAATGTGGGCGAAATATACGTCCATTTCTCTACACTACCGATGGTGATTCCTCGATTGAAAGATGAAGTACCTAGACTAGCCACTTCCAATTGTATCTACCAGTTCAACTGCACCTCTGGTGAAGCGAGTTATATCGGCCGTGGCTCTAGGAACTTGATTATTTGTTCTTGCTCGGGAACATCTCCCACTATGGCTAAGTAGAGGTGTAGTGAAAACCATTAACAGTTCAATATTGAACCATCTGGTGCGAACCGGCCGGCCACAAAGCCAGCGTAGAAAAATCCTTCTTTATCGTCTACTGGGTACTAAATAAATTGCCAAAAACCTCCAGGTACCGCATGCTTCAAACAGCAGAGGCTATTGTGATTCGCGTGAAACAACCAGTGCTTTGAGTGCCATCAAAGCAAGTTCAGTCATTACTACTGCTCTGGCTGGCCTTCAGTGGAGACTATAAATTCATGAATTTGTATTATTATCTTTCCTAATTTTTCTGACATTCAGTTTATTGTTATTTTGATGCCAATAAACTGTAATCCATTCATATTATTAGTATTGATTCGATGTTATTTAAACATTAATGGCGTTCATAGCACTGAGTCATTCACTATTATGTTTATATATATATATATATATATATATATAATTGTAGAGCCTGATGATGAAGTTATTGAAAAGCGTATTCTTTGTTCAGTCTCCATTCTTTGTCAAATTTTAGTGGGCATTTTTAATCAGTTAACGAAACAGTCGTAATTCTCAGGAGTTTGTTTGTGGGGACTCACTTTCTTTCAAGTTTTGATCACGGATTGATATCAATTAGAGAACCATTGAAAAAGCCAATAGGGTTACCGGTTTGGTACTCTTCGCTGGTTAGAACCCAGGACTTTCTGATTACAAAACAAGCTCCTAGACCATTCAGTCGTTAGTACCTAACTAACTTACTGGCCAGTTCATGAATTCTAACTTCCACTGATTTGTGATTTTAGGGTGTCTGGCATCGGCTAATGTCATCTGTGGTGCGTATTTTTCCTCACTTCTGATCAGGTAGATCACCAGTCACGAATTATCACTAGAACAGTGTCTGAATGGACTATGAGATCGTCTTGTAAAGGGGATATCGTAGGTTCGAAGCCTGGCGCTGAATGCATACTGATGATGAGTCCTGAACTAGGACAACGAAATAGCTGTCTAGTACTCCCTGCTTGTTTTCAATGGTTCTTCAACTGATATCAATACGTTATCAAACTTAAATTATAATCTTATCTAAGCAGTTTGGAACATTTCTACTGGAGACAAAGTGTTCAACTAGGGGAGGGGATAACCAACAGCGAACTCAAGAAATTGTCAGGCAAAAATATACAGAAGACATCGGAAATGGATCGGACATACACCAATGATACGTTTAAGTGAACTGAGCGTCCCAGATTGGTACAGAGAAGATTTTGTGAAGTCTTTGTGCAAGTTTCTGGGCAATCATATAAGCAACGAAACAGATGTCGAAAAAGAGAATGAAGTACAGGTGTACTGCTGAAGCCCTATGTTCCACACGAAACACAAGAAACAAATAATAGTAATAATTTAGAAAATTATTAGCCAGTAATAGTTCGATATGATAGAGAAGATTTGTAGCTCAGGGGAATGATTTTGATGTGGTTTTGTTCTCTGAGCTGGATGGTTAGTTTGCGAAGCTTTCATCACCCTACTGGGTGACATCTTCAGCGCATACTTCAATCACTTGAAGTGAGCTTTTAGATTTCTCCACGAGTTTATTAATCATCTCTCCTGGTCGGTGACCACCTTGGACGTGATTGGTTGTTTATGTGTGTTTTCACACCCTCTAGGTAGCTACTTGTATTGGAACTGACTGTTTCTTTGACTTGAAATTTGACCCTTTGTGTGTGAAGTTTCTTTCTTATTGGTTGAGAAATTTTGTCTATCTCGATGTGTCTATTGGTTGATGATTCACTGGAATGCCAGGCTGGTTTCTAAAAATTCTCTAGCATTCTTGTTATTTCCTTTGTCTAATATTTGAACGTTGTCCCAGTCGAATTGATGTCCGTGGTTATCTGTGTGTAGTGATATGAACGAGGGAGTGGATATCATGTCTTTTGACGGCTAGCTTATGTTCGTGGATACAAAGACGAAGAGCAGGGTCGTCCACTTTGGCCAATGTAGTGTTTTTCGCAGTTGTTACAGTTTATTTTCTAGATGATGTTGGTTTTATCTTCTTTCGCTCGCTGTTGAGTCTTTTGGTTGACATAGAATTGAATGGAGCGACTTTGTTGGTTTGTGTACGACGTCAATTCCTAAAGGTTTGAAGAGTCTTGTAGTGATTTCTAAGATATCCTTTATGTATGGTAAGGCGATTTTCTTTGTGCTTTCCTTGGTTGCTTTTGCTTTGGTAGGTTGGCTTGGGGGCATATGTCTCTTGATGAAGTTCCGTGGATATCCATTCTTTTGGAAGACTGGCGTCCATGAGATATTTTTCTTCAATTTTCTTTAAGGTGGATCCTTGCTCTCTTGAATAGTGTTTGTATGCATTTCCTTTTGTGTGTTATTGGGCTGTTGCTGTTGTAATTCAGTATTTGGTCTGTGTGAGTTGATTTCCTATAAACTTGTGTTTCTAACTCCCCTGTGGTTGTTCTCTTGACTAAGACGTCCAAAAATGGTATTTTGTTCTCGGATTCCTCTTCTCTTGTGAATTTGATGTCGTTGAAGACGTCGTCTTCGTATCCACGAACATAAGCTAGCCGTCAAAAGACATGATATCCACTCCCTCGTTCATATCACTACACACAGATAACCACGGACATCAATTCGACTGGGACAACGTTCAAATATTAGACAAAGGAAATAACAAGAATGCTAGAGAATTTTTAGAAACCAGCCTGGCATTCCAGTGAATCATCAACCAATAGACACATCGAGATAGACAAAATTTCTCAACCAATAAGAAAGAAACTTCACACACAAAGGGTCAAATTTCAAGTCAAAGAAACAGTCAGTTCCAATACAAGTAGCTACCTAGAGGGTGTGAAAACACACATAAACAACCAATCACGTCCAAGGTGGTCACCGACCAGGAGAGATGATTAATAAACTCGTGGAGAAATCTAAAAGCTCACTTCAAGTGATTGAAGTATGCGCTGAAGATGTCACCCAGTAGGGTGATGAAAGCTTCGCAAACTAACCATCCAGCTCAGAGAACAAAACCACATCAAAAACTAATAGTTCGAGACTAAACAGTCTAAATTGCCAGAAATGTGTGACTCAGGTTCGAACCCATGTGTTGTAGTATGAGTTTTGAACACATATAAAGCCATTGTTTATGTGTTTTGACAAGTAAAGTTAAATCGCAAGGCTTTCCTTATCCTTCCTCATAGACAACATCCACAACATTGACTTCATTGTGGAGATAAAGATAACATCAAATAATTAATAAATATTTTTGCCATTTGACAGTCTCCTCGACGTATGCCTGATATATCTCCATTTTCTCTTACATATTTGTTGAGCGATAGGCTGATTGGTTGGTTCGCTACCATAGTTTCTTGTTGCTTATTCTCTCTGGCCATTTGATCTTCAGCGTGTATATGGTAAAGGCACCTGTTGACGAAATTCTGCAATCTGTTAGAAATCCTTTTCGTGACTGACACGCAGTGCACGTTTCTGACCCGGAGAGAAGAAACGACTTTACATTGGTGTTGAAAATGTGAATCTTGTTCATTATGCTGAGTTAGTGCAGAAGATTTTCAAACTGGTTTCAGGTCGATGAAGGCGTATCTTGCCTTTCCAATTCTGGCTGGCTAGCTTTGACATTTTCATCCTTTCCGACTGTCTGTAGTTGAAACAATGATTCCTAGATAAGTGAAGGAAGAGACCTCTGTTAACTCTCTCCCGTTGATGGTGACTAGTGCTGGTTGTAGTTGTTGTTGTTGTGGTCCGTTGGTTATCTTCACCACCCCCATCTTCTCTATGTTCACCTGCCACTTTGTTGGTTTCGCCTTCATTTCTTCCAGTTTGTGTTACATTAGACATATATCATCCACATGCGAAATCCAAACCTTCCAGAGTCTTCTTAACGGTCGTCCATTTTACTCCCGTCTCCTCACTCCCTAACAGTCTGACGCATAATCCAGCCCACCACAATTAAGAATATCATCGGTGATAATAGGCAGGCAGCCAGCTTTTCCTAGTCCTGTATGCGCTTCAGGCGCATTGCTGAGTTTCACGTTGTGGATCATCACACACATACCATTGTCATATAGCCAGCTGTACATTGAGGTTCATAAACACTTGAGGTACGCCGTAGTGTTGAAGTAATTTCCAAATTAATTCTTGGCCTACAGTGTCTGACGAAGGTCTTTTCGAAGTCAATGAAGTTGAGGTGGGGAGGAGTCTGACAGCCATTTTATACTTTGTTCGATGACGATGAGTAGAGTTACAATTTGATCAGCACATGATTTGCCTTCCCTAAATCCAGCCACCTTGTTCCGGTGTTTGGTGGATTTCTGTATCCCGTGCATCCTTTATTCTCTCCTGGATGATGAGACTTAGTATTTTACTTGTTGTGGACAAGAGTATTATTCCACGTCAGTTCTTGCAGAGAGGGGCCTAAGTCCCTCTTCTTTTGTAGCCTGACAAGGCAGCCTTCTAATCGGTAAGTACCTTTCCTCCCTTGCAAACCTTCTGCAGTAATGGCGTGAGGACATCTGCTGTAATCTCTGGGTCCATTTTCAGTGCTTTGAGGGAAATGCCATCTAGTTCTGCTGGCTTCCCGACAGGACTTGAGTAGCTTGATCGCATTCAGAATTCCAGCTCTTTTGAAGAATTGGTGTTCACTGGCAGGCAGTTCTGTGCTCTTGGTGGTGGTGTTATTTCTGGGCGAGTTGGGCAGGTGGTGGTCGATTCAAGAGTCCCTTGAAACGATCAGCCCATTGTTTTATTTGTTTCTCCTCCTTTGTCATCAGGTTCCTTGAGCGTCTTTTATTGGTTTATTCATCTGAGTTGATCTCTTCCTAAATAGAGACCTAATTTTCTGATATAATATCCTTAGGTCTCTGTAACCTGTAGCTTGCCTGATCTGCTTCAGTTGCCGTCAGTCAGTGTGTCGTAAAATTGTCTTTGTCTTCCTTAACACTCTTCTTCACTTCTTTATTCAATGCAGTGTACACTTAATTCAGCTTCTCCTGCCTTCTCTTGTCCATCTTTACATTGAGTCATCTTCACTTTCCCCATACACCTCTCCTCGATTAGCTTCCAGGTATCCGTTGACAGCCATTCCCTATCTTGTCTCTTCCTTCTTCCTAGAACATTTATACACGTTTCCTTGAACAACAGCAACCTTCAAAGAGTTCCAATGTTCTTCCACACAGGTTTCCTCAGTGATGCCACGTAGTATGCCCGACTTGGCTCTGGTCTGATCTGTAGCGAAGGCATCGCTTGTAGTTTTGTTCTTTAGTTTCTGAATGTTGAACTGGAATTACATTTGTTTTAATGGATTTCAACTTCACCTTGAAGGTTCCTCGAACTAGATGATGGTCCTAGCCCACATCTACTCCCCTTCTCCACTTTGTATACAGCAGGTTGCGTCTCCAATAAAATTCTGACGAAAAGTACACTCTGTTTAAAGTGTTTAACAAAAGTAGGCTAATATATGTAAGTGTGAAGTCGAATCTTAAGGACAGCTCATACGAATGGAGAGCATTTACATTGATAATCTTGTTATGTGAAAATTTCCCTTACACGATTTTGTCATCACATAAAATATTTGCCTGCCAAATAAGGTAGTGTAGAGTTTTTATACTTAAGCATCCAAGTATGTAGTCTTCTATAGTTGCTTCTAGTTCCACCTGCCTGATGAGATGCAACAAGGAGAGAGTTGTGTACAGATAGGATGTTCAGGGACCAAAGAGACAATATTTGCTTATTTCTTCCATTTGTCTATTATTATTATTGTTCCCTTGGGTTCCTAGTGGAATATAAGGCTTCAACTGCACGTCTCCATTTGC
Organism: Trichobilharzia regenti; assembly: GCA_944472135.2. Lineage (NCBI taxonomy): Eukaryota > Metazoa > Platyhelminthes > Trematoda > Strigeidida > Schistosomatidae > Trichobilharzia > Trichobilharzia regenti. Next base: position 107,381,776 of record OX235265.1, on the reverse strand, counting down.
TTCTGTCTTCTCCTGTACTTTTCACCTCCATCCATATTAGTCCATACTGTTTCAACTCCTCTCCACACGATCTCCATGTCACCATTGCACTGACGTTCCACTCGCCGCTTCCCTTTCGGCCTGGCTCCACTCAAGCAATGGCCTGACGCGCGATGTCACCCAGCGGTCTCCTCAGCCACGAGTGTCCAATCCATCTCCACTTTCTCCTGCATATTTGTTATGCAATTGGCTTGTTCTTGTTTTGTTTGTTTCTTCCCATAGTTTCTTGTTGGTGATTCTTTCCGGCCCGGCCATCTATCTGATCTTCAGTATAGATCCAGCGAAGACAGTTGCTGGTTGATAAAGGTTTGCAACAGGCTGTTGGAAATATTCTTTGTGACCCGCCATTTGTCTGTCTACAACAGCATGAACGAGTTGGTTCAGAGACGTCCTACTGCCCAAACTGATGGCTTAGTGTCCTTCATAACACAGCAAAGTCTTTCTTAAGGAGTGAGGGAAAGATAAAGGGCAAGCGGTAAAGAAGAATAGACAGAATTCAAGAATTAACAAACTAAGATAGTAGAGATTGACTGATACCAGATTGTCCTGATTTCCTGACGTAGAATATTAAACGAAATATCTTTCTGGAAACTAACACGATGTGGGAAGACCAGGAAAGATGAGAGGAAATACCAAGTCCAAGGTATTTAGCACTCATTTTAGTTTCAACCTCTGTGACATATACGACAGTGGAATTATGTCTAACTCATGTAATTCACGCTTGTTTCTGGAAGTGAAATTAACAGTCTAACACATTTGGGGGGATTCACCTTATGACCATTTGACAAGGACCAGTGACCGAATTCTGACAAACAGTTATTCATTTTGCAACAGTCTAACTGAGAGGTAACTGCTGGCACAGAAACCGTCAGATCATCAGAATACTTAAAAAAAATAGGCTTCATTAGAACAGAGCAAGTCTCAGAAGAAGAAAGAACACTTTCTTGAGGAATACCAGCTAGATTAATTGTAGCAGTGAAGGACTTTCCATTGTAGACAGTGTACTGTTTCCTATCAGGAAAATGGGAATTTAGCCACTTGGTAATCCAGCAATCTGCATGTGACGCAGCAAGTTTGTTTAACAAAAGAGACCTAGGTAGATGTGTAATTCAGGAAGACCTGCCAAACATATTTGGTACCTTCGTCTAAATTAAAGACAATATTATGATGCCAGGCAACAGTAGTAGCTGCAAAATCTCTCTAACTGACTTACCCTTCCTATCTAGCACTGCACTTCTCACACCAGTATGATTCACTGTATCACACCGATTACTACGCAAGACTCCTAAATTTAATTGCATTCACAACTGTCATATAGTAGCCAAACGTAGATTCAATGTCCACTGTTTCAATATATAAACCCAAAAGAGTCCAACTGATATTTGAAAAAAGGCCATAAATAATTGGAATCATTTAAACAAATGCATTTTATTTTCCATTATGAAAATTTGTTTCAATCTATACATTTGTACAAAAAGAGTAAACAAATAAGTGCGCCTTCTTTGAAAAGTTTAAAAAAAAAACAAAAGGAAATCATCAAATAATAAGGAAGATTTGTAGCTCAGGTGATTTGGTTTGAATTAATTGTGTTCTTTGAGCTGATTGATTTAACTGCGCAGCTAAAACCTGCACTGAAGATGTTGTGTCTAGAAGGATGACGATAGCTTCGCAACTAAATCGATAAACAGCTCGGAAAAAGAACACAAATAAATCGAAAAAATCATCTTAATACAAAATCTAACAACAAGGAAGTTCAAATAAATTAATAAAATCAATAAAAAATAACTCTGACAAAGTTTCAAACATGCTGTACTCTTCTAGATAAAGAAAGCACGAATACGTAGGAGGTTATCCGTACGAGAGTAACTACTCCTCATCTTTTCATGCGATTACAAAAGTATTTACAGATCTTCAAAAGCAGTTAAATAATAAACGTCGTCAGTAATTTTAATATTTTCAGCCTCCTGTTTCAGTAAAGGATAGATATTCTTCAAATACCATGTAAAATCATGACATTTCAATGAATTCGCTATTTGTTTACGTGACTTTAAATCTCCAGCTGGTATTACCCTCGCCTCTGGTGATGCTGTATAAAAATATGCCAAATAATCTTGAGCAAGTGTTGAATTTGTATCATGTAGGAACCAAACAAGAACAGTACGTTTATGATTACGTAAAATGGTGAATTCTTTACCCATTGGGAATGTATATGGATGTTTATCGCGGAAAAGATGTCCAACACGACTGCATGGCACTACTTCAATTTGTCCATGACACATCCATGTACGTAAGGATAATTCAATATTTTCACCACCCCATATATTCATCTCTTCATCATAACCACCATAATGGAAAAAGTCGTCTCTCCATACAGCATAGATTCCACCAGCTAAAGCTGGTGTTTCTCTTGGACGAATTAAACGATATGGATCTATGGATGGCTGTGGTTGACTAGCATTGTATGCATGGTGCCATCTGAAGATTAAATCCCATGAAAAACCGCCAATATAGAAATTTTCTTCAATATTATCATAATCCAGTGTATCTGAACTTGATATAATAACTGGACTGACAATAAAATGTTTAGCACCATCTAAAACAGAAATTAAAAGTGAGAAACGGATGAGAATTCAATAAGAAAACGGTTTGAAATGTTGAATCTAGACTGGACAAAGTGAAATCTTTGTCTCTCCCTTGGCCTAGGTGAATTCTATTCAAAACCCTCCCACCCTTTCTTATCATCCCTCTCCTTAGTACTTTTATGATATTTATTTAAACTCTGATTATCGTTCCATTTGATTTGACCTAATTTATTTATTTATTGAATTGTCTACATATATGCATATACTAACTTTGTTATTCTTATCACCTATATAAGCCTTATTAACAATATTTTGTTATTATTATAATCATCGTTATTAACTTCGTTCAAAACATTTACCACATTATTATTACTATTATTATTATGATTACTATTATTATTTGATCCACTAAATCACCGTCATTGGTTAACATTTTATATATATATTAGTCTATGTAAATTAGAGTAAAGCCTGAAGAAGATCTAATTGAAAACAACAGCACTGTTCGCTTATATGTCTTGTTCTAAAGTGAAATCTGTCTTTAAAATGAGCCCCTTCAAGCTTTCTAAGTACTGTTGTCGCTACCCGGATCTTGGATGAGGAAAGTTGTTCACAAAAGGTATTAGAAAGTAGTCATCCTATATTATCGTTTATAGGACGCTGAAAACTAGATGGCACGATGAAACCTAAGGTACTTGAATTGTGAACGATGACAGACAGTTTCATATTGCGAAGGTAACAGTTAGGGGGAGAGCTCCTTGATTCCTCGAGTAATTTTTGCTGCAATAAGAATAGAATTTGAGGACTGTTATAGATGAACTTTGACTCCATTAGAAAATATATTATCATTTGTTTGTCGATAACACTTCGAGCACAATGTATTGCTAATAATCATAACAAGGCACTCACGTAACTTCTCAGCTTCTTTTATATGATTCCATTATTTCTTATCCTTTTGATTTTGTTGGTAGCCATATTTTCAATATCTCTGATACTGGTGTTATTAATAATATGAATATTGTTCCTTTGGTTTCCGAGTGGAATATAAAGCTTCAACAGTACATCTCCACTTTGTCCTATTTTCTGCGACCCTCCTTTCAGCTGGCTGCATAACTGTCAAAAGTCTCTCATCTCTTCACACGATCTGCTCAATGTCACAATCGGACTCACGCCTAACTCACCATTTCCCAATCGGGTTCCCCTCGACTGACGGCCTGCATTTTGCGTGATTTCGTTCGTCGTTGCCCCAAGTGTGTGCCTGATGTCGGTGTTAGGTGTAGATTTGATGAAGAAAGATTTAGTGATTGATCTGTTCCTATACCTAACCATATTTAATTTAATTGGTGGATGGTGACTGACTAGCAGTGCAATCCATGATGCACATTTCTTCCCATTTGAGACTTGTAAGTTGGATGTACCTGCACTCCGCAGTGAGTGATGATGTACTCACTGAGACTCGAAACCAGGACCCATAGTTTCAATCGCCAAAGCGTTACCCACTAGGCCACTTGGACCACGGGAGCCACCACTTGTGCAACGGGTCATATTAGTTATTTAATTCAATTTTGAAATTTTTCCGTCGATTGATTGGACTGAAGTACTTGGTTTCATTGCACAAGTGGTGGCCCTCGTGACTCTAGGGGATAACGCTTTAGCGTTTGAAACTATGGGCACTGGGTTCGAGCGTCGTTGGGGACATCATCACTCTCCGTGGAGTGCAAGTACATCTGGATGACAAGTCCCAAATAGGATGAAATGTGCATCCTGGATTCCATTGCTACTCACCATACACCAATTAACTTTCAATTAAATTCCCAGACATCGTCGAAGCATCTGCACAAGAGGCCTACATGTCAATCTGAAACCGAGCACTTAGGTCCAATCAATCAACGGGAAAAAATAAAACTGAATTAAATTATATTTTATTTTATAAAACTACAATACTGTTACAGTCAACTGTATGGTTATGCTTTAGTGCATACATTGCGAATTCTGAGTTGGTCAGTTGCTCTATTGAAATATCACTTGACAATTAAGTCAACCTTTATAATCGAATATGATGAACCCCCTTTTTGAGATAATGTTAGCTTTTCAAACGACATTAGTTAGAGAGCTAACGATCAAAGAACGTAGAGGCTCCTTATCTTGAGCATACTGTGACTTGCATTTTCATAACAACTTGAACTGTCCACTTATGATATAATCAGAATTGTAATATGCACAGTTAGTCGAAATTTTTCTGAATTCCTCCAACCCACCCTGGCGTGAAATCAGTTCTTCTAATACTTTGAATTTCATGCCGTCTCATGTCAGATGAGTTATTGTTTTTGAATTGAGATCATGAACTGACATCACACTTAGAGAAGCGATGAAAACTCAGGGGTACTGGACATATCAAATCACTTTCAAACAGGGTGATTGATCAAACAGCTGTCAGTTTGTGATCTAATTGGCTATCGACCGAAAGGCGGTTGTACTGCTCAGTAATCCGCTCCGTCCTCCTCCTTTATGGCTGTGAGTGAGGTCTGGCTATTGAAAGTGGAATGCATGAAAAGCCTGGCTAGCTATCTTTGATTATAGGTGCATGCATTCTCTCTCACGTGTGAAGTGGTATAATAGGGTGAGCAATATTGGGGTGAGGCGTCAGTCGAGTGCAATATAAGTGGGAGGCTGTGAAGCTAGATCGACTGAAATGGTTATAACAAGTGCTGTTTTACACATCCCTTCCTCGACAACAGGCAATGATAGCTAACTGACATAGGACTAATCAGGTTGAAAAAGAGCCAGTAGTGGTCAAACTAAAACATGGCTTCATCAGTCAATAAAATCCACAGCAGTTATTTCAAGCCAGCCAGCCAGCCAGCCAGCCAGTTGTAAACTTGGTTCCTAAATGGTTGGGGTCCTTTGGATGGTAAGAACTAGTGACGGCTAGAGACAACTGGTGATATGGATCGAAGTTGTTCTTAGCGATGGCGTAGATGCATCCACTCCTTATGACTTATGATTTCCAATGAAAATATATTGTTCTTCGTTGCTACTATTCTTTTTGCTTAATATCTCTGTTTATTGTCTGTATTTTGCATTTCTTTTTGCTTTCTCCTCTTGCATTGTGTGTAATATGGAGTTTAGCAACTGGGACTGTTGCACATCTGTGCAAAGATCTATGTTGAAAACAGGCAGATCTACTTGGAACTTAGTCGAACCCCTGTGAACCAAAACTCTGACTTAATCACATGCAGCCGATATTTTGTGTCCAGAAAATAACAGATTTCTACCATTTACTATACTGGACTAATTCACCAATATGAAAATATAACTGATTATCAATATGTCTTCCGTTAGTGATACGGTGATAGAATGATCCCCAACCACGCATGTGATACGACTTTCAATCCCTGGCCAACACAACACACTCTTCTACCTGACTAAGCTAGTCATAAGGCCGGTAAAAAGAGGGAAGGTTGGACATAAGGCTAGCAACCCAACCTCGTAAAACTAAACACTACTGCGACCGAAACTTAAGAGCTCTAGCTTGAAACCCCTTTGTTCCACTCGGAATGTAACGGAAATAAAATACATAATGGTAATAATTAATACGTTCTTTAATTTTCATATAGTTAAGATTTTCATTAATTTAAACCATGCTGGTTATATCGCAGATGTAGAAATACTAAGGGGTGGCAGCAGTATCCCAATACTCGTCTTCTGAATACTTCATCAAGACGTTAAAGGGAAACCAACGCCTAGTTATTATCCGATAAACTTTGATTTTACGAAGCGAAAGATCGATACTTATCGGTTAAGAGGATTTACTACTCCTCTCAGTATGAAACTGTGCATTTAAAACGACTTTATTCCGAGTTAACAGAACTTGCGTAGTTTATTAATCGGTTTTAAGCCCAGATAAAAATGGAAGGTCGAATGTGAAGCTAGCAAACCTATCGGAAAAAATCAATCCATTCGCTACAGAAACTTCAGAGTACAGAAAAGATGTTTGAAGAAACTTATCCTTTATTGGGATCGGAAAGACGAGTTGACGTCGGCTGGTGAAAGCCTTCACGAAGCCAGTCTACCAATATGTCTTCGTTAAATGAAGGCAAAAACAAACCTTGGGACATGAGATTTCTGATGCTGGAAAGGCTGTTCAGGTTTTATAAGAAAAGAAGTTTTAAGAATCTGTGACAGCATGTCAGGTTCTCCACTGGGACTCAAAAGAAAAACGAGGAATTTGGTATTGGTTCGAAGGGTGACATGAAGGAGACCGTGCGCGGAAGACATCAAAGCTGATGGTCATTTGTGGGACCACCTAAAGATGATTGTGGAGAATAGAGTGACATGAAGATGGGCTGCTGAAGCTCTATAGTTTCACTCGGAACCCAATAGAAATAACAACAAACATGTTCAAGGATCACGGATGACTCATTGGTATTTCTGAGTTATAGTCAACTAATTCCTGTAGTTGAACTCACTCAGCAACTTTCCAAAAAGGCAATAATGACTACAGTTTCGCTTCAGACAGTATGCGTGGTGAGATCTGTCTGCTAGCCAAAATTGGTAGACAGGAATTTACGTCAATGTTTACGTCCCAAATCTTGGTTATCAGAAAAAAACAAGAACAAAGCCTAACCTTGGGGAACTCTTCAACCAATCACAGAAGACTTTGCGTGGGCAGATATGATTTGCAGATATGTGTTTTGACCTTCGAAGAAGCGGTCACAAAGAGATGATAGAATAACTTTCATGGAGAAAACAACCAATCAGAGCACGCTGTTTCTCTGCTAACAACAACGAATAATAATGTACATAAAAATATATAAACACCTCTTGATTCCCTCAATAAACGAACTGTTGCCTGGCCCTTGTCTTCTGTTGTTACGTAAACATATATAGGGTGGAACGCAACAGTACCTCTGAAATACACACATGTTTAAATAAACAGACTCTTACATAACGGTTTAGTAATTCCTTGATCTTGTTCTTCTTTGCTTCCTTCGAACTGTTCATTCTGATGTTGATAGTGATTTCGACTTTGTTTTCGTAAATTGATTAACTGAACAACTAGTGGTTCTAACCAATGATCAAGCGTTTCAACATGTGCATCTAAAAATACCAGAATATCACCGCTAGCATTTCGTGCACCATTCATACGTGATTTGATTAAACCCATTCGTTCAGGATTACGTAATATACGAATCTATAATTGTGAAATGGAAAAAATAAATGATTTTTATTAAATATATATATATATATTGAATTGAATTTTCGATTTTCCCGTCGATTGATTGGACCGAAGTGCTCGGTCTCAGGTTGACATGTCGGCTTCTTGTGCAGATGCTTCGACGATGATGTCTGGGCATTTAATTAGTATACAATTAGTGGATGGTGGCTAGCAGTGAAATCCAGGATGCGCATTTCGTCCTATTTGGGACTCGTCATCTGGATGCACCTGCATTTCTCAGTGAGTGATGATGTTCCCACCGAGGCTCGAACCCAGTACCCATAGTTTCAAACGCCAAAGCGTTATCCACTAGACCACTTGGGCCACGAGAGCCACCTCTTGTGCAACGGGTCATATTAATTATTGAATTGAATTTTCGATTTTCCCGTCGATTGATTGGACCGAAGTGCTCGGTCTCAGGTTGACATGTCGGCTTCTTGTGCAGATGGGTTCGAGCCTCGGTGGGAACATCATCACTCACTGAGAAATGCAGGTACATCCAGCTGACGAGTCCCAAATAGGACGAAGTGCGCATCCTGAATTCCACTGCTAGCCACCATCCACTAATTGTATATATATATATAAATCAAGATTTGGAAACATTCATTTCCCGATACGAATGTGGTCTATCAAACAGGATTTAGTGAATTCATTAAATTCACCGTAGAGCTATTCCTCAGGTGGATACTTTATATACAAGGATATAAAATTAAGATAAAATGCACTAAGGTTCAGTTACATCACTTAAATAAACAATTAGTTATCAGAGAGTGAAAAAACCTGAATATACCCAAAATAGTGATGATAATAATAATAGTAATACATTTATGATAATCAACACTGACATCACACACACCAGGCTCTCTCTCTCTCTCGAGTGGAATTAGAATGGGAAGTGGCGACTTAGTCATCTGTGCGAGGTGACATGGAGTGGAGGAGGACATGAGAAGGTAGGAGATGAAAGCATGTGGACAGATGTGAAGCCAGGTGATGAAAACGTTGGCGGAGAATTGAATGCAATGGAGACGTTTGGCTGAAGTCCTATGTTCCTCGAGGAACTAAAGGAGACATTGATAATAATAATGATTTAAGATTCTTAGAGGAATAATTATGCAGTAAGATAATTATGAAATACTTCAACCGAGTAAGATATAAGTTACAAATTAGAGTTTCTACCACACTGGTTGACTGATTGATTGACTGAGCTTCAGAATAGACCTCTACACAGAAGTGTACCATTTCAGGCTGTCACTGGCCATGTAACCCACAAAGGAAGACAAAAGACAATAAAAAGAAGTTCAGAAGAGCTACAGCAGACAGAAATGTGATGGAGAAAGAATAGTAACATGCAGCATCATGAAAATTTATTGGATCTAGAGTAATAAAAAGAGTGAATGCATCTACACTATTCGGATAACTAATTTAGTGTATCCAGTTTATAGCGGACTGAATTCTATCAGTCATATATGCAATGTGGCCAGCATTCTAGATAGCTTGCTATCACGGTAAACTTTGAATTGCTGATATCAGCCAGTTGGCCACCTGAAATGGTGGCCACATTGCGAATCTGACTGATAGAATTCAGTCTGTACTGAACAAAGAAGCAGACACATTACACTAGTTACTAACTAGTGTCCTGTCAAAAGTATCCAATACAGTCCTACAGGAGGTCATTTGCGAGCCCGAAGAGCTCATTGGTAACGTCTCTGGGTGCAGCACTGTTTGACGCTAGTTAGAATTTCAGGAGGGACATCAGTTCCTTCAAGGTTGCAGATACGCCTTGGTGACTGGTGAGTGACGACAGGCACGAAACCTTAGCCCAAGGCTTCCTGCTAGGTACTTCCAACCATCTAATCCCAATGACAACAGTTTTGAGTTATATCATCAATAGTCTCAATCCACTGGTTATTAAATTCTCAAGAGCCCCGTCCAAGCAGTCTAAAAGCTTTATATGTGGATCAAACTAACCGTTAAAGACAGAATACAGAATATGAGTTACTTCAGGACATCCTACATCACTCAGTGGAAGCTGTTGTGAAAGCGTGAAATTGTTGAATTATTATGCAACTGAGAATGTTAATTAAGTACGCAACATTTGTTTGTTATATTATAGTTCTCGTTGACTGATTTTCACTGAACCCGAATACATGGCGTTTGAAACGGTGGGCACTGCACTTGAGTCTGACTGGGGAGACTATTGTAGCGATCAATACTGACTTCTTCTCTTCTAGTATCAGTTCTAAATGGATCAGAAGCTTCGTACAGACTTCACAAAAAACATCTCCAACATACAGTTGGAGAATTTCATCAACATCTGCCTTCATCGCCTTCATATTGAAGATCAAATGGCCGGGAAGAATTAGCGACAAGAAGGTCTGGTAACGAAACAACCAACAATACATTCCTTCACTGTTTAGCTGACCAAAGATTCCTTGGATTACTAACAGTTGCAAACTGTGCCAACCATAGCAAACAGATAGTTATTTGCAAAAAATTCTCAAGTATTATTCAAAAATAAGTATAACATATCTATAAGGCAAATTTACTTGAACGATGCTGTCAGTCAGATATACAAATCAAAAATTAGTTCTCAGTTGCAAAACAAGTACCATACAAGTGAACTACTTCACCGAAATCGGTTGTATGAAGTACCTGAGAATGAAGTGGAATATTCACAACAAAATGGGATCAAAACTTTGGAGCACAAGAATCAAGCACCAGACAATTGCCCCAGATAGTTGACGACCGCAGTGACGTTGATTCACTCAATCAAAACCTCATCATAAAACATTTCATTATCGGTGAATCACACAATCGCGAGCTACCCAGAATGGTGGCCATATTGCCAACTTGACTGATAGAGTTCAGTCTGCATCAAAAAATAGGACTAGACACGTCACACTAGTTATTGGCTAGTGTGCAGTCAACCGCAAAAAGGAGCATTAAAATTAAAGATTAAACGGGAACAAAGGCAAACAGTTAAGGATTAAGTCAACAGGTGATGTACAAATGTCGATGTAATAATGTACAGTCCAGGAGAAAACTGATATTGTGATTCGACCGTTCAGGAGGCATTTTTCAAACAAATTTGCCGTTATACATAAGCAACACTGTTTCATCCATAGTAATCAATTGATAACAGTTCTACAGAGTGTCAATCGCTCTCCGAATTCGCTAATTGATAACCTCCCTAACTGAATCCCCTAAATGACGCTGGTTCATTCAAATCTCCGAGGTTGTACATATGTCTTACTGACAAGTATCAGCAAAAGCAAAGCAATAAATCCAAGACCTTCTGTTAATCGATTTCAACCATCTGATAGGCTTGCTTCACATATTTCTGACTGACAATATGAAACAATGTGTTAAAATGTGAAATAAAAGTACACATTTTCCGCGTGACAATCATAGTCAAAAGAGATCAATTCTTTGATCAGATTAGATTAGATTTCAAGTTGTCTAATACATTGAACTGATGAAGTTTTGTTCATAAATATTGTAATTTGACCACTACATAATCGGTGATATGTTTGACATTTGAAGATATCTTATAAAATTTATGAGGTAATTAGATGCAATATATTGTAATAGCTGTACCACAAATACTGTTTGGTATAAAGCTGTTATTATTGTTATTATTAAAAGAGATCTAACCTCGTTTATATGTTTTCTAATTCTGTTAGTATAATGGAGATTTCTAAAACTACCAATTATCATTTCTTTCAATAATTCAATAGAAGAGAAGCTTATTAAAAGACATTCACTTTATGAAAGCGAATAACTGTGTATGAAATCTCCCTGAACGATCTAATTACAACACTTTAGGACTAAACTGATGGATGGTGACTAGCAGTGGAATCCAGGATAACGCGCATTTCGTCCTTATCAGAACCCAGTAAACTGGATGCACTTACATTCCTTAGTCACTGATGGTGCTTCCACTAAGGATGGAACCCAGTACCCATCATTTCAAACACCAAAACGTTATCCAGCTAAACCACTTGGGTGACAACAACCACCTCTTGTGCAGTGGGTATTAGTGATAATCTAATTCAATTTGTACTTTCCGGTTGATTAATTTAACTGAAGTACTAGGTCTCCAGATGATGAGTCCCAAATAGTGCGAAACGTTCGTCCTGGTGGATTCCTTCGTTAGTCACCATACACTAATTCACTTCAAGATAAATGATAGGATGTCATCGAAGCATCTATACAAGTACCCGACATGTCAACAGGAGGCCGAATACTTCGGTTCAATCAATCAACGGAAAAGTCCAAAATGAATTATATAACTTCGTGATTATTTTACTATTTTGTCCTAAGCTATATATCATTGGCTTAACATTTGCACATCACCTGTTGACTTGATCGTTATTCTCTGTCTTTGTTCCTGTTCAATATCTAAGTGTAATGCTTCTCTTTGTGGTTGTGAGTTACACTGATAATGAAGTGTTTTATGATGCGATTTTGTTTCAGTGAATCAACGACACACCGATCGTCAACTGTTTGGGGCAACTGTCTGGTGTGTGTGATTCTTGTGCACTGAGATTTTGATTCTTCCCACCATGTTGTGAATGTTCCTCTTGATTCTTAGGTACTTCATACAACCGACTTTTTATTTTTGATTACAGCTTGATGCCACACAGTATTTTTGGTACAAGTATGGAATTTTCAGCATATGATATCGGTAGCCCAAATTTTGCAGGCCGACCATTGATATCAGGTGTGCGTCGGCAGAGGATCGAACCTTGGACCATATGCATGGTCGGTGAGATTCCTAACCACTATGCCACCGCCGCAGTAGTAGTTCAGTTGTATGGTATTTGTTTCGCAGCTGAGAACTAATTTGTAACTGTGTAGCTGATTAACGGCATCGTTGAAGTGAATTTGCTTTTTACTGTTATGCTTATTGATAAATAGTACCTGAGAATTTATTGTAAATAACTATCTGTTTGCTATTGTTGGAACAGTTTGTAAGTGTGAATAATCCAAGGAATCTTTGGTCAACTATACAGTTAAGCAACGGCTTCTTGACTGCTTTCTTACCAGACCTTCTTATTGCTAATTCTTTGTGACCATTTGATCTTCGATATGGAACCAGTGAAGGTGAATGTTGATGAAATTCTCCAAATAGATGTTGAAAATACTTTTCATAACGTCTGCACGATGTTTCCAACCCATATAGCAGAATTGACAGTAGAAGTAAACAAGTTAGTATTGGTCGTTACAATAATCGAACTTCAATCGAACTCAAATCCACTAACCATCGTTTTAAACAGCATGCATTTACGTGGAGTGAAAATCGGTCAGGGAGAACTAACTACAGAATAACAAACAGATATTGAATTCTTTATTAACCTTCTCAATTACATAATACTTCGAGATCTTCATGCTTTTACGAAAGCTTCCACTTGTAACAGGAGAAGGCAAGACACAGAAACAAGGTATATTTTCAAGAGTTCGAACTTACATATATGTATATATATATAGGTTTTGAATGTCATCCATAATAGTTGATGCGTTATTCCGGACTTGTCTCAGTGAATGATGGCCTATTCACTAAGTCCCTAACCCAGTATCTACCTTATCAAACAACGAAGCGTTATCAGGCCGCATGCCTGAAGGATGCGAAGAAATAATTTTGGATATCAACTTCTATGTGATTGATGCAGCGAAAACAGGACTGCAGATGAACACAACCAACCACCGCCAACAGCGAAAACTACCAGCATCAATCATCATCAACATAGGAGAGATTTAAAAGAGGTTAATTTCTTCACTTATCTAGAAGGCATCGTTTCAACTACAGGCAAGACGGATGATGATGATGATGTAAAAGCTATTCAGAATCGCTAATGCATTATAGGCCTTCATCAACCTAAACCCAGTTTAGAAATCTCTCGCACTCAGCATAAGGAACAGGATCCGCATTTTCAACACCAATGTCAAGTTGGTCCTTCTATACGGGTCAGAAACTTGAACTACATGTCACAGAAAGGATTTACAACAGGCTACTTACTACAGGCTTTCATCAGCATCCGCCTTTGCTCTCCATACACAAGATCAAACGGCCAGAAAGAATAAACAACAGGAAACCCTGCAGTGGAACAAACCAAATAAATAGCCGATTTCTCAACAAATATGTAGGAGGGGGAAAGTGGAGATGGATGGATTGGGCATACAATAAGGAGGCCGCCGAATGACATCACGTGTTAGCTAATACCTTGAGTGGAATCTAAATATAGAGAGCGACAAATGGGACATCGGTGTGAGGATGACATGGAGGAGATTGTGTAAGGAAGAGATGAGAGAGCTTGGTTAATCGTGGACCCAGTTGAAGAGGATGTAAACCGAGTGGGAAAAGACGAGCTGGGAGTAGGTTCGAGAGTGACATCGATGGGGTCGCTTGAGGAGGAGAAAATGACAGCGTCTCGACAACTGTGAAGTCAGCTAAAGACAATTACAGAGAACTGAAGTAAAATGGAGACATGCTGTTTCGGCCTCAGGTTCCAGTCAGAACCCTGAGGGAATAAATAATATTGTCTTAATTTATTACCGAAAAACAGCTTTATATCATATGCATGGACCCTCTTTATCGGTGTTTGTTAGCACGGTGTGCCGATTGCCTTGGCAAGGCTAAGAGTAGAACTGGCGTAATTCTCCGCTTCATTTTTTGCAGACCTGTCAATCAGTTATTAAGCTTAGTAGCAGAATTTCTATAGTTTCTTTTGACTTCTGTATTTGTTCGCCACCCCCTCCTCACCTGCTCGTTGCCTTTTGGAATGCTCTATTCATGTGACACACCAATGGCAGAGACTCAACTAAATTAAACTAAAAATAATTTCAGTGACCTCATATAACAAAGAGGTACTTTTATTGAAAATATAAATTAAAACTCACTGCTACCATCATTTAAAACAAAAATATTAGTTGAAGTTTTTGCATCCAGGTGTAATTGTAACAAAGAACTAATCAATATTACTAATAACCGACTTTTATTTGACTCTTTGCTAAATTATTATTAGTATTATTAGAATAACTTTATTTCACTAATTGAAAATTGAACAGATAACTCATGAGTGACCTTGAGTTACTTTTGTTATAATTAATATTTAATTTAAGAGAATAGTGATGAGATTATTGATCCGTTAGATATTCATTTGCCTTTAAGAATGACTGACCTAATAATTATAATTTAAGGAAGCAATTAAGGTGCATTGTGACGAATATTTGAGGTCAATGCTGTGGATATGTAACTAGTCTTACGCCAGTAGGATGATTAACTGACTGACTGGTTTCAAAACAGAACTTTGCACCGACGTTCATCAGTTCCAGTCGCCAAACTTCACTCGGCACACAAAGCCAGAGAAGAAAATAAAACGGAATGCACAACAGAGACAGTAAACAGAGATATGAGACAAAAGGAATAGTTTTATTGGATTTTATAAGTCATAAGGGGTGGATGCATCTGCGCCACCCATTGATAACGAGGATTTCGAGCCATTTCATGAGCTCCACAACTAATTGTTGTGGATTTCATTGACTGATGATGCCATGTTTTGGTTTCGCCGCCGCATTCTAGCTCTTTTTCAATCTGATCGATTCTCTTTCAGCTAACATTGTCTGTTGTTGAGAAAGGCGATGGTTTGGCATGCGTAACACATGTCCTGACCATCTCAATCGATGTAACTGCTTCACAACCTCGTTGATTTATTTCCCTCGACTTACCCAGCACTCGACCCGAGCCTCACCTATATATCACTCACCCTATTACACCACTTCACATGGGAGATAGAACGTAGACACCTATGATCAAAGACAGCTAACCTTTTTATGTCCTCCACTCTCAATGGCCAGGTCTCACTCACAGTCATTAAGGAGGAGGATGGAGCAGACTGATGAGCAGTACACACTCCCTTTGGTCGATTGGCAGCCGGATATCACGTCTACTAAGCTAGAGACGGCGTAAATTGGCATATGCGAAAGTAGTCTTCTATTTTCAAGCTGATATTTCGTCAGCGATCGACCCGTTGGGGCTGGCTGATGCAACTCCCCAAATAAATGAAGTAATCAACACGCTCCACCAACCAGTTCACTCTCTAATTCTAGGCCAGGAGTCAAGGTTGGATATGGCTATTGAAAGTGCAGGCTATCAAGAGGCTGGCTATCTTTGGCCATACATAATTCAATCCTATCCCTCGTTTCAAGTGTTAGGTAAGGAGAGGAGATCAGTTGATGGAGTTATAAAGCTGCTAGGACATGTGTTACGCATGCTAAGTCATCTCATTCTTCATCTAGAGATGTTAGCTGACCCTGGATTATGTTGAAAATGAGTTAGGATTGATAAAATGGGAACATAGCATCATCAGTCCATGAAGTCTTTCACTGCTGGTTTGAATCACGTAGGTAGATGTAAACTGTCTGGCTGGGGCTCTTGAGACAATGAAGACCAATTGATGGAGAATGTTAGCAATATGCTAACAGAAGCTAATGATATACCCAATATAGCGTCGGAACTGAGGATATTGTTGCTTTTTTGTACTAATAATGTCCAATTTCAATTCAGTAGGCACCTCTTCCAAAAGGTTGATGGTGTTGTTGTGGAAAGCCTCTAAGGACCACTTTTTACGGATCCTTTTCTTATCAGGACTAGAAGCCGCGATTTCGCAACACCATATACTGATGGCACATTAGGAAGACATTTATTTAGCAACTCTTCGTGGAAGGGATAGGACACACATTTTAAAAGTTTTGTTCCAATCCAATATAAAAGGAACTTAGTCAGAACGCTGTTCAATAGAGCACGAAAAATTTGTTCTGACAGAACAAATGAACATGAAATAGAGACTTTGAAGGATATTTTTTTCTAAGAATGGATATCTTGAGAAGTTCCTCAACAAATACTCTAAAGAAATGAGCCCCAGGTAAATTGTCCAGACAGTTCCAAAGAAATCTGTCTGTATCAGTATGCTATTCAAAGGAGATGATCAACAAGTGGTAGTCAAACGAAGACTCGATACAGCTATCAAGAGAACTTATTATGCTGCAAAACTCGTCTTTCTTGGAATCACCAAGCGAGTGCTTTAACAATCTGGGAGAGACCAGTTATCAGTCCTCGACACTCCAAACTGAGTATATTGATTTGAGTGTGTTTATGGAAGCAAATATATATATAGGTCTACTCGCATAATGGAGCATTTGACAAGGTGGTGGAAAACAGCTGAACTCAGAGTGCTAAAAAGTTCACTAACAAAGCATCTTGTAGACTGCGTACATGATATCAACGCTGTCAAGTCATTCACTGTCGTCAGCAGACAAAAAAAAACAGAAAGATGTTTGCAACTGTCAAAGCCTGTACAATTAGAGTTTACAAACCAGGTCATCTGGGTACAAAATGAAGTGGTCGTCACTCTGAATCTACCATGTCCTTAGTCCACAAAGTGATTCGTCATTGAACTTTTAGGCACTTTGACTTCAGTTGTTTTTAACCACTTTGGTAAATGCTCCATCATGCGAATTCCAGTCCAAGTGGCTGAATAGTCAATGAGCTTGGTCTCGCAAGCAACCTGAAGGTCACAGCTTCGTCCTGTAGTGGAGCTGTGGATGTATATTTCTGAAGAGTCTCGAACCAGGTCGAAACGGTTGATCAGTACTTTATGCTTTCCCATGACGTCGAGTGTCACATAAACTCGAAGACCGGCAGGAACGAACCAACAAGTTGGAAGAAGAAGTAGCGAGGACAAAACTTCAAGTAAACATGGAGAAGGCAGAGGAGATAAATACACCAAGCAACTGACAACTGCAACAACAAACACCAGTAACTGTCGACGGGAAAAATTTGAAGGGATTCACTCCTTTCTTAGACATAATTTACTGACATGTTCTGCGGCTGATGTTATTTTGTTTGAAGTAATTACTTCAAACAAAATAACATCAGCCGCAGAACATGTCAGTAAATTATGTCTAAGAGAAGAATTACATCGAGTTACTGTAAAACTAAATAATGTACGAAATCAAATTGAAAAATTCACTCCTTTCATTTATCTAAGCAGAATTTTTTCAAATGTAGGAAGGTGGCACTGATTAAGATATCAAAGGCAGGAATCGGAAAATCAACAGCAACCTCCATTAATCTGAAATCAATCAAGAAACCTACTGCACTTGGCATAAACAACAAGATCCTGACTTTCAACACTAATGTCAAGTCATTTCTTCTTAATTCCATATTAGTTTGTTTATTAAATGTATCACACAGTGAAACAGTATTGTATACTGGATGACGTTTCGAACACAATTTATTGTTCATAATCATATCAATTTTTGTCACACGACTTCGAGATTTGATTTTTTATGATTTTATGATTTGATTTTTTATTTCTTCTTAAGTGTCAGAAACTTGGCGTACAAACTACAATAAGCATTTCCAGCAAGCTACTGCAGACTTTGATCAACGGTTGCCCGGCTGGTTACAGGAGTTCATCATGGGTTGACATTGCTTAGAGAACCTTCGGAAAACCTAATAGTTCTAGACGGCCGTTTCGTCCCAGTTTGGGACTCTTCGCAATGCACAACCAATTGTAGGTTTCGAACCCAGGACCTCCCGCTTACAAGGCGAGAGAGTCCACAGACCACAGCTACTGGGATTCGATTCAGTGGCCTATGAATTCCAACTTCTGCCGATTCACGACATAGCGCGGTCGCTAGCCATTGTCATCGCTTGCGAGTATTTGTCCTCACACCCGACCTGCTGCATCATACTGGTCATGACTTCCTACTAGAACCCAGGTAACTCCCTACCTAAATAGGGCCAGTAGCCAGTGAGCATGTCATTGATATTCAAGTATTAGTTTGTTGGGATTTGATTGATTGGTTACAAGATTTTATAATGAGCTGACATCGTTTAGAGAACCTGATTCTCTGGTTCCCTACTGAAGATCAAATAGCCATCCAGAAACTCTGGGGACAAATCATCAACCGACGAAATTTCGGATGGATCGTATACACGCAGAGGTGACCGACGAATGACATGGCACTCCATCACTTCAGTGGAACCCAAAATGAGAAATGTCGAGTTGGATATGCACTCCAGGGTAACACATAGGGGAGAGCTTGCCGAAAAGAAATGAAAGCTAAAGGGTAGTCATAAAGCAAGCTAAAAAGACTACAAGGAACAGGAATTGTTGGCGCCTCTATGTTCCACTTAGAATCATAAGAAAAAAATAGTAACACTACCCACTGACTCTCAACTCGCAAATCCTGTTAAATCCTGTTCGACTTAACTGGGGTTTTTTACCCTCGTTTTATCCAAAGGTTAAAAAAATTCCATGTGTCATACAGCCTTCTCGATTTACTATTTTATATACATTAGTTTATGCATCGATTGAAAAAATTGCAACGTCAGGATTCCCTAGAATTAACTATCAATCACTTATTCATGTTATCATCGAATGATCAGATGACGTCTGACTGATTCATTTCATCACATATCAAATGCTTCTAATTATATTGCATATTGCTTGTGTTAGGAGAATACATTCGATATCTCATGTATGCCTTAATATCATTCTATATAGATTAGAATTTATCATACCGATCGATTATATCATGAACACGTGACTATTGTAAGCCATCAAAGTAATCAAAAATTAAACGCCAAAAAAAACAGATTTTTAATATATCTGTAAAACTGGGGCACTATGGTAGTAAGTAATTCCACGTTAGTTTGTTTATTAGATGTATCACCGCACAGTGAGTGAAACAGTATTATTATTAACTGGATGACAAGGTTTCAAACAAAATTTATTGTGGTTGATAATCATATCACCAACTATAATCACACGACTTCGAAACTTGAGTTTTATAGTTTTCTTTGTTCTCTCCTATTTGTCGTCGTAGGCGGGGTAGTAGAATTTTCCAGATGTCCGGGTGGACAGGTGTTGAATCATTTCTAGTACACGTATTCTCTCTCAGTTGATTCGATAAACAAAGCTGCCGCTGTCATCAATCTCTCCCTCCATTCACCCTGTGACATTAAATTTCAAAACTGTCATCTTATCCCATCATCCTACTGGTATGGTTGTGTGTAATTGCATGTAGTGAGTGCTACAGCTGACCTATTCTCTTGATTTCTTATCTTATTTGGGTCAACCAATCTAGATTTTGCTAGGTTTTTGTGCTGCTCGTCTAGTCTGACTGCACCTGTTCCACTTCTCTGGCCTATGTATTTGGCCTGAGAATCATCACAGGCAGGGTATTAGATAAACTAAATTGTTTTGTTTTAAAGACTCCACAGGATCCTTTAACCGATTATTTCTAATTGAGTTTGTAGTTAGTTTGAACTCCAGTCACTATTATTCCTGCTTGTATTGTGAAGAATTCTGCCTAACGTGGTCTCCGAGGTTCCTTCCTTGTATTGAATTACTACTGTTGATTAAGATATCTTCTTGTTGGTGTTGTCATTATCCTGTGCATGTTTGACATGCATGTCGTCATTAATATTATCATTATTATTATCACTATCACTACTATCATTATTTATTTTATTTTTTACATCTCCCTACATATTTCCTGTCTAATTTATCTGGGTAATTATTAAGTTTCAAAACTTCTCTTATATGCCTCACCTCTTGTCTTAGATTTCCCTTGGTACTATTTAGATTTTGTGCTCTGTCACTTAGACATTTCACCAATCCTATTTTACTGACATAGATTGGGTGGGATGATCGAAAGTCCTGTAAACACCAGTGTGTGTTTAACTTCCCATCTTCTTTCCTTTTTACTCTACAATCTAAAATTGGAAGCTCACATTCCTGACTTTCCAATTCATAAGTGAATTGAATTGCCTCTACATTTGAGTTGAAGTGTCCGAAAAATCTATCTATATCCTTTGTTCTAAGTACAGTGAATGTGTCATCTCTCTATCTTCCCCATACTTTTAGGGTGGGGGTGAACGTTTCAATCACCAAGTTTTCCTACATATCCATGAATATATCTGCTACAACCGGGGGATATTGTTGAATCCAGTAAATAATACTGTTTCACTCACTGTGTGATACATCTAACAAAAAAACTAATATGGAAAAACCATTTTCGACTGAAAGGATAAGGGGAGAGAGAGAGAGAGAAAGAGTCATTTTAATGAACCAACTGGGGAGACTACACTGGAACATTGCTTTATAACTGTAAAAACGAATATAAATATGTCGTTAGGAAATGACACATTGCAATAACTTAGCAATTTATTATTATTGTTGTTGTTGTTCCCTTGGGTTTCAAGTGGAATATAGAGCTTCAACAACACAGCTCCGCTTAGTTCTTTTTTCTGCTGTCCGACCGAAAGCTGCTACCTTGACGTGGTGGTGGGGCTTGAACACCGCAATGACCTAATGAAGCTATACTGGCTGAGACTTATGTCTCTTGAGGTTCTACCATGCCAGGCAGATTGTTTGGATAGCGGTTAAACAAAAAGCAGCTACCTCATCCAATACCATGATCCAAACAAATTCACGAAATTTCATGCCGGATCGGCCGTGGCCCGGATTAACAACGACCGCGCTTCCTGCTGCCGTGTCACAGGGCGGGAGTGATAAGTATACTACTGAGGCACACCAAACAAAAGAGAACAAACAAAAACAGGCCGCGTGTGACCGGCCTCAAGCAGTTGTCCCCTGGGCTCTGCGGTCACGCAACCAACTTCCACGGTGTGGGCAGCCGGGAAGTAACAAACGCCCTCACAATCCGAAATGCACACAAAACCTCTCATCTGGGCCCATGATTTCCCATAATCTCTCATTTCCTCCTTTATAATGACCTCCTCCATGTCAACCTCGAATCTATAGCCAGCCAATTTGTCATTTCCAGTTTGGGTTCAGCTTGAGTTATGGCGTGCGTTGAGCACGATGTCACCTAGTCTATCTCCATTTTCTTCTACCTATTTGTTGAGCAATAACTTCTTGGTTAGTTTGTTCCCAGAGTCCCTTGTTTTCAGTTGTTGCTCGTTGGCTATTTGACCTTCAGTAATTAGCCAAGGAAAGAAGGTTTTGATAACAATGTGCAGCCTGTTGGAGATGCTTTTCGTGATGCGTACCCCCAAGTTTCTGACTTAAAATTTGTGTTGAAAATCCGAACCTCTTTCTTTATACTGACTGAGTGCAGGAGGATTCCAAACTGGTTTTACACTGATGAAGGTCTGACTTGCCTTTCCAATTCTGGCTGGTTTTGACATCATCCTCATGCGTGCTGCTGCCTGGATGACTGAAGGAATTGACTTCTTTCAAACTGATTCCGTTAACAGTATTTGGTCACTGTTGTTGGCTGGTTTTTTTTGGTTGTCCACGTTACCTCCACCTTTTCTATATATCCACCTGCAGTTCTATCTTCGCTGCTTGCCTCTTCTGCCAGTTCGTGGGTTTTCACTTGTAGGTCTTCGAGTTTGTGTGACTTTAAACACAAAACACCCACAAAATCCAGAGTTTTCCAATGGGTCGAACGTATTTCCAGTCAACCACATTTAGGGATATCAAGCTGCTAAGCAATGTTTATAGCTTCAGCAAATGGCGAAAAAAAGAACGCATTCGACATAATATAACAAAGAGATGATTGCACAGGTAGCTTGAAGCTGAAATTATCACAACTTGAATTAGGATTTGAAGTTAACTGGTGGATGGTGACTAACAGTGGAATCCAGGACAACACGCATTTCGTCCTATTTGGGACTCGTCAGCTGGTTGTACCTGCATTCCGCAGTGAGTGATGATGTTCCCGCCGAGGCTCAAACCCAATGTGCCCATAGTTTCAAACCCCAAAGCGTTTCCCGCTACACCACTTGGACCACGACAGTCACCTCTTGTTCAACGGGCCATATCAATTATTTAATTCAATTTTAAACTTTCCCGTCGATCGATTGGAACGAGGTGCTCGGTCTCAGGTTGACATGTCTGTCGGCTTCTTGTGTAAATGCTTTGACGAAATGCGCATCCTGGATTCCACTGCTAGTTACCATGCACCAACTAACTTCTAATAACATACCCAGACATCTTTGAAGCATCTGTACAAGAAGTCGACAGACATGTCAACCTGAGACTGAACACTGCGGTCCACTCAATCGACGGAAAAATCTAAAATTGAGTTGAATAAGGATTATTATTAGAATCCGAAAATCTCAAAACTTCTTATACATCAACCATTAGCCTGTAGTGTCAATGGATCCAACGTTGAGAGAGAACTAGAAGTGATCTTAAGTCATGATTTTTTCTAAAGTGTCGTAAACAAAACTGATTTTTCAGTAAATGTAATGAGTACCTAGGCAATAACTCTGTTTGACACATTCTAGTAAATACTTAGACTTTAATTCACTGCATCCAGAATCAGTAAAGATAGCATTAGTTGAATCTCCATATGATAAGAACAGAAGCCCAACTAGTAAATCAGAAGATTTGAATAATGAAATCAAACAAAAAAAAGAAAATATTACGTGAGAGTAACTAACTACCCACCAGAATCTATTCAAGAATATATGAATAACCATAGAAAAACTAAGGTAAGCAATAAAAACGACGAAAATAATATAGGAATCAAAGCCTCTATATTATTGCCGTATAAAGAAGGAACATCAGAGGTCTTATCTAGGATTCTCAATTAGTTTAGAATTAGTGTGGCATTAAAACCAACCAACCAACCAACGAACTCTACTAGAGATAAGTCTGCCGGCCTAAGGACTCAATAGATCCAATTAAGAAAAATAATATAGGAGTACTGGACAGCTTTTTCGTTCTACTTTGGGGTTCTTCATCAGCAAGCACCCACCGGGGTTCGAACCCTATGGCTTAATGGTCTACGAGCTCACCTTGTAACCGGAAGGTCCTGGGTTCGAACCCTGGTGGTGGGTTCGTACTACTGAAGAATCCTAAACAAGCGGGACGAAACAGCTGCCCGGTACTCACAGGTTTTCTAATGGTTCTCTATCAAACGTCAGCTCATGATGAAATCCTGTAACCAATCAAATTTCTACAAACCAACACTTGGAAAATAATATAATTTACCAAATACCATGTAATCCTGACTGTGAGGTCAATTACATGGGTTAAACTAGTAGATCGGGGTCAATTAGATTATTGGAACATAAAAATTTATCTAGAGCTAGAATGATTGACCCTGCTAAGTTAAAAAACCTATATAAAATCCCAAACATTGCAATAAATTCACTTGCACGTAACTATACAATAGGTTGGGTGGAGAGAGGTTAATCACTGAATCTCTGTTCTTTTAAACGGTTCGAAACTCGGTGGCGGCTTGCTTAAAACTTGGGCTACGAAAAATTTCATCTCTATGTTGCATATTTTTGCTGCCTTTTGGTTTCTTTTAATCGATTAAGATATGACCTCCAATGGTATTATCTATTCTTGTGTGTATTTAAAATGTTTATATTATTTTATTTTTTTATTTTGGATTACAGCTTGATTCCACACTGTATTTTTTGTACAAGTATGGAATTTTCAGCATGGATATCGGTAGCCCAAATTTTTCAGGCCGATCAAGCTCCTGACTCGAAAGTTTCTACTATACTTGATGAAAGGCCTGATTCTGGGTGGCAATGATTTTCTAATACATAAGATCACTGTTCTTCAGTTATGTTATTGGGTTTCAAAATGTACTGCTGAACATATTACAATTGACTTTTACACTAGATAGTGTGGATTTCTTGAAGGAGACACAGCAGATATATCACATCAGACCACAGATCATTGTCTCACAGGATATACTATCACTTACTATTTTACTTGAAGATATTGTACGAAGGGAAAATATCATGCAATAAATTCTTCTGAAGATTCTGTACGTTTTATAAATACTGCCCAGAATAAAGATATTATTAGTATCAATACTAACTAACACCGCGTATGTGCAATAGAAATGACGCAACACCTGTACTAGAGATATGGAAAATTGCAATAAACAACGCGGAGAAGATATATATATATATATATGTATAGAAAGCAGACTGTGAAACCGTGTGAATACGCTGATATGATTATGAAGAATGAATTGTACTCAAAATATCATTCAATTATTGGTAAACTCTTGAAATTGACTCCCAGAAGAAGTGGTGTCTGCAACCTCAAATAATTCATCATTCAAAAAGGGTTTGGACAAGAACAGAAATTCACTAGAAAAAAATTAACATAGGCTTCAAGCCTCCTCTCTTCAACCAACAAACCTGAATCTGAATTCTAATAATACATGACTATGCCTAAAATTGTGCAGTAGAATGCTAGTCAACCACATATGTGGTCCGGGGTTCGATCCCCGGCCACCGACGCACTCCTTTACCTCACTAAACCAGTAATAAGACTGGTAAAGAGGGATATAAGTATAAAACTTGGGCACTGTGGTAGAGTATAATTCCATTATGGAGATAAGATTTTATTTTGATAAATCACACAGTGATGTTATATACAGTAATATTAACTGATGACCACGTTTCCAGCACAAACTATTGTTCATATTCATATCAAGCTACTCACACAGTTTTTTTTCTTTCATTTATATACATGTTTGGAATCGATTAGATATTGGAATAAAAGTCACTATGAGATAATGTACTGTAGTAATTTATTGTACTTGGAAATATTAATATACCGGGATGACGGAATTATAGGAATCTAATCAAAACCCAGAGAGGGCAGCAATCAGTAATTTGTATTTAGCGGAATTAGAATGCAATTCATATAAGAAACATATCAACAGTCAACAGTAAGTATTTAAACAATACAGAGATAGAAATTGTCAATCACCACATCCGCCACACCTCGAATATCTCCTCGCGTATTTATAACGATGTCTCGGTTTTCTTGCAAGTAGCTTCGAGCTAACTGATTCTGTGATATTATTTCCATCAGTACTATCTGGACTTATTTCTGAATTATTTTTTTTTTTTTTTTTTTTTTTTTTTTTTTTTTTTTTTTTTTTTTTTTTTTCTACTTCATTTATTGTCACTTTGTCCAGGTGTCCGTTATGAACTGAGTGATCTTTGATGTCTAATATCTTCACCACTCGATTTCCCATTTTTTGTAGTATAATTCCAACAGAAGGTCTGTAGTTATTATCTTTGTAATAATGTACATTAGAAGTAGTGGACATCAGATGCTTTTTGAGAATTCGAGATTTGAATAGTTTTGCAGGACTTTCACAAGAACTTGTATGCTCTGGATTCACCAGACGTAGTCTATGCATATGCAGTAATTCCTCAATTTTATTCAGTTGCTCTCTCATCTCATTCAGGTCTTTTCGTGCTTTCGACAGTTCACATTGCAACTTAGCTACCTCATTTTTGAATACAGTTGATACTTGCGTTGCTGAACTTGCAGTGGAGGTTTTCGTTGGATTAGCTTGAGTATTTTGAAAAGTTGAAAGACACATAGACTCCATTTTACTAGACAGCTTGGGAGAATTATAAGAATGTTGAGCAACATAAGTACTCGAACTCCTGCAAACCGTCTTGATGTGTCCAACTTTACCACATTTATAGCACTTAGCACTCCGAAAACGGCAAGTGCTTCGTAGATGTAACTTTCCACAGGATAAACACGGTTTAATGTTTTTGATCTCTGGCTGCATTCTATTACCTGTGGACGGCAGTTTGGATTTCTTTCCATGAACACTTGTATTTTCGACTTTGGACAGCATGACATCAGATACTGACGTAGTGGGAGCAGAGTATTCATTATTGACATCTTCATATGTAATACATACCTCTTTAGCAGTTTGAAACGTACAAGAAGGAATCTGAATTAACTCTTTCTCTAATTTAGGAATGTTGATTCCAGCAATTAGACGATCACGTAGTTGTGTATGCAGCTGATCTCCAAAATTACACTTTGAGGCTTGAATTTGGAGTTGTAGTATAAAGTCTCTTATCTTCTGATTGGGAGAACGTACCAGTTTGTTGAACTGAGCCCTCTCTCTGGTCTCAAAAGTAGTTACATGGAAGTGATCTATAAGAAGTTCACGGAGCTTAGCATATGGCATAGAAATGGGTTTATCTGGAAACGCCAGATTCTTCACCAGGCTATATGCATCAAGACCAATAGCGGTGATGAAATGAGCAGGTATTTTATCATCCCGAACATTCTTGGAAATGCACCACGCATCAAAGCATTCCAAATAATCAGCAATCTCCCGCGGAGAACCATTTAAAGGAAATTTTCCCAGGTTACTTAGCTCCATCGCGACGCCAATTTGTAGTAATTTATTGTACTTGAAGTATTAGTATACCGGGATGACGGAATTATAGGAATCTAATCAAAACCCAGAGAGGGCAGCAATCAGGAATTTGTATTTAGCGGAATTAGAATGCAATTCATATAAGAAACATATCAACAGTCAACAGTAAGTATTTAAACAATACAGAGATAGAAATTGTCAATCACCACATGTACATTCAGAAATAATAATAATAATACGAGTGTTATTGATCAATTACAATCAGATGGGAAATGAGACGAGTGTTTTAATATTCAAATTGAATAACTTGCTAGAATGTTAGAATGTGAATTGAAAAATACACTTTAACATTATTTATTACCCTATGACTTGACTGGTAATAATATCTTCCATACCCCTGGTATTTGCATTGAGTCACTTCTGTTGCATATGTCGGGTGTGTAGACTCGATGAACCAGGCAGGATTCAGTAATCAATATCTCTCTCCACCTACCTTTATTACTTCTTAGAATTCTGACTCTGTCTCAATCCATTATGTGTTTGCGTTCATGCAGTGCAATGTAGTGCTGAGCTTTTTTCTAAATTACTCATCTTCTTGGAGCCAACCATTCTTACCTTAACTAACTTCTTATGTTCCGATAATCTGACTACCCCCGACCTACTAGTTTGACCTTTATGTTGTTCACCTTTACTCACAGTCATTGCAGGGTATTTTGTAAATTATATTACTTTTGTCTAATTGGGTTAACCTACAGGGTCGTTTAACCTACAGAGCATGTTCTACCTGAGTGACTGGTAAAGAGAGAAAGTTGGCCATGAGGCTTGAAACCCCATCCAATAAAAATAAACACCACTGCTACCGAAATTTCATGCTTCTAGCTTGAAGCCATCCTATGTTCCACTGGGGAACGTGAAGGAATAAAAAGAAAGAGCGTAAAATTAAATAAACTTATGTAATATGGAATAAAAGTCTATCACACTGCTCAAATTGTACTCCTACATGATTGATCATGTGTCACTTTGGACAGTATTATAGGTGACTGAAGAATGACTTTCTAATTAAGTCATATCTCTAGCCAGTCAAAATTTCAGTTATATTTATGCATCGAAACTAAAATTTAATAAACACTTTAAGACAGAAATTGACTACTTTTCAATTAGGAGATAATGTGAAAACAAAACTGATCTAATAACAAAATGCCGACATAAACTAACTAAATCAATAAATTAGATTGAATAATGGTTATTAGTTTTGGTTATTATTGTTGTTACGAAATTATTGTGAGTAGTAATTGACTAATCAAGAACATCTGGTGAGAGTGGAGCGCATTATGCTTAAATTGATATTTTATTGGAAGTGTATGAGATCGTTAAAAAATGCAGTCAACTTTTGAATATTTGCTGACGCTATACAAATTAAACTAAATTTAATGAGACGGTTTTTCATTGGTTGAATACTCACCGATCACAAACAGGTGGTCCAGAGTTCGATTCCCGACCAATATACTCCTAAGACATGATTAACTAATAGTAAGTCCTTTAGCAAGGAAAGCTTTGACATCAGGTCAGAAACCTCATCCCTTAAAAAGCAGCCCACCCTCCTACTGAAAATTCATAGCGCTTAAGCTTGAAGTCCTGCCTTCCATTCTAAACGTATAACAATAAAAAAACATGAAACAACCAAGAAATTTCCTTTTTTTTCATTCTTTTTACATTCCCAGTGCCGGAGCATAGAAAGGCTTCAAGCTAAAGGTTTAAATTTCAGTAGCCACTGCTAATGCCCTCACTGGCCTTCTGTCGAACCTATAAATTCATGAGTTCGTATTATTATGTTCCCTAATGTTTTTGATATTCAGTGTATTGTTATATTGACGCAATTTAACTGTAATCTAACGAACATTTTTGATTGGACACTAGTCAGTAACTATTGTAATGTCTGTGTATAGTTCCATATTCGGTGCAGACTGAATTCTATCAGTCAAGCTTGCATTGTGGCGGCCACGATTCTAGGTGGTTCGCCATAACTATGAAGTTTTGGTATTAGATAGTTAAAGACAATCGGCAGGAAACCTGGGACGTAGGTAACGTCTCTGACTGCACCACTGGATGACTCGGGTTCGAATCTCAGAAGCGACATGAGTTTCTTCAAGGTAGTTGCAGATACGCCTTGCTGACTGGTGAGTGCCAATTAGCACGAAACCTGGTCTTTGTAAGGCTTCCTGTCGATTGCCTCCAACCATCTAATACCAGTAATCTATCAATATTATTGATTCTATGTTATTTAAACAACATTAATGTTTGATGTTAATAACCCTAATTCATTCATTCACTATTATGGATGGATGCATATAACTCTAGAACCTGATGAAGAGCAGGTTATCAAAAATGTGAATATTCTTTGTTTAGTAAACATTCTTTTGTAAAATTTATATTCACTTTGATAATTTGGTGAAAAACAAAAGATATTCGATAAAAAATCGTGACACTTGTCAGTGACTCATTCTCAAGTTGTACAATCATTGACATATATGTGTATGCATGCAGATCTGTGTAAGATTATACAAGTTAAGAATGATTAACTGCGAAAAGGGTCAATTATTTGCTGCTAAATACCACTTTCTTTTCTCTTCATTAATTAATGCAGATTGCTTAAACTACTTATAACATGAAGAAAGAGAAAATTTTGTAAAAATGAATGTGAAATTAGATCAGAAAATGAAGCGAATATATAAAAAAAACAAATTGGGGGAAGGGGTGAACTCTATTCTGTTTTTTGAAGTGTAGTGAATCCGTATATCAGGTTTAAAAATGGTTTTTGTTTTCTAACAGATTATGCGACAGAGGAAAGATAAATTTGCATAAAACTCTATGCATCACTACTCATATTACTTGCTTGCCAGCCAGGTCGAGGTAACCTGAACGCCGGACAGCCGTTTCGCTGGTTTCGGGCCAAGCTTATCATCAGCAGTGTGTCCGGATGGCTGAATCGGTTATAAAGACACCTTATTTCTGGCTAGCTAATTGGTGGAACTGGTCATACCATGAATCAAATAAACAATTTGCAGATTTGTTGGTTGACATGAATGGTACGCCACTATTCATCTCAAACAATCAGTAGTACATAGTTTCATGCAAATTTGCTTGCTCTCTTGATAAGTGTTTATGATATGAAGTAGATCACATATTGAAGTGATCGGAATAGCTTTGGTTTCCAAGGTGAAATTTCACCTTCTTGAATTGAGTAAACTGCTAATTTTTCTAACTAACGCATTAGCAAATTGTGAATTTAATTTAGAGGAAAGATGAAATCGATGTTTTTTTCGGATGAAGGAAAGCATTTTGAAATCTTATACATAAAAGGCAAAGAATAGCACTCAAACTTGTACCTTAACTCCCTTCATCAGCTTCTAGAAGGCCTTCGACAAACAGCGTTGATCAAGAAGTAATTTGAAAACTGCTTCAACACTAAGGAATCCAGTGACTAAGTCTTCATCAACCTCATTCAACAGCTTTATGACAACGCCACGTGTCATGTGATCCAAAACGGAAAACTCATTGAAGCCTTTGAAGGGAAGACAGGAGTAAGACAAGACTGTCTGTCTACAGTCACCGATGATATGCTTAATTGTGGTGGATCGGATAATTTATCAGACTTTGGCGAATGAGAAGATAGGAATATATTGGATCAGTAAAAAGAGTGTAGATTGGGATTTCTCGGATGATTTATGTCTAATGTCACGCAAACCCGAAGAGTTTCAGGCGAAAACCAACAAACTGGCTGAAGAAGCAGGCAGCGAAGACTGGACAGCAGGTGTACATAGAGAAGACGGAACTGATGAAGTTAACCAACCACCACTAACAGCAAAAAACTAGCACCAATCACCATCAACAGGAGAGATTTAACAGAGGTTACCTCCTTCACTTATCTAGAAAGCATCGTTTCAACTTCAGGCAGTCGGAACGGATGAAGATGTTAAAGCCAGTCAAGATTTGAAAAGCTAGATACCCCTTCATCAACCTGAAACTAGTTTGGAAATTCTCTGCATTCCGCTGCGTAAAGAACACGACTCAGATTTTCTACACAAATATGAAGTTGATTCTTCTTCGAGCGATATCACGCACCAGGCCCTTGAATGAAATCCAAATGGGAAGCAAAGAGTGGGTCATCTGAGAGTGATATGGAGGAGATCGTCTGACGAAGAGGAGATGAAAGATTATGGGCAATCGTAGACGCAGATGAAGAGAACAGCAGAGAATAGAACACAGTGGAGATGTTTTGCTGAAGCTCTATGTTCCACTCGGAACCTAAGGGAATTATAATAACATACCGAAATCTTATACATGCTAATCACAAATATGTTGTATTATTAAAATATTTCAGACTCATCGTAAGATCTTGCATCCTTTGCACTATTCTTCTCTTAGGTCGAAGTCAAGCACGGGTAGAAGTGTGATATGGAATGGAACAGAGAAGTGAATGCTTTAAATGGCTACTTCTCCAGTAATGTAACAGAATATCCCTTTTACACTATATTATCCAAATTTTCGGACAAAAAATGATAAGATAATGATTTCAGCATCTTTGAGGAGAACATTCTTTGCACCAACTCAAAGAGTAGTGTGGACCAGCCGTTCATTGGTCTTCAAAAGGCCGAATGACAAGATCTCGCATATGAGCAATCCTTTGTGCATATATCAGTTCATCTATTGCTGTGGAGTCAGGTAAATTGGTCGTTCGAAGCGTATCATGTCTAAAAGTGTTGAAGAAAAACAACTAAGCATGTCTCCGAAAAGGTATCAGTGAGTATATAAGGAGCGCGACAATCGTACACCTTGTAAACATTGGTCATTTCATTTCAACAAATGCCTCTTTCAAAGTAATCTACAAAGTGAAGAATAGTCAGCCAAAGGTAATACGCTTTCGTATTCTTCGCATCGCTGAAGATTTAGAGATTCCGACTGAGAAACCGGAGCTATGAACAAACACCAAGGAAAATTATTCAACCACTTCTACTATCATGGTAACAACCTTGTTGATTTTTAATAACTTGATGTTATTTACAAGTTTGACAACGGATTGATATCAGTTAGAGAACCATTAAAGACCAGTAGGGAGTACTAGACAGCCGCTGTTTCATCCTAGTTTTGGGAATCATCGGCAATACGCACACACTGCCAGGGTTCGAACCCGATGTGCGTCGGTGGCACAGTGGTTAGGACTCTCGCCGATCATGCACATGGTCCGAGGTTCGATCCCCTGCCGACGCACACCTGATATCTATGGTTAGCCTGCAAAATTCGGGCTATCGATATCCATGCTTAAAATTCCATACTTGTACCAAAATACAGTGTGGAATCAAGCTGCAATCAAAAAAAAATATTAAAAACAATTCATAAAGTGATTTCCAAAACTGACTTGTAACCAGAAAGTCCTCGGTTTGCACACTAGTAGGTACTCAGTGACGATGAGCCCCAAACTTACCTGATGAAACAGTTGTTCAGTAATCCCCGCTGGTCTTTAATGGTTCTCTAAAACTGATATCAACCCGTGGTCAAACTCGTAAAACCAAATCTAATCCGTACAAATCAACTCTTGTAAGACTTGATTTTTGTTAGCTTATCTTTCTAATTCCTTATAACTATTGTATTTCATTGGAACTCTCACATGATTCCATATTTTCCTTCACTGTCATGCTTATCGTGATCCCAAATCACTTATTAAATTACTCATCTTATTACGAAACTATGAGATACCATCATTCAACTCGTCTTATGCATTAACTAATATTAACAAATGTGTTTATGACAACTCATCACTTTTGTAATCATCCTCTTTCACGAGAAGATTGTATATAAATGCCACTGTACAATCAAAAGGGGGAATTGAATTCGCCGAGAAGAGCCTCTTTGCTGAACTACGTGTTTCGTGTTCATAAATGGATTAAAGTGTATACCTTTTTTTCAAGCAGTTTCATTTCATCAGAGTCTAATACTCTTAGGCAGAGGTTGTACACCCACTTCGTTCTACCAAGTTGTTATTACTTCACAGGTGACTTCATTTTTCTTTCATTAATTTGTTAAACTTTTTATTTTTGAACATTTTTTAGATTTTTAGAAAGTGACTATTACTTAACTTTTTGAATGTTTTGAGTATGATTTCCATAATTCTTACTATTCATTATATTTTTGAGTTTAAATTTCAGTTGTTCGGTCTCATGTCTGACAGCTGGATTTTTCCTCTGAAACAGAGTTTACTGAGATGTTCTGCTGCTGCTTTCCCCTCTTTTTTCTCCACCTAGAACGCGTATACGAAGATATTCAGGAATTATTCTACTTTTTGTAAACATCAGCTATTAAAAATACGGTGACTTGTATATCTTCCCTTTGTCTGTGATAATCTGGTCCGTTAGTACACTAGGAGAATAGTTTCCAGCCACTTACATGGCCTGGGATTCGGCTGCCGGGGTGGAAGTGAGGATAGCACCCTCACTCCGTAATAAAAACTACCACCTCTACTGGGACTTCAATAGCTAAAACATGAAGCTGTATAAAAAATGCGTTCAGGTAAGAGTCTCTCATTTCTGCAATATCATTCTCAACCTGTGCAATCGTATGTACATAAAGTAAATTGCATAAACAACAGAAAGTGACACAGTGGTTAGGACTCTCGCCGACCATGCACATGGTCCGAGGTTCAATACCCTGCCGACGACACACACCTGATATCTATGGTCGGCCTGCAAAATTCGGGCTACCGATATCCATGCTGAAAATTCCATACTTGTACCAAAATACAGTGTGGCATCAAGCTGTAATCAAAAGTAAAAAATAATATAAATAAGGAATATTTCCAAAGATTTGTCTTTTATTTTTCCTTCACGTTCCCCAGTGCAACATGGGTCTTCAAACTAGTGGCTCGAACTATCTGTAGCAGTGTTTTATTTTACAGGATGGGGTTGCTAGCCTCATGCCCAACCTTTCCTCTTTACCAGCATTATTTCTGGCTTAGCAAGGTAAAGGAGTGCGTCGGCCGGTGATCGAAGCCCGGACCATGCGCATGGTCGGCGAGCGTCCTAACCGCTATGCCAACGACGCAAAGACTTGTCATTAGAAGTGTAAATTTCAGATAGCAAATTACGTAATGTGGAGGGCATAAATGAGTTATGAACTCAAATAAGATTAAATAAGCACTTTGGGTGGCGTAATCTAAATGACGCAGTTGAGTATAGCTCAGCTAAAATTAAGACTGAACAAAAGTTAAGTTAACAGCAGTTGTAAATCTACAATTCAGTGGAGACTCATCGGCATAAATGCAAAGAAACCGCCTGCCGACCTCAGTGAAGAAAACCTTCTTCGTGACTGAACTCCGTCTAACCCTACCACTGTTGGCCTTATCAGTGTGCACCTACCAGTTCACCTGCTCGTGTGAAGCTAGGTATTTCGGCCCCACCCAGCGTCTGCTATCCAATCGTATCATCGGACACTTACCCTCGTAGTTTCAAAAAGGAGAAAAAAGGTCCCCCCCGCACGAAGCTTCATTCTGGAACACCTGATCGAATCAGAGCACCAAGCAAACCCACAAACTGACTTCAAAGTTATCTACAGAACACTCGGGAATCTTGCTAAAAAAGTACGAATCAAACTTCTTCCAGCCCCAGAAGCAATGGCGATCCACATATTAAAACCTGAACTCTGCATATAAAAGAAGCTTGTTCAGTCTTTAAATCTACAATGAACCTGAACTATCTTAACACCGAATACGTAGATTTTTCTCATCTTCTCCTTGCTTGTTTGCTTCTTAATTGTATAATATTTTATCCTTTACTGCTTATTTAATCTCTAGCACTTAATACCACTGTTGGTAACTTGACTTTTTTATTCCTTAACGTTCTCAGTGGAAAATAGGGCTCCAAGCTAGAGGCTTGAAGTTTCGAAGGCAATTGGGA
The DNA here is from genome assembly GCA_944472135.2 of Trichobilharzia regenti. Taxonomy (NCBI): domain Eukaryota; kingdom Metazoa; phylum Platyhelminthes; class Trematoda; order Strigeidida; family Schistosomatidae; genus Trichobilharzia; species Trichobilharzia regenti. The sequence continues at coordinate 107,346,770 of OX235265.1, read as the reverse complement.
TTATTTTTACAGGATGGGGTTGCTAGCCTCACACTCAACCAACCTTCACTCTTTACCATTCTTATTACTGACTTAGAGAAGTAAAGGAGTGCGTCGGTCGGGCGGGGATCAAACCCCGGACCACATCAGTGGTCAGCTAGCACTCTACTGGCGTGCCACCGAAGCACAACGTGACTTTTGTTCAACCTTAATTTTAGCTGAGCTATATTCAACCCCGCCAATTAGATTACTTCATCATCCAACTTGTTTATTTAGTCTTATTTTAGTTTCTAATTCATTTATGCCCTCTACATTACGCAATTTACTATCTAAAATTTTTATATATATGGAGGATTACATCATGAGCTGACATCAGTTAGAGAACCACTGGATAACCTGGGAATACTGGATAGCTATTTCCTTCTAGTCTGGGACTCTTCATCAGTACGCACCCGCCGGGGTTCGAACCCAGGTCCTTCTGGTTAGAAGACGAGCTTGTAGACCATTAAGCCACTCGGACCCAATCCAATGCCCAGCCCATTAATTCTAACTTCTGCCAATTCACGACATAGCGCGACCACTTCGCCATGTCTTCTTCGATGATTTACTGCCTCATCTTCGACCTGCTGTACCCTACTGGTCACGGCTTCCCACTAGAACCCTAGGTTAACTGCCTGAATAGACCCAGTCGCTAGTGAGCACCTTATTAATATATATATATATATATATATATATGCGATTGCACAAGTTGACAGTACAGGACGAAAAGAGTGACTTTTTGTTGAATGCTTTTTATTCTATATGACTCAATGAGAATTTTTATGAACCTGTATGTCGCACTTGGAAATGAAGGTATGATAAAAAAACGTCTGTAATACTCCTATGAGTTTAGTGAATAGTCCTCGAAGAGGAAAATCCTAAGTATCATTAAGCAAACTTCAATTAATCAGTGTCTTCTAATTACTATAGTGTAGGAAATGTAGACATAATCAAAACGATTTAATTACAGTATGGTTTATTCCATTGAAACTTTATTAGTTTGTTATAATTCATCAGTTTCATCCTCATTGATTTAAGCGGTACATTAGAAACAGTTAAATTTGGACCAGAAATAAACACAAACATTTGGAAGAAATACTTCAGTTTTAATTGTTAAAAACAAAATTGTTTAAAACCACTTATGTTTGTGTACAATCATCCCTTATTTCTAAGTAAATTATGGTGAGCTAAGTGTTGAATCAGTAGACTGACTAATTTTATGCAGCTTCAATAAGATTTATAACTGCATGAAATGTGGTTAGAAATAAAAACATTGAACCAATTGAACAAACTTTTAATTGTCTAATTTATTATTACAATTTCAATAGCTACAAGTAGCGCTAAATTTGATACATTAAACATTTAAACAGTATGCACAGAAACTTTCACCAGAAGAGTGAGCTTCACACACACACAAATTCATATACTGTTTTTTTATTCCTTCAGGTTCCCACTGGGACATAGGGTGGCTTCAAGCTAGAGGCTTGATGTTTTGGTAGCAGTGGGGATTATTTTTACAGGATGGGGTTGCCAGTCTCATGTTCAACCTTTCCTCTTTACCTGTCTTATTACTGCCTTAGCGAGGTAGAGGAGGAGTGCGTCGGTGGCCGTGGATCGAACCCCGAACCATGTGCATGGTCAGCAAGCGTCCTAACCGTTGCGCCACCGACACACCATATACTGCTTGACTATACATTTCATAAAATCAGATTAATTCTACCGAAGAAGCTTCGATTTTCATGGTGAAACATTCAAAAAAAATTGTTTTAATTTTCTAAACATGTTGGAATTACTGATATAAGTATAAATAAAACTCGGGCACTGTGGTGGTAGAGTATAACTCTATTATGCATAAGATTTTATTTTGATGAATCACACAGTGTTATACAGTTAAATTAACTGAGCAACAGTTTGTGGTCGAAACGCCATCAGTTAATATTACTATATAACAGTGTGATTTATCAAAATAAAATTTTATCCATAATGATGTTGGGATTACTTTTTAAATATTTATTTATTTTATTAATTTTTTTTATTTTTGATTATAGCTTGATTCCACACCGTATTTTTTGTACAAGTATGTAATTTTCAGCATGAATATCGGTAGACCAAATTATGCAGGCCGATCATAGATATAAGGTGTGCGTCGGCGGGGATCGAACCTCAGACCATGTGCATGATCGGCGAGAGCCCTAACCACTGTGCCACCGACTCACACAAATATTTTTGATCAAAATAAAACTGTAAAAATTGTTTAGAAACATCCGGTAAAAATTAATTACTTCGTCAAAATCAATGGAAACCTCTTTCATCAACTAACTCTCTTCACAGAGTGTACTATTGACATTGATTCTGTGTCGTGTGATACTGATAAGATTTATCAGTAGTATATAGTGAGATGTTCATCGGCATAAAAAAATATTAAATAGGAGGGAGATAGGTTTGATGTTAGAGAAAGTAAATGACACAGCTTTGTGAAGGTAAATGGGAGGCGTGAAAAGAAAACAAAGAAGCATAATGTGATGGCCAGAAGTAGCACAACACGGAAGATTTGTGCAAATGGTGATTTGAAGATGAGGTGACCATAATTTTTCTATATGACAATACCAGAAATTTCTCGCCTTCTTCTGTTACACTTTAGTTAAGATTATGGGAATATCGTAAGATTAATCAGTGCCGATAAGTTAGGCGACTTAGATTTGGTTAGCACTCGGTGAAAACGAGATAACTGGTAAGGTTTCAGTTAAATTTGTTAGTTTTTACGAGTAGACCACGGATTGACATCAGTTAGAGAACCATTGAAAACCGTGATCCACTGGTAAAAACAAAACTAACATGATGCTCGCTAGTGACTTGCTACAGTACGGAGTTTCCTGGTGTTCTAGTGGGAAGTTGTGACCAGTGAGGTCCATGTAGTCAAGTATGAGGATGGATGTCCCACCGACGACATTTGGTTAGTGCCAGTAGTGCTAAATCACGAACTGATAGAAGTTAGGAAGGTATACAAGATTACCTTGTAACCGGTAGTTCCTGGGTTCGAACCTTATTGGTGGGTGCGTACTGCCGATGAGTTCGAAACCAGGACGAAACAGCTGTCTGGTAGTACTCCCTGCTAGTTTTCAACGGTTCTCTAACTGATATCAATCCGTGATTAACTCTTCCAAACAAATCTAATCCTAACAAACCAACTTTAGAAAATTTGTTAATGAAAAGTCAGGTTTAGCACAACAACTCATGAATTTAGCTCAGAATAGATCTTGGCAACTAGTCGAATAAGATTAGTTGCTTAAAACTGACTTGTAGTGGAATTGCTTCGAATTTTCGACTCGTCAGCAAGATATATCTTTACCTTCATGAGGGATTGTATTCCCCCACCCCGCACACCCTCTGTCTTCGTCATCACCGAGAATGAAACCCTGTACCTATCGTCTCAAATACCAGAGAGTTATTCACTAAACTACTGACCTACAAGAGCCACAAGTAGAGTTTACTATCATGCTGTTTCTAACTTTTTTGAGTACCATTTATGGTACCAATCAAATCATGCTTCGTGATGTAGACATTTCACGATTTCTAAGAAAATCATTTTGAACTGTGTAATTTAAAAATCACAAATTTCATTCTTATTGCATAAATGACAATTGAACATTGAATATCAATCATACATGAAAAAACCAAAAAGTGAACTCACCATTTTACTCATAGCGGCAATATAATCATCGATTGGAGGATCACTATAATCATCAATCAATATAATCTCCTTTATATTACTATTTAATATTAAATTAGTAGTACTATTCAATATACTTTCTAATGTATTTTTTAAAATTGCTGTATTTTCATTATGTGAAATTATAATAATACTAATTTTTGGTATATACTGATAAATATTTGAATAATTTGACAAGGGAATATTTAAACTATAAGATAGTGTATTCACTGTCCAATTGTTACACATTTCTGAATTGAATTGTCCGCCTCCACGGCCATATTTGTCATTGTTGTTTGAATGTACAAGTGTATAAGCAGTTGTTGTTGTTGTTGTTGACAATAGCAACAAAATACCGCCACTGATAATGATGGTCAGGATGATGTTAGTGATGATAGCTCTGATTGACATTTTTTTATTTTAATACAGAGAAAATGTAGAAAATATTATCACACTTTTAATAGAAAAAATAATAATAACGTTTCTGATCAAAATTGATTCAGTGTATATGTAAACAAACGAAAATATTAGTCGTCTCACTAGTAGTTCATGGTGTATACAAATTAAATTTCTATTGAAATCGGCAATCACAAACTAGATACATTTCACATATCACTAATATTTCATCAATATATACACACAAAGGGGATAAAGAAGACTAAACTTGGTGTTTCTTTACAATAGTAATAGTGATAATAATAATAATAATAACAATGGACTTCTTCAGTTTTCCAGTTGCACACAGATACGCACACACGCACACACATACAAACACCCTCTCGTAGTTTTGTTAATCAGATCGGTTTCAAAATAGAACCAAGACGGGTGTTGTTGTTGTTAATTTGTGTCTGTGTATCGATGCTTGTGTGTGCTTCTGAAAACTTATAAAGTATAAAGTTTATCCGACTGACGGAGTGTGTGTGAGTGAGTGAGTGACTTCTGATGGTCCAATCCAGGTGGAGTGCACATATGTGTGCACTATACTATTACAATGGAAGTACAAATGATATTAGCAGACGAGTGTACAACACACATATACACACACACACACACAAATACACCAACGCACACAGACACACTATACACACAAAAACAATTAAAATGTTTCAATCCAACTGGAAATAATTACTATTAGCACTTATTTATTAACCAATAAAGTAGAATTCTTATTTGTGGCTTTCATCACCAATTGATATCAGTTAAAGCGAAGTATTAAAGACCATAGGGTAGTGGACAGCTGTTTCATCCTAGCTTGAAACTCTTCGGCAGTAGACACCGATAGGATTTTGAACCAAGGTCATTTCGTTCACAAGGTGAGCTGATAGACTATTTGGCCACCAATGAGTTTGTACGAATTGGCAAGAGTTCGGATTTATGGAACACTGGGGCGAAGTTAAACTTTCGACACCACTAACTACCACCAATCAGCGAATTATCCAATGAGATTCACCAACGATGTCGAATTATCCAATGAGGTTCACGAACGCAGTTCAATGTTGTATAGCGCTTGATTCATTTCTAATGCGTGACCTTACAAGGCTATTGTTGCAATTCGAGGAGGTTAGTATTTTCCAGTATTTCCTAGATTTGAGTTGCTCCGGAAAGAACGAATTTGATTGTGTGGTGGTATCATGACTTTAAAAAGCTATACCAAATCAACTGATGGGTTTGTTCATCGTTGTGCTATATGTTTGAAGCCTACTAACACTAGAGAGGGTATGCTGATAATTTTATTATTTCGTAGGAACTTTTTTCGCTAGGTCGCTTCTCTCCCTAAGGATAGCAGATAGAAAAGCAACTACTCTTATACCTATTGTTACGAGAATTGTTAAGCGGGGGTCAATTATACACACGGACGAGTGGAAAGGCTACAATTCGCTGTCATCTCCGGGATATATTCATCATAGAGACAACCATTCAAGTGATTTTGTGGATCCAGTTACGAGGACACATACAAATTCTAATGAAGGATTTTGGGACAGGTTGGAAAGTAGGATAATGGCTATAAATGTATCTCAAAAGGATCTGATTTATAGTCATTTGGATGAATATATGTAGAGGATATGGTGTAACTTCTCCATTGACAGTCCCATCCTAAACTGGGAGAATTTTCTCTCACATGTTCCAGAAAGATATCCCATGTAACCTTTTTTATTATCTATTTTATGCTTTTATTCTATAAATATACGTTTCTATTCATCATATATGCCTCTTTAATGTGATTGGTCCGTTCGAGGTCGTCTGCTGATTGGTTGTTAGTGGTGTCTAAAGTTTAACTTTGCCAACACTGGATCGAGTCCCAGTGTGTGAAGGGTCTGCGAGCTCACCCAGGTACAGTACTTTGTGACTCTTACTTATTTTCAATATCAAAGAGTCATCTATGCCCACCAATTCCCCAATCGTCATAAATACAAATGAGTTAAAAATTTGGAGGGAGCTGACAGGCGACAATGAAGCGCTCACGTAACAAGGAGACCTCAACAAATTGTCAGAGTGGTCCATAGAATGGATACTCCCGATAAATGTAGCAAAATGCACAACCACGAGCATTGGACAAGCAAATATCAACTCCTACGAACTACGGGGAATAAAACTCCTGTCAGTTCAAACTCATTTGGATTTAAGTTTCATACTAAGTCACGATTTAAAAACTAAAGAACATTATCCTGTAGTGACAGCACATAGTTTCATACCTTTATCGGAGATTCGCAGAGACATATTCACCTCCTTATAGACATCTCTGTTGAGGTCAAAACTGGAAAATTGTATTCAGGCTTCAAGTCTTTATCGTAAACGGGACTCACATATTCTAGAAAGGGTTCAAAAGAAGGAAACATGTATGATTCCTGGAATGACTAATTTTTTATGCGAGGAAGATTAGGTAGTTTAAATCTCTTCTCCCCCACCATACCGTAGGCAGAAAGGAGATCTAATTACAATGTTTAGAATTTTACATAATGACTATGGACCTGATCTATTCTCTCTTTTCCTTCCCACCAGGTCAGAACACCTTGGAGGAAATAGCAGGAGAGTTCAAAAGCCGCAAAGAAACAATATTGCTATGGACTATTGATTCTCACATCGAATTATCAACTCCTGGAACCGAATCCCAGAAGAAATGGTGTCGGCGCCCTCAACTGACTCACTCAAAAACAGTTTGGACTAATATAGGCTTCAGACATTCTATCCTCAAACAACAAATCTGAATCTGTAACCGAAATCTCCTGGATTCGAACACAGGTGAGTGCGTACTGCCGAAAAGTTTCGAATTAGGATGAAACAACTATTCAGTATTCTCAAGCTTCCCAATGTTTCGCTGAATGATATCAGCTCACGAGTAAACTTGCAACCATTCGAATCCCTGCATACCAACACTTCAAACTTTAGTTCTTCTACTTTCATCAATGGTCATTATTTTCCTACAAAATTTCATGCGCGTCAGCGGCACAGTGGTTAGGACTCTCGTCGACCATGCACATGGTCCGGGGTTCGAGCCCTCGCCGACGCACACCTGATATCAATGGTCGGCCTGCGAAATTTGGGCTACCGATATCCATGCTGAAAATTCCATAATTGTACCAAAAATACAGTGTGGAATCAAGCTGTAATCAAAAATAAATAAAATAAATAAATATGGTAAACTCAAGAGTGAATTAAAGTTTTGTTTTGTCAAGAACTCATCCTATTACTATTATTACATTATTATTATTATTATTATTATTATTATTATTATTATTATTATTATTATTATTATTTAGAGAACTATTATAAACTAGTTGAGTTCAAAACTTTTAAGAGGTTTCCACAAAACTGATATTGAATGAAATTCATTTCAGTCAAGATAATTAAAATCCCTCACTGAATACTTTATAATTTAGGAGTCATTCTTCAAAACTGATCCCTAGAAGTACGATCTCAGACATAAAATTGGACCCAGACAAAACAAACTTGGAGGATCTGAACATTACCCATGTTGATATGTCTGATTTCATTCAAACTGGAAGATATGCAAGTGAAAACCAACATGTTGGCGATAGAAGAAGCACCAAAGCCTTCAGATGATTATAGAGAAGACAGAGGAGATGAAGATTACTGGCCCACGGGAACAGCAACGACAACAGACAACAGGCAACAATCAGCCAGCATAAATGGGAGAAATTGGAAAGAAGCAACCTCCTTTAACTGTCTATCTACCTACCTACCTCGGGAGTATCGCTTCAACCACACGTAGAGGGAACTGATGAGGATATCAAAGCGAGAATCGGGAAAGCAAGTCAAGCTTTCATTTCTCTCAAGTCTCTGTACAGCTCAACAGCACTCAGCATGAAAATGAAAATAAGATCCGGATTTTCAACTCCAATCTGAAGTCAGTGCTACTCACTATACGGTTCAGAGACTTGGCCAGCGTGTCATAAAGAGCACCTCAAAGAAACTACAGACCTTCATTAACAGTTGTCTTCGCTCAATACTACTCAAGATCAGATGGCCGGTCAAAAAACATCAGCAACAGAGATCTCTGGGAGCGAACCAACTTACCCAGAAGGAACCGATTGTGCGAAAAATATGCGGGAAGAAATGGAGGTGGATTGGATTGACCATATTCTGAGAAATCAAACCATCAAGTGAGTGACACCACACGCCAGACCATCGCGCAAGTGGAACCTGAACAAGAAGCGGGGAGTTGGTCGTCAATGTGAAGATGAAGTGACATGAGCTGGAGGAGGTCATGTGAAGAGGAGATGAAAGCATATGAGCAGACGTGGAGCTACGTGGAAACGTTGTCAGAGAACAGAGACGCATGCAATGGAGACGTGTGGTTAAAGCCCTATGTTCCTTTGTGAAATAAAGGAAACAATAATATAATAATAATAATCTTCAAAACTATTATCACGAGAATTTATTCTTTGTGTTTCAATCGGAAGAAAAAGCGTCAAGTGTATATCTTGATTGTGACTATTTCTTCGCCATTATTTTCCGCTGGTTCCATAACTGTTTGTAGATCTTTATTCACATAATCTTCTTCTGTCCGATTTATTGCTCCCCATTTAGGGTCCCACTTTGATGATGATGTTAAAGCCAACTAGAATCGGAAAGGTAAGATACGCCTTTGTCAACCTGTAACCAGTTTGGAAATCTTCTGCACTCAGTTAATATCTACAAAAACATTCGCATTTTCAACACCAATGTTAAGTCAGTCAGCTCTACCATACGGGTCAAAAACCTGACCAGTGTTTTTGATGTGGTTTTGTTCTCTGAGCTGGATGGTTAATTTGTGAAGCTTTCATCACCCTACTAGGTGACATTTTCAGCGCATACTTCAATCAGTTGAAGTGAGCTTTTAGATTTCTCCAAGAGTTTATTAATCAGCCAGAGTTATATCCAACCACTTTTACTATCTTGGTAACAATCGTGTTGACTGCTATTGACTTGAAGATTGTGTGCTTGCTTTTTTCTAACACCTTATGGCTATTTTACGTTATAGAACTCTTACATAATTCCATATTATCCTTTGTTTCTATGTACATCTCAATCACAACTCACTCATTAGACTATTCATCCTATTACGTAACCTTATCACGCCTAATCAACTTCTTTTATGCGTTAGAAAATATGTTTTTTGACAACACATCAACATTACCCTCTTACCAATCTTCACCCTCCCCCCCCCCACTAGATACAGTTTGATTACTCATCACATTCTTTGAAATGTCTTGACAACTTACTTTTATTCTTACTAGACAAACCTAATGGACACACACACATACAGAAAATAAGTATATATAATTGCAACTGTACAGCTAAGTGAGTGAATTAGCCAAAAAAAGTCTTCGCTGAACTACTGTTTTTGTTTTCATTAAATTAATATTAGCTACTTGTGAGTAGTACAAATAATAATATCAAATAATTATCGGATTTTCCATGGGCCTCAAAGAAATTCATGCGTATTTCCCATTTTCTTCTGCATATCTGTTGAGAGATGGTAGATTATTAGCTGATTCACTGTCTTCCAGAGTCCTCTGTTGATTATCCTTTTCCGGTTGACCACTAGAGCACTTAATTGAGTCCAGGTAGTTGTTAGAAGTGATTTAGAGGATGAGCCTGCCAAATCGTTGAAACTGGAGCTAAATATTCATATCGTATTTTTGGTGCAAAAATTTCTATCAATATCCATACTGATTCCATATAAATAAAGGCTTGTGTTCTATTTCTCGATCCTGACTCTGAGGGTGGCGTCTGCTGATGATAAGCAGATATGGTAGTGGTCACAAATGTGAGTCGATCCGATCTGTAGGACAGCAACATGCATTTTTTGACAGCTCAAGAATTAAACATTAGGCTGAACCCTCAACAAAAAAACAACAAGGGCTGTACAGATCTAAATTATAAATAAGAAAAGTGATCTTGCTCCTACCATCTACAAGCCTGTTCAGCTTCTTGCCAAGATGCCACCCATTGGACCCTACAGAAATTCGTGAGACATCTTACAGATCAGCTTGCCCTACGAGTTCTAATCTTCAGATCTTTGAATTCACGCCTCACTTAAATATCGCTTACCTACTTCGCAATAATCTTCTTATTTACGCACTACTATAATCTAAATGATCTTAACTACCTGGGCCTTTATGAAAGCCAAAACTTGCTCTTTGTTCATATTTATTGTTTGCCCAAAATCTGATGGCTTGATTTAAAAAACACAACAACACAATTGTTTGAACAAAGCTATATCTTCATCGAAAACATCATATTTTCTATGCTTAGAACAATATGGTTAGCATTAAAACATTCCAAATGAAAACTATCATTTCAAGTACTATATAGCTTCTTCTTCTTGTATACATCTTGTAAATATACTTACAATAATATATTATTCATAATTGCAATTTAAGCCATTTTGCAGCTGCTTAGAATTTTCTTCTCTTCCTGAATTAGCGTTCAATCGCGAGGCGGCATAGCACTCACCCAGATATACGCTGTTCACTGGTTGATCATAACTATCAGCAGGAAAGAGAAAGCAGTTTAGGTTGTCGCTCAACTTTGATAGTGACCTTAGTAAACGGTTTACAATTTAATATTTATAAGAACCTGTTCTGATTGCTTGTATAATAATTGAACAATTTCGCCATCTGATCTTCAGTAGAGATCCAGCGAAGACAGTTGTTGATAAAGGTAACGTTTGCAACAGGCTGTTGGAAATATTCTTTGTGACCCGCCCGCCAACAAGTTTCTCATCCGTATAGAAGAAGTGATTGACTTGACTTTTGTATTTAAAATCCGACCGAGTTTTGTTGTTGATGCTGGCTGAGTGACGAAGATTTCCAGATTGGTTTCAGGTTGATGAGGGAATGTGTTTCTCGCTCGCCTTTCCGATTCTCGATTTGACATCCTCATCCGTTCCTCCTGTAGTTGAGACATTCATATAGTATGGTCTTTTCTGTTTTGTACGTGAGATTAGTTTGTGGGTGAGCCATATTACACGTCTTGAGAGGGACCTCGGTATAGATAAAAGTATCATCCATGTACCGACAGTACAACGAGAGTTCATTGATCGCATGTTTCAGTGGACGATTCTCTAATTTTTCGACAAACATATCGGCTAAGAGAGAACCCCTAGAGGGAACCCATTGCTACCCCCTTCACTTGAACGTAGAATTCATTGTTAGACTGAAACTTTACATTCATCGTACACAGGAGTTCCTGTAGTGATATATGGCTGGTGTACCTAGTTTCCTATCACTTTCTATCCGAGATTCACAGATGAAATCGATGGTCTCTAACATAGGGACGTTAGCCAACAGGTAAGTGACATCCATCATTGTTTCATCGTCAATCTTCTTATATCTTACTTCTTCTATAAATTCGAAAGTGTTGATTTCTTTTCACTCTTACTTATTTAAATCACTTATACATATATCTGAATTTAACTAGACAGTCTTAGCTGACTACGTTCTCAACAGTCTGTTTATCAATTACCAACGATTTACAAAACCATATAGTTTATACCTCTGAACATCTTTCTTACGAACCAATGCCTCTTTTCAAGTATCTTCGATTACCCCCCCCCTTACTATGACTCATCTACTACATCACAATTAATCTTATAATTACTGCCCGATATTTGGCTTCTATGGTGAACTGAAGTATCTGAGGATTGTTATACCGTGGTGACAGCAGGCTGCTAGCCAAATTGGTAGGCATTAATTTACGTCAATGTGTATGTCCCAAATATTGGTCATGAGAAAATATGAACAAGACTGATTCAACAACCAATCACAGCAGACTTTGCGTAGGCGGATACAGTTAACATTTAGATGATCTGACATTCAAGAAACAGTCACAAAGAGATGCAAGGTTAAATTTCTGTTAGAAACAGCCAATCACAAGACTGTGTTCGTTTGCTTGAATAAGCTATAATAATGTATATGAAAATAAATAAATAAATACGTGTTAATTTCGTAAATAAACAATCTGTTGACTGGCCCTTGTCTTCTGTTGTTACAATGCAGTGATTCACTTTTATTACCACCCAGGTTTTATACAACTTGGTAAGACACCTGTGAAATAATTTTATTCTACTTTAATGTTCTTATTCTTACACTAGAACTTATCACACGAGCAAGAAGGCAAAGTTCTACTGTGAACTCATTAACTATATGCTGGATTTAGTCATTATTATTATTATTATTATTGTTCCGTTGGGTTCCAAGTGGAACATGGGGCTTCCGGTGTTTCTGTTCAGCTGGTCCCACGATTTCCCATAATCCCTCATCTCCGCCATGTCACCCTCACACCCACGTCCAACTCGACGTTTCCCATTCAGGTTCACTCGAGCGATGGCCTGCATTGTGCGCGATTTCAGTCGACCATCTTCTTCAGCGTGTGCCCAATCCATCTCCATTATCTTTTACATATTTGTAGAGCAATCGATTATTGGTTAGTTTGTCCGCAAAGTTTCTCGCTGTTATTTCTTTCTGGCTGGCCATTCGATCTTTAGTATGGAGCCAAGGAAGGTAGCTGTTGACAAATGTCTTCAACCTGCTTTTCGTGACACGAGCGCCAGGAATCGACTGTGTCGAAAATCCGAATTTTGTTCTTTATACTGACATTCCTAATTAAAGGCTTCATTTCAAACGAATGAACTGACTCTCTCGGACTCTTAATACATTCAACTGAAACTTTAGCTTAGTTCAACAAAATATGCACAGATCAACGTCGAAGATTCCGCCAACATGCTTCATCTGTTCACTTAAACTAACATTTGACTTCTTTATTCATTTATACTTCTTGAAGTCATGTTATCTTCAAGTCTGTGCTTAAATTCAGAGTTTCAAGAAAAAAACATGGACAATAATTAATGTTGAAATAGAAAATATTAATTAGTAGTTCATTTTATGAGGGGGGACATTTTGCTCCGAACAGTTTAGTGAACATTTTAGCCAGGACTTATTTCAATGTCACACAATCTAACTACTTATAAACAAACAGTAGCATAATGTATAATGAATCAACCTAACTCGGGGCTCAAACTATTCCAGGAAGTTCGTTACACCTACGGTCTGGAAACTTATAGTAGCATATTTGTTTGAGAAAAAAGGTATCATACATTTATTCACCTTAATGAATATGAATAAACCGAGCACTACAGTTTTTGCTGAATAAAGTGGTATCATCACTTATTTCGTTAACTTCTCATCAGCTACTTACAGGTCAAAGTCATTATATCTACAGAAACCAGTTTAACATGCTTCCACAGAGTTCATTTTGAACAAAAACCAATCAATCACTAAATGCATACAATAATAGTATATATATATATATATATATATAATAAGCAATTTATCCCGAACAACAATGATCATACACAATTGAAACTTTCAACATTACGTAGTTAGATGAAATAGAGGTTGAAAATATCCAGTTACCAGGCTGGCAAAGACTTATGATAACTACTTTTTTCTGAACGCACAAATCAGGTTTCGGGCGCTTGATGGAGATGGCTTCAGCAAACTTGATAATTTTGGACGATCTTACGACGTCCACCTTATCACCCATGTGAAGGAGATTTCTGGCGATGGCACTGTTTAAAGCATTTGTTCCCTTTAGACATAGGCTTTTTGGTACATGTTCAGAAAACCGTAAATATGCTCTTCTTTCTGTTCTTCCAATGTAACTACTCCCACAGATACGTGTAAATTTGTATATACAGTTGGAATTAATGTGAAAAGGATATCTATCAATTTTTGATTGCACCAAAGAGCAAATTGTTCAATAGACGGGGACGAGCTTAGCTGCAGGATAGGCTCTGCCTAGTGGCGTACTCAGTCTTCTGTTGACCACTGCTGCAATGTTTTCACCTTTCAAATCAAGTTAAATGTAGATTGGCTTTTCCTCCACTGTGAATTGTCCTACATTTGAGACTTCAGTTCTTCCATACTTGTCAATGAACCTTTGAGGGTAACCATTGCTCTGCAACATCTCCTGCAAGTTTGCTGAAGCCATCTTCATCAAGCGCCTGAAACCTGATTTGTGCGTTCAGAAAGAAGAAGTTATGATTAGTCTTTCCTTGCCAGCCTGGTAACTGGATATTTTCACCCTCCATTTCATCTGACTACGTAATGCCGAAAGTTTCTATTGTGTATGATCATTATTGTTTGGGATAAAGTGTTAATTATTATTATATATATATATATATATATTATAACTGTGCATATATTGACTGACTGATTTTTGTTTAAAATGAACTCTCCGTGCAAGTATGTTAAAATTGTTTCTGTAGATATACATAAAAATTACTGTGGCCTGTAAGCAGCTGATGAGAAGGCAACGAAATAAACGACGTGATGGTACCACTTTATTCTGTAAAAGCCACTGTAGTTATAGCTTTATTCGAAAAAGTATCAGTGTCATTCCCTTAAGTGTATTGTTTCTTAAACTAATTCACTTCTGCATGAGATCCTGAGCTGCACGTTTTGCAAAACAATACGACGCTACTTAGAGTTTCATTGTCTGTAAGAAGATAAACGTGACGAAAAAGTAAATTCTGACAGTAGTCTACCAAGGCTAACATATTTCCATAAATACGGTCCACAATGATGTACGCAAGTAAAACGAAAGTACTTTCTTGAGCAGGTGTACAGTAATATACACATAAAGTTCCTTTCCGGTGTAAAATAATTTTGGTAAAAATCCTCAGACACAGGGTTAAAGCTAATTGTTTAGAAGATGCTATTGAAGACGACAGGTCAGTCGAAAACAGCTACCCTGAAAAGTTCATCACTAAACACATGGCCAAGAAAGTAAAAGAGAATTCTCCTGTATCTCTTCTTAACAAGAATCCTATATATATATATATATATATATATATATATACGACTTCAATTAAAAGGGGATTTACCAAGTGAAACAATCACCCACCAGATGATAAAATCGATTCAAACATCATCGTTTAATGTCGATAACCTGCAGTTTAGATTTTCCACACAACAGGTTGTAATTTCGAGCGAGAAAGATGAAGTAGCTAGGCCTAGCCACCTCTAATTTTATATCTATCAATTCAACTGCTCCTATACAGCCAGTTAATGCTGGTCGTTGCTTAAAGGGACCTAATTTTTCATCTGTCTGGATTCAACATAGAACTTGGCACCGAAGTGCACCAGTTCGAGTTGCCACATTCCAAATAGCACACAAAGGTAGATAAGAAGATGAGTGAAGAGAATCAATAGAGTTTGACAAGTATAAGAGTGAAACAGAATGGGTAATGGTAGAGAGGAATATGAAAGATTACAGAGACTGAATACATCTGCGCTGGCCATTGACAACGATCACTTTGAGCCATGTCACCTATTGTCTCCAGCCATTGATTCCTAGAGTCCCGAGGCCCCCAACCCGGGAGTCTGCATCTCCCTACCTGACTTAGTTTAACTGTCAAGGATTTCATGGATTGATGAGGCCATGTTTTTGTTTGGCCACCAGTGGTGGCCAAACAAATTTTTCATGCTCTGGAACGCCTACTAGTGTGGTTAAATTAAAAGTATAGTTGAAACCCTCAACATTTCTATATTAGACCACCTTCAACCAAACACGCCACAGAACTAACACTGCAGCTTCTTTCTGTCATCTACTGGGCATCAAGTAAATTGCCAAAAGCCTGTCAATATCGAAGGCTTCAAACACCTGAGGTTATTGAAATTTTCTTCAAACTATCGGTACTCTGTGTGCAAATGAAGCAGACCCTATGTTCCCCTAAGAACTAAGGAAACAATGTCTGTCTGTTTTCGACATAGAACTTTGCACCAATGTGTGACAGTTCAAGTCGCCACGCTCCATGTAGCACACAAAGCAAGAGAAGAAATGCATAACAGAGACAGTAAACAGAGGTGTGAGACAAAGGAATAGTAATAGCGAAGAACAATATAGTTTGATTGGAAATCATAAGTCACAAGGAGTGGATACATCTGCGCCATTGAGACCGATCAATTTCAGTCATATCACCAATTGTTTCCAACCATTGGTTTTTACCATCCCGACGAAGTCTACACCTTCCTACGTGGTTGGGTTAAACTAACTGTTGTAGATTTCATTGACTGGTGCCATGTTTTGGCTTGACCGCCGCTAGCTCTTTTCCAGCCTGTCCCTATGACCGTCGAGGAAGGTGATGAATAGGCACGCATACGTAACACATGTCCTAACCATCTCAATCGATGTAACTGCTTCACAGTCTCGTCTATTGATTTCTCCTCCTTACCTAGCACTCGACCGGTGCCTAAACTCAATGTTGCTCACCCTTCTATACTACCTAACACGGGAGACAGAGAGCAGGCACCTATGATCAAAGACAACCAACCGGCCTTTTCGTGTCTTCCACTCTCAATGGCCAGGTCTCACAGCCACAAAGCAGGACGTAGCAGACTGATGAGCAGTACGCTCGTCCTTTGGTCGAAAGCCGGATATCACGTCTACTAAGCCACAGACGGCGTAAACTGGCATATGCGAAACTGGCCCTCTGTATCCGTGGTGAGATTTCGTCAGAGATCAACCCGTTGGGGCTGATGGTGCTTCCCAAATAAGTGAATTGGTCAACGTGCTCTACCACTTCACTCCCTATTTCTAAACTAGGAGTTAGTGTGGTCCAGTCCTGTAACATCATCTTGCATTTGGAGGGGGCGAATCGCATGCCAGATATTTGTAGATTGCAGCTCAAGGTGTTCAGAAGACTCTGATGGGTTTTGTCAGCGTTCTCGCCTAGCAAGGAGGACTATATCGTTTGCATATTCTCAGTCAACGAGATTATTCCCTGGTAGCAAGTCAATCCCTGAGTGTCTGAAGTGAGTTAGGGTTAAGTCCATCAGTACATCTATGATGAAATTGAATAGAAATGGGGATAATTGGCATCCTTGACGGACACCACTAGTCGTCACCAGTTCAGATGACACCTCGCCGTAAGCCCTCATCTGGCTGTATGAGTACGAGTAGAGTGATGGCCTTAATCAGTGCAATATATTTTCTCGGAATTCCATTTACGGCCAAGCATCGTCAGATTACCTCTCGGTCGACAGAATCGAATTCCGCCTTTAGGTCAAGAAATATAATGATTGTTGGACGCCGGTAGGAATCCCTATGTTCTAGAATCTGTCGAGGGGTGAAGATATGATCAATACACCCTCTTCCTGGTCTAAAGCCTGCCTGGCTCTCCCGTGTTTGTGCCTCCCGAGCACTACTTAGTCTACGCAATATTATTGAGTCTAGGACTTTAGATACTATATTAGTTAAGCTAATCCCTCTGTGATTATCACAGGGATATGGGGATAATCAGTGGCTTACACCAACCCGATGGGACTTCCTCTGATTCCCAGACGCTGCCTAGTACCTCAGTTAATGCAGACAGTAAACTGTCTCCACCGTACTTAAATACCTCTGGAGTCATTCCATCAGGTCCCGCTGCTTTGCCTTGTTTCAGATTAGTGGCAGCTTTAGTAACCTCAGTTAGGGACAGAGGACCTGCGTCTATGTCCCATTCAGCGAGGTGTTGGATGTTCGGCAGGTTGGGCGTGGCTGTAGGCCAATTAGACTGTTCCTCATAGTGCTCTTCCCAGCGTTCCAGTCGTCTATCCTGAGAGCTAATTATGGTGTCATTTTTCCCAGAGATTGTTTCACCTATCATTTGCCTATTACCACCTGTTTTCCTGATAAGCCTAAATAGTTGTCTGGTGTTGCCAATCGCCGATGCATTTTCCATCTCTTTCGCTTTTATCACCACCAAAACAATAATATAATAATAATAACACTGTGTGATTTATCAAAATAAAATCTCATCTATAAGGGAGTTATACGCTACCACAGTGTCCAAGTTTTCTACTTATATCAATTACTACTGATATCTTGTAGATCACCGACGAGTAACCAATATCAGGTACCTATTCCTTAGTGTTAGTGCAAACTGGTGGTGAGCCACCTAGCTTGGTTACCACGCTTCAAACTTGGCTGTGATAACAGTGAGGACTGGATACATGACATCAGTTATTCATTAGTGAACAGTCCGCATAAAAAGAGCATTTAGTTCACTTGTGGTAGTAACTGGGGCACAGAGAAAAGATCAGACACCACTCCTTATTTAGAGGCACTCAACTGTAGAAGTTTGCACGTTATATATTCTATTTTTCATGTACACAGATTTTTAAGCGTTCCATTGCACGCCAAAAAATGGATATCTCTGGATCCAAATCGTTCTCTACGGCGAGGTGGATTATTAGGCAACAATTGTCAAAAAGACGTAGGGCATGTTTTAAGTCATCTGTAATCTTAGATACAATAAATGTATCTTCCATACATCTGTAGCGGAATTTACAACGGCTGATGTTTTGTTCATGTGTTCTCAAACTTTCCCGACCGATACCTGCTAGCTTGACGTGGTGGTCGGGATTGCATATCGCAATGACCTAACAAACTACATTGGCTGGAACTACTGTTCCTGCAGGTCCTATCATGTCAGGAATGTTGTTAGGATAGCGATTAGACTAAAAGCAGTTACCGGAGTAGTGTAGGAATTTCGTTTTTACACTATGCTGGAGGTCTCTGGGCGAAGTCGTAATGCTGGGGAACAGAGATGTAATAGCAGTGAGGTGTTCCCCTCAGACGACCAGCATACCAGCCGGCTATGCTGTCTCTCCACTCTAGAGAGAGGGGGTTAGAAAAGATCGACCCCAATAATTTTACATCCCGACTTACCCCGACGATGGTCCGTAACCAGCGGTAAATTTACTAATACCGAACAAATCCAAGAAACCAGTTCATACAGGCTGTGTGTGACCAGCCTCAAGCAGTTGTCCCTTGAGCTCTGCGGTTACGCAACACTAACCCTCTTTCTGTTTCAGGTACCCGAAGAATCCACCAACTTCCACGGTATGGGCAGCCACTTCCAAGAGCACACGAAACCTCCCCGAGCATTATACTCCATTCTCACACTTTAATATGAAGAAATCAGTAGGCAGAGGGATCAGTGATGACCACACTGTTGTGTCATCCTTTACTTTGTATATTTCATCATTGCAGAATTGAATATCCAACATGCATCTGAATAAGAGCTTAACCAGTGAGTGGGCACACCAATATCCAATTCTTCAGATCCGATATATTAGCACGTACAATAGATCGTTCAAGCCAGTGGGAGGTTTGTAAAAGCATTAGGTTATATCAAGTGACATCTTACCCTTTCAATCAAAACTATCCATGTAATAGACAAGAAAGAATCAAAAAGCTACTGAAAAGAGGAACCCACCCTTTAAACAACTCAGAAAATTTAATCGTTCGGCGATCCAGCGGCAAAGTGATTTTAATGAGTCAGGAATAGGTTGAAACTACAAAGGTGTGTGTACTTCACAGACCTATTCTTGAGTTTACTTTGCAGTGGACCTAGTCAGTAAAATCTTTTGTTAAACTCCAATACTGTCATATTAAATCCTTTTTTCCCTGTCATGTCTTTCTCCATCCTGCAACTGTAATTGCTTCATTGTATCATCCTACCTAATTACTTAATATCACTATAATTTTGACAGATCTTCATGTGATCATAACATCTAGATTAGGTAATTACTTTCGAACGCCCTGAACTTTAATCAAAATTTGAATTGCAGAAAAATTTCTTTGATGGCGAAGATATCTGAAATAAAACTGGATTGGTGGACTCACAATTAATCATGATATTGATGGCTTAGTAAGAAACAAAAACTTAGTTCACAAAGTGATATGGACTGGGGGATTCCTGATTACTAGCCTGGTACTATACCAGCTCAGCTAGGACAGGTTGCGCATTAATGATGAAACTACCTAAGATAAAATCCAGAATGAGAGACCACTACCATATGTACTTTTAAGTGTTTCTTCTTGTTTCTAATTCTATGCAATATACATGCATTATATGTAATACAGTAAACTTCCACTAATTGCACACCATAAAACACATTCAGGTTACCTCTGAAGACTGTAAACCTAAAAACTGTTAATCTTAACTAAAAAGGAAACTATGTCGAGGAACCGTATGAAACACTCGATTGTAACATAAACTGACGTCCACTTTTATCCTAATGTCATATTCACCGTAATTAAAGTGTGCTACTTACATTTTTCACAGAGGCACCTATCAACAGTACCATCAGCGGAGTGGACAATCATATCTTTATATTCATAGGTTATAACAAAGCACATATCGGTAGCACTATACGACCTCCATAATATTTTTAGAAGTCTTACTTCAGAGGTCTAAAGTATATTGTTACCTGAGAGAAAAAAGGCGACGACAACTCCATTTATTTACATATATGACACGTGAAAATGCCCACTTAGACTAGGTAAGTGTGGTAACGGTGAGCAAACTAAACCACAGATATAAATCCTTACAGTTTTACTAACCACTTTAACTAGTTTTCAAACTAAATATATTTCGGAATGGCAGTACTGAGGACCTAGTATTTTCAAGTTGGACAAAATAGAATAGAAGATACTCACAGATGAATTAAGTATTAGAAAAACGAAAAACGTTATTATAATTGTATTCTAAAAGTCCTTTTTACACTGTACTAAGTTCATCGAGATTTTGATGGGGCAGATATTCTGGGATCAGCCACGAAAACACTCTCTTTACTTTCGAAAGGCATAAAACCTGAATTCGTAGAAGGAACACAACACAATCTTACCAAACTGCCTGGATTTCGTAATCAATTGGGATATTCTCTTTTGCATTGGAATACACATTCCTGTTATGTGGCGACCATATATACGTCCAGTGTAGGGTGAGACAAATTGAGACAACAAACGTACATTCTGTAAAGTAACGCAATTTCTACATTTTTATACCTTGTAGTCGAGTGGGATATTTTTCTCACAGATAAAACATTTTTTCTTTGGTTTCACATATGGATCTGTCATATTTACAGGCTTTGGAAATATTTGTAACTATGATCAAACCAACCTTATCGTCTTCAACGTGGTGCATGATAGATGCACATCGTACACCAAGGCCTGATGTCTTAGCAGAATACCCAGGCAGACGTGCTGATATAGTAAGACAGGCATTCCAACGAGTTAGGTTGGTTAATGAAGAGAAAACTCTCATAACTAGCGGAATTTCGGATGTCCTTGAAAATTGATTTAGCATAAGACCCAGGTTTTTATATTAACCCTTTCCCCACCAGTTTCTCGCTTTTATAAGCTATTCCCAAAGGATTTGTTTATGCTTCAATCACCAATACTTCTGGGAATCAGTCCAAAAAGCTTATCCAATATCCATGGCCCTTTTTACGAGCTAGTATAAACCAATTTGATTTCTTTGTGCTCGCTTCTTGATTGTAAGTTATAGGCTCCTGATCTTCAGTAAACCTCTACGTAGCTTGTCCCGCCACTCGACTGTCGTAGCTTTGGTTGACTCCAACGGGAGTAGTGCTGGGATTAATTATATGTGGTTTGTAGTATGAGATGTGCTAAGACTGTTATCACTGTGATAAGAGTTGATCCTTTCGCCAGTTAGTCCTCCAGTATCGTCGAAAAGATAAAAGAGATAGCAATAATAATAACAGATATAATTAGTGAAGTTATTCAGACTAAGAGACAGAAACGGAAATAGGAAAGCGTAAGGCGGTGGGAGAACCAGTACACTTTTCTCTTGGATTTTAATTTGCAGAGGCATATAATTCCCTGAAATTATTAGCCTACAGCACTCATCACTCAACATTAGATGTTGGTCTTCACTGTTTAATTCTGCTCGTTAAGATGAAAGCCGGCTATCAAGCAACCACGCCATTTGGCAAGCAGTAAAGTTACGGTCGTTCGTTCGTCTCTGCACGCTTCCTAGCCACCTGAGCATTCAACTTTGCACGAAAATTTTGACTTCAAAGTATATTTCATAATTCAGATGACAAATTTGGTGTTTTTAGTTTGCTTCTGGCCTAGGCAGATTAAACACTGGGAGTTGTGCCTAAGAGAACTCGAGCTGATATACACCGTACTTTACGTAAATGTTGACACTCAGTCATCTCCTAAAAACCATATAACCCTATCTGCTGACGTATTTCTATCCGGAGGAAAGGAAAAGGGGTGGAAAATAAGTCCCATAGTTGTTTCTTAGAGTTTGAAGGTTGTAGTGAGATCTGCTCTCTGACTTCGCTATTGTAAGGAAAAGAGAATTCAGACTTCCCTGGAATGATAAATCAACAACGCCAAGATTCATACGAGTGGCTGACTGTCTAGGTGTATAGAAAACACCGAACTTTGAACTTCCACTACCTGAAAATAGGTAATAAGAAGTGTTTTCCCACCGTCGCTTCTCCATCAATTTAGTTCCAAATTAACAGGCTGTCTTTTGGTACTATATGCACGGACGTAGATGCTCGATTCGTTGAAAGCTTGAACATTGTCCGGAAGTGTATCTGAGTTCTGGACTTAATGTGACTCAAGGCATCCAGGAAACCAGTTCGTTAGGCTACTTGAATGATTCTGGGCTCGTTTCCACTTGGTTCCGACTAAATGTAACGCTCATGGTTGAGGTGTGGCTATAATCCAGAAAGACCTGAGCCCTAATTACACTACCTGCTGACTCTTTGGTCTGGTCTCCTAACCTGGTGGCCAGGCTGCCCTTAACACCTCCACAACTAGCGAAAGAATATAGCACTTGCGACTGCTAAGATATGTATTTATTGACGATGATTTGGAGGAGTGCACAAGTAGATAATCGCATCGCAACGCAAAAACACTTTATTCACATAAGTTAAGCGTTTACGCGATTAACAGGCCATTTGTACAGGCAGGATCATATTTGAAGAATACAGTTTTAGATTGAACACTTTTATGACATAAGTATTGTAAAAAGGAAACAAAATTCAAATAACTATATGTAACTTGCAATGAATGCTTTCAGAGCTAATTTGAAATTTTTAATATACCTATAATCTGTCAGCTTCACGCGGCTACTACAAAATATCACGTTGCTGGGAGGTAAGGAGAAATAGGATGTACAAGTGCCATTGAAAGACCCATAGAATGCAGAGCATACAATCATTATCGATTGATCAGTTATAAAGGGTTAGAAAAATTATAAAATTCTACCGTGACCCGTAAGTGCAGCATTAACGGATTTGTGGGATCAACTTTGCAATGATAGACAGATTTCATGATAAAGATTGTGCCATTATTCACCATATGTGCTAACGATAATCTTCATTTCTGCGACATGTGGGTTATAGTGATTTCAAGTAATACTAACGTAGAAAGCAGCATTACTGTGCATATGCAGTGCTCCAATTCAGTACCCTTGAATTCTCTACTTGTTATTATTCTAACTCTTCTTCTTACTATTATTGTTATTATTATTACCATTATTATTATTATTCTTGATTCATCTAAAACCATGCCTTATCAGTAAGATTATCTTAACTCACTTCAACACTATTAAAACTGTTATTATAACTATTACTATTGATATTAGTCTGTTTGCAATTCTCGTTATATTCCCTAATGACTAACTGTTTATCTTAGTGATGTAATTGAAGCGTAATGCAGTTTATCTTAATTTTGATCCCTCATACTCTCTCTCCCTTTATCTATTTGAACATGACCTGGAAAACATTCACACGTGTCTATCTGCACGATTAATTCAATGCAGTTTGTTTACTTATCAGTCTTATATCTCCCAATGTAATTTCAAAAGTATATATATCCGTGTATGTAGAGTATTCAGCTGACGAGTTCTACCGAAATTTGATGAATTCATTAAATCCTACTTTATTAACCTTTATTGCTTGTTTTAAATTTGTATCGGGAAATAAATGTTTTCAACCCTTGAAAAGGAAAGATGGAAGAAACAGCAAGAGAGTTGAAGGGAAAGCCAGGAAATATTAATAATTTATAACAAGCAATATCCGATAAACGCAGGTTTCACTCCCGTTTTCTTTACCAAAACTTTATGGCCATTGAATTTTATAGTGTTTGGCATTTACGGTCAGTACAAGTTTATATTAGTAAACATAGGAGAGAAACAAACGATGTTGACTTCGCCCACCTATATAGGGTAATGGTAGGAATGGATACTGAAGTAGAAGTTAAACCCAAACGCTGAAACACATATTATACGTAGAGGAAAAGCGAAATTCCAGTAATATTTAGGCTGTTGTTCTGATTTATACAGTTAGATGTCCTTCTGAAGTAGTGAAATCATACCGTATTGAGGGAGTTTGTACCCAGGCTGCGGCACTCAGACAGTTTTTATCTTCCTTTTTGCTGAAGTTGTTTAAACTTAGGAGCCTTATTAACAGAGCGTTTTCCCAAAGATAAGGGTCGCTTTCCTACGTCCCCACCATCATGTCCACTGAATAGCAGTCCCCACCCTCTCACCTTTTAATCTACTAGACCCTGGCAAAATACCTCTTTTTTAACTTTTATTGTCATGTGCCTCATAGACTATTTTTGCATTCACCAGATAACTCATCGAAATTCATGGTATGAACAACTACTTTCAGTTAGCAATCCTGTTTGTCTCGTCAGAAATAAGAAGGTTACAGTCAACTTTCTAGATATCAAATAAATATAAATGGAAACGAAGGGACAATAAGAAAGAGTACAAAAACATTGCATAATGGCACATCAAGATATATACGTATAAATAAGACAGGAGTAAATCTAAACACATGGTTCAGAAGAAATCAGCTACGCGAAATCACAGTAAAATCAAATCCGTTAGTATTCAGGACCCACCGTGTCAATGTAGTTGAAGATTGAACGATCAATTCTTGGTTGTTTGCTCAAAATCAACTTCCCAGATTTTCGCGGAGGCATCAATACGACAGTCATCGTCTCATCGGTCGCTGTTCAGAAAGAAGAGTAAAATATCGTCAGAAGTAATATAACGATTTATTATTGTAATATTTGTTTACAGACCTTAGTTCGCTTATTCCTTTTATATGTTGGTGTAACAATAAACAAATCTAAAGCGGCAGATCAGTGTTTTGGTTTTTTCGTCCGTTATAACTAAGCGTTTCTGAGAAATCTTCGAAGAACAGCGTGGGCCCGAGCGTAGCGAGAGCTGGGCATTAACGGTTTATGAGACGTGATTGACAGTTTCTGACGATAGAAACAGATCTGGCGGATTGAAACAGTTGGTGAAAGTTTGGATAGTCACCGTTCATTTGTCCTGGTGCCGGTCAAGTCCTCTTTGAACAAGCAATAATAATATATTTCTTCCTGTTTATGCAGGAACATACCAATTGTACAGGCATGGATAAGTTATTATATAAATTACACAAATTGATGTATGATGAATTTACAGTTTGGTTGTTCTTTCTGACATTAGAGTCAGTCGGAACAGTCTGCTATAAAGTCTGTTTGTGTAGCACATAAAGAGATATAGAGATATTGTCTTCGCATTAAAAAAAACCCAGACATCAGATGAATGTAATACAAGTATCTGGGAAAAAAAGCTTGAAGTCAATCCTCTTACATAACTTTGTTGTGAACAGCACCCTCGGCTCAAAGTTTATTGATGTATTATGTTGAGATCAGTGATATATTTATTCTATTTTTTCAGTAGTCTTATCGTAGTTTTATAACAGGAAAGAAATTTGATCAGGGATGCGAAAACTAGATGAGGTCATGTGAAGTTGTTTTACTGTATCAAATGGTGCTGAGGTCGATTCCAGAATTCTCCATTTGCTCCATTTGTGTCTGCATCGCGGACTGCATTCGTAAGTTCAGAAAAATGTTGAAAACTGTTTGAAAACCAGTTGCTTCTTCATTTCAGATCATGAATACTCATTTACAGCATGTTCGCCAGCGTCTTCAAATGGTAGAATTGGATCGTTCATGGAATTTGGGTGGTTATGAGGTAGATGGTTTGGAATTAATCCTCATTTCAGTTTAGATGCAGGGTTGTTCGACCTCGACCAGAAGATGAATAGGAGTATCAGAGTACCAAAAAGAGAAAGTATGTGAACATTAAAAGGATATTAATGTATATATATATAATTGTTTATGTATAATAAATTATTAAGAAATTATTTTTAGTTATAGTTTTTTTGACGAATTTATGCGAAGTCTTAGAGTCTATTTAGTGTCATGATGTGTATTAATGAGTCTGAGCGTTTTAGTGTTCTAATGACTGATGCGTTTTAGAAGTAAGTAATGAGTTCTGGTAGGGATAGACTTTGGGATAAAACAGTTTATATAGCAAGCGTTTGAAGGTTACAATAAAGTGACACGTCCTATTTCTAGGGGTAAACTATTCCTGTATGTTCCGTACTAAGTCTTTATGCATCCATGCCGCTAGTTTATTTATGGTTTTTAGATTGTTAAGGGTGTTGAAGTGCGTTTTTTAGGTGCTGTAGTAGATTAGTAGTTGATTCGTTTTAGGAGTAAATAGTTTATTGATATAGTCAGTAGAGTGAAACAGTCTATGCAGAGAGCGTTTGAAACTTGTAACCGAAGAGCAAGTTCTGACATCTAGGGGAAGGCTATTCCATATTTTAGAATACATGACTGTGAAGAAGTTTTCACGGAGTGTTGACCTAAAAGAATGAGTTGTCACTGTGGAAGTTTGGTTACGCAGATCGTAAGAACCTTCCTGTGCGAATTGTATGTCCCTGTTACCTGAGAAAGATATTTTGTGAAGGACCTTAAAGAAGAATATTAGGTTTATAATAAGTCGCCTTGTCCAAAGTGGGTCAAGTTTTAGGATCATGCACCGTGAGATATAGTCTTTCTTACAATCGTAGCCAAGTAGTTTTGAGGTAAAATATCGTTGGATACTTTCCATCCTTAGCTTATCACGTGTGCGAGTGCTGCTTATAATAAATGGACAGTATTCTAGTAGTGGTCTGACACATGTTTTGTACAGAATTAGCTTGGCTTCATTGTCGTGGAAGTTCCTGAGTATGCATCCTAAGAGCATCCTCGATTTTCTAGTCTGTGATGCTACTTGCTCAGAGAATGTCAAGTCACTAGAGTACCTCAGGCCTAGGTCAACGACACTTCGGAGTCTGGTTAGGTTAGCGGATTGAAGCGTTAATTTCAGGTCAATTGAGGGTGCACCGAAGCAGATCCAGCCACATTTTCTCAGATTGAATTGGAGGTTCCATAGGGACGACCAAGCAGTCATTTTATCTAATTCCTTCTGCACTACATTCTCGAAGTTCCCTAAGTCATCACTTTGGAATGTATAGGCTACTTTCAGGTCATCTGCAATATCTGGAACTTTTCTGGAATTGGATCAAGTTCAGCAATGCCTGGGTCAAAGAAGGGACAGAGTGTCTTGGATGCAAACAGGAAAGTAAGTCATGGTGACTTGTCTGTTAATTGTAACGATGTGTCTGATGTTAGGTATGACATGGTTGATGTTACTGTTTCGCCGTTCAGGGATAATAGGAACATCAAACTCCCTAAATTAGAACCACGGTGTTTTGATGGAAACCCGGCCGATTATTTACAATTTGTAAAGGAGATTGAGATCATGCTGAGTAGTTTTCTATTAAGTGATGAATTGAAGTTAATGTATTTGATGAGGTATTGCACTGGAGATGCTTCAAGAGCTATCCAGTGCTGTAAGTTTATGAAGCTAAATGAGGGCTACTACGAGGCTATGAGCATACTACGTCAAAGGTTTGGAAGACCTTCGATGATTGTAGGGAAATTATTCGAGGCTGTTAAGGGTAATGGTGGTCAATTACAGGATGACTCCCAGGCACTCACTGAGTTTTTAGATAATTTGCTGATTTACAAGAATGGAATGATTTCGATGAATCGAATGA
This sequence comes from Trichobilharzia regenti, assembly GCA_944472135.2. NCBI lineage: Eukaryota > Metazoa > Platyhelminthes > Trematoda > Strigeidida > Schistosomatidae > Trichobilharzia > Trichobilharzia regenti. The sequence goes on along the minus strand of OX235265.1, from coordinate 107,318,765 downwards.
GTGACCTCAACTCGAGTTTTATACTGGAAGTAATATCAAGACGTCTACCTACTCGACTGCAAAGGAAGTGGGTGAAGATAAGCTCCCGTGTGGAGGATGACGGTATCGAGCCAAGGTTTGATGATATCCTGAAACTGGTAAAAGATAGTGTCAATCAATCTATGAGCAAGTTTTCCAGTCTATTAGATCTCACCCCTAGAATAGAGCAGTCTGAGGGTAAAACGCACTCATTGATGACGAATAAGCCTCAGAGAGGTGGATATCGAGAAGACTCCATGATGTATAGTAATGCATATAAACTTAATGAGTGCAACAGGTTTCGTAGTACATCCTCAACAGATAAGTTGCAAGATGCAAGACAAACACGGTTTTGTTGTACACGTGTGCAAGTGGTGCATACAGAGGTGAACTGTGAACCAGTGAGCAAGTTCAGTGATAAGCTAAATGTAAACTCCAGGTCTGACTCCGAATTGTGTGACGATAACGGTGTTGTGAAGAAGTCTGCAGTTGCAACTGGTAAGCCGTTGTTGAATAGAGTGTCACAGAATAGAGTTACTGCTTCAGAGTGCAGTTCTGACTCCAAAAGTTTACAAGGTATTACTAGTCAGTGTGAAGATATAAAACCTCTAAGGATTTGCGAGGAGGAACCAAAATTGTCATCTTCTGTTATTAAAGAGTTTGAAAATGATGAAGTTGACGGTAAAGTGAATATTCGTGATAATGATCATGATACTTCACAGTTGTCTTTGGTTGATCATGATGAGATGAGGGATATGCCTACTACTGCTAAGTTGAACAAAGTTTCTGTACAACTTGAACGTGAAGTAGAAATAAATGCAGATGCAGTTGCAGAAGTTATGGATATTTGTGAGACCGTCAGTGTGAGTGATCAGCATGTAGCCCACCTATCATCAGATGCTAGTGCTAAACCTAAGCTGATAGTAAAAGACAGCAGTTGTAGTGGTCTTGCAGGTAGACAAATTTCTGAAAATCGATCAACAACAGCTTCTGATCCACCGCTAAGTTCATCAACTTGTGTCACTCAGTCGTCGTTGGTGCTGTCATCCACAATGAAAAAGACGCCCATCAACTCAAGTATCTTGTCCAATGACTATGATAGTATCAGTTCGTTTGAAAGGACGAATATCAATGGTCAGTTTAGTGAGGATAAGCCAGGTTTAAACGAGAGAGTAATTGTTAAATTGACTTGCACGAATAAAGGCATTTCTAGTTTCAAGTTACTATTTGAATGTTATTATCTCTGGTGTAAATTACTCTGTTTCTATACTTGGTTGATGAGATATGTCGTGTGTTTGTTGGTCATCTATATTCTACGATACAATGACATGGGCGTGTTGTCGTTCAGATTTGAGGATATAGCTGATAGAAGGAAGTTAGCAAATGAACTCTGCGACGATTTTCCAACTTAGAGCGTCAACCTGAGAAGGGTTGTAGGCGTACTGCTGTAAGTCCTACAATTCTTCAAAGGGTAGTGCATCAATGAGCAGTCCAATGTGCTCGGTGTGTGATTTTGTACATATGTTCATATTGCATATACTGAATTGATATCATCTGTCATCTAGCTGTTGGCAATTCTGTTTGTGTCCGGACGACTTCCACTTGGATCATCAACCTGAGAAGGAATGTAGGCGTACTGCTGTAAGTCCTACAGTTCTTCAAGGGTAGTTTGCCGTGCCAGAATGCACAACATTTGATGTGTTGATTGTACATATGTTTGTGTTAAATAATTGTGTGAGTTCCAATTATTGTAATTGTTGGTTAATCTTGTTTGTGTCCTTACATTCCACAAATTACAATCGTCAACCTGTGAAGGGTTGTAGGCGTACTGGTGTAGGTCCTGCAATTCTTCAAAGGAATTCCACCAAGAGATGATCGGCGAGGTTGTTTGTACTATTTGTATATACGTGTGGTGTGTCATATCAATTGGTGTATTTTGGATTAATTGTGTTTACTTGTTGTTTTCGTGTCTTGTTGTTATTGCGTAATTTTGTTAAAATTTTCGTCGTGATTACTTCTGAAGTTGTTTCGAGTCGTCTACATCCATGAATGAATTGATTGATGTTAAGGACAGCAGATGGGTCGTATACGCCGGGGAGGCTAGGCTAGTGCTGAGAATGAAATGCACACGGAGATAATGGTTAGCTGCGGTCCGACACGCCGGGGAGAAAGAGTGTAAACGACTGAGGCCCGCATGCGTCACCGCTACTAGAACTGAGGCAGAATGAGTGACAAGCGATTGCAGTGATAATTGATAGTGAATAGAAAAGAGGATGCTTGAAGAGTATCATGAGGTGCCGCTATGGTCACGCTGCATTCTGCAAGAGTCATTCTAGCAAGTGGCGATTGTGTTGCAAGATGTCAAGAGGAGGTCTCTGTCTGGAGGCGCAGGTCGTCAGCGATGTGTGAGATTGTGCTGTGGGTATGCTTGTGGTGTGTTGGCTTTTCTGTTTGTTTTCCATTTCAGCTCTGTCCGTGTGACCCAGGTTCTCGCAATGGCATCCAAGTCAACGTGCATTGATCGTGAAGGAAAAAAGGGTTGGATCCCTTTTTTGCCGGGGAGTGTCAATGTAGTTGAAGATTGAACGATCAATTCTTGGTTGTTTGCTCAAAATCAACTTCCCAGATTTTCGCGGAGGCATCAATACGACAGTCATCGTCTCATCGGTCGCTGTTCAGAAAGAAGTCAGTCAAAATACCGTCAGAAGTAATATTGTGATTTATTATTGTAATATTTGTTCACAGACCTTAGTTCGCTTATTCCTTTTATATGTTGGTGTAACAATAAACAAATCTAAAGCGGCAGATCAGTGTTTTGGTTTTTTCGTCCGTTATAACTAAGCGTTTCTGAGAAATCTTCGAAGAACAGCGTGGGCCCGAGCGTAGCGAGAGCTGGGCATTAACGGTTTATGAGACGTGATTGACAGTTTCTGACGATAGAAACAGATCTGGCGGATTGAAACAGTTGGTGAAAGTTTGGATAGTCACCGTTCATTTGTCCTGGTGCCGGTCAAGTCCTCTTTGAACAAGCAATAATAATATATTTCTTCCTGTTTATGCAGGAACATACCAATTGTACAGGCATGGATAAGTTATTATATAAATTACACAAATTGATGTATGATGAATTTACAGTTTGGTTGTTCTTTCTGACATTAGAGTCAGTCGGAACAGTCTGCTATAAAGTCTGTTTGTGTAGCACATAAAGAGATATAGAGATATTGTCTTCGCATTAAAAAAAACCCAGACATCAGATGAATGTAATACAAGTATCTGGGAAAAAAAGCTTGAAGTCAATCCTCTTACATAACTTTGTTGTGAACAGCACCCTCGGCTCAAAGTTTATTGATGTATTATGTTGAGATCAGTGATATATTTATTCTATTTTTTCAGTAGTCTTATCGTAGTTTTATAACAGGAAAGAAATTTGATCAGGGATGCGAAAACTAGATGAGGTCATGTGAAGTTGTTTTACTGTATCAAATGGTGCTGAGGTCGATTCCAGAATTCTCCATTTGCTCCATTTGTGTCTGCATCGCGGACTGCATTCGTAAGTTCAGAAAAATGTTGAAAACTGTTTGAAAACCAGTTGCTTCTTCATTTCAGATCATGAATACTCATTTACAGCATGTTCGCCAGCGTCTTCAAATGGTAGAATTGGATCGTTCATGGAATTTGGGTGGTTATGAGGTAGATGGTTTGGAATTAATCCTCATTTCAGTTTAGATGCAGGGTTGTTCGACCTCGACCAGAAGATGAATAGGAGTATCAGAGTACCAAAAAGAGAAAGTATGTGAACATTAAAAGGATATTAATGTATATATATATAATTGTTTATGTATAATAAATTATTAAGAAATTATTTTTAGTTATAGTTTTTTTGACGAATTTATGCGAAGTCTTAGAGTCTATTTAGTGTCATGATGTGTATTAATGAGTCTGAGCGTTTTAGTGTTCTAATGACTGATGCGTTTTAGAAGTAAGTAATGAGTTCTGGTAGGGATAGACTTTGGGATAAAACAGTTTATATAGCAAGCGTTTGAAGGTTACAATAAAGTGACACGTCCTATTTCTAGGGGTAAACTATTCCTGTATGTTCCGTACTAAGTCTTTATGCATCCATGCCGCTAGTTTATTTATGGTTTTTAGATTGTTAAGGGTGTTGAAGTGCGTTTTTTAGGTGCTGTAGTAGATTAGTAGTTGATTCGTTTTAGGAGTAAATAGTTTATTGATATAGTCAGTAGAGTGAATCAGTCTATGCAGAGAGCGTTTGAAACTTGTAACCGAAGAGCAAGTTCTGACATCTAGGGGAAGGCTATTCCATATTTTAGAATACATGACTGTGAAGAAGTTTTCACGGAGTGTTGACCTAAAAGAATGAGTTGTCACTGTGGAAGTTTGGTTACGCAGATCGTAAGAACCTTCCTGTGCGAATTGTATGTCCCTGTTACCTGAGAAAGATATTTTGTGAAGGACCTTAAAGAAGAATATTAGGTTTATAATAAGTCGCCTTGTCCAAAGTGGGTCAAGTTTTAGGATCATGCACCGTGAGATATAGTCTTTCTTACAATCGTAGCCAAGTAGTTTTGAGGTAAAATATCGTTGGATACTTTCCATCCTTAGCTTATCACGTGTGCGAGTGCTGCTTATAATAAATGGACAGTATTCTAGTAGTGGTCTGACACATGTTTTGTACAGAATTAGCTTGGCTTCATTGTCGTGGAAGTTCCTGAGTATGCATCCTAAGAGCATCCTCGATTTTCTAGTCTGTGATGCTACTTGCTCAGAGAATGTCAAGTCACTAGAGTACCTCAGGCCTAGGTCAACGACACTTCGGAGTCTGGTTAGGTTAGCGGATTGAAGCGTTAATTTCAGGTCAATTGAGGGTGCACCGAAGCAGATCCAGCCACATTTTCTCAGATTGAATTGGAGGTTCCATAGGGACGACCAAGCAGTCATTTTATCTAATTCCTTCTGCACTACATTCTCGAAGTTCCCTAAGTCATCACTTTGGAATGTATAGGCTACTTTCAGGTCATCTGCAATATCTGGAACTTTTCTGGAATTGGATCAAGTTCAGCAATGCCTGGGTCAAAGAAGGGACAGAGTGTCTTGGATGCAAACAGGAAAGTAAGTCATGGTGACTTGTCTGTTAATTGTAACGATGTGTCTGATGTTAGGTATGACATGGTTGATGTTACTGTTTCGCCGTTCAGGGATAATAGGAACATCAAACTCCCTAAATTAGAACCACGGTGTTTTGATGGAAACCCGGCCGATTATTTACAATTTGTAAAGGAGATTGAGATCATGCTGAGTAGTTTTCTATTAAGTGATGAATTGAAGTTAATGTATTTGATGAGGTATTGCACTGGAGATGCTTCAAGAGCTATCCAGTGCTGTAAGTTTATGAAGCTAAATGAGGGCTACTACGAGGCTATGAGCATACTACGTCAAAGGTTTGGAAGACCTTCGATGATTGTAGGGAAATTATTCGAGGCTGTTAAGGGTAATGGTGGTCAATTACAGGATGACTCCCAGGCACTCACTGAGTTTTTAGATAATTTGCTGATTTACAAGAATGGAATGATTTCGATGAATCGAATGAGTGACCTCAACTCGAGTTTTATACTGGAAGTAATATCAAGACGTCTACCTACTCGACTGCAAAGGAAGTGGGTGAAGATAAGCTCCCGTGTGGAGGATGACGGTATCGAGCCAAGGTTTGATGATATCCTGAAACTGGTAAAAGATAGTGTCAATCAATCTATGAGCAAGTTTTCCAGTCTATTAGATCTCACCCCTAGAATAGAGCAGTCTGAGGGTAAAACGCACTCATTGATGACGAATAAGCCTCAGAGAGGTGGATATCGAGAAGACTCCATGATGTATAGTAATGCATATAAACTTAATGAGTGCAACAGGTTTCGTAGTACATCCTCAACAGATAAGTTGCAAGATGCAAGACAAACACGGTTTTGTTGTACACGTGTGCAAGTGGTGCATACAGAGGTGAACTGTGAACCAGTGAGCAAGTTCAGTGATAAGCTAAATGTAAACTCCAGGTCTGACTCCGAATTGTGTGACGATAACGGTGTTGTGAAGAAGTCTGCAGTTGCAACTGGTAAGCCGTTGTTGAATAGAGTGTCACAGAATAGAGTTACTGCTTCAGAGTGCAGTTCTGACTCCAAAAGTTTACAAGGTATTACTAGTCAGTGTGAAGATATAAAACCTCTAAGGATTTGCGAGGAGGAACCAAAATTGTCATCTTCTGTTATTAAAGAGTTTGAAAATGATGAAGTTGACGGTAAAGTGAATATTCGTGATAATGATCATGATACTTCACAGTTGTCTTTGGTTGATCATGATGAGATGAGGGATATGCCTACTACTGCTAAGTTGAACAAAGTTTCTGTACAACTTGAACGTGAAGTAGAAATAAATGCAGATGCAGTTGCAGAAGTTATGGATATTTGTGAGACCGTCAGTGTGAGTGATCAGCATGTAGCCCACCTATCATCAGATGCTAGTGCTAAACCTAAGCTGATAGTAAAAGACAGCAGTTGTAGTGGTCTTGCAGGTAGACAAATTTCTGAAAATCGATCAACAACAGCTTCTGATCCACCGCTAAGTTCATCAACTTGTGTCACTCAGTCGTCGTTGGTGCTGTCATCCACAATGAAAAAGACGCCCATCAACTCAAGTATCTTGTCCAATGACTATGATAGTATCAGTTCGTTTGAAAGGACGAATATCAATGGTCAGTTTAGTGAGGATAAGCCAGGTTTAAACGAGAGAGTAATTGTTAAATTGACTTGCACGAATAAAGGCATTTCTAGTTTCAAGTTACTATTTGAATGTTATTATCTCTGGTGTAAATTACTCTGTTTCTATACTTGGTTGATGAGATATGTCGTGTGTTTGTTGGTCATCTATATTCTACGATACAATGACATGGGCGTGTTGTCGTTCAGATTTGAGGATATAGCTGATAGAAGGAAGTTAGCAAATGAACTCTGCGACGATTTTCCAACTTAGAGCGTCAACCTGAGAAGGGTTGTAGGCGTACTGCTGTAAGTCCTACAATTCTTCAAAGGGTAGTGCATCAATGAGCAGTCCAATGTGCTCGGTGTGTGATTTTGTACATATGTTCATATTGCATATACTGAATTGATATCATCTGTCATCTAGCTGTTGGCAATTCTGTTTGTGTCCGGACGACTTCCACTTGGATCATCAACCTGAGAAGGAATGTAGGCGTACTGCTGTAAGTCCTACAGTTCTTCAAGGGTAGTTTGCCGTGCCAGAATGCACAACATTTGATGTGTTGATTGTACATATGTTTGTGTTAAATAATTGTGTGAGTTCCAATTATTGTAATTGTTGGTTAATCTTGTTTGTGTCCTTACATTCCACAAATTACAATCGTCAACCTGTGAAGGGTTGTAGGCGTACTGGTGTAGGTCCTGCAATTCTTCAAAGGAATTCCACCAAGAGATGATCGGCGAGGTTGTTTGTACTATTTGTATATACGTGTGGTGTGTCATATCAATTGGTGTATTTTGGATTAATTGTGTTTACTTGTTGTTTTCGTGTCTTGTTGTTATTGCGTAATTTTGTTAAAATTTTCGTCGTGATTACTTCTGAAGTTGTTTCGAGTCGTCTACATCCATGAATGAATTGATTGATGTTAAGGACAGCAGATGGGTCGTATACGCCGGGGAGGCTAGGCTAGTGCTGAGAATGAAATGCACACGGAGATAATGGTTAGCTGCGGTCCGACACGCCGGGGAGAAAGAGTGTAAACGACTGAGGCCCGCATGCGTCACCGCTACTAGAACTGAGGCAGAATGAGTGACAAGCGATTGCAGTGATAATTGATAGTGAATAGAAAAGAGGATGCTTGAAGAGTATCATGAGGTGCCGCTATGGTCACGCTGCATTCTGCAAGAGTCATTCTAGCAAGTGGCGATTGTGTTGCAAGATGTCAAGAGGAGGTCTCTGTCTGGAGGCGCAGGTCGTCAGCGATGTGTGAGATTGTGCTGTGGGTATGCTTGTGGTGTGTTGGCTTTTCTGTTTGTTTTCCATTTCAGCTCTGTCCGTGTGACCCAGGTTCTCGCAATGGCATCCAAGTCAACGTGCATTGATCGTGAAGGAAAAAAGGGTTGGATCCCTTTTTTGCCGGGGAGTGTCAATGTAGTTGAAGATTGAACGATCAATTCTTGGTTGTTTGCTCAAAATCAACTTCCCAGATTTTCGCGGAGGCATCAATACGACAGTCATCGTCTCATCGGTCGCTGTTCAGAAAGAAGTCGGTCAAAATACCGTCAGAAGTAATATTGTGATTTATTATTGTAATATTTGTTCACAGACCTTAGTTCGCTTATTCCTTTTATATGTTGGTGTAACAATAAACAAATCTAAAGCGGCAGATCAGTGTTTTGGTTTTTTCGTCCGTTATAACTAAGCGTTTCTGAGAAATCTTCGAAGAACAGCGTGGGCCCGAGCGTAGCGAGATTATTATTATTGTATCCTTTAGTTCCTAGAGGAACATAAGGAATACGACGTGCTTTTTCCTCTCCAACCGGAAAATACCAATTCTGTGAATTATCCGTTTGGGAAACCTGATCTTCCTAGCCGGTGAATTTAATTCAACCATTACTTACATAGTAAATCTCTGTGTGGTAAGTCCAGCTGTCTCGAACTACTGCCAAAGCTTCAGGTGCTACTTTTGTAGCAGCATCTTCCTCACTCGTTCAGAGAAACAAGACTTGTTGGTCTACCACGTGATTGCCGTGAAGCCGATCATTCAGAAAGTACTAGGTAAAGTCGAAAACCTTTTCTTTTCCTTGCCTTACACTTTTTCAGTCTTATTCTTGCTCTTTTGGTCAGAAACTGTTGCTCTCTTAGACGTACATAGCATAATTTATAGTGACTGTTAATATGGTTGTTGAAAGCAGCCTTAAAAAAGCCACTAGTTTACCGTACTCTGTAGTCACAAGGGCTTCAGCCAGGGAAGGAAAAAATCCAGGGATTTCAACCCCTTCCCGCATACCGATCCTAAAGACTCGTGTAGCTTTAGTCTGCCCTGATACAACGCCTGCATTGCCACAGTCTAGTACTGAAACGGCACAGGCAATACCAGAAGGACAGAATTCTACACCTGCATCAACTGTAGGCCAGTGTGTGAAACACATCAAGCCTAAAAGGAAACGTTCAAGACGTCATAAGACCTCGAAGGCGTCATCAAGGAAAGGGGATGAATGCCAGGCGTGCAACATCACAGTTTCTAAAACTGATTCAGCGTTTGAATGTAATTTTTGCAAACGATGGGTGCACTGCCGTTGTGACAAAGAAGTACCGAAAGCATACTATGAGTTTATGAAAAATAACCCATGCCCATGGTTTTGGTACGTGTGTCCACTTTGTCGCCCTGGCATAGTCCCACAAAGCGTGTCTGCGGATAGCAGAAATAACATGCTCTTGTGCCCCAACACAGTATCATGCAGCTCCCCCCTGCTAAACTCGCACTGCCGAAACTGGTCAAAGACTTAAAGAAGGACACACCAGCCCTACTGACTGGAAATGCCAATTCTCACAAGGTGAAGATTAGCAAGGTTCCATCCACAACAGGGGAGGGCAAACTTACAAAGGCACCACTTGCATCCACTAGCAAGCCTGGCAACACAAAAAAGGCTGTCCAGGTACCGACGAAGCCTAATGTTGCTAATGATGCAAAGGACTGCAAGAAGCCGAAGGCAAAACCTAAGTCTGAGGGTAGTCGGTCTAACTCTCTCATCCTCTTTAACGTACCTGTGAGCACGGATAGCTTGCTCGAACAACGGGCCCTGTTTGATCAGGAACAGTGGTCCAACCTGTGTGGCAAACTAGGTCTGAACATTAGTTCAGCAAAACTGTGCAGACTGTACAGGGGTGTCCACACGCCTCAGGGTAAGCCACCCCCATTACGGGTTACACTGGACTCGGCCGAAGAGGCCGAAAAAGTACTGTTAATGGCTCAGGTACTAGCCCTGGACAGAAGTTCTAACATAAGGGTGAGACAAGACAGACCATGGGCTATCAGACATATGACGAGGGAGTCACCGGAACCGATGCCTTCCACCTCTATGGTGGTACACGGTGTTCCGGAGCTGGAAACCGGCACTGCTTGTGAAAAACACATGCACGACGTACAACAATGGAGATGGCTGTCATCTCAGATGGCCCCTGGCGCTTCTGGAGCCATCTCCATTTTCCGACTACCTCGTCCCGCTCATCTAACATTGATTAACTCTCCAAAGCTGCTGTGTGTCACATTCAACTCCCCGGAGCAGTTGTCCATATCACTTCAACGGTGGTATGAGACCAAGGGAAAAATTGGAGGACACATCCGATGCTGTGAAAGCAGACCCAGAAATATAAGGAGGCAGCAAACTGAGGCTTTAATACGACCCCAAGCTTCGGTGACACTAGAGCGATGAAGCTCTGAGAATAATAGTCTGTGTCTCCCAAGTGTCCTGCCTATTATCTGGCGGTACGTTCGAAATTGGTGACATTTTTGCACGTGTTTGCTCTGAAATTTATTTACTGCTTATTGTCATATAATTCTTGAAATTATGGTCCAAATCTCTAAAAAACGTGTTCGTAGAAACACAATTGTTTTAGATAGTGGCTTAAATTCGGTTATAACTGCATTACCGCCTCGTAATACAGTATCAACTACTAGCTCTCAAAATGGTTTGAGTGCAGATCTCACTCCTGTGATACAGGTGAAAGATGTTCTGTTAGAGAACTCTGAGTTCTGTAAACTAAACCTCCTTTTGAAAGATATGCAGAGGCAAGTAAGTGAAATTCAGAAAAAATTAGATCAGTTTGATAGTATGTCACTGCCAATCTCAAATACCACGGAGAGCCGTTCTGATATTGGCCAGGTTAAGTGTTTACTGGATGTAACTCAAAATAAGCTTTTGAATTTAGACCCAATAGCCTGTCTTTTAGAAAGGCATCCTAAAATATCTCCAGACAACCTAAATAAAGCTGAAAATCTGATTGACTGCTTGGCTACGGAGGTGATGAAGCGTATAACCTCTTCTCACCAAGCTATAGTTTACAACGTCCCAGATTCTCTGCCCCTGAAAACTGTAAGACACAAAATCCTGATTTGTTGCGGCATGGCTAGTGTTCCATGTGAATGCAAACGACTTCGTAAAAAGTCTAACCAGGCTAATTGCCCAATCATTTTTAAATTCAGTAATTCCCTTGATGCTAGTAAGTTTACTAAATGTCAGGATCACTTAAGACTGAATAGCAGTTATAAGTCTATAACCGTAGCTCAGGATAAAACACCGTGTCAGCGCAGAATAATGCGTAGTAATAACCTGGTCACCTCCTCTAGCTTTGATTTACCAAATAAGGATCGTGCACAGCAACAGACACCTAGTGCTGAAACTAGCATTCAGCAAACTACACAACAACCACACCTGCCAATGGAACTAGGAACTGATTTAGATACCAGTACCCCTGTAAACAAAGCCTCATCGAAAGATGTTAAAATGACTAGAACTTCTGCAAGTTGTTCTAAGAAATTTCCCCCCAAACGTAGTAACCTCACCACGATGAACAAATTTCGCAGGGTTGAGACTAATGATGGGGAAGAATACTTTGTATTCAATAAGCCTGCTGAGAGTAAGAATGCCAACAAACCATCACTTGTTACGAAAAACTCCTCTCGAAACATAAGTACATCTGGAGGTGTTCCGCATGCTCCACCTTATAGAAAGTCAGGCTCCAAGACTCCTAAAGTCTTGCAGCCAAAGCACCTTCCTTCACAATTCCCTTTAAGTTATAAAAACAACCCGAAGGTGTATACCGGTATGACGAATAGCAGTTGGATGGGTAGACCTTCTGATGCTATGCCTTTTAACCGCCAACCTAGGCCCAACCTGTACTACCCTTATATCCAGGAACACATGGTAAATTTTCCAGGTGTCCTGAATCACTGGTACGACCCATGGCACCTAGGACCACCTCATTGCACACCAACTCCGATGTGCAGACACCCAGTCCGACCTCCTTTTCATTCATAAATTCTTGCGGTGCTGACGCACAAATAGATTTAGGTTATGGTGACATTTTAAGCCAGTTTGTAGTATCCCGTGACTTATTCACGATATTGCTAATTAATGCACGCTCCTTAATCAATAAGATATCTGAACTAAGGACATTATTATTAGTCGCCAAGCCTACTGTAGCTCTGATTACTGAGTCATGGTGCTCATCCTCAGTACTTGATGTGCATATAGGTATCGATGATTACACTGTACACCGTGCAAACAGAGATTGCAAGCGTGGTGGAGGATGTCTCATATATATACATAACTCATTTGTAGTCAGTAAGGTGGAAGATGAAACAATGAATAATGTACCTGACTCACTCTGGGTTGTCTTACATGGAGATAAGTACAAACTTCTCATAGGCTGTGTTTATCGAGCACCAAGCGCAACAAAAGAAACTGATGCGTTATTAGCTAAATCGTTTGCACATGCATCCTCGTTTAGTGCTAATTACAAAATAATTGCAGGGGACTTCAATCTTCCAGAAGTCAATTGGCTAACTAGTTCCGGCCCCCAACGCTTCGACGAATTACTTGCCACTATAGACTGTTATGGATGGCAACAACACGTCCAGACACCTACTCGTGGGGACAACATTTGGACCTTGTTTTTTGTCATGACACAATCCCAGTATCCACTTATGTTGGTAATAGATTTTCCAGTAGTGACCATAGAATGGTACTCTGCTCTCTGCCTTTCTCACCACTAAATACAGGAAACAAACAAGACTCAGGAAGCACAATATGTCGTAGTTACAAATATACAGACTGGGGATTAGTCCAAGAACTTATTCGACTCTGTCAATGGGATGACTATTTTACCACTGACTCCCTGGAGGCCTTAGTAACCCTGTTTTACAGGAATGTTACCCTTTGTCTAGATACAGTTGCCCCAAATAAAATAGTGAAATTAAGTAGACACCGAACTGAATATATTCCAAGGGCACACCGTAATAAGTTAAGGAAACTGAAGAAACAGTACTATTCCACTAAGGACATATCACTATTGCTCTCAATCCACGAGTCTCTTGAATCTATCAAGCGCCTACGTTCTCAAAAGGACCTCGACGAAGAGTTAACGGCACTTGAAAGTACCTCCAAAGTTTATAACTTAACGGCACTTCTTAAAAAACGAATGCAGTCAGCGAGGGAAATCCCATACTTACTTCACGACAAAGTAATCTACAATGAACCTGCCACTATCTGTGAACTTTCAGTGATTGGTTTGCAAACTTTAGTTTAGAAACACATATGCCTGGTGAAACCGCTCCCCTTACTATCTCTTCCCTTGAAAGCATTGTGTTCACTAATCAGTTAATAGTACAAGCAATTAAAAGCCTTAAACCTTCCACTAGTACGGGACCGGATGGCCTCGCTTCGATAATTTTCAAAAACAGTGGGTGTGATATACCCTGTTACTTCTTAAATTCTTCTCAATATCTATGGACACTGGCACTTACCCTAGTGAGTGGAAAACTAGCTTCATAATTCCACATTACAAATCTGGTGATAGGGCAAACGTCCGCAATTACAGACCCATAAATATAACCCCAGTTATCTCACGAATCATGGAGAAAGTTGTAAAGGATCAATTGTCAGACTACCTAATTAGGGAGGATCTTGTTACAAGGTCTCAACACGGATTTCTCAAAAATAGATCCTGCGTTACTTGCCACTTCGACTTTTTCAACTGCATCACTAGTAATCGCGAAGCACGTAAGCTAGTCGTTGTTCTATACTTCGATATATCTAGGGCATTTGACATGGTATCTCACAGTATTCTCTTTGAGAAGCTGTACTCTTGTGGAATTCGCAACCCATTACTGAACTGGTTAAAATCATTTCTAAGCAACAGGGTACAAATAACCAAAGTTGGATCTGTATTGTCTCACCCTAGGCAGATCTCAAGTGGGGTCGTGCAAGGTAGTGTCCTAGGTCCACTTTTATTCACAGTTTACATTAACAGCATTTGCAAGTGCTTCACCTCAGGTAAACCATTCCTATATGCTGACGACCTCAAAGTCGTCTACTCCTGCTACACTCATGAATTAAGCGATATGGTAGATAAAATACATCTTGAACTAAGTAGCCTTGCAACGTGGTGTGCTGAATCCTGCCTAAATTTTAACATTGACAAATGCGGCTGGATTTGTATCGGCAACAGTAAGCTTGATCTAAACCTTGAAATAAATGGGCGAAAACTAGCTAAGCTCAATTCAGTCGTAGATCTCGGTATTAGATACTCTAGTAACCTAACGTTCGCTGAACAGACTGATTATGCCAGACGTAAAACGCGTAGGCTGATAGGATGCATAACACGCAATTTCTTTTGTTGTGAAACTAGGGTTTTATTATACAAAGTATGTGTCCGACCTATCTTAGAATACTGCCCGTTTATTCTTAGCGGACTAAGACAAAATGACAAGCTTAAATTAGAGGGAGTGCAACGGCAGTTTACCTCAAGAACTCTTGGTTTAGAAAGTAGTCTGGAATACCATGAGAGATGCGTAAGACTAAGATTAGAACCCCTCTGGAAAAGACGCCTTAAGCTAAACCTAATCTTTTACTATAAGCTAACTAATCTTCTCTTGCATTCCTCCGAGCCAATAACTAAACCTACCGCTGTCATCAGTTACAATCTTAGAAATCATCACAACCTAGCTGCTATGGAGCACTGTCAGACTTACGTGCGGTACAACTTCTTCTTAAATAAGTTTTCAGTCATTTGGAATAGACTACCAGCTAATGTGCGCGATGCAAACACACTTCCAGTGTTCATCTCCTCAGTCACCAGACTGCTCAAAGATGACAATGCACTTATACGTCTGACTCTTACACCTTCTTTTTCACCCTACATAGATATTTTAAGTTCTTTAAACGTGTAGTTACAACAAACTACAATTATAAATTTTAATATTATTGGAACTAGATGATTAACATTTCTACACAGGACAGTAATATTAGTTCACACATAATATAAAAGTTAGCATAACGGGACTAGTTAGTTTGTGTACCAAAATAACCACAGTTACTAAACAGAATATATATGTATATATTTATTAATCACTCCTTAAGGACTCCCGTTGCTTTCTTTTGCGTTGCTGTTGTTTGTCTTCTTTTTTCTCTCACCATTTCAGCTTCCATTTGACTTTTTGAATGAGAATGAATAATGTGGATATTTGACCATTTACAATGACAAATGATCTGCAAACATTATTGGTCCCGTATCTTTCAGTTGCCTGGTTAATAACGAATTAACTTTCTCCACGACGCAACCTGGATTACATTTGTGGAATATACTCTTATACCAATGGAAAAGTATCAATTTGTAATACAACTTCACGATTGTAGCTTATAACATAACTGATCGTATCTGTAAAAATAGCTTCCTTATTACCCAATTTGGATATAAATCAAATCAAAAATGAGATTCGGATTTGTACACACCCAGGTTATATTGAGGAATTACTTCAAGCTTTATTTTTTCCCAAGTATTTTTAATCCATCCAAAACTTACTTGGGTTTTTTTGTTAATGCGAAGACAATATTCCTATATTTCATGATGTGCTCCATTGAATGACTTGTTATATTGTGGAATAACTTCAAGCTTTATTTTTTCCCAAGTATTTTTAATCCATCCAAAACTTACTTGGGTTTTTTTGTTAATGCGAAGTCAATATTCCTATATTTCATGATGTGCTCCATTGAATGACTGGTTATCATATTGTTCCCACAGACCTAAAAAAATGGCATGCATTTTCATGTAAATTTATATGTTTATATGAGAATATACATTATTATAATTATTATTAAAACAAAAACGCCAGCAACCATGTAACTTAACCATAAACCGAATTTATGAAATTTAATTAATGCTTATCCATGCCTGTATATTTGGTGTGTCCTACACAAGTAGGAAAAAATGTGTACTTTATTAAAACATTATTATTAATTATGATTGCTAATCGTATATGTAATTTATCATATTGATGATGCCTGTAAACTGGCGTCTCTCATGTACAAAATGAGAATATACTATTATTATTATTATTATTATTAAATCCATTGAAAAAAACTACAACGGGCCGGTTCTATCGGAATCGGCCAAGTAGTTCCAACATCAAGTCCCCCACCAGCAGACGGTTTCACGTCAACTACCCCACAACACTCTGAGGTTGTTAGACTCACTGTCAGTTGCCTGTATAGCAATGTGAGGGGGCTGAGAGGGAAAGTAGGTGAACTTCGAAATCTCCAAGCGCACCTTCAACTGAAAATAATCATTCTCACTGAAACGTGGCTAAACCCCACTATCGCCGACAATGAAATCAGTATAGGTGATATGGTACTGGTCAGGAGAGACAGGGATAATAAGGAAGGAGGGGGAGTTGCTATATACTTTGATAGGCAACTTAAATGTGTGCGCGCAACGGACCCACCACTTATCGAACTCCCAGACTCCATATGGTGTCATTTCACCGTAGGCCACACCAAGCACTTACTGGGTGGCATCTACCGATCTCCCACCTGTGGGGCAGAGCACAATCAGCTACTGCTCAGCACTATCACAGGAATACGAGATTTGGGCTACGACCAAATCACCATAGCTGGAGATTTCAATGCTCCATCACTGAACCTTGGCTCCGGGTGTGCTAAGGGAAAATTTGGCCGAAACCTACTGCAAACTATTCGAAACACGGGACTGACTGAGAATGTTGGAGACGACACTAGGTGGGGCCCTAGTGGAAAGTCATCAAAACTAGATTATATTCTAACTAGTGACCAGCTACTCGTCGAAAAGGTCCAGATCATGACTCCTCTGGGAAGCAGTGACCATGCAGTCATAGGTTTCGATCTTGTCCTCCGTGAGCGTTTGCAATGGGATGTTACGCGACCATGTCTGTGCTACAGCAAGGCTGACTATGCTGAAATGCGGAGGCTCTTGTCCGACGCAGACTGGCCCTTAGCATGGGACGACCTATCTGTGGATGAACACTGGGAAGTGGTAAAAAAGATTATCCATGCAGCAATCTCGGATACCGTCCCTTTAGTCACAACACAGCCTAAGAGAAAGACGTCATGGTTGAAGAGAGGCACGCAACGTATTCTGCAAGCAAAGCGGAGGGCTTGGTTTACGTGGCGTGTATCTAAGAGTCAGACCGACCATGATGCATACCTCGAACTCAGGAACCGGTGTAATGCAAGAGTTAGGAGGGACAGAAGGTCATTCCAGGCTAACCTTGCTAAAAAACTCCTATCAAACCCTAAAAACTTGTACCGATTCATGTCGGAAAGAAAACCGACAAACCAAGGGGCATGCGCCTTAGTAGGCCCAAACGGTCAATATCTCACTAGTCTGGAGATGGCTGAAACATTCAGTTCAGCCTTCGCTAAACAGCTAAACAGCAATGTGGATATTACAGTTACGGACCAAAATGGTGGCACCACTATTTCAGAGGAGGAAGACCTAGCGACTACTCCCCAAATAAACCCCGCAATAGTACTAAGGAAGCTACAGAGACTCATACCTGGGAAGTCCCCAGGTTGTGATGACATCAGGCCATCTGTTCTGAAACAGTGCGCCGAGGCTCTCTGTAGACCCCTGTGCGACTTGTTCCAACACTCAATGGATTCGGGGACCCTGCCAAGGGAGTGGAAAAGAGCCATCCTTTCTCCGATCTTCAAGGGTGGGGACAGGCAAAACGCTGCTAGCTATAGACCAGTAGCTCTACTCCCAGTGGTATCAAAAGTACTGGAAAGTATTATTGACGACCACATCAGGGAATATTTCGATAGGACTAATATACTGCATGAAGCCCAACATGGTTTCAGAAAAGGCAGATCCTGCGTCACTAACCTACTGTCAGCTTGGGACGACTGGACATCATGCTGGGACTTGAACGTACCAGTCCATGTGGTCTTCCTAGACTTTGAGAAGGCGTTTGACACTGTTCACCATGACCTTCTCCTACATAAAATAAGACAGGCAGGCATAGGTGAGCCACTTCTGTCATGGTTGAAGGACTACCTAGCCGACAGGCAATTTTGCACTAAGGTTAACCGAGTCCGATCATCTTGGCACAGATCGTCATCAGGAGTGTCGCAGGGTTCTATCCTAGGACCACTGATGTTTTTGATTTTCATCAATGATCTACCACGCCGTCTGAGCTGCCCGACTCTCCTGTACGCTGACGACGTAAAAATATGGAGGGCGATAAAGTGTCCGGAGGACTCAGATAGGCTACAGGAAGACCTAAACCTTCTGGAAGACTGGGCGGTGGCCAGTGGCATGACTTTCAACTTGAAAAAGTGCAAAGTAGTGAAGTTGCGCACCTGTAGACTGCAGAATGCAAGTTACACCCTGTGCAATGAAAGCTTGTCCTGCACAACGTCGGAACGCGACTTAGGTCTAGTTCTAACGGAAAAAATGGACACAAGCGTAAATTACACAGGGGATGTAGCGAGGGCATATGCGGTCATACACTTTACGCATAGACAGTTAGGTGCACTCACTCCTGAGCTCTTTCTAATGTTGTACAAAACATACGTCAGGCCACACCTTGAGGTGCATAATATTATTGCACCCCCAATGCTGAGAAGAGATGCCAACCTCTTGGAGAGAGTCCAACGACGGGCAACAAAAGGAGTGGTTGGTCTCCGAAACAAACCATATGATGAAAGGCTGAAGAAATTAGGCCTGTTCACACTTAGTTACCGTCGGCTTAGGGGGGATTTGATTACTGCCTACAAAATAACAAATGACCAGAATCACCCAAACAAAGGTGTTCTGCCATTGAGTAGGTATAGGCTTCCACGTGGAAATCCCAGAAGGATAGCTCACCAGAGGGCAAGGACCCGGGTGCGCTCCCACTTCTTTTCACTGCGGGTTTGTCGTCCCTGGAATTCCTTACCGGCAGATGTAGCTATGGCACCGTCTTTGGACGCCTTTAAGCGAAGGCTGGACAACCATGCAGCTATACAAGGACTGCATCCAAATGGCCTATCTCCTTAAAATCGCATTTACCAATCAGGGTAGATAATTAAACTCGTCATTTTACTTCTTTACATTCTCTCCCGTCTTACTCTCCTGACAACTTATTAATATTATAATTACTATTATTATTATTACTATTACCGATATATATATTATTCTTCAAACTTCATGAGCTGACTGTTGTTACGTTTCCTATTTTCGTTTCTGTCTCTTAGTCTGAATAGCTTCACTAATTATATCTATTATTATTATTATTATTACTATTATTATTATTATTACTATCTCTTTTCTCTTGTCGACAATACCGAAGGACTAACTGGCGAAAGGATCAACTCCAATCACAGTAGTAACAGTCTTAACATACCTCATACTACAAACCACATATAATTAATCCCAGCACTACTCCCTTTGGAGTCAACCAAAGCTACGACAGTCGAGTGGCGGGACAAGCTACGCAGAAGTTTACCGAAGATCAAGAACCTATACCTCACAATCAAGAGGCGAGCACAAAGAAATCAAATTGGTTTATACTAGCTCGTAAAAACGATATTGGATATTGGAAGGCTTCAGCTGCGCACCTCCATTGACTTCGGTTTTCTGACAACTTTTTCAACCTGCTCCAGGTCTGTCCACATGCTTTCATCTCCTCCTCGCATGACCTCCTCCAAGTCACCCTTGGACGACCAACTCGCCGCCTCCCTTTCGGGTTCCACTCGAGGGCTTGTCTAGTGATGTCACTTGATGGTTTCCTCAGCGTATGGCCAATCCATCTCCATTTCTTTCTGCCTATTTGTTTCACAATCGGTTCCTGATTGGTTCGCTCATTGCCACAGATCCCTGTTGCTGATCTTTTCTGGCCATCTGATCTTGAGTATTGAGCGGAGACAGTTGTTAATGAAGGTTTGAAGTTTGTTTGAGATGCTCTTTATGACTCGCCAAGTCTCTGATCCGTGTATAGTAGCACTGACTTCACATTGGAGTTGAAAATCCGGATCTTATTTTTGATGCTGAGCGCTGTTGACCTCCACACAGATTTGAGAGTAATGAAAGCTTGTCTTGCTTTTCCGATTCTGGCTTTGATGTCCTCGTCAGTTCCGCCTGTAGTTGAGACGATGCTTCCCAGGTAGGTGAAGGGGGTTGTTTCTTTCAGGTTCTTCCCATTTATGCTTATTGTTGTCTGTTGTTGTTGTTGCTGTTGATGTTGGCTAGGAATCTTCATCACTTCTGTTTTATCTATGTTCACGTGAAGTCCTATCTTTGATGCTTCTTCTGCCAACTTGTTACTTTTCACTTGCATATCTTCCAGTTTATGGGAAATCAGACATATATCATCGGCGAAATCCAGATCCTCCAAGTCTTTTGTGTCAGTCCATTTTATGCCTGTTCCCTCGTTGGTTGCCGTTGTCTGTCGCATTATCCAATCAATTGCAATCAGGAAGATCATTGGTGATAGTAGACAGCCTTGCCTCACTCCCGTCCTCACTTCGAAGGCTTCCGTAAGTTTCCCGTTGTGGATTACTTGGCATGCAGCATTGTCGTATAACTGTTGGATGAGGTGTATAATTGTCGATGGGACCCCGTAGTAGCGAAGTAGTTTCCAAATGACCTCTCGATCGACGCTGTCGAAGGCCTTTTCAAAGTCGATGAAGTTGAGATAGAGAGGTGACTGCCATTCCAAGCTTTGTTCAATGATGATCCGTAGAGTGGCGATTTGATCAATACATGATTTGTTTCTCCTGAATCCAGCCTGTTCCGGACGAAGTTTTTCATCTAGGGCTTGTTTGATTCTCTCCAGGATGAGCGTAGCGAGAGCTGGGCATTAACGGTTTATGAGACGTGATTGACACACCGCGTAGTTAGTATTATTTTTTAGACAGTCACCTGTGGGGCTGGAATTTGCGTAGACGCAGATAGTGTTTATGCACAAAATTAGGAAGTCACAAATGCAGGTTTTAATCCCGGTCATATTCAGGTTATTTACCACTCAACCTTGAGACAAAACACTTACCGCACTGAAATGCCTATGATACAGTGTTGTTAGGGATATACGCCATATTATTTGACTAGTTTGACTGTCAGCAGCTTGGATTAAATGGAGTTAAATGACTTGAAAGTTATGACCGATGAGGCTGGCAGAGTTTTTCCGGAGATGGAGATGTATCTGCAGAGAGGGTAGTTCATGTAGATTTGGTGCAGCTTTCTTGGGGAGTGTGTTAGGCTGTGTATTCCGCTACAGGTTTATATGAAGGGATTATGGATATTTTGAGATAGAGCCTCCTAAACAAATAATAATTTATATTTCTTATAAACTGGTGTTTACGAGAAATGCACGTCGTTTTTACAGGCACCATCAGTTATATAATAATTAAAATCCTGAAGTGACATATATTAATACTTTTCAAAGGTTTCATCTGCTCACTTATTGCACAAACAGTCAGAACAGGTTCTCATAAATGTTAAATTGTAAACCGTTTACTACGGTCACCATGAAAGTTGAACGACAACCCAAACTTCGTTCCGTTTCCTGCTGATAGTTATGGTAAACGAGTGAACAGAGTATGTTTGGGTAAGCGCTATTCCTACACTTGATTAAAAGCTATTTCTGGAAGAGGAGAACGTCCTGAGAAACTGCAAAATGGCTTGAAACACAGTTATAGGGTCCATGAGGTAGCATCTTGACAAGAAGTTGAAGGGTCTTGTAGATGATAGGAGCAAAAGCATTTTTTAGAAAAATTTGTATCTGTACAACCCTTATTTTTCTTCTTTGTTAAGGATACAGACTAACTGAACTTCTTAACTCTGAAGCTGTCAAAACATCCATGTTGCTGTTCTACAGATTGGAGTGATTCAAATTTGTGACCACTACCGGATATGCTAATAAGCATGCGCCACCCTTTCTCCCTTTTTGATGTCAAGCTATACGATTTCTTCATCAATAACTGCAGTTGCAGCACTACATTGCTTGCGGTCGCTCCCAATCATACAGTATGCTGTTTCTCCTGGGTTTCGCGGTGGCTGAATGACTCTCATTTCTTTGTTTTTGAGGCTTTAAATTTTTTAACTCTTGAATTCCACTAAAGATGATAAGTCATGATATCTGTAGTATTTTATGGGGTACTTTAGTAGACTTCTCCTTTACGATGTCGGGATAAAATCGCTTTGAGGCGATTTGAAGGTAAGAATCCTCTCAGGTACGATGACGTCATGAATTTAGGTTATATTGTAATAACAATTGTTAAAAACCGCCGTTAACTGCTCGTCCGGAAAGTATGAGTCCTAATCGGTGCATCTTATTATATACTGATAAAAATCCTAGTCAGAATGTGTGTATAATCTCATAGGTGTCTGGGCAGCTTCATCTCTGCGTATTGTTTCGGGAAAGTACCTCACCGAATTATTTTACATATTATATCGGTAGGATGTATTGGGACAATTATTTAAATGTGTATATGTGTAAATACATCAAGAAAATTTGAAGGTGTGGTTGCTAATGTAACTGATTTTAGAGATGTTCACATTATTATTGGAGGAAGAGCAACTCAGTAAAGTGGTTGAACAGTAGCCGGTTCCAAAGAGTGCAATTTTTAATGGTGCAAAAGTCTGCCTTAATAGTTCGTTTGCGCTTGGTAATCCTTTTATTCCTAGGCACTCAAGGATAAATTCTTTTATAATCACTTGTATCCTTACTTATTTATACTGTGGGTAAATTGTGTATGGATGCTAAGGATCATACGATGAAAAAAATAAATAAATCCGTCAGTTATGGAGATCATCTACGATGCACATGTTCCGAGGTTCGATCCCCGGACTACGCACACATGAAATCAATGGTCGGCCTGCTAAATTTGGGCCACTGATGTCGCATAATGAGAATTCCACAGTTTTACCACAATGTGCGTCGGTGGCATAGCGGTTAGGACGCTCGCCGACCATGCACATGGTCCGGGATTCGATCCCTGGCCGACGCACTCCTTTACCTCTCTATGCCAGAAATAATGCTGGTAAAGAGGAAAGGTTGGGCATGAGGCTACTAACCTCATCCTGTAAAAATAAACACTGCTACAGAAACTTCAAGCCACTAGCTTGAATCCCTATGCTCCTCTGGGAACGTGAAGGAAAAATTATTATTAAAAATTATACCACAATACTGCGTGGAAACAAGCTGGAACTTTCAACATGAGGCCAAGTGTTTGCCTTCAACAGTTTGACACCCCAGTCGTCCTACCGACATTTCACGCCACGGACTATGTAAGGAAGTCTTTCTTAAGTAGTACAGAAAATTTTAAGGGGAAGTAGCAAAGAAGAACGGGCAGAATACAGTAGTTAACAAGCTGTGAAAATAGGAACTCAGTGATGACAGATTTTATTTACTTCCTTAAAGGTTAGATGAGATATCTTTCTGGGAATTAACATGATGCGAAAAGACCAGTAGTAATCAGACAGAAGATGCAATCTAAGATGTTTAGTAATCGACTTAGTTTAAACTTCGGTGACTTCTGTGCTAAAAGAATCTTGTGAACGAACCAGTTCGTGTAAACGTTTGTTTCTGAAATGGAAATTAACAGTCCGACATTTACAGGGCTTTGGCCGTCTTATTATCTATTATCTACCACACCAGACAACTGAGGGGTGAAATGATTAACTTCATTCCCAACGGCAGTGTTATCCCAACATGCCGCTTACGGCAAGCCCCATGTAATCAATCTTCACACCAGTTCACTCAGAATCGAACGGTGCTATGGGGCCAGTTGACGGAATGATCTAAACAGAGACTCACTGAAGAGCCAAGTTAAAGGATAGTTACCCAGAACGCCCCAACGGCCTTGAAACGCAAATGCAGAGCTAGTTAATGAAGTAAAGTGGAGGGCATTATACTCGTAGGATATGGTAAAAATGTGAGGATATCAAACGAGATGTCTGGTTACTTGAGGACTTGTGACAAGAGTAAAGGACAGACATCATAGTCAAGTGGTCTTCAACCAACCAACCAGATCTCTCAGAATTACAAATGAATACCTCTCATAATCTTCTTTGCCAATCTCACTCTGTTTCACGGTTGAGTTAGGGTTGGATTATGATTAGGGTTAGAGTGATATTTCCAACAAAGATTATAAAAAGCATCCATTTGTAATGCTGGGCAGTTAGATTAGATGGTTCACGGTCATTTGATTGTGGCGTCTTTGTTTACGGTTGCTGTATTAATTCATTTGAAGGGTAGGGTTACCTTTGAAGTGGGGATAACTTGGGATTAGTCCTATATTAAGTTGCAGGGATATTTTTAACTGAGGAAACACACTAAGAATAGGGTTGAGTAAGCGAGGTGAATCAGCCTTTTGAGATTGATCGGTCATCTCAGGGTCACTTGCGCATTCGCACTCCTCAGTCCCCATTCTTTAACTTTGCTAATCAGAAAGTAGGAGACTTTACTGCAAAGCCAAGAGGCTGGCCCAAAGAAATCAATTCGGTATACGCTAGTATGTAAAATTTATATTGGATATTGGATAATGTCGTGGGCGTTTTGATTCAAGGTCGTTCCTCTAGTTACATACGAATTAGATGGGTGATCTCGGTGGTGATTTCAAACCTGACGATGTACACTCTCCTAATGACTGGGAACATGTTAACCTGGGATCCGAAGAGAGGAATAAAAAGTTTCTGAGATTGATGGGTGGAAAGCCTGACCGTACACACAAGGGGAAAATTGTGATAGGGGAAGATGTAGAAAGTGTCCACAAAGGAACCAAGGATCCATCTGTAATAAACTTGGAGTTGGAGAATCAGTTCCGTAAGAGTCTGGAGAAATCTGACCCGTTCAACCGTCATGCTGGTCTAGGCTGCCAGCGAAGTACGTTTCAGAAATCCTGTTTATTTCCTCTCACTTTGGTCGTCCTAACATTTTAGAGACTCAGTATATCTATGTTATAACTAAAAAGCTCAACAATTTTGACCACATGACGCCTAATGACTTTGCAAAGTCTACACTCCCACTAGTGTCTTGTATTTTTATGTACCAGTAACACGGGCTCTGTTTGTGTGTGTGCCAATTGTGTGACATGTTCTATTCTCCTGTTAGATTAGTCTGTCTTAAAACATGCACATATAAGAACAGAGAATGATCTTATTGTTTTCTGACTGTCGTTAAATACTGGGAAATTAGCGTCTGCTTGCCGATTCGACCGATAGATAATCTTATTGCCTGTCTGTCATGTGGTGAATGAGTCTGCTTCATTGTTTCGCATGTTGAAGATGCAACATTTGAGTTGTACTTCACCCCGTTTTAATTTCAGGTAGATTTAAACCAACAGTAATCTTGGAAACGGAGTATTTAAACTAATCGGCATTTTGAACATGTTAGAAGGTGCTTTTCTGTGATGTTCTTCCCCAGTGGGAGGTCTTCTCAATCAGTATTTGTTAATTGGGGTTTGTGCAGTGACAATGTTTCGTATAAGTAGTTAGTTATGGAATCTGTAGTTATTTTACACATTTAATAGAAGATGCGTTTGGTTACTATGCTATAACTGAAGGTGGCATTTATTGACTTGGACGACTGACTTCAGTGAGTATGTCAATGGCTGATATGATTATGAGCAGTAAATTGTGCTCGAAACGTCATTAGTTAGTATTACTGTATAACACTGTGTGGTGTGTCGAAATAAAATCTTACCTATAATGGGGCTGAAAATGAACTTCATTGAGAGGGAGGGTTGGGGCGGTCGATGAAATTATGAAGTTGCACCAATTGAAATGGGTAGGACATATTCCAAGCTGGCACCTTCGATGGACAAAGTTAGCTGACTTAGGATTAGGTTAGGGAAGGGTTATATGTGGTCAGAACAAGACGTGTAATCAGTCCGTGAAGATGTAGACTGCTCGGTTGGAATCCCTAAGATGCTGAGAACATATGGCTAGAGAGTGTTAGTGATATGGCGCAAAACTGTCCTCATTGGTGTAGAAGTATCCATTCTTTGTAATCTCACAGATCCACTAAATCCTAATGTTACCCACGTTACCATTCTTTCTCCCATAAAATTCTGCCCACTGTAGTTCTTATGAATTTATTTCTTCTACTTTTGTGTACTAGGTGGATTATGGCAACTTACAGTGTTTTATTTTTGTTCAGAGTTCTACTTTGAAAGTCAGTCAATTCACTAGTGAGTGACTCATAAAACTGGGTAATATTGCTAATCATTGGATGTTGTGAGCTACAACCTTCTACATAAAAAGTATACTTCGTCATAGCTTCACTATTTGCGGACGATATTAGGATATGGAAAACTGTAAATAATAACGATGATAGGTTGGTACTACAAAACGATCTAGGTAAATTAGTTGAATGGGCTAACCTCTGGAGTCTGGAAATTAATTCCAAGGAAAGTACGGTAATGCACCTAAGTCGGAAGTCTTACACGTCGTACTCCCTGGAAGACACAACTGCCAGATGTTAAGGGACAAAAGGACTTAGGAATTATTATAAACCATGACTTAAAAACAACGTCAAATTGTAATCGAGCCGCATGTAAGGCTTTTCGAATGCTATGAGCACATCGAAGGGCTTTCAAATGGTTAGACGAGGTTATGTTCCAAGTACTCTACGCAACATATGCCAGACCTCATCTAGAGTACTGCATACAAACGGCGAGTCCATGTTTCAAAAAGGAGGCACAAATCCTGGAAAAGAGTACATAGGATAGGAAACAAATTAGTTAGTGGTACCTGACACGTTCCTTATGATAGGAGGATGGAGCACTTAAATTTCTTCTCATTATCATACCGAAGGAGGAGAGGTGACTTTATTTTGGGACACCGTATATTAAAGGGTGATTTAAGGATTAACCTTTCAAATCTTTTCTCTCCTTCTAGGATACATTTACGAGGTTGCCAAAAACCAGGTGCTCAAACTGAGGTCGAATAAAATACGTGTGGAATTTAGGTTCTCTCACAGAGTGGTCAACGACTGAAACTCCTTACCTGATTCAGTAGTAATAGCTCCATCGATGAACGGTTTCAAAGGGAAACTAGATTTCTGCAGAGACATATCTATTTCAAGGATTAACATAGGTACCAAGAGCCCTCTATCCTTATAATGTGAATCTGAATCCTAAAAATAGCTGAACAGCATCAATATGATTCCAAAAGTTATGTATACATTTATTCTACAAGTAAAGTTGAATGAAGAAGTTAAATCAATCTATGAGATGATGAATTTTCGATAGGATATACCACCCATGTCCATTCCTCATTTAGTAGTGTTAACTAAGATTTCAGATTTATTGGTTGATGATAGAAGGCTTGGAGCCTATGTTAACCCTCTTCTGGTAAATTTCTGTGATTGTCCAAACCCTTCTTGAACGAATCAGTTGAGGTTGCAGACACCACTTCTTTTGGGAGTCGGTTCCAAGAGTTTATGACTCGGTGTGAGAACCAGTACTCAACAGCAATATAATTTCTTGGTTTTTGAACTCTTCTGCTGTGTCTTCTTAGGTGGGAAGGAAAAGAGAGAATAGATCAGGTCCGTAGTCATTATTTAAAATTTTAAACATTGTGAATAAATCTCCTCTTTGCTTACGGTATGACAGGGAGAAGAGATTTAAACTGTCTGGTCTTTCCTCGTCGTATGATAAGTTAGTCTTGCCGAGAACCATAAGTGTTGGCTTCCTTTGAAGCCTTTCTAGAATGTGTGAATCCCCTATAAGGCAAAGACTGGCTGCCTGGATACAGTTTTCTAGTCTTGACCTCACCAGAGTTGTATATAAGGAGGTGAACATATCTCTGGTGATTCTAGTAAAGGCTCTGCGTATTGCCCATAAGGACCTGAAACTACGTGCAGCCACCGCTTGACAGTGTGTTGTAGTTTTTAAATCCTGGCTAACTATGTCACCTAAGTCTAAGTGAGTGTGAACTGATAGAAGTTTTATTCCTAGAATTAATGTGGGTGTAAGAGATAAGTGGTCATATCAAGATATACCATCAGTCTGTGAATTCAGTACATGCGTGCATATACCTGTTTTGTCTGTTGTAGGGTCGTCCTTTATTTCTGTGGCCACACTGTTAATGTCCACATCTTAATTTTGGCAATTTAAATTCGGATTACGGGATTTGGATTTCTTCATAAACCAACATCAATTAGGGAGATTGGCCAAGTTAAACTTTAAGCACCACTAACTGCCAATCAGTGAATGGCCTTAAATCGTCCAATGAGTTTCATCCACGTGAGTTGAAGGTTCTCTTCCGCTTGATTGTAGTCAAATGCCTGCTATAACGCAGTTGCGCTTGCAGTTTAGTGAGGATAAGGTTTTCCGGTATTCGTTGGATGTGGGGTTCATTAGGTTAAGAAAAAGGATTTGTTCATACGGAGTTGTTATGAGTATAAAAAGCTTCAGTAAGTCGGTTGATGGATATGTCCATCGTTTTTCTTGTGAAGCGGGGGAGGATTTAGTGTAGGGGAAGGTAAGCTAATGTCTGTACTATTTCGTAAGAACATATTTTGCCAGATCCCACTTGTCCTTAACCCACATTTTGTATATTTGTAATTACTGGGTTTTAAAACAGCCTGTGAGAGGTAGGTGCAGCTGCTGAAACTGAAAATAGTTTCATATCAACAATTCAGTGATACTAGTACTGCAGGGATATTGCATCCTGGAAAATTGAGAGGTTTACTTCCTTATTGAGAGGAGAAGGTGTCGTCTTACATGTAGATGAAACTGTCTTACTAAAGGAAAAATACAGCTGTGGTTGAAAAACAGGGACCCACACCAATTCTATCGAAGAGTTCTGGTGAAGGTTAAAAAAACAGGATTAAAGCCATCAATGGAGATTACAAAGGAATGACATTTATAGTCATATAGCTGATACTCCTATGCTAAACTGGGTGATGTTTTTATCACATTTGAGAGAAGAGTATCCTATGTAACAGTTTTTTCAGAAATATATGTATTCGATAATCAAAAATACCCCCCTCATGTGATTGATGCGTTCAAGATCATTTGCTGATTTGTAGTTAGTTAGTGGTGCGTAAAGTTTAACTTTACCGGGAGATCATTGAAAACCAGCGAGCACTGGACGGCTATTTTGTTCTACCACTAAGCCACCTGGTACGGAATTCGGTGACTCTTGAGCTCAAACTTCTGTTAATTCGTGATATGGCGCTACTCCTAACCAATTGTCTTCGATAATCTCCAGCGCCTGTTGATTCTTAACGAAATATAACAATTGTGATTTGAATCCCAAGATTTAAATTTCAATCTCCAGCTCATTAATGACTCCTGGATGAATTTCCTTAAGATGTAGTGGGAAGTCGTGACCACTGGAGTCCGCCATATGTCAAGATAAAGTGGATGCTAATCGTAGGTGAGGGTAGCGTCATATCACAATTTGACAAAGTTTGCATTCACTTATGGAATTCTAGTCCAAATGGTTAAATGTCAACGAGCTTGGTGTCGTAACCTGAAGGTCCCTGTATCGATCCATGTTAGGATCATGGGTACACATTGCCGGAGATTCCCAGAAGTAGGACAAAACAACTGTTTAGTGTTCTCCGATTTTTCAGTGATCTAGCTAACGCGAATTTCAGCAAGGATATCTTTTCGGCGATTTCATTCTCGGATTTAGATACATAAATACAATACATAGATACAGTTACTCCTAATTGATTCCACATAGTTACAAAAACGAATAAAAGGTGACGATTATTTTCAACTTGATATGGATTACAAGAGACATAGAAACAAAAGTACACGGGATTAGAACGAATTACAGGTGTGAACAAAATGAGCATGGAGACAAGCAATCATTTTGTTGACACCTGTAATTCGTTTTAATCCTCGGTAATTTTTTTCTAAGCCTCTACTAATCCATATCACTGACTGGTTTCAACGTAGAACTTTGCACCGATATGCAGCATTTCCACTCGCTGCACACAAAGCAAGAGAAGAAAGTAAAAGAAATGCAAAACAGAGACAGTAAACGGAGATATGAGGCAAAAAGAATAGTAATGTCGATGAACAATGTAGTTTTTTATTGGATATTATAAGTTCCAAGGAGTGGATGCATCTGCGCTAACCATTGAGAACGATTTCTACCCGTATCACCAACTGTCTCCAGGCTTCATTGGTTTTTACTTTCCCGAGGACCCCAACCATGAAGCCAGTCTACACCTCCCTACGTAACTGGTTGACTGGCTTAAACTAACTGTTGTGTATTTCATCGACTGTTGAGGTCATGTTTTGGTTTGACCACCACGTTCTAGCTCTTTCCCAACCTGACCCAATGTCAGCTAGCATTACCTGTTGTCGAGGAAGGCGATGGCTAGGAATGCATGTGTAACACATGTCCTAACCATCTCAGTCGATGTAACTGCTTCACAGCCGCGTTTATTCAATTCGTCGTTGAAAATAATCCTCACCTTTAATTCATCTTCGTAATTATGTGGAATCAATTTATGTATATTTAAATGCGATTATTGTACAGCTTTTGAAAATGAAATCGCCGAAAGCACAGATATCTTTGCTGAATTTCATGTTCTCTTCTTTTTTAATCTAACTAACAATTGCAGTTTAAATTAACATATTTCAATGCGAATTTATACGTTGGCTTTCTAGTCATAGCTTTCTTCACGAGGAGAAATGTGTGTGTGTGTTTGTTGAGCGACGCTTATGATTACAACTTTGTTATTAAGTCATTTTTACATTGAATTTTCTTTTTACAAACTTCCACACAGGCTCACCGTCTCATCCAGTCGATCATTTAGATCTTACCAACACGGAGAAACTGAAACAGCAGTATACATCATCATTTGTTCCAAAGGTGGACCAATAGCAGACGAACCTACGGTTTTGTATTATTATTATTATTATTACGTGAATCAACAGCATTTTTACTACCATCTCCTCAGGGATGTGTGATCTGCTTTTGTAAACGTAATTCAATTACAAGTGGGTTGACTAACTAACTAAAATAAGAGAGAACCTTTTAAATAAATAAATCAATAAATTCATTTTATTGAGCGAATTTGTTAATATTTTCATACCTTTAAAGTTTATCCGTTAAAAACTGAAAAATTGTTTTCCTGATGATGTGGAATATTCTTATACTTTTTATAGTTCATGTTGTAAAATGAAAAAAAGAAGAAGAAGATCTGATCTTCAGTGGTTGTTGCACACACTCGGTGTTTTAAATTAACAACCTCTTTGAAGCGTTTTAATAACCATTTTGTATCATTTTCTGAGTTATCTGTAATTTTACCCATTGAGTGACCTTTTTTGTGTAACGATTTATGGAAAGTATGGAAAACAAAAAATTCAACGTGGAAAATATATTCAAAATGAGTTAAAGAAGTCTTTCAGTTAATTAAAAGTGTTATTTTTTTAAATTAAAGAAATGCTTATCTTATTTGTTTCTATTATTATTTCACAGTGTTCAGATATAAGGATATCTGGAGTGGACTGATATTGACTCCTAGTTTAGAAATAGCCGCTTCACTTATTTGGGAAGTACCATCAGCCCCAACGGGTTGATCTCTGACGAAATCTCAGCACGAATACAGGGG
This sequence comes from Trichobilharzia regenti, assembly GCA_944472135.2. Lineage (NCBI taxonomy): Eukaryota > Metazoa > Platyhelminthes > Trematoda > Strigeidida > Schistosomatidae > Trichobilharzia > Trichobilharzia regenti. Next base: position 107,287,099 of record OX235265.1, on the reverse strand, counting down.
GCTCGTTTCGCATTTCCCAGTTTACACCGACTCTGGCGTAGACGAGATGTTCGACTATCGACTAAAGGGTGGGTGTACTGCTCATCAGTCCGCTCCGTCCTCCTTTATGGCTGTGAGCGAGACCTGGCCACTGAGAGTGGAAGACATGGAAAGACTAGCTGTCTTTGATCATAGGTTCCTGCGCTCTATCTCCCATGTAAAGTGGCATAATAAGGTGAGCAACATTGAAGTTAGGCGTCGAGTTCTAGGTAAACTGGGGAAATCAATCGACGAGGTTGTGAAGTTACAAAGACTGAGATGGTTAGGACATATGTTACGTATGCCAAGTCATCGCTTCCCTCGACGAGCAATGTTAGCGGATATAGGTCAGGCTGGAAAAAAAGCTAGCGGCGGTCAAACAAAAACATGGCACCAGTCAATGAAATCCACAACAATTGGTCTAAGCCACGTAGGAAGGTGCAGACTTCCAGGCTGTGGTCCTCGGGACGGTAAAAATCTATGGTTGGAAACAATTGGTGACATGGCTCAAAATCGTTCTCAGTGGTGCAGATGCATCCACTCCTTGTGACTTGTGATCTCCAATGAAACTGTTTTGTTCTTCGTTATTACTCCTCCTTTGTCTCACCCCTCTGCTCACTGTCTCTATTATGCTTTTCATGTACTTTCTTCTCTTGGTTCGCGTGCTACACGGAGTGTGGCGACTTGAACTTCCGCACATTTGTGGAAAGTTCTATGTCGAAAACAGGCAGACAGACAGAAAACACAGATTAGATAATTTAAAATTAGATAGTGAAGAAAAAATGGTTAGTTTTCACATTGTCAGTTTATGTACACATATACCAATAAATATGGCTATAGAGGCAGTCAGAAACGAACTCATTTCTGGCCAAGAACTCGAACTTAGGACAAAAGTGCCACTTGAGGACATAATGCTGGGAGTGCAGCTTTGCCTAACTTCGACAGTATTTAAATTCCAAGGGAAAATATACAAACAAACTGAGGGAGTTACCATGGTGTCACCAATATCCCAAGTTGTGGTAGATATATTAGTGGACAGGTGGGAAAACATGGCGACTGAAACGTTCACCCCCACCCACCCCAAAAGTATGGTGGAGTTATGTAGATGACACATTCACTGTACTGAGAACACAGGATATATATATATATATGTTTTTCGAACACATTAACTCAAAGATGGCGGCAATTTTATTCACTTGTGATGAATTGGAAAGTCATGAAGGGGAACTTCCTATTTTAGATATGATAGAGAAGATTTGTAGCTCAGGTGGATAATTTTGATGTGGTTTTGTTCTCTGAGCTGGATAGTTAGTTTGCGAAGCTTTCATCACCTTACTGGGTGACATCTTCAGCGCATACTTCAAATTGAAGTGAGCTTTTAGTTTTCTCCACGAGTTTATTAATCATTCCTCCTGGTGACCTTGGACGTGATTGGTTGTTTATGTATGTTTTCACACCTTCTAGGTTACTTGTGTTGGAACTGATTGTTTCTGTGACTTGAATTTTGGCCAATCGTGTGTGAAGTTTCTTTCTTATTGGTTGATAAATTTTGTCTATCTCGATGTGTCTATTGATTGATGATTCACTGGAATGCCAAGCTTCTAAAAATTCTCTAGCATTCTTGTTATTTCCTTTGTCTAATATTTGAACGTTGTCCCAGTCGAATTGATGTCCGTAGTTGTCTGTGTGTAGTGAAATGAGGGAGTGTATATCATGTCTTTTGACGGCTAGCTTATGTTCGTGGATACGAAGACGAAGAGCAGGGACGTCCACTTTGGCCAATGTAGTGTTTTTCACAGTTGTTACAGTTTATTTTGTAGATGATTTTGGTTTTGTCTTCTTTTGCTGTTGAGTCTTTTGGTTGACATAGAATTGAGTGCAGCGACTTTGTTGGTTTGTGTACGACGTCAATTCCTAAAGGTTTGAAGAGTCTTGTGGTGATTTCTGAGATATCTTTTATATATGGTAAGGCAATTTTCTTTGTGTTCTCCTTGGTGGCTTTTGCTTTGGTAGGTTGGCTTGGGGGTATATGTCTCTTGATGAAATTCCGTGGATATCCATTCTTTTGGAAGACGTCCATGAGATACTTTTCTTCAACCAATAAGAAAGAAACTTCACACACGATTGGCCAAAATTCAAGTCACAGAAACAATCAGTTCCAACACAAGTAACCTAGAAGGTGTGAAAACATACATAAACAACCAATCACGTCCAAGGTCACCAGGAGGAATGATTAATAAACTCGTGGAGAAACCTAAAAGCTCACTTCAATTTGAAGTATGCGCTGAAGATGTCACCCAGTAAGGTGATGAAAGCTTCGCAAACTAACTATCCAGCTCAGAGAACAAAACCACATCAAAAAAAACTTCCTATTTTAGATTGCAACGTAAAAAGGAAAGATGGGAAGTTAAACACTAGTGTTTACAGAATACCCACAAATTCAAACCGATATTTGGATTTCCGATCATCCCATCTTATGTCAGTAAAAATAGGATTGGTGAAATGTTTCAGTAATAGAGCACAGAAACTAAGTATTACCAAGGAAAATCTAAGACAGGAAGTGACACACATAAAAGAAGCCTTGGAACTTAATAATTACCCTGATGAATTAGTCTGGAAGTATGGAGGGAAATGTAAAAATAAAATAATGATAGTCGTGATAGTGATAATAATAGTAATATAAATGACGACATGCATGTCAAACATCCACAAGATAATGACAACACCAACAATAAGGAATCTAAATCATCAGTAGTAATTCCATACAAGGAAGGGACCTCGAAAACCTTACATAGAATTCTTGGCAATGCTGGCAGGAATAAAAGTGACTGGCATTCAAACTATACACATGCTCATTTAGAAACAAGCTTTGTCGGTTAAAGGATCAATCCCGTGGAGTTTCATTGTGTGATACATCTAGTAAATAATACAATACGGTATCTTACAGTCACAGGCTAGCCTTTGTCTTTTGATATTTGCGTGGCTATGTGAAGCTGAAGGCACAACGGACGAATAGGCGTATGAGCGTATCAGTCGAGTTCACTACAGCTAAAACAATTTGCAGGGCAGACATAAAAGCGACATACTAGTGTGACTGAAGTTAGTTGATTCACTCTTATTTGTCTAAGTCAGTATTTTACCCTGCTGATTAATTGGACCTAAATGTTCAGTCGCTTTTGACATGCCAGCTCATGATATGGGCACTTCAACGATGCCTGAGGATTGGCATGACGCCACTAGGTTAATGACGACTAGCTGTAAAATCCAGATTTCTCGTTTCATCCAATCTGGCGTTCATCAGGGTGATATGCCTGCCATCCCCAATGAGGCTCAAACTGGTTGTTTCAAATGCCAAAGTTTTATTTATTAGACCACTCGGGCAATGAGAGCCACCAGGTGTACACTCATATCCCATGACTCCCTGAACCGGTGTGGTAATCGGAATAAAAGCGTATTCAAATATATACGTTTTGTTTTCGTAATAAGACAAGGCTTCATTGATGTACAAAATTGGAAAATAGATAAAATACTTACAAAGTATCCATCAATCAGGAGAAAGTCAAACTTTCTGAGCTTGAATTCCCGTCTTAGCGTCATTTTTCAGTGACCTCTTGGAAGTGAATTCACTGATTGATTTCGGTCGGGAATTTATTCCTTTAATCGATGAATGTGTCCTAATTTGTCGTATCAAATTTAAATTGACGGTTAGTGATCTTGGGTGTTAGCTAGGATTCTCTAGTAGCAGTAGCATCCGGGTATCTTAAGTCGCCGAGACTACAAGTCTTGATCAATCCGTTCAACATACTGACGGTATTCGTTTAGAATTCTCTTAGTTGAATCTGGTTCTGTCACGATCCCAGATAGAGAAGTTTGAGGATCACCAAGTGTTGATATTAACCGCTCAAAAACGCCTAATAATGAGGTTCTTGCTAACATGGCGTCGTTTATCTAACTTCTTTTCAGCAGATTATCTTTTCATACGGTCTTTCGGATACTCGTCTGCTCGGGCATAAATTATCAATTCCTTGATTGTGTCATGATTCCGTTTCTCTCTGTTTTAAAGTATCCTATGGCTTTCAGAAGGTATACAGATTGATTTGTTGAAGAGTCTCCTTTTTGGACGATTCTGTAAACACTATAAATGGTCATGACTAGTACTATCGTGGACAGGAGGTTGCCTAAAATAGATTAGTTTGTCGCTAGATATCTGCTCTTATATTCGTTGTATTTGTCTGAATTAATCTTACTTAGGAATTTTCAACTGGTAGTTTTGATAGTGTTTGATTTTTATGATCTATATTCAAACTACGTTCCGCAGGATTTCTATTTTGGTTCGGTTTATATTGTGTTATTTTTGTTTCATGAGGTATTCATTTTGTGAGATGATCTAATTAGACTGACCTTGATTAGTTCATACATAGTATAAAAATATTATTATTATTGTTATTGCTCCCTTGGGTTCCGAGTGGAGCATAGGGCTTCCACAACACATCTCCACTTTATTCTATTCTCTGCCATCCTCTTGGGATGGGTCCACGTTTATCCATAATCTCTGATCTCCTCCTCACACGATTTACTTCCATATCACCCTTGAAGCGGCACTCAACTCGTTAATTTCCAATCTAACGATGACCTGGCTGGCGCGTGATGTCTTTCGACAGTCTCCTCAGTGCTTGTCCAATCCATCAAAGTTTTCTTCTACATATTTATTAAGCAATAGGTTCTTGTTCGGTTTGTTCCCATGGTTTTTCGCTGCTAATTCTTTCTTGTTAGCCGTTCGATCTTCAGTATGGAGGCAGCTGTTGATAAAAGTCTACAGCTGGTTGCTGAAAGTGCTTTTCATGGTGTGGCGGTCAAGTTTCTGATCCACATATAAGTGACTGACTTAACATTAGTGCTGAAAATCCTAATTTTGTTATGGTTATTTCAGAAGATTTCCAAAACGGTTTCGGACTGATGAATGTGTATCTTGCCTTTCTGATTCTGACTTTGACATCGTCATCCGTTCCGAGTGTGGTTGAAACGGTGCTTCCTGGATATGTAAAGGAAGTGCCCTCTTTCAAATTTCTTCCGTTGATAGTGATTGGTGCTGATTGTTGTTGATGTTAGTAAGTTAGTTATCTTCATCATCTCCATCTTCTCTATGTTTACTTGAAGTCCTGTCTTCGCTGCCTGTTTCTACTGCCAACTTGTTGGTTTCCTCCTGTAAGTCATCGATTTTGTGTGACATTAGACATAAATCATTCACACGAGAAATATAGATCTTTTAGATTCTTCTTATCGGTGTTCCAATGTATCGCTGTCTCCTCACTCCCATGAACAGTTTGTGACATAATCCAATCCCCCACAATTAAGAATATCACCGGTGATAATAGGCAGTCTTATCTTACTCCTGTATTCACTTCGAACGCCTCTCTGAGTTTTCCGTTGTGGATCACCTGACACATGGCACTGTAATATAGCCAGCTCTCGACTGAGGTTGATAAAGATTTGGGGCACTGCATGCTATAGTGTTGAAGCAGTTTCCAAATTACTTCACGGTCAACTCTGTCTGTCCAAGGTATTTCCATAGTCGATAAAATTGAGGTAGAGGTTTGACTGCCATTCTATGTTTTGTTAGATGACGATGCGTAGAGTTGTAATTTGATCAGCATATTATTTGCCTTTTCTTAATCCAGCTTGTTCCAGCGGGCGATGTTCTGCAACCAGTGCATCTTTCATTCTCTACAGGGTGATGCGTCTTAGTATTTTATCACGCGTGGACAAGAGCATTATTCCACGCCAGTTCTTGCAGAGGCGGTAGAATACTCACTATCTACGCATATGGTCAGGGGTTCTTATCCCCAGCCGACGCACTCCTAAACCTTGCTAAGCCAGCAATGAGACTGGTAAAGAAGGAAGTTTGGGCTAGCAACCTTATCCTGTATAAATCAACACCACTGCTACAGAAACTTCAAGCCTCTAGTTTGAAGCCTTATGTTCAACTGGGAAAGGAAAGGAATTAAAAAGACACATGACACTATTTATTGTCCAATCAAAAATGAAACCCCAATTGTTCTCCCTAATTATTTTCCGAGTGATGTATTTTCTTACTTAAAAAATAAAAAGTAGGTCAAACCTTATTTGAAAATAATTGGAGTGTCAAATTCCATTTACATTAATTATTTAATTAACTCCCTTTCAGCTGATGCGTGTCGTTCATCGTTCCCAATTGTCTTAAGAATGAGAGAGTATTTCTAATTTTCAAGCATTAGCCAATGGGACCCAATTCCACTGTTCAACTTCTACCGATTCATGATTTTAGTGCGACCAACAACCATTGTCATCGAAAAGGAACTCCATCTTCACTCCATATGGGCGAATTCAGTCTCGTGTTTAGCGGCGGTAAAAATCACATTTATATACATTCTCAATTTCATGAAAGAGAGGGTAGTCATAAGGGTGATGAGTTATCACAAACATACTTGTTAATGTTAGTCAATTAATAAAAGAAGTTGAATAAGTTTACTAGGGTTACGTAACATGATGAATAATCTAGTGAATAAGTTGTGATCAGGAAGCACACAGAAACGAGGGAAAATAAGGAATCATGTAAAAGTTGTAAGGAAATACAGGGGTTAGAAAAACACAGGAACACACAAAATTCATGACAGCAGAAATAAACAACAACAAGTGGTTGAATAATTTTCTTTTGCATTCATAACTCTGATTTTTCTAACTGAATGGCTAAAGCTTCAGCAATGTAAAGAAGATTGCAGGCCATTCTTCACTTTGTAGATTACTTTGAAGGAGGCGTTAGTTGAGATGAAGTGACCAGTGTCGGTAAGGAGAGAAGGTTGGGCGTAGGGCTAGCAACTCCCTAAGTAAAAAAGAAGAAAATAAATCCACTGCTACCGAGTCCTCGAAGCTCTAGGTTGAAGCCTTATGCTCCAGTGGGAACGTAAAGGAATGAAAATAAAGTTGGATCACAAACTAATATTAGTTAGAAAGTGTTACTGAGAGCCACAGAGTACTAAACAGTTGTTTCATCAAAGTTTTGAGATTGCAGCAGTAAGAACTGGCCTCTGTCTGTCTGTTTTCAACATAGAACTTTGCACCGATGTGCGACAGTTAGAGTCGCCACACTCCATGTAGCACACAAACAAGAGAAGAAAAGAGAAAAAATACATACTAGAGACAGTAAACAGAGGTGTGAGGCAAAGGAATAGTAATAAAGAACAACTGTCCTCAATACCTGAAAGCCCTGAATTTTACCCCCGATTTATTCATGAGTGATTACGGATGAAGAATTCCAGAATTGGACGAAATATCTCTCCAGTACTCCATGCCTCTCAATAGTTCTCTGACTAATCAGTTCTTGACACGAATTCATCATGGAAGAATGATGAACTGTATTATTATTGTTTCCTTCAGTTCCTAGACGAATATAACGCTTCAGAAGCACGTCTCCATTGCGTTCGGTTCTTCGCCAACGTTTTCACCTGGCCCCAGGTCTGCTCATATGTTTTCATCTCCTCTTCACATGACCTCCTTCAAGTCACCCATGGACGACCAACTCACTGCTTCCCATTCGGGTTCGACTCGAGCAATGGCCTGTCATATGTTGTCACCCAATTGACGGTTTGTTTTCTCAGAGTATGGCCAATCCACCTCCATTTCTTCCTCCATATTTGTTGCACATTTGGTTCCTGGTTGGTTGGTTCGCTCATTGTCAGAGATCCCTGGTGCTGATCTTTTCTGGCTGGCCATCTGATCTTGAGTAGTATTGAGCGAAGACAGATGTTGATGAAGATCTGTATTTTGTTCGAAGTGCCCTTCGTGACGCACTGACCAAGTCTCTGATCCATCCACATAGTAGCACTGACTTCATCTTGGAGTGCTGTTGACCTCCACACAGATTTGATGAGAGTAATGAAAGCTTGCCTTGCTTTCCAGATCCTCGCTGACTTGATATCCTCATCAGTTCCGCTTGTAATTGAAACGGTACTTCTTAGAAAAGTAAAGGAGGTTGCTTCTTTCAGACTCCTCTCATTTATGCTGGTTGTTGTCCGTTGTGGTTGTTGTTGCTGTTGGCCAGGAATCTTCATCACCTCTGTTTTCTCTATGTTCACCAGAAGTTCCATCTTCTCTGGATACTTCTCCTATCGCCAACTTGTTGCTCTTCATTTGCACATCTTCCAGTTTGTACGAAATTGTGTATACAATGCAATTGGAATTTCCTAAAATAAGGCAAGGTTACTATTAAGAGATTGTTAATTAAAAAAGTCTCCTACCTGACTTGGTGCACCCCTCTAATTACCACTTCTCATGAGAATTCCAGGCAACTTCGTGTATTGAGGCGGTGATTAATGAACATTAGACTAATTATCAAGTCTTGGTTCTCGGGGATTTGATTGGTTACAAGTAGAAGTTGAAATCTATGCACCAATGGATCGGGTCTCAGTGACTAAAATGGTTTACAATCTTCCCTTATCACCGGAAAGTTCTTGGGTTCGGATCTCAGTGGCTTCATAATGTTGAGGAGTCTGAATTTAGTATGAAACAGCTGTTGAGTGACCCCAGGTTTTCCAACGGTTATCTAAATGATGTCATCTTGTGACCAAACGTGTAACCAATCAAATCGCTGTAAACTAACATTTGAAATATGTAAAAACACAGTGCGTTGAACTCATTGAGTTAAATTTAGACATTAAGTAATGACGTAACCATATATATGAGTGAAAATTAACTAACATTTGCATTTTATCAGAACTGACCTTGACCCTTAACTGTTCATTTCACATAATATAAGTGATAACAATGACAATGCAAATCGTAAAACAAGAAGGACAGGAGAAACAAAAATGAAAGTGATTTAAAAGCACAACTGATATGTTAGAGAGAGAGACAGAGAGATAATTCGTCGTCACTAAGGTAATAAGAAGTCAAGTGTCATCATTTTGTTGTGACATGTTTTAAAAGATATATCGTACAGTGAGTGAAACAGTATTATTTACTGGATGACAAGATTTCGAACAAAATTTATTGTGGTTGATAATCATATCACCAACTATAATCGCATGACTTCGAAACTTGAGTTTTATAGTTTTCTTTGTTCTCTCCTATTTGTTGTCGTAGGCGGGTTAGTAGAATTTTCCAGATGTCCGGGTGGACAGGTGTTGAATAATTCTTATTACACATATTGACTAGCAGTTGATTCGATAAACATAGCTCCCGTTATCAGTCTTTTCCTCCCACCTGTGACATTAGATTTTAACACTGTCATCTCATCCCATCCCATCCTATTGTATGGCTGTGTGTAATTACGTGTAGTGCTATCTACAGTTGAACCGTTCTCTTGATTTCTTATCTTATTTGGGTTAACTAATCTAGATTTTGCTAGGTTTTTGTGCTGCTCGTCTAGTCTGACTGCACCTGTTCTACTACTCTGACCTATGTATTTGACCTGATAATCATCACAGGCAAGGGTATTAGATAAACTAAATTGTTTTGTTTTAAAGACTCCACAGAATTGATGCCTTAACCGACAAAGCTTATTTCTAATTGAGTTTCCTGCCAGCATTGTCAAGAATTCTCCGTAAAGTTTCCGAGGTTCATTCCTTGTATGGAATTACTACTGATGATTTAGATTCCTTATTGTTGGTGTTCTCATTATCCTGAACATGTTTGACATGCATGTCGTCATTAATATTACTATTATTATTATTATCATCACTATCCCTACTATCATTATTTATTTTATTTTTCCATTTTCCTACACGCTTTCTGACTAATTTGTCGGGGTAATTATTAAGTTTCAAAGCTTCTCTCATATACCTCACTTCACGTCTAATGGCAATGACTCAAATCCTGTCCACACAGATATCTGGAAAATTCTACTACAACACCTATGACGACAAATATGAGAGAAGAAAGAAAACTATAAAACTCAAGTTTCGAAGTCGTGTGTTTATAATTGATGATGTGATTATGAACAGTAATCAATTGTGTTCGAAACCTTGTCATCCAGTAGATAATACTGTTTCACTCACTGTGTGATACATCGAATAAATAAACTAATATGGAACTACTTACTATTACAGTGACCAAGTTTGACACATATATTAATAGAATAAAATGTCCAATAAAATCATTAACCTTTCATTTAAACCAGTTTTTATTGGTAGAACTCATCGGTTGGCTATTGACTCGGATTTCATTGGCTGAATCTTCTTCGAACTTGACTTGTATTAGGAAAGAATTTACAAACTGAGAAAGTAAAGACTGGTTTATGCCAGACTGCCTAAATTTCCTAATGTAGAACGTTAAGCGAAACATCTTTCTAGTAACTAGCAAGATGTGGGAAGACCAGGAAAGATCGGTGGAAAAACTCAGCCCAAGGTACTTGACATAAGATGTATTTTCAACCTCTGTGCCGTCAATGAGAGTGGGGCCATGTGAGCTAACTAGTTGCTGTAGGTCACATTTACGTCTGAAAGTGAAATTGACTACCTGACATTTAGACGGATTAAGCTTAAGTCCGTTTGAAGAGGACCACTGACTAATTTCCGACAGAAAGCTATTTAATTTGGAACAATCTGACTGAGAGTTGACAGGCATAGAAACCGAGAGGTCATCGGCATATTTAACAAAAGTGGCTACATCAGAATGAGGCAAGTCATGTAAGAAAAACGAGAACAGAAAGGGAGAAAGAACAGCACCTTGAGGAACACCAGCTAAAGTAAGTGAGGTAGTGGAGGATTTTCCATTGTAGACGGTGTACTGCTTCCTTTCAGAAAAATAGGAATGCAACCACTTATTTGTCCAGCTTTCAGCCTGTGTTGCAGCAAGCTTACTTAGCAAGAGAGACCTGGGAACAGAGTCAAATGCAGATGTGTAATCAAGGAAGGCACAGCGAACGTATTTAGCTCCTTTATCTAAACTAGAGACTATGCTATGGTGGAGGACGACAGCGGCATCTAACGTACTCCTACTATGTTTATAAGCAAACTGGTTGGGGTCGTTGAAAGGTTTTAAAGAGGGATCAAGATTAAGTAAAATAAGTCTTTCCATAACTTTCAAAAAGGGTGAGGTAATTGAAATGGGTCTAAACTTAACATTAGGTCCACTTGTAGATTTAGGCACTGGAACGATCTTGATGTTTTTCCATGATTCAGGTATAATACTTTTGGAAAACGATTCGTTGAAAATGTCAGTTAGCGGGGAACACAAGATGTCGGCACACTCTTTAAGGATAACAGCAGGAACACCATCAGGACCGAGGGACTGAGTAGGCTTGAGAGATTGAAGACACTTGAGGACATCATTCGTGTTTAAGCATGAGAAGCAGTCATTGTTTACACTATTTGAGTTAGGAATCATAACATTTGCTGGGATACATATGAAGGATTCATTAAGCGTATTAACATCTACAGAAATATCATTCAACATTTGCTTACCACCTGTGATTTCCTTTAATAACTTCCACATATTTGATGGGGATTTACATGAAAGAAACTTCTGGTTATAGAGAGCATTCAATCTTTGTAATTCAAGCTTAATCAAAGTGTTCATTCTCTTAACACCAGATTTGTTTTTCATTTTGAACAACCTTTCTTTTTCACGGCGGAGCTTTTTGAGTTGAGAAGAGGAGAAGCGATCGAATTTTAAGAAGATTGTCTCTTTTGGACAACAAACATCAAGACAGAAATTAAGATAATGTGTTATGTTGGCAATTGTGTTATCAAGAGCTTGTTCAGTAAATAGATCCCAGTTTGTGTCTTTTAACATGGACCTTAGGTTCAGTATGTTGTCATGGGAATAACATCTGTGTTGTGTTTTCTTTCCAAGGTGTGAGAAGACCCTTTTGTGCTGCTTTCCATATACTTTGGGCAATATTCTTATGATACAGTGATCTGAATTTAGTAGTGGGGCTCTCTTTCGAGCTTCAAATATTCCTGCATCGTTTGTGAAAACAAGGTCAAGAGTGTTGTCCATTCTAGTCGGGAAGTTGACAATATTATCGTGTCCAAGTGAAATTAGGAAGCTGTGGTCACTAGAATTAAAATCACCAGTAACTATAGACAAGGAATTTCCGAAGGAGGTGGCAGCAAGGGAAGTAAATTCATCCGCAAATAAAGATAATTCTGTGGAGTTGCATCCAGGAGCAATATACATGTTCGAGATGTAAATGTAGTTGTATTTTGACAAATGTTTAGGTCGACACTTAACGGTGAGACAGTCAATATTGTCACTAGAGAATTTGAAACATACATTATTAGACGTACACCATTGTGAATTGATGAAGATGGCGACACCGCCACCGCGTTTCTTCCTGGAACTACACCGATCTTGTCTGAATAGTTTGAAATTATTTAGATACACTAGATTGTCATCATATAGATCATGAAGCCATGTTTCTTGAAGTGATATGATCCCAGTATTATGATATATAATGGAAGACACCAGCGATTGAAGACAGTTAATTTTAGCCGGCAGGGAGCGACAATTGGTACTCATAATTGCGGGAACAGTCATGAATTGAATAGGGGTATTTTTTAATGCTCTCTGCCAGCCGGCATGATGCTTTTTCTTGTCTTTTTTATAACACAATAGGATGAGATAAGATGACGTTTATTCCAAATGATACCAGAATAAATCCATGGAATACTTCAGGTGAGTTAATTGGAATAATGTTACCTTAATTACTAACAGTGCTAGTAACAGTCTGTTTTACTAATTTTAACACTAACCCTATTCTTTATAATTGTGTATTGATGTGGTTGAGTTGGTCCTATGAGCTGGATGATTTAATTGTGGAGCTTTCATTGATCTTCTAAACAACATCTGCACTGCTTCCTTCAGTGTGATGTGAGTTTATTTTGGAATTCTCCAAGAATGGCATAGCTATTCTTTCCTGATAACTTTGGCTGTGATGAGTTGTCTTCAGAGGTTTTTATTATCCGTGGTACTTATCATTTTACTGACCAGGAAATTGTACCTTTTCGCTGTGTGACTTGTACTCTGCTAGTTGATGAATTCGATTTGACAATGTGTCTGATGGGTAACGACTGATCTGAATACCAGACTTCTAGAAATTTTCTGGCATTTTTACCTTAGGCACTTTTTCAATATTTTTACATTTTCCCAGTCAAACAGGCGTGGATAGTTGTCTGCATGGCATTATATGACGAAAATACATGTGGCCTTTTTTGACAATTAGTTTATATTCTTGAACTGAAAGTCCAGGGAATAGGGGGGGAGGGGGAAGATTAGAACTTTCTGTGTTACATAATTGTTATCTCAGACTTACCATTTTAATGACTTTATATATATTTAGATAAGATTTATAGCTGTAAGGATTAGTTGTAGCACAGTGGAGTGCGTCGGTAGCACAGCGGTTAGGACGCTCGCCGACCATGCACATGCTCTGGGGTTCGATCGCCGGCCACCGACGTACTCCTTTACCTCGCTAAGCCAGAAAAGATGCTGGTAAAGAGTGAAGGTTGGGCATGAGGTTAGCAACCCTATCCTGAAAAAAAATAAACACTACTACAGAAACTTCAAGCCACGAGCTTGAAGGTGCCCTATGTTCCACTGAGGAACGTGAAGGAAAAATTATTAAAAATAACTATTATAGTAGAGCTTGTGAAATTCCCATTAACTGAACCGACATGACAGTGAAATCTCTGCCTCAACTTCATCTACTTTGGAAAGACCTTTGACAACATTGACGGCGAACTAATTCCGAAACTACTTCAACACTATGGAGTGCGGTGCCTTAAATCTTTATCAACCTCATTCGACAGCTCGCTATATGACAATGCCACATGTTAGGTGATCCATTATGGAAAACTCTTCGAGGCATTCAAAATGAATACAGGAGTAAGGAAAGACTGCCTATTATCACCAATGATGGGCTGGATAATGCAGCACACCTTGTGTGAGGAGCGAAAAGACAGGAATTCACTGGACTGATTAGGAGACTCTAGAAGATCTGGATTTTGCAGATAATGTATGTTAAATGTTACACAAACTCGAAAAATTACGGCGAAAAGCAACAAATTTTTGAAAGAAGCAGAGAAGACATGACTTCAAGTGTACATAGAGAAGATGGAGATGAGATGAATAAGGTAACCAACCGACAGGGACAACAAGACGGACCAATCACTATCAACGGGAGATATTTGAAAGAGGCTACTCCCTTCACTTATCTAGGCAGTAAGCATCTCATTTCAATTACAGCCAGCCAGGACGAATGAAAATGTCAAAACTTGCCAAAATCGGAAAGGCGAGATCGACTCTTACCACTTTGAAGTCAGTCTGGATATCTCTTGAACTCCACAGCGTAAAGAATAAAATTTGAATTTTCAACACCATTGTTGAGTCAATCAGTTCTTTTATACGGGTTAGAAGTTTGGCACCTGACTCATGGAAAGCATTTTATTAACAACTACCTTCGATGGATCTATGCTGGAGATCAATTAGTCAAAAATAATTAGCATCAAGAAACTCTAGAGACGATGAGCTAAGCAAGAACCTATTGCTTAACAAATATGTAGGATAAAATAGAGATGGATTGGGCACACGATGAGGAGACCTTTGAATGAAATTGTCCACAATCCAGGCCACCAATGGAATAGAATCTAATTGGGAAACAGGGAGTTGGTCATTATTCTGAGGGTGAGATGGATAGGATCGTGGGAAGGAGAGACGGGAGGCTGTAGGTAGTAATGAGACTAGCCAAAGAGGACAGCAGAAAAAAGAAGGACAAATTGGGGACCTGTTGCTAAAGCCTTATGTTCCACTCGAACCTAAAAGAATAATAATAATTAACTTATTCAATTGGTGGATGGTGACTAGCAGTGGAATCCAGGATGCGCATTTCGTCCTATTTGGGGCTCGTCATCTGGATGTACCTGCATTTCTCAGTGAGTGATGATGTTCCCACCGAGGCTCGAACCCAGTACCCATAGTTTCAAACGCCAAAGCGTTATCCACTAGACCACTTGGGCCACGAGAGCCACCTCTTGTGCCGACATGTCAACCTGAGACCGAGCACTTTGGTCCAATCAATCGATGGGAAAGTCAAAAATTCAATTCAATAATTAACTTAGCCAATATACTTCTTTTCTGTAGGCACATCGGCCTCCTAACTCTTGATCATCGTCTTTTATGAAAACATAATCACTCAGTGGGGAACAATTACAGCTACTGAAGTGTTCAATACATAAGACGAGACAAGCTTGCTGGATTTCATTATTAGCTAACAATACTCTCCTTATTTTTAGCTCTAAATGTGTATGCAGATTTCCCTGTATCTGAGCGAGCAGTTACATTCAGAGATTAGGGAGAAGGATACACCTTCAATTTTCTGAATATGTAACAGAAAGCCTACATCTTTAGGGGAAAAGGTTTTCAGTACTGCTACTGCCAGGAATGATACTGATAAGTGTCACTCGGAGGACACTCGTAATTCCCCTACAACTGTCAGTATTTAGTCAGTTCAGTTCTCCTAGAATCTGTTGAAGCAACTGCCATCAAACGCTTAAATACGATATATGTGTTCGTAAAGAAGGGATAGTCAATCTTGCTTTGACCATCCTGGCAACTGGTTGCCTTTATTCTTTCTCTTGTTTGTTTGATTTCATATTCTTCGGCTTTAACCTTTTCCCCTTAGCTATAATCTTGCGTGTTTTTACATAAAAGTTTTTGTATTTCCCAATGAATGAAAAACAAAACGATATTGTTGTGTTTACTGACATTTCGCTATTTAATGCTGCTAATAACTTTGCCAAAGTAGTAACATTAAACCAGAGTTTACAAACTCTCAGCTTACATAAAACAAACTTAGTCATCCTTTTTCAGCATGGGGTCATATTTGCGTCGTCATTTTGACCATTTGGTAAAGATAACAGAACCAGGAGTAGATTGTTGGATTTGATAATTGCGTGTATTTACATAATGAAATTGCCTATCAGTCACATACGTGTTGATTTTGTCATTTCATGGAGGAGGGAGGTGTTGTAACTCTGTCAAATTCTGTTTTATTCCATCATTCCTATTCATCAGACAATTTGGATTCCACTTGATATGAAGTGCTTTTGATGATGTTAGACGTTCTTTGTGATTTCAACATTGTCAAAATCACTTTTTTACCTGATTCCATAGTGTGTAGACAAGCTATGGCTGGTTGATGATTTTTCAAGATTTTCTAGTTCAAGTGGATTTCTCTGTAGTCGAACAGATGGTCTATGGTGTTCATTTTTTATAAACTTGACTTCTCTCTAGCTATGTTTTTCCAATGTATATGTCATAACATTCCAAACATTTTATTTTATAAACACAAGTAGATAGGGAATCCTTAGGGATTTGATCTTTTATATGGACAAGGTTGCTTTGCAGTGTGTGTCTGATGTTTTGAAGAAAAGTCTAATATCGTGCGTACTAAGTACTCTTCTGATATCAATCGTCTGACGTCTCTGCTTTGTATGGAATGACAACTGTTGAGTTCCGTGTTTTCAGAATACGCTTTCCACCGCACCTAATGTCAGTGTTAATTTTGTTGATGAAGTTCCTTGGGTAGTTAGTTGTTTTGCTTGAGAATTTCAGTAATGTTTGATATCTTCTTCATTTGTCCTTTCTCATCTGTTATCAAAGAGTTTGCCCGTTTAAGTAGATCTGAGTTGATCTCACCACACTGTTACTCAACTTATAAGTTGTTCATTATCGTATCCACTTCTTGCCTTTATTCTATAACTTCAGTGTCGTAGTATTGAAGTGTTCATTTTCTTGTCTAACTTTATACGTTATATAAGTGTAATTTTCTGAGAACTGTTTATTAAGTTCGGAGTCTTCCGTCAAATGACATCATATAACATTAATAATTTTTTAGGCTGCACGCAGCTGATGAGATTTAACGTGGGATATGTCTTTCAAAAATGGATACGATAGCTGAATAGACCTTACTGAATTGAGTTATTATCACAAGGCTCTCTAATTAATTTTCACAAAGTATTATTTATCGATAATTTTCTGACAGTCGTTTTCATCAATTAACAGTTTTCCAATTCACTACTCAGGAAAAAAATTCGTCGACATCGGCATCCAGTGAGGAATTCATTGCCACCATTTCCATATGTCTGTAGTCCTTGCCGTCAAATTTGACGTTTACATCCATGACACACTTTAGTAGCAATTTTTTGAGGACTTCTACTAGGATCCCGTGATATACTGGTTTTTTCATTTAATTGTTCACAGATGTCGTCGACAGTTTCGATCGGCAGTATATTTATAAATAGTGATGTTACGATCAAAGATACAGTAGTTTCATCCTTCATGTTGATATCATCAGTTTTGTCTACGAATCGAACACATTTTTCACACTATATTTTACTAGCTGTTTATATCAATATTTAAGAATCTTTATCAATTACTTAAAGAATTCTGAATATGCAAAACTTGGTCTTAAAAGTACTCCAGGTATATGTACTTTAGATAAATTTTTTATAGTCTCGATATATATGAGTCTGTTGGTTTGAGTACCTCTTTTAATTTTTCAGAAATCGTTTGTTCTTTCTTTAGTTTTGTGAAAACTTTGGTTAGTTTATTCATTGTTACTGCTATTTAAGTCCCTTTTAAGGACTGAACCCAAGAAACCAATCTTTACGCTTACTGTGCTGTCACCAAAACTTCATTGAGACATGCTGTCAATGTAGTTGAAGATTGAACGATCAATTCATGGTTGTTTGCTCAAAACCAACTTCCCCAATTTTCGCGGAGGCATCAATACGACAGTCATCGTCTCATCGGTCGCTGTTCAGAAAGATGAGTAAAAAAACCGTCAGAAGTAATATTGTGATTTATTATTGTAATATTTGTTCACAGACCTTAGTGGAAATATTTTTTATATCTTGGTGTTACAATAAAGAATTCTCGAGTGGCCAATCGGTGTTTTGGTTTTTGCGTCCGTTATTACTAAGCGTTTCTGAGAAAATTCAAGGAACAGCGTGAGTCCCAGCTTAGCAAGAGCTGGGCATTGACGGTTTACGAGACGTGACTGACACACGCGCTATCACGAAACTTTCCAAATGCAGATAAAAGACTAATATTTGATGGTATTAGATGACTGGAGGCAATCGGCCATAGGAAGCCTTGGACCTAGGTTTCGTGCTAGTTGGCACTTACCAGTCAGTCAGCAAGGCATATCTGCAACTGCCTTGAAGGAACTCATGTCCCTTCTGAGATTCGAACCCGCGTCACCCAGTGCTGTGTGCAGTCAGAGACGTTACCACTGAGCTATTCGGGCCCGCGATTGACCTCCTGTAGGACTGTAGTAGGTATTCGACACTAGTAACTGTATATTCACCTTGTGTATGAGTCTGTTGGTTTGATTACCTCATTTAAATTTGTGGGAATCAATCATTTGTTCCCCCATTAGTTTTTTTCGAAATTTTAGTTATTTTATCCACCATTATGGTATTTAAATCCCTGTAATGGTCTGAAAGGAAGAAAGCAACCTGTACGTTCTACTGTGTAACCGCCAAAACTTCGTTGAGACATACGCTATCACGAAGCCTTCGAAATATAGGGAAAAGGCGATTATTTTTCAATATTTTTGCTGTTCTATTAAACAACAACAATAATAACATCAGAACTCAAATTTACCTCAACAGTGCTGTAAGGTAGCAGCTAGCTAGCTAGCTACACAGACTGTCAATGCTCGTAAACATTGAATAGTTTTTTTTATTTATTTGAAATGGTCTATATTAGTGAGAGACAAGAAGGCTGTCATCGGTTAATTTTGTACTGGTTGGCAGAAGGTTGGAGACATGCAGTCAGAAGTATTATTATATTAGCATTTGTTTACAAACTTTAGCATTGATTAACCATTGTAAGTCTGTTCCCTTATCGCTTGAAGAATTAACAACCGTTTTCTGTTCCACGTCCGTTACAATGCATAGTGTTCTGCGTATTAAGCCTAGTCTTCTAAAATGAGCGATAGGTCCAGGATCTCTGTGATGTGGATATTTAACACAGGCAATGTAGATTTCTATGCGCAAACCAAATACTGTAAGACCAAATTAGTTAACCAAAGTTGAACTGGAAAATTATTATTATTATTATTGTATCCTTTAATTCCTAGAGGAACATAGGGCTTCAGCTGTGCACCTCCATTGCCTTCGGTTTTCTGCCAACTTTTTCACCCCGCTCCAGGTCTGTCCACATGCTCAATGATGTGGAATAGAAAGCTCTGTTGTCTACAAGAACCACACATCAATGCTTCCTGCAGACAGTCCCGGGTCAGAATGATTCTCATTGAAACAAAGAGACTCTTATCGTTAAACAACACCAATCAGTGTACATACAACCAAAAATGGAAGTGTTACAATTAAAGATTAAACAACGACAAAGGAAAATGATAAACGTCAAAATCAGCATGTCATACGCAAATGTCTAAGGGAAAGAGGTATAATAATTACAAATAAGTATAAATAGATCGTCAAGGAGGGACTTACCAAACAATCTGCCTATTAAAATCTGCACGAACCACTATTATTCTTAGAAGTTAATTAGTAGATCGTGACTAGCGGTGGAATCCAGGACAACTCGCATTTCGTCCTATTTGAGACTCGCCAACTGAATGTGCCTACATTCCTCAGTGAGTCAATGATAGTGTTCTCACCGAGCCTTGAACCCAGTGCCTATAGTTTCAAACGCCAAAGCATTACCCACTAGACCATTTGGGCCACGAGATTTAATCTGTTCTCAATGGGAACACTATTACTGACTCATTGAGGAATGCAGGTACATCTAGCTAGCTGGAGGACCAGTGCTGAATAAGACGAAATGCGCATTATCCTGGATTCCACTGCTAGTCAGTCACCATCCACTAATTATCTTCTAATTACATGCTTAGACATAGTCGGAGCATCTGTACAAGAAGCCAACAGATATGTCAACCTGAGATCAAGCACTTAGGTTCAATCAATCGACAGGAAAATCTAAAAGTGAATTGAATAAATAATACTACTGTTCTTGTTTTATTCAAAATCATAAAGGGGAATACGTATTTGAACTATAATAAGTAAAAAATCATCAGATATTATTATTATTTATATCATTTATTTTTTCCTTTAGTTCCTAGAGTAACATAGGGCTTTAGACACACGTTTCCATTGAGTTCGGTTCTCTGACAACGTTTTCAGCTGGCTCCACATCTGCCCACATGCTTTCACCTCCACTCCATGTCACCCCACCCTCGCAATGACGACCAACTTAACACTTCCCATTCGAGTTCCACTCGAGCAGTGGCCTGGCATGTGATATCACTTATTTGTTGATTAGATTTCTCAAAGTATGACCAATCCACCTCCATTTCTTCCTGGATATTTGTTGTACATTTGGTTCCTGCTAGCTTGGTTCGTTCATTGCCAGAGATCACTGTTGCTGATGCCTTCTGGCCGGCTGTCTGATCTTGAGTAGTATTGACGGAAGACAGCGGTTGATGAGGGTGTATAGTTTGTTCGAAGTGGGCTTCGTGACTTCGCGTGGCGTGGCACCAAGTCTCTGATCCGTATAGTGAGTAGCACCAACTTCACATTGGAGCTGAGAATCCTCATCTTTCTTTTCATGCTGAGTAGTGCTGCTGACCTCCACACAGACTTGATGAGAGTAATGAAAGTTTGCTTGCCTTGCTTTCCTGATCCTAGCTGCTTTGATATCCTCATCACTTTCGTCCGCCTGTAGTTGAAATGATGCTTCCCAGGTAGACAGGGAGGTATGTAAAGGAGGTTGCTTCTTTTAGATTGGTTATACCTTTCTTCTTCTTTTTCTGCTAAATACTTCATACATTCTATCAAGGTCAATCATGTGAATACCTTTCAGAGATCATTCATCCATCATCATTGATGACAAGTCTATTAATTATAGTGATAAATCTTGTATTTATATTGTGTAGCTTACTATTTAGATTACTATTATTATTAGTAGTAGTATTCTAGAGTCATTTAGCATCTAAAGTATAAACAGGATTGTGAATAACTTCCTGACAGAAATAACATTGAAAAATAAAACCTACACACACACATACACACACAAAACAAAAAAGGAGAAATTCTTGCGTAAATATATATTACCCTATTGATTTATTTCATCTATAAATTATAGAACAGTTACGTAACTGTACCTTTTCCTTGTAGAAAGATACGTACTATTGATGTTACTATTACTACTACTATTATTATCGTTGTCAGTAGTAGTGTTAGTACATAAATCATATAAAAGTATACCACTAAATAGTATGTCACGTATGAAAATACTTATTTATACACATTGACTTGTTAGATAAATTTATCTCTGTGTACACCATGGGTGTACGGATGCAAGTGTTTCAATGTGTGAGTGTGCGCGTGCGTGCGGATGTGTGCGTGTTAGTGTCATTTTCTTGGTGCTAGTACTATTAACTATCAAAAGTACAGGGGTAACATTTTATAAGCAAAGAAAAATGTCATTTGTCAATATCACTACTATGACTATTAGTAATATTTATATTTTATACTTATATTTTATGATTTTATTTTATATAGAGACTTAGATAAACTTGATTAGAGATTTAGTTTGTTAGAGAATCAATAAAACTAGGGAGTACTGGACAGTTGTTTGGAACTCTTCAGCGATGCGCACCCATGAAACTATCATTTGACCAGTTGGACCCCAGATTCAATGAATGGTGAGATCTAACCTCCGTCACTTTGTGATATAGAGCGGCCCTCAACTAATGCCATCGGTAACCGACCACCCTACTTTCAATGATCTCTAACTGGCGTCGTTTCATGGAGAAGCCTACATTGAAATGAATTCATGTCGATACAGTATTTATTATTTACTTAAATCTTTTAAGTTCTGAGTGGAACATGTAACGATGAGAACCGACTGTTTGTGGTTTGAATGCAGGAGATCAATCCTCGCTTCCTACTGGATAGCTGACAGAAAGTTCTTTGAGAGACGCATAGTCTTAAAACGCTCCAAAGACAACAAAATGACGGCGATTCAGCCATAGATCTATGGTCCTCTATTCAGCGACAATAATAGCATCAAAACTCAGAACTATCTCAATAGTGTTGTTAGGCTGGCAAACAGGTAAGTCCAAAACAAGTACTGTAAGCCAAAATTAGTTGACCAAAATTAACTGTAAGCAAATACCTCAGAATTGTGGAGAATATTCCCCAATGAGGTGGGATCAAAAGCTGTGTTGTCCACAAGGATCAAACACCAACACTTCTTGTGAAGAATCCGAATTCAGAAACAACCTCGATTCACTCAAACAAAATCAAATCGTTATACCACATGTTGTCAGTGAGGTAATATTAGATGGTTGTAGGAAGTCGGCGGGAAGCCTTGCTCGACCTAGGTTTCGTGCTAGTTGGCACTTACCAGTCAGTCAGCAAGGCGTATCTGCAACTGCCTTGAAGGAACTCATATCCTATCTGAGTTTCGAACCCGCGTCATCCATTGAAGGCTGCAGTCAGAGACATTAACACTTAGCTATTCAGGCTCGCGATTGACATTCTGTAGGACTGTAGTGGGTACTTTGATTAGACACTAGTAACTAGTGTGATGTGTCTAGTCCTACAGTCCTACAGGAGGTCAATCGCTAGCCCGAATAGCTCAGTGGTAACGTCTCTGAGTGCAGCCCTGACTGACGCAGGTTCGAATCCCAAAAGGGACATGAGTTCCTTCAAGGCAGTTGCAGATACGCCTTACTGACTTACTGGTGAGTGCCAATAAGCACAAAATCTGGGTCAAGCAAGGCTTCCTCCTGATTGCCTCCAACCATTTAGCATCAACAAATCAATGTGCACCGTGATAGCGGGCTACCTAGAATGATGTCCATATTTCAGACTATTGAACTCACAGAATTTAGCCTGCACCAAAGAAAGGACTACACACATCATACTAGTTACTAGTGTCCAATCAAAATATTGTCAATGTATTGCACAACTTCAAAGAGAAGCGACAAAATTAGAGATTAAACAGCGATCAAATCAAAATATGATATGCAAATGTCAGGACAGTGATATACAGTCTAGGAGAGAATTAGATAACAATTACAAAATTGGTTATCGGACTCACCACTAGCTCATCGAGGTATAGGAGTGTGTCGACTGGAGGACGAACCCCAGACTATGTTCTTGATTGGAGAACATTTTACCATTCAACCAAAATCTCTACAATAAACTCATAATGCAAACATCAGTCTAGGGCTTATTGACGGCTACTGGAGGGATTTCCCGAAGCTGTATTGAGAAGTCGTGGCCAGTGTGGTCCATTATGTTTAAGTGAATTGGATGCTCTCCGAAGCCGTGAGTTAGGTACAACTCTATACCACTAAGTTGTAGTAGTTAGAATTCATGAGTCATCGAGTGCCAATCGAAGTGGTTAACTGTTCAACGAGCTTGGTTTGGTAACTTGAGTATCCCAGGCTCGATTCCATGTAGTTTGACAGTTGACTAGTGGTGGGAAGTCTCAGACTGGACGACAGTTTAGTGTTGATCGTAGAATAGAACTTGGGCATTGTGGTAGAATATAATTTCATCATACAGTAAGTTTAATTATTGAATTGAATTCTTGATTTTCCCGTCGATTGATTGGACCGAAGTGTTCGGTCTTAGGTTGACATGTCGGCTTCTTGTGCAGATGCTTCGACGATGGACAGATGATTCTATCTAGTTCATCAGTACGCACCCACCAGGGTTCGAATCCGGGACCCTCTGATTGTGAGGCGAGCTTGTGGGCCACTAAGCTACTGGGACCCAACACAAGTTTTCAACACAAATGTGGTCAGTCAGTTCTTCTATACGGTTCAGAAACTTGCATTGCGTGTCACGAAAACGATTTCCAACGAGTTACAGGCTCTTATCAACAGCTATCTTCGCTCGCTCCATACTGAAGATCAAATGGTCACTTGGCCAGAAATAATTCAAAAACAAGAATCTCTGGGATCAAACCAACTAAGAACCGATTGCTCAAAAAAGAGATATTGGAGAAAATGGATATACATTAGGCATCAGCCACTGAAGAGGCCTTCAAATGACATCGGGCATAATGCAGGCCATTAGTAGAGTGGAATCCCAATGGGAAGTGACGAGTGAGTCGTCGGTACGAGGTTGATACGAAGGGAAATCGTGAGAGGTTACAAAGCAAGCTCGTAGACCATCCATACACTACGACATGAATCAGTGACCAGCCTTTGAATTCTAACTTCTACTAATTCATGGTTCATTGAGTCAGGTTCAAGTGGCTAGAATGGTACACGAGCTTGCCTTGTTATTGGAAGGTCCTGGGTTCGAAACACAGTGGTTGTATCCTGAAGATGATTCTCAAACCGGGATGAAACAGCTAGCTGTCCAGTACTCACTGGTGACTTTCAATGGTTCTCTAAATGACATCAATCCATAATAGAAAAGATTTGTAACTCAGGTGGATGATTTGCAATTGATAGTGTTCTCTGAGCTCCTTGGTTTAATTGCGGAGCTTTCATCGTCTTTCTGGACGACATCTTCAGCGCAGTATTTAGGATAAAGTGAAATGATTTAAATTTCTTCATGAGTCTCCCGGTAACCATCTTTAGATATTTATTGACCGTTTTCTATTGATTGGGATTTTAAACTTTCTGATCACCTGATTTACTTCTTATTAGTTGGTATATTTCATCTATATTAACGTGTTTATTAATTGCGTTTTCATTTGAGTACCAGGCTTCTAGGAATTCTCTGGCACATTTGGTGTTTCCTCTGTTTAAGATTTTGACATTATCCCAATCAAAATGATGTCCATGATCGTCTGAATGTATTGATACTAAAGAATTTATATCATGTCTTTTCACGGCTGATTTGTGTTCCTGGATTCTTATTCGAAGGGGACGCCCACTTTGGCCGATGTAATGTTTGTTACAGTTCACACAATTTATTTTGTAAATGGTGTTAATTTTATCTCCCTTTTCTATCGGATCTTTTGGTTTGCATAAGATGGAATTAAGCGATTCAGCACACAGATCAAATACTCAACTATACTAGCAACAATCCAATTACTCACAAAAGAAACTGTGTGCAGACATTGTTTAGAAGAATTCAAACACATTGTAGCACACCAGAGTTGAAAAGAATGGAAGAAAGATACTTACAAACGGTGTTCAAGAAGAATGGTTATCCAAAAAATTTCATCAAAAAGTGTTTAAAATCGAATGAAAGCACCAACAAAGAACCATCACCAAAGACCAAAAAGCAATTCATCCTACCATATATCAGAAACATCTCTGAAATAACGGCTAGAATAATGAAACCGTTTGATATAGATGTAGCACACAAACCAGCTGAATCGCTTAATTCCATCTTATGCAAACCAAAAGATCCGATAGAAAAGGGAGATAAAATTAACACCATTTACAAAATAAATTGTGTGAACTGTAACAAACATTACATCGGCCAAAGTGGGCGTCCCCTTCGAATAAGAATCCAGGAACACAAATCAGCCGTGAAAAGACATGATATAAATTCTTTAGTATCAATACATTCAGACGATCATGGACATCAATTTGATTGGGATAATGTCAAAATCTTAAACAGAGGAAACACCAAATGTGCCAGAGAATTCCTAGAAGCCTGGTACTCAAATGAAAACGCAATTAATAAACACGTTAATATAGATGAAATATACCAACTAATAAGAAGTAAATCAGGTGATCAGAAAGTTTAAAATCCCAATCAATAGAAAACGGTCAATAAATATCTAAAGATGGTTACCGGGAGACTCATGAAGAAATTTAAATCATTTCACTTTATCCTAAATACTGCGCTGAAGATGTCGTCCAGAAAGACGATGAAAGCTCCGCAATTAAACCAAGGAGCTCAGAGAACACTATCAATTGCAAGACATCAATCCATTGCGAAAACCAAATCAAAACCCTACAAATCAACTCTTGAAAGAAAACTTAACTAAGCCTCCCCTTACAGATAACGAATGAGATGAATTAAAGTCGAAATATTTGCTAAAGTGAGTTGGATTTTCATATAAGCACCAGTTCAATGTTCACTGCATCTTAGTTTACAGTGTTTCTCTAAATCAGATTGGTTTGTGACGAAGAAGAATACATTGAAATTGTTATTAATTATTTGTGAAAAAATCGACCTTGCAGGTACTATTTGTTATCTTTATTTCTTTCTCTCTACTGTATGTTTCCACCTGATTGAAATACATCTACATATATTTAAATAAATTAGAGCTACACAAAGTACAAGCCAACTTACGTACCTACCTATCTTGTTTTACATCTCACTTCAAAATAAGAATTGTATTTTGGTTTATTGACACTATAAGTAGAACTATATCAATCCATCAATATGATCAAGTTCACACTATTAATGCTTTGGTTTTTAGAATTTGTATTCAAGTGTTCGTTTGTAAGGATTTGGTTGGTTATAGGATTTCATTGTGAGCTGACATCGGTTAGAGGACTGTTTAGAAAACTAACGAGGAGTAGGGGATAGCCAGCTGTTTCATCCTAGCTTTGCTAACCAAACGTACCATGAAACACTTACCCACCACCCCCACACTAATCATGGTTTTATAAAGAAGAAAAAAGATCCCCTCTCCCCTACTACAAAAGCAGCACTGTCTTGGAACACCTGATCGAATATGGACATCAAGCTAACCCACAATGGAACTTCAAATTTATCTACAGAATACGTGGTGATCACATTAAAAGAGTACGAATCAAACTTCTTCAAACTGCAAAAGCTATGGCAACTAACATGTTAAAACCTAATTATTATTATTGTTCCCTTGAGTTCCTAGTGGAACATAGGGCTTCAACTGCGCGTATCCACTTGCTTCCGTCTTCTCCTGTACTTTTCTCCTGCATCCATATTAGTCCATACTCTTTCAACTCCTCTTCACACGATCTCCTCCATGTCACCCTCACACTGACGTCCCAGTCGCCGCTTCCCTTTCGACCTGATTCCACTTGAGCAATGGCATGACGCGCGCGCCATGTCATCCAGCGGTCTCCTAAGAGAGTGTCTAGTCCATCCATCTCCACTTTCTCCTGCATATTTGTTGGGCGATTGGTTTGTTCCTGTTTTGTTTGTTCCCATAGTTTCTTGTTGGTGATTCTTCCCGGCCCGGCCATGTCATCTTCAGTATAGATCCAGCGAAGACAGTTGCAGGTTGATAAAGGTCTGTAATAGACTGTTGGAAATATTCTTTGTGACCCGCCCGCCAAGTTTCTGATCCGTATAGAAGAACTGACTGACTTGACGTTTGTATTGAAAATCCTACCGAATTTTGTTGTCGGTGCTAGCTGAGTGGCGAATATTTCCAGATTGATTTGTTTCAGGTTGATGAATGTGTTTCTCGCTCGATTTGACATCCTCGTCCGTTCCTCCTGTAGTTGAGACAATGCTCAACGCTAGATAAGTGAGTGAATAAAGTAACCTCTTTCAAATCCCTCCCGTTGATAATGATTGGTGCTGGATGTTGCTGCTGCTGTTGTTGGTTGGTTATTTTCATAACGTCCGTCTTATCCATGTTCACCTGGAGTCCTGTCTTTGCTGGCTGCTTCTTCGACCAGTTTGTCGGTCGGTTTTCGCTTGTAAGTCTTCGATTTTGTGTAACATCAAATATAAATCATCCACGCGTGAAATCCAGGTTTTCTAGGTTCTTCACGTCGGTCCTTGTATGAATCTAACAAGTTACTTAATTATTTAATTATTTTACTATAGAAACACTCGTCTTCTTTCCCATCTGATTGTATTTGACTGATAACAGTAATATTATTATTTCCGAATGTACTTTATCATCTTATATTGATTTTATTCAATCAACTGTCTAATCATAAATCTTTACTTATATATAAATGAAGCAAGAAAGTGAGTTGTATGAGTGAGTGCGTTGATATGATTATGAGTGGCAATGATAAATTGTACTCGAAACGTGGTCATCAGTAAATATTACTGTATAATACTGTGTGTGATGAGTTTATCAAAATAAAATCTTATCCATAATGGAGTTATACTCTACCTCAGTGCCCAAGTTTTACGCTTATAGCTGAAGCTGTATGTTCCACTCAAAAGGCCATACGTAAAACTTCGGGGTGGGAAGGGTGAGATCAGTTTGAGAGATGTGGATTTTCACAAGCAGTTATAATCTTAAAGATGAACGCTTTCAAGAGCTTTATGGCTAAACTATGTCTTTCAAATGTTGTGAAGGTAAGCGAAACCAATATACTTCGTATTGAAAGTGTAGCGTGTACTACTGACAAGGTTTACCAATAGTAGTATATAAAGAGACATTCACTGCCAGACAATAATATCAAATAACCGAGAGAAAGAATTGAGATCAAAGTGAGGAAGAGAACCACTACTTCAGGAAAACATAGAAGACACTAAAAGAAGATAAAGAAACACCATACGAAGGGCAGAAGTAACACAACACAGACGATCTGTGCAAATGACGATTTTAATACATGGTATTAGCATGTATACAAATAAATATTCTGTTAAAAACTTTTGGAGTATTCATTATCTGTTATGTAGAGAGTGACTATTCTCTCTTAGGTCTTCTGCAAAACTTGCCTTTCTGCGTTAATTTACGAATTCACTTCAAGTATTACTTCGGTGGCACAGCGGTAGAATGCTCGCCAACCACGCATCATGTGGTCCGGGGTTCGATCCCCTGGCCACCGACTCACTCCTTTATCTCTCTAAGCCAGTAATAAGACTAGTAAAGAGGGAACGTTGGGCTTGGCATAAGGCTAGCAACTGCATCTTGTAAAAACAAACACCACTGCTACGGAAACTTCAAGCTTGACTAGCCTAAAGCCTTATGTTCCACCAGGCTTCGAACCCAGGACCTTCCGGTTACAAGGCGAGCTTGTATACCATTCAGCCACCGGGACCCGATTCACTGACCAACCCATGAATTCGATCTTCTATCAGTTCGTGATTCAGCTTGACACCAACCAATGTCCTGGGTTCGAACCCTGGCGGTGGGTGAGTACTGCCGATGGTTCTCAAACTAGACTGACGGGACAGCTGTCTGGCAGTATTCCCTGTTGCTTTTCCAAATGATTCTCTAACTCATATCAATCCATAATTAACTCGGAAAAACGAAACTATTCCTTACAAACCAAACTATAGAAGATTGAAGTGCGTAACGCAATCCTGTTTACCTGGTATCGATTATTTCACTTCATTTCTTTGGAAAAAATCTAACCTTAAAGAATGATTACGTAATCACGCATGAATTCAATAGATAACACTACTCATATATAAATAATATGCTTACAGGTGGTCGTATCGATTTTTCTGTGCATATGTTTTATATATTTATATGTGCATGTATAGTATAGACTTAAGTGTATTTATTGATTTTTTCTTAACTTTCTTGAAATTCATTTCCTGTCTGTCTCTCTGTCTGTTTATATTTGTATATCATTTAGATAAACATTTAGCTTCAATTTCCTTGAATATAATACTCATATTACATTTAAACAAAATTTAAATAAACAAAACGATTGGAAATATAGAATTTATTTCTGAATTATTTCGACTATTGTTCTTGTTTTTGTTAATTATTGAGTGGTTAAATCTACGGAAATATTGAGGGACACTAGGCATAAATCATTCACACGCGAAATCTAGATCTTTTGATGAGGTTATGTCCTCTGAGCTAACTGGATGATTTATTTGCGAAACTTTCATTGCTCCCTACTAGGCGACATCCTCAACTCAGCGTATGCTTCAGTTCGTTGAAGTGAGCTTTTAGATTTCTCCTCAACGAGTTTATTAGTCATCTCTCCTGGTGACCCTCAATGCAACCTACCAAATCAAAGACCCCCAACAAAAGATAGCACAAAGAAAATCGTCCTACTATATATATAAAGGGCATCTCAAAAATCACTGAAAGACTCTTCAAAACTTTACGAATTGATGACGCACACAAACGAAAAAGATTATTCCAGTCAGCTGGCTCTATGTCAAACAAAAGACTCAACAATGAAAGAAGATGAAACCAACATCATCTACAAAATAAATTACAACAACTGCGAGAAACACTACACTGGTCGAAGTGGACATCCCTTTCGCCTTCGTATCTACTATCACGAACTAGCCGTAGAAAGACATGACATCCACTCCCTCCCTGATATCGCTGCATACAGACAACCGCAGACATCAATTCGATTGGGACAACCAACGTTCAAATATTAGACAGAGGAACCACTACGAATGCTACAAAATCTTCAGAAGGCTGCCTGGTATTCCAGTGAATCGTCAATCAATAGACACATCGACATAGATAAAATTTACCACTGGATAAGAAGGGGTCAATGTTCAAGTCAAAGAAACAATCAGTTCCAATACAAGTAGCCTAGAGGGTGTGAAAACACACAAAGACAA
Source organism: Trichobilharzia regenti (assembly GCA_944472135.2). Lineage (NCBI taxonomy): Eukaryota > Metazoa > Platyhelminthes > Trematoda > Strigeidida > Schistosomatidae > Trichobilharzia > Trichobilharzia regenti. Next base: position 107,256,647 of record OX235265.1, on the reverse strand, counting down.
CTAATCACGTTCATGGTCAGGTGACCAGGAGAGATGACTAATGAATTCATACAGAAATCTAAAAGCTCACTTCAGCTCGCTATGCGTCGGTGGCACAGCGGTTATGACTCTCGCCGACCATGCATATGGTCCGGAGTTCAATCCTCTGCCGACGCACACCTGATATCTATAGTTGGCCTACAAACTTTGGGCTACCGATATCCATGATGAGAATTTCATAGTTGTACCAAAAATACGGTGTGGAATCAAGCTGTAATTAAAAATAATAAAATTGAAGTATATGCTGAGATGAGGATGTTGCCTAGTAGGGAAATGATTATTATTATTATATCCTTTAGTTCCTAGAGGAACATAGGGCTTCAGCTGCGCACCTCCATTGCCTTCTGTTTTCTGCCAACTTTTTCACCCCACTCCAAGTCTGTCCACATGCTTTCATCTCCTCCTCACATGACCTCCTCCAAGTCACCCTTCCACTGAAGACCAACTCGCCGCTTCCCATTCGGCCTGGTTCCACTCGAGGGCTTGTTTAGTGATGTCACTTGATGGTTTCCTCAGTGTATGGCCAATCCATCTCCATTTGTTCCTGCATATTTGTTTCACAATCGGTTCCTGTTGGGTTGGTCCGCTCATTGCCAGAGATCTCTGTTGCTGATCTTTTCTGGTTGGCCATCTGATCTTGAGTTTTGAGCGGAGACAGCTGTAGATAAAGGTTTGAAGTTTGTTTGAGGTGCTGTTTATGACTCGCCAAGTTTCTGATCCGTATAGTAGCACTGATTTTACATTGGAGTTGAAAATCTGGATCATATTTTTCATGCTGAGTGCTGTTGACTTCAACACAGACTTAAGAGTAATGAAAGCTTGTCCTGCTTTTCCGATTCCAGCTTTGATATACTCGTCAGTTCCGTCTGCCTGTAGTTGAAACGATGCTTCCCAGGTCGGTAGGTGAAGGAGGTTGTTTCTTTCAGGTTCCTCCCATTTATGCTGATTGTTGTCTGTTGTTGCTGTTGCCGTTGGTGGTATTGGCCAGGAATCCTCTGTTTTCTCTATGTTCACCTGAAGTCCTATGTTCTCTGGATGCTTCTTCTGCCAACTTGTTGCTTCTCATTTGCATATCTTCCAGTTTGTGGGAAATCAGACATATATCATCGGCGAAGTCCAGATCCTCCAAGTCTTTTGTGTGAGTCCATTTTATGCCTGTTCCCTCGTTGGTTGCCGTTGTCTGTCGCATTATCCAATCTACCGCAATCAAGAAGATCATTGGTGATAGTAGACAGCCAGCCTTGTCTCACTCCCGTCCTCACTTCGAATGCTTCCGTAAGTTTCCCGTTGTGGATTACTTGGCATGCAGCATTGTCGTATAACTGTTGGATAAGATGTATAAGCTTCGCAAATTAACTATCCAGATCAGAGAACACAATCGTATTAAAATCATCCACCTGAGCTAAAAATCTTCTCCATCATGTATAAATCCAGATCTTCTACAATCTTCTTGTCGGTATAAGTATAAAACTTGGGCACCGTGGTACAGCATAACTCCATTATGGTTAAGATTTTATTCTGATAAATCACACGGTGGTGTTGTACAGTAATATTAACTGATGACCACGTTTCGAGCACAAACTATTGCCACTCATAATCATATCAAGGCACTACTCACACAACGTTTTTTTACTTCATTTATATACATGCGTGGAATCGATTAGATATTGGAATAAAAATCAATAATCGGATAATGTGCATTCAGAAATAATAATAATACGAGTGTTATTGATCAATTACAATCAGAGATGGGAAATAAGACGAGTGTTTTCATAGTAATGGTAAGTAACTTGTTAGAATTTTGTGATTTGCTTGAATTGAAATAGAATTTTGAGATTATTTATTATCCTCCTTTGATTCGACTGACTGGTGGTAATAGTATATTCCATATGCCTGGTATTTGCATTGAGTCATTCTTACAGCATATGGTGGGTGTCGGTGGTCCAGTCTATTTCTGCCCTCTCACTGCCTTCACATAATCCAGTCCATCACAGTTACGCATATCATAGTGAATGATAATAATCAGCCTCGTCTTAGTCCTGTATCCACTTCGAACGCCTTTTTGAGTTCTCAGTTTTGGATCACCTGACACATGGCATTATCATTGACCGCTTCACTTATTTGGGAAGTACCATCAGCCCCAACGGGCTGATCTCTGACGAAATCTCAGCACGAATACAAGGGGCTCGTTTCGCATTTGTTAGTTTACGCCGACTCTGGCGTAGACGAGATGTTCGACTATCAACCAAAGGGCGGGTGTACTGCTCATCAGTCCGTTCCGTCCTCCTTTATGGCTGTGAGCGAGACCTGGCCACTGAGAGTGGAAGACATGAAAAGACTAGCTGTCTTTGATCAAAGATGCCTGCGCTCTATTTCCCGTGTAAAGTGGCATAATAAGGTGAGCAACATGGAGGTTAGGCGTAGAGTTCTAGGTAAACAGGGGAAATCAATCGACGAAGTCGTAAAGCTACAAAGACTGAGATGGTTAGGACATGTGTTACGTATGCCAAGCCATCGCCTCCCTCGACGAGCAATGTTAGCGGATATAGGGTCAGGCTGGAAAAAAGCTAGCGGCGGTCAAACAAAAACTTGGCCGAACCAGTCAATGAAATCCACAACAGTTGGTCTAAGCCACGTAGAAAGGTGTAGACTTCCAGGCTGGGGTCCTCGGGACGGTAAAAATCTATGGTTGGAAACAATTGGTGACATGGCTCAAAATCGTTCTCAGTGGCGCAGATGCATCCACTCCCTGTGACTTATGATCTTCAATGAAACTGTTTTGTATTTCTTTATTACTCCTTTGTCTCACACCTCTGCTCACTGTTTATATTATGCTTTTCTTGTACTTTCTTCTCTTGCTTCGCGTGCTACACGGAGTGTGGCGACTTGAACTTCCGCACATTTGTGCAAAGTTCTATGTCGAAAACAGACAGACAGACAGATTATCATACAGACAACTGTTGAATGTGGTTGAGCATTGCACACCGTAGTGTTGAAGCATTTTAGAAATGACTTGACTGCCAACGGTGTTTGTTGAAGGCGTTTTTTCAAAATCGATGAATTTGATGTAGAGATTCGATAGTCATTCTATGCTTTGTTCGATGATGATGATGCACTCTATATTGAAGACAGACTCTCTAGCCAGAAAGAATTAGCAACAAGAAACTCTGGGAACGATGAGCCAACCAAGAGCCGATTGCTCAAAAATATGCCGAACAAAATGAAGATGCATCGGGAAGTCACTGAGGTGATCGTCTCATGAAATTGTACTCAATGCAAGCCATCACTTTAGTGGAAGGTGAATAGGAAACGAGGAGTTGGCTGTTGGTTCGAGGGTGACATAGGGGAGATCGTGTGACGACGAGGAGATGAGAGACTATGGGCAGTTGGGGAGCCAGGTAAAGAGAACTGCAGAGAATGGAATAGATTGGGGATGTGCCATTGAAGCCCTATGTTCCGATCGGAACTAAAGGGAAAAATTATAATATAATAATCTTACTATTTTCAAGTAATGGTTTTGTAGGGTTTTTGTGTGACTGGTTGGAGGAATTCATCATGAGCTGACATCAGTTAGAGAAACATTAGGAAACCTGGAAGCACTTGACAGATGTTCCACCCTAGTTTGGGACTCTTCATCAGCGCTCACCATCCACCGGGTTTCGATACTAGGACCTTCTGGTTATAGGCTAGCGAATTTTAAACCACTGGGACTCTATTAAATAGCCCATGAATTCTAAATCCTACCAATTCTTGACATAGCACGACTACTTAGCAATGTCTTCTTTGGTTAGTTACCGCCTCACCTTTGACCTGCTGTATCTTACTGGTCACTAGATCCCACTAGAACCGCAGGTAACTCCCTGAATTGGGCCAGTAGCTAGTGAGCATCAGATCAAGTAATGGCAGGAGTTAGAATTCATGGAATGACCATTGGATCGGGTCCCAGTGGCTTAATGATCTAGGAGCTCGCCTTGTAACAATAAGGCCCCGGGTTCGAATCCTGGCGTTCGGTGCGTACTGCTGAAGAGCCTCAAACTAGTGGGACGAAACAGCTGTTTGGCAGTACTCCCAGCTGGTTTTCCAATGGTTCTCTAACTGATGTCAGCTCATAATGAAATCCTCTAACCAAATAATCTTACTACACAACATATTTAGCGATAAGTTCAAAATGAGATTTTTTTTTCGATAAAGCCATCGACAGTATTACCTGATTCTGTGGCTTAGAATGGCTGTAACTCTATTGAAATCCACTAGGGAGTAAATTTATTTGATAATAACATACAGTGATACAGCATTATTATTATATACCAATGACGTTCTGAGCACACATTTTTCGCTCATATTCAGATTGAAGCACTCACATAACGCTCAAATTTTGTATGTTTAATCTAACTATTTTTCATCTCTTGATTTGATTGGTAGTAATATCTTCCATATCTCTGGTATTTGCGTTGAATCACTTCTATTGCATGTGTTGGGTTGAGTGTGCAGATTCGATGAACCATGCAGGATTCAGTAATCAATATCTCTGTCGCTCTCCACCTACCTTTATTACTTTTTAGAATTTTGACTCTCTCCCACCCACCCTATGGTGTGGTTGTGTGTGTTAATGCATGCGGTGCGACTGCTGAGCATTTTTTTTTATAAATTACTTATCTTCGTGGGATCAATCAATCTGACTTTGCCTAAATTCTTAAGTTCTGATAACCTCACTACTCCTGATCTACTAGTTTGACCTATGTAGTTGACTCAACTCACAGTTATTGCAAAGTATTTTGTAAATCATATTATTTTGTTTAATTGGGTCAACCTACAGGGTCCTTTAATCGACAGAGTTTGTCATCCCTGAGTGAGTTTTTAGATTTAAATGCTACCCTAATTCCCGCTTTATTGAGAATCCTAGGGTCTCATATGTCCCCTCCTTATATGATAAAACTGCTGTAGATGCCTTATATTCTCTCTTATTTATGTTATCATTATTAGTTTCACCATTATTTTTCTTTTGCTTTTGACCTATTGACCTTCTTAGTGAATTGAATAGGATAGTTAGTAATTTAACACCGATGCTCTTTCCAACTGTTTCATTTCATCATTTAGGTTTGTGCGTCGGTGGCATAGTGGTTATGACTCTCGCCGATCATGCACATGGTCCGAGGTTCTAACCCCTGCCGACGTACACCTGATATCTATGGTCGGCCTGCAAAATTTGGGCTACCGATATCCATGCTGAAAATTCCATACTTGTATCATAAATACAGTGTGGAATCAAGCTGTAATCAAAAATAAAATAAAAAAAATTGATGGACTACTTAGTAATGTTGCTGATTGGTTTGTCAGACACTTAATTAAGCCTTTCTTCACAGATAACGACGGATGAGATGAATTAAAGTATAAATATCTATTAGCAGAATGCATTGGTATTGCTCTTTGTAAACACTAGCATGCAGTTTACCTTCTTCTATTCGTTTTATTTTACTATCTAGCACTGATAATTCTCCTTGTTCATTTTATGATTCAAATGTGAATTTTATTCCCTTTAGTAGTGAGTTTATATGCATAAGGGAGATATCTTGTTTTTAACATTGTGAAAGCTTCATCCACATATCTCCACCATATTATTAGAGTAGGATTAAATGTATTTAGAGTTATATTTTCCCAGGTATTCATAAAGACATCTGCTATGATAGGGGATATTGGTGATCCCATTGCTACACCTTCTGTTTCCGTCTGTCTGTCTGCCTGCCTGTTTGTCTGTCTATCTCTATATATACATACATTCCTTTACGTTACCAGTGGAACAAAGGGCCTGGAGCTAGAGGCTTGACGTTTCGGTAGCTGTGGTGTTTATTTTTACGGGATGGGGTTGCTAGCCTCAAGCCAAGCCTAGCCTTCCCTCTTTACCAGTCTTATTGGTGGCTTAGAGAGGTAAAGGAGGGCGTCTGCCGAGGATCAAACCTCAGAATACATGTGTGGCCGGTGAGCATTCTACAGCTGTGCCACCGACGCACTATATGTATATATACATATACACGTAGGCATATATAGTGCTTGAAACGTGGTCATCAGCAAATCTTACTGCATAACACTGTGAGACTTTATCAAAATACATTTTCTCCATAATGGAAGTGTAGTCTACCACAGTGGCTAAGTTTTATTCTTATATCAACATGACATGTAAAACATTAAACACCTCTAATCATATGAGCTTAAAACGGTTAATCAATCAGTTATTGTGCGATTTATGAATTTTTGACCTTCAGACTTGTTCAATGATCAATATTTGTTTAAATTTTTTAAAATTTTATTTGGTTAAAAAACTGAGCAGACTAAATTATTTGTGAGGTCCAAATATAAGCAGATATATGATATCACGTTGTAAGATAGAAACGATTATTTAAAAAAATTATTTAACTTTAATCGGTTAATAAACAGAATTTGATATTAACAAATGTCATCAATGGGAGAAATTTAAGCGATCGTTTCAATTATTGACAGGCGACCGCATATATGAGGTAGTCAAAGACGGAATAGAAAGAAGCAAGACGAACCTTCATTAATTTGAAATCATTGTGGAAATTCACTGATACACTTAGTATACGGAAGAAGATTCGGATCTTCACTACTATTACTAAGTTATTCCGTGATTCTCTATGGCTCAGAGACTCTACAGTGCGTAACCAAAATCCTTTTGAGCAGAATTGCATTAACATTTGCCTTCGGTGGCTCAATACTGAAGATCAGATGGCCAGAAACTCTATCAGCAGACCAACCAACTACCTTTCGTCCAACATATATGCCGAAGTAATTATGAATAGGCTGGGCATGCTCTCAGGAAACCCTCAAGTAGAAGTCGAATGGGAAACGACAGGTTGGGCTTGTGTTCCAGAGTGATATGGAGAGCAGATAGTGTTGGCGGGTGATGAAAGTATGTGGACAAACGTTGAGCTAGTTATAGAGTGCTGCAGAGAACAGAGTGAAGCGGAGATGTGTTTCTGAAGGCGTACATCTTTCTCGGAACTTAAAGGTATAATAATAAACAATTTGTAGATTTATGTCCAGTTGATGAGGTGAATGATTTAAAGGTATATATCAGTCTAAATAGAAATCAGTTGAGGAATGAGTGTAAGGCTGTTTTATCAAACTTTGTGATTGTTCAGTGGGCTGTACACAGTGCGTCGGTGGCACAGTGGTTAGGACTCTCGCCAACCATGCACATGGTCCATGGTTCAAGCCCTCGCCGACGCACACCTGATATCTATGGTCGGCCTGCAAAATTTGGGCTACCGATATCCACGCTGAAAATTCCATACTTGTACCAAAAATACGGTGTGGAATCAAGCTGTAATCAAAAATATAAATATAAAATATGACTCCAAAAGGCATCAAACTCAGAAGTTTCAGCTGAGCCACCTTAGACAATACAGCTACACACGAAAAGTTTATACTTAAAATGATTCCGAGTAACAAAATTCTGTGGCTAAATTTATCACAAACGCTGTTATCTTTGCTCACAAATATTTTTTATGAGAAGTGTTCATTGAGCAGATTGTCCTACATCAAATTTAACCAGGTAATCATATCATTCAACAATCGAACTGAAGTTAAACAGAAACTTGGTTAGCGATTAAGTATCGTGGCTCATCTAATGAGTCATCAGTGGGTTGGATTCAGACTCGCCGTTCAGATTTCCATTTCAACTTCAAGTATCAGTCACTACATCAGTGATAGTCTTTCTAGCCAAGGATTTCAGACAGTGTCACCTTCACTTAATAACCGGCTACTGTCTTTCTAATTCTGTCAGAGAACCACTGAAAACCATGCTGTCCTGGACAGCTGTTTTGTTGTGGTTTTGGACACCACCATGGTTGGAATCCCTGGGAAGAAAGGCCTGTCCACTATCCCCTGGTATTTAATGGTTTTCTAATTGAAGGGAGTTCTTGCTCAAATTTGAAATTAAGCAAATACCTATGGACCTATATTTGGAAAATAATCCAGTACTCACTAGTGACCGACTATCCGATGAGATTGTCTGAAGTCCTAGTGAGAAGTTGTGACCAGAGACGTCCACCAAGTTAGCCATAAGGAAAGATAATCGCTGCTGGCATTGGCTGACAGCTGCGGGGTATTTCGATTGAACACTAGTCACTTACTACTTAGTGCTCAATCAGAGCATCCAATTCAGTACTACAGGAGGTCTGTCGCCAGTCCTAACAGCTCAATAGCGACGTAACTGACTGAAACACTGGATGACACGGGTCGGAATCTCAGAAGGGACATAAGTTCCTTGAAGATTGTAAGTACACCTCGCTGTTGAGTGCCAAATAGCACGAAATCTAGGTCGAGTAAGGCATCTTGCTAATTGCCTCCCAACGTCTAATAAAAACAATTCAGGTTGTAACATAAATCGTGAATTGGTGGGAGTTAGAATTCACAGGACAGCTGACTTCGTTCCAGCGACCGACTGCTCAGTAGGCTTACGTCGTGACCTGAAAGTCCCGGTTGTCTACCGTGGAGGGGTCCCTTATTAGGAAAAAAATGTGTATTGAATCCCAGAACGAGACAGCTGTCCAGTAACCCCTGTTTTTCAATGACTGCCTCGCTGCTGTCACTTCGTGATGTTGATCAGTTGATTGTTACTACAAATACATGAGTGCACGACCAAGCCATCTTTGTCTGCTGACGAAGGAACACAGAAAACAGCTTAGACAACTTCAGGAAGATAAAGACATAATTCTCGTCCGTCCTGATCATAGCAATGTGAATGCTGTAATGAATAGATCAGACGCTGTAGAAAATTTGAAAATCCTGTTATCAAACAACGCCAAATTTTTCAAATCACCCAACGATAAAGACACAACAGAAAGAATGAAAACCCCCTTACAAATGTTACTGAAAAAAATGAAAGAAGATTCAGGCATAAAAACGGAGATGTACGAACAAATAAAACCGTTCAGTCCAATTATCCCAAGACCATAGGGATTCCCTAACGTGCATAAGAAGGATGTCCCAGGTCGACCAATTATAGATAAACATGTTCAACTCACCATGTAACCTCGCCTAGACTACTAGCTTTCTAGTTTTCTAGCCGGTCTCAATCTGGATAAAGAGGGAGGAATGGGGCGTGGTGCTAGCAACTTCACTCCCAAGACTTAACCAAACCGCTGCAGAAACTTCAATGCAGAGATATATTAAAAATTCTACAAATTTTAACAGTAACCTTATTTTTCGTCGGGATCGGGGAAGTGAAATGACAGGCTGGTGAAAGCCTTCGGGAAGCCAGTAAGCTGATGTGTCTTCTTTCAATGAAAGCAAAAATAAGGATGGGTACATGTCAAATCGAGAATCGGGAAGGCGAGCGAGAAACACATTCATCAACCTAAAACCAATCTGGAAATCCTCGTCATTCAGCATCAACAACAATATTCGGTCGGATCTTCAATACAAACGTCAAGTCAGTCACTTCTTCTATACGGATCAGAAACTTGGCGGACTAGTCACAAAGGATATTTCCAACAGCCTGTTACAGACCTTTATCAACAACCATCTTCGCTGGATTTATACTGAAGATCAGATGGCCGGGCCGGAGAGGATCACCAACAAGAAACTATGGGAACAAACAAACAAAACAAGAACCAATCGCCCAACAAATATGCAGGCGAGAGTGGAGATGGATGGACTGGACACTCTCTGAGGAGATCGCTGGGCGACATCGCGCGCGCTTCAGGCTATTGCTCGAGTGGAACCAGGCTGAAAGGGAAGCGGCGAGTTGGTCGTCAGTGCAAGGGTGACATGGAGGAGATCGTGTGAAGAGGAGTTGAAGGAGTATTGACTAACATGGATGGATTCAGGTGAAAAGTACAGAAGAAGACAGAAGCAAATGGTGACGTGCAGTTGAAGCCCTATGTTCCACTAGGAACCCAAGGGAACAATAATAATCATAATAAATAACTCACCATGTCATCAGATCGTGAAGGAGATAGCAGACATCCTTGAACTTGTAATGAGATATGCAACAGAGTATAGCCTTAGTGATTCATTTGATTTCATCGATTCAGTGAGAGATATCACGATCACGATCGTGATCAGCTATTGACTGAACTTTACGATCTTACTAGAAATCCCTGCAAGCCAATACTTGACGCTAATGGAAAGAACTAATGACGTTGTCAGTATCTGAGTCTGTCGTAACTCAGTCATTGTTGAACACTGGATTAGTAAATTAGAGTCCACTATTTCGGATCTTGACACGTGATTTAGGTTTTAATTTCTCCTTTATTCAAAATCAGCATCCATTACACATAAATAATAAAATAATAAAAGAGTACATCAGGCAGTAGAATGGACTTTTCGATGGACTTTGAAATTAATTTTGATTTTCTAAAAAAATTGATTTACTTTTCATTATAGTTATTCAATATTTAATGACAATTAATTAAAAGACAATATTCTTTCTATTTTTTTACAATATAAGAATTAAACTAAAGTAGTAAATAGTACTCTTATTTGAATTTGTCCACTGGATGTATCTTATTTGTTTTAATTGACAAAACATTGAATGCATTGAACATTGAACAAAAAAGAAAGCTGATAATTTAAAAGGTTATTATAATTAATGGTGGAGTAATGATATTAATAACAATAAGAAGGAATTCAATTCAATTTCTGTCAGGTGGTTATTTAAAGTCCACAAACAAATAGATGAAGAGGGAATTAGCTCAAAAGTGAGAAATAAGCAATAACTGATAAATGTAATAATCCAGTAGCGAAATATAAAAAGCGATATGAGTACAACTCTTACCAAACACTTGAAGATTATGTACGTCTTCAGAAAGGAAAAGTAACAGGAAACTCTGGTAGTGCAACGAATGAATAAAACATAATCTGAAAAGACCCTCTAAGTGACATTACACGCCAAGCAGGTTTTCTACTAAAGCCCAAATGGGTGCATATTTACTGATGCTGGTATGCACATCATGAGAACGACACCGAGGGAAAGGACATTTTTCATTCAACTGTGAATGAAGGTATGCGATGTCGTTGTAGAACCAATCAAACTTTCGAATAACTTTACAATCATCAAATAAGTGATTTATTTGTTACTAATTAGATAGGGGTGTCCTGTGGTAGATTACTCACTTACTGTCTGCAATATCTGCATTCGATTTCAAGTCGACTCACAATCCTAGACCTCGCTTAGTTTGTCAGCCAGTCGAAAGTTCAGAAAAGATGGCAAGTATGACAGTGGAGCTAAATATGTTCTATGTTCTTTCCTCGACTATACATCCCGTTTTGATTCCGTTCCCAGATATCTTTTGTTAAATAAGCTTTCCATGAAACCAACTGGGTCCTTATTATAACTTCGTTGCCAATTTGTTACAACTAAGGGAGGACACCCAGGGGGAAGCTCATTGCTACACCCTCTATTTGATGATAGACTTAGTTGTTAAACGGAAACTGCCCATTCATCGCACAAAACAGTAGCCTCTCGCGTAGTCTTTGACTTATTGTACTTAATTCCATATCATTTCCGATAATCGGACGAGGAAACGACATCCGACGTTTATTCTCTTATTTCTCACTTTTTGATAGAATTCGAAAGTGCTCTTCAAGCTATACTGTTTATTAATAATATTAACAGATGTTCTCAGAAGAATGAAGAACGACCATCTGATACCTGAAGACCTGTTTGATCGCCTCAGACCGACAGGATCAACCATTCCCCGACTCTACGGCTTACGAAAGTTGCAAAAACCTGGCTTGCCGCTTCGACCGATTCTAGACATGTCAGGGTCACCATACCATCCAATCCACAAATGGTTATCCAAAATGTTGGAGCCTGTAAGACAACACCTGTGCAAATACTCTCTTCGCGATACTTTTGAGTTCATTGAATGCACAAAAGATTTGAATGTAAATGATAAACGAATGTTATCACTAGATGTTGAATCTTTCTTTACCAACGTACCACTAACAGAAACGATTTGCTTTCTGTGCAATTATAAAGAGAAATCTAATATAAGCGTCGGAGTACCAATATCATATATGAAGGAATTGTTGCTGAGATGCACGCTGAATGTACAATTCACCTTCAACGGCGATATCTACAGATAGAAAGATGGAATTCCAATGGGATCTCCTCCTGGCCCTCTTTTAGCAGACTGCTTTATGGCCAGTTTGCAGAGTAAAGTTTTAAAATCAACAATAAACAAATTACTACCTTACAAAAGGTACGTTGACGATACCTTTATAGTCTGCTACGAGAACTCGGACTTCAACTGCATCTTACAAGAATTTAATAATTCCCATCCTTCCATTAAATTCGTTCTCTCTTTTCCTTTTGAGCAGTTTATAGTTCGCCGTGTGTCTGATCCTTATTCCCTAAGTCTTCATTAAATTCATCCCATTTTTTCAGTTATAAAATCAGTTATTTCAAGTTTACTTCCATGCTTCTCCTGATCACCCTTATAATCCGTTTAGAATAACCATTTTACAATTATATTCAAATCCTGTATAATTTTTTGTTTCTATGCCTCTTGTAATCTATCTATATTCACACCTCCCAACTTACATTCCACGTTGAAATTTTTGATTTCAATTTGTTTCCATGCTCATTTCGTTCACACCTGTAATTCGTTCTATCCCTGTGTAACTTCCGTCTCTAAACCTCTTGTAATTCATATCAAGTTGAAAACAATTATCACCTTTTATTCGCCTTTAAAATTATTATTTCTCCAATTATCAAATATTAATTTTGCATACGGTGTAACTGTTTTCTAATCCTATGCAAACTTGTTTCTAAACCCCTTGTAATCTATATTCGTACCTTCAAACTTTCATATCAAGTTGAATATTATTATCACCTTCGTTACTATGTGGAATTAATCAAACAAATAATAATTGTATCCATGTAAACTAATGTATATAAATGCGATTGTATAGCTGCTTTTGAGAATGAAATCGCCGAAAAGATGAGATATCTTTGCTGAACTTCTTGTTCTTTTCAATCTAATGTCCCGATGAGTATTTTCCACGATTTCAATCAATATTTATCAGTCTGCTGTATTATTTTTAGTGTGTTGGCTTGAAGGGGTCAGATTGATTACAGGTTAGATCACAAAGACTTCAGTTGTAGAACCGATAAAAGCTAGTGGCTAGTGCTAGACAACTCTTTCATCTTAGTTCTTGACTCTTCAGCAATGCTCACCTGTGACCGCAAAGAGGACAGCAGTTATGATTCTCAGGTCAAGGGACGGGTCCATTGACCATTTAGCCACTGGCTTGGAATTGGGTAGTCACAAACATGAATCGGAAATTTTAAATCATATCTGTTCCACAAACAGCAACTGCATCGTCACAGTAGTCTGACGGGCAGTATTTCAGGTACTAGATTCAAGTCTCGTTGGAGATGCCATCCAGCTGACCAGTCCCAAATAAGACGAAACACTTTTCCTAGAGTCTACTGGTAGTTATCAGAAGACAAGCGTCTTTATACTAGCGTATCCATTCATGGAGCTCAAACTTGAGCAAATAACTTTTTAGATAATTTAAAAATTACTTTGAAATATTATTTAATGTGAATAATTTTTGATAGTTTTTTAATTTAATTTTTAAATTATTTGTTAAATGATTCATTTATTGAAACAAAATTCCAAAAACCTACACACAATTACGGCACATTCATCCATCCATCCATTCATTCATTCATTGTCCAATGGTTTCTTTGAGAAAGTTTTGTAGCAATTTCTTTTATCTTTTTGACACTTTATCACATTTTTACTTTGATCTAAACTTAAAAAATTTTGTTTTGTCCAATTTCTTTTTAAAATTGTTATGATATCAAAACAACATTCAACATTAGCTTTTGAGTCTGCACTTTATTGTTATTGTTATTATTGTGCAAATAAGTTGTACTGAGAGCATATGTGCCGAACAAATATCAGCTGACCTTCAACTTTTTATTCTATTGGCCAGCAGTCCGACAAGGTCACGTAACAAATGTATCACTGTGACTGGAAGCTACACACCCTTGTTTTCATTCTGTAGTGTATAAAGTAATTAGGTTCTTTAGTCAGTTTATATCCAACGGCAGTTATCTATTGACTGTCAATCTTTGAGATTCTTCGAGATGAAGTCCTCGAAAGCTTTAGTCAGAAAGTAAAGTTAGTCATAGCCTGTTGTAATGATTTTCAGTCAAGGTCATTTTAAGCGGCTATTTTGTATAGGCTGGAAAACAGGAGTAATTTTCTTCCAGTCCATCGTTTCTAAAATGAAGACTTCAGTACTATGTACGACTAAAATGTTAAACCTCTCTTAGTTTGCAAGATTTCTCTTTTAACTGATGTCAGTTTCTTTCAAGAGATATACTGGAAGGACTTACTATGTTCTTAAGTGTGCAGAAGGTTGATAAAAGCTGACAGTTACTAAAAATACAAAAGGACATAAATACATAGGAGGAAGTAATCTTAAAGTACTAGTAACTTATAAATGCACAAAATCTCGCAGTCTTTGTGAAGACTGGAATACTACCCGGTTGCCCACACTGTCGTAGATGATTGTCTTAGGGGTGAGTTATCCCCCAAGCCGTTGATTTGAAGTCTGATCTTTAAAGCATTAGAGCAGTGTCTGGAGATACATTTCATCTCTGTCGGTGACCAAAACAGGTGAATAAGCCATTTTTTCCTTTCAGATTTTGGGAAACATGTGCACCGTCAATTTGGATTTGGGATTTTTCATCTTCTCTGGGTTGACCCACATAATCACCAGTCCAGTTGGAAGTGCCAAATACTTGCATTAGCCCTTTCACTTTTCTGAGGAACACCAGCTCCGCCACATAAAGGCTGTAAGTAGGATTTACCTGAAAGAGGGAGACTAACAACGTGTGACCATATAAGAGGATTTCGACTGGAGGAATTAAGTCTATCCACCCTCCATAATACCAGGCTGTTTACGGGGCAAAGAGATGGGTGACAGAAATTCGCTATGGAAGACAAATCGATAAAACTTGATTTTTGAAGCAATTTAAGCAAATACGAAAATGTGTATTCAACATATGTTGAATTCTTTCATTCGAAATATGTTCACAAAAATAGAATTTAGAATTCATGGGCTTTTTTCATCGACTCGGATCCTAGTGGCTGAATGATCTATAAGCCGGCCTTGCAACTAGACGCCCATGGGTTCAAACCCCGGAAATGGGTATGTACGGCCAGTGAGTCGCATATTACAGGGAAACAGACGTTCATTACACTCTTCTGGTTTTCAGTGTGGTTCCCTAAATAATATCAATCTATGACCAAACTTCAAAACAAACCAAATTCCTACAAAAATCACGCTTAAAAATAACACAAAAGTTTTCCATGCCTCTAAGTCTTTTCACTTAGAATATATGGTTCTGTTCAGTGCCAGGATTCAGGGGTTAATAGTTGGTGAGAATACTGAAGATAACCTTGGGTTGTCATAGTGTGAATAATAAAATTGGTGGTGATAGAAGATGAAATAAAATTTGGGTCCCCTGAGGACTCGAAGCAGTGTCATCGAGACGACGACTCTGGAAGTCTGCCAACTAAAAAGACTTTGGTTCCTCTAACATCCCCAAAGGTATGAGTGATACGTTGAAATCCATTTATCATCACACTACCTATCTTCTAGTTAGGGACCCACTCAGGGGCAGTACGCACCCACCGACAGCGTTTGACCTCAGGACCTTCTAGTTACAAAGTAAGCCAGTAGACCTGATTCAATCGTCTATGAATTCTAAATTCTACCAATTCATGATTTGAGTGCATCTGATACCAGCTAATGTCATCCATGGTGAGTATTCATTATCTCCGACAGAGTCCAACGACTGTCCTACAAGACAGAATACTTCATGTACTTATTTGTTCATATGAAATTTAATAGGCTTAAGATTTTAGGTGTATAAGCATCTTATCAGATTTGCGAATTAATCTGTCAAACATGAAGAAGGATGAAGTGCTATTCTTTCAGTGCTTTGAGATCTTTAACATCATTTCAGAATGCGTCATTAATAAATGTATGTACTCTCCTAAGATATTTGAACCACCATTCGGTGCTCATCATCTGGATAAGCATGAATTTCCAATAAGACTCAAGCCTAGGATTTCTACGCTTGAAATCCCACTACTACTATGCAGTTCTGTATTCATAAATCTGACACAGTCGACTTCAACTATTTATAGAGGTTGAATCTTACCTGGGCATGGTAGATGGTAGTATCAGGTATAGTAGAGCAGATCTAATAATACCTCTAGTATCCAATTTTATTAGTCTCATTACCTGAGTGTTATTTTACCATGTAAAAATACTCTCCTAGTGTGTTCAATTGTGTTTCAATGGCTAAGCGATAGAATGTTCACCAACCACACCTTACGTGAATTGAATTTTTGATTTTCCCGTCGATTGATTGGACCGAAGTGCTCGGTCTCAGGTTGACATGTCGGCTTATTGTGCAGATGCTTCGACGATGTCTGGGCATTTAATTAGTATAAAATTGGTGGATGGTGGCTAGCAGTGGAATCCAGAATGCGCATTTCGTCCTATTTGGGACTCGTCAGCTAACTGGATGTACCTGCATTTCTCAGTGAGTGATGATGTTCCCACCGAGGCTCGAACCCAGTACCCATAGTTTCAAACGCCAAAGCGTTATCCACTAGACGACTTGGGCCACGAGAGCCACCTCTTGTGCAACGGGTCATATTAATTATTGAATTGAATTTTTGATTTTCCCATCGGATTCAAGAATTAATATGACCCGTTGCACAAGAGGTGGCTCTCGTGGCCCAAGTCGTCTAGTGGATAACGCTTTGGCGTTTGAAACTATGGGCACTGGGTTCGAGCCTCGGTGAGAACATCATCATCACTCACTGAGAAATGCAGGTACATCCAGTTAGCTGACGAGTCCCAAATAGGACGAAATGCGCATTCTGGATTCCACTACTAGCCACAATCCACCAATTGCACACCTTACGTGGTTTGGTGTTTGATTCCCGCCAAGCCCACACGTTAATATCCTCTGGCCGGTTGCAATCCGGACAGAGATGAAAGTGCTATTCAAAGTGCAGAGCTGTAGCTTGAAGACCTATGTTCCACTCAGAGCCCAAAAGAAGTAAAATTAGAAGGAATTGTGTTAGAAAAGAGTAACGTAGCGAGTATCAGTTCACTTATGAACTGGAAAATCAGGAAGTGGAGATTCTAATGTTAGATAGTAGTGTAAAAAAGAAAGATGAGAAGTTAAACACACTAGTGTGTTATCAGGAAACCCACACGTTCAAACAAATATTGGGGCTTCCGATCATCCCATCCTATGCCGATGAAAATAGGATTGGTGAAATCATTAAATAATAGAACACAAAAACTAAGTAGTACCGGTGAAAGTCTAAGACATGAAGCGAGACATATAAAAGAAGCTCTGAAACTTAATAATTACCCGGATAAATTAGTCAGAAAGTATGTAGAGAAATGTGAAAATAAAATAAATAATAATAGTAATGATAGTGATAATAGTAGTAATATTAATGACGACACGCATGTCAAACATCCACAGGATAATGGTAACACCAACAATAAGGAATCTAAATCATCAGTAGTAATTCCATACAAAGAAGGAACCTCAGAAACCTTACTGTGAATTCTTAACAAGGCAGGAATAAAAGTGGCTGGCATCCAGTTACCCACAAACTCAATTGGAAACCAGCTTTCATGGTTAGAAGATCAATCCTGTGGAGCCTTTGAAACAAAACAATTTAGTTTATCTAACAGCCTGACTGCGATGATGTTCAGGCCAAATACATAGGTCAAAGTAATAGGACTGTGTCAGTCAGATTAGCCCTAGCAAAATCTAGATTATTTGACCCGAATAAGATAAGAAATCTAAAGAATAGTTCAGCTATACCATTCACTACATGCAATTACACACAACCATACAATAGGATGGATGAAATAAGATGACAGTTTTCAAATCTAATGTCACAGCAGGGTGAAGGAAGATCTTAATAACAGAAGCTTTGTTTATCTAATCAAGTGCAAACAAGTGTAATAGGATGATTCAACACCTGTCCAGCCGGACATCTGGAAAACTCTACTACCACGCTTACGACATCAAATAGGAGAGAAAGAAAAATATAAAACTCAAGTTTTGAAGTCGTGTGATTATAACTGATGATATGATTATAAACCGCAATGAATTTTGTTCGAAACCTTGTCATCCAGTAAATAATAATACTGTTTCACTGACTGTGTGATATATCTAATAAACAAACTAATAGGGAATTACTTACTACCACAGTGCCTAAGTTTTACATATATATTAGTATCAGATGAATTCAGTGATCCACATTGATTCGAATGAGCGACGAAAATTGCCTCTTTGTGGAAACGCTAAATTACCTCGATAACGCATAACAATCCTATCAACTAAGTATTGGCTGTTCATAACTCAAACACAAGGTAAACAGAGTGAAAAACAAGACTGCTTTGACTTCAAATCTTTTGCATTTAATACAAATTAAAACTATAAGAGGTTGACAATGGCTACGAATATTTACATCCGTAATGAACAACCATGTCCGAAATTTAGATTACTGATTATAACGAAGTTCGTTAACAGCCAATCAGAGAAGAGTATTCAAAAAAGGCGGGAAAAACAAAATGCAGTTCAGTAATGTATAAATATAAACAAACATATGATACATATATTTATGTTTTTCTAGCCATTATCTCACATGAAATAATTTATTAGAACAGATGTAATTTTTCAGTTGTCATTATTTTTTTTATCAGTAGTTAACAAAAAACAATAATATTTTGCTTTTAATCATTGTATATTTATTTGAGATAAGACAATATAAACAAACAACATTGATAGAATGTTACAGTTATATAGTATAAAAAGAAATCTCCGAAAGGAAGGGATATGGTATACAAGGGAAGCCTGGGTACTTAATACCTATCCCGCTAAATTAATCATGAGGTATGCAGGAGATTATAGGGATACGAAACAATATTAATAATAACATCTTTATACCGGACAGTATTTATAAAATGTACAGAATTTTCGGAGGAATTTACTGCATCATATTTCCCTCAGTACAGTATCTTCAAGTAAAATAATATTTGACGACAGTATATTGTATGACATAATGCCCTCTGAGCTGAAGCATGAACCCTCCCATTGTGATATATCTACTACTGCTTTGTCTCCTTCAACTAATCCACGATATCTAGTTTTTTTAATTTTTTTTTTAATTTTTAATTTTTGTTAACAGCTTGATCCCTCACTGTATTTTTGGTACAAGTATGGAATTTTCAGCGTGGATATCGGTAGCCCAAATTTCACAGGCCGACCATAGATATCTGGTGTGCGCCGGTGCGGGCTCGAACCCCGGACCATGTGAGGCATGGTCGTCGAGAGTCCTAACCACTGTGCCACCGACGCAGTTGAAAGTCAACTGTAAGATGTTCTGAACATGCATATTTTGAGACCCAAGTACATAACTGAAGAATAGGTATCTCATTTTTTGTGTTGGAACACGTTGCCTCCCCACGATCAGGCCTTTCGTGATGTTTAGTAAGAACTTGCGAATCAGGAGGCTGTAGATATTTTAAATATTTAGAAAACAGAAAGATTGAGCCAGCGAAGAAATATTTACCTTCCAATTAGATCCTCATCTCACTCTGGATCTACTCTAATATATACCTGTAGCATTTTTATTACAATACATAACAATTGACCAATCAAGTGGCACTTATATATTTGTTAACAATAATTAGTCAGTATCAACATGTCAAACAGTGGCGTGGTTATTAACGAAGAAAATCAATACACATTTAAAAGGTAGAAAATGTTTAGAATTAATTAATTTTACAAGGATACCACGTAATTAAAGATGAAGTGGTCAGAAAAGATAAAATAATTTGGACAATTATAATTTTTGTAATTTTAAAGGTTTAGGGGAAGGGGGATGAAGTAGTCCGGTTTATACAATCATGGAAAGATGGCCAAGGTGAGGAAAGTGGCTGTGCAAATTTCTTCTGAACACACAGGTTTGACTTATTCTTCAGGTAGATTCCTATTGCTTCAGCTGTCTGTAGAAGACAAACACATAGAGCAAAAATAAGATTAGTAGGAATGTGATAAATAATTTTAAATGCTGTATTAACGTCCACCTTATGCTCACTACCTACAAGGTGGGCTAAAATAGAGCTACGAATAGATCTTGTTTGTCTCTTGCTTAACCATGATGGATGATGTTCGGAAATACGATGATGAACCAGCCTAATTATTTGCCCAATATAGCTGGTTCCGCAGCTTCAGTGAAATTGGTAGATACACATCGAAGAGGCAAATTTAGTTAGTTTATCCTTATTTCTCGAACGTACAATAGGGGTGATTGTGAAGAGACAACGTACCTGTGTTGCATAATAAGCTATTTTAACTGCATCCTTCAGGCGCTGTGTTATTATTACACTGATGTTGTCACCGAGGAACTGCAGTCTTATGAACATTGGTTTTTTCGGAACTGTTGCCATAATTACTCTCCTAGGTGATGAATTCATATTTTTTTCAATGAACTTATCTGGATAACCATTTTTTCTAAGTAATTCTCTAATAATCTTAAGCTCTTCATTGAGGCAGTCGTCTGAACAGATTAACCTAGCTCTATGAACCAGACACTTTACCAGGTTACGTTTCTATTTCAAAGGTACAAAACTCAAAAAATGAGTGTACTGACCTGTTGTAGAAGGTTTCCTATACACACTCCTTCTTAGTGTGCCACAAGAGTAGATAATACCATTGAAAGTCACATCTTAATCGATCAAAATAAACTGAATGAGAAAAAATATATATGCCATAGAGAGATGGAAGTTTTTGATAGCCCAAGTTTTAAGCAGGCCTCCAATAAAAAAGCGACACAAATACCAAGCATATAAAATATGGAAAGGACAACATCCAGAAGAAGGGATTTGAAGTATCAGTAGTGTTAACATTGCAAAGAGGTAACACTTGAAGACTTTATGTAGGATTTTTAATAAGTATTCAGGCGAAGTGATATTTTAAACGCCTAAACGCATTTAGAAACAAATTGCATCAGTCAAAAGATATGGTGAAGTCGATTAGAGAAAATGTTTTATAAACTTACAATGATTGTGAGGTCAAACAAACAAATCAAAGTAGACGGCTAGGGTCAAATAGCTTAGTGAAGCAAAAGGCATTCGTGAAATCTAGACTGATACATCCTGATAAGATAAGCAACCAAAGGGATATACTCAACCATAGCAATAAGTACAGTTTTTGGGATGGTTGGAGGTAATCGCCAGGAAGGCTTCAACCTACTTTTCGTGTTTGTCAGTACTCATCATCAGCAGTCTTGAGGGAACATATGTCCCTTCTGGAATTCAAACTTGTATCGTGATTGATCTCCTATAGGACTTTACTGGATACTTTGATTGGACACTAGTCAGCAACTAGTGTAATGCATGTAGTCTTTTCTTTGGTGTAGACTGAATTCTATCTTCAGTCAAGTTTGCAATGCGTCTGCTGAACTGGGTGTCACGGATTTGAATCTTTAAAAAGAAAAAGCGTTCCTTAAAGATTGCAGATTCGTCTTTCTGACAAGGGTCAACAAGCACCAAACCGAATTCCAGGGCTTTCTGTCAACTGCCTCTGACAATGTAATAATAACATTTCAGAGGGAATGGTGATGATGAAACACCTAGGATTGTGGAGACATTTTAAACCTTATTGATAGAATTCACTCTGTACCAAGAAAAGCACTAGACGCTTAACACCAGTTAGTACCTAGTATCCAGTTAAATGACACGCTGTGCTACAGGATGAAATGAAATATGAAATGGTAAAAGGACAAACTGCCGCTTGAAGCTTTGTCTATCGAATCAGCTTGAATGATTTACTTCAGGTTAAATAACCAGACGTCGTCGAACTGTCTACCCAAAGAGCGGAAGCCGAACACTTCACTCCAATAAATCAACGTGGAAGTCCAAAATGAATTAAATAAAAGACATCAAAGCTTGATTACTTTTCATTTCAGTGTAAAATCTCTAATCACTCAGTCAAAACAACCGCTTTAATCAATGTTCAATAATAAAAAGTCTTGTCCTTAACAAATGAAGAAAACCACAGGAAATACTTAACAGTTTATATTTGAATGTTTACTACTGTGAAAATGACTTTTATAATAATGAAGTATAAAGTACACTCGATTTCGCTTAAAAAAGTTATAGAAGTTATAAAAAGAATATCGGAAATCGATTATTGATAAACAAAACACTATCACATAATGCACAATAAATAAGAAACTAAAGTTTTTTTGTATTTCACTACACAAATCCAACTTTTTGGTATATGGCTGAAGAAACAAGAAACTCTAAAAGAGGAAATGGAGAAGAGGCAAAGTTAAACTTTCGACACCACTAACAACCAATCAGCAAACGACGTTGAACGGACCAATCACATTAAAGGGGCATATATGATGAATGGAAATGTATATTTATAGAAATAATGCATAAAATAGAGAATAAAAAAGTTACATGGGATATCTTTCTCGAACATGTGTGAGAAACATCTCTCAGTTTAGCATGGGACTGTCAATGGAGAAGTTACACCATATCCTTTACATATATTCATCCAAGTGACTATAAATGAGATCCTTTTGAGGTCATTTGTAGCCCTTATCCTGTTGTTCAACTTGCCCCAAAATCCTTCAATAGAATTTGTATGTGTCCTCGTAACGGGATCCACAAAATCACTTGAATGGCTGACGCTATGATGAATATATCCCAGAGATGACAGTGAATTGTAGCCTTTCCACTCGTCGGTGTGTATAATTGATCCCCGCTTAACAAGTCTGGTAATAATAGGTATAAGAGTAGTTGCTTTTCTATCTGCTATCCTTAGGGAGAGAAGCGACCTAGCGAAAAAAGTTCCTACGAAATAATAAAATTATCAGCATACCCTCTGTAGTGTCAGTAGGCTTCAAACATATAGCACAACGATGAACAAACCCATCAGTTGATTTGGTATAGCTTTATAAAGTCATGATACCATCACACAAAGAAATTCGCTCTTTCCGGAGCAACTCAAATCCAGGAAATACTGGAAAACGCTAACCTCCTCGAATTGCAACAATAGCCTTGTAAGGTCACGCATTAGAAATGAATCAAGCGCTATACAACATTGAACTGCGTTCGTGAACCTCATTGGATAATTCGACATCGTTCGTGAATTTCAATGGATAATTCGCTGATTGGTAGTTAGTGGTGTCGAAAGTTTAACTTCGCCGGAGAAGATTTGTAGCACAGATAAAATAATAATAGTCGGACTGTATTCTCTGAGTTAGGCGTAATACTTTCACTGTCGAAACGTGGTCCTGAAAGGCAGTAACAGCTTCCATGTCAGACCACTGTGCTAAGAGATTATCAATCACACTAAAATTCAGGTTTCTAGGCCTTTGTTTGGTACAGACTGAATTCTATCGTCGGTCGAGTTCGCAATGTGGCTACCATTCTAGGTGGCTCGCTATCATGGCATACTTTGAATTGTTGATGCTACAGTTGTTACTGGCTAGTGATGAAATGAAACAGACAGAAGACGCGTCGGTGCTAAATAACTTACTATTCTATAAAATTTATTAGGAAGATCGAATCAGGTCAAAAGCATAGCAAAAATAATAGGGAAACTAATAATAACAACATAAATAAGAGAGAATATAAGCTATCTACAGTTTTACCATATATGGAGGGCACATTTGAAACCCTATGTAGGGTTCTCAATAAATCAGGAATTAGGTTGGTGGCATTCAAACCTACAAACTCACTCAGTTAGGGACAAACTCTGTAGGTTAAAGCACTCAGTTAACCCAATTAGACAAAATAATATAATTTAAAAAATACCTTTCAATGACTGTGAGTTAAGTGAACTAGATAGGTCAAACTAGTAGATCGGGGGTAGTCAGATTGTCAGAACATAAGAATTTAAGTAAATGTAGAATAATTGACCCTGTGAAGATAAGTAATTTAGAAAACAACTCAGCCATTTCATTTAACGCATTAACACACAACCACACAATAGGGTGGGTTGGAGAGACTCAAAATTCTGAAAAGTAATCTGTGTAGGTGGAGAAGGAAATTGATTACTGAATCCTCGTTCATCGAGTCTATATTACTTAACACAACACATGCAATAGAAGTGGTTCAACACAAATACCAGAGATCTGGAAGATATTATATAACCACCAGTCAAATCGGAGAATAACAGATAATGTTAAAATGTATTCAGTTCACATTCTAACAAGCAAGTTACTTATTTATTTTACTATAAAAATACATCTTATTTCCCGTCTCATTGTATTTAATTGATAACACTGATGTTCTTATTTCGGAATGGACTTTATCATCTTTTATTGATTTTATTCAATCAAATGTCTAATCATCAATTTTTACTGATATATATAATTGAAGCAAGAAAGTGAGTTGTGTGAGTGAATGCCTTCATATGATTATGAGCAGCAATGATAAATTGTGCTAGAAACGTAGTCATCACTAAATATTACTGTGATTTTATCAAAATAGCAAGTTTTTATCCATAACGGAGTTATACTTATATCCTTATATCAATAAAGTCTAGGTGAATTCAGAGGATAAACTTTCCATGGAATGGAAACATGAAGAGCATAAGATCCACTGATACTAATTTGAAAGATGAAGTGACGAATTACCAGACTAATGCAAGTGTAGAACTTTTGCCGTGTAGTAGAATGAACTTCTATATTAGATATCACGCAATGATGACGCAATATTAGCAACTGAATGACAAGGTTTCCAGCAGAATTTATTGCTCATAATCATATCACTTTTAGTCACACGGCTTCACAATTTGTCTTGTATGTTTTTATTCTCTTTTTGTCCCTCTGTCTTCCTCTTGTTGTTTGTTGCCACCTTCCATATCTGCAGTATATGCGTTGCGTCATTTCGATTGCATATGTGGGGTGTTGCATCAATAGACAAACATTCAGTCAATAACCTCTCTCTCTCGCTTTATCTAACTAGATTACTTTTTAATACTCTCTCATACTGTCCAACCCGCTGTATTGTGTAATTACATGCAAATGAATGCAGTGCAGTGAAATGGTTGAGCTATTTTATAGGTTATTTAACTTAGTAGGGTCTAGCTAGCTAAATTTCTATGTTCCAATAGTCCAGTTGACCTCCATCTACTAGTTTGAGTGACCTACGTAACTGACCTCATTTACAGTCTTTATATAGTATTTGGTAAGTTATATTACTTTTCTTAATTGGATTGAAGTTTATCTCTGAGAGATTTGATTGGTTGGTTGGTTATTTAAATATCACCCTAATTCCAACCTCACTGTGAGTTCTACGCAAGTTATCATGAACTTCTGATTTACTCAATCTATTCTTGTCTTCTACTGTCTCATTATGAAATGGACTCTGAATTTTCTGTCTGGATACATATCACTCATCCAATGGGTGATTAACCAATGAATTATGTTTTACGGTTTCTGTCGATTTAAAACACAGTGCAAATGTTATCTAATGTCCTATGAGTAGAATTTTAGTCACATGTGACTTATTTTTCTGCAGGTGTCAGCATGTTGTACAGAACACAAAGCACACACTGAGTCCTGTTTCACAAAGTGGCTGTATCCTTATTTTTCGGGTAGAAAACAACATATTATATGGAGTGGAAAGCGCTACAATTCGTGGCTAACGGAAATTAATGTGCCTTGAGGTGCTGTAGTCTATCCATTTTCTTTTTTTCTTTGTTCTTTGCATGACTTTCTGTATTCTTTTTTGGCAAAATTTTGCTGATGATGATCTCGTTATTTTTGTCCAAGTAGTGGCTGCATCGGATTCTTCTGATACGATGAAGAGATTCTTCTCTGAAATTAACTAATCGTCTCACTTAAATGGTCGTTAATTGAGTCCATCTGAATGTCATATTGTTGATTTCATTTTCAGGTGAGAACAAGACTTGAGTGGACTGACTCATTTATTCCCGTGATTCCTATATTATTGATGGCAGTGTGATGGTGAGTAAATCGAACATCCCTTATCTGGGAATCAGTTTCTCTTCGAATCCCTATTTGTAGTCTCATGTCCTGTTGATTTCTAAGAAAATTTCCCGCCCGAATTATTAGATAGAGAAGTTGAGACTTCCTGATGGTATAACTCAACCTGTCCTCTTCTGGAGCAATTTATTAACTCATGTATTCTGTCCATTCTACTTCGAAATTGTTCGTTATCCTCATTCTTCCCTGGACTTCCCTGAAAAGACTTTGTCATACTGCGTAAGACGCTGAAGGCTGTATGTAGGGTTAGATGTGTGTACTGGACCCAGATAACTGACATTATTGTCAATAGACACTTCAATTCTTGCAAGCAGTGGGCTCAAGTTAACTTATCTGATACCAAACATCCTCTTTATTCGCACATCTTTCTCCTTGCATCTCTTCGGTGGTTGAAACCAGAATAAAACTTCATAAGAATTTACGCTCGTACAGCTACTACATATAAAAATTCTATCATACCACTATATTTATAACAGGTTTTATGTGAAGAGAGAGAGTCAGATATCAGAAAAGAACTTATAAACTTTCGAAGTTGGTTACTGAACTACAAAGTGTGAACAAAGACCATTATTATTACATGTATTATGTACGACACTATCTATATAAAATTCACCATATTCTGCCAACTTTTAGTTTTTGTGGTTTTATTATTTTTCAATTTTATATATGTACATAGTTATAAGTGCGTCGTTCGCACAGCTGTAGAATGCTTGTGATAGGATCCCATGTTGACTTCGCTGGACCGTTCAATAGTATGCATTTCTTAATATGTGTCGACGCGTTTTCTAAATGGCCAGAGATATTTCCTATGCATTCTGCCACATCAATTGCAACAGTGTCCCACCTACGTCAACTATTCTGTCGTTTTGGTATGCCTGATGTTCTGGTGTCCGATAATGGATCGCAGTTCACCTCATCACTGTTCTCAGATTTCTGCAAACAGTTTGGCATCCAGCATATTCGTAGCCCCCCGTATCATCCCCAATCGAATGGACAGGCTGAACGTTTCGTCGACACTTGTAAGCGTGCTTATGCAAAAGCGAAGGGGGAGGGAACAACAGAAGAAATTTTGGATAAATTCTTGCTGCATTATCGTACGAATGAAAAAGGACAGTTATGTGGCAGACACACAGATCACGCTCTATCCAGTACCACGCAAAGGTCAACTCGACAAAGAAGAGCTCCGAAACCTTTTCAAATAGATCCAAAAAGCAAGTCCTACACTCTTTACGAGGGGAGGTGATAGGATCCCACATATTTTGGTATTGACTGTTTAATTTTGTATATATGGTATATTATCATTCTCACACATTTTGGTAGTGACTGCTAATTTTGTATATATGGTATATTATCATTCTCACACATTTTGGTAGTGACTGCTAATTTTGTATATATGGTATATTATCATTCTCACACATTTTGGTAGTGACTGCTAATTTTGTATATATGGTATATTATCATTCTCACACATTTTGGTAGTGACTGCTAATTTTGTATATATGGTATATTATCTATCTCCCACATTTTGGTAGTGACTGCTAATTTTGTATATATGGTATATTATCATTCCCACACATTTTGTTACTGACTGTCAATGTCGCACATATAGCATATTATCATTTCTCACACACTTTGTTATTGGCTATTAAGGTCAATTATTTCAAATGCTGTTAGCTGTCCATATTGTTGTAAAATGTATAAATACCATGGCTTTCTTTATCGTTGTTGCACTTCAATACACAGTCACAGTCCAGCCTTTGTCTTTTGATATTTGCGTGCTTTGCTAAGTCGGAAGGTACGACGAGCAGATAGACAGATTAGTTCAGGCGCAGACAGAATAAGGTGAAAACGTCTTCCTTGAATTCCCTACAGATATAACAGCTTGCCAGCCACACAATTGATTCGGGGTTCGATCCCTCGCTGACTCACTCCTAAACTTTACTAAGCCAGTAATAAGGCTGATAAAAAGAGAAGGTTAAGCATGAGGTGGCTAGCAACCCCAACCGGTAAAATTAAACACCACTGCTACCGAAACTTCATAGCTCTAGCTTGAGGTCCTATGTTCCACTCGGAAAGTAAAAGAGTAAAAGAAAAAGAAGCATATTTACAAAAGGGAACCAGACCGTATTATTATAGTTTGAAATAAAATGACTATAGTTAATTATTAAGAAATCTATCTTCAGCCTGACTGATATAGCTTGAATGAATATGTCAAATTTTCAAACATCTCAGTAAAACATGCTTTGCAGTCTATCACACGAGTAACATTTTCTTCCAATGATGAACTGTTGTGTTGGGCCACATCAACATGCATAGAACAAATTCAGAGAAGAAAATATTTCTTTATCGATGAAATCATACTCAGAGGCTGTAGGGTCATATTTATATCTACCGAAAATGTATAGCAGTTTATTGCTAAGTAATAGCGGAGAGGTGACATAATTGATATAATTACACAGAAGTGGCTTAGAAGTAAACAAAAAAAAATAAAAGTTGTACTCAACAGCATAAAATTAGAAATTTGATAAGGTTAAAATTCATGAAGATGCTGGCACTGTTCTGATGAAAATCACCAAGACTACAATTGTTAAAATGTTGTCAGTCATGTCAGATGGAAACAAACTTTCAAAATAAAAGTAACCAGAAAGACTGAACGGGAACAAATTGAAGGAAAGATAACACAAATGCTGAAGAAGATGTAGAGCGAATCAGTTATCAGCTCTGAATTATTTGAGTAATTACGACCCTCAGGCTGCGTGATTTCCCGGTTATATTATCTGCCGAAAGTGCACAAAGAGAACTCACCACTACGTCCAACCCTGGATATGACAAATTCCCCATATCATGCTACCGCCGAATGCCTCGCAGACATCCTCCTACCTATCAGAAATAGTCTGTGTCAGCATAGTAGTTCTGATTCATTTGAATTCGTCGATGAAATAAGTGATGCTAATGTATCCGGGAAGAAAATGATATCCATGGATGTTACTTCGCTTTTCATCAACGTTCCCCTCACTGAAACTATCTGCTTTATGTGCAAATTCATTGAGGATAATAATATAGACGTCGGTGTTCCAATCCACTACTTGAAGGAACCACTATTGAGGTGCACTCTAAATGTCCAATTCAAGTTCAACAACACGCTTTATAGACAAAGAGATGTAGTGGCAGTGGGGTCACCACGGGTCGTTTACTTGCAGATTGCTTCTTGGCAAGTTTGGAGAATAGTATGTTACGGCTTACTATCGATAGCTTCCATTGGTACCGAAGATACATGGATGATACTTTCATCATATGTGACGAAAATACCAATATCGAATTGATAACTAAAGAGCTCAACAGCTGCCATCATACCATCCACTTCACGTCGGAATCAGAGATGAACTCGGAATTCTATTTTTTGCATGTTTTTCTAAAAAGGAGATCTGATGGTTCTCTTCAAAGATCGATATCTACAGGAAACCAACATGGAATGGTCAGTACACAAATTTCCATAGCTGGGTCCCTTTGAGAAGAAAGAGAAACCTGATCCACTCCTTATCCTCAAGAATAAAAAGGGTATATTCCAGTGATACAACCAACGGGGGACTGGAGCGACTCAGACAAGTCATCAAAGAGAATGTATACCTCCAAGATTTATCCAGAAATGCATGAAGTTAAGGGAAAAGCCTGAAAGAACCCAGACGGTACCGCAGAAACTTCTACTTATGAGTGTTGTATTTAAAGGTGATACCACAGCTGACATCCTGAAGAATAGCTTATGCAGATCACTGAGGAAAGCCTTCTTTACAGCTGAGTTAAAGATCACATTTTACAGCCGACAAATGATCAATGGATGTGTGAAGGATAAACTGCCGTTTTGGGCCACTTCAATATGTGTTTATGTATTCACCTTATCGTCTGGAAAAGGCCTTCGACAGCGTCGATCGAGAGGTCATTTGACAACTACTTCGCTACTACGGGGTCCCATCGACAATTATACATCTCATCGAACAGTTATCCGACAATTCTGCATGCCAAGTAATCCACAACGGGAAACTTGCGGAAGCATTCGAAGTGAGGACGGGAGTGAGGCAAGCTGGCTCTCTACTATTACCAATGATCTTCCTGATTACAGTAGATTGGATAATGCGACAGACAACGGCAACCAACGAGGGAACAGGCATAAAATGGACTGACACAAAAGACTTGGAGGATCTGGATTTCGCCGATGTGATATATATGTCTGATTTCCCACAAACGGGAAAATATGCAAGTGAGAAGCAACAAGTTGGCAGAAGAAGCATCCAGAGAAGATAGGACTTCAGGTGAACATAGAGAAAACAGAGGTGATGAAGATTCCTGGCCAACACCACCAACGGCAACAGCAGCAACAGACAACAATCAGCATAAATGGGAGGAAGCTGAAAGAAACAGCCTCCTTCACCTACCGACCTGGGAAGCATCGTCTCAACTACAGGCGGAACTGATGAGGATATCAAAACCAGAATCGGAAGAGCAAGACAAGCTCTCATTACTCTCAAATCTGTGTGGAAGTCAACAGCACTCAGCATCAAAAATAAGATCCGGATTTTCAACTCCAATGTAAAGTCAGTGTTACTATACGGATCAGAGACTTGGCGAGTCATAAAGAGCACCTCAAACAAACTTCAGACCTTCATTAACAGCTGTCTTCGCTCAATACTATTCAAGATCAGATGGCCAACCAGAAATGATCAGCAACAGGGATCTCTGGCAATGAGCGAACCAACCAGGAACCAATTGTGAAACAAATATGCAGGAAGAAATGGAGATGGATTGGCCATACGCTGAGGAAACCATCAAGTGACATCACTAGACAAGCCATTGTTCGAGTGGAACCCGAAAGGGAGGCGGCGAGTTGGTCGTCAGTGCAAGGGTGACTTGGAGGAGGTCATGCGAGGAAGAGATGAAAGCATGTGGACAGACTTGGAGTGGGGTGAAAAAGTTGTCAGAAAACCGAAGTCAATGGAGGTGCGCAGCTGAAGCCCTATGTTCCTCTAGGAACTAAAGGATACAATAATACTAATAATATCGTCTGGAACTAGTTGTATTCACTGCACAAAGTGCACACTTTCCAAAGGCATCTCTGAACATTATCTGGCATGACTAACAAAAAGTTAATGCGAAACAGTTACTAGCTCAATTCTCGAGCACTTCACTTGGTGAACTCAAGCCACGCAGCTTCACCAGAGTTGTCTTTTAAGATCATCTACAAGGTGAGACCGAACTGTAAAAAGGGCGTCAGGTTTCAGCATTTGTGTATGGCGGAGGCACTGGCAATTCGTCAATACAATCCCGAACTCAGCATATAGAAAAAGTTTGTCCAGTCTCATATTCCACCTTGGTCTTAACCTATTCCCTAGTCGTTCCCTGTAAATTTTTAATTTTACTTTAATAATTAATTCCCTATTATTACTCTCACATGTTCGTTTTGTACATTTTCTCACCCTCTTCACACTTGCTAAACTGACACTCAACTACCACCTTTCTTACCAGTCAATAACGATTTTAACCTTATCAGATTTCTAACACTTTCTTCGTTTATGCCGTTGAGTACCACGTAATTTACAGCTTTTATTTTTTACTTCTAAAGCCACTTCTGAGCAATTATATCAATTATGTCAACCCCTCCCTCTATTACTCAATAATAGACTACTAAACATTTCTGATAAATATAAATACGACTGAACAGCCTGTGAAAGAAGATGATTTCGTCAATGAAGAAAATTTTCTTAGCAGAATCTGTCTTTTATTTTCTTCATGACTCCTCAATGGGTATTTTCGGTGATTTTATGCGTATAACAATTCACCTGATCCTGTGTAGCTGAGTACATTGAACTTACTTATGCTTCCGCCTGTAAAACGCTTTTGAGAACACTAACCAGGCTAACTCGCGAAAAGAAAACATCAACGAGCGCATAAGTTGTTAAAAGAACATTTGATGAACTTAGGATACTCAACTCCATTTTTCCCTTACAACGCACACTATAAACAGTCAGTTTTCTTAATAATTTTTATGTGATTACATTTCTTATCTAAACTTATTGATTTTTTTATTATTTTAAAGTTTTAACTCCCTATCTGTAATCTTGTTAAACGTTAAGGTTTACCCCGTGGATTCGAAACAGTTCTGGAACTTCCTCACTCGTGTAATATATATATACACGAATATACAGCCCAGTTGATGACTTTGCCGAGAAGAAAATTTTGTTCGTTACAACCATCTCTTTAATTTTTCTCACTATCCTATGTGTACATTCCGGAAATTTTATCTAATTCATTGTATAGTCTACATTTAACCTTTCCTTCTTTCTAATGAAGATGTTATCAACTTCATGTACTCGTCATAGTAACACATATGAAATTCATAAAGAGTTAAGAGGTGAGAAAATAGACTTAGGTCAACCTAAAGACTTTTTATGCAGCTAAGATCATAATAGTAATTAAGAATGTGAAGCCGGTATATCCATCTAGGCCTCGAGAACATGAGAAAAATTCTGTCACATCCCACTGTATTCACCAGTTTGAATGTAAGCGTGGACGCACATACACATGCGTCGGTGGCACAGTGGTTAGGATCCTCACCTACCATGCACATGGTCCGGGGTTCGAGCCCACGCCGACGCACACCTGATATCTATGGTCGGCCTGCGAATTTTGGGCTACCGATATCCACGCTGAAAATTCCACACTTGTACCAAAAATACGGTGTGGAGTCAAGCTGTAATCAAAAATAAAAAATAAAATAAAATAAATCTCTGAAAGTGAGGGCTGGCTTCAGAGCATGTTTCGAAACGGCTTCAGAAGCAAACAGAATCCACAGAACCCATAAATAGTGAGGAAAAGGCAACAACCTAGAGCCTCTATTGCGAAACATATAACAGAAGAGACAGGACATAAAATTGATGTTTACACGTGTTTTAAACCAATCCGTAGAACGTGTTTGGGGGATGGCATATCCTAGAGTTTGTGGTAGCCCTAGCTAGCAGTTGAGAGGTTTAAACCACCTTTATGCGTTTAAAGCAGCAAATCGTCATCACACTTAACCTACCGTTTTTGGTAAACTTTGTTTTATTTTGATACCAGCCAGGGTAGATGTACTATTTATTACCTGTTCTAATTGGTTTGGTGATCTTCATCGTCATTTTGACCTTCAGTGTGTCCTTTTAACTTGACCTAACTTGTCTATTTTCTCACCTCTTAACTATACATAAATTTCTTATATATTCCTATGACAAGAACGTGTATTGTGATGAGATTGTTGGAAATGTGTTGCACGCAAATACATCACACACCCGACTCAGACAAACAACGTTTTCTTATTGCTTTGTCTACTTTCATAAAGAGAGCTAATTGTTATTAATATATTTGATTGAACTCGTTTACTAATGTTCCAGTGAAATCCACAGTCCGTCACTCATAAACAGAATCCCATATTCATTTTTATACTTATAGATCACTGCTTTTCTTTCTTATAGCTGATTTTATTGTGTCAAGCGACCTGATTTTAATTATGAATCGAATTCGTCATTTTTTAAGTTCCAGAGCTCGAGGTGAGATATATCCATCATTACCCTTGAAAACGAAAAATATTCACGTGTGACCTATCTTGATCTTCCCATATCTTAGCGATTTGTAAAAAAATATTTCTCCTGACTTTTTATATTAAGAAGTTAAGGCACTCAGGCATAACTCAACCCCTCCTCTTAGAGTTTGTCAACTCGTGCATCTTACCTATTCTTCTTTAGTGTTCACCCTTACTTATTCTATCCTGGATTGCTTAAAAAAGACTATGTCATACATCGTAGAACTCTGAAGGCTGTTAGTCATTAGGGCCAGTGGAATCCTATTGGGTCATATCGTTGACATCGTCATTGATTGGTACTTGATTTCATGCAACAAATTTGCTGTAGAGATATTGTCAGACTGTGAGCATCCACTTTACCCGCAGCTCCAGCCTTGTATCTCCTCAGCTAAAACAAGAAGTCTTTTCAGAAGACTTCATGCACATACGTCTAAGTATAAAAATTCTAGTATACCATATTTGGCGGCACGTATTTTATGTGATGAAAATAGTGTTAGACATGAACTAACTAACTAACTAACCTTCTTTACACTAGTAAATAAACCATTTCTTCCACCCTTACGACATCAAACTTTATTGTTATTGTATTTCTTATATTTATAATCCTCTCAATTTTTTGTTTTTATTTATTTATTTTTCATAAGCGTGAACGTCATTTAAGCTGTGTTATAACTGTTAATTTTGTATTTCCCCTCACCATACTCTATCAACAGAACATTAGATTCAATACTCTTTAGTAACATGCTAAAATTTCCAAACTGTTTGAAACAAACTCACTGTTATTATTATTATTATATTTCTTAATTTTATTTATATTTTGAGTAAATCAGATGCAATATTGTGACAAATGCTGAGAATTCCATTCTGTATTATAAGTACTGTTTTTGGAATAAAGTAGATTGTTATTATTATTATTAAGTGAGCTCTAGTCAAAACTGTGTTCTATAAAGTCAGGAGAATATATTCTACAAAAAATTAGAGGAAGAATTTTCGATTCTCGAAAAGATGTCGAAAAACAACAGTTACTCTTAGGAATTCATTCATAAGTACGAAAGATGTGAAGTCCTTAATATCAAGTAGATCACAGTGAGGAACAAGTCTACCTTTATCCATTTAGAGTTTAAATGTGATAATACTGCAGAAACAGTCGACAGAAGATTGAATACTGCACTGACTAGAACCTATCCTGAAGCTAAGTTAGTTCCCCTTTATCCGACAACATGCTCTTTGGTGCAATTGAAAGTCGATAGATACCCTCTGCATACAAATTTACATGTATCTGCAGGAGCAATTATATTAGGAAGACATAAAGAAGGGAACACCTCGGATTAAACACAACCATACAATTGGATGACAGTTCTAAAATCTAATATAACAGTAGGGTGGAGGAAAAAATTGATAACGGAAGCTTTATTTATAGGATCAAATCAAAAATTCAACAGCCATCCACCACGGAAGTCTAGAAAGTTCTACCACCTCTACAAAGAATAAGAATGAATAAAGAAGACCATAAAAAGAAAGTT
The DNA here is from genome assembly GCA_944472135.2 of Trichobilharzia regenti. Lineage (NCBI taxonomy): Eukaryota > Metazoa > Platyhelminthes > Trematoda > Strigeidida > Schistosomatidae > Trichobilharzia > Trichobilharzia regenti. The sequence continues at coordinate 107,221,353 of OX235265.1, read as the reverse complement.
TCGAAGTTGTGTGATTATGATTGATAGGATTAAGAACCGCAACAAAATGGCCTTTGAAACTTCGTTATGTTGCAAATCATACTGTTCAACTGTGTGCGTCGGTGGCACAGTGGTTAGGACTCTCGACGACCATGCACATGGTCCGGGGTTCGAGCCCACGCCGGCGCACACTTGATATCTATGGTCGGCCTGCAAAATTTGGGCTACCGATATCCATGCGGAAAATTCCATACTTGTACCAAAAATACGGTGTGGAATCAAGCTGTAATCAAAAATTTAAAAAAAAATAAAAATAAATAAATAAATATGGAAGTTTTCAGGTTTGACCATGGATTGATATCCTTTAGAGAACCACTGAAAACCAGCTAGTACTCGACAGAAGTTTCATCCTAGTTTTGGACTCAGCACCACTACGTGACCACCGCGCCAGGGTTTGAAGCCATGACCTTCAGGTTACAAGGGAAGATCGTAGGCCATTAAGCCACTGGGACCCAATTCAGTGGCCAGTTCATGAATTCTAACCCCTGCCAATTTAGCGCGATCACCAGCCATTGTCATTGGCAAACATTTTCCCTCACTCTCGATATGATGGACCCCTGTTGGTTATGACTTCTCACTAGAACTTCAGGAAACTACGTCCTGTATCCAGTCTCCCGTGGGGATCAGATTAATCTCCAAGATTTAATTTGTCTTCAAAATTTTGACCACAGTTTGATATAATTTCAAGAACCATTGAAAACCAACAGAGAGTACTGGAGAGAGCTATTTCGTCAGCCTAGTTTGTGATTGATCGGCAGTACTCAGTAATATGGAATCACATACTACCACAGTGCCCAAGTTTTACACATATATTAAGGTGAATAGGTTCTCTTCAGTATCACCACTCTTAAAACTGAACCATAAAACGATAGTATTCTTTTGTTATCTAAATAATAGTGACTATCAGTGGAGGATATGACTCTAGTTTCATACTCTTCCTCTCTCGTTTCTTGGATGTACCTGCTTCCCAGGTGGATGGTGATGCCTCCTCCTCCTCCACCCTGAGACTCAATCATAGCATCCATCATTTCAAACACCAAAGCGTTATTTACCGTGTCACTGAACAATGAAAGACAATTGTTATGTAATATTTTCTCTTTCTTCATCCTAGACACCACCTGAAGTGCACAAAAATGTGAGTGACGAAAGAATACAAATATATATTTAGATATCAGCAGTTCAGAATAGGAAGGAATTTCAAAAAGTATTTTCAAAAAGTTACACATTTAAACAAACAATATTGAAACATTGAACCTGAAACTAAAGAATACACTTAATACAATGAACTAAGAAATTAGAAATAAAAAAAACTTTAAATGCAGTTAAACTAAGTAATTCTGATGACCGTTTTTAAAAAAAGTAAGTAGAAAAATATTTGCACTTAAGAAAAAACAAACAAAAATCAACAAAATATAGATAGAAAATATTTTAGTTCTGTAGTATGATAAAGCCATTAATGAACTAATATATATATATCCACTTATTGAATCCAGTTTCCACTTTCCCCTGTTGATTAATTGGAGTGAACTGTTCGACCTGTGTCAACAGGTTGGTTACTTGTGAGAATGTTTCAGCGATACCTGAGTATTTTACTTGAAGCAATATTTGGGATGGTGACTAGCAAACAGTAGAATCGAGGATGCACATTTCGTCTTGTTTGGGACACACCAGCTAGTGGGTATACCTGAATTCCCCAGCCTTATGATAAGGTAGATTAAATCCTGAGACATTATCAAAGCATCTACACAAGGAGTCAACACATAAACCTGGGGTAGAGTACTTCTGTTCAATCAATCGACGGGGAATTCCTAGCTGAAGTGAACAATTACTGATACTTGCTGCAAGAGAGGTGGCTTTCGTTGCCGAAGTGGACTAGTGGGTAATGCCTTGGCGTTTAAATTTAGGGGTACTGAGTTCTAGCTTCAGTGGGGACACTATCACGCAATGGGGAATGAAGGTACATCCAAATTACGGGCACCAAGTAGGACGAAATGTGCATTCTGGTGGATTCCACTGCCAATCACCATCCACCAATTTAATATTCCCACTCTTAATGAAAGCAGCCTTTTGAATTGCTAATAATAGTATTCCCTTCTGTAGTTCAGCTCTAGATGAATCAAATATAACCAGAGTCTCCATTAACAGTCAAATGACTGAGGGAAATCGAACGCAATTAAGAAAATTCCTTAGAAAAATGATGGAAAGATCAAAGTGTACGTGATATCAAGAAAAGTCAGTTTTGTAGACCTTTGCTTTGAACTAATCTGGTTACTGACAGTAAGATCAACGGAGATAGTTTTGCGTTGGCAGACTTTCATTGGTCGTGTAATAGGAAACGACTGAAAGTGGAAGAAAAACGTGAGTCGTAGCAGGAATGGAACAATTCGCCACTGAATTACTAATTCGCCAATCTTCCATCTTAGCTATTGGACGTAGTTAAATAGACAATCCTATTACTATAATTATTACTTTTTCCTTGAGGTCCGTGTGGAACATAAGACCTCAGAGGTACGTCTCGATTATACTCAGTCCTCTGCTAACAGTTTCAACTGCCTTCATGACTGCCCATATAACTTCATTTCCTCTCCATATGATCTCTTCCACCTCATCCTGGGGCCCTCAACCAACCCACCGCTTATAGTTCGGTCTTCATCCAAGGGCTTGAAGTGACATGCCACCCAGAAGCTCCTTCAACTTGTGCCTGACGCATCCCTATTCCCTTCAGCATAGTTGTTGGACAACTGGCTTTTGTTTTGTTCCTTGCAGATTATCGATCCCGGTTAGTCATCTGATTTTCAAAACTGAGCAGAGGAAGCGGTTGATAAAAGTCAGCAGTCTGCACCAAAGAAAGGACCAGACACATCCCACTAGTTACTGGCTAGTGATCAATCAAAACAGTCAGCAGTTTGTTGAAGATGCCATGTTTTTGACCGATATAGAAGAACTAACTGATCTACAATTTGTGTTGAAACCCCAAATCTTGTTCTTTATGCTGACTGAGTGCAGAAGACTTCCAAACTGGTTTCAGGTAGATGAAGGCGTATCTGGCCTTCGTCCATTCCGCCTGTAGTTGAGACGATGCTTTTCAGATAAATGAAGGAGGCAACCTCTGTTAGATCTCTCCGTTGATGGTGATTGGTGCTGGTTGTTATTGGTTTTGGTTAGTTGGTTATCCGCATCAACTCTGTCTCTTCTGTGTTCATTTGAAGTCCTATCTCCATCCTCACTTCTTGCAGCTGGTTGGTTTTAGCTTGTCAGTCTCCTAGTTTGTGTGACATTTTACATGAATCGTCTGCCAAGTTGAGATCTTCTAGAGTCTTCTTGTGCATCCAACGTGTTCCTGTTTTCTCACTGTCTACCTTTTTTTCTTCTATCATTTCGTAGAGACAAGAATACAAAATTCAATCTCACTTAATTACGACACATTTTGTGAGCATAGAAAGGGCAAGGGTGATTAAGATACCTAATCGACAACAACAGACATTAATCACCATCAGTGGGAGAAATCTAAAAAAAGTCATCTCTTTCAGTTATCTAGACAGCATCGTTCCAACTACAGGTGGCATGGATTAGAATGTCAGAATCGAACAACTAAGATCAGAAAAGCAAAACATACTGAAATCACTGTGGATATCTGCTGTACTCAGCCTAGCAGACAAGATCCGGATCCTTAGCAGTAATGTCAGGTCACTCGGTGAGTATGCATGATTCAGAAACTTGGTGGTTGAGTCATGGAATGCATTTCTAACAGGCTGCTGCCAAGTTCTATCAACAGCCGCCCTCGCTGCCTCAACACTGAGGATCATATCGCTAGTTGAGAAGAGGAAGCAGCAAGGAACTCTATGGGACCAGCCAACTGAGAACCTATCGTCTAAAAACTATGCTGAAGGTCACGGAAATGGAATTAACATACTCTGAAGGCTGTCAAGTGGAAGTCGATAGGGAGACGACAAGTTGGGCCTTCGAGAGTGTCCTGAGAAGACTGTGAAAAAAGGAACTTCGTGGAGAGAGTTTAGAAAGACTGCAGAAAACAGAGTGAATTGCTGAAACCTTATGTTCCGCTCACAGTCTCAGGGATGAATATAAGGCGTAATAATATAGTACTACTGAGGTGTAAGCTACTGATAAAATCTATCAATAGTATATGAAGAGACGTCCATCGGCATACAAAAATATCAAATAGCCGAGAGAAAGATTTAACGTCAAAGAGAGGAAATGAAACTGCATTGCGGCGAAACGTGGGAGAAACGAAAGGAAGACAAAGAAGTACAATGGGAAGTTCAAAAGTAGCACAACTCAGAAGTTTTCAAGTACTGATTTTGTAGGGATCGGGTCCCAGTAACCCATTGGTCTACAAGCTCATCATGTAACCAGAAGGTCATGGGTCCGAACGCCAGTGGGTGCGTACTGATGAAGAGTCCCAAACTAGGACGAAACAGCTGTCCAGTACTCTCATCTGGTTTTCCAGTGGTTCTTTAACTGATGTCAGCTCATGCTGAAATCCTCCATCCAATCAAACTCGGAAGTTCTCTGCAAATGAAGGTTACCCTATGTATGTACCAAGTATCTTGCCTTCTCCCTTTACAATGTCACAATATTAAAGCACAGCTACTTCCAAACTAAATATAACATACGAATAACAATTCAAGAACTATTCAGGTTTTCCCCATCCAAAGTAATCAATAGCTTAAAAATAGCTCATATCTTATTGGCTAACACAAAATGTGTCAAGGTTATTCGATTTAAATATTTTCGCTAAGATGAATTGGCCAATTAACGGTCACGTGCTGTTTCTTTTTATTCTGGTGATATCACCTGTATACATAAAATGAAATGAAACAATGAAACTTCATCAGTTGACGTTTTTTCACAGTTTGACGTGATATTCAACCTCGTTTTCCCCCTAAAATCTGAAATTTTTCAGAGCATAATATGCGACCTTAAATGACACAGTTGACCCAATGGAAACAGTTTCGTAATGTCTTATACATGTTAGATTATCGCTAATTTAAAGTTGATTCATGAAAAATCCCCATTCGAATAATAATGGCCAGAAGACCAGTAGTTGAAACTTGTTGCTTTCCATAACTGCTTTTTGAACACTTATGACAACAAAGGCAGGGGGTGTTCTAGCTGGTGTTCTGTTTCAGAGGTCGGAATTATTATTATTAATAACGTCAGCTAACATCGACCGTCGAGGAAAGCGGTGGCTAGGCAGTCATGCATAACACATGTCCTAACCATCTTAATCGATGTAACTTCACATTTTCGTCAACTGATGGGTTATAAAGGAATAAAAATAATACACATTAAATGTTAAAACGATAGCAGAGAGCGATTTTCATGATTTAGCTCGACTAAATGGTTGATACTGGTTTACAGGGGAATCCTGAATGCGAACTCTGTCTTAGTTGACGCTCATCAGTTAAATATACCTACATCCTAAGTAAGAGACGATTCCAGTCTTCGTAAGAAGGCTATCGCTGCTTATGGGATGCATGTATATCCAGTTGATGAGACCCTAATGAGATGAAAAGCACAATCTGGATTCCATTGCTAGTCAACAGCATAGAAAGAAACATAAAAGTAACCTTAAGGAGTTGTTGAAACATATTCATATTAGGAGCCAAGATATCTACACGAATTGAGCATTTTCGATTGAATAAAAATTAATCAAATGACGAATAGAAAGAAATTTAAATTACCAAAATTCAAACATTGAGAATTAAACAGAAATTAGGCAAGCTATCACTATCTTGATAACTTCATATTACCCATCATCCCTTTTATGTGATTTCAGCTCAGCAAGTTGATTACAATAATTTTATGAATCGTAATCTCTCTCTCTCTCTATCCTCCACCTCTCCACCTGTCATTTCTCCATCTTCTTCATGTTCTGTCCTTCCTGAACCTTCCATTCCCCAAAGTGTTTAAACTGGTCGTAGCTTGATCTTCAAACTGTGATGTTTACATTCATTTAGACCTTGATTTCCTCAAAATCACAACATTTTCTCTGCTGTCGCTCCAACAATCATAGTCTTAGACTGTTTACTATGCTTTTTTCGATCTCTCACAAGCACTTCAACACGAAGCAGTCTGAAGAAGATGAAAACCTGACAAATTAAGTGTTGACATCATTGTTTTACTGTGAATTCTATTTTCGCTGGCTTTCTTGACAAATGTCTTCGTAACATAATTCCTATATGTGCGTCGGTGGCACAGTGGTTAGGACTCTCGCCGACCATGAACATGGTCCGGGGTTCGAGCCCACGCCGGCGCACACCTGATATCTATGGTCGACCTACAAAATTTGGGCTACCGATATCCATGCTGAAAATTCCATACTTGTACCAAAAATACAGTGTGGAATCAAGCTGTAAATCAAAAAAATCAAAAAAAATATAAACTCAGGAATAAACATGCCAGTAGTTAGATTGTAACGGATATCCAGAGAAGTTCATTCAAGCCAACATAGGTTACAATCGTCGTAAACATGAACGGGCAACAGCAGAGAAAAGATCTCTATTTTTACGTTTACAATTCAAGGTAGATACTAGGCAGGTTCGTCTACGGGTTTGAGAATATTTACCAGCTTGGTTCAGTAGGGGGGAAATTAAGTGCATAAAAAGTTCGATCGTGTCACACTTGGTCGATAAGGGACGTCCCATTGATATCAACACAGCTTTCAGGGTTATATACCGAGTTCCGGAGTCGTTATCGCGTACAGTTTGCTTACGTCTGCTATACACAGCTGAAGCCACTGCAATAAGATCGACTAAACTGGAAGATTGTAACTACTTATATAAATAATATTAGCTAGTTAGCTGATTACTCGCATAATGTGATATTCGTTCAAATGGTTGAAGAAACCTGAAGTGAAGGTACCGAAATCATCAGTAACAAAACATCTTATTGACTACACATATATATCATAATATTGACGCTGTCAAATCACTCACTGTTGTCAACTAATAAATAGACAAACAAAGCAGAAAGATGTCTGCATTTGCGGAGGCTTGCGAAATTTGCGTTCATCAACACGTTCACTGTGTACAGAAAGAAGGTTTCCACTTTAAATCTACCACAGTAATATCGCTTACTCACTAACTGCTATTAATATTATTATTATTATTAACATTTTATTCCATCTCTTATTATTATTGAAGAGTTAGTTTGTAGGGAATTGATTTGTTTCAAGCTTGATCATGAAATCTGATGAATTCATCAAATACTTCTTTGTCGGTTTCGCCTTTGTTTAGGATTCTTTTTAACAGTACGCAGGCATCACACCATCAAGGATCGAAACTAAGGCAACCTCGTTTACTTTTCAACAACTTGGACAAAATCCAATCTGCCTTACAAAGTAGAGATCTGTCAGTTTAAGGTTTCCATGTAGTGAAAATAACGACAGATTTCAGGATAACAATTACTGTGCTATACAGGTTCGATTTTCCATACCCTCATTGCGGGTGCATTTTTGAAGAGTAGCGAACTAGGACGAAACAGATTTTTAGCGCTACTTGATTTTCAAAGGTTCTCTACTAACTGATTTTTTTTGTTCGTGATCAAACTTCATTTTGATTAAATCCCTGAAAATCGATTCTTGAAAATTAATGTATTGATTAATAATAATAAGTGACAACAGTATGATACTGCTTGAAGTTCTAGTGAGGAGTCATGATTAAAGGGGGAAGCCAAGTTGGGTGTAAGGATAAACCATCACCATTGACAATGGCAAAAGTTAGAAATGATACGCCTTTGGATTCAGTCTGGATGACTGAATGGTACATGAGCTTACCTTGCGTTCAATCTTTTGTGGGATCATGGGTAGGTATTGTTGAAGGGTCCCAAACAAGGATGACACAGTCATCCAGTATTTTCCAGTTGTTAATGGTTCTCTCAATGAATTCAATTCGTGATGAAATGGTTTGAAATTCTTCTTTATTAACATTTCCAAGTTTATTCAAGGACTGATTTCACCAGGAGAACCGTTGAAAACCAGGTAGGGCAGCCAGACAGCTGTTTTTTCCTAGCCTGGGACTCACTAGAAGTACGCACCTACCACCAAGGTTCGAATCCAGAGCCTTCAGGTTACAAGGCAACCTCACAGACCACTCGTTACAACTTCTCACTGTAGCCAGTCACCAGGGAGCATCAAATTAATTTTCATCAGTTTTTTTTGTATCTGATTTGCTTTTCAGGCCTGATCACAGATTGATATCACAGTTCGAGAACCGCTGAAAACCACTGAACAGCTGTTTCATCAGCCTAATTTAAGATTCATCATCAGGACGCACCAACCATAAAGAGGACTCAAACTCAGGACTTTCCATTTAAAAGTCAAGCTTACTTATTTCATTCCATTTCAATAAAACTCATGCGTATAGCTGACAGACAACAATCAGCATAAGTGGGAAGAACCTGAAAGAAACAACCTCCTTCACCTACCTGGGAAGCATAGTCTCAACTACAGGCCGACGGAACTGACGAGGATATCAAAGCCAGAATCGGAAAAGCAAGACAAGCTCTCATTACTCTTATGTCTGTGTTGAGGTCAACAGCACTCAGCATGAAAAATATGATCCGGATTTTCAACTCCAATGTAAAATCAGTGCTACTATATGGATCAGAGACTTGGCGCGTCATAAAAAGCATCTCCAACAAACTTCAGACCTTCATTAACAGTTGTCTTCGCTCAATACTAAAGATCAGATGGCCAGAAAAGATCAGAAACAGGGATCTCTGGGAGCGAACCAATCAGGAACCGATTGTGAAACAAATAGGCAGATAGAAATGGAGATGGATTGGCCATACGTTGAGGAAACCATCAAGTGACATCACTAGACAAGCCCTCGAGTGGAACCCGAAAAGGAGGCGGCGAGTTGGTCGTCAATGCAAGGGTGACTTGGAGGAGGTCATGCGAGGAAGAGATGAAAGCATGTGGACAGACCTGGAGCGGGGTGAAAAAGTTGTCAGAAAACCAAAGGCAATGGAGGCGCTCAGCTGAAGCCCTATGTTCCTCTAGGAACTAAAGGATACAATAATAATAATAATAATAGCTGACATAAAACAAACCCTGAAGTGTTGGCATTACAATTAATAGAACAAATTAAAAATACAAGAGAACAAGTGACTGTTTTATTTGTAAGACACTCGAAAGTTTTAATGTATTACATAATGTTACAACAGGCACTGCTGTTCAATTACTCTTACATCTACAAAATAACCTTTAGAAACTCGACTAACTTTATATATGTTTGATCTGACTGATGAGCAAAACAAACTCTTCACGTAAGTTAATCTCTGTCCCTTTTGTATGTATGTATGTATGCGTGCGTGCGTGTTTCTGAATGCTCGTTGATGTTACTGTATTGTCGTTTTATTGATTCCCGATGTCTGATTCATCTCTTCCATGTTCTTGGAGGGTAGATGAAAGAGGGCACTCTTTAAAATGACTACAAAAGCGTCTTTTGCAATTCAACCAATAAGGATGGTGCTCAATACTATTGTGATATTAGTAAAAATATACCATGGAAACTGATTTTTAGTGTGTGTGTATGTGTGTGTATATATACGTTCTATAGAAAAATATGAAATTAAAACTAAAAAACATGTAAACTGTAAAACCTTTCCATCTCTACGCAAGTTTACAAGTAGCCAACACGACAACTTACAGCCGTCTGTTCTTGAGCACCCCTCTCTCTCTCTCCCTTTTGAAATATACAGGTATAGTTTATCAAAATACTATGAGATGAGATTGATAAAGAATGATAAAGAAAAACCAAAAGTGTTGTAATTGTGAGAGATTTATCAAATAAGTGGTGGTGTTGGTGGTGGGGTGGGGGGCTGGTTGGGGTTCATGTGAGCATTATTCATCATTATCATTCATTCCTCTTGCTTTTTTATATAATTGGTTCTTCAATATATAATATACCATTACTAAATTTCGCCGTCAGACTCTCTGGATCAACATGATCAGGTATATCATATTCTTTAGAAAATTCTCTTACAGCTGTACGATTTAATCCACGTTCTTCATGACGTGCTTTCACGTAAATACGACGATTTAATGTTTTAATTTGTATTTCTGATGGTGAATATTCTGAATCGATAGGTAGTTCTAAACAAAATCGACGTTTTCTTGGTGATCGATATGCCTGACGATGTAGATCATTGTTGTTCGCATAGCTTCGAGTGTCGTTGAAAGGATGTTGGTGATCACGATCATGACTGTGTAAATTAATATCATAATCGGAATGGACAGAACGTGTTGAATGATTTAATTTTGGAGATTTTAATTCAAAGGTGTTTAAAAGTTGTTGTGATAACTTTCTAGGTGAGTGATATTGATAATGAGGTGAGTTATTGTTATTACTATTACTATGATTATTATTATTATTATTCCAAAATCGATCGGACGATACTTCTGAATTAGTAACCGAGGATTGTCCATCTACTGACGATGAAAAAGGTGGTGGTTTCATAGGACAACTAACAGTCAGAATACCATTCAATGATAATAAAGCAGAGATTTTTTCATCATCTACACCTGGAGGTAAATTGATAGAGCGTGAATATTCCCGGAGAGATGATGTCGAACCGTTATTATTATTATTATTATTATGATTGTTCATTGTATTCAAACTATGCGCAGAATGACTTCTTTCTGTTTTAGCTGTCACAACTAATTGACCATCACGTACAAATACTTTCACTAATTCAGGATCATAATCTGAGAGATTAAAATTTGCTACAAAATGTACACTACCATCTTGAAATTGTTCATAACCACTTGTCTTCGTCGCTGCTGTTGTTGTTAATGTATCTCGTGAACTCGATGGTGAATTTATTACATCTCGACTGCTAAATAAATCATTGGAACTAGACAGTCGACTAGGTGACAGGATATCATTGTGCATTAATCGAAATTCTTCATTCCATCGTCTTCGTCTTTCCTCCATTCTACGTTTCATATCATCGTAAAGATAGTCCGTTGTCTCAGTAAATCGCATTGGACTAGCTGAGATTGTACGAAACCTTTTATGCCATGGAATTTGATGACAAAATTGATCATTACTACCAGATGTATGACGATGACGTGAATCCCAGTCAAATTTATTGGTGTTATTACTATGATTATTATATCTCCATTTATCGTCTAACGGAAAGGCTGTATCGTTGTCAAAATTACTAAAATTTTTCAGGTAATTATCATGAATAACGGATTTTTTATTACGTTCAACAGGTATACGTAATTCCGTACGATAATTGGTCATTTCTTAGCTGAATTCATTATCTTTATCATTCCATAAAATAATTAGCAAGCAGGTAGTTAGTTACAGGATTGCGTAAATAGAGTCTGTTCACAGTTAAATGTTCCAATAGTTGAGACAAGAAAGAATTATTTGCGTAAATGTCACATATATATATGTATATATATCCTTAGTAAAATTGTTTTGATAGATAATTTGACAGGTTTCAATGTTCAATAGTATTATTAATACATATACAACAAGTGTAACTCTTGCTTATTTAAGTTGAATAGAAAGGATATTTTCTTAAAAATACAGGCCGTTTTAATAACAAACATACGTGATTAATGCTAGTAGTGAAAGAGAAAAATGTGTAAACACAAGCATCTGTCCATATATCGCTCAGTCACACACACACACACACACTGTTTGTGTTTGTCTTTTGCGCGTGCGCGCGCGCGCTCATTTAAACAGACACGCTACGTGTCTCACAACACACAGATGAATGATCTGTAACGAATCAATGGGTACAAATGAAAACTGGCTATCTGTCTGTCTGTCTATCCATCTATCTATCGTTTACCTTTTGGCTGTGTCTATGAGTGCTGTGATGAATTATTTTTAAAAATTTTTGATCTTGTGTGTTTGTACTGCATCGTGTAGTTGTCCCTTGCAAGGTGACATTCCATTTTCTGTGTTCTATGTGTCACTAGATTTGTTTGTGTTTAAGTAACAAACAAGCAACACAGTTTTATTTATTTCTTCTAACCAATTCTCTCTGTCTCACACACACACTCACTAATTCACTCTCTCTCTTTCTGTGACTTCTGCCTACTACCTTTCATCGTAAAAATCACAATATTTGGAGAATATCTTAGAGACTTATATATGTGTGTAGTGTTATGCAACCAAGATAGTCATTGGTTAAAATACCATTTCTATTGTGACTCAGTCTTTCAGCACATGTGTTACTCAGGTCAGTAGATAAAATTTTCTCTTCTGAGTAAGTTATAAGCGAATGACACCAGTGATATGGTGATTGCTTTGCGAATACACCGAAAATGAAATAGAGATAAGGGTCAAGTTACTGACGGCCTGCTTAAATCATTGGGCTACCGAAATTACTTTCCTCCAAAATGCTCAATTTCATCTGGATTTATCATTGTTTTAGTCGTCTAGTTATATCAAATGACCTATACATTAACTTGCGCGATGAATTAACTTGCTCCCAAGCAAACGCTGTACAATTCTTCAACGAAATGAAGATATACTTCAGATTATTACTTTACATATGAATCCTGTGTGAAAAAAAGTACTTTGGAACTGAATACGCTGAAACTTTTTGTACCGTATACTTGCATACAGTCTTAAATAAAGCTTTACCATTATTATTATTATTAAACTTTAAGCACCACTAACTATCAATGGAGTGCGGCCGCACTAATGACCTTGAAATGTTGTCATCATCAATAAAATATACTCATCGAAGTATCATGCTATTGAATGGGATATCTGGCAAGTTTCTGACCTGTATAGAAGAACTGTTGAAAGTGGGAATCTTGTTGTTTATGCTGGCTGGGTGTAGAAAACTTCCAAACTGATTCCAGAGTGATGAAGGTGTATCTTGCCTATGCGATTATGCCTTGCTTAGACATCTTTATCCGTGTTGTCGCCTCTGGTTGAAACTATGCCTCCTGGCTAGATAAGTCAAGGGAATAACCTCCTCCAAGTCTCTCCCGATGATGGTGATTGATCGTATTCTACTGATTATTTATTTAACTAACTAATTCAATAAGTAAAATTAGAGTAATTTAGGCGAAAATTGGCTACTATAACTTTTAGGATATGAAGATGAAGACCTCTGTAGTTGTTGTTGGTTTCCAATCGTTTGAAGGTGTTATATTGTTTAAGACAATTTTGTTTTCCCCGTCGATCGGTGGGTGATACTGAACTGAAATGTTTGGCCTCTGTTGATATGTCAGATCCTAGTATGGATCCTTCGACAATGTCTGATTCAACCTGAAGTAATTTGGTGGCTCTGGGATCTAGCCAATATATGCACTTCATCCTATTTGGGGCTCGTCATCGAGGTGCACCTACAGTCCCCAGTGAGTGATCGTATTCCCATTGAGGCTCATTCTCAGCGCTCGTCGTTTCAAACACCGAAACACTATTCATTAGACTTCTTGTTCCACGACAGATACCACTTGGAGATGTTGCTCGTTGGCTTAAGCATTCCCAATTACAGCGAATGGATCTCTGAATGGTCCTTAGAATCTCGCCTTTCTCATCTGATTTTGAACAATAACGTTTAAACAATAAGTGTGGCTTATTGATATAAGGATGAAACTTGGGCACTATGCTAGAGTATAACTCCATTATGAATAGAATTTTACTTTGATAAAGTCTCAGTGTTATACAGTAAGTAATATTTACTGATGACCACCACGTTTCGAGCACAAATTATCATTGCCACTCATAATCATCATAACAAGGCACTCGGTCACACAACTCACTTTCTTGCTTCATTTATATACATGAGTGAAAATTGATGCTATTAGACATTTGAATAAAATCAATATTAGATGATAAAGTACATTTGGAAATAATAATCTTAGTGTTATCAATCAAATACAATCAGATGGGAAATAAGACGAGTGTCTTTATAGTCAAAATAAATAAGTAACTTGTTAGAATATTGTGATGTACGTGAATCGAAATAGAATTTTAAGATTATTTATTATCCTCCTCTGATTCGACTGACTGACTGGTGGTAATAATATCTTCTATATCTTTGGCATTTGCGTTGAGTCATTTCTATTGCATGTGTTGGATATGGACCTGATGAACCAGGCAGGATTCAGTAATCAATTTCTCTCAATCTCCACCTACCCATAGTACTTTTTTAGAATTTTGACTTTGTCCCACCCTCCCCCCTATGGTGTGGTTGTGTGTTAATGTACTCTATCTTATATTGATTTTATTTAAATGTCTAATCAATTTTAGGTTAAGTTAAACTTTAAGCACCATTAACCACCAATGTAGGGCGACCATACCCCGGTGACTTTGGAACGCTCACAGAGTATGTTAGTGAAAACTGGCGAGTAATGTTGTCTTCATTCATCAGTAAAATATGCTCATCGAAGTGTTGGGTTACTAAAAATGGGATATCTGGCAAGTTTCAGTTTAGGTTTTAGAAAGATTAAGTTGCTCTTTAAGCCCCAAGGACAATTTAGAGTTAGCTTGGGTGGGAGGCGACAGTAGGTTTTGTTCAAGTTAGATTACAGTTAGCTTGGGGATATTTTCATGTTAGGGGGTTTGGTTCAGGAAAGATTAGGGTTATTGTCAGGATTAGAAGACCTAAATAATTACATGCATAGAATGTGGTTAAATTACTTTATATTTTTTATTTTTGATTACAACTTGATTCCACACTGTACTTTTGGTACTAGTATGGAATTTTCAGCATGGATATCCGTAGCCCAAATTTTGCAGGCCGACTATAGATATCAAGTGTGCGTCGCGGCAGGGGATCGAACCTCGGACCATGTGCATGGTCGACGAGAGTCCTAACCACTGTGCCACCGATGCACTCTGATGATGTAAGAATAGAACTTGTGCACTATTGGTACAGTGTAATGATATTGTGGGTAAAATTTATTGTGATAAATATTCACAGTGTTATACAGTGATTTGTAAAAAAAATTATATTTGTAAAATCTCAGCGATATTGAAATGAGTAATTCCAACGTTTCGTCTGAACTTCTTCAGGGATACCTTAATCGAAATTAACATAACAAGGGTCTATTTATAAAAAAAACCATCTCTTGTTTATAAAAACGTTGTCCAATCATGAGTCATAAAACAAGTATTAACAAGTATAATAAACAAAATTGTACGAGTTGTGATCAAAATTTGACCTCAGACTTACAAATATTGATCTACCTTTGTTAAACACTTTAAACACAGTGTGTGTGTATGTGTGCGGATAAACAGTTGTAAAACAATGTCTTAACGTCTCCATAAGTAGATATAGACAGTCGGGAAACTTTGACCAAGTATTATTAGTTAGTGATACATATCCATTCTTATTTATTAATCAGGATTTCCTATGCGCCAGCTAACATCAAACCTTCATGTCTGTTCAAACTGTTAGTATCTAGAATTTTATGATTAGACGTATCTTCAAAATTATGGTGTTTAGGATTAGAGTTTAGTTGAACAACCCCGTCAAACTTATTACTTTGTCTTCTTTCTGAAGGTTGAGCTGCTATATTCGACCTACTGAAGTTGTCAGGTGACTGGACAGCTACGAATTTAGGATACACATTCTTTTTTAGACAACGGAGAGTGGAAACACAATGATTGTGCCAATTACATAGTTTCTTTGTTAATTTAATTCGATTACAAAATAAATCAAATGAACTGTAGTCAAGATTTGACAGAATAGTTCTATAATATTTGGGCGTCGAGTGAGAAGTAGACATTTGTAAAAAATTATATTTGTAAAATCTCAGCGATATTGAAATGAGTAATTCCAACGTTTCGTCTGAACTTCTTCAGGGATACCTTAATCGAAATTAACATAACAAGGGTCTATTTATAAAAAAAACCATCTCTTGTTTATAAAAACGTTGTCCAATCATGAGTCATAAAACAAGTATTAACAAGTATAATAAACAAAATTGTATGAGTTGTGATCAGAATTTGACCTCTGTTATGTTAGTTTCGATTAATTTCCCTGAAGAAGTTCGGACCAGATTGTCGAACAAAACGTTGGAATTACTCATTTCAATATCGCTGAGATTTTACAAATATAATTTTTTACAAAATTAGCTACTTCTCACTCGGCGCCCAAATATTTTAGAACTATTCTGTCAAATCTTGACTACAGTTCATTTGATTTATACAGTAATATTTACAGATGACAAAGTTTCGAGCACAATTTACTGTTCAGGAAATATTATTGTATTACACAATGAGACTATAACAAAATAAAGTTTACCCGCAGTGGAATTATACTCAGTTGACACTTCAACCTAAAACTAAGGGCTATTTTTATCAAATGTGAGAGGAAGGTATCCTCTGTAAAACTTCTTTTTTTTTACAGTTTTTATGCATTTTTTGCCATAAATATATGTATTCCATACATACAAATGCCTCCTTCAAGTGGCTGGTGCGTTCGAGGTCATTCGCTGATTGGTAGTTAGTGGTGCTTAAAGTTTAACTTTGACAAGATAAGCAAATTTTAAAGCAAACAGCGGTTTCAAGATGACACACAAAATAATAATAATAATTTTCTTTCACTCACAGCCCGTTCTATGTCATACTGTAACGATAGAAGACAAGGGCCAGGCAATAGATCCTTTGTTGAGAAAATCAAAAGATAATTATAGATTTTCATTTTTTTATCCTTCACGTTCCCCAGTGGAACATAGGGCTTCAAGCTAGTGGCTTGAAGTTTCTGTAGCAGTGTTCATTTTACAGGATGGGGTTGCTAGCCCCATGCCCAACCTTTCCTCTTTACTAGCATTATTTCTGGCTTAGCGCGGTAAAGGAGTGAGTCGGCCGGGAATTGAACCCCAGATCATGTGCATGGTTGGCGAGCGTCCTAACCGCTGTGCCACCGATGCTTATAGATTTTCATGTACATTATTATTAGCGTTATTGTTAGTACAGAAGCAACGTCTTCTGATTGGTTGTTTTCTCGCTGATGGTTATTCTGTACTGCCTGTGACCATTTCTCAGCAAGTGAAGCCATAGATCTGCGACTCTTATTTGCACACGTTACGTCTGTTGTGATTGGTTGTTTAGTTCCTCGAGGTTATTGTTTTTATTTTCATGACCCTGATTCAGGACTTAACATTGAGGTCAACTGCTGTCTATAAAATTGGCTTGCATCCAGCTCTCACCACAATGTGATGTTTTCTTAAGTCAATAAAGCAGAGGATACCTCGGAAGAGGTTTTTTGAGGTACTTCATCAACCTCAGGGTACTTCTATCCATATCTCAGTCAACATGATCACATCAGAACTATTATATTACATTATTATTGTTCCCTTCGGTTCCGAGTGAGACATACGACGTCAATAGCACAACTCCACTTTGTCCTAATCTCTGAGGTCTTCTTCATCTGACTAGAAGATTGTTCATAATCTCTCATCTCCTCCTCACATTATCTCCTACATGCCGCCGTAGTACTAACGATCAACTCATCGTCTCCCTTTTGGGTTCCACTCCAGCGTTGGACTGCAGTGTTTACGATGTCAATCGGCAGTCTCCCCAATGTATGCCCAATCCATTTCCATTTTCTCGTACATATTAGTTGAGCAATTGGCTCTTGGTTGGTTTTTTGCCGGAGTTTCTTGTTGCAAATTCTTTTGTGGCCAGCTGGCCATTTGATCTTCATTGTGAAGCCACAAAAGGCAGCTATTGATAAAAGTCTGTACTTTGCTGAAATCGTCGCCAAGTATACTAGCTCGCTAGTTTCCTGGTCAGTCCCAAACACGGGTAAAGGAGGGTTGGGGTTGGGGCTTGTTGTACTATTTATTACACAAGGCCATTCTAACTCCTACAGAAACTTCAACGTACAATAAAAAATACTAAAAAACACATGAGTTATTTACAAAATAATAAATACTATACGCCTTTAATTCCTGAAATCAGTGGAGTGTTAATTAATTGACTAAATATAACATTACAATATATCGTGACGTCATACTGCTATGAAGGCACAAAAAGAGTTAAAAGTGCCCTTTACTCTTTTCACCAATTATTATTTTTTTTTATTATTGCTCCTTTGGGTTCCTAGTGGAACATAGGGCTTCAACTGCACGTCTCCATTTTCTTCTGTCTTCTGCAATACTTTTCGCCTGCATCCATGTTAATCCATATTCTTTCAACTCCTCTCTCTTCACACGATCTCCTCCATGTCACCCTTGGACGTCCCACACGCCACTTCCCTTTCGGGTTCCACTCGAGGGCTTAGCGCGCGATGTCACCCAGCGGTCTCCTCAGCGAGTGTACGATCCATCTCCACTTTCTCCTGCATCTTTGTTGGTTGGCGATTGGTTCTTGCTTTGTTTGTTCCCATAATTCCTTGTTGGTGATTCTTTCCGGCCAGGCCATCTGATCTTCAGTATTGAGCGAAGACAGTTGTTAATAAAGGTCTGCAGTTATTTGGAAATATACATTGTGACCCGCCAAGTTTCTGATCCTTATAGAAGAACTGACTGACTTGACGTTTGTATTGAAAATCCGAATTTTGTTGGTGATGCTGAGTGACGAAGATTTCCAGATTGATTTCAGGCTGATGAATGTGTTTCTCGCCTTCCCGATTCTCGATTTGACATCCTCGTCCGTTCCGACTGCCTGTAGTTGAGACAATGCTCCCTAGATAAGTGAGTGAATGAAGTAACCTCTTTCAAATCCCTTCCGTTGATGGTGATTGACGCTGGATGTTGCTGTTGTTGTTGTTGGTGGTGGTGGTTGGTTATTTTCATAACCTCCGTCTTGTCTATGTTCACCTGGAGTCCTGTCTTCTATGGCTGCTTCTTCGACCAGTTTGTCGGTTTTCGCTTGTAAGTCTTCGATTGTGTGTGACATCAAACATAAGTCATCCGCGAAATCCAGGTCTTCTAGGTTCTTCACGTAGGTCCATGATATCCCTCCCTGTCTGCTCGTTTCCCACTCACTGTCTGACGCATAATCCAGTCCACCACAATTAGGAATATCATTGGTGATAGATAATAGGCACCCTTGTCTGACTCCTGTGTTTACTCCAAACGCCTTGCTGAGTCTTCCGTTGTGGATCATTTGGCATTTGCCGTTGTCGTACAGCTGTTGAATAAGGTTGATGAATATTTGGGGTACTGTACGCCACAGTACTCGAGTAATTTCCGAATTACTTCACGATCAACGCTGTCGAAGGCCTTCTCAAAGTCTATAAAGTTGAGGTAGAGGTTTGATTGCCATTCCATGCTTTGTTCGATGATGATGATGATGCGTAGAGTTGCAATTTGGTCAGTACATGATTTGCCTGACTTTCCTGAATCCAGCTTGTTCTGGTCGGAGTTCTGTCTCCAGTGCGTTCTTTAATCTCTCCAGGATGATGCGACTTAGGATTTTACTTGGCGTCGATAGGAGCATGATTCCTCTCCAGTTCTTGCAGAGTGAGGCCTCTGTCGCCCTTCTTTGGTAGTTTCACGAGGTAACCTTTCCTCCAGTCAGTAGGCACCTTTCCCTCCTTCCATACCTTTTGCAATAATGGAGTCAGCATGTCTGCTGTAGTCTCTGGGTCTGCTTTCAGTGCTTCAGGGGGTATTCCATCTGGTCCGGCTGTTTTCCCAGTTTTCAGAAGTTTGATTGCGTTCAATGCTATGCATCATTTAAACTTTGTTATGTATGTATATAATCAGCTGATTACATGGTTAACTGACCTTGAATTTTATATGTTGATACATTAAAACAAATGAACAATGAAAAAAGAATATATTTAGCAGAATAAAACGATATAATTATACTTTGTTATCGTTCTTATCATCTAAGTACAACTCTGCTCAGCATGTTCGTGTCCAGCATTTTCATGCGATAGACTCCCCAGAAAATTCTGTACACTTCTCAGAATAATACTATTATTTAAAACAATTAGTTCCCCTTATGAATTTCGAAAAAGCAATAAGAAGACGTCATTTGTCTGAACTGTGTAATGTTGTATTTGCATGCAACACTTTTAGAACAGTCTGATCACAATACACGTACTTGTCATAGGAATGTATATGAAATTAATAAAGAGTTAAGAGGTGAGAAAATAGACAAGTTAGGTCAAGTTAAAAGAACATAGTGAAGGTCAAAATAACAGTGCAGATTACTAAACCAAATAAGACAGGTAATAAATAGTACATCTGCTGTAGCCGGTATCGAAACAAAGTTTACCAAGGACGGTAGGCTTAATGTGATGACGAACTGTTTGTGATGAACGCATAAATTTGGTTTAAACTTTCTAATTGCCAGCTAGGGCTTCCACAAACTTAAGGATACGTGCTACCCTCAACACGTTCTATAGATAGGTTTAAAAGACGTGTAAACATCAAATTATTATTATTATTATATCCTGTCTCTTCTGTGATGTGTTTCGGAATAGAGGAGCTAGGTCATTGCCTATTCTCACCATTAATGGGTTACAGTGATTATGTTTGCTTCTAAAGTTATTTAGGAATAACCTTCTGAAACAGCTAGAATCCGCAGATAATGAATTGCATATGAATCCGAGGGTGACATAGAGGGGATTGTGTGACAAGGAGATGAAAGCTTGCTGGCAGTCGTGGAGCCAGTTAAACTAGACAATAGAGAACGGAATGAAGTGGTAATATTTTTGATTGGACACTAGCCAGTAACTAGTGTGACGTGTCTAGTCGTTTTTTTGGTGCAGACTGAATTCTATCAGTCAGTTTCACAATGTGGCCAGCATACTTGGTAGTTCGCCATCACGATGCACATTGATTTGATGATATTAGGGGGTTGGAGGAAATCGGCCACAGGAAGCCTTGCTTCACCTAGGTTTCGTGCCAGTTAGCACTCACCGGTCAGCAAGGCGTATCTGCAACCTTCAAGGAACGCATGCCGCTTCTGAGATTCGAACCAGCACCAGTCACTATTACAGTCAGAGATGTTAACACTGAGCTCTTCGGACTCGCGATTGACCTCCCGTAGGACTGTAGGACTAGTCACATCACAATAGTTACTAGTGTCCAATCAAAGTACCCACTACAGTCCTACAGGAGATCAATCGCGATCCCAAATAACTGGCTCAGTGGTAATATCTCTGATTGCACTACTAGGTAACTCAGGTTCGAATCTCAGAAGGGACCTGAGTTCCTTCAAGGCAGTTGCAGATACGCCTTGCTGACTGACTGGTGAGTGCCAACCAGCACGAAAACTAGGTGCAGCAAGGCTTCCTGTGGCCGACTGCCTCCAACTACCTAATATCACCAGAAATGGCTATATGTCAGTGAAGTCCCATGTACCGGTCGGAACCGAAAGGAATTATATTTACTTACTTTATATTACATGATATTGTATAATAATAATTATTATTATTTTTCCCTTGGGTTCCTAGTGGAACATAGGGCTTCAACTGCGCGTATCCACTTGCTTCCGTCTTCTGGTGTACTTTTCACCTGCATCCATGTTAGTCTATACTCTTTCAACTCCTCTCTCTTCACACGATCTCCTCCATGTCACCCACCCTCACACTGACGTCCCACTCGCCGCTTCCCTTTCGGCCTGGTTCCACTCGAGCAATGGCCTGGTGCTCGCACGATGTCACCCAGCGGCCTCTTCAGTGAGTGTCCAATCAATCTCCACTTTCTCCTGCATATTTGTTGGTTGGAGATTGGTTTGTTTGTTCTCATAGTTTCTTGTTGGTGATTCTTTCCGGCCATTTGATCTGATCATCAGTATAGAGCGAAGACAGTTGTTGGTTGATAAACGTCCGATTTAACCTGTTGGAAATATTCTTTGTGACCCTCCAGCCAAGTTTCTGATCCTCATAGAAGAACTGACTGACTTGACGTTTGTACTGAAAATCCGACCGAATTTTGTTGTTGATGCTTAGTGACGAAGATTTCCAGATTTGTTTCAGGTTGATGAATGTGTTTCTCGCTCGCCTTCCCGATTCTCGCTCGATTTGACATCCTTGTCCGTTCCTTCTGTAGTGTAGACAATGCTCAATGAAGTAACTTCTTTCAAATCCCTTCTGTTGATGATGATCGGCGCTGGATGTTTCTGTTGTTGTTGGCTCGCTATTTTCATAACCTGCGTCTTGTCTATGTTGACCTGGAGTCCTGTATTTACTGCTTCTTCGACCAGTTTGTCGGTCGGTTTTCGCTTGTAAGTCTTCGGTTTTGTGTGACATCAAACATAAATCATCCACGCGCGAAATCCAGGTCTTCTAGGTTCTTCACGTCGGTCCAGGATATCCCTGCCTGTCTTCTCGTTTCCCACTCACTGTCTGACGCATAACCCAGTCAGTCCACCACAATTAGGAATATCATCGTGGGTGATAATAAGCATCCTTGGCTGACTCTTGTGTTTACTCCAAACGCCTCACTGTATAATTAATGACTTCTAACTAATTAAGCCATTAAAAAACGAATATGCCTTATTGTATCGTTTTAAACCCTTTAGGCAAAATTAAATTATGCCATTATTTCTTATTTTGTGTAGGCTATACAATATAGACACATAAGATCACATGTGATTTGATCTATGTCCTGGAATGGAATCAAGGTTGTCTAGGTAGTATTTTTACATCTGGTTATTACCTTTTATTTTTTTTAAATATATTTTATTCCCCTTTTTCTGTGGGACACTTCATCTCTGTTGGCCTTGAATAGGATTACAATGACCTTAAGAGTGGAAGATTTAAAAACCAATCAATAGATTGGTGACAAAATTTATTTACAGAATAGAAAGTGATACAATAATTTTATTGGGTACTGTCATATGTGGTGTGTTAGATAATAATATTGTCTGATATTGTCTGTTTACCCTTCACTGAAGATCCATTTTACTGAATATGCAGCTGAATACGAACTCATCTTGTCTTTGCAGGACATCAGGTTGGCATTGTCAGAGCTTTTAAAGTTGCTAGATGGTTGGAGGTGATCAGCAGGAAGACCTGGACTTATGTTTCGTCATTATTGTCACTTCCACAGGAGGTCAGCTCTGAACCCAAATAACTCAGTGGTAAAGCCTCTGATTACAGCATTAGGTGATGCGGGTCTAAACTACAGAGAAGACATAAATTCCTCTTAGGTGACAGATACATCTTGCTAACGACTGCCAGAAAACATAATTTCGGAGCTTCCTGCCTATTGTCTCCAACCATCTAAAATAAATTCAGAGTTCATCGGAATGGAGAGCCATCTAGCTTGCTGACCACACTGAAATTAATACAAATAAGCTGAATCTGTGTGTTCAGGAGAAATTCGTTCAGTCCCTTTGTGGTGAGAGCTAGCTCCAAGCCGAAATTGTAGACAACAATTCACGTCACTGTTACGTCCCGAATCAGGGTCATGAGAAAAGACACAATAACAAAGCTTAACCTTGAGAAACTCAACAACCAATCACAGCAGACTTAACGGGTGCAAATACGATTCGTAGATATTTGGCTTAACTTTCTGAGGAACGGTCACAAGCAGTACAGAATAACCTTCAGCAGGGAAACAACCAATCAGAAGATGTTGCTTCTCTGCTAACAATGACGCTAACTATAATGTACATGAAAATGTATAAATAGCTGTTGATTTTTTAAATATAGGATCTGTTGTCTGGCCCTTGTCTTCTGTCGTTATACCTATAGTTGTCACTGTCATCCACATAACATGTTTAAGGTCTTAAAAATAATCTTCCTATTTAACTTCCAAATACTAATTGACATTGTTATTTTATTATAATTACTATTCTAGCTAATCCAGTTATATTGTTTCTAGCCCAGTATTCTTCCGTAATTCATTTGCGTCAGTGGCACAGTGGTTAGGACTCTCGCCGACCATGAACATGGTCCGGGGTTCGAGCCCACGCCGGCGCACACCTGATATCTATGGTCGGCCTGCAAAATTTGGGCTACCGATATCCATGCTGAAAATTCCATACTTGTACCAAAAATACAGTGTGGAATCAAGCTGTAATCAAAAATTAAAAACAAAAAAGTAAAAATAAAATAAATAAAAATTTATCTATTCTAGTAAGTCATCATTTTCAAGTATCAATTTGCGAGAGTTTGAATGATTTCAAGATTGGCCGCTAAATGACTTTAGTTAGGGAATCACTGTAAGTCAGGAGGTATTGGACAACTGTTTCGTCCTGGTCTAGGAATCTTCATCAGTGGGCAGCTGTGGCTTCACGACCTTCAGGTTACCAGGCAAACTCGTAAACATTTCAGCTACTAAGAAGGATCCCAATGGCCAATCAATTCTATCTCCTGCCATTTTGCAATATATATAGCGCAACCACCAGGAATTATCATCGGTGAGTTTGTTTCTTCACACCAAAACTTGGTTCACTCTCAAACACGGACGAGGCAGATGTCCAGCACTGCCTGATTTTCAGCGGTTATCTAACTGAAGTCGGTCCGCGATCAACCTTGAGATTAGTCATCCTTACTGCACACACTGTTGATTATTGATGCTAATCTTTATAAATTAACTAACCTTGAATTAAGTAATTATTCTCATCCCACTTGTACCTCAAAATTTACATTTCTTATACGAGTTTGACTACGGATTCATATCATTTAGAGGACCTCTGAAAACCAACCGGGAGTACTGGACAACTGTTTCCTCCAACTAGTCTGAGAATCACCATCAGTACGCACCCACCATAGGGTGTTCGAACCAAGGACCTTCCGGTTACAAGGCAAGCTCGCATACTATTCAGATACTGGGACCCAATTCAATGGCCAGACCATGAATTCTAACTTCTGCTAATTCGTGATTTGAAATAAGAACAAATTAGTTCAGCGAAGAGTCTCTTTTCGGCGAATTCATTCTCTTAGCTGTACAGTCGCAATTATATACAATTAATTTTGTGTGTGTGTGTGTACATAAGGTTTGTCAAAATCAAAATAACAGTTAGTGTGGGTTGTTGATTACATCATCAAAATAATATAGAAATTAAAATGTGTGATTAATAATCAAAGTTGTAACTAAGTGGGGTGGAAATTGGTAAGATGTGAGTAGGGTTACGTAATATAGACATGTTTAGAAAGATTAGATGTTCGTGAAGGAGTATGGAGACAATTATGAAAATAAACTAGATAATAGGTGAAAAGATTGAATGGGTTAGTTACTAAAAATTATTATACGAATATTGCAAAAAAATTTGATAACAAAATGTTGATGACAGATGAACTTGAAATTAAACCCACGGTAGTAGGAGGGGGTGGAGAAGTTTCTTCTGTGTGCATAATTCAGGCTTTTCTATCCAAATCGCTAAGGCTTCGGCAATACAAAGTATACGGAAGCTTGTCGATTTTGGAAGGCTTCTTTTGACTTTATAGATGACTTTGAATGACTTCTCCTTGCAAATCGAATGACCAGTGTTGAGTATATGCTCAATAATGGCGCTCCTTATTGCTCCATTGTTACCTTTCCGTAGCCAGGCGGGATAGTGTTCTTGAACTCTTTTAGATAAAACTCGCATCGAACGACCTATATACCTCGCTCCGCAAGAGCAGGTGAATTGGTAGATACACATGGAAGTGGTCAAATGCGATAGTTTATCTTTAGAGTAGTTGAAGAACAATGGCCGGGAGGAAAATGTCAGTCGTAGTGTGGCAGCGAAGAATGTCCTTCTTAGAGCAGTAGATATCCTCTTCTTCAAGGTGTCAGCCAGAAGGTCACCTTTGAAGGGTACATTCATGTAGACCATCTTCTTCTGCACTGTAGTGGGTTGTTCTTTGTAAGTCTTAGGCTTAATATGCTTGTCTATAAAACGGGGTGGGTAGCCATTCTCGAGCAGTGTCTTCCTTAAGAGGGCGATCTCTTCCTCTATTGATTCAGGACTGCAGATTTTTCGGATTCTAGTCGCCAGAGATATTATCAAGTTTCGCTTGCGACTAATTGGTACCCAACTGTAGAAGTTTGTCAACTGACCGTTCCATGTAGGTTTTCTGTGTACTGATCTGTTCAAGGTACCATCGGTCTTCTTACTTAAACGAACGTCCAGAAAGGAGATTGTCTCTTTGGTTTCTACTTCGATTGTAAATTTGATGGCGGGGTGGCAACTATTGAACACTTGAAGAACCATATTTTGATCACAATTGTTATCGCAGATGACGAAAGTATCATCAACATACCTTTTGTATAAGAAGAATTTGTCGATGGTTGCTTTCAGCGGACCATTTTCCAAACTTGCCATGAAAATATCAGCCAACACCGGACCCAAAGGTGATCCCATCGCCACGCCATCTTGTTGTCTATAGAGGTTCCCATTGAATGTGAACTGGACATTTAGGGTACATCTGAGTAGGAGTTCTTTTAGCTTGGTGGTAGGTATTCCAATATTCAGGTTGTTTTCTTCCAAGTATTTGCATAGAAAACAAATCGTCTCAGTGATAGGGACGTTTGTAAAGAGAGACTCGACGTCGAGTGAAATCATACGTTTGTCTCCCACTTTAACATCTTTGATACAATCGATGAATTCAAAAGTATCTCGAAGAGAATGTTTTGAAATTCGTTCTCTAACAGGTTGTAGGAGTTCTGCTAGCCATTTCGCTATTGGATGATACGGAGATCCCGACATGTCCAAAATAGGGCGCAGTGGAAGACCTTGTTTATGAGTTTTTGGCAATCCGTATAGTCGGGGTATTATTGAACCTGTCGGTCGAATGCTCTCGAAGACATTTTCAGAGATAACTTGATCAGTTTTTAGCTTTCTAACTGTTATTTTGATTTTGATTTTGACAAACCTTATGTACACACACACACACAAAATTAATTGTATATAATTGCGACTGTACAGCTAAGAGAATGAATTCGCCGAAAAGAGACTCTTCGCTGAACTAATTTGTTCTTATTTCAATGTCTTAATGGGTATTTTTCGCGAATTCGTGATTTAGCGCAACCACCAACCAAGATCACCGGTGGGAACTCCATCTTCACTCCCAACTGGATGAACCCTACTCTGGTCATGACTTCTCACTAGAACTCCAGGAATCTCTGTTATGTAGCAATTCACTAGCGAGAATCAGATTAATTTCCAAGAGTTTGGTTTGTGAGGATTAGATTTGTTTATACGAGTTCGATCATGGATTAAGATCAGTTAGAGCAAAACCAGCATGGAGTACTGGACAGCTGTTTCATCATGCTAGTTTGAGAATCATCAGCAGTAGGCAGAGATTTGACTGGTTTCAGGATTTCATCATGAACTGGCATCTCTTAGAGGACATTTGGAAAACCTGGGGTAATTATTTCATCAGCCTAGTTTCGAACACTTCAGCAGTACGTACTCGCTGATAGGGATCGAGCCCAGGACCTTCCGAGTACAAGGTGAGCTCACAGAAGATCAGGCCCTAGACGCTCAACTCAGTAGTCCATGAATTCCAACCTATGCCAATTTATGACATGGCGTGACTACTAGTGAATGTCATCTGAGAATTTATTTTATTTATTTTTCTTTATTTTTGATTACAGCTTGATTCCACACTGTATTTTCGGTACAAGTATGGAATTTTCAGCATGGATATCGGTAGCCCAAATTTTGCAGGCCGACTATAGATATCAAGTGTGCGTCGCGGCAGGGGATTGAACCTCAGACCATGTTCATGGTCGATGAGAGTCCTAACCACTGTCCTTGTCGACTAGATAATCTGTTACTAACTTCTACTGATTAACTGTTTTGATTATTCGCGTCATGAATTGTTTTCCACCTCTCGTATACCTCAAAACTAGAAATACCTATTGATCAACACATCACCACATGAATGGTATAATTTTGATATAAAACGACGTATGTATATTAGTGTAGATCTGTTGACGAGGAACTAAATGAAAGGGAATACATATAATCTCTACCACTGCTCACTTTGTTGTTGTATTTTTCTGAATGTGTGAAATGGATATTTTCTCATCCTTATTATTTGAAACCCATTGTTATTCAGCACCTCTTTTAGTCATTAGAGAATGACGTAATACAAGTTGGTAACTTATATCATGTCCATGTGTTTTGGTGATACAGACCCTGCTTAAATCACTCACTCACTCTCTATCTCCCCCTCTCATTTTCACACAAACATGTTTGCATTAAAATAAGTGTATAAGAGAATGATCATTTGTGTCTTGTTGTACTTATGGTGATAGGTATTAGAGCAGGGAGTTGCTTTTATATAATCGTTTTGTATGCCTCATTTTATGTCAACAATTTCTCTGACAAGTCATCTGTGAGATAATGCTGGTTTATTGTGATTCTGTAACACATATATGCGTATGCAGAAGGATTGATTTGGTTAATAGACGAATTCATTTACACGTTGACCACTAAGTCATATTCACGACATCACGAGAAGACCTGACGCAGCCTTAAGAAAGTCAGTCCATAAAAAACAGTCAGCGAACAAATTTCTACATTTCGGTACCTGCTGAACGAAAACGAAGTTTAATTAAATCCCGTATCACTCTCACATGACTTATGTGTAGTCCTGACACCCGCGAAACAGAATCCTTCCTAAAAAATGGTAATCCACCTCAATTCATTGCCGAGAACGAAACATTACTTGTTCCAAAAGAGGAACTCTAAATAAACATGGATTCCTAGTCACACTTATTCTGCGATATTCTCAAGAGATGAATTACATCATCTTTGAGAAGAAAATTCTTCGCACCAACATTATGTTCTCCAGTCATCTAGTGATCTACAGAAGTCTTAAGGACATGATCTCACATCTAAACTGTCTGTCTGTTTTCGACATAGAACTTTGCACAAATGTGCGGAAGTTCAAGTCGCCACACTCCGTGTAGCACGCGAAGCAACAGAAGAAAGTACAAGAAAAGCATAATAGAAACAGTGAGCAGAGGTGTGAGACAAAGGAGTAATAAAGAAAAACAAAACAGTTTCATTGGAGATCATAAGTCACAAGGAGTGGATGCATCTGCGCCACTGAGAACGGTTTTGAGCCATGTCACCAATTGTTTCCAACCATTGATTTTTACCGTCCCGAGGACCCCAACCAGTCAGGAAGTCTACACCTTCCTACGTGGCTTAGACCAACTGTTGTGGATTTCATTGACTGGTGTCAAGTTTTTGTTTGACCGCCGCTAGCTTTTTTCCAGCCTGACCCTATATCCGCTAACATTGCTCGTCGAGGGAGGCGATGGCTTGGTATACGTAACACATGTCCTAACCATCTCAGTCTTTGTAGCTTCACGACTTCGTCGATTGATTTCCCCTGTTTACCTAGAACTCGACCGAAGCCTAACCTCCATGTTGCTCACCTTGTTATGCCACTTTACACGGGAAATAGAGCGCAGGCACCTATGATCAAAGACAGCTAGTCTTTTCATGTTTTCCACTCTCAGTGGCCAGGTCTCACAGCCAGCGATAAAGGAGGACGGAGCGTACTGATGAGCAGTACACACGCCCTTTGGTCGATAGTCGAACATCTCGTCTACGCCAGAGTCGGCGTAAACTGGCAAATGCGAAACGAGCCCCCTCACATCTAAACACATGTTTCTGTTAAGCCAGTTACAATGGTCGTTCGACGCGTGTCCTGTCTAAAACGCCTCAAGATCACCATCCCTCATGATTGCAGAAAGGTGGTAGTGCTTGTATAAGAGGTGCGATAATCAAACAAACTGTTGACCGATACTGGTCAACAGCAAATGTCTCCTACAAAGTAATCTATGCAGTGAAAAATAATCTGCCAAAGGCAATACGCTGAAGCTTTAGCCATTCACAG
Organism: Trichobilharzia regenti; assembly: GCA_944472135.2. Classification (NCBI taxonomy): domain Eukaryota; kingdom Metazoa; phylum Platyhelminthes; class Trematoda; order Strigeidida; family Schistosomatidae; genus Trichobilharzia; species Trichobilharzia regenti. The sequence continues at coordinate 107,191,605 of OX235265.1, read as the reverse complement.
ATACAAAATCCAGAGTTATGCTTACAAAAGAAAATTATTCAACCACTTCTACTATCATGGTAATAACTTTGTGAATTTCTACTGTCTTGACTTTTCTATGCTTATTAGTTTTTCTAACTCATTAAAACTCCTGCATTTCTTTAGATTTCTTAAATAATTCCATATTTTCCTTCGTTTCTATGTGCATTCTGATCACAACTTAATTTAATTTATCTTAATTATAATATTATTATATCCTTTAATTCTTAGAGGAGCATAGAGCTTCAGCTGCGCATCTCCATTGCCTTCGGTTTTCTGCCAACTTTTTCACCCCGCTCCAAGTCTGCCCACATGCTTTCATCTCCTCTTCACATGACCTCCTCCAAGTCACCCTTGCACTGACGGCCGATTCACCACTTCCCTTTCGGCCTCGTTCCACTCTAGCAATGCCTTGTCTAGTGACGACACTTGATGGTAACTCTAATGCAATTATTCAACTCCTTTAATACATTGACTAATAATATTAACAATCATGCTTCTGACAACTCATCACTTTCGTTACTACCTTAGCTTCATATAAAAGGGATTGTATATAAATGAGATTATACAGAGAAGAGGGAAATGAAATTCACCGCGAGAAGAAACTCTTCATTGAACTAAGTGATTTTTTGACGCTGATATTTTCCCCACTGGAAGATTAAAAAGGATTTCTTTTCCTCGTAGAAATTAGCGTGATTACACTGAATAATTGTTGAACTTTTTAAAACTCTAGAGGTTTATACTAATTTTACTTTAAAAGCCAAGATGTCTCTTTCAATACATTTAATTTATTGAATACAATGGGCCGATAGTTCGTCGATTTCTTCAATAATTTAACATTGATTATAAAACTAGTAGAAGCTAAGTGGATAGTGGAGAGCTGTTTAACTCTAGTTTAAAACTTGTCATTGTCAACAGGTATTCATGATCGTATACACAGTGGAGTTCTGAATAGATGACTAAACCGTATCACGAATCGGTAGCCTCTGGAGAATGTAGACCTTTTAACTTCAACACAGTGGATGAGTTAAGGCTGGTTCATCTCTAGGTCTAGCAGTTATAAGCATCAAGATTGGACTCCACAAAAAAGCGCTGACACAAAACAGATGACCCATTCGGAGCTAACTGCTTCTCTGTGTCGTTTAAGGTGATAAAAATATTATTGTTATGAGCATTTAAAAAGTAACACCAAGGAATACCTCTCTTTGAACAACATATCAATACCTATAAATGCTGGAATTGACCCTTAAGAATGTAGCGGAATGACTGTTTGGAAAAACCTTCCTAAACGATCTAACCACAATATTGACTGACACTCATTTGGATAATTCAACTAACTTTTCAGTTAATTTCTTCTCTTCTCTTAGGCTATATACATCATTGTTCAAACGTTTGCATATTACCGGTTGACTTGTCGTTGTGATGATGATGTTGATAGTATGTTGTTTAACGACTGCGATTCTGTTTGAATAAAGTCAAGGTTACTCTGACATTGGACTGCCTGTAGGATCGGTTTTCGGTGTGTGATTCTTGTGGACAGAGTTCCGATCTTACATTGTTGGGAATACCATCCTTGATTCTATGGTACTTCTTACAGTTCAGTTTTGATTTACTCATTTTTTTTGTTCATTATTGGTTTTGTAGTCGAGAATGTATTGGATCTATATAGCTGCCTAACTGCAGTGTTGAGGTCATTTCTCGTTTTGATATGTTACTAGGGTTGTTGAATAGTGTTACGGATTTCATCTCAAATAAATGCTATGTTGTTATCGGCGGGGCACCTTGAGACGGTGAGTAACTCAAGGAAGATTCGGTTAGATATGCAGTTGAACGCGATTATTGGCTACCATCGTCCATATCACAGCATGTCGGTTTCGGTTGCCACAGTGAGATTTGTTACATTCCATCAGAGAAAATTTGCTACTTCTTCTACATTTCGACCGATTTATCATTTAACAATATCTATAAGTTGGTTACAGGATTTATCATAAATCCACCTCTGTGAGCATCAACCCATCTGGGGTTCGGACCCACGACTTTCGAGTTACAAAGCGAGTTCAAAGACCATTGAGCTACTGACACCCCATCCAAATGTCGATGAATTCCAACTTCTGCCGATTCACGGTATAGCGCAGCCACTAGCCACTATCATCCCTGGCAAACATTTGTCCTCACACTCGACTTGCTGTACCCTACTTGTCACAACTTCCCACTAGGACCCAGATAACTACCCGACCGGAACAGGGCCAGTCACTAGTGAGCATCAGACTGACATTCAAGGATTTCATCATGAGCTGGCATCGGCTACAGAATCATTGAAAAACTATCAGGGAGTATTATAAAGCTGCTTCGTCCTTTCTCGGAACTCTTCACAGTACGCAACCACCATCACTGTTTGAATCCGCGATCTTCTGGTGACAAGGTGAGCTTGTGGATCAAATCCCTGTAAATCGAAACTTTAATTTATTACTTGATTCATTTTATGGACACGGATAAGTGAATATACACAGTTGCTGTTAAATCAAAAAAGAATATTTAAATAACTTGAAATTTTGAAAGGCAAATAATAATTTATCTTTTAATTTGTCAGTTAAAATTCCAAAACAAGAACATAAGACTGTAGGTGGTATCCTGGTGTGCTTAAAAATTGATTACTGAATCAAGAATAAGTTTCTTTATGTTACCTAAAATATATAAGACTCTAAAAGGTCATAAATTCGCCGGGGGATTTATGTCTGGTGTCGAACAAACTCGAAAATCAATCGGCGATAACCATCTTGTTGGCAGAAGAAGCGGTGAGAAGTGTAAACAAAGGTACACACCTCTTCTGCTAATCTAGTCAGAACTGTGTCAACTTCAGACTCCAGAGAGGATCAGGGAAACAAAACAGACCTTCATTACCATGAAGTCAGTATGGAAACCTGCAGTACTCAGCATAAGGTACAAGACTGGGATCTTCAATGCTGATCTGAAATCCCTTAGTGCTTCTATATGTTTGGTTTGAAGGATTGGTGGACGCTTTGCTAAATTCATCTCCACTAATGTATCACAAACTTCTATAAACAGCTTCCTGCCATAAGGGCTAAGCGACAAGTAGCTCGGGAAACAAACCAACGAAGAAATAAATGGAGACCGTTGAGTGACACTATGCTCAAAGGCAGGCACTTGAATGGAACCCCAGTGGGAAATGACGAGTTAAGCATGAGTTCAAGGGTGACTTGGAAGAGATCGTGCGAGAAGGAGCAGAGAGGTTAAGGGCAATACTGGACCAATTTAAAAAATACAACTTAGAACAGAGGGAAATAGCTATGCGAGGCTGAAGCCTTGTGTTTCACCCGAAATAATAATAATAGTAATAGTTATAATATAATATTGGAGATAATATAATTAGAAGAATGAGAAATTAAGCAAAGATATTTCATCTTTTCGATGATTACATTCTCAAAAGCAGCTGTACAGCTGCATTTATATACATAAGTTCACATAGATAAAACTATTCTCATAGAATTCCATATAATAACGAAGGAGCAAGATTAAATGTGGCGATTATTTTCAAACTGATATGAAGGCGTTTGAAATGTGAATATGGATTACAGAGGGCGAGGGGCTTATAAGCTTAATTACACAGGATTAGAAAATAGCTTTTTAACGAATACCGGTGTGAACGGCGTGAATGTAACGACAGAAGACAAGGGCCAAGGAACAGATCATTTATTCAGAAAATCAATATATATTTATAGATTTTTATGTACATTATTGTCAGCGGAGAAGCAGCGTCTTCTGATTGGTTGTTTTCTTGCTGTGACCGACTGTTTCTTAGAAAGTTAAGCCATATATCTGCGAATCGTATTTGCACACGTTAAGTCTGTTGGAATTGGTTGATGAATACCTCAAAGTTAAGCTTTGTTATTGTTTTTTTTCCATGACCCCGAGGCGGGACGTAACATTGACGTAAATTGCTGCCTACAATTTCCGGCTTGCGGCCAGCTTTTACCACATGAGCATGGAAACAAATCAAAATAGTAGCTTTTTTATAACGGGAATGAAAAACAGTAAAAGGAGTGAAAAAGCAAAAACTAAAGAATCACAGCAAACTATATACACAGGTACTAGATGCGAGACTCAGTGGGAACTCCATCACTCGTTTGGAGTGCAGACACAACCAGATGACGAGTCCCAGACTGGACGAAATTTGCATCCTGGATTTCAGTGCCAGTCAGCATCCACTAATGAATAAAATGTCAGAAATCAGTTTTGCTTTGTGCAGCCTTAATTGGGAAATACTAAAGCTTTTAAATAGTGAATATCATACACCCAGTGCCAAGTTCTTTTCAAACTCTTAAAAGTGACCAAGCACTTCGGTCCAATCAGTCGACGGGAATATCTAAAATCCGAATAAATAGTTAATACGACCCCTTGCACAGCAGGTGGCTCTCATGGCCCAGTTATGATTTACTGGATAACGCTTTGACGTCTGAAACTATGGGCACTGAGTTCCAACCCCGGTGGGAACATAATAACTCACTGAGGAATGGAAGTACAACTAGCTAGCTGGCGGACGAGTCTCAATTAGGACGAAATGCGCATTGTTCTAGATTCCACCGCTAGTCACCATCCATCAATTAACTTCTAATTGCCTGCCAGCACATCGTTGTAACTTCTGTACAAGAAGCCGACAGACATGTCAACCTGAGATCAAGCCCCTTGTTTCTATCCATCGACGGGAAAATCTAAAATTGAATTAATGTGAACTTGATCGGGATAGGTATAAGCTTTTACTTAGTTTTTGTTTATTTGTGATCCTAATATTGATTTTATCTTCCACGTTTGTTGTTTCGTTTTCCCACCATATTGTCATAAGATTAATTGCGTAATTACTGCGTCTTTCCATGCACTCATTATCAATTGGAATGTCATTTGTGTAAAACAAACCATATTATAGAATTGAATATTGTTAACTGATTGGCTGTGCACCTTCGGATCACTTACGTTGTGTAATTGCGATTGATTGATGGATTCGTACGGTTTTAAATTATGTTATAATTAACTTTGTCTTCATTACATGATTATTTGAAGCAGGTAGTTCACCTTATGAATTTTATTTTTTTTATTTTACAGTGTGTGTCGGTGGCACAGTGGTTAGGACTCTCGCCGACCATGCACATGGTCCGGGGTTCGAGCCCACGCCGGCGCACACCTGATATCTATGGTCGGCCTGCAAAATTTGGGCTACCGATATCCACGCTGAAAATTCCATACTTGTACCAAAAATACAGTGTGGAATCAAGCTGTAAATCAAAAATAAAAAAAATAAAAAATAAAAAATGAATTTCTACAAAACAATAAGAAGATGTAGTTTATCTGAAAAGTGTGTAGCGTGCATTTGTGCAACACATTTTGGACATTCTGATCACATCCCCCCCCTCAGTATTTGTCATACGCATTGGTGGATAAGGCGATAGAGGATGAATTGTTACAATACTAAATCAAACTTTGTGCGGTTTAAGGTCATAAATAAGGGGTACGAAGATGACTTAAGGGGAAGGGTAAAAATATCACTAAATAAATTGAACATTGCTTCTAAATTCGATCACCAAGGCATTTTCAAAGTAATATCAAATAATTTTTGAGTATTGGTTTAATAGGGATTTTTTGTTCAACTGGTTGTAGCATTTCATCATGAGCTGACATCAGGTAGAGATCTGACGCTCACTAGCAACTGTCCCTCTTCAGGCAGTGACTTGGGGTTCTAGTGGGAAGCGATGACCAGTTGGGTACAGCAGGTTGAAAGTGAGGCAGTAACTCATCGAAGAAGACATTGCAAAAAGGTTGCACTATGTCATGAGTAGGCAGAAGTTAGAATTCATGGGCTGGCCATTCAATCGGGTGTGTCCCAGCTCTCTAGCCTTGTAACCAGAAGGTCCTGAGTTCGAACCTCTTGTGGTGGGTTCGCACTGCTGAGGAGTCTCAAACGAGGCTGATGAAACAGCTTTCCATTACCCCCAGGTGGTTTTCCAATGATTCTCTAACTGATGCCAGCTCATGATGAAATCCTCCAACCAGTCATACAGTTTCTGGACACATAAGACAGGTTTAAGCGTTTTGATAGCCATCGTTTTAATGAAATGAAGTATGTGACCCAACCATGTTTTACATATAAGTTTAAAAGCATTATTGAAACCAGCCTTATGACGCTTCTCCATCACATGCTTCGCTATAGATGATGTTGAACATCTATTTCCAGGATCACTTGTATCCGGTGATTTTTGTTTGTTTGTTGGTTGCAGCCACCTTCGAGGATTTTCTGTAGGCCTAACCTGCAGAGACCGGTAGGTCCTCCATATGTACGTGTGTCCACATATACGCACATACATTATTAGCTGGTATATAGCATGCAACATCAACGAACTTAGATTTTAACCGGCTCCTGTTTTCCTCATCGTATATTTCCCAACTACAATGATGAGTACGCTTCGGAAGAACAAGAGTCCAACAGTATGAAGACAGTATTTTCGCTTGTAAGACTAGGTGAATATTCGAAGGCGTTCGGCGAAAAAATTACATAATTACGGCTAGTTGAGTTAACAAGTTTGCGTAGGGTGTTAACAAAAATAATAAACGGCTACTGGGTTATGTTATAAATCCTCACAAATAGAAAATTTATATTTCACACAATTTGCTTCCTTTGATACATTCTGACAGCGAAAGAAAAACCAGATTTGCAGGCAGTATAAAATGACATCATCATTCTATTACACAGGTTCTCATCAGCTGCACACCACTACCTCAAATTACTATGGTTATATAGATGATAATAACATACTTTAATATTTAAGTGGTAGTATAGAAGAAATACTATAAAACTGAAGCATCCAAAATGTAAGCAGCATTACAATTTTTAGTTCAAGTTTTCATTATCAACTTATACGCTTTCAAAGTAGAAAAGAGGGGGGAATAGCATAACAGAAAACAGAAAAAATTAACAAACAGTGTTACCTTGTAGGTCCACATAGCAACTCAACTCAGTGAATTAAGATAACTGAATTAAATGACTAATTAATCTAATCAAAGTCAAAATTCACTTACCATGGGAGTGAGCAATTAACCACACTCTCTTCCTGTATGCTTAAGTCTGGTTTAATAGTTTGATTGCGATCGCGTCGGCAAATCTTAGCAAAATTTGCTGTCCTTTGTCTATTTAATATTCTGGAGAACTTAGAAATCTCTACGAGATGTCTCGTATCAACAATATGTCTGGTAATTGCACTCTGGGAATATTTGCTTCCTTTCAGGCCCAGGTTTCTTGGAGTATGTTCAGAAAACTGGATAGAAGCTCTTCTTTCCAATGTACTTGCTCCCGCAAGTGTAGTTGGAGGTGACTTCAGCAGGGTATTTATCCAGTTTTGAGTGACTTTTAGAAGAAATAGTGCTGTATAATGTTATTAGTTTAGCTGCAAGGAAGCTACTATTTATTGGACCTTTCAGTGTTTTGTCAATCTTTTGTGACACTGCATCTCCTTTGAATGGGAGACAAGTAAACACTTTCTTCTTTTCTACAGTTGGGTGTTTTACTTTCTTATCTTTTTCTCTTCTATACTTTTGTATCCATTTTCTCTTAAGCATTTCTCAACGAAACCTAATTCTTCTTCCACCTTGTTCGGTGAACACAGCTTCCTGGATCTGTCGTATAGTGTCCTTACTAATCCCCTCTTATAGCTTATAGGGCAGAAACTGTTGTAGTGAGGGTATTCTCTAGTCCAGGTTTCATTTTTATAGGCCACAATATTAACGTGATAACTAACCTTGAGAAGAGATGATTCCCTGTGCAGCACTGTAGGAATAATCATGACGAATTTGTTAATAGATAGTAGCAAAACAATTTTACGCTGTTCACCGCTCCTGAAGGTTCTTGCATTTATGAAATGATGTGTTTCGTACAGCTTTCACTATTATCCTGCTTTATTATTATTATTTCAAGAACTCATATTTATCATTTTCTTTCCTTGTTCTATGTGCGATCCATTATAGATAAAATTTTATTTTGATAAAGTCTCACAGTGTTTGTTATACAGTAATATTATTTACTGATGACCACACTTCTAGCACAATTCATTGCTCATAATCATATCAAGGCACTACTCACATAACTTTCTTGCTTCATTTATAATACATGAGTAAACATTGATGGGATTAGACATTTAATTGAATAAAATCAGTAATATAAGATAAAGTACATTCAGAAATAACAATAATATTAGTGTTGTCAATCAAATACAATCAGATGGGAAATAAGATGCTTGTATTGTAAAATTAATAAATAACTTGTTAGAATGTGAATTGAATACATTTTAACATTATTGATTATCGTCCTTTGATTTGACTGCTGATAATGATATCTTCCATATCTCTGGTATTTGCGTTAAGTCACTTCCACTGCATGTTTTATGTTGGGTGTGTAGACCCGATGAACCAGGCAGGATTCCTTGATCAATCTCTACCTCAACCTACCTATATCACTCTTTATAATTTGAACTCTATCCCATCGTATTGTGTGGCTGTGTGTTAATGCACGCAGCACGATTGCTGAGTTTTTTCTAAATAACTTATCTTCGTAGGATCAATCATTCCAACTTTAGCTAAATTGTTATATTCTGATAATCTGACTACCCTGACCTACTAATATGGATAAGATTTTATTTTGATAAATCACGCAGTTGATCACGGATTGATATCAGTTAGAGAATCATTGAAAACCAGAGAGTACTGGACAGCTACTGTTTCATCCTGGTTTGGGAATCATCGGCAGTACGCACCTACTGGGATTCGAACCCAGGGCCTTCATGAGCCATTGAATAGAGCTCCAGTGGCTGAATGGTATACGAGCTTGCCTTGTAACTGGAAGGCCCTCGGTTAGAATCCCAGTGGATGCGTACTGACGATGACTCCCAAACTAGGATGAAACAGCCGCTGTCCAGTACTCCCTGGTTTTCAATGGTTCTCTAACTGATATCAATCCGTGATCAACTCGTAAAACATAACTAACCCTTACAAACCAAACTATAGAAAATCACAATGTTATGCAGTAATATTAAGTGATGACGTTATACTCTGCCACAGTACCCAAGTTTTATACTTATACACCGACCTACTAGTTTGACCTATTGTTATGTACTCGTCGCTAAGTTATTGTTATGGACTGGTCGAGAAACTAATAGTCCTGACGCGAGAAGGCGGAAATCAGAAGACCACTAGGTTTGCGATGATACTTCTATTGTCCAAACACAAGGAGACGAAATAAAATGGTCTCACACCAAAGTGGTAAGTAAGTAAAGTAGTTCACACAGAATGTGTATGCGAAATATATATGAATGTTCCAGACAAAGCGTGGGAACAAATCATTAGACAGTCTTAACATGAATGGCTAATTATAATGGAGTGTCGATCCAAATATACATAGCGAATATAGCAGACATGTCAACAACCATATATGGATATATGTCACTAATCAACGGACTGTCAACAAACACTCATATTATATATAATATAAGGGGAATATACATTGTTAAAGGAGACAGGTTCATACAAGTGAAATGGACACAGACTAAGCGAGCAAACAGAAAGAGAGACCAACATACACACACACATACATATATATATGTGGATACATATCACCTATGTAGTTGACTTAACTCATTGCAAGGTATTTTGTAAATTATATATTTTTGGTGCAATCAAAAATCGGTAGATATCCTTCTCATGTTACCTCCAACTGTGTATACAAATTTACATGTATCTGCGGGAGCAGTTACATTGGAAGGACAGAAAGAAGGGCATATCTACGATTTTCTGAACATGTACCAAAAAGCTTACGTCTAAAGGGAACAAATGCTTTAAACAGTGCCATCACCAGGCATCTCCTCGACACGGGTCATGAGGTGGACGTCGAAAAGTCGTTCAAAATTACCAATAAGCAAAATAGCTCAATTTTCCTTAAGTTTGCTGAAGCCATTTCCATCAAGCGCCTGAAACCTGATTTATGCGTCCAGAAAGAACCGGTTATCAGTCTTCCTTTGCCCTGCCTGGTAACTGGATAATTTCACCTCTCTTTGCTCCGAATGTGAAATGCTAAAAGTTTCCATTGTGTCTGATTATTATTGTTCGGAATAGTGGTTAATATTGCATATTTATATATGTATATATTTTAGTGTATGAGTATATTGATCGATTGATTTTTGTTTAAACTTAACTCTGTGCAAGTATGTTAAAATTGTTGTTGTAGATATATTTAATAATGTCTTTGCCATGTAAGCAGCTGACGAGAAGGCAACGAAATAAAAGATGGTACCAATTTATTCTGCTAAAACTGTAGTTTTTGCTTTGTTCAAATTCATTAAGGGGAATAAACGTATGAAATATTATTTCCTCTCAGTGGGTCCAACGGGTGCTTTGGCCTACAGATCTTGTCCTCCCTGAGTGAGTTTTTAAGTTCGAATGCCACTCTTATTCCTGCTTTATTGAGAATCCTACGTAGGGCCCCTCCTTATATGGTAAAACTGCTGTAGACGTTTTGCATTCTTCATTATTTATGTTGTCATTATTAGCTTCACCATCACTTTTTGCTTTTGACCTTTCCTGATCTTCCTAATGAATTGAATAGGACAGTTGGTTATTTAACACTAACGCTCCTCTTTTCGTCTGTTTTATTTCATCGCTTAGTTTTGTTGATGTACTACTTTGTGCAATTGCTCGGTTTGCTAGACACTTAACTAAGCCTGCCCTTACACATAGATAACGGATGAGATCAATTAAAGACTATTATATCTATTATTGTATCTTATTGATAAGACTAATTTTATTGTTTCTGAATGTACTTTATCGTCTTATATTGATTCTATTCAAATGTTTAATCATCAGTTTTTGTTCATGCATATAAATGAAGCAAGCTTGCTTTGATAGGATTATGAGTAGCAATAATTTGTGCTGGAAAGGTGGTCATCAGTAAATATTTTTCTGTAATTCACTGTGTGATTTTATCAAAATAAAATTTTATTCATAATGAAGTTGTAGTCTACCACAGTGCCCACGTTTTATCTTTATACTTTTATGTGAAGTTATATTGCACATGTATCGACTGAGATACGTGTACACTCTAAGTGTAAATGCATGCACTTGGATAATTTAATATTGACTTTGAACATCCAGTATCAATTTACATGATGAGATGAAGTGCTACTTAATTCCATTCAATTAAAACTATTATTTACTTATCGAGAATCATCACTATAGCAACATGTAACTGGTTGGTTGATAATGGCTCCAAGTTTAAAGTAAACATTGACAAAGTGATAATCGATATTCGTATTATTACTATTATTACTGTTGTTATCACGCTTTAGAAACAAAGAATACATTTTAAGCATACTTCATGCAAGGTAAAATTTCACTCAAAAGTTTGCATTTTATAGACGCTTGACTTGATTTCATGTATCAGCAGTCGATCTAGATAGGTCATATGAATTGTGAGGAGTTACACGATGGATAAGATGAGCGGGTTGACTGTTTGGTGATTATTTATATTACCTCAAATAAGTAGGTCTATTATTATGCACGGATGGTTGTCAGCTACTGATGTTATTAAGTAGTATATATCAAAGTCGCTTTAATATACATAAAAATACTCATTTAAAACATTAAACTCAACTAGCTAACTAGCCTGACAGCTTACTAGCCTATCCAAAGCCCAGGTAAAGAGGGAGGGTTGGGCGTGGGACTAGCAGTCGCACACCACTAAACCTATCAAACCGCTAGAGAAAGTTCAACGGACAAAAAATATATTAAAAATACAAAAACTGTGAATAACATCAGTCTTCTTCTCCACTCGAATTCGAGAGACGAAATGACACAACGTGCTGGTGAAAGCCAGCCTTTGGGAAGCCAGTCAGCCGATGTGTCTTCTTTCGATGCAAGCAAGAATAAGAATAGGGACGTGGAATATCCGTTCAATGTACGAGACTGAGAAGGTTGTCCAGGTAGCCAAAGAAATACGGAGATATGGCCAAGAAGTGTTGGGTATCTGAGAGATGAGATGGGATGGACCAAGACGTAATTTAGATTGAAAAACCAGCGAGGTCTTTGAAGTGCATACAGGAGTAAGACAAGGCTGTCTGCCTGTTATCACCGATGATATTCATAATTGTGGTGTTCTGGATTATGCGTCAGACTGTGGGGAGCGAGAAGACAGGAGTACACTGGACGACCGATAAGAAGACTCTGGAAGATCTGGATCTTGCAGATGATTCTTTATGTCTAATTTCACACAAATTCGAAGACTTGCAGGCGAAAACCAACAAACTGACTGAAGAGGCAGGCAGTGAAGACAGCACTTCTGATGGACACAGAGAAAACGGAAGTTGTGAAGATAACCAACGGACAGCAACAACAACCAGCACTAATCACCATCAACGCGAGGGAGATTTAACAGAGGTTGCCTCCTTTACTTATCTGGGAAGGATCAGTTCACCTACAGGCAGAACGGATGGAGATGTCAAAGCCAGGCAGAATCGAAAACTCAAGATACGCCTCCATCAAACTGAAACCAGTTTGGAAATCTTCTTTACTCACCACAAGGAACACGATTCGAATTTTCAACACCAATGTGAAGTCGGTTCTTCTATACAGGTCAGAAACTTGCACTGTGTGTCACGAGAAGGATTTCCAGCATGTTGCATGAAACGGATTTCCAACACGTTACAAACTTTCATCATCAGCTGCCTTCTCCGCATCCATGCGGAAGATAAATTGGCCAGGAGGCCAGAAATAATTAGCATAAAGAAACTCTGCAGTGGAACGAACCATCGAAGACCCGATTGCTCAACAAATATGCTGAAGAAAATGGGGATGGATTGAACATACGCCACTGAGAAGGCGGACGAATGACACTGCGCGCAATGTGGAATCACAATGGGAAGCGACGAGTGGATCGCCGTTACGAGGGTGACATGAAGGAGATCGTGTGAGTAGGAGATCAATGATTACGGGTAACAGTGGAGCTAGTTAGCTGAAGAGGGAAACAGAAAAATAGAACGAAGTAGAAATGTGTTATTGAAGCCATCCCTGTGTTCCACTAGGAATCGAAGGGAACAATAATAATGATAATTCATATCAACCTGTAGCGCTTGCTAGCCGCCTTTCTGAGCTGGGGTACTCTGACGATGAGCTCTGTCCGGTGTTTAGATCACCTCGATCTGGCTGGTCAGCAAGCACTACAGGTTGATGTGGGCGGTAAGCAACTGCTCACCTCATTCAACCAGTAGTATGAGGTATTATATAAATTCTTGTTAAATTCTTTGTACAATACAGGGTTTGAAGCTTGATCTTTGAAGGTTGCTAGCCCCACACCCAACCCTCTCTCTTTACCACCCTGCTTATTGCCGGATCAGCGAGTTGTGGGAGTGAATCAACCGGGAATCAAACCCTTGATCACAAAAGGAACGGTTAGCGAGCACTCTACCATAGACCCTCTTACCACTTTACTGTACATAAAGGTATCGTTCACAGTAAGCCTATCTTATCTTTATTATTGTGAATTTAATTGTACTATCAGGTGATCACGATTTACCAGAATCATACATCTTTCTGGCTTCTTTCACTAATTAATCATCCGCCTGACCTGTGTTATTTATTGTGCTACTATAAAAATAAAACATGATACGATTTCTTTGGATCTATTGCTAAGTTTATCTCATTTGGAAAACCCAACAATCTCTTCTGGTTTATTCTAGTAAACTAAGTAATGTTTATTCACAACGGTAAGAGTTTATAGGTATATTTTTAAACTGTTTCCAATACGCAAATATGTATTTACTCTTTTTTATTTATTCTGTGATAATGTACGTGATGTTTAACTGTACTTTCCTTTTCTCTGTTTTAGTAAATTGTATTGATTTATAAGCTGAATAGCTGGAACACAGAAACGCTGTTTACAAGTTTGAGCATGAACTGATTTCATTTGGAACACCTCTGGAAATTAGGGAGTATTGGACATCTGTTTCGTCATAGTTTGAGCCTCCTCAGCAGTAATTCAACGAAGAGTATCTTTTCGGCGAATTTTATTTTTTTTTATTTTTATTTTTTATTACAGCTTGATTCCACACTGTATTTTTGATACAAGTATGGAATTTTCAGCATGTGATATCGGTAGCCCAAATTTCGCAGGCCAACCATAGATATCAGATGTGCATCGGCAGGGGATTGGACTCCAGACCATGTGCATGGTCAGTGAGAGTCCTAACCACTGTGTCACCGACGCACAGATCACTAGAAAATAACTAATAGCAATTGTTTAGTCCTTAGAGATGATGTTGACTAGATTTTTTCAATCAGATTTGCAGTGTGATCACCAAGCCACGTGACTTGACATCACAGTGCACTTTGAATAGCTGTTAGATGTTTAGAGGCAGTCTGAAAGGAGAATTAGTTCTTTGTTTGGCTCACGTTAGCACTCTCTAGTAAGGCGTCTTCAAAATCTTGAAGGGAGTGTTACCTTGTCAGAGATTCGAACCTAGGTCCACTAACGGTGCAATCGAGGACATTAACATTAAACTGTCGGGCATACTACTAACTTTTGAGGAAATATCAGGTAGCATGTCTATCTTACTTACGAGTGTCAATATGTACGAGGCGTAGGTTTAAGTACTCCTAACAAATGCCTCCAGTAACCTAACAACGAACACTACATGTACTGACAAGATATATTTCCGCAAATAACTTATTTATATGTATTTTTTGATAAAAATAAACAATCGAATTAACCACAAAATATATCCACCAATCAAGGTTTCCAGGATATTGCACCTGAACCTCAGACCATGTGTATGTTCGGCGAGAGTCCTAACCACTGTGCCACCGACGCACAGTGGTACTTACCTGTACAAGTGCAACTATATATGCTTATTTTTCTGTGTTTCTGTACACTAGGTTTGTCCAATAGGAATAAAAATAAGTTAGGATTATTGTTGTCAAGACATTACTGCCAACTCCTTATAATTTCTGTACTTTATAGAACTGCTACATAATTCCATACTTTCCTTTGTTTCTATGCATATCCCTCTAATCACAAATTACTCACTCATTAAACTATTCATCTTATTACGTAACTGTATTACGGTTATTCAACTTCTTCAGAGTGTTGATTAACACATCAGTGACCATGTTCGTTTGGCAAGGCGTCACCACTAATCTCTTACTAATCTTTACCAATGCCATCTTCAAATGATATTTATTTTTTGTCCAATATGCTGACGATCTGACTGTATCTTTGTCTGTCAAGTGTCAAAGTGACTGCTCCAAACTAAATGGCTTTTTATAAGAAATCAACCAGTGAGTGGTCCAAGGAAAACGGTCTCACCTTAAACCCATCTAAATGCCAAACAGTCAATTTCACCTTTAGGCACAAATCTGACCTAAACAAACCTCGTGGTTCGCACTCACGAGGTGTGCAACATAGATGACACTGAAATTGAAACCAAGTTGGAAATTAAATATCCAGGCATCATTCTATCTTCTGATCTTTCCTTATTCGTCGTCTCATATCTTGATGATTTCTAAGAAAATATTCCGTCTTATCTTCTACATCAAGAAGTTAAGATATTCTGGAATAACCCAACCCTTACTCCTACGATTCGTTAACTTTTGCATCCTGCCTAATATTCTATATTGTTCCCTCTTAGTTTTTCCTGGGCTGGCTACTGAAGAACGACTATACCTTATTACGTAGCATGTTTAAGGCTGTCAGCGTGGTAAGCAATGTGCCACTTATCCAGCTGGTTAATATTCTGGTTGACAGTCACTTGGATTCATGGGAAAAATGGGCAAAATCCAATCTCTCTATCTAACTCACACCAGCACCCTCTTCGTTCATAACTCCCTTTGTATCTATCTCATTGGGAAAAACCGCAAGCCTAGATAGAAAACGATATGCTCGCACTAGTAAGTACAAAAACCCAACTCAACCATACCCTACTTAGTTCGTGTTCTGTGGGATAAAGAAAGCATTAGGCGTGAAACCTTTAACTTATTAAATAGTCAGTAGAACAACTGGATCTCTTCTTTCCAACTTATATCATTTATAGGTACAACGTTTTCTTTCTTTATTTTCCTTTTCTCTCTCTCTTTTTCTCTGTTATGTGCTGCTTTGTTTCTTTCTTCTGCTCACGCCAGTAAATATGCTAGTAGTATCTACTTTTCTAACACCTTCAAAGACTTTGTTCACTTTGGACTTGCTACCGACATGCTAATTTGCTGTTGTCAAAACTAACTGAGATTACCTTTAATCTATGTAGAATTTTATTTATTGTTAATGTACAAACTAGATGCAATATACTGTAGTGAAATAGTGAGAATTCCATTCTGTATCACCACAAGTACTGTTTTGGAATAAAGCAAATTATTAGTACTATTATTAACCAGTTACAGTTTCATTACTAATCACATTTTTAAATGTCTTGACAACACTAACCTTAACTAATTTTTATTCTTATCGGAAAAACCCAATGTGCACACACACACACAAAACTAATTACATATTTAATTGCGGTTTTACAGCTGAGTGAAGGAATTCGCCGCCAAGAAGAGAACTCTTCGCTGAACTACGTGTTTTATTTTTCTTCAGTGATACGTACATAGGTAATTTAAATCAGCAGCTTCAGGTTACGTGGAGAGTCTGTTGACTATTCAGCAACTGAGATGTAATATCAGTTGCCCATTAATTCTAAATCTCGAAAAATACCCATTTATTCATAAGTAAAAACACAGTTTTTGTTCAGCGAAGAAATTTCTTTTCAACGACTTCATTTTCAACCTGTACAGTCGTATTTACATTACAGAAAAAGGTTATTAAGTGGCACTAGATAATTGCTCAGTCAATATACATATATATGTGATAAGAATAACGATAACTAAAATGTTACAATCAGCCCATAGACAAATCACAGTACCAAAGAAAAAACTGTTTATGAGTCTAGGATTCAAAGGTGACACCATTTCGGAATTGATTAAAAATCGTTTATTCAAATGTATTAAACGTACTTTTCCTGCAGCTGACTTGCAACTAGTTTTTACCAGCCGAAATATGATTAGACAATGCGTCAAGGATAGATTACCGCTTTTGTCCACATCTATGTGCATTTACTCATTTACCTGCTCTTCTGGAGCTGATTATATTGGACGTTGTAAGCGTAATCTCCGAAAACGTGTAGCTGAACACTATCCGGTTCGGTTAATGAAAGGCGAACGTAGAACTGCAAAGTCGTCTATTTGTGATCACCTGTTAGAGTCTGGTCATTTAGCCCCACATGATTCATATTTCAAAGTTATCTACATGGCAAAATCGAATCGATCCAAAAGTTTACGTTTTCTTCACTTATGCATAGCCGAAGCTTTAGCTATACATGAACAGAAACCTAAATTATGTGTTCAAAAGCGTTTTGTCAAACCGCTTTCTTTACCTTGGTCATAATAATGTTCTTTCTAGTTTTTATTTTATTTTACTACTTGAATTCTTTCCACTTCACTTCACATCTTCATTCTTATCGTAATCTTACTCCTAATTTTTAAAATTTTTAGACAACACTTGACATTTTTGTTATAGAACAATCTTTAATATTTTTGTAATTTATCCACTTCAACTCTACCCCTTATAACTTTTATCACATATATACGTACATTGACTGAGCAATTATTTAGTACCACTCACTTAGTAACCTTTTTCTGTAATATAAATACGACTGTACAGCTTGAAAATGAAGTCGTTGAAAAGAAATTTCTTCGCTGAACAAAAACTGCATTAATTCTAACTTGCATCAGTTTTCTGGTAACATTAAAGAATGTCTACCACAGTCAAATGACAGTGAACCAGCCAATCATATGCTTCTGGGTAAAAAGTGGCATTTATCGTATGAAAAATGTGTTTAGTGGACATGTGTATAACATGCATGAATGACACAGGGTATACGTTTCTAATATACTGCAAAAAGACGTCACAATATTCCATAGAAGTGGTTACAGTAAATAAACTCGAATCTGTAAGATCCACTACTTTTTTATTTTTATTTTTTTGGTAACAGCTTGATTCCACACTGTATATTTTTGGTACAAGTATGGAATTTTCAGCGTGGATATCGGTAGCCCAAATTTCGCAGGCCGACCATAGATATCTGGTGTGCGCTGGTGTGGGCTCGAACCCCGGACCATGTGCATGGTCGTCGAGAGTCCTAACCACTGTGCCACCGACGCACGATTATTGACTGATTCTATGATGAAAATATCCGAAGAAACGCTAAGTGACTGTGTTGTAAACTCATCGAAACAGTCATTATCAACAATAGAAGACTAACAATAATGGTGACACTTCAAAAACAGATTTCTGTGACTCCTTAGAACCATCACTCATATCGTCAAAAAATTAAATGAGGAGCTACAACAAGGAATAAGTCAATGTATCATACCCATAATCAAACAGACAAAATAAAACAATAAACCCAACATAACATTCAAGAGAGAAATTCATTAAAGCAACTGAAGAATAGAAAAGACATAGTTATACCGTAACGACCGAAGACAAGGGCCAGGCAACAAATCGTTTATTCAGAAAATCAACAGATATTTACAAATTTTTATGAAACCTCTTCTGATTGGTTGTTCCCTTGATGAAGGTTATTCTGTACTACTTGTGACCACTTCTCAGAAAGTAAAGCCATATATCTGCGAATCGTATTTGCACACGTTAAGTCTGCTGTGATTGTTTGTTGAGCTCCTCAAAGTTAAGCTTCGTCGTTGTTTTTCTTTCATGACCCCAATTCGGGACTTAAACATTGACGAAAATTATTGTCTACAATTTTGGCTGTCAGACAGCTCTCACCACAATACTACCAGCTAACAAAGGAAGAACAACAGTATTCACGGACGCAGAAGACTACACGAAGAAAGCAAATGAATTAGTCAAAGATAATAATGTATATCAACAGCTGACGTAAAACAATATACAAACATTAGATAATAATATCAAAATAAAACTAAATAAACGGGTGAAAGCAGGACAGATTAATTAATAATAGCATAGGTGAATGAGATCTAACGGACCTATTTTACCCCGATTTTATGGTAGACCAAAACTACACAATTCCCTTACGACCAATCTTTTCACTGCCAGGAACACCAACATATAATTCGTCTAAAGAACTTTTCAGGAAGTCAAAGTGCCTAACAGAATCATGCGACCATTCTAACAATTCGTCAATCCAATTCTTAGCGGAAATCATAAAAGCATTCAAGTAGAAGACAATGAAATAATGGTATTCTTTGATGTCACAGCATTATATGCTTCAATTGGTCCAAAACTAGCAGTAAAACCTATGCAACAATTACTCTATAGCGATGAAAACATAAAAACGCTATTTTCAACTTGAATAGAACTCATAAAATTATGCCTTACAACAACATACTTCCAATTCAATACTCAAATATATGAACAAATAAAAGGAACACCAATAGGACAGATAGCCCATATCAGGATTAATAGCTGAAACCGTTATGCAAAGATTAGAATTAATAGCTCTACCTATAATTAAACCGAAAATCTGTGTTAGTTACGTCGATGATACGTTTGTAATAATTAAGAGAAATGATTTAGAATATACCCACCATAAATTAATAAACAACATATTTGAAGACATCAAATTCACAAGAGAAGAAGAATTAGATAACAATATCCCATTTTTAGATGTCTTAATCAGGAGAACCAACACAGGAAATTTAGAAAGACAAGTATATAGAAAAGCAAGGCACACAGATCAAATACTCAACTGAAATATTAACAACCTGATTACTTACAGAAGCAACTGTGTGCAGACTTTGATTAAGAGAGACTCCAAACACACTATAACACTCCAGTGTTGAAGACAAGGGAATAGATATACCTACTGATTGTCTTCACAGGGAATGAATACCCAGACAATTTCATCAAAATGTATTAAAACTCAAGTCGCAATGCTAACAAGGAACAATCATCAAAGACCACAAGAAAATTCACTCTGCCATATACGTAAAGAATATTTCTGGAATAACGGCTAGAATATTAAGACAGTTTGAAATAGATATATACCAACCAAATTCCAAGCCAATAAAAATGATCACCAAAGATGTAAATTAACAACTGATCACGACAATGATTGTCTGTCATGAAGTACAGTTATATCATTCATGGAGTTCATTTCATGCTTAAACCTGAGGTGAAGATGTTTTCTAGAAGGTAGACAATGAAAGCCTCGCAATTCAAAACAACCAACTCAGAGAGCACACCTAAATCAAAATCATCAACCTGAGCTGATAATCTTCGCTATCAATTAGGAGTGTGTTCTATAGCCCTGATTTGAAGAGACCAGTGGGTCCTCCTTGTTTAGGTTTGATTGCACAACAGGTGAACTGGTAAACGCGGTGAAATGTTAAATGTAATGCTAGAATATAGGGATCATATAGTGAATTGTGATCAAATAGTAGATACATGGTAATCTTGGTGTAATTCTGAAAGGTGACAAACACTTATGACAACAGTGGTCTGAAGTAAGTCAAATGAAAATCCGATGCTCTGGAATCTCCATGGAAACACGACCACTCACTAAGGAATACAGGCACATCAAGCTGATAAGTCCCAAATATAACGAAATATGCACCCTCGATTCTGCTGTTAGTCACCATCTACCAAATGACCTTATGTTAATTTCAATGACGATTTCACCACGAATCTGTTTCAGTCAGACAGATGACTAAAAACTAAGGAGCACTAGACAGTCATTTTGTCTTAGTCTGCTACTCTTCAACAGTCTACACTCGCTACTTCACCAGGGGGATTGAATCCAGAACCTTCAGGTTATGAGACCAAGCTAGTGAGCTATTCAGCCATTTTTAGCAGAGATTCACTGTCCTGTGAATTCTCTGTGAGTTCGTAGTATAGCTCTACTGCCAACCAATGCTATCGATAGGTATCTACTTCGCCTTGATACAGTGGATCGCAGTGATCGCGACTGCTAAGTACAGCTCTAGGAGATCCATCCAGTAGTTATTATACGATGGGGATCTATATTCGGATGATAGGATTTCTGTAGAGTCCAATGGTCCCTAAGTACTCAATCATCTCTTTAATTGACGTCTTGGTTTGTGAGTGAAATTAATCCAAATCCCTACAGAAAGAACCCACAATCTAAATATCATGTTAATCGTCAGAAAACGTCTAATTATCCGTATTAAGAGTCCACACGTCAACAGAAAGCAAACATTTTCGTCCAATATAATCAATCTAATATAACAATTTCCTTTTATAAATTTGAGCAGAAAAAGAACAAACATTAGTGTAGAATAACATGGATCCATTTGATTTCATCGGTTCCCACCAGCTGCATGAAACCTATAATCTTGAATAAAATAAATCAGTGTCTCAAGTATTACAGCGCGAATTTATATATCTTGTTAAAGACTGGATATCCTAGAGGGTTTATTGACAAAAACATCAAGAAAGTAACCGTCCTTAGTCAAATTACAGTGCCAAAGAAGACATTGCTGATGAATTTGACGTCCAAAAGTGAGATTATTTCTCAAGGAATTAAAATGTAATAAACGCTCTTTCCTTGCAGTTGGCTTACATTTAGTATTTACCCAATCGAAATGTGATTCGACAATGCGTCAAGGATTAACTACCTCTTATGTCCACCACTGTGTGCATTTACTCATTCACATGCTCGTGTGGAGCTGATTACATTGGACGTTGTAAGCGTGTTCTCCGTAAACGCATAGGTGAACACTACCACCCAGTTTGGTCAATGAAAGGGGAGTAACGCGACAAAGAAGTCTTCAGTTTGTGAACACCTACTAGAGTCAGGTCATTCAGCCCCCCCCCCGTAGGTGATTTATCCTTTAAATTTATCTGCAGAACCAAATCTAGCCACTCAAAAGCTTACGTATCCTCCACTTATACATAGGCAGCCGAAGCTCTATCTATACATGGACAGAAACCTAAATTATGTGTTCAAAAACGTTTTGTTAAAACCCTTTCTTTACTCCGTGGTCATATATATGTTCTATTTAATTTAATTTTACTTTACCACTTGAATTCATTCCACTTCACTTCATCTTCACTGTCCTTATTGTTATCGTCATTGTACTCTTAATTTTTATTTAGACAACACCTGACCAACTATTTTTAAAAATCATAATACCAATTTTTTTATTTAATAAACTTTAAAAAGTTTTGTAATTCATCTACTTCAACTCTAACCCTCTCCCCTGAGTACATCATTTTAATTATTTTTATTCTTATCATCATAAGTGCAATATTGACTGAACGAATTTCTAGTACCACTTAATGCATTCGTGTCCTTAACATAAATACGACTTTGCAGTTGACTTGAAAATAAAGTCATTGAGAAGAAACGCTACTTCTTCGTTGAACAAAAACTGTTTTTCTCCTTATGAACTGCTTGGTGTATTTCGCGAGATGGAAGTTTCTCGAGAATTAACTGACAAATTTGTTGTTAAATAAAAAAAGACCAAAATTTGGTGTGCAAGAGGTCAAATGAAAAGGCAATGACGTATTACGGTAAGTAGAATTCAGAAGGTCAAGAAAAATGACCTCTTATGGAGGTCAAACAGAAAAAGGGACATAACGTTACTGATGGTATGAGTCACCCTGGGTAATTGAATTCCAATGACAGATTCCTTTAGGCCACATCAGTCAGATTTCAGCCGTTTTATTTTGGATAGCCTCAAAAAAAAAACTGAATTAGACTTGTGCTATATTTTTCTGTTAATTTTTTTGAATGATCCTAATGAGTCTATTTGGTGTCCCGTATCTATCAGGTGTTCGATGATTTTGAAGAGCTTACACTGTTCGACCCCTTTAACTAAAGGCTGATTGATACATGTTCTAAGCATTTGACGTAAGCCCTCGTTTCTTTCCTACAACGTATCTTCTCCTGCAGATAAATGTGAATTGGTGTACACACTTGCAGGTATTTGTCTACCTCTGACTGTACCAACGAGAGGGATGTTCTGAAATATACACACAATGTCTTAAAAATAAGCAATTCCAATTATACTACTTAACTAATTTAATTTTAGTAGCCTAAAGTCAGCTATGTAAAAAAGTGGTCTGCTAAAAGGCAGATATGCCCCCTTCTATTGTTAATTATGTCTGTCATTTAGGCTAGAGCGAACTAAATACCAGATTATCCTTTAAGCCTTTTAATTCTACCCCCGAATATTTTAAAAATAATTTTTCATTAATTTCAAAATATGGACATGATCTTGAAGTGCAGAAGAAGACATTTCACTTTGTAATGATGTTAATGATGGACAACAGATCTTGTTAGTAGTTTCTTTTAAAAAAATTGCTTTTTCTAAACATTTTTCTTTTTCTTATCCTTGAAACAAACTATTTCAGTGGATCATAGGGAAAGAGGTATTAATTGAATAATTGAATAGATAGTAGATTTTTTTTGTGAACTGACAATAGGACATTGAACGTTGAACACTTCATTTGTGTCATTGTTGTTTTTGTTTAAAACGAATAATGACATTTCCCTTTCCGGAGGATTTACAGGGGCAGGTTATTGTCAAATTAAGAAATTAAAAGTGTAGTTACCAAATGTTATTTTCTTAAGAATGAAATATTGACACATTGTAACAAGTAAAATGTATTTTTAGTGATGCAAACCATATCGAAATTCAGAACAGTACTTAAGCATTATTTTCATTGTTCTCTTGAGTTTCGAGTAGCATATAGATGGCTTCAAAAGCGCATCTCCGCTTTGTCTTATTCCCTGCAATCCTTTTTAGCTGGCCCCATGATTGCTCATAGTTTCTCACCTCCTACTCACACGATCTCCTCCATTTGACCCAAAAACTAACGACCGACTGATCGTTTCCCATTCCGGTTCCACTGAACTGGTGGCCTGACTAACGCTCGACGGTCTACACAGAGTGCGTCTGATCCATCCACACTTTTTTCTACATACTGTTGACCAATAAGTTCCTGGTTGGTTCATCCCAATAGTTTCTTTTTGCTAATTCTTCCTGACTGGCTATCTGAACTTCAATATGGGGAATTTGTGCATAGACTACCATCCTTGGTGAATATCAGTTATCTATTTTTTTGTAACGACAGATGATTAGGGTCAGGCAACAAATCGTTTATTAAGGAAATCAACAGATATTTATAGATTTTCATGTACATTATTATTAGCGTTAGTGTTAGCGGAGAAGCAACCTCTTCGGATTGGTTGTTTTCTTGTTGATGGCTATTCTGTCACCTCTTTGTTGCCGTTTCTTAGACAGTCCGGTCACATAAGTGAGAATTGTATCCGCCCAGGCGAAGTCTGCTGTAATTGGTTGTTCAGTTCCCCAATGTCAGGATATGTTCTTGTTTTTTTCTCATAACCAAAATTTGGCACGTAAACATTGATGTAAATTGCTGTCTACCAATTTTGGCTAGCAGACAACTCTCACCACATATTTTTTAATTTTATTTTATTATAGCTTGATTCCACACTGTATTTTTAATACAAGTATGGAATTTTCAGCATGTGATATAGGTAGCCGAAATTTAGCAAGCCGACCATTAATATCAAGTGTGAATCGCCCGCGGATCGAACCTCGGACCAAACTTCCTAACCACTGTGCAACCGACGCACAGATCACTAGAAAAAAACTAATAGCAATTCTTTAGTTCCTAGCCTTAATGTTGACTAGATTTTGTCAATCAACTTTGCAGTGTGATCACCAAGCCACGTGACTTGACATTGCAGTGCACTTTGAATCGCTGTTAGATGTTTAAAGCCCGACCGAAAGCTGCTACCTTGACGTGGTGGTCGGGCTTGGACACCAAAATGACCTAATCAAGCTATACTGGCTGAGACTTATGTCTCTTGAGGTTCTACCATGCCAGAAAGGTTGTTTGGATAGCGGTTAAACAAAAAGCAGCTACCCAATCCAACATCATGACCAATACAAAATCACAAAATTTCATGCCGGATCGGCCGTGGCCCGGATTAACAACGACCGCGCTTCCTGCTGCCGTGTCACAGGGCAGGAGTGATAAGTGTGCTACTGAGACACGCCAAACAAAAAAGAACAGACGAAAACAGGTCGCGTGTGACCGGCCTCAAGCAGTTGTCCCCTGGGCTCTGCGGTCATGCAACCAACTTCCACGGTGTGGGCAGCCGGGAAGTAACAAACGCCCTCACAATCCGAAATGCACACAAAACCTCTCTAATCCTCACTTATCTTTGTCTTCATCTCCATTGCCTTGTCTTCCTCCCACTGATACAACTCGTCTACTTGATGGCTATTCAGTCTCTGTAATCTTTCATATTCCTCTCTACCATTACCCATTCTGTTTCACTCTTATACTTGTCAGACTGTATTGATTCTCTTCACTCATCTTCTTGTCTACCTACCTTTGTGTGCTATTTGGAACGTGGCAACTCGAACTGCTGCACTTCGGTGCCAAGTTCTATGTTGAATCCAGACAGACAGACAGACAGATGTTTGAAGGCAATCTGAAAGGAGACTTGGTTCTTGGTTTGGCTCACGTTAGCACTCTCTAGTAAGGCGTCTTCAAAACCTCGAAGGGACTGATACCTTGATGTTATTAGATGGTTGGAAGCAATTGGCCACAGGAAGCCTTGCTTGACCTAGGTTTAGTGCTAGTTGGCACTTACCAGTCAGTCATCAAGGCGTATCTGCAACTGCCTTTAAGGAATTCATGTCCCTTCTGAGATTCGAACCCGCATCACCCAGGGCTGCCCTGCAGTCAGAGACGTTACCTTTTGAGCTGTTCGGGCCCGCGATTGACCTCCTGTAGGACTGTAGTGAATATTTTGATTTGACACTAGTAACTGGTGTGATGCATCTAGTCCTCTGATTGGTGTAGACTGAATTCTATCAGTCAGGTTGTAATGTGACCACCATTCTAGCTAGCTTGCCATCACGGTGCACATTGATTTGATGGTATTAGATGATGGTTGGAGGCAATCGGCAGGATTAATACCTTGTCAGAGATTCGGACCTAGGTCCACTAATGGTGCAATTGAAAACGTTAACATTAAACTTTCGGGCATACTACTAACGTCTGAGGAGATATCAGACTGCGCATAGATCTTACTTACAAGTGTAAATATGCATGAGACGTAGGTTCACGTTCTCCTGTCAAGTGCCTCAAGCAACTTAACAATGAACACTACATGTACTGACAAGATCTATTTCTGTGGATAACTTATTTGTATGTATTTTTTCAGACAAATAAACAGTCGAATTTACGACAGAATATATTCATCAGTCAAGGCTTTTAGGGTATTTAACCCGAATATTCACCAATAAACGTACACATGCAATATTTGCTAGTATTATGTGCAGTTAGTAGAGCATTGTCGGCATTTTTTAAACATTTTTATTTCTCATCATTACGTGATTCAGTAAAACGAAGTGTTAAGAAAGAGTTTTATTTCTCCCTGGTATGAATTTTCAGATTACTGCATCTATAGTCAAAGCCCATTACATAGACATCATTAAAAATTAAAGATATCTAATCTAAAATTGAGATTTAATACCTGAAACCAAATATTCAATAAAAAGTGAGCGAGTATGTTACATCGCATATATAGGCAAAATAAAAAACTCTCAATATTCAGTAGGAATTACATATTTGACAGGGAAATTTATAAGAAAAGGCACAAACAGCGAAGAAAATTTTCTTTTCGACGATTCATATGCGAATATTTCGTTCAGAGAAATTTATGTCATAAATTATCACATAATGAATGGAATGCTGTACACATTTAGATTTCATACCCTATCAAAAAATCCTCCATAAAGGGTAATAATAATCATAATTTGTTTTATTTCAAAACATTACTTGTGATACAGAATGGAATTCTCAGCATCTCACTACAGTATATTGTATCCAGTTTGTACATTAACAATAAAATAAAATTCTACATAGATTAAGGGTAATCTCAGTTAGTTTTGACAACAGCATATTAGCATGTCGGTAGCAAAGCAAAAAGTGAACAGAACGTTTCAAGGAGTAAGAAAGTAGATATACTGGCATATTTACTAGCGTAAGCGTTAACAAAAAGGTTGAGATATACAGAGTGTGAGAGAACGAAGAAGAGTGTTTTAAATAGAGTTAGTAAGGAAGAAAGAAACAAAGCAGCACATAACAACAAAAAAAGAGAAAAGGAAAGAAGAAAACGTTGTACCTATAAGGGATATGAGTTGGAAAGACGAAATCCAATTGTTCTACTGACTATTTAATAAGTTAAAGGTTTCACGCCTAATGCTTTCTTTATCGCAAAGAACACGAGCTAAGTAGGGTATGGTTGAGTTGGGTTTTTGTACTTACTAGTGCGAGCATATCGTTTTCTATCTAGGCTTGTGGTTTAGCCTGATGAGATAGATACAAGGGGAGAGTTGTGAATGAAGAGGGTGCTGGTGTGAGTTAGATAGAGAGAATGGATTTTGCCCAGTTTTCACATGAGTCCATGTGTCTGTCCACCAGAATATTAACAAGCTGGTTAAGTGGCACCCTGTGGCTTACTCTGCTGACAACCTTTAATACCCTACGTAATAAGGTATAGTCTTTCTTCAGTAGCCAGCCCTGGAAAAACTAAGGGGGAACAATAGAGAATAATAGGCAAGAGTTAACGAATCGTAGGAGTAAGGGTTTGGTTATACCAGAATATCTTAACTTCTTGATGTAGAAGATAAGATGGAATATTTTCTTAGAAATCATCAAGATATGAGACGACGAATAAGGAACGATCAGAAGAAAGAATGACGCCTGGATATTTAATTTCCAACTTGGTTTCTATTTCAGTGTCATCTATGTTGCACACCTCGTGAGTGCTAACCACGAGGTTTGTTTAGGTCAGATTTGTGCCTAAAGGTGAAACTGACTGTTTGGCATTTGGAGGGGTTTAAGGTGAGACCGTTTTCCTTGGACCACTCACTGGTTGATTTCTAATAAAAAGCCATTTAGTTTGGAGCAGTCACTTTGACATTTGACAGGCAAAGATACAGTCAGATCGTCAGTATATTTGACAAAATTAATGTCAATTGAAGATGGTGAGTCACGTAGAGAGAAAGAAAGAAAAGAGAAGTGGGGAGAGTACAGCACCTTGGGTGACACCAGCTTCAGTGAGTACAGTAGAGGAGGATTTCCCTTTGTATACAGTGTAGTGCATTCTGTTTGAGAAGTAGGAATGCAACCAGTCAGAGACCCAGAACTCAGTTTGTGTCATAGGCGCCTTATTTAGCAAGGGACATCTAGGTACAGAGTCGAAAGCAGAAGTGAAGTAGAGGAAAGTGCAGCGAACGTATCTGACACCTTTATCTTCTGATGAGACGATAGTGTTGCGTAAGACGGCTGCAGCATCTAAAGTTCTCCTGCCCTATCTATATGCAAATTGTATCTGTAACTGTGAAAAGAATCACAACTGTTGACTTATTCTGTAACATTTTATAGATGTCCATACCAAGTGCAGGATTAATGCATCGAAAAGAAACTGGTTGACAGATATTTGGAACCATTTGATTCTGAATAAAAGACCAAAATGAAATTTCGAGTTTATTGAGGTCTAATGTATTCTAGAGTGGACTTCTTTACGTTTTGGTATCGGCTAGAAAGTAGTACCGAATACTTACTAGGATTTGACTCCTACTAACGATATTGTGCGTCAGTGATTCAATGACAGACCACACGTTAGCCGACCACACACACGCACACACTTAGTTCAGGTTTGAGAAAACTCCCAAACTTGAAACTCTATGTTCTGACAGGGGTGCAGGGAGTCAAAAAAGCAAACATCATTTATGCTGAATACCATGATGTTATGAATTCTCCAGAAAAAACTCAGCATCTGAATCCCATGTATTTCCTCCAGTAGATATGATAGAGGATATCTGTAGCTCATGTGGATGATTTCGATGTATTTGTGTTCTCTGAACTGGTTGTTTTATTTGCAAAGTTTTCATTGCTTTACTAGGAAACATCCTAACCTCAGCACGTACTTCAATTTCTCCACGAGTTTATCAGTCATCTCTCCTAGTGGTGACCCTGAATGTGACTTTTTGGTTGCCCATGTCTGTTTTCCCACCCTTTAGTTGACTTGTATTGGTGCTGATTGTATCCTTGACCTAAAGTTTGACTTTTTGTGCATAAAATTTTCCTATGATGGATTGGTAAATGTAATCTGCGTCAAAAAACCTGGTAACTGTCAATTTACCAGAATACCAGGCTTGCAAAACATCTCTGGGGTTCTTGGCGTTTTCCCTATCTAATATATGGACGTTGTCGTGGTCGGACTGATGTCCGCGTTTGTCAACATGCAGTGATATGAGAGAATGGATATCATCATTTTTGACGGCTAGTTTATATCCATGGATGAGAATTTCCCTAGTGTCATGGTATGTCACTACATTCTAACCGAATAAAACTATTACGTCATGTTTTCATATCACTGCCTCCAGTCAGGTAGTAGCAAAATTATTTGATCGGTGGACTAATTAGTGTAGTTAGTTGTACATTGCCTGAAGATCTGACGTGCTTTCTGCCACATATTATGAAGGAAGTCAGAGAATAAAACTTCTCATAATATTGTCATACTTCATTCCTCACATACATATAGTCTCTAGACTATGTGAATTTCTTCAAATTTCAATATGTACACAAAAGTCAGTGAACACCTCAATCATGAAAAAATTTGGTTTAATTTTAACTACTTATTTATTTATCAGTAGTTAAACTGAAACACAAAAATAGTATAGCTCGTTTTGGTTGATTATGTTGGAGAGGAACGTAAAAGTAGCTGCTGACGCCCCTTACATAAAGGGTGGTTCTCGTTGCCCAAGTGGATTATCCGACAACGCTTTGTCACAGTTCATCACATTATGAATACATTAAAGTGATGTGCATGAAATAAAAACAAATCCTTGTGTGCTTACATACATGAAACTGAAATATGTCTATCGCTCGCAGACAACATCTAGTTATTGAGATGTCTGCAGATTGAGAAAACCTCTTTTTGTGGGATGTATCCCCCAAATTACTCTCTTCACGCACTAGGAAGCGAGTCTCACCCAGGTCACGTTTTTAAGTACTGCTGGATAATGGGCTAGCAGCTCTCTAGGGTTAGGATCAGGGTTATAATTAGGATAAGTGTTAGAATTATGGTTACGATAAAGGTTTCAATTAGGGTTAGGATAAAAGTTAGGGTCAGTGTTAGGCTTGGGGTCAGGATTAAGGTTAGGGTTACGATTAGGGATACATCCAGGGTTGGTAGTGTTTATTTTGTTTTATTATCCACATTTTCCTAGTAAGTAGTCGTCGATCCTCTTGCTGATTATTATTATTATTTTATCCCTTAGTTCCTTGAGGAACATAGGGCTTCAGCTGCGCGTCTCCATTGCCTTCTATTTTCCGCCAACTTTTTCAACCTGTTCCAAGTCTGTCCACATGCTTTCATCTCCTCCTCACATGACCTCCTCCAAGTCACCCTTGCACTGACGACCAACTCGCCGCTTCCCTTTCGGCCTGGTTCCACTGGAGCGATGGCTTGTCTTGTGATGTCACTTAATGGTTTGTTTTCTCAGAGTATGACCAGCCCACCTCCATTTCTTCCTGCCTATTTGTTTCACAATCGGTTCCTGCTGGGTTGGTCCGCTCATTGTCAGAGATCCCTGTTTCTGATCTTTTCTGACTGGCCATCTGATCTTGAGTATTGAGCGGAGACAGCTGTAAATGAAGGTTTGAAGTTTGTTTGAGGTGCTCTTTATGACGCGCCAAGTCTCTGATCCGTATATTGGGTAGCACTTACTTCACATTGGATTTGAAAATCCGGATGTTACTTTTGATGCTGAGTGCTGTTGACTTCCACACAGACTTGAGAGTAATGAAAGCTTGTCTTGCTTTTCCAATTCTGGATTTGATATCCTCGTCAGTTCCGTTCGCCTGTAGTTGAAACGATACTTCCCAGGTGGGTAAAGGAGGCTGTTTCTTTCAGGTTCCTCCCATTTATGCTGATTGTTGTCTGTTGTTGCTGTTGCTCCTCTTGCTGAAAACCATAGTAATTCAACCGAAGGCCTTTTAGGAAGACTGCAAAACAGGATAAAAGTGATAAACGGGACACAAAAATAGCCCTCCTCAAGTCATCTCGGTGAATACATGTACAGAAACTGATCTAACTTAAAAAATGATACTCCTGACCATAACTGGGACGTATGTTTAAGTCATGCCAGTGGCGGATAACCTGTTTAATGTGTTTTCATGGATTTTCTTCTAAATAAACGTCTTTTTCGTGTAAAACCACTTATTTTATGACCAGTCGGCTGAAGGTTACTTATCCGTTCTGCTCCCTTGGGACGATGTCGTTTAACTTTCCCGGTGTTTTAACAAACTTTGTAATTACTATGCATTTTTCCCTAGCTGTATATCAATAATTTGATATTTAATAATACAATTACAGCTTTATTCCAGTCAATATGTGAGTAAATATTATAGAAATTTTCAGCGCATTTGGTCCCAAAATATTTCCTCTGCATACAGGATTTATAATTAAAGTAATAATCTGAGGAATATCATGTGACATAATTTTGTTATACATAAAGACAGAACCAGTTCTGTTCATTTCTTCTTCATTTCTTTTCAAAAATGCGCAGAGTTTAGTTGGAAGCTAATTCAATATGTGCACGAGATCATGTAGGGATCATTTAATATAATTGCACGATTAAAACAATTAGAAATAACGAAGGGTTTAAGCATTTTGATGGATGGAAATTCTGTCAGCCCAGTGACTTAAGCAGGCTGCCAAGAGAATGTTGTATATTACCTAAAAATTGCATGTCACATGTTGATTTCGACCTTTATTATTTGCATTTGTTCTTGTTTGATCTTTAATTGTAATTCTTCTCTTTTTGGTTATGTGTACCTTGAAAATGTGTTTATTAACGATAAGAGTCTGTTTGAGTGGATGTAGGTGATTCTGACCCAGGACTGTCTGAGGGAAGCGTTGGTGTATGATTCTTTTGGACAACAAAGCTTTCCATCCCACCTCGTCGGGAATATTCTTCTCAACTCTAAGGTATTTGTTCACAGTTCAACTTTGGTTAACCAATTTTGTCTTACAGCACTTGTTTTGTGCATAGAAAGCTACATTGGCTGTGTCAAATATCCAGATCGCAGAAATCCTGGACCTATCGGTGGTTTCATAAGACTAAGTTTAATACGCAGAACACCATACACTGTAACGGACGTAGAACAGAAAATGGCTGAGCAACTTGATTGTATATTCTTCAAGATATAACGAAACAGATTTACATTGGTCAATTTGTGCCAGTCTATAAATAAACGTTAATATAATATACAACAATAATTGAGATCGTATTTCTACAATTTTTAGCCAACCAGTACACGATTAGGCAATGATAGTCTTCTTATCTCCCGCCGATAGAGACCATTTCAAATAAAAAAAACAATTCAGTGTTCGCGAGCATTGATAGCCTATATAACTAACAAGCTACCTCATGCAACTATTGACGTAAATGTGAGTTTTGATGTTATTATTAATGTTGTTCATTCATTGTTGTTATTCATTCGATTTGATCGCTTATCTTCCCCATATCTCAAAAAGCTACGTAGAAATAAAGAACTGTTGTTCAAAACTAATGATAAGCCTGGTGTAAAAAAGTTAAACATGCTGATAAAACTGGAAATAAAAAGACTAAGTGTTTTATATAATCAAAGATTTTTGTCATGTAAAACCCCTTCTAATTTATGGAAACTTTTCAAAGAAATTACTAACGGTAAGCGATGTATTTCTGTTCCATCTCTTAATGTTGACACTCTTAATAAATCTTTCATACGCTCTTCTGTTGATACCCTTCCAAATGATACAAATCATATTGACAATAACTTTAGTGGTTTTAATACCCTTGATGTGCTTAAATGTCTCCGGTCTCTTAAGCCTTCTCAAAGCCTTGGTCCTGACGGCATACCTGCCATTGTCCTCAGGAATTGTGCTGATATTTTGTGTTATCCTCTTACTAACATTTTTAATGCCTCTTTTTCCGGTAACGTTCTACCTTTTGCATGGAAAAACATTAAAATTATCCCTATACCAAAACCATCTTCTGGTTCTGATATTAAATTTCGGCCTATTGCAATTACTTCCCCCTTTTTAAAATTGATGGAAAAATTACTTTTACTTCGTCTTGAACCCGCTTTGAAACCTTTTAATGATCCTAAACAATTTGCATACAAACATGGTAGAAGTACCTTGGATGCTGCGGTTGTCTTATATCACAATGTTGTCTCTTGTTTAGACAAAGGTGCTAAATATGTTCGTAGTGCTTTCTTAGACTACACATCTGCTTTTGACTCTGTACCTAGGGGCCTTTTATTAAATAAGCTATCGTTGACACAAACAGGATCCTGGGCTAAGAGTTGGTTGCATTCCTATTTTTCTGATAGAATGCAGTATACTGTATATAACGGCAAATCTTCTTCTACCTCGCTTACAAAATCCGGTGTTCCACAAGGTGCTGTCCTCTCTCCTTTTCTTTTTTCTTTCTTCCTACATGACCTGCCTCATTCAAACGAAACTAACTTTGTCAAATATGCAGATGATCTGACTGTATCACTGCCTATCACTTCCGAGTCTGACAGCTCCAAACTTAATAGCTTTCTGTTGGACATCAACAACTGGTCCAAGTCAAATGGTCTTATATTAAATCCTTCCAAATGTCAGGTGCTTGACTTTACTTTCAAGCATCGACGTGACTTACTTGAACTAGTTAACTCTCATGATCCCTGTAGCATAGATGGCACGGAAATTGAAACCAAATCAAGCATTAAATACCTTGGACTAGTTTTTTCCTCTGACCTTTCATGGTCATCCCATATCTTATCTATCTCTAAGAAAATGTTTCGTCTTACCTTCTACATTAAAAAGTTAAGACAATCAGGTATCAACCAACCTTTAGTTTTGCAATTTTTAAACTCCTGTATTTTACCTATTGTACTCTACTGCTCTCCATTAATCTTTCCTGGGCTGCTCAAAAAAGATTATATCATATTACGAAGAGTATTAAATGCTGTGAGTAGAGCTTGTGGTCTGCCACTGCATGAGCTCGCTAATACTATAGTCGAGAGGCATATAAATTCCTGTACGAAATGGGCAAAGGCTATAATGTCAGACCCTCTGCACCCCCTTTATTCACACCTGTCCCCTTGTATCTCATCAGGTAGGACGAGAAGTCAATATAAAAAGATATATGCTCGTACTACTAAGTATAGAAATTCTACAATACCCTATTTAGCGCGTACTTTATGTGACGAAGACTCTGTTAGACGTGAAACTTACAAGTTACTATGTAATTAGCACAGTGAATCGACCCTTTTATCGCTCATCTTTCTGTATTTTATGGTGTCACACTTTCTATCGTTTAAATCGTTACTCTGCTATTTTATTTTAGTTGGTATTACTATTATTACTACAATTTTGTACTTTATACATATTTTTTTCCGTATGGCACACAGTATTTTGCTACGTAGCTGCTACAACAATCGTTTTATTACTATTATGTATTGTGTATTTTTAATTTTTTTTTTTTGTCGTTTTTGGGTAAATTAGATGCAATATTGTACTGAATGCTGAAAATTCCTTGCTGTATCATGAGTACTGTTTTTGGAATAAAGCAATTATTATTATTGTTTAATAGAACCCCTAAAATAATGGAGAATAATCATCTTTTCTCTACATTTGGAAAGTTTCGTGATAACGCATGTCTCAACGAAGTTTTGGCGACTACGCATTAAGAACGTGAAGATTGATTTCTTGGGTTCAGAACATAACAGGGACTTAAATACCAATAAGAATGAATAAACTAACTAAATGTTTCACAAAACTAAAGAAAGAATAAACGATTTCCGAAAAATGAAAAGAGGTACTCAAACCAGCAAACTCATATATACTGAGATTATACGGTTTATCTAAAGTACATAAACCTGGAGTACTTTTAAGGCCAAGTTTTGCATATTGAGAATTCGTTAATTAATCGATAAATATTCTTAAGTATTTACGCGAACAACTAGTAAAATATTAGTGTGAATAATGTGCTTAATTCGTAGACAAAACTGAAGATATCAATATGAAAGTAACATCACTATTCACAAATATACTGCTGGTGAAAAATTCGACGGCATATGTGAACAATTAAACAAAATACCAATAAATCTCGGAATTTAGATATCAGAAGAATTGAGCAAAGAAATATTTACTTTTCAATTAGATCCTCATCTCACTCAGGCTCTACTCTAATATACATGTATAACACTTTTATTACAATACACAACAAAGATGTACCAATCAAGTGGCACTGATATGTTGATAAGGTTGACGCTAATACAGCACATTTAAAATTATTTATAGCAATCCTACTAATCTTAATTTCAATACACAAGTTCGTCTTCTGCATACAGCTGAAACAACAGGTATCTAAATGTCAAGAAGCCAAACCTATGTGTTCCGAAGAAATTTGTACAACCACTTTCCTTACCTTGACCATCGTTACATGAATGTTTAAACCACAGTACTTCGCCGCCCTCTCCCATAAACCTTCAAAAATTATAAAAAATTATAATTGTCTAAATCATTTTATTACTTTTTTCTGACCACTTCATCTTTAATTACATGTTATCATTATCCACATCGGCTTATTTTTCTTTAACAATCTGTTACGTAATCAACCTGTACACACGCTTATTCCTTAACTGCTCTTCATTTTTCCTAAATTATGCATTATGCAATTCACGTGTTGTAACCATTTCTACCCTTTAAATGTGTGTATTGATTTTCTTTGTTAATTATCCACCTCCAACCGTTTGACAAGTTGACACTGACTGACTAATTATTGTTAACAAACGTATCAGTGCCACTTGACTGGTAAATTCTTATTGTGTATTGTAATAAAAATGCTATACGCGTATGTTAGAGTAGAGCCAGAGTGAAATGAGGATCCAATTGAAAGGTAATTATTTCTTCGCTTTAACCCTTCTGCTTTCTAGATGTCGAAATGGAGATATTTTCTGTATTGAAATCTTGGGATCCCAATAGAAGTCTTTAAAAAAGCGCCTTTAAAGTGTACCATGGATGAAAATGTCACATTCGAAGGTGAAGGCCACAGAGAGAAAAAAAAAGGGTAACAGTGAATTCCTCACAAGATGCCATGTAAATGAATTTCTTCCTGAGTAAATTGGAAGACAGTTTGTCAGTAAAATTATCGATAAATAATCATTTTCAGATGTTGGTTTTGTAGGGATTTGGTTTGATTGTATGGAGGATTTAATCATGAGCTGACATCAGTTAGAGAACCACTGGAAAACCTGGGAGTACTGGACAGCTGTTTCGTCCTAGTTTGGAACTCCTCAGCAGTACGCACCCACGGGGGTTCGAACCCAGGACCTTCTGGTTACAAGGCGAGCTCGTAGACCATTGAGCCACTGGGACCCGATCCAATGGTTCTTGAATTCTAACTTCTGCCAGTTCACGACATAGCGCGACCACTTCGCAATGTCTTCTTCCATGAGTTACTGCCTCATCTTCGACCTGCTGTACCCTACTGGTCACGGCTTCCCACTAGAACCCCAGGTTAACTGCCTGAATAGGGCCAGTCGCTAGTGAGCATCAGATTAATTTTCAGATGTTGGTTTTGTAGGGATTTGGTTTGATTGTATGGAGGATTTAATCATGAGCTGACATCATTTGTGAAAACGACTAAAGTCCATCGAGGTATACAAAATTCACTTTTGAGGAAGATATAACACCCCTATATTAACTCTAAATGTACATTTATAACACTAATTCATATACCCACATTTTACGTGTAAAGAAACTAATCTAAATATGCTTGTTCAATATTTGCCATTGGATTACTGAACACTGGTTTTTGCTTGCCATGTACTGATCAAATCGCAACTCTACGCAACGTCATCACAGAACAAAGCATAGAACGGCAGTCAAACACCCCTCCCTACTTCAACTTCATCGACTTCGACAGACGGCGTTGACCAAGACGTTATTTTTGAAACTACTCCTACACTACGACATACCTGAAGTCTTTGTCAACCTCATTTAGCAGCTATATGTCAATGCCATGTGTCAAGTGATCCACAACAGAAAACTCAGGTGTTCTAGGCGTATACGGGGGTAAGACAAAGCTGGCTGCCTATTATTACGATTTATTTAACTGTGGTGGACTGGATTATGTGTCAGACTGTGCACAGGAAGCGAGAAGACACCAATACTCTCGACCACCGACGAG
Source organism: Trichobilharzia regenti (assembly GCA_944472135.2). NCBI lineage: Eukaryota > Metazoa > Platyhelminthes > Trematoda > Strigeidida > Schistosomatidae > Trichobilharzia > Trichobilharzia regenti. Next base: position 107,154,165 of record OX235265.1, on the reverse strand, counting down.
AAGACTCTAGAAGATCTGGATTTCACGCGCGGATGATATGTGTCTAATGTCACACAAACTCGAAGACTTACAGTAGAAAACCAACAAACTGTCTGAAGAGGCAGGACTGCAGAGAGAAGACGGATGCTGATGAACATAACCAGTCAACAGCAACAACAACAACAACAACCAGCACCAATCACCATCAACGGGAAAGATTTAACAGAGGTTCCGTCCTTCCCTTATTTGGGAAGTATCCTTTCAACTATAGACAGAACGGACGACGATGTCAAAGTTAGAATCGGAAAAGTAAGATAACCCATCGTCAACCTGAAACCAGTTTGGAAATTTTCTATACTCAGCATATAAGGAACAAGATTCACCTTTTCAACACCAATGTGAAGTCGGTTCTTCTTTTAACGCATCAGAAATTTGCACTGCATATCAGTCACGAAAAGGATTTCCAACAGGTTACAGGTTTCCAATGCTCTGCTGACTCTTATCAACATCTGTCGATTTCGCTCGCTCCCTAACGAAGGTCGAATGGACACCTGGCGGGAAAGAATTAGTGAAAAGAATCTCTGCAGTGGAACAAACCAACAAGTAAGAGCCGATCGCTCAACAAATATAAAGGAGAAAACTGAGATGGATCAGGTATACATTGAGGAGGCCACCGAATGACATCGCACGCCGGGCCCTCGAGCGGAATCCAAATTGGAAGTGACGAGTGGGTCGTCACGTTAAGGGTATAATGGAGGGAATCGTGTTGGGAAGAGTACATGAGAGATGATGGGCAATCATGGACCCAGCTGAAAAGGATGGCAGAAAATAGAAAGTAGAGATGTGTTGTTGAAGCCCTGTGTTCAACTTGGAAACCAAGGGAACAATAATATATTATTATTTTTATTATTATTGCTCCCTTGGGTTCCTAGTGGAACATAGGGCTTCAACTGCACGTCTCCATTTTCTTCTGTCTTCTACTATACTTTTCGCCTGCATCCATGTCAATCCATCTTCTTTCAACTCCTCTTCACACGATCTCCTCCATGTCACCCTTGCACTGACGTCCCACACGCCGCTTCCCTTTCGGGTTCCACTCGAGGGCTTGGCGCGCGATGTCACCCAGCGGTCTCCTCAGCCACGAGTGTCCAATCCATCTCCACTTTCTCCTGCATATTTGTTGGTTGGCGATTGGTTCTTGCTTTGTTTGTTCCCATAATTCCTTGTTGGATATTCTTTCCGGCCCGGCCATCTGATCTTCAGTATTGAGCGAAGACAGTTGTTAATAAAGGTCTGCAGCCTTTTGCAAATATTCTTTGTGACCCGCCAAGTTTCTGATCTGTATAGAAGAACTGACTGACTTTACGTTTGTATTGGAAATCCGAATTTTGTTGGTGATGCTGAGTGACGAAGATTTCCAGATTGATTTCAGGCTGATGAATGTGTTTCTCGCCCTCCCGATTCTCGCTCGATTTGACATCCTCGTCCGCTCTTCCTGTAGTTGAGACAATGCTCCCTAGATAAGTGAATGAAGTAACCAAGGGAACAATAATATATATACATATATATATTGTACTGCGCGGTTTCACATATTTACGTTTGCCTGGGGCTCTTCGAAATTTGATTTTGTTAATATTACCTCTTTTCAAGCTTTCACCTGTGTCTTTTGATACAGTGTTGTTTGATATGTAGTCGCATACAGCGTTAGCACACTCTAACTAGTAAAAATGCGATCTATTATAGTACTATAATGGTGTGACGACTGAAGATAAACGCCAGGCAGTAGATCGTCTATTGAGAAAATCAACAGATATTTATGAATTTTTATGTATGTTATTGTCAGCGGAGGAGCACAGTCTTCTTATTGGTTGTTTTCTTGCTCAAGGTTATTCTATCATCTCTTTGTAGCCATTTCTTAGAAAGTCAAGCCATATATCTGCGAATCGTATTTGCACACGTTAAGTCTGCTGTGATTGGTTTGTGAGTTCCTCAGGGTTAAGAATTGTTACCATTTCTTCTCATGACCCCGATTCGTGGTGTAAACATTGACGTAAATTGTTGTCTACAATTTTGGCTAACAGACAGCTCTCACCGCGAACGGAATCATATTTACTATCCTATAAATTAGTGAGCCAACGTGTATCGAAACACTTGGCGAATTACTAACATTCTAACTCTCGTAGATGCATACAGGCTACTTCTCAGTGTGTAACCTGAATTTTGTCGTGATAAATTCTCTGTTTTCTTTAGGCAGGGGGCGTCTTTCCAAAAATTTCATACATTTGGTTCCCTTGATAAATTCAGATAAAGAAAGAAAGGTCAGATTTGCAGTATAAAATGATATCATCCGTCTATTTCACAGGCTCTCATCGGCTGCAAACTACCTGAAATTACAAGGGTTATAAATAATAACATTTCATGCTTCAGTGTTTAAAAGGTAACAGACAAAACATTATAAGATGAAGGCATCCGGAATATAAGTATTACAATTTTTAGTTTACGTTACCATCAATTTATATACTATCAAACTATGAAAAAAGAAGAAAGGGGTGTGACAGAAGACAGAAAAATCTAATAAACGGTGTTATCTTGTACGTCAACATGGCGACTCAAAAAGGTTAGAGTTCAAGAAATTGAAAACTTGCTTAGTGAGCTGAGCTCACTAGTGTGTATGACTAATCAGTGTAATGACAGTAATACCGTTGCCAAGGGAGTGAGTGCGAGATTGACTACACACTCTCTCTTTCAGTGTGCATAAGTTTGGTCTGTGACGTTTGATTGCAACTGCTTCAGCAAATCGTAGTAGATTCCTTGTCCTTTGTATGTTTAATATTTTGAAGGATTTGGGGATCTCGACAAAATGACCACCCGTATTCACAAGGTGTCTGGTAATTGTACTTTGTAAATATCTGCTTCCTTTTAGGTATAAGTTCCTAGGAATATGCTCTGAAAACCAGATAGAAGCCCTTTTTTCTGTCCTTCCAATGTACTTGCTGCCACAGGTGCACGTAAATTTATAAATGCAGTTGGAGGTAACATCAGCAGGGTACTAATCCAGTTTCGTTATCTGCAAACCACATTTTCATGAATTGCAATATGCCTTTCACTCTCTCGGGTAATTACTAGCCGGGATCCGTTAGCGTTTTTACTCTTACTGTACCAGTTTTTAAACCCAGAAACCCTCATTTTTGGTTTGCTCGACTGGAACACTATTTCACCGCCATCAAGATATCGCTTCTTAAAAGGTGAAATTCGGTATTTTGAGTACTGTACTACTAGTTAAAGTCACCAACGAAGTACACCAATACATCTTTCATTCCAGTCTGGGATCTACCCACGATAAACTGAAAGAAGAGGTACTATAACGCATGTTACTTTCCGACAAGCAAATACTAGACCATTTGTTAAGTTACGTTGATAGAGGTGATAGAAGCCATCCCAACTCAGGAGGAACATGCAGAACCTCGTTTGATACAACATTGTTGTTTAACATTGAGTCAAATACAGAGTTAGTAAATCCTAGAGCGCGGAAACGCGCATGTACCATAGTATTATAATCGGATTCATATTTATTACTCCATAGAAATATCTAGAGCAAAATTCGTCTCATCACTTATTATTCTCACAAGAAGACTAGGTCATAAAATAAAAGTGAATTTACACAAATAAAGTATTTGTACGGGACAATATACAGATTTCCATAGCTTCGTTCATTTCAGATATAAGAATAATTTGGTAAGGACAATTAACTAAAGGATGAGAGCTATGCATTCATCGTGAATTCATTTAGTTTAAACTCTTAGCATACAAATTATTGATCTTAGCAACATCAATTACATGTCCCCATAGAAACTGGTAACCATCATTGTTTCTTACTATTTTAAAAACAAATATTTCTATTTGTCTATAGTAAATTATTCAAAGAAGAAGAGAATAATAATCCAATTTTGGATGCTCTAAACTTAAACAAACCAAAACGAAACTACCTTATGAAGTTCTGGACAAATCTCTATCGACCAATCAGGTGCATCCTAAGTTAAGGTGCGTAATTTGGAAAAAAACAGTTTATAAAAAAGTGATGCAATGTTAAAAAATAGTTACACAGAATAACACTCTTGTATATGTTCGAAGAGAACCTCCCAATATTTCACAATAGTCCTCAAAAATTAGGTTAAACTAAATTCCCCACATGAATTCGTCGAGATAACTGTAAATTATCATGTTTCTTGGCCCGTTCATCGCCCTAATCCTCTGTTTTTAGGTGACTTCAGAAACTTTCAATAGAGTTGTGTAATTTATATCAAGTGGGTGTGAAAGTTACAGAACTATCTCAGGTCAAAGGTCAGATTATTAAAATTACAAAGTGAACTAAACACAAAAATCGGATACAGAATGTAGTAAAAAGGATAGGTTGTGTGAGTCAGTGGCACAACAGTGGAATGCTTGTCGACCACATATGTGGTCTGGGGTTCGATCCCCGGCCGATACACTTCCTTACCTCGCTAAGCCATTAGTAAGACTGATAAAGAAGGAAGGTTGAGCATGAGGCTACCATCCTCATTTCGTAAAAATAAACACCACTGCTACCGAAACTTGAGGCGTCTAGCTTTAAGCCCTGTGTTCCATCGGGAACATAAAGGAATGCAAAAAAGATTGATTGTAGTAATATCCTAGAAATATTCCAGGTCAAAGGTCAAATAAGTAAAATTACACGATAAATTGGTGGGAAAGTTCTAGAATAATCTGCGGTCAAGAGTCAAATTAGTAAAATTACAATTAGGAATTAAAATTCCGTGATAAACAGGATGGCAGACGGATAAAACTCAAACAAAGTAGCATCATAAATGTTGAGAAGATTGACATAATGTGCATTTACGGGTTAGAAATGTAGAAATAACGACAATAGTAAGGATGTTTGGATAAAAATTCTAGTGGGATCATAATTCGGATATGAAAATATGGTAGTGTAAATAGGGATCAATAAAACCTCAAAAATAACATGAATAAACAGGAAGTTTGGATATAGAAGGTAATGGGATAGTCATTATTAAAAGAATTACCTGTTTATGATGACTATGGAAGGGACAAGGGTTGAACGTATTTCTTTCAGATACATACAGTGAGTTTGAGGTGTTCTATGAGTTCCATTGAAAGGATCAACGAAATTGTCTGTATAATTGACCACGTGGTGATGAATATAGTCCAGAGATGATAGCTAGCTACACGTTTTATCCCTTTCAATAAACCTGTTATCTAGGCAGTAAGTACTATGTGATTCGTGTACAGCATACATAATTGCTCCTACATACTAGAGACACATCTGACTGGCTACTCAAGGTCATTCATCCTTTCATTAGGTTGTATCGTTTGGCGCTCTGCTTACGTGTCAGTTGACTTCTTAGACATAGAAACAATAAACTCACTTTGTTTAATGCTCAGTATGTTGTTTTAATGAATTAACTTAAAATTATTCTTTGAAATTGTTCGAATTAATCGCTTCTAGCATCCAAGCTGGTGCAGTTGGTCAACTTGGTCTTCCCATGTCTTAGCGATCTCCAGTAAAATATTCCGCCTGACATTTTACATTAAGAAGTTAAGGCACTCGGGTATAACTCAAACCCTCCTCTTACAATTCATAAACTCTTGCATCCTACCTATTCTTCTTTATTGTTCACCCTTGCTTATTCTTTCCCGGTTTGCTTAAAAAGGACTATGTCACAATTCGTAGAATACTGAAGACTGTCAGTAGGGTGAGTGGTGTCCCAGTGGACCACATAGTTAACGTCGTTGTCGATAGGCATTTGACTTCATGCAATAAATTTTCTAAAGGGATTTTGTCTGACTTGGAGCATCCACTTTACCCTCAGCTTTCACCTTACATCTCCTCAGGTAGAACAAGGAATAACTTCAGAAAACTGTATGCTCGCACGTCTAAGTATAGAAATTCTATGATACCATACTTGGCACGTATTTTATGCGATGAAAATAGTGTCAGGCAAGAATTAACTAACCTTTTTTCATCTAGTAAATAAATAACTTCCTCCATCCATCCTTATATACCTTCAAGTTTTACTTTTATTATTTCTATTATATTTATCGTCCTGTTGCTTCTTTGTTTGTTTTACTCTCATAATTGCAAACACCAACTTATCTCCATGACGGCAGTAATCTTTGTTTTTCCCCTCACCATATCATGTAAAGAGAACATGATATTCAATATTTTTAAACATGGTAAGATTTCTATACCGCATATAACGACAATACTGTGTGAAACAAGCCCACGGAATTTTTAACTTGTATTATTGCTACCTTAGCTGTTATCATTATTATTATTTCCATTTTATATGCTACATGTTTTTGACACTACCCCTATTGTAAGTGTGGAAAATTTTTTGTGTGATTAATTTTTATTTATAATTTGAGGAAATTAGATGCAATATTATGATTAATGCTGAAAATTCCATTCTGTATCACAAGTACTGTTTTTGGAATAAAGTAAATCATTATTATTATTATTGTTATTGTAGTGTCCTGAACCATATAATGGATTTTAATTATTACGGAATAAACAGTTTTTGTCCAGCGAAGAAATACTGTTTCTTTACAACGACTTTATTTCCAAGCAACTGCATACAGTCGTATTTATATTATAGAAAGAGAAGGCATTAAGTGGCGGGGACTAGAAATTGCTCAGTCAATATTGCACATATGATGATAAGAATAAAGACAATTAAAATAATGTACTAAGGGGGGAGGGGTAGAGTTGAAGTGGATGAATTACAAAACTTTTAAAGATAATTGATTAAGTGAACTGGTAATAACATTTTAAAAAGTAGTTCGTCGGGTGTTATCTAAAAAGTTAAGAGTACTACGATGAATACAATAACGACAGCGAAGATGAAGTGAAGTGGAGTGAATTCAAGTGGTAAAATAGAATAAAATAAAATAGAATTACACAACTATGACCACGGGGTAAAGAAAGCACTTTAACTAAACGTTTCTGAACACATAATTTATGTTTTTGTCCATGTATAGCTAGAGCTTCAGCTGACTGTGCATAAGTGGAGGACACGTAAGCTTTTGATTGGCTGGATTTGGTCCTGCAGATAAATTTAAAGGATAAATCGCGTATGCGGGGGGGGGTGGGCTGAATAACCTCACTCCAGTAGGTGGTCACAAACTGAAGACTACGTCGTCCAGTTACTCAACTTTGATTTATCAAACTGCGTGGCAGTGTTCAACTACGCGTTTACGTAGAACACTCCTACGACAGCCAATGTAATCAACTCCACACGAGCATATGAATGGATATATGCACATAAAGATGACATAAGCGGTAATTTACCCTTCACTCATTGTCGAATCACATTTCGATTGTTAAATACTAAATGTAAGCCAACTGTATGGAAATAGCGTTTATTTCATTTGAATAAACGACTTTTAATTACTTCAGAATTGATGTCACTTTTGAAAGTTGAATTCATAAGCAATGTCTTCTTTGGCACTCTGATTTAGCTGGGGATGGTTACTTTCTCAATGTTTCTGTCAATAAACCCTCTAGGATATCCATTATTTAAGAGTGCTGTGCAAACGTTTTCTAGTTCTATTGTGGTCAGAACTATCAGCAAGTCAAAAACTGTAGACAAAAATTAACGTCAATATTACGTCCCAAATCAGGGTCATAAGTAAAAACAATAACAAAGCTTAACTTTGAGGAACTCACCAACAAAACACAGAAGACTTAACGATGGCAAGTACGATTCGCAGATATATGGCTTAACTTTCTGAGAAACGGTCACTAGTAGTACAGAATAACTTTGAGAAAGAAAACAACCAATCAGAAGAAGTTGCTTCTCTGCTAACAATAACGAATAATAATATACATAAAAATCTATAAATATCTGTTGATTTTCTCCATGAACGATCTGTTGGCTGGCCTATGTCTTCTGTCGTTACACTATTAGACTTATACATTTTTTTTATTCCTTCATGTTCCCAGTGGAGCATAGGGTTTCAAGCTAGAGGCTTGAAGTTTCTGTAGCAGTGTTTATTTTTACAGGATGGGGTTGCTAGCCACCTCATGTCCAACCTTTTCTCTTTACCAGCATTATTTCTGGCTAAGCGAGGTGAGGGAGTCCGCCGGCCGGGGACAGAACCCCAGACCATTTGCATGGTCGGCGAGCGTCCTAGACGCTGTGCCACCGACGCACTAGACTCATACATTAGATTCTCAATTTCTTCTTTTGTAAAGGCCTTTCTCTGCATACTCACCGTCTAGATATGATAGAGAAGATTTGTATTGCTCAGGTGGATGATTTTGATGTGGTTGTGTTCTATGAGCTGGATAGTTGACTTGCGAAGCTTTCATCACCCTACTAGGTGACATCTTCAGCACATACTTTAAATTGATGTATACCCTGAAGATGTCATCTAGTAGTAGGGTGATGAAAGCTTCGCAAATCAACTATCCAGCTCAGAGAGCACAACCACATCAAAATACTCACCGTGTTTACATTTTTGTAACACAGAACTTACATTTCGAAATAATCCACAAGATTTGTGTCACATGACTTGATGAGGTTCTGCAAAGCATTGACATACGATTATCAGCGTGTTTCACCTCCAGTCTTAGTGAAATCTCTAATACTAAATTTACCGCCAAGAAGTAAATCGAATCCGCTAGGTGCATGCATATTTTGATTACCATATTCATTTTCTTATCCGTCAAGGAATGATAAGAGGTCTTCTTTGTTTCATAACCATTCTACACTGTGTAGTTGTAGCTTATGTGTTATAAGAATGTCTCCTTGTCAATACACCGATGATCTACACAGAAATCGTACCATGTGCTATATATCCATTCATCCAGGTGACTGTAGGTCGTGATACTTTTAGATCCATTGACATTTCCGACAGTATTCTCCAATTCTAATCCTAAACCTTACCTTAACTCTAAATTATAATCTTAAAAGCTATAATCCTACCTAACACTTGGTCGATACTGGACATCGTATCGATGTCAACACAGCTTTCAGGGTTATATACCGAATTCCAAAGTCGTTATCACGTACAGTTCGCTTACGTCTGCTGCACATAGCTAAGGCTGTTGCAATATGATCGACTAAACCGGAACTTTGTATCCAAAAAGAACACGTCCAGACGCAATTCCTACCGCGGCCAAACTTGGACTGATGATTCTTCTTCTCATCAGGAGTGCTCCTTCCCCTTAACCCTCTTGGTTTTTTCCTTCGCTTACTATTACAAACACTATTATTACAACTATTATTCGTCATAATTTATGTCCTTCATGCAAACATTCCCTCAATAATATTAAATTTTCCATTTATACTATCCGAACTCGTTATTAGTGATATTATCTGTTTTCTCAATATATGCCTCCACCTGTTTCATTTCACACATTCGTTATTTCACTATGAACCTCTCATTGCAGCCCTACAGACCACTTTGTAGTAGGCTGTCACTCACCTGACACCTTTTATAACCTTGAACTGACTTGTCAATTTTCCTACCCCACACTCTACAAATCTATTATGATTAATCACCACCATTGTCTCCCGTTTTACATTATTTTGGTAATCGATTTCAGCCTGGCACGACGTTTGTCACACTAATACGACTATTTACTTTGACACCCCATAATTATTAATCTGTTATTCAACGTTAAAAAATGTATCCGCCGCATAACTAACTGGCTATCATTATTGTAACAACGACAACAAATATTATATTTTATAAATTTATTGAAAAGAATATTCTTCGTTCAGATTGACTTTTAATTCATAATAAGGGAATATTTCACACTATCAAATCAACAGAATACTGCATCTATCCCCTCCAAGTTCAAAATGGCAGGAATGATATTTCGTAGTGTTCGTTTGTGGTAAACCTTTTACTCTGTTAACTTAGTTACCCAAATTCAAATAGAAAATAAAATACCAAATCAGTTTAGTTACGGGAAGAATATATTAAAGTTTAGTTACTTGGGTTTACAAAGATCCAAAATCCACAATAAATGTAATAGACTCCAGCGGTGCTGCGGGAAGACTGCTTCAATACTAATTCTCCAATGTTGACGTTGCCAGAGGTCGACCAAAGTTCGTAGGAAGAAACTACGGTGCTCCTGCAAAAATTTGAGATAGAAAGCAGGTGATTAGAATTGATCGACGGCAGTTGAGATGGTGGAGAAGACGGAGAACCGAAGGCAGAACTATATATTTATTCAAAACCCGAGGTGAAGTTCAAAGTACAGAGTTTATGGTTAAAACAAAGTAATGTACAATATGTTCATTTCTTACATAGTAGTAAAAATTGGATAAGTTTATTTTTGAGGACTCCACAACTTGTGTGTCTGATCTATTCTTGAAGGTCAACTTTTTAAAGACCTCGACTTTGACTATAATACTTTCCCTTCGCCCAACAGAGTTTATTGCATGGTATTTTCTCTTTGTTCAGGATCTTCAAATAAAAGATTTATTGACACAGTTCTCATTATCTAATCTGAAGCGTAAACTAATCCACTATAATATCTATTCTCCTTTCTGCTTCGAGAAATACATGACGACATTTTGTTGAATACCAGTTATATAAAAAGTTGAGGAGTGCATTTTGTGAATCAAGGACACAGCACTCAGGAACGATGGCCTCATGTATTGGGATATGCTCCCATCCATCGAGGATAATGCTTTTTCACCTCATGTTAAGGTAGAAACTTGCGGATCAGCGGGTTGTAAATGCTTTAAACACACTCCAGAGTAGAAAAAAATACTATCCGAGATCATATTTTATCAGGATTATACAAACTAAACAAGAGAAATTATATGCAATATATATTGATGGAGGTTTCCGATAGCCCAAGTTTTAAGTCATTTCTGATCTAGGGCGATGTAGTCCTGAATTGCGGAAACTTCATTTTCCTATAATTTTTGTATGATAAGAATTTTCTGATGATGATTACGTGGGTAACCATTTGCTTTGAAAATCTGATATATATCCATATAATATGTGTGTTTATTTGATAGTCTGTATATTTGCTATGTATATATGGATCGATATTCCATTATAATTAGCCAATCATGTTAAGACTGTTTATTGATTTGTTCACACACTTGTTTGGACATTCATATATATTTTGCTCTCACACTCTTGTGTGACACATTGATTCTCCTGGTGTTTTGGAAAATAGAAGTATCATCGCAAACCTAGTGGTCTTCTGATTTCCGTCTTTCTTGCGTCAGAACTATTAAATTCTCGACCAGTATATAACAATAATTTGGCGACGAGTACATAATAAAATCTTTGGAAGGTAGCTTTCTTGAGATTTGCATAATCTTTGTGTGCCACTGTGGCTATTGACTCATAAAAGCAATGTTTGATCACATTGATATAAGAATAGAACTTGGGCACTGTGGTAGAGTATAATTATATTGTGGGTATATTTATTTTGATAAAGTCTCCCAGTGTTTGTTATACAGTAATATTTACTGATGCCACCACGTTTCGGGCACAGTTTATTGCCACTCATAATCATATCAAGGCACTACTCACACTGTTATGAAGCTGGATCTTTGTCATGAGGTAACTGCTTAACTACTGACCAGTGCCCACTTAACGGATAAAGCAGAACACGCAATAATCAGCGGTAAAACCAGGTTCATTTATTTATGACAAAAGTGACTGTATTTATACAAAAATAAAGAAGACTGGAAATCAACCAATCCGGTTGAGAGTTTGGAATTGTGCAAGCGTCCAATCAGAAAGCAGAAACAAATGCATGTCAATGACACGCTAATAACTTGACTGAGACATGATAATGACCTGATAATTGCATGTGTTTTTGCCTCTTCCTAACACACACAACTTTCTAACTTCGTTTATATAATTCCATGACTAATTTTCATCGCTTGACTTGATTGGTAGTAGTATTTTCCATATTTCTGGTATGAGTAATGAGTCACTCCTATTGCATGTGTTGTGTTGGGTGTAGATTCGATGAACCAGGCAGGATTCAGTAATCAACTTCTCTCTCTCTCTCTCTGTCTCCACCACCTAATTGTATTTCTCTTTAGAATTTAGACTCTGTCCCATCCACCCTATTGTGTAGTTCTGTGTTACTATATGCAGTGTTTTTACTGCGTTTTTTCTAAATTACTTATCTGCGTAGGATCCATCATTCTGACCTTAACTACATTCTTATGTTTTGACAGGCAGTCTCACTACACCTGATCTACTCAGTTTGACCTATGTAGCTGACTTAACTCACAGTCATTGCAAAGTATTTTGTAAATTATTTTGTTTTGTCTAATTAGGTCAACTGGGTCCTTTAACCTAAAGAACTTGTCTTCCCTGTGTGAGTGTGTAGGTTTGAATGCCACCCGAATTGCTGCTTAACTGATAATCCTACGTAGGGTCTCAGATGTCCCTTCCCGCCTTATATGGTAAAACTGCTGTAGACGCCTTATATTCTTTCTTATTTTTGTTATTATTATTAGTTTCACCATTATTTTTATTTTGATCTATTTTTGATATTCCTAATTAATTTTAAAGTGTAGTTAGTTAGTTAACGCCGACGTTTCTTCTGTCTGTTTCATTTCATCATTTAGGTTTGCTGATGTACTACTACTTAGTGCTACTCCTCGGTTTGTTAGACACTTAACTAAGCCTGCCTTAACAGTTAACGGATGAGATGAATTAAAGTCGAAATATCTATTGTTGTACTTTATTGATAAAACAAATTTTATTGTTCCTGAACGTACTTTATCTTATATTGATTTTATTGAATCAAATGTCTAATCAAGTTTTACTTATGTAACAAGAAAGTTGTGTGAATGAGTGCCTTGATATGATTATGAGTGGCAATAATTTGTCCTTGAAATGTCATCAGTTAATATTACTGTACAACACTGTGAGATTTAGATAAAGCAATAAGAAGAATTTATCTGAATCGTGTAATGTTGTATTTACGCAACACACATTTCAAACAATCTGATCACACACAGACTTATCATAGGAATATATGTGAAATAAATAAAGAGTTCCCAACGACAATGGTTTGGGTCGCGCTAAATCCCGAATTAATAGAAGTTAGAATTCATGAGCCATTGAATTGGGTCCCATTGGCTGAGTGGTATACGAGCTTGCCTTGTAACCGGAAGGCCCTGGATTCGAGTCCCAGTGGGTGCGTACTTCCGATGATTCCCAAACTAGGATGAAACAGCAGCTGTCCAGTACTCCCTGGTTTTCAATGGTTCTCTAACTGATATAGATCCGTGATCAACTCGTTAAGAGTTAAGAGGTGAGAAAATAGGCTACTTAGGTCAAGTTAAAAGGACATATTCAAGGTCAAAACAACAATGAAGATCACTAAACCGAATAGCAGAGGTAATATTACATCACCTATGGTATCAAAACAAAATTTACCAAGGAAGGTTTAATGTGATGACAAAATATTTTTGAAAGCATAGAGGTGGTTTAAACTTTCTAATTGCTAGGGCTTCTACAAACTTTAGAAACCACCCTCCTCAACCACGTTTTATAGATAGGTTTAAAAGATCTGTTAACGTCAATTTTATATCCTGTCTCTATAATATGTTTCGCAATAGAGGAGCTAGGTCTCGTGTTCTCGCCAATAATAGGTTTTGAAGATTCCATTTGTTTCTGGAGCCATTTAGGAATATGCTCTGATTTATCAGGATTATGCATCAGACAGTGGGAAATGAGAAGAGAGGGAGGGACATCCTGGACCGACGTGAAGAACCTAGAAGACCTGGATTTCGCACGTGGATGACTTATATTTGACGTCACACAAAATCGAAGACTTACAAGCGAAAACCGACCGACAAACTGGTCGAAGAAGCAGCCGGCGAAGAAAAAACTCCAAGTGAACATAAGCAAGACGGAGGTAATGAAAATAACCAACCACCAACAACAACAACCAGTGGCAATCACCATCAACAGGAGGGATTTGAAAGTGGTTACTTCATTCACTTATCTTGGGAGCATTGTCTCAACTACAGGAGGAACGGACGAGGATGACAAAAGAATCGAGAATCGGGAAGGCGAGAAACCCATTCATCAACCTGAAACCAATCTAGAAATCTTCGTCAGTCAGCATTAGGATCTTCAATAGAAACGTCAAGTCACTTCTTCTACACGGATCAGAAACTTGTTGGCGGGCTGGTCACAAAGAATATTTCCAACAACCTGTTGCAGACCTTCATCAACAACTGCCTTCGCTAGATCAGATGGGCAGAAAGAATCACCAACAAGAAACTATGGGAACAAAGCAACAGGCGAGAGCCGATTGTTCAACAAATATTAAGGAGAAAATGAAGATGAATCGGGAATACATTGAAGAAGCCGCTGAATGACATCGCGGGCATTGCAGACCATCGCTTGAATGGAACCTCAATGGGAAGCAACGAGTGGAGGAGATCGTTTGAGGGAGGAAGAGATAAGAGAGTTTGGTCGATCATGGACCCATCTGAAGAGGATGGCAGAAAACAGCACAAAATGGAGAAATGTTGTTGAAGCCATCCCTAAGTTCCACTCGGAACGCAAGGGAATAATAATAACAGCTCCTTACAGATATCCTTCTGTCAGCATACTTCAGTGTTCAGCACCCAAAGCCTGTGAAAAATTGTATAGTAGACGTCATGCTCGAAACTTTAGGATCTCAGACTACGATTGTATCATATCTTAAAGACACAAATACACGACCCAGGTAGAATTATCCACCTAGCGACAGCTTAATATGATGTTTAATCTAAAAAAGTAGATCTAAGTGTCCTAGGAACTTCTATAGGTAGTTTATGTAGATTGACTGTTGCAAGGAGAGTATCAAACACAAACTTATCGTTTTATTGGATCTCAAGACACAGTTATCTGTGTCATATCCGCTTGAATGAAACTATCAAAATAACGGAAAAGTTGTGGACTCGTTGAAGCATAAATACATACATTTACTGACTGTAGTTCAGGGTAGATAAAGGATGCCTTTTATGAGAACCTGTTTAGTTTAACTGGTGAAATCAAAAAGTTCAGATATATCCTGATGGATAATAAAACAAAACACGTAGTTCAGTGAGTAGGTTTCTTTCGACGAATTCATTTTCTTAATATATATATATATAAAACCTGGGCATTGTGGTAGTAAGTAATTCCATATTAGTTTATTTATTAGATATATCACACAGTGAATCAAACCGTATTATTTACTGCATGACACCGTTTCGAACAGAATTTATTGCTGTCTGTCTGTTTTCGACATAGAACTTTGCACAAATGTGCGGAAGTTCAAGTCGCCACACTCCGTGTAGCACGCGAAGCAAGAGAAGAAAGTACAAGAAAAGCATAATAGAAACAGTGAGCAGAGGTGTGAGACAAAGGAGGAGTAATAACGAAGAACAAAACAGTTTCATTGGAGACCATAAGTCACAAGGAATGGATGCATCTGCGTCAGTCATTGAAAACGATTTTGAGCCATGTCACCAATTGTTTCCAACCATAGATTTTTACCGTCCCGAGGACCCCAGCCTGGAAGTCTACACCTTCCTACGTGGCTTAGACCAACTGTTGTGGATTTCATTGACTGGTATCAAGGTTTTGCTTGACCGCCGCTAGCTTTTTTCCAGGCTGACCCTATATCCGCTAACATTGCTCGTCGATGGCTTGGCATACGTAACACATGTCCTAACCATCTCAGTCTTTGTAGCTTCACGACTTCGTCGATTGATTTCCCCTGTTTACCTAGAACTCTACGCCTAACCTCAATGTTGCTCACCTTATTATGCCACCTTACACGGGAAATAGAGCGCAGGCACCTATGATCAAAGACAGCTAGTCTTTTCATGTCTTCCACTCTCAGTGGCCAGGTTTCACAACTGCTGCTCATAATCGTATCAATTGTAATCAAACAACTTCGAAACTTGAGTTTTATATTTTTCTTTATTCTTGCCTATTCATCGTCGTAGGGGTAGTAGAATTTTCCAGATATCTGGGTGGACGGGTGTTGAATCATTCCTATTACATGTATTCCTTCTCAGTTGATTCGATAAACAAAGGTTCCACTGTCATCAATCTCTCTCCCTACACCCTGTGACATTAGATTTTAAACCTTTCATCCTATCTCACCCATCCTATTGTATGGTCGCTTACAGTGCTGTAATAGCTGAGCTATTCTTTAGATTTCTTATCTTATTAAGGTCAACTAATCTAGATTTTTGTTCTCCGCTAGTCTGACTGACCCAGTTCTACTATTTTGACGTATGTATTTGACCTGACAATCATTCCAGCAGGCAGGGTATTAGATAAACTAAATTGTTTTGTTTTATTGGCTTCGATGGCAGGATCCTTTAACCGACAAAGCTAGTTTCTAATTGAGTTTTTGGAAAACTGAATGCCAGCCACTTTTATTCCTGCATAAGGTTTCCGAGGTCCCTTCCTTGTATGGAATTACTACTGATGATTTAGATTCCTTATGGTTGGTGTTGTCGTGCGCATATTTGACATGCATGTCGACATTATTGTTATTATCACTACTATCATTATTTATTTTATTTTCACATTTCCCTGCATACTTCCTGTCTAATTTTTCAGGGTAATTATTTAGCTTCAAAGCTTCTCCTATTATGCCTCACTTCCTGTCTCAGACTTTCATCGGTAATACTTAGTTTTTGTGCTCTATCATTAAAACATTTCACCAGTCCTATTCTTACTGACATAGGATGGGATAACCGGAAATTCAAATATCTGTTTGAATGTGTGGGTTTCCTGTAAACACTAGTGTTTAACTTCCCAGCCTCTTTCATTTTTATGCTACAATCTAACATTGGAAGCTCCCCTGCTTCCTGACTTTCCAATTCATAAGTGAACTGAATTGCCTCCACCTTTGAGTTAATGTGTTCGAAAAATCTATCTATATCCTGTGTTCTAAGTACAGTGAATGTGTCATCTACATACCTCAACCATACTTCTACAATGGGGCTGATCGTTTCAATCGCTATGTTTTCCCACCTATCCATGAATATATCTGCTACAACTGGGGATATTGGTGATCCCATGGCAACTCCCTCCGTTTGTTTGTGTATTTTCCCTCGGAATTTAAATACTGTAGAAGTCAGGCAAAGCTGCACTCCCAGCAATATGTCCTCAATTGGCATTTTTTGTCCTAATTGCAAGATCTTGATCAGATATGAGTTCGTTTCTGACTGCCTCTATAGCCACATTTATCAGTTTACGTGTATATAAACGGACAATGTCAAAACTAACCATTTTCTCTTCATTATCTAATTTTAAATTATCTAATCTGTCTTTTAGTTCATAAGAATTAGTTAGTCTAGATTTCGAGTGGATTTTTAGGGGATTTAATACCACGGGTAAATATTCAGATAATTCATAAGTAGGTGAATTTCTAAAATCAACTATAGGCCTAATAGGGTATCCATTTTCATAGAAGATAGCAGTAAAATAAAAGTAGTGAGTCTCAACAAATACAGTTGGTAAAGTTATTCAATGCATAAAAAGGAATTGAATAAGTGTATTAGAGTTACGTAATAAGATGAGTAATTTAACAATTGAGTCGGCAAGTTTCGAGAATTACCCACTAGCATCAACTATTGATAATTCTCAATTCTATGCTAAATATGTGGATGACATGTTTATTATCTGTGATGATAACCGTTGATATTATTACTGTTTCCTATAGTTCCTAGAGGAACATAGTGCTTCAGCTGCACATTTCCATTGCCTTCGGTTCTCCTTCATCGTTTTCATCTGGCTCCACATCTGCCCATATGCTAACATCACCTCCTCCACTCCATGTCACCCTCATACAGACGACTAACTGGCAACTTCCCATTCATGTTCCACTCGATCAATGGCCTGGCGTGTGATGTCACTCACTTGATGGTTTGTTTTCTCAGAGTATGGCCAATCCACCTCTATTTCTTCCTGCATATTTGTTGCAAAATTGGTTTCTGCTGGATTGGTTCTCTCCCAGAAATCCCTCACTATTGCTGATCTTTTCTGGTCAGCCATCTGATCTTGAGCGAAGACGGCTGTTGATGAAGGTCTGTAGTTTGTTTGAGATGCCCTTCGTGACGCGCTGGCCAAGTCTCTAATCCATAACGTAGCACTGATTTCACATTAGAGTTGAAAATTCGGATCTTGTTTTTCATGCTGAGTGCTGTTGACCTCTACGCTCACTAGAGAATAATGAAAGCTTGTCTTGCTTTCCCGAGCCTCGCCTTGATATCCTCATCAGTTCTGTCCGCCTGTAGTTGAAACGATGCTTCCCAGGTAGATAGGTAGGTAAAGGAGGTATCTTTTTTCAGATTTTTCCCATTTATAATAATTATTATTTTAATCAATTTTTACAGGTGTTCAAAAACTTACACCCAGTAGTAACAAAGTTCACTTTTGAGATGAGAAATGAATCTGATCTTCCTTTTCTTGATATTAAACCTACAAAATGGACCGACAGAACTGTAAGAAGGTCTATCCATAGGGAACCCACATGGAATGGTCGACTGACAAGTTTCTACTGCTGACTACCAATTAGATGTAGACGATACCTAATAATATCTCTTGCTTGCACCTGACACATCTGCAGACCTGATACTCTGAAGGAGAAATTACACTTATTGAAAAGAAATCAAGCAAGATTCATTGACATGTACGTCAAGTCGAAAATCCAAAGCTAAGAGACACCGTCCATGGCTTAAAAAAATTTAAATGAACCTCAACACTAAAGGTGATCTATTACTCAGTGTTGTTCTTAGGAGGAAGATTTAAGCTTTTTAAAAAGAAGTCCCTTCAAAGCAATGCTGACAGTCGTGTTCTCCAGTCGCCCACCTGTTTTTCAAACGCCCAATGGATAATATCCCACATATCTGACCACTTCAGCGTGCACATATCAGTTCACATGTTCCTGTGGAGTCAGGTATATTGGTCGTTCGACTCGTATGCTGTCTAGGGGGAACAGGATGAAATCAAGATGTGCGGTTTGGAGCGATATACTCCACTCACAAACCAAGGGAATATTAACAATAACAATAAAAATATTAAATTACAAGTTCGCAGAACAAGCATCAAAGATAGGAACGACTTCAGGCGAGCATAGGGAAAACAGAGGTGATGAAGATTCCTAGCCAACAGAAACAGCCGCAGTAACAACAACAGACAACAATCAGTCAGCATAAATGGGAGGAACCTGAAAGAAACAACCTCCTTTACTTACCCACCTACCTGGGAAGCATCGTTTCAACTACAGGCGGGTGGAACTGACGAGGATATCAAAACAGAGAGGATTGGAAAAGCAAGAAAAGCTTTCAATACTATCAATTCTGTGTGGAGGTCAACAGCACTCAGCATGAACATGAAAATAAGATCCGGATTTCCAACTCGATTGTGAAGTCAGTGGTACTCGCTATACGGATCAGAGACATGGCGCGTCATAAAGAGCATCTCAAACAAACTTCAGACCTTCATTAACAGTTGTCTTCACTCAATACTACTCAAGATCAGATGGCCGGACAGAAAAGATCAGCAACAGGGAGGGATCTCTGGCAGTGAGCGAACCAACTGAGCAGGAACTGATTGTGCAACAAGCAGGAAGAAATGGAGATGGACTGGAGGCCATACTCTGAAAAAACTATCAAATGACACCACTAGACAAGCCCTCGAGTGGAACGAGGCCGAAGGGGAAGCGGTGAGTTGGTCGTCAGTGCGAGGGTGACTTGGAGGAGGTCATGTGAAGAGGAGATGAAAGCGTGCGGGTAGACTTGGAGTGGGGTGAAAACGTTGGCAGAAAACCGGACGCAATGGAGGCGCCTGGCTGAAGCCCTATGTTCCTCTAGGAATTAAAGGAAATAATAACAATATGCTATTTTCCTATCCATCCCCTCCAAAATCTGCATAAAAGAATTATTCGACAATTACTTGAAATATTTATAACATAATGCAAACCATGAGTATGATAGTAATGAATAATAATAATAATATTAGTTAAAACAAATTTCCATTTAATTGAACATTGAAAGTATTTAATTCATTTAAACAAAAAAGGCCATATCACTAAGAGGGGCATATAAAAGCTACAGGAGCAAAAAGAGAGAGGGAAAGAAAACTTTGTTAGGCCGCCAGTCTTTTTTTCTCCGTCTACATCTCCCGCCCATCTTGTGTGTTTATATCATCGTCTACATGCATCATCGCAGGCTTCTGAAAGAACAGGTGCAAAACTTGGTACGTCTTGAGGTTTGATTTTTAAAACATCAATAATTTTCTTATAATCTGGATGATTTACAACTTGTTTTTGTTCAAAATGATAAAGAACTTCGCCACCTGATGATAAGTGAAGGCGAAAAAGAAAAGAAGAAATCTTGATAAGAAGATTAAATACAAAAAGTTTAGAAAAACAAAACGGAATATACAATTGGTGGATGGTGGCTAGCAGTGGAATCCAGGATGCGCATTTCGTCCTATTTGGGACTCGTCAGCTGGATGTACCTGCATTTCTCAGTGAGTGATGATGTTCCCACCGAGGCTCGAACCCAGTGCCCATAGTTTCAAACGCCAAAGCGTTATCCACTAGACCACTTGGGTTACGAGAGCCACCTCTTGTGCAACGGGTCATATTAATTATTGAATTGAATTAATATGACCCGTTGCACAAGAGGTGGCTCTCGTAACCCAAGTGGTCTAGTGGATAACGCTTTGGCGTTTGAAACTATGGGCACTGGGTTCGAGCCTCGGTGGGAACATCATCACTCACTGAGAAATGCAGGTACATCCAGCTGACGAGTCCCAAATAGGACGAAATGTGCATCCTGGATTCCACTGCTAGCCACCATCCACCAATTGTATACTAACTGAATGCCCGGACATCGTCGAAGCATCTGCACAAGAAGCCGACATGTCAACCTGAGACCGAGCACTTTGGTCCAATCAATCGACGGGAAAATCAAAAATTCAATTCAATAAAACGGAATATAATTTTTATCAAAAAAGAAATTTTAAATAGTTAGTTTGTAAGGATTAGATTTGTTGCTACGAGTTGATCACAGATTGATGTCAGTTAGAGAATCATTGAAAACCAGCCACAGGGACTACTGCGAGACAGATGTTTCATCCTAATTTGGGAATCATCGGCATTACGCACCCACCACAGGGGAGTTCGAACCCAGGACCTTCCGGTTACAAGGCAAGCTGGTTGGCTCGTATATTATCCAGCCACTGGGACCTGATTCAATCGCCAGCCCAATTCTAACTCCTACCAATTCGTGATTTAGTGCGATCACCAACCAATGTCATCGGTTGGAAATCCATCTTCACACTTAACTGGATGGACTTCACTGGCCACGACATCTCACTAGAACCCTAGGAAACTCTATGCTGTAGGAAGCACCAGATTAATTTTCAATAGTTGGTTCATAAGAATTAGATTTGCTTTTACGAATTGATCACGGATCGATATCAGCTAGAGATCTACTGAGTACTGCCAGTGATTCCCAAAGTAGTGGGATGAAATAGTTGTCGAGTACACCCTGGTAACTTTCAATGGTTCTCTAACTGATATCAGTCCACGTAATATACACATTGGATCATAGGAATTATTAAAAAGACGTTTGCAGCGAAGAAAATTTTCTTTTCGACGAAATTACCAACTAAGCTGTACATTCGTGTATTTATAATAAACGGGTAGGAAAGTTCCAGAATAATTTCTGGTCAAGGGTCAAATTAATAAAATTACAATTAGGAATTAAAATGCCATGATAAACAGGGGGATGGACGGATAAAACTCAAACAAAGTGGAATCATTATTACTGAGAAGATTGACAAATTGTGCAATTGGGGATTAGAGATGTAGAAATAACAAAAATAGACAGGATGTTTGGATAGACAAATCTAGTAGGATCATAACTAATGTGACGAATAATTGTTTATGCAATTAGGGATTAAATATGTAGAAATAATAGAATGACAAAATACACAGGAAGTTCGGCCATACCATGCGCCAACTTGAAAAAACGCCCTCGTGAGCACTATCCAACCTGGCTAGTAAAAGGAGATCTTAAACATGTATATATTGCAATGACAGAACGTCCGGTCAATTCAGCGTCATTCCAAAAATCCTTCACAATACAAATATACAAGATCCGATCAAACCTATCAAAGGGAGTGAAATTAAGACATCTGGGCATAGCCGAGGCACTAGCTATCCAAAAGCTCAAACCCACGCTATGTATCCAGAAGAAATACGCCCAACCCTTGTCCCTGCCGTGGCCAACATAAACTGGTAATTATTCCTCTATTAGTGACTATTCCATTGCCTTTCTTATCCAAACTTCCTTAATTTCTCCACTATTTACATTATCACATTTTCATATCCAAACTTCCTGTGTATTTTGTCATTCTATTATTTCTACATGTTTAATCCCTAATTGCATAAACAATTTTTCATCATATTAGTTATGATCCCACTAGATTTGTCTATCCAAACATCCTGTCTATTTTTGTTATTTCTACATTTCTAACCCCTAATTGCACAATCAATGTCAATCTTCTCAGTAATAATGATTCCACTTTGTTTGAGTTTTATCCGTCCATCCCCCTGTTTATCATGGCATTTTAATTCCTAATTGTAATTTTATTAATTTGACCTTTGACCAGAAATTATTCTGGAACTTACCCACCTATTTATTATAAAAATACACGAATGTACCTAGTTGATATCAATCCGTGAGCAACTCGTAGAAAAAAAAAGAAAGAAAATTCACTTGTACCTGGATTTCACAAACGAGTTAACTTGTGATATGTTTGCGAGAAAACTATCAAAATCTTTGAGAAAAAAACATTCTTCGCAGCAACGTTAGTAGTAGTGTCCTCCAGTGTTATACACTGGTCTCTAAAAGCTTGAAAGATAAGATTTTGTAAACATCTACTTCTGTGTACATACATCAGTTCACCCTGTTCCTATGACACGTAGCCTGTCAAGAAAAGGTTAAAGAATGACACTATCCCACATGATTGAAGAAAGGTAGTGGTGGTTCTATAAAGAGTGAGATTAGTGAACATCTTGTCAACACTGATGATTTCATCTTAACAAAAACACCTCTTTCGAAGTAATCTACAAAGAGAAGAATAGTCTGTAAAGGCAATTTGCTTTCATCTCTTTTGCATTGCTGAAGATGTATACATTCAGACAGATAGATCGAAATTCTGTAAACGTGTTAATTTCCACTCCCTTGATCTTTGTTTTTCTAACTCTTTGTAATTCTTGTATCTGTTTCGAACGCTTATACAATATCACATTTTCCTTCGATTTTATGTGTGCATCCTGATTACAACTCAATCATTGAATTATTCATCATATAAGCTGTAATACACTCTAATGCATTTATTCAATTCCTCTTGTGCACCTACTAATATTAACAAGTCTACTTGTTCCCATTGAGTTATTTCAAAGAAAAGGCGTTCAGTGAAGAGTTACTCTCTTTTCAGCGGTATCATTCTCATCTTGATTGGACACTAGTAATTAGTGTGATGTGTCTAGTCCTTACTTACTTTGGTACAGAATGAATTCTGTTATCAGTCAGGTTTGCAATGTGGCCACCATTTTAAGTAGCTCGCCATCCTGACGAATGCCAACTACCACGAAGTCTAGGTCCAAGGCTTCCTGACGATTGCTTCCAACTATCTAATATCAACAAATATTATTCTCAACCTGTACAATCCTATATATATATATATATATATATATATATATGTAGTTAATTTTCTTAGTAAAAAATGAATATTTCAGAGATTTGTCTCGAAAATTGTAAATTTTAGATAACAAATTACGTAATAAAGAAAAAGTTAATTGGTTAGAGAGTAAAATGAAATTTAGGCATTGGTTTGTAGGGATTTGATTGATTGGTTACAGCATTTCATCATGAACTGACATCAATTTAGTCCTAGTGTAGGACTCTTCTTAAAATGCACCCACTTACAGGGTTCGAACCCAGGACCTTCTGGTTACAAAGCGAGAGATCTCGTAGACCATTAATCCACTGGGACCCGATCCAATGGCCAACCTATGAATTCTTACTTCTTCCAACTCATGACATAGCGCGACTGTGTCACTAGCCGATGTCATCTCTGACGGGTATTTGTCCTCACACTTGATCTGCTGTACTGGTAGGTAGTTACTTGGGGTTCTGGTTGGAAGTCGTGGCCAGCAGGGTGCAGCAGGTCAAGTGTGAGGACAAATACCCGCCAGAGATGACATCGGCTGGTGACAATTGCGCTATGCTGTCAATTGGCAGAAGTTAGAATTCATGGGTTGGCCATTGGATCAGGTCGCAGTGGATTAATGGTCTACGAGCTCGCTCACCTTGTAACCAGAAGGTCCTGGGTTTGAACCCTGTAAGTGGGTACATTGTGAGAAGAGTGCTACACTAGGACTTAAACAGCAGTAAAGTGCTCTTTGGTGTTTTTCTGATGCTTCTCTAACTGATGTCAGCTCACGATGAAATCCTGTAATCAATAAAATGAAATTATTAGAATTGTAAATTTTATATAATGAATTTCGTCGATTGGTTACATACTAAAGTAAGATTAAGTAAACAAGTCCGGTGACGTAATCTAACTGACGCGGTTAAGTAGAGCTCAGCTAAAATTGAGATTGAACACAAGTCAAGTTAACAACAGTGGTGGTAACAGGTAGAGATTTCACAAGGCGTGGGAGGAAGGAAATATTATACAATACACAAACAAACAAGAAAGAAGACAAAATAAAAATTACGTATTTTGGTGTTAAGATAGATCAGGTCCAATGTGGATTTAATGACTGAACAAACTTATTTCGTATGAAGAATTCAGGATTTAACATGGGAATAACCATTGCTTCTGAGGTTTGAAGAAGTTTGATTCGTATGCTTTCAGCGAAATCCCCACATATTCTGTAGATAAATAAAGTATAATTATATTTGAATAGTTTACACACAATGATAAGTTTTGTTATTGGTAATATTTCGAGCAAAATTACTGCCCGTGTTCACACCACTGTTGGAATTGTTTTATTCACACATTTATGATTTGTATTCACATATATAGTTCATTATTATTATTTTGTTCATTCATGTTTTGTGTGTGCATATGTGTGTTCAGAATTATACTCACATTCATTCATGTGTTTGTATTTAGAATTATATCCCAAGTTCATTCATGTTTTGTGTGTGCATATGTGTGTTCAGAATTATACTCCAGATTCATTCATGTGTTTGTATTTAGAATTATATCCCAAGTTCATTCATGTTTTGTGTGTGCATATGTGTGTTCAGAATTATACTCTACATTCATTCATGTGTTTGTATTTAGAATTATATTCCAAGTTGTTGATAGTTGTACTGAGTCACCCTTGTTACATGTATCCGGTGTGACTTTAATGAATATCGATTCTGTTATGAGTCTTTCTTTCCATTTGTTCATGTTTGTTTTTAGAATACATACATTGTCCCAATCGATATTGTGGTTTTTGTCCCATGCATGTGCAGCTATGGATGAATTTTTTTCAAGATTTTTGTAGGCTTGTGTCCCTGTTGGTTGACCTTTAGTTAGGCGTTTATGTTCATTCACTCTTATTTTGAGTGATCTGGACGTTTGCCCCACATATTTAGTTGGACAGTCAGCACAAGATATTTTATAAATCAAATTGTTTTTATCCATCATTTTTATGGGATCTTTTAGTTGATTTATTTTATTTTTGATTAGATTTGTCGGTTTAAAGGTTGTTCTAATACCGATATTTTTGAGGTTTCTTTGTATTGCCTCTGATGTACCATTTTTATATGGTATTACGACTGTTTTTCTCCATTCTTCCATCTTATTATTCTCCAGTTTTACCCTATTTTTTCTCTTTTTTATATTATCCTTTATAAATTCTTTAGGGTAGTTGTTTTCGAGTAACATTGTGAATAGAACTTTTATTTCTTTACGCTGGTCCTCTGGTGCTGTTGTAAGTCTACGTATTCTATCTGCAAGACCCTGTATTAATCCTCGTTTTACCGAGAGTGGATGAGCTGAGTAATAGTCAAGGAATCTTCCAGAATGTGTGGCTTTTCTATATATCGTTGTTTTTATGCTACCATCTGTCATTCTTTGTAGCTTGCAATCTAACATGGGTAGTTCTCCAATTTCATTCTCTAATTCCATAGTAAATTTTATTGAGTCGACGTGTTTGTTTATGTGTGATAAAAGTTTCTCAGCATCGTTTTTTTTCACTATTACTAGCGTGTCGTCTACATATCTCCACCAACATTTTAGTGATGATCTGAATGGTTTAAGGGCATTCTCCTCCCAATAATCCATGAAAATGTCAGCTATAATTGGTGAGATAGGCGATCCCATGGCTACTCCCTCATTTTGTTGGTATATTTTTCCTTCGAATGTGAAATATGTTGTTGTCAGACAGAATTCTATCCCTTTTATTATTTCTTCTACGGATAACTGTGTTCTGTCTTTCAGGCCATTATCTTCATTTAGTTTCTCTTTCAGTGCAATCATGGCCATTTGAATGGGTATTTTCGTGTAAAGACTGTTTACATCAAAGCTAACTAGTATTTCTTCCTCCTCTATTTTAGTGGTTTTTATTCGCCTCACTAATTCAAATGAATCTACTATTCTAGCTTTTGAGTTGTTTCTTGTCGGTCTTAGTATTGTCGAGAGAAATCTGGATAGCATATACGTTGGTGTGTTTCTGAAGTCTACAATCGGTCTTATTGGATATCCCTCTTTATGCAGTTTTATCTTACCATATATCCTAGGTACATTACAGGATTTTGGCATAATTTCAAACCATTTTGACTTACCGATTACTTCTTTCATTTGTCTAACTACCTTTGCTGTTTCTTTCATTGTTTTGTTGATGATCGTTTCAGCTGATTTAGTCATTATGGTATAGGGTCCAGATTGTAGATGTTCATTCATCTTTTGATTATATGTTGTTTTGTTAAGTAATACTGTTGTGTTTCCTTTGTCTGCTTGAGTAATGACAATGGATTTGTCTGCTTTTATGTCTTGAAGTGCTTTTAGTTCCTCTTTCGTTATATTTGGTTTTTCTGCTTTTTGCTTTTTCAATGTAAGTGCACATTGTGCTCGTACCAGTTCAGCTTTTTGCTTGTCATATCCTTCGAGTGCTGTTTCAATTGCAGGTATGATGTCTTCAGGTTTTAATCTTTTGTTGCTGATATTGAAGTTCATCCCTTTCATCAATACACTTTCCTCTGCTTCTGTTAACTTTCTGTCTGACAAGTTTACAATCCAATTGGCTTTAGTTACTTGTCTGTCATTCGGAGTTTTCGCTATCATGAGTTTATTAAATTTTTTGATTTGTTTCTGCTTTGTTTTTTCATAAGTAGTTTCTTTTCGTTTTTGTGCAACTTGTAGTATGCTTTCATACTTTTCTTTTTCGATTACTTCTTTCAATTTTTCTTTTATTTCATTAATATCTTTCCTTATCGTGAATAGCTTTTGTATAATTCCACGTAGGTTTTCTTTGATGCATACTTTTGAGGCATGTGTGAGCGCTATATTACCAATAACAAAACTTATCATTGTGTGTAAACTATTCAAATATAATTATACTTTATTTAATCTAATCCACAATGCTCAAACTTTTTACTGATATTAATTCAACTGACGGTCTTCCCATTAAAAGACTGGCCAACAAACTCACACATTTATATCAAGCTGAATCTCGATTTATGAACCATCGAATTTTCAACATCAGATGCCTTAAAAATGGAATTATTCCTGTATACATGAAATTAAAATCACCAATATCTACTGATAAAGCAAATGCAGCGCTCACACATGCCTCAAAAGTATGCATCAAAGAAAACCTACGTGGAATTATACAAAAGCTATTCACGATAAGGAAAGATATTAATGAAATAAAAGAAAAATTGAAAGAAGTAATCGAAAAAGAAAAGTATGAAAGCATACTACAAGTTGCACAAAAACGAAAAGAAACTACTTATGAAAAAACAAAGCAGAAACAAATCAAAAAATTTAATAAACTCATGATAGCGAAAACTCCGAATGACAGACAAGTAACTAAAGCCAATTGGATTGTAAACTTGTCAGACAGAAAGTTAACAGAAGCAGAGGAAAGTGTATTGATGAAAGGGATGAACTTCAATATCAGCAACAAAAGATTAAAACCTGAAGACATCATACCTGCAATTGAAACAGCACTCGAAGGATATGACAAGCAAAAAGCTGAACTGGTACGAGCACAATGTGCACTTACATTGAAAAAGCAAAAAGCAGAAAAACCAAATATAACGAAAGAGGAACTAAAAGCACTTCAAGACATAAAAGCAGACAAATCCATTGTCATTACTCAAGCAGACAAAGGAAACACAACAGTATTACTTAACAAAACAACATATAATCAAAAGATGAATGAACATCTACAATCTGGACCCTATACCATAATGACTAAATCAGCTGAAACGATCATCAACAAAACAATGAAAGAAACAGCAAAGGTAGTTAGACAAATGAAAGAAGTAATCGGTAAGTCAAAATGGTTTGAAATTATGCCAAAATCCTGTAATGTACCTAGGATATATGGTAAGATAAAATTGCATAAAGAGGGATATCCAATAAGACCGATTGTAGACTTCAGAAACACACCAACGTATATGCTATCCAGATTTCTCTCGACAATACTAAGACCGACAAGAAACAACTCAAAAGCTAGAATAGTAGATTCATTTGAATTAGTGAGGCGAATAAAAACCACTAAAATAGAGGAGGAAGAAATACTAGTTAGCTTTGATGTAAACAGTCTTTACACGAAAATACCCATTCAAATGGCCATGATTGCACTGAAAGAGAAACTAAATGAAGATAATGGCCTGAAAGACAGAACACAGTTATCCGTAGAAGAAATAATAAAAGGGATAGAATTCTGTCTGACAACAACATATTTCACATTCGAAGGAAAAATATACCAACAAAATGAGGGAGTAGCCATGGGATCGCCTATCTCACCAATTATAGCTGACATTTTCATGGATTATTGGGAGGAGAATGCCCTTAAACCATTCAGATCATCACTAAAATGTTGGTGGAGATATGTAGACGACACGCTAGTAATAGTGAAAAAAAACGATGCTGAGAAACTTTTATCACACATAAACAAACACGTCGACTCAATAAAATTTACTATGGAATTAGAGAATGAAATTGGAGAACTACCCATGTTAGATTGCAAGCTACAAAGAATGACAGATGGTAGCATAAAAACAACGATATATAGAAAAGCCACACATTCTGGAAGATTCCTTGACTATTACTCAGCTCATCCACTCTCGGTAAAACGAGGATTAATACAGGGTCTTGCAGATAGAATACGTAGACTTACAACAGCACCAGAGGACCAGCGTAAAGAAATAAAAGTTCTATTCACAATGTTACTCGAAAACAACTACCCTAAAGAATTTATAAAGGATAATATAAAAAAGAGAAAAAATAGGGTAAAACTGGAGAATAATAAGATGGAAGAATGGAGAAAAACAGTCGTAATACCATATAAAAATGGTACATCAGAGGCAATACAAAGAAACCTCAAAAATATCGGTATTCGAACAACCTTTAAACCGACAAATCTAATCAAAAATAAAATAAATCAACTAAAAGATCCCATAAAAATGATGGATAAAAACAATTTGATTTATAAAATATCTTGTGCTGACTGTCCAACTAAATATGTGGGGCAAACGTCCAGATCACTCAAAATAAGAGTGAATGAACATAAACGCCTAACTAAAGGTCAACCAACAGGGACACAAGCCTACAAAAATCTTGAAAAAAATTCATCCATAGCTGCACATGCATGGGACAAAAACCACAATATCGATTGGGACAATGTATGTATTCTAAAAACAAACATGAACAAATGGAAAGAAAGACTCATAACAGAATCGATATTCATTAAAGTCACACCGGATACATGTAACAAGGGTGACTCAGTACAACTATCAACAACTTGGAATATAATTCTAAATACAAACACATGAATGAATGTAGAGTATAATTCTGAACACACATATGCACACACAAAACATGAATGAACTTGGGATATAATTCTAAATACAAACACATGAATGAATCTGGAGTATAATTCTGAACACACATATGCACACACAAAACATGAATGAACTTGGGATATAATTCTAAATACAAACACATGAATGAATGTGAAGTATAATTCTGAACACACATATGCACACACAAAACATGAATGAACAAAATAATAATAATGAACTATATATGTGAATACAAATCATAAATGTGTGAATAAAACAATTCCAACAGTGGTGTGAACACGGGCAGTAATTTTGCTCGAAATATTACCAATAACAAAACTTATCATTGTGTGTAAACTATTCAAATATAATTATACTTTATTTAATCTAATCCACAATGCTCAAACTTTTTACTGATATTAATTCTGTAGATAACTTTGAAGCTCATTTTCGGTTGAGTTAGTTTGGTGTCCAGATTCGACCAGGTGTTCCAGGATAGAGCTGCTGTGACGAGGGATCTTTTTTCTCATTTGTAAAACCATAATTGTGGGTAAGTGTTCAATGATATGTTTGGATGGTAAACATTGGGTAGGGTCAACATATGTAGCTCCACACGAACAGGTGAATTGGTAGATGTACATTGATGAGGCCAACAGTGATAGCTTATCCTTCACTTCGACGCGAATCACTGATTTCGTAGAGAAGGTTATTTTAGTTTCTACCCAATTAATGCTTTCTATGTTGCGTAATGTGGTAGCTAAATTTTACAATTCTAATGACAAGTCCATGAAATAAACATTTTGTTGCTAAAACAATTTTATTACATATGTGAGATTGTGCAGCTTGTGAATGACATCACCGATAAGAGTAACTATGTTTGTGACAACTCATCACTTTTGCCACTACCACCTTTCATGAAAAAAGCAGTTGTATATAAATGCGATTGTACAGATGAAGAGGAAAATGAATTCAACACGAGAAGAGACTCTTTGCTGAACACTGTCCCCGTCTGTTTTCCATCTAGAACTTTGCACCGATGTGCAACAGTTCCAGTCGCCACACTCCCTCCAAGTAGCACACAAAGCAACAGGAGAGAGTAAAAGGAAATGCAAAATAGACACAGTAGACAGGGATATGAGACAAAAGGAATAGTATTTAACGAAGAACAATATAGCTTTATTGGGTATTATAAGCCACAAGGAGTGGATACATCTCTGCACCAGCTATTGACAACGATTTTGAACCTTATCACTAATTGTCTACAGCTTTCATTGGCTTTTACCGTCCCGAGGACCCCAACCAGTCAGGAAGCCAGTTTACACCTCTCTACGTGGCTGGCTGAAACTAATTGTTGTAGATTTCATTGACTGTTGAGGTCATGATTTGGTTTGACTACTACTGGCTAACTCTTTTCCAACTTGATCCATCCATCCTATGTCAACTAACATTGCGTGTTGTCGAGGAAGGCGATCTCAATCGATCCAGCTGCTTCACAACCTCGTCGATTGATTTCCCCTCGCAATTACCTAGCACTCGACCGAAGCCTCGCGCCTCAGTATTGCTCACCCTATTATACCACTTCCCACGGTATAGATAGAATGCAGCCACCTATGATCAAAGACGGATAGGCAGACTTCTCATGTCTTCCACTATCAATGGCCAGGTCTCACAACTACAAAGAAGGAGGACGGATCGGACTGATGAGCAGTACACACGTCCTTTGGTTGATAGCCAGCCGGATATCACGTCTACTAGGTCACATACGGTGTAAACTGGCATATGCGACATGAGCCTTCTATATCCGTGGTGAAATCTCGTCAGCGATTAACCCGTTGTGACTGGCAGATGCAATTTCCCAGATAAGTGAAGCGGTCGCTGAACACTACGGTTTTATTCATGAGTTGAGGTTATTCATCAAAAACTCTTTAATATCAGATATATAAATATGCAAAAACATGAAAATGCCATGAATCCACACTAAGCCATAATTATGCTACCCTCTTATTTTCTTTTTAGTAATGGACTGAGGTAAAAAGCATATTAAGTGGTGTGTAACATGAGGGAGTGGTTGGGTGGGTAGGCGTTACATTCCATCCCTTTTGTAATCATATACACCTAATGCTAAACAGTTCCAAACTACATCAAACTGATGTAGAAAAACAATGATTTGCACATCAAAGAAATACTTCTGTGCAGTGGATAATGCGACAGACATGGGGCAATGAGGAAACAGGCATAAAATGGACTCACACAAAAAACTTGGAAGATCTAGAATTCGCCGAAGATATATGTTTGATTTCCCATAAACTGGAAGATATCCAAGTGAAAAGCAACAAGTTGGCAGAAGAATCATCCTGAGAAGATAGGACTTCAGGTGAACATTGAGAAAACGGAGGCGATGAACTGACGAGGATATCAAAACAGCGAGGATCGGAAAAGCAAGACAAGCTTTCATCACTCTCAAGTCTGTGTGGAGGTCAACAGCACTCAGCATCAAAAATAACATCCGGATTTTCAACTCTAATGTGAAGTCAGTGCTACTATACGGATCAGAGACTTGCACTGCGCACCTCAAACAAACTACAGACCTCCACCAACAGCTGTCTTCTCTCAATACTACTCAAGGTCAGATGGCCGGCCAGAAAAGACCAGCAACAGGGAGGGATTTCCGGGAGCGAACGAATCCAGCAGGAACCGATTGTGCAACAAATAGGTCGGAAGAAATGGAGGTGGACTGGCCATATTCTGAGAAAACAAACCATCAAGTGACATCACTAGACAAGCCATCGCTCGAGTGGAACCAGGCCGAATGGGAAGCGGCGAGTTGGTCGTCAGTGCGAGGGTGACTTGGAGGAGGTCATGTGAAGAGGAGATGAAAGGATGTGGGCAGACTTGGAGTGGGGTGAAAAAGTTGGCAGAAAACCGAAGGCAATGGAGACGCGCAGCTGAAGCCCTATGTTCCTCTAGGAATCAAAGGATATAATAATAACAGTGATTTCATTCCTTCACACTGGACAGTTATATTTGTATTGATAAAAAAGGGGAGTTCTTCATTCTTCTGCGTTTCAAATAGATGACGACGTTTCGAGCATAAATTATTGGCACTCAAAATCATATCAATTTTAGTTACACGGTTTTACGATTTGTCTTACATGTATTTTTTTCCCTGTTTTCATGGTAGGCACACCTTAATAACAGTTTTCTCAGGATTTCCGTTGGGAAGCCGATATCTATCGATTGGTTATCCACTTGTTCACATATGCTAGAGACGGACATTTGTGTGATTCATTTGTAAGGCATGGTAAGTTCGGCGGTTTTCTTATGTTCAACCTATGCTTGTCTACCTTCAGGTCGATTACGAAGTGTGCAGGGATTGGTTATCCAAGACAAGAAAACGGATGACCAATAAGAGTGCCCCTTCCCTCTCATCTAATTAACTGTATTGTGATTGGTTGTAAAGATAATCCTTGACCTTGAGTCTTTGTTCTTACTAGCACGCGACACTTGTGTGATCACACTGCTAACGTGCACTTTGTTCTCTGTTTCAGATCATTGCTTGACAAGTGGGATTACACATTTAACAACTAATCATACACATATTCTACAATTTCTTTTGTGAATTATTATATAATAACAAATTAGTAATATTACCAATACTAATACCAGTACTAGTAATAATAATAATAATAATAATAATAGTAAGAGGAATTAGCATATCACATGAATTGTACAAATTAGGCATAAAAGTTCACTCGATACACTCAATACATATACACAACTTATGATCAAATATTAGAGAGATCACATGGGCAATTTCTTTAAAAGGTCAACTACACCATGGTATCATGTGAATTTAAGTAATAATAAGAATAAGAATAAAAATAAAAATAAAGAACAAAAGTTTTATTCAGAATTATGAAAAAGAAGAAGGTATATAAGAATAATGGAAATATTTCTCCTCTTCCATTATAATTTACACACTGGGTAGCACATATATCCAGCTGACGAGTCCAATAATACGACGAAACACATGTATATCATAGAGTATACCACTACTAGGGATCAGTTAATTAGTGGATGGATTTTAATGCATAATCAATATTTTATTCTAATAATAATAGTAATAATAATAATAATAATTTGTCTTATTCCAAAAGAGTACTTGTGATACAGAATGGAATTCTCAGCAATTTTACTACAGTATTGCCTCCAGTTAGCAAATTAACAATAAATAAAATTCTACATAAACTAAGGGTAATCTCGCTTAGCTTTGAAAACAACATATTAGCATGTAGTAAAGTCAAAAGTGAACAGAACGCTTCAAGGAGTAAGAATAGTAGAGACTAGCATATTTATTGGCGTAAGCGGTCACCTGACTGCATCAGTTCGAGTGGAGTGCCTTGATCAGTGCAACGTATTTTCTCGGCATTCCCTTCACAGCCAAACATCGCCAGAGTACTTCTCAGTCCACACCTCTGGAGTCATTCCATGAGGTACTGCTGCTTTGCATCGTTTCAGACTAGTAACGGCCTTAGTAACTTCAGTTAGGGACGGAGGACCTGTGTCTATATCTCATCCAAGGAGGAATTGGATGTTCGGTAAATTGAGCGTGGTTGTAGGCCAATTAAACTGCTCCTCAAAGTGTTCTTTCCAGCGTCCCAGTCGTCTATTCCGGGAGCTAATTATGGTGCCATTTTTCTCTGAGATTTGATCACTTATCATTTGCCTTTTACAACCTGATAAGCCTAAATAGTTGTCAGGTGTTACCAATGGCCGACGCCTTTTCCATCTCTTTCGCTTTTGTCGCTCACCACTGTTCACGGTCGTTACGAAGGCTTCTTGTTAATTTGCATTTGAGTAGCTTTCGCTTCTCATCATAATCGGAGCTAGACGGAATAAGTCTTCTTGCGTCAATCAGTTCGCATAAGGCGGTAGAAATCCAATGACTTTAGGTTTCAAGTTATTAACAGCTTTTACAGCTGCGTCTACAGCTAACTGTATGTTGTGCCAGGCTATCACAGGGGAAGTCCTGTTGTCGACCTCAGATACACGTTTCGCTATTTCTTCTGTAAATAGGAACTCTGAGTCTCGATCTAGTTGGGGGACGTAACTGCTTCAGTGGCAGAAATTTTTTAAGTCCGTTTTATCGTAAGCATAAACGTGCGCCGACCAGAGCGTGATCAGAGTCAACGCACGTGTTCCAGAAGGAGCGGCAGTCTTCTGCTGACCCTCGTCAATGACACCCTACCACTATGTGGTCTATCTGGGTCCAGGTCCAGCATTGATTCGGTGACGGAGGTCGCCAGGTTACACAATGTCTTTCTTTGTGCCTAAAGTTAGTGCCGACTAGGAACAGATGATTATCTGAACAGAACTGTAGAAGACGATCACCATTGTCGCTTCGTCGGCAGGGAACTCCATACGTACCACCTACATACACTTCTCAGTCTGGCACAGCTTGCCTACTTGGCCATTGAAGTCACCTGCTAAAATAACTGCATCTGAATGTTTCGCTTTATGCAGCAAATTAGACAGTTTCTGGTAGAAGTCATCTTTTAGTTCATCCGAACTGCAGTCTGTTAGGATGTAAGTGGAGACACTACGAAAAGACAACGACGGGTAACGCCGACATCGAGGAGATATAGTGCGAGGAGAAGATGATAGACTAAGGGCAATTGTGAAGTCAGCTAAAAAGAGAACAGCAGAAAATAGGATAAAGTGGAGATGTGCTTCAGAAGCCTTATGTTCCCCATTCGGAACCCAAGGGAACAATAATAATAATAATAATAAAGACGCTTTCTAGGGAAACACTTGTTTTCAATGGTCCATAAAATTTGCAGAAGCAATAAATTAATGGATGAGCTACGGTGTACACATTCAGTTTTATTGGTTAATGCATATACTACCCTTTGAAAACACACCTTCTGAAACTAAAGAAAGTTATCTTTATTAATGTGATCAAACCATGGCAACTGACATCTCAAGAGCTTCATTCAGCTATTAAGTCCACATTCTACGCCGTATCCCTTTCACCTTATATCTAGAAAATGTTCAGTTGCTACGCCTACGACTAAAGAACGTAATTCTATGAGCTCCACACAAAATCAATATTAATGACAACTTCTCAATTATTTCACATGACTAAAATTCAAGGTTATTAAAGGTAATGGTGGAAGCACTTTGAATTAATCCCAATAAATTTCAACCTTCGCTTACCATGAACTACATGACTTACTAGACCAGTCATTAGTCATCGGTATGTACTTTTGTTTTATATAACTGAATAGTTGCTTATACGTTTTATTTTATAATTGTGATGATGCAAGCTAGTGGTGAAGAGATTGTCAAGAAATTAAGAAATGATATCATTTCACAACATTTGTCAACTTAGTGAACTAATTTATTTTGCTTACCTTGTAACCAGAAGGTTCCTGAGTTCGAGCCCCCAATGAATGGCTACTACCACCGATGAGTGTTCAACTAGGACGAAACACCTGTTGTTCAGTGCCCTCTACTGTTTAACGGTTCTCTAACCGATATCAATCTTTGATCCTATTTGAAACAAATAAGATTCCCACAAACCAACTCTTGAAATGTATTCTGGTACTACCAAGTGGCGCAGTGGTTAGGACTCTCGCCGACCATGCACATGGTCCGGGGTTCGAGCCCTCACCGACGCACACCTGATATCTATGGTCGGCCTGCGAATTTCGGGCTACCGATATCCATGCTGAAAATTCCATACTTGTACCAAAAATACGGTGTGGAATCAAGCTGTAATCCAAAAAAAAAAAAATCGCCTGGAGCTTTGATAAGAAGTCGTAACCAGTAGAGTTCATTCAGTCAGGAAGTGAGGAGAAATACCTGCCACCGATGGCATTGGCTAGTGTCGATCGCGCTATATCGTGAATAGATAGAAGTTGGAATTCAGGAACTGGTGTCATTGTATTGTGTCTCAGTGGCTGAGGGGTCTGCAAACTCGCTGGCCTTGTAACAAGAAGGTCATGGGTTTGAACCCAGTAGATGGGTGAGAACAATTGAAGAGTCCTAAACCAGGACGAAACAACTGTCCACTACTTCCTGTTAGTTTTCCAATGGTTCTCTAACTGCTGTCAGCTCATGATAAAATCCTGTAACCAATCCATCAAATCCCTACAAACCAATACTTGAGTATCAATGAGGTAGGTATTAACAGGAAAAATAAATATAACAGATAAAAGTAACAGGTAGATAAGATAAGACAATGAGATCACAAACCTTTTCCAACTACAAGAAGTCCACCTGTTTGCCAACCATCACCTGACATATTACCAGGAATTTTTGCAGCCTATAGTTATGAGAAAAATAACAATATAAACGTGTAATCAAAATAAATCTTCGTTTAAAAATGTTTGCAGATAACTTCAAGATGGCATTTACTATGTTCCATATAATACACAACCTGAAGTGGATGAGCTAATCTACCCGAGTGATAGTTAATTCCTCCCCCCCCCAGCAGAACCACCACCCCTTTGAAACTTGAAGAAATCATCCTTAAAAGACAATTTACCCAACGAACGATCAGTATATCAATAGTCATCCTATAGGACGACAAGTGCCACCTTGAGTAGTTCATCGGTGACATCACCGACTGAGTGACGCAAGTTCACATCACAAATGGGATATGAGTTCCTTCAGTGTTACAAAATACGTCTTCTTGATAAGTGTGACAGCAACAAAAGTGAAACTAAGGTGCAGATCTTCCTGAGGGTTGCCTTCAACCAGATTGCGAACAATTCACCCATAGATTTCGGAATGGACCAACACCAAAGATTAGACCAATCATTATATCAATTATCTCTACTGAGTACGACTATGAGACGCATTCACCTGCTTAAGGACTTACACTATTACGTAGTTAGTTAGTCAGTTAAAGCTTAGTTACCCAGGACAGATTCTCGGTAGATCAGCCAATGCGTCGGTGGCACAGTGGTTAGGACTCTCGCCGACCATGCACATGGTCCGGGGTTCGAGCCCACGCCGACGCACACTGGATATCTATGGTCGGCCTGCGAATTTTGGGCTACCGACATCCACGCTGAAAATTCCACACTTGTACCAAAAATACGGTGTGGAATCAAGCCGTAATCAAAAATAAAATAAAAATAAAATCAGCTACACTTATTCCATTATGCATAAAATTTCATTTTGATAAAATCACATAGTGTGTTATACAGTAAGTAATATTTACTGATGACTACCACGTTTCGAGCACAAATTATCATTGCCAGTCATAATTATCATATCAAGCCACTCGGTCACACAACTTTCTTGCTTCATTTATGCATAAGTAAAAATTGGGCAAAGTTAAACTTTAAACACTACTAACCACCAATCAGCGAATGATTGGTATTAGATGGTTGGAGACAATCGGCCACAAGAAGCCTTGGACCTAGGTTTCGTGCTAGTTGGCACTCACCAGTCAGCAAGGCGTATCTGCAACCTTGAAGGAACTCATGTCCCTCCTTCTGATATTCGAACCTGCGTCACCCAGTGGGGCTGCAGTCAGAGACGTTACCACTGAGCTATTCTGGTTCGCGATCGACCTCCTGTAGGACTGTATTGCATATTTTTGATTGCATACTAGTGAGTAACTAGTGTAGTGTGTCTAGTTCTATCTTCACTACAGACTAAATTCTATCAGTCAAGCTTGCAGGTCCAAGGCTTCCTGCCGATTGCCTCCAACCATCTAATACCAACAATTTACAGTGCACCGTAATGGCGAGCCACCTAGTAGCATGGTGGCCACATTGCAAGCTTGACTGATAGAATTCAGTCTGCAATGAAGATAGGACTATACACATTTCACACTAGTTACTGACTAATCAAAAAAATCAGAGAATGACCTCGAACGCACCAATCACGTGAAGGAGACGTTTTTGTGTAAGGAATACATACATTTATGAAAAAAAAATGCGTAAAAAACTGTAGAAAAGTGCTACAGAGGATACCTTTCCCTCACATGTGATTAAAGTAGCTCTCAGTTTTAGGTTGGGAGTATCAACAGAGTATAATTCCACTATGGTTAAAATTTATTTTGATAAAGCCTTATAATGTTATGCAGTAATATTTATTATCATTATTTCCTTTAATTTCTAGAGAAACATAGGGCTTCAGCCGCGCGTCTCCATTGCGTTCGGTTCGCTGCTAGAGTTTTCACCTGGCTCCAAGTCTGCCCACATGCTTTCGCCTCCCCTTCACATGACCTCCTCCACTCCATGTCACCCCAGCCTCGCAATGACGACCAACTCGGCGATTCCCATTCGGGTTCTACTCGAGCGATGGCCTGGCGTGGGATTTCTCAGAGTATGGCCAACCCAACTCCATTTCTTTCTGCCTATTTGTTGCACAACCGGTTCCTGCTGGGTTTGTTCGCTCATTGACAGAGATCTCTGTTGCTGATGTTTTCTGGCCGACCATCTGATCTTGAGTATTGAGCGAAGACAACTGTTAATGAAGGTCTGAAGTTTGTTTGAGATGCCTTTTATGACGCGCCAAGTCTCTGATCCGTATATTGGGTAGCACTTACTTCACAATGCAGTTGAAAATCCGGATGTTATTTTTGATGCTGAGTGTTGTTGACCTCCACACAGACTTGAGAGTAATGAAAGCTTGATTGCCTTGCTTTCCCGTCACTTTGATATCCTCGTCAGTTCCGTTCGCCTGTAGTTGAAACGATGCTTCCCAGGTAGGTAGGTAGGTAAAGGAGGTTGCTTCTTCCAGGTCCCTCCCATTTATGCTGACTGATTGTGGTGTGGTCTGTTGTTGTTGCTGTTGGCCAGGAATCTTCATCATCTCTATTTTTCCTATGTTTACTTGAAGTCCTTCCTATCTTTGATGCTTCTTCTGCCAACATGTTGCTTTTCACTTGCATATCTTCCAGTTTGTGCGAAATGAGGCATATATCATCGGCGATGTCCAGATCCTCCAAGATTTTTGTGTGGGTCCATTTTATGCCTGTTTCCTCGTTGCCTGCTGTCTGTCGCATTATCCAATCTACTGCAATCAAGAAAATCATTGGCGATAGTAGGCAGCCAGACAGCCTCGTCTTACTCCCGTCTTCGCTTAAGAGAATTCCGTGAGTTTATTTGGCATGCAGTAATATTTACTGGGCAATAAATTGTGATCGAAACGTGGTCATCAGTAAATATCTTACTGTATAACACCCTGAGATTTTATCAAAACAAATTTTACCCACAATGGAATTATACTCTGTCATAGTGCACAAGCCTCAGGATGGTCGGGGGTGGGTGTCTTGCGCTGCGGGTTGGCCACCCCTCCGTACACCTCTTGAAATGCTCCCATATGACCGGGCGTCTTACATAGCCTCTCCTGAGGAAGTCCTACTCACTGCCTTCACGTGGCGAAGGTGTTTTTCACCAAAGTGAGAGGGCAAAAGCGGATGCCCGGTGCTCTTCACCGGGTTGACTGTCCATTGGATGACAGTCTAGGGGAGATGGCTAAACCCTGATTCCAAACCTCCAACGACTGGCGTATGAAGCTCACTGGAGCTCACCGGCAGACGTATGGACAAAGGACTTGTTGGATGTCCTGGATGACTGGCCCCATTCAAAAAGGCGAATGAACCGGACTCCGGTCACCGGCTGTCAATGGATAGTGGACTTCCTACTCCACTCCTACTGCCTTGTAGGTCACACTTGGTTGTGTAAAGGCTAGAGCTGCACTCTCAAAGAAAAGGCCGAGCGATGCTGGGGACATCACTCGTACCCAATTCCCATGAAACTTCATGGTTCATGAAGCCGGCTCATCCTCCCGTAGGAGATAGCCGAAAATTCCTTCCTTCCGATAGTGCACAAGTTCTATTCTTATCTCAACAGAGAAATTTAACCACATTCTATGCATGTAATTATTTAGGTCTTCTAACCCTGACAATAACCCTAATCTTTCCGGAACCTAAGCCTAACATGAAAATATCCCTAAACTAACTGTAATCTAACTTGAACAAAACCTACTGTCGCCTCCCACCCAAGCTAACTCTAAATTGTCCTTGGGGCTTAAAGAGCAACTTAATCTTTCTAAAACCTAAACTGAAACTTGCCAGATATCCATCCCATTTTTAGTAACCCAACACTTCAATGAGCATATTTTACTGATGAATGAAGACAACATTACTTGCCAGTGTTTTCACTAACATACTCTGTGAGCGTTCCAAAGTCACCGGTATGGTCGCCCTACATTGGTGGTTGATAGTGCTTAAAGTTTAACTTAAATTGATTAGACATTTAAATAAAATCAATATAAGATAGAGTACATTAACACACAACCACACCATAGGGGGGAGGGTGGGATAAAGTCAAAGTTCTAAAAAAGTACTATGGGTAGGTGGAGATTGAGAGAAATTGATTACTGAATCCTGCCTGGTTCATCGGGTCCATATCCAACACATGCAATAGAAATGACTCAACGCAAATGCCAAAGATATAGAAGATATTATTACCACCAGTCAGTCAGTCGAATCAGAGGAGGATAATAAATAATCTTAAAATTCTATTTCGATTCACGTACATCACAACATTCTAACAAGTTACTTATTTGTTTTGACTATAAAGACACTCGTCTTATTTCCCATCTGATTGTATTTGATTGATAACACTAAGATTATTATTTCCAAATGTACTTTATCATCTAATATTGATTTTATTCAAATGTCTAATAGCATCAATTTTCACTCATGTATATAAATGAAGCAAGAAAGTGAGTTGTGTGAGCGAGTGCCTTGTTATGATGATTATGAGTGGCAATGATAATTTGTGCTCGAAACATGGTGGTCATCAGTAAATATTACTTACTGTATAACACTGTGTGAGTTTATCAAAGTAAAATTCTATTCATAATGGAGTTATACTCTAGCATAGTGCCCAAGTTTCATCCTTATATCAATAAGCCACACTTATTGTTTAAACGTTATTGTTCAAAATCAGGTGAGAAAGGCGAGATTCTAAGGACCATTCAGAGATCCATTAGCTGTAATTGGGAATGCTTAAGCCAACGAGCAACATCTCCAAGTGGTATCTGTCGTGGAACAAGAAGTCTAATGAATAGTGTTTTGGTGTTTGAAACGACGAGCGCTGAGAATGAGCCTCAATGGGAATACGATCACTCACTGGGGACTGTAGGTGCACCTCGATGACGAGCCCCAAATAGGATGAAGTGCATAGATTGGCTAGATTCCAGCGCCACCAAATTACTTCAGGTTGAAGGATCCATACTAGGATCTGGCATATCAACAGAGGCCAAACATTTCAGTTCAGTATCACCCACCGATCGACGGGGAAAACAAAATTGTCTTAAACAATATAACACCTTCAAACGATTGAAAACCAACAACAACTACAGACGTCTTCATCTTCAAATCCTAAAAGTTACAGTGGCCAAATTACTCGCCTAAATTACTCTAATTTTACTTATTGAATTAGTTAGTTAAATAAATAATCAGTAGAATACGATCAATCACCATCATCGGGAGAGACTTGGAGGAGGTTATTCCCTTGACTTATCTAGCCAGGAAGCATAGCTTCAACCAGAGGCGACAACACAGATAAAGATGTCTAAGCCAGGCATAATCGCATAGGCAAGATACACCTTCATCACTCTGAAATCAGTTTGGAAGTCTTCTACACCCAGCCAGCATAAACAACAAGATTCTCACTTTCAACAGTTCTTCTATACAGGTCAGAAACTTGCCTCTGGCGTCACAAAAAGGATTTCCAACAAGTTACAGAACTTCACCAACAGCTACCAATTTCGCTGGCTCCATATTGAAGATAAAACGGCCAGCCGGCTAGAAAGAATTTGGTGTAACAAGAAACTCTGACTGGCTGGCAACAAACCAACCAAGAGCCGATCACTCAACAAATATGTACGAGAAAATGGGGAAGGATTGGGAATACGCCACTGAGGAGGCCATCGAATGGCTAAACGCACAATGCGGGCCATCTCTCATGTGAAATCCCAATGAGAAGCGACGAGTGGGTCATATCGGTGCGATGGTGACAAAAAGCAGATCATGTGAGAAGGAGATGACAGATTATGGACAATCGTGGAGCAAGATGAAGAGGACATCAGAATACAAAACGAAGTGGAGATGTGTGTGTTGAAGACCTATGTTCCATCCGGAACCAATATATGTATAATATTTTTTTATTTTTGATTACAGCTTGGTACAGGTATGGAATTTTCAGCATGTGATATCGGTGGCCCAAATTTTGCAGACCGACCATAGATATCAGGTGTGCGTCGGCAGGGATTAGAACCTCAGACCATGTGTATGGTCGGCGGGAGTCCTAACCAGTGTGCCACTGGCGCACAAGCGGAGTGCGTTCTCTTTGTTTCCAGAGACTTGGCGACGCATCACAAAAGGCACTGTGAACAAACTACACTCCTTCATCAAAAGCTGTCTTCGCTAAATACTGAAGATAAAATGCCCAGGAAAGATCAGTAACAGGGACCTCTGGGTGCGAACCAACCCAGCAGGATTCAATTGTTCAACAAATAGGCAGGAAGAAATTGAGAAGGATTGGCCATACTCTGAGAAAACAAACCATCAAGTGAATGGCATCATATGCCAGGCCATCGCTCGATTAGAACCCAAATGGGAAGCGTCGAGTTTGTCATGAAGGAGGTGATGCGAAGAGGAGATGAAAGCAATTGGGCAAACCTGGAGCCAGGTGAAAACGCTGGTAGAGAACTGGACGCAATGGAGACGTGCGGCTGAAGCCCTATGTTTCTCTGGAAACTAAAGGAAATAATAATAATAATAATAATAATAATAATAATAGAATACCACATACACACACGTATAAAAAAGGCCAACTTACTTTTGCTTGAGCATTCAAAGCTCGACCAGCTTTTGAAAATAAAGTCTTAAGACCAGAGCATGCAGATACCTTTTTATACTCTAATGCTTTGTAGGTACTTCGATCAGGATCCAAGTAAAGATCTGTAAGCAAATAAAGTAAATAAATCCTGTCAAAATGTTCTAAAATGTAA
Source organism: Trichobilharzia regenti (assembly GCA_944472135.2). Taxonomy (NCBI): domain Eukaryota; kingdom Metazoa; phylum Platyhelminthes; class Trematoda; order Strigeidida; family Schistosomatidae; genus Trichobilharzia; species Trichobilharzia regenti. The sequence continues at coordinate 107,110,042 of OX235265.1, read as the reverse complement.
TGGATCTCAAATTAAAAGAAAACAAATAGAAAACACGTGTTTCGCTATACTCAGTGTGTAGACCCAAAGTCGTAGGCAGGCAAGCCAGCTATACACAAATTATATAATATAATGATACAAATTACCGATCATATCAACTAAAGGGTTAAAGTAACAGTAAACAACTACTGATCTATGTAAGTAGTTGGAAACTTAGGAGTACTGGGCAACTGTTTCGTCTCCCATTAGTTTGGAACTCTTGATCCACACGCACCCACCTACCAACAGGGTTCGAACCCACGGCCTTCTGACTATAGCGTGAATTAGCACACACTGAAATTTATGGCACATTGGATCATTTCCCAGTGGCTGAATGGTCTAACAAGCTTGCCCTGCAAGCGAAAAGCTGTGGGTTCGAACCCTAGCGGTGGTTGTATACTGATGAAGAGTCTTAAACTAGGACGAAACGGCTATCCAGTACTACCCGTTGGCTTTCCCAGTGGTTCTCTAACTGATATCAGCTCATGATGAACTCCTGTAAATAATCAAATCTCTGAAAAAAAACATCCAAATAGTTGAAAGATATTCACATTCACAAGTGAAATTTGGAGTGATCTAACTACGAGTTGATCACGGATTGACTTGAGTTAGAGAACAATTGAAAACCAGCACAGAAGTACTGAACAGCTGCTTCATTTTAGTTTGGGAATCATCGTAAGTACACACCCACTGCCACGGTTCGAACCCACGACCTTCCAGTTACAAGCCAAGCTGCCTCGTATACCATTCAGCCACTGGGACCCGACTCCTCAATGACCGGCCCATGAATCCTAAGTTTTACCAATTCGTGATGCACTTAGCGCGATCACCAAACAGTGTCGTCGGTGGGACATCCATCCTCACACTTGACCGCAGGACGCAGTTTTCCGGAGTTCTAGTGAGAAGTCGTGACCAGTGAAGTCCATCCAGTCAAGTGTGAGGATGGATGTCCCACCGATGACATCGGTTGGTGGTAGCACTAAATCACGAATTGGTAGAAGTTAGAATTCATGGGCTAGCCATTGAGGAGTCGGTTCCCAGTGGCTGAATGGTATACTGGCTTGCCTTGTAACTGGAAGGCCGTGGGTTTGAACCCTGGTGATAGGTAAGTACTGACGATGATTCCCACACTAGAGTGAAACAGCTGTCTAGTACTCTCTGGTTTCCAATGGTTATCTAACCGATATCAATACGCGTCAACTCGTAAAAACATAACTAAATCTTACAAACCAACTATAGAAAAGTGATCTAATTACTAGATGATGGTTATCTACTTTTGAAATGGAGCTTATCAGCGATGTACTCGATGTGAGACCCTAGTAACTAATCCTACAAACTAACACTTGGAAAACAATCTAGTTCCCACACTAGTAACAGACTACAGAATAAAGTTACCTGGAGTTCTACTAAGAAGTCATGACCAGTGGGATACACCAGGTAGGTCATCGTGTTTGTGTGTGAGAATAATTTTTTACTCACAGTTGACACTGGTTGGCGATCGCGCCAAAAACCGTGAACTGACAGAAGATGAAAGTCATAGACCACTAGATTTTGTCTCAGTGATTGGATAGTCGACAAGTCCGCCTCATAACCTACAGAGTACCAGGTTTGATCCCTGTTAGGATAATAGATGTGTACTATTGAACAGTTTCAAACTAGGTCTCAATAACAGACCATTATTCCTGACTGACTGGTTTCAACGTAGAAATCTGCACCGATGTGCAGGAGTTCAAGTTGCCACACTCCATATAGCCCACACAGCAAGAGAAGAAAGTAGAAGAAATGCGTATTAGAGACAGTGAACACGGATATGAGACAAAAGAAATAGCAATATCGAACAACCATATACTTTCATTGGAAATTATAAGTCACAAGGAATGGATGCATCTGCGTCAGTCATTGAAAACGATTTTGAGCCATGTCATCAATTGTCTCCATCATTCATTGGTTTTTACCATCCCCAAGACCCCAACCAGTCAGGAAGTCTACACCTCCCTATGTGGCTTAAACTAACTGTTGTGGATTTCATTGACTGTTGAGGCCATGTTTTGGTTTGACCGTCAGTCACTAGCTCTTTTCCAACCTGATCCTATGTCAGCTAACATTTCCTGTTTTCACGGAAGGCGATGCCTAGGGATGCATAAGTAACACATGTTCTTCGTTATTACTATTCCTCTGTCTCACACCTCTGTTTACTGTCTCTATTACGCATTTCTTCTACTTTCTTCTCTTGCTGTGTGTGCTACATGGAGTGTGGCGACTTGAACTGCCGCATATATGTGCAAAGTTCTATGTCGAAAACAGACAGACATATTCTAAGTCAACGAGATTATTCCCTGGTGGTAACAAGTCAATCCCTGATTTGTTGAAGTGTCCATTACTCCACTAACTGATCTTTAATAGTTTTTTTTTTTTTTAACTAATATCAATCCACGATCAAACTTAAAACAGATCAAATTACAGAATGGGAAAAAATACAATCGTCTTTTCGCACAGAACATTGTCTTAATTCAAGAGTTCATAGAATAATTATTAAAGGAGTAACAAGTACCCTGATAATGTCTTACTAATGACAACAATACATCTCTGGATTGTAAGTGTATGCTCAACTAACTCTAAGTAATATCGTCATTTATTACTGATGTCCTGGCCAGGCATCTGGTTTCAATACTCCTCTGAATCTCAGTTCATCTAGCTAATGAGTCTGAGATGAGAAAAGCAAAGGTACGTATATCTGTTGCAGATTTCACTGCAAAGTTCACATAAAATCAAGCAAAAACATTGAGGTATTTGTTTTTATAGAACTTAAAAGTTAATCTGAACTAAGAATATTCTTTTCAATAATTTCTCCTCTTCACGTCCTTACAATTATAAAATACAATATTTGTTGTCGTCGTAACAATAATGATAGCCAGTTAGTTATGCGGTTGATACATTTTTAACGTTGACTAACAGATTAGTAATTATGGGGTGTCAAAGTAAATAATCGCATTCGTGTGACAAACGTCGTGTTAGGCTGAAATTGATTACAAAATATTTCGGTGAAATGGGAGACAATGGTGATGATGATTAGTCGTCATAATAGATTCGTAGAATATGGGGTAGAAAAAAGTTGACAAGTTAGTTCAAGGTTATAAGTGGTGTCAGGTGAGTAAGTGGCTAGTACAAAAGTGGTCTGAGTTAAACAGGAGATAGTAAGACTGTAAGGAGAGGTTCATAATGAATTAACGAATGTGTGAAATGAAACAGGTGGAGGCACATATTGAGAAAACAGATAATATCACTAGTAACAATAAGTCCGGATAGTATAAATGGAACATTCGATAGTGTTGTGAGAATGTTTGCATGAAGGGTATAAATTATGACGAATAATAATGACAGTAATTGTAATAATAAGCAAAGGAAAAAACAAAACCAAGGAAGTTAAAGGGAAGAAGCACTCTTGGTGAGAAGAAGAATCATCAATCCAAGTTTTGACACGTTAGGAAAAGCGTCTGGACGTGTTCTTCTAGAATACAAAGTCCCGGTTTAATCGATCTTATTGCAACAGCTTCAGCTCTGTGTAGGAGACGTACGAAAACTGTACGTGATAATGATTTCAAGATTCGGTATACAACCCTGAAAACTGTGTTGACATCGATACGATGTCCAGTATCGACCAAGTGTGACAGGATTGAGCTTTTTATGCACTTAATTCCCCCACCCTACTGAACCAAGCTGGTAAATGTTCTCGAACTAGTAGAGGAACCTGCCTAATCGTGCGCGGTTGCAATAAAATCGATTAAACCGGAACTTTGTATCCAAAAAGAACACGTTCAGACGCTGTTCCTACCGTCGCCAAACTTGTATTATTGATGACTTCTCTTCTCACCAGGACTGCTCCTTCCCCATAACCCTCTTGGTTTTATTTTATTTCCTTTGCTTATTATTACAATTATAATTGTTCATCATAATTTATACCATTCATGCAAACATTCTCTCAATACTATCGAATTTTCCATTTATACTATCCGGATATATTATTAGTCATATTATCGCTTTTCTCAATGTATGCCTCCATCTGTTTCATTTTACACATTCGTTATTTCATGATGAACCTCTCATTGCAGTCTTACTATCTCCTGTTTATTGCAGACCACTTTTGTACTAGCCACTTACTCACCTGACACCACTTATAACCTTGAACTGGCTTGTCAGTTGATTTAAGTATAAAACTTGGGCCCTGTGGTGGAGTATAACTCCATTATAGATAAGATTTTATTTTGATAAATCACACGGTGGTGTTGTACAGTTACATTAACTGATGACCACGTTTCGAGCACAAACTATTGCCACTCATAATCATATCAAGTAACTCACACAACTTTTTCCTTTCATTGATACACATGTGGGGAACTGATGATTAGATATTGGATTAAAAATCAATGTGAGATAATATCCATTCAGAATTAATAGTACGAGTGTTATTGTCCCATTACAATTATATGGGAAATACGAATGTTTTATACAAGTGTTTTTTTTATAGTCATAATACGTTACTTGTTAGAATGTTTTGATGTGCTTGAATTGAAATAGAATTTTAAGATTATTCGTTATACTGTCTGTTTTCGACATAGAACTTTGCACAAATGTGCGGAAGTTCAAGTCTCTTCTGATTTGACCTGCGGTAATAATATCTTCCATATTTCTGGTATTTGCATTGAGTCATTTCTGTTGCATGTGTTGGGTGTATAGACTCGATGAATAAGGATTCCGTAATCAACCTCTCTCTATCCACCTACCTATATTACTTTTTAGAATTTTAACCCTATCTCACCCTATTCTGTGGTTGTTTGTTAAGGCGTGAAGTGCAATAGCTGAGCTTTTTTCTAAATTACTTATCTTTTCAGGGTCAACCATTCTTACCTTAGCTAAATTCTTATGTTCTGATAATCTGACTACCCCTAACCTACTAGCTTGACCTATGTAGTTGACCTCAAAATCATTGCAGGGTATTTTGTAAATTATGTTATTTTGTCTAATTGGGTCCACGGGGTCTTTTAGCCTACAGAGCTTGTCTCTGAGTGAGTTTGTAGGTTTAAATGCCACCCTAATTCCTGGTTTGTCAGTTTTTCCTGCCGCACATTCTACAAATCTGTTATGACTAATCACCACCATTGTCTCCCATTTCACAGTATTTAGTAATCGATTTCAGCCTAGCACGACGTTGGTCACACAAATACGACTATTCATTTTGTCACGCCATAACTACTAATCTGTTATTCTGCGTTAAAAAATGTATCCACCGCATAACTAACTGGCTATCATTATTGTATCGACGACATATTGTAAGGACCTGAAGAGGAGAACTTATTGAAGAGAATACTCTTCGTTCAGATTCACTTTTAATTCACGATATGAAAATATTTCACACTATTAAATCTCATGGAACTTACTCTGCTAAATAAAATCGATGAATTAAGTATGAGTAAACTGTGTTCAAAAGAAAAGTTTAAGGAAGAGCTATCCACTGTGGAGAAATGCCTACGCGACAACGGTTACCCACAAAAGTTCATCGACAAGTATGGGAGGCGTCATGTCGAAAAAGTGAAAAGCAGCACAGTAGATAAAAAGCCTATCTTTCTGCAGTTTGTATTCAAAGGTGATGATACTGCTAGTAGAATTAGATGCAGACTGAACACTGCCCTGAAAAAAACATATCCAGCCGCCAAGCTTGTATGTGTTTATCAAACAACTAGTTGTTTGAGGCAATCAAAAGTGGACAAATACCCACCTCATGTTACCTCCAACTGTGTCTACCAATTTACATGTTGTACGTGCCAAAGCACATACATTGGAATAAAAGAGAGAAGGGTTAGTGTCCGCATTTATCAAAAAACATACAAAAGAACCTGAGACTGAAAGGTCTGCAAGCATTAAACAGTACGATTGCTCGTCATCTATTGGATACTGGTCATATTGTAGACAACCTGAAGTTGTTCAAAATAATCAACAAGCAAAAGAAACCTAGCTTGCTATGCTTTGCTGAAGCAATTGCCATCAAACAACTTAAACCAAATCTATGTAGGCAGAAAGAGGCAGTGGTGAATCTTACACTGCCCTGGTGATAACAAAAAAATATATACAACTTTCATGAGTCACCTTTTACGTGTTTAGAAAACTCTACTCTCTCATCTAAACATGACTCAATCTACCTTGTTTCTTTTCTTTCCTTTTTTCTATTGGCTATTAGATAAGACGTTTTCTTGAGTTACGTAATCTACTTTTGTTATGCTCTTTCTAGCTAAACCTTGTTTCTATACACATACATAGATATACGCAACCCTGTTTTTTGTTTCAAAGCCTAATTGTCTAATTATTCTATAAATAGTCAGTGTTTGTAACTCCTAATCAGTTAAATCATTCCGGAGTAATGTTACTTTTAATTCCTGCCAATTACTCCTTATGATCGTGGAAAAGTACGTTCATATCTTTAATGTAATTCATATACTTTTTTTAACGTTCAGGTTGTAACCAGTTGAGAAGAATCCTCGAAATAATAAAAGATGAGCTCATATTATCCTGGTACAATTATTGTTCTTGCTTTGTTCAAGTTCGAATTAAGATCAGTTAGAAGAGGGAATTGTAAAGAAAAAAAACATAAAAATACTACGAGTTATTAATATCATCACTAGAAAACGTCATCAAACACTTTTATTATTTTATTTACTTATTTAGAATACAAAACCTGGTACAATACACCATCAAGAAGATGCGTTTATCAATTCACCTGCTCGTCTGCAGCTAGGTATATCGGTCGTTCGACTTAAGTTTTATCCAAGAGGGTGCGAGAACACTATCCTGCATGGCTATTACGAAGAGGTGGAATTGGAGCGATAAAGAAGCGCGATCATTGAACATCTGATCAATAATGATCACTCGATCTCGACAGCCTGCGCCTTTTAAAATCATCTACAAGGCGGAAAGTAATTTGCTCAAATCACTACGCATCCGACTAATCTGTATTGCCGAAGCTTTGGCTATCGAAATAGAAAAGCCAGATCTATACATACAGAAGAAGTTCGTTCAAACCCTCTAACTTTTATGGTCTTAATCCCTCTGTGCTAGAGTATGGTAATTCCTAATCATATTACGGCCTTACCTATTTTTCGTTTTGTTTATTCGACTTGTATACTCTGTCTTTATTACGTCAGTTGTTACTATTACTATTCTCGTTTTGAACTGTCCCCGGTATTGTTTCACTCGCTCCTACATGTCATTCTAAATTAATTTCGATTTGCAACATTAAATTCCATGTTACCGAATTTCACACAATGTTACGTAACGTTTTGATTTGATTTGTCAACTAATCCTATAATTGGCGAAGTTAAACTTTCGACACCACTAACTGCCAATCAGCGAATTATCCAATGAGATTCACGAACGATGTCGAATTATCCAATGAGGTTCACGAACGCAGTTCAATGTTGTATAGCGCTTGATTCATTTCTAATGCGTGACCTTACAACGCTACAGTTGCAATTCGAGGAGGTTAGTGTTTTCCAGTATTTCTTGGATTTGGGTTGCTCCGGAAAGAGCGAATTTGTTTGTGTGGTGGTATCATTACTTTAAAAAGCTATACCAAATCAACTGATGGGTTTGTTCATCTGGAGAGGGTAAGATGATAATTTTAATATTTCGTAGGAACTTACTTTCGCTAGGTCGCATCTCTCCCTAACCCAGATTTTGTATATCTGCAACTAATGGGTGTTGAAACAGGCTGTGAGAGCAGCAGCTGCCGAGATGGAGAATAGCCATGTCTCAACAGTTCAGTGGTACCAGCATTGCAGAGACATCGCATCATGGAAAATGGGGAAAATCACTTGTTTGCTAGGTGGGGAAGAAGTTATCGTGGGTGTCGACGAGACAGTGCTGGTAAAAAAGAAATACAACCGTGGTCGCCAGCGAACGAACAATATTTGGTTAATAGGTTTGTATGACACCTCCCTCCGAAAGGGATTCGTCGAAAGGATAGCAGATGGAAAAGCATTGACAGTCCCATGCTAAACTGGGAGATGTTTCTCTCACATGTTCGAGAAAGATGTCCCATGTAACTTTTTCATTCTCTATTTTGTGCTTTTTTTCTATAAATATACATTTCCATTCATCATATATGCCTCTTTAATGTAATTGGTTCGTTTAAGGTCGTTTGCTGATTGGTTGTTAGTGGTGTCGAAAGTTCAACTTTGCCCTATAATTTTACACACGCTTCCAAGTTCTATGCATTCTATGAATTATTCTATATATGTGTTTACGAGTTTGACCACGGACTGATATCACTGAGAGAACTATTGGAAACCAGCACCGGAGTACTGCCAGACAGCTGTTCCACCCTAGTTTGGGAATTATCGGCAGTATGTACCTACCACCAGGGTTTGAACCCACGACCTTCCAGTTACAAGCCAAGCTGCCTCGTATACCATTCAGCCACTGGGACCCGATTCCTCAATGGCCAGCCCATGAATTCTAACTTCTACCATTTCTATATATATGACATTAACTGCTTTGCCACTTGACATTTAACTATGTTTATAATCACAAACATTTTAATTGCATTTCATACTACTACTACTAGTATATGTATTCACACCTATGATTCAAATCCCTCACTGGATATAACTTCTTAAAAACCATATATATATATATATATATATATATACGATTATACAGCTTGACAATATATTCGTTGTTGAAAAGATTCTCTTCGCTGAATCACCACTTGTTTTGATTTTCTATGTTACAATGGGAATTTTCCCAGAATCAATAATAATAATAAAATAACATACGAAGCAAGAAAACAGATAGACGATAATTAAAGAACTTCACTGGGGCAGAAAGCAGTTACATTTAACAAGACCAAAGAACAACATTCATCGAATTATTTTCAGAAAAGGGAAGAAAGAAGGAAATTGTAGCACTTTCGTTATTGATTGCGATTCTTGGCCATATCTGATAACGCTTTGAGCTATCTTTCAGACTCCAACCATGGAGTTGTGATGTACCAACGGATGCTAACCGACTGCAAATATCCTTCATTCCATGACGGCAAATCATAGGCCGGTCACCTCTGCGCTTTTTCCTTCCCGTCCCAAAGATAGAGAACAGAAGAGACCGGTACGGAAGCCTCTGGGATGACATTCGTAGCACATGTCCAAGACACCAAAGCCGGTGTTTAAGGATGATGACAATCTATAAATGGTGATCTCCATTGTGTTCGAACACTCACCGCCGGACCTCAGAATCACTCACGTGATGATGTCATCGAACGCAAGCAATCCTGAGGAGACAGCGATGATCGAATACGCAGAGCCATCGCACATCCTCAACTCAGAGAGGCCAGGTTTCACAGGTGTGGAGGAAGACAGCCCGCACTGAAGCATTGTATACCCGACCTTTGACACCCAGGCTAACGCAGCGACGGCGCCAAAGGTGGCTCGAGTTGGTGTATACCACCTTAGCCTTCATTATACGGTTGAAAATCTCAACCGTCACCCCTCCCCCACCATTCACATAAATACCCAGATATACAAACTTACCAACAACTTCAAGCGGTTCACCTGCAAGGCTAAGTGCAGATACAGGCTCCTGCCGATTTTGTAACACTACTTTGCACTTAGACGGAGCAAAGCACATACCATACCTACAGGCACTGACCGCCAACTGATTAAATACGATTCGATCAGCCTGTATGCTATCTCACAGTAAGAAGGTATTGTCTGTATACTCGAGGTTGAAAAGTCTTTCTCCAGGAAGCACATCTCTACACAACCACCATAACTACGTATATCCTTCAGAGCTGATTGCATAACGTCATCGATGGAGGGAGTTAAAGAGAAATGGAGCGATCGTGCTACCCACTGCTGTTTGGGAACAATGATGATAGTTGGTCGTACGCCCCCCCCCCTCTATCTGAGATATTTCTGTATAGAGCTTCCAGGATGTTGACGAACTTCTCAGGTGCACCCTTTTCTAACAGAGTTCCAGAGAAATGTTCTATCCAACAAATCGAAGGCAGCCCTAATATCAAGAAACACAACGATTGTTGACATGCAATCATGAGGCAATGTTCCAACAATTGCCCAAGGGTGAACATATGATCAGTGGATCCAGGGCTGTAAGGACTGGACTAAAATCAATCTTTAACGAAGAATATTACATGAAAGTGCCACAGCTTACGCTCCTACACTTCAAAAAATTACATAAAAAGGTAGGGAAACACAGAAATGAAACTGTGAGAAGCGGAAGACTACATAGGAAAGAATTAGTACATAGAGGAGATTATGGGGGATTTAATGGATTTAGAAGGTATCACAAGGAGTGAAGGGGTATCTGAGACATTAACAACAATTTGGGGTCATCTTACTAACCACTTTCACCAGCCACCATTGGTTCCCAAAGTCTTGGGGATACCACAGCTAGGCAATTTTCACCCGCCCCCCCCCCCGCTAAATGACTTAAGCCAACAGTGGAAGGCTCTCATGGGCTTTTATCTGACCATCCTTAAGACTTTTTTCAACCCAATTCCATGTCACTTAACACTGCTCCACAAGGAAAGGAAGGGGTGGCTAAGAACGCGTAACACGTGTCCCAGACATCTCGATCGATGCATCAACTTAATGACCTCTCTTTATCTAACGTGAATATTAATTACTACACATTACATACTACACCATTTAATATAGGAGAAAGAGTGCAAACACCTATGGTCAAAGACAGCTAGCTAGGCTTTTCATGTCTTCCACTTTCATTGGTCACATCTCATAACCATATAGAAAGGACAGAGCCAACTGATGAATGGTGCACGTGTCCTTTGATCGATAGCCTGTTGGTAAGTGTCATCATTTAGGTTGATACAGCTTCACAGCATACATTACCTAACACTATGCCTAACAAGGAGAGGATAGTCACAACTTGGAATAATTGTGTATGCTATACACAACTGACTGCTTTGAAATAAGTATTACTAATGTATTTGAGACTAAACCAGGAAGTGTGTTAACATATCATCAGAGGGGGCTAAGTTAAACTTTAAGCAACACTAACTACTAATGGAGTGTGACCGCACCAATGACCTTGAAACACTCACTGAACAAGTCAGTGAAACCAGGCAAATAATATCATCATCATCATCATCCTCAATAAAATATGTTCATAAAAGTGGCATATTGTTAACTGGGATATCTGGCAAGTTTCAGCTTAGGTTTGAGAAAGATTAAGTTACGCTTTAAGCCAAGAACATGTTAGGGTTAGGGTAACTTAATAAAGGAGACATTAAGGTTGGTTAGAGTTAGATTACAGTTAGCTTGGGGATATTTTCACATTATGGTTAGGTTGAGGAAAGATTAGGGTTAATGTTAGGTTCAGAAGACCTAAATATGATTACATGCATAGAATGTGGCCAAATTAGGCTGTTGATATAAGAATAGAACTTGTGTACTGTGGTAGAGTATAATTCCATTGTGGATAAAATTTATTTTGATAAAGTCTCACAGTGTTATACAGTAATATTTACTGATGACAACGTTTCGAGCCCAATTTATTGCTCAGGATATATTACTGGATTACATAATGAGACTTTATCAAAATAAATTTTACCCACAATGGAATTATACTCTGTTTATACTCCAACCTAAAACTGAGAGCTATTTTTGTCATGTGTGAGGAGAAGGTGTCCTCTGTAACACTTTTCTACAGTTTTTATACATTTTTTGCCATAAATACATGTACTCCATACACAAGGATGCCTTCTTCATGTGACTGGTGCATTCGACGTCATCCGCTGATTGGTAGTTAGTTAGTGGTGCTTTAAAGTTTAACTTTGCCCATCAGAGTACACAATAATTATCAATAGTAGTAAAGATAATAATGATACACGCGATAGGGAAAATCCAGTTGCACTAACCTCCATCAAAATAATGTCCATCAAGAAATTCTTGTACACCATCTTTATCAAATGTAATTCCAATGAGTTTAATATTACGTGCATCTAGTGCAGGTTTCAGTTGACTTAAATTTTTAGCCTCCAGCCGACAAAATTTACATCCCATACGACGAAAAAATGTGATAATACATGCCTGATCCTAAATTGTATTTGAAATGAAGGGGGAAAAAATGAGAAATGGTTATTTTATCACACAAGTATGTTTCGGATGGATTAAAAATACTTGGGAAAAAATAAAGCTTGAAGTAATTCCTCAATATAACTTGGGTGTGTACAAATCCGAATCTTATTTTTGATTTGATTTATATCCAAATTGGGTAATAAGGAAGCTATTTTACAGATACGATCAGTTATGATATAAGCTACAATCGTGACGTTGTATTACAAATAGATACTTTTCCATTGGTATAAGAGTATATTCCACAAATGTAATCCAGGTTGCGTCGTGGAGAAAGTTAATTCGTTATTAACCAGGCAACTGAAAGACACTGGACCAATAATGTTTGCAGATCATTTGTCATTGTAAATGGTCAAATATCCACATACTTCATTCTCATTCAAAAAGTCAAATGGAAGCTGAAATTGTGAGAGAAAAAAGAAGACGAACAACAGCAACGCAAAAGAAAGCAACGGGAGTCCTTAAGGAGTGATTAATAAATATATACATATATATTCTGTTTTGTAACTATGCTTATATTTGTTCATTAACTATCGTTCAGATTTGAGGACATAGCTGATAGAAGGAAGACAGCAAATGAAATCTGCAACGATTTTCCAAACTATGATGTCAAAATGAGAAGTGTTGTAGGCGTACTGCTGTAAGTCCTACAGTTCTTCAAAGGGTAGCGCATCAATGAGCAGTCCAATGTGCTTGGTGTGTGATTTTGTACATATGTTCATATTGTATATACTGAATTGATATCATCTGTCATCTAGCTGTTGGTAACTCTGTTTGTGTCCGGACGACTTCCACTTGGATCATCAACCTGAGAAGGAATGTAGGCGTACTGCTGTAAGTCCTACGGTTCTTCAAGGGTAGTTTGTCGTGCCAGAATCCACAACATTTGATGTGTTGATTGTACATATGTTTGTGTTAAATAGTTGTGTGAGTTCCAATTGATGTAATTGTTGGTTAATTTTGTTTGTGTCTGGACATTCCACAACTTACAATCGTCAACCTGTGAAGGGTTGCAGGCGTACTGGTGTAAGTCCTCCAATTCTTCAAAATAATTCCACCAAGACATGATCCGCCAGGTTATTTGTACTGTTTGTATATACGTGTGGTGTGTCATGTCAATTGGTGTATTTTGGATTCATTGTGTTTACTTGTTGTTTTTGTATCTTGTTGTTATTGCATAATTTTGTTAAAATTTTCGTCGTGATTACTTCTGAAGTTGTTTCGAGTCTTCTACATCCGTGAATGAATTGATTGATGTTAGAGACAGCAGATGTGTCGTATACGCCGGAGAGGCTATTGCTGAGAATGAAATGCACACGGAGATAATCATTAGTTGTTATGCCACACGCCCGGATGAAAGAGTGCAGACGACTGAGGCTTGTGTACGTCACCGTTACTAGAACTGAGGCAGAATGAGTGACAAGCGATTTCAGTGGTAATTGGTAGTGAGTAGATAAGAGGATGTGCGTAGAGTATCATGAGGTGGTGCTAAGGTCACGTTGCATTCTGCAAGAGTCATTCTAGCAAGTGGCGATTGTGTTGCAAGAGGAGGTGTCAAGAGGATGCCTTTAACTGGAAGGCGCAGGTCGTCATTGATGTGTGAGATTGTGCTGTGAGTATGCTTGTGGTGTGTTGGCTTTTCTGTTTGTTTTCCATTTCAGCTCTGTTCATGTGACCCAGGTTCTCGCAATGGAATCCAAGTCAACGTGTATTGGTCGTGAAGGAAAAAAGGCATGGATCCCATTTTGCCGGGGAGTGTCAATGGAGTTGAAGATTGAACGATCAATTCATTGTTGTTTGCTCAAAACCAACTTCCCCAATTTTCGCGGAGGCATCAATACGACAGTCATCGTCTCATCGGTCGCTGTTCAGAAAGAAATCAGTCAAAATACCGTCAGAAGTAATATTGTGATTTATTATTGTAATATTTGTTCACAGATCTTAGTGGAATTATTTTTTATATGTTGGTGTTACAATAAAGAATTCTCGAGCGGCCAATCGGTGTTTTGGTTGTTTTTGTCCGTTATTACTAAGCGTTTCTGAAAAACTTCAGGGAACAGCGTGAGCCCGAGCTTAGCAAGAGCTGGGCATTGACGGTTTACGAGACGTGGCTGACAGACAGTACATAAGACGTCGCATAAATACGTGAAAACACAACTATAATATAGACATGTTTTACTAAAGTATAATATGCAATTGACGTAAACATCTATATATGCATGAAATAATAATAATAATAGTATATTCTCATTTTGTACATGAGAGACGCCAGTTTACAGGCATCATCAATATGATAAATTACATATACGATTAGCAATCATAATTAATAATAATGTTTTAATAAAATACACATTTTTTCCTACTTGTGTAGGACACACCAAATATACAGGCATGGGTAAGCATTATTTAAATTTCATAAATTTGGTTTATGGTTAAGTTACATGGTTGCTGGCGTTTTTGTCTTAGGTCTGTGGGAACAATATGATAACCAGTCATTCAATGGAGCACGTCATGAAATATAGGAATATTGTCTTCGCATTAACAAAAAAACCCAAGTAAGTTTTGGATGGATTAAAAATACTTGGGAAAAAATAAAGCTTGAAGTAATTCCTCAATATAACTTGGGTGTGTACAAATCCGAATCTTATTTTTGATTTGATTTATATCCAAATTGGGTAATAAGGAAGCTATTTTACAGATACGATCAGTTATGTTATAAGCTACAATCGTGACGTTGTATTACAAATAGATACTTTTCCATTGGTATAAGAGTATATTCCACAAATGTAATCCAGGTTGCGTCGTGGAGAAAGTTAATTCGTTATTAACCAGGCAACTGAAAGATACTGGACCAATAATGTTTGCAGATCATTTGTCATTGTAAATGGTCAAATATCCACATTATTCATTCTCATTCAAAAAGTCAAATGGAAGCTGAAATGGTGAGAGAAAAAAGAAGACAAACAACAGCAACGCAAAAGAAAGCAACGGGAGTCCTTAAGGAGTGATTAATAAATATACACATATATATTCTGTTTAGTAACTGTGGTTATTTTGGTACACAAACTAACTAGTCCCGTTATGCTAACTTTTATATTATGTGTAAACTAATATTATTACTGTCCTGTGTAGAAATGTTAATCATCTAGTTCCAATAATATTAAAATTTATAATTGTAGTTTGTTGTAACTACACGTTTAAAGAACTTAAAATATCTATGTAGGGTGAAAAAGAAGGTGTAAGAGTCAGATGTAAAAGTGCATTGTCATCTTTGAGTAGTCTGGTGACTGAGGAGATGAACACTGGAAGTGTGTTTGCATCGCGCACATTAGCTGGTAGTCTATTCCAAATGACTGAAAACTTATTTAAGAAGAAGTTGTACCGCACGTAAGTCTGACAGTGCTCCATAGCAGCTAGGTTGTGATGATTTCTAAGATTGTAACTGATGACAGCGGTAGGTTTAGTTATTGGCTCGGAGGAATGCAAGAGAAGATTAGTTAGCTTGTAGTAAAAGATAAGGTTTAGCTTAAGGCGTCTTTTCCAGAGGGGTTCTAATCTTAGTCTTACGCATCGCTCATGGTATTCCAGACCACTTTCTAAACCAAGAGTTCTTGAGGTAAACTGCCGTTGCACTCCCTCTAATTTAAGCTTGTCATTTTGTCTGAGTCCGCTAAGAATAAACGGGCAGTATTCTAAGATAGGTCGGACACATACTTTGTATAATAAAACCCTAGTTTCACAACAAAAGAAATTGCGTGTTATGCATCCTATCAGCCTTCGCGTTTTACGTCTGGCATAATCAGTCTGTTCAGCGAACGTTAGGTTACTAGAGTATCTAATACCGAGATCTACGACTGAGTTGAGCTTAGCTAGTTTTCGCCCATTTATTTCAAGAGTTAGATCAAGGTTACTGTTGCCAATACAAATCCAGCCGCATTTGTCAATGTTAAAGTTTAGACAGGATTCAGCACACCACGTTGCAAGGCTACTTAGTTCAAGATGTATTTTAGTAACCATATCGCTTAATTCATGAGTGTAGCAGGAGTAGACGACTTTGAGGTCGTCAGCATATAGGAATGGTTTACCTGAGGTGAAGCACTTGCAAATGCTGTTAATGTAGATTGTGAATAAAAGTGGACCTAGGACACTACCTTGCACGACCCCACTTGAGATCTGCCTAGGATGAGACAATACAGATCCAACTTTGGTTATTTGTACCCTGTTGCTTAGAAATGATTTTAACCAGTTCAGTAATGGGTTGCGAATTCCACAAGAGTACAGCTTCTCAAAGAGAATACTGTGAGATACCATGTCAAATGCCCTAGATATATCGAAGTAGAGAACAACGACTAGCTTACGTGCTTCGCGACTACTAGTGATGCAGTTGAAAAAGTCGAAGTGGCAAGTAACGCAGGATCTATTTTTGAGAAATCCGTGTTGAGACCTTGTAACAAGATCTTCCCTAATTAGGTAGTCTGACAATTGATCTTTTACAACTTTCTCCATGATTCGTGAGATAACTGGGGTTATATTTATGGGTCTGTAATTGCGGACGTTTGCCCTATCACCAGATTTGTAATGTGGAATTATGAAGCTAGTTTTCCACTCACTAGGGTAAGTGCCAGTGTCCATAGATATTGAGAAGAATTTAAGAAGTAACAAGGGTATATCACACCCACTGTTTTTGAAAATTATCGAAGCGAGGCCATCCGGTCCCGTACTAGTGGAAGGTTTAAGGCTTTTAATTGCTTGTACTATTAACTGATTAGTGAACACAATGCTTTCAAGGGAAGAGATAGTAAGGGGAGCGGTTTCACCAGGCATATGTGTTTCTAAACTAAAGTTTGCAAACCAATCACTGAAAGTTCACAGATAGTGGCAGGTTCATTGTAGATTACTTTGTCGTGAAGTAAGTATGGGATTTCCCTCGCCGACTGCATTCGTTTTTTAAGAAGTGCCGTTAAGTTATAGACATTGGAGGTACTTTCTCTTTGAGAAGCTGTACTCTTGTGGAATTCGGAACCCATTACTGAACTGGTTAAAATCATTTCTAAGCAACAGGGTACAAATAACCAGAGTTGGCTCTGTACTGTCTCATCCTGGGCAGATCTCAAGTGGGGTCGTGCAAGGTAGTGTCCTAGGTCCACTTTTATTCACAATCTACATTAACAGCATTTGCAAGTGCTTCACCTCAGGTAAACCATTCCTATATGCTGACGACCTCAAAGTCGTCTACTCCTGCTACACTCATGAATTAAGCGATATGGTTACTAAAATACACCTTGAACTAAGTAGCCTTGCAACGTGGTGTGCTGAATCCTGTCTAAACTTTAACATTGATAAATGCGGCTGGATTTGTATTGGAAACAGTAACCTTGATCTAACTCTTGAAATAAATGGGTGAAAACTAGCTAAGCTCAACTCAGTCGTAGATCTCGGTATTAGATACTCTAGTAACCTAACGTTCGCTGAACAGACTGATTATGCCAGACGTAAAACGCGAAGGCTGATAGGATGCATAACACGCAATTTCTTTTGTTGTGAAACTAGGGTTTTATTATACAAAGTATGTGTCCGACCTATCTTAGAATACTGCCCGTTTATTCTTAGCGGACTCAGACAAAATGACAAGCTTAAATTAGAGGGAGTGCAACGGCAGTTTACCTCAAGAACTCTTGGTTTAGAAAGTGGTCTGGAATACCATGAGCGATGCGTAAGACTAAGATTAGAACCCCTCTGGAAAAGACGTCTTAAGCTAAACCTTATCTTTTACTACAAGCTAACTAATCTTCTCTTGCATTCCTCCGAGCCAATAAATAAAACTTACCGCTGTCATCAGTTACAATCTTAGAAATCATCACAACCTAGCTGCTATGGAGCACTGTCAGACTTACGTGCGGTACAACTTCTTCTTAAATAAGTTTTCAGTCATTTGGAATAGACTACCAGCTAATGTGCGCGATGCAAACACACTTCCAGTGTTCATCTCCTCAGTCACCAGACTACTCAAAGATGACAATGCACCTCTACATCTGACTCTTACACCTTCTTTTTCACCCTGCATAGATATTTTAAGTTCTTTAAACGTGTAGTTGCAACAAACTACAATTATAAATTTTAATATTATTGGAACTAGATGATTAACATTTCTACACAGGACAGTAATAATATTAGTTTACACATAATATAAAGGTTAGCATAACGGGACTAGTTAGTTTGTGTACCAAAATAACCACAGTTAGTAAACAGAATATATATGTGTATATTTATTAATCACTCCTTAAGGACTCCCGTTGCTTTCTTTTGCGTTGCTGTTGTTCGTCTTCTTTTTTCTCTCACAATTTCAGCTTCCATTTGACTTTTTGAATGAGAATGAAGTATGTGGATATTTGACCATTTACAATGACAAATGATCTGCAAACATTATTGGTCCAGTGTCTTTCAGTTGCCTGGTTAATAACGAATTAACTTTCTCCACGACGCAACCTGGATTACATTTGTGGAATATACTCTTATACCAATGGAAAAGTATCTATTTGTAATACAACGTCACGATTGTAGCTTATATCATAACTGATGGTATCTGTAAAACAGCTTCCTTATTACCCAATTTGGATATAAATCAAATCAAAAATAAGATTCGGATTTGTACACACCCAAGTTATATTGAGGAATTACTTCAAGCTTTATTTTTTCCCAAGTACTTTTAATCCATCCAAAACATACTTGGGTTTTTTTGTTAATGCGAGGTTAATATTCCTATATTTCATGACGTGCTCCATTGAATGACTGGTTATATATTGTTCCCACAGACCTAAGACAAAAACGCCAGCAACCATGTAACCTAACCATAAACCAAATTTATGAAATTTATATAATGCTTACCCATGCCTGTATATTTGGTGTGTCCTACACAAGTAGGAAACAAATGTGTATTTTATTAAAACATTATTATTAATTATGATTGCTAATCGTATATGTAATTTATCATATTGATGATGCCTGTAAACTGGCGTCTCTCATGTACAAACTGAGAATATACTATTATTGTTATTAAAATTCACAGATAGTGGCAGGCTCATTGTAGATTACTTTGTCGTGAAGTAAGTATGGGATTTCCCTCGCCGACTGCATTCGTTTTTTAAGAAGTGCCGTTAAGTTATAGACTTTGGAGGTACTTTCAAGTGCCGTTAACTCTTCGTCGAGGTCCTTTCGAGAGCGTAGGCGCTTGAGAGATTCAAGAGACTCGTGGATTGAGAGCAATAGTGATATATCCTTAGTGGAATAGTACTGTTTCTTCAGCTTCCTTAACTTATCATGGTGTGCTCTTGGAATATATTCAGTACGGTGTCTACTTAATTTCACTATTTTCTTTGGAGCAACTGTATCTAGACAAAGGGTAACATTCCTGTAAAACAGGGTTACTACGGCCTCCAGGGAGTCAGTGGTAAAATAGTCATCCCATTGACAGAGTCGAATAAGATCTTGGACTAATCCCCAGTCTGTATATTTGTAACTACGACATATTGTGCTTCCTGAATCTTGTTTGTTTCCTGTATTTAGTGGTGAGAAAGGCAGAGAGCAGAGTACCATTCTATGGTCACTACTGGAAAATCGATTACCAACATACGTGGATACTGGGATTGTGTCATGACACAAATGTGAGCGAGAACGTCGTACTAGGACATGATTCGTTTGGTCATTTCATTGGCTATAAATTCTAACCTACGCTCAGACTTCAGCAAAACTTCCGGATTAGTATCATGGATTGGGTTACAAAGAAGCAATAACGGCTTAATGGCGTTAATATTCCCAGTTAATTCCTTCACAGAGTTTCCTAGAGAAATAAGGTCCAACTTATTTGTTCAGAAGATGCATATACCTCTGATAACAAATCGGGCACAATGACTTCAGAGACATTGTTGAGGCCACATGGAACGCACATTGATGCATGTATCTTCTTAGTTGAGTGACCTAAACTCTTCTTACGTATGGAAAGTACGCGTTAAGGAACGTGCATCAATTAGCAATATCGTGAATAAGTCACGGGATACTACAAACTGGCTTAAAATGTCACTATAACCTAAATCTATTTGTGCGTCAGCACCGCAAGAATTTATGAATGAAAGGGAGGTCGGACTGGGTATCTGTACATCGGGGTTAATGTGCAATGAGGTGGTCCGAGGTGACATGGGTCGTACCAGTGATTCGGGACACCTGGAAAATTTACCATGTGTTCCTGGATATAAGGGTAGTAGGGGTTGGGCCTAGGTTGACGGTTAAAAAGCATAGCATCAGAAGGTCTACCCATCCAACTGCTATTCGTCATACCGGTACACACCTTCGGGTTGTTTTTATAACTTAAAGGGAATTGTGAAGGAAGGTGCTTTGGCTGCAAGACTTTAGGAGTCTTGGAGCCTGACTTTCTATGAGGGGGAGCATACGGAAAACCTCCAGATATACTTATGTTTCGAGAGGAGTTTTTCGTAACAAGTGATGGTTTGTTGGCATTCTTACTCTCAGCAGTCTTGTTGAATACAAAGTATTCTTCCCCATCATTAGTCTCAACCCTGCGAAATCTGTTCATCGTGATGAGGTTACTACGTTTGGGGGGAAATTTCTTAGAACAACTTGCAGAAGTTCTAGTCATTTTAACATCTTTCGATGAGGCTTTATTTACAGGGGTACTGGTATCTAAATCAGTTCCTAGTTCCATTGGCAAGGTTGTTTGTTGTGTAGTTTGCTGAATGATAGTTTCAGCACTAGGTGTCTGTTGCTGTGCACGATCCTTATTTGGTAAATCAAAGCTAGAGGAGGTGACCAGGTTATTACTACGCATTATTCTGCGCTGACACGGTGTTTTATCCTGAGCTACGGTTATGGACTTATAACTGCTATTCAGTCTTAAGTGATTCTGACATTTAGTAAACTTACTAGCATCAAGGGAATTACTGAATTTAAAAATGATGGGGCAATTAGCCTGGTTAGACTTTTTACGAAGTCGTTTGCATTCACATGGAGCACTAGCCATGCCGCAACAAATCAGGATTTTGTGTCTTACAGTTTTCAGGGGCGGAGAATCTGGGACGTTGTAAACTATAGCTTGGTGAGAAGAGGTTATACGCTTCATCACCTCCGTAGCCAAGCAGTCAATCAGATTTTCAGCTTTATTTAGGTTGTCTGGAGATATTTTAGGATGCCTTTCTAAAAGACAGGCTATTGGGTCTAAATTCAAAAGCTTATTTTGAGTTACATCAAGTAAACACTTAAACTGACCAATATCAGAACGGCTCTCCGTGGTATTTGAGATTGGCAAAGACATACTATCAAACTGATCTAATTTTTTCTGAATTTCACTTACTTGCCTCTGCATATCTTTCAAAAGGAGGTTTAGTTTACAGAACTCAGAGTTCTCTAACAGAACATCTTTCACCTGTATCACAGGAGTGAGATCTGCACTCAAACCATTTTGAGAGCTAGTAGTTGATACTGTATTACCAGGCGGTAATGCAGTTATAACCGAATTTGACCCACTATCTAAAACAATTGTGTTTCTACGAACATGTTTTTTAGAGATTTGGACCATAATTTCAAGAATTATATGACAATAAGCAGCAATAAATTTCAGAGCAAACACGTGCAAAATTGTCATCAATTTCGAACGTACCGCCAACTTTCCTCAGCACATTGATGCTAGTAAGTTTGCTAAATGTCAGAATCACTTAAGACTGAATAGCAGTTATAAGTCCATAACCGTAGCTCAGGATAAAACACCGTGTCAGCGCAGAATAATGCGTAGTAATAATCTGGTCACCTCCTCTAGCTTTGATTTACCAAATAAGGATCGTGCACAGCAACAGACACCTAGTGCTGAAACTATCATTCAGCAAACTACACAACAAACAACCTTGCCAATGGAACTAGGAACTGATTTAGATACCAGTACCCCTGTAAATAAAGCCTCATCGAAAGATGTTAAAATGACTAGAACTTCTGCAAGTTGTTCTAAGAAATTTCCCCCCAAACGTAGTAACCTCATCACGATGAACAGATTTCGCAGGGTTGAGACTAATGATGGGGAAGAATACTTTGTATTCAACAAGACTGCTGAGAGTAAGAATGCCAACAAACCATCACTTGTTACGAAAAACTCCTCTCGAAACATAAGTATATCTGGAGGTTTTCCGTATGCTCCCCCTCATAGAAAGTCAGGCTCCAAGACTCCTAAAGTCTTGCAGCCAAAGCACCTTCCTTCACAATTCCCTTTAAGTTATAAAAACAACCCGAAGGTGTGTACCGGTATGACGAATAGCAGTTGGATGGGTAGACCTTCTGATGCTATGCTTTTTAACCGTCAACCTAGGCCCAACCCCTACTACCCTTATATCCAGGAACACATGGTAAATTTTCCAGGTGTCCCGAATCACTGGTACGACCCATGTCACCTCGGACCACCTCATTGCACATTAACCCCGATGTACAGATACCCAGTCCGACCTCCCTTTCATTCATAAATTCTTGCGGTGCTGACGCACAAATAGATTTAGGTTATAGTGACATTTTAAGCCAGTTTGTAGTATCCCGTGACTTATTCACGATATTGCTAATTGATGCACGTTCCTTAACGCGTACTTTCCATACGTAAGAAGAGTTTAGGTCACTCAACTAAGAAGATACATGCATCAATGTGCGTTCCATGTGGCCTCAACAATGTCTCTGAAGTCATTGTGCCCGATTTGTTATCAGAGGTATATGCATCTTCTGAACAAATAAGTTGGACCTTATTTCTCTAGGAAACTCTGTGAAGGAATTAACTGGGAATATTAACGCCATTAAGCCGTTATTGCTTCTTTGTAACCCAATCCATGATACTAATCCGGAAGTTTTGCTGAAGTCTGAGCGTAGGTTAGAATTTATAGCCAATGAAATGACCAAACGAATCATGTCCTAGTACGACGTTCTCGCTCACATTTGTGTCATGACACAATCCCAGTATCCACGTATGTTGGTAATCGATTTTCCAGTAGTGACCATAGAATGGTACTCTGCTCTCTGCCTTTCTCACCACTAAATACAGGAAACAAACAAGATTCAGGAAGCACAATATGTCGTAGTTACAAATATACAGACTGGGGATTAGTCCAAGATCTTATTCGACTCTGTCAATGGGATGACTATTTTACCACTGACTCCCTGGAGGCCGTAGTAACCCTGTTTTACAGGAATGTTACCCTTTGTCTAGATACAGTTGCTCCAAAGAAAATAGTGAAATTAAGTAGACACCGTACTGAATATATTCCAAGAGCACACCATGATAAGTTAAGGAAGCTGAAGAAACAGTACTATTCCACTAAGGATATATCACTATTGCTCTCAATCCACGAGTCTCTTGAATCTCTCAAGCGCCTACGCTCTCGAAAGGACCTCGACGAAGAGTTAACGGCACTTGAAAGTACCTCCAAAGTCTATAACTTAACGGCACTTCTTAAAAAACGAATGCAGTCGGCGAGGGAAATCCCATACTTACTTCACGACAAAGTAATCTACAATGAGCCTGCCACTATCTGTGAATTTTAATAACAATAATAGTATATTCTCAGTTTGTACATGAGAGACGCCAGTTTACAGGCATCATCAATATGATAAATTACATATACGATTAGCAATCATAATTAATAATAATGTTTTAATAAAATACACATTTGTTTCCTACTTGTGTAGGACACACCAAATATACAGGCATGGGTAAGCATTATATAAATTTCATAAATTTGGTTTATGGTTAGGTTACATGGTTGCTGGCGTTTTTGTCTTAGGTCTGTGGGAACAATATATAACCAGTCATTCAATGGAGCACGTCATGAAATATAGGAATATTAACCTCGCATTAACAAAAAAACCCAAGTATGTTTTGGATGGATTAAAAGTACTTGGGAAAAAATAAAGCTTGAAGTAATTCCTCAATATAACTTGGGTGTGTACAAATCCGAATCTTATTTTTGATTTGATTTATATCCAAATTGGGTAATAAGGAAGCTGTTTTACAGATACCATCAGTTATGATATAAGCTACAATCGTGACGTTGTATTACAAATAGATACTTTTCCATTGGTATAAGAGTATATTCCACAAATGTAATCCAGGTTGCGTCGTGGAGAAAGTTAATTCGTTATTAACCAGGCAACTGAAAGACACTGGACCAATAATGTTTGCAGATCATTTGTCATTGTAAATGGTCAAATATCCACATACTTCATTCTCATTCAAAAAGTCAAATGGAAGCTGAAATTGTGAGAGAAAAAAGAAGACGAACAACAGCAACGCAAAAGAAAGCAACGGGAGTCCTTAAGGAGTGATTAATAAATATACACATATATATTCTGTTTACTAACTGTGGTTATTTTGGTACACAAACTAACTAGTCCCGTTATGCTAACCTTTATATTATGTGTAAACTAATATTATTACTGTCCTGTGTAGAAATGTTAATCATCTAGTTCCAATAATATTAAAATTTATAATTGTAGTTTGTTGCAACTACACGTTTAAAGAACTTAAAATATCTATGCAGGGTGAAAAAGAAGGTGTAAGAGTCAGATGTAGAGGTGCATTGTCATCTTTGAGTAGTCTGGTGACTGAGGAGATGAACACTGGAAGTGTGTTTGCATCGCGCACATTAGCTGGTAGTCTATTCCAAATGACTGAAAACTTATTTAAGAAGAAGTTGTACCGCACGTAAGTCTGACAGTGCTCCATAGCAGCTAGGTTGTGATGATTTCTAAGATTGTAACTGATGACAGCGGTAAGTTTTATTTATTGGCTCGGAGGAATGCAAGAGAAGATTAGTTAGCTTGTAGTAAAAGATAAGGTTTAGCTTAAGACGTCTTTTCCAGAGGGGTTCTAATCTTAGTCTTACGCATCGCTCATGGTATTCCAGACCACTTTCTAAACCAAGAGTTCTTGAGGTAAACTGCCGTTGCACTCCCTCTAATTTAAGCTTGTCATTTTGTCTGAGTCCGCTAAGAATAAACGGGCAGTATTCTAAGATAGGTCGGACACATACTTTGTATAATAAAACCCTAGTTTCACAACAAAAGAAATTGCGTGTTATGCATCCTATCAGCCTTCGCGTTTTACGTCTGGCATAATCAGTCTGTTCAGCGAACGTTAGGTTACTAGAGTATCTAATACCGAGATCTACGACTGAGTTGAGCTTAGCTAGTTTTCACCCATTTATTTCAAGAGTTAGATCAAGGTTACTGTTTCCAATACAAATCCAGCCGCATTTATCAATGTTAAAGTTTAGACAGGATTCAGCACACCACGTTGCAAGGCTACTTAGTTCAAGGTGTATTTTAGTAACCATATCGCTTAATTCATGAGTGTAGCAGGAGTAGACGACTTTGAGGTCGTCAGCATATAGGAATGGTTTACCTGAGGTGAAGCACTTGCAAATGCTGTTAATGTAGATTGTGAATAAAAGTGGACCTAGGACACTACCTTGCACGACCCCACTTGAGATCTGCCCAGGATGAGACAGTACAGAGCCAACTCTGGTTATTTGTACCCTGTTGCTTAGAAATGATTTTAACCAGTTCAGTAATGGGTTCCGAATTCCACAAGAGTACAGCTTCTCAAAGAGAAAGTACCTCCAATGTCTATAACTTAACGGCACTTCTTAAAAAACGAATGCAGTCGGCGAGGGAAATCCCATACTTACTTCACGACAAAGTAATCTACAATGAACCTGCCACTATCTGTGAACTTTTCAGTGATTGGTTTGCAAACTTTAGTTTAGAAACACATATGCCTGGTGAAACCGCTCCCCTTACTATCTCTTCCCTTGAAAGCATTGTGTTCACTAATCAGTTAATAGTACAAGCAATTAAAAGCCTTAAACCTTCCACTAGTACGGGACCGGATGGCCTCGCTTCGATAATTTTCAAAAACAGTGGGTGTGATATACCCTTGTTACTTCTTAAATTCTTCTCAATATCTATGGACACTGGCACTTACCCTAGTGAGTGGAAAACTAGCTTCATAATTCCACATTACAAATCTGGTGATAGGGCAAACGTCCGCAATTACAGACCCATAAATATAACCCCAGTTATCTCACGAATCATGGAGAAAGTTGTAAAAGATCAATTGTCAGACTACCTAATTAGGGAAGATCTTGTTACAAGGTCTCAACACGGATTTCTCAAAAATAGATCCTGCGTTACTTGCCACTTCGACTTTTTCAACTGCATCACTAGTAGTCGCGAAGCACGTAAGCTAGTCGTTGTTCTCTACTTCGATATATCTAGGGCATTTGACATGGTATCTCACAGTATTCTCTTTGAGAAGCTGTACTCTTGTGGAATTCGCAACCCATTACTGAACTGGTTAAAATCATTTCTAAGCAACAGGGTACAAATAACCAAAGTTGGATCTGTATTGTCTCATCCTAGGCAGATCTCAAGTGGGGTCGTGCAAGGTAGTGTCCTAGGTCCACTTTTATTCACAATCTACATTAACAGCATTTGCAAGTGCTTCACCTCAAGTAAACCATTCCTATATGCTGACGACCTCAAAGTCGTCTACTCCTGCTACACTCATGAATTAAGCGATATGGTTACTAAAATACATCTTGAACTAAGTAGCCTTGCAACGTGGTGTGCTGAATCCTGTCTAAACTTTAACATTGACAAATGCGGCTGGATTTGTATTGGCAACAGTAACCTTGATCTAACTCTTGAAATAAATGGGCGAAAACTAGCTAAGCTCAACTCAGTCGTAGATCTCGGTATTAGATACTCTAGTAACCTAACGTTCGCTGAACAGACTGATTATGCCAGACGTAAAACGCGAAGGCTGATAGGATGCATAACACGCAATTTCTTTTGTTGTGAAACTAGGGTTTTATTATACAAAGTATGTGTCCGACCTATCTTAGAATACTGCCCGTTTATTCTTAGCGGACTCAGACAAAATGACAAGCTTAAATTAGAGGGAGTGCAACGGCAGTTTACCTCAAGAACTCTTGGTTTAGAAAGTGGTCTGGAATACCATGAGCGATGCGTAAGACTAAGATTAGAACCCCTCTGGAAAAGACGTCTTAAGCTAAACCTTATCTTTTACTACAAGCTAACTAATCTTCTCTTGCATTCCTCCGAGCCAATAACTAAACCTACCGCTGTCATCAGTTACAATCTTAGAAATCATCACAACCTAGCTGCTATGGAGCACTGTCAGACTTACGTGCGGTACAACTTCTTCTTAAATAAGTTTTCAGTCATTTGGAATAGACTACCAGCTAATGTGCGCGATGCAAACACACTTCCAGTGTTCATCTCCTCAGTCACCAGACTACTCAAAGATGACAATGCACCTCTACATCTGACTCTTACACCTTCTTTTTCACCCTACATAGATATTTTAAGTTCTTTAAACGTGTAGTTACAACAAACTACAATTATAAATTTTAATATTATTGGAACTAGATGATTAACATTTCTACACAGGACAGTAATAATATTAGTTTACACATAATATAAAAGTTAGCATAACGGGACTAGTTAGTTTGTGTACCAAAATAACCACAGTTACTAAACAGAATATATATGTGTATATTTATTAATCACTCCTTAAGGACTCCCGTTGCTTTCTTTTGCGTTGCTGTTGTTTGTCTTCTTTTTTCTCTCACCATTTCAGCTTCCATTTGACTTTTTGAATGAGAATGAATAATGTGGATATTTGACCATTTACAATGACAAATGATCTGCAAACATTATTGGTCCAGTATCTTTCAGTTGCCTGGTTAATAACGAATTAACTTTCTCCACGACGCAACCTGGATTACATTTGTGGAATATACTCTTATACCAATGGAAAAGTATCTATTTGTAATACAACGTCACGATTGTAGCTTATAACATAACTGATCGTATCTGTAAAACAGCTTCCTTATTACCCAATTTGGATATAAATCAAATCAAAAATAAGATTCGGATTTGTACACACCCAAGTTATATTGAGGAATTACTTCAAGCTTTATTTTTTCCCAAGTATTTTTAATCCATCCAAAACATACTTGGGTTTTTTTGTTAATGCGAAGACAATATTCCTATATTTCATGACGTGCTCCATTGAATGACTGGTTATCATATTGTTCCCACAGACCTAAGACAAAAACGCCAGCAACCATGTAACTTAACCATAAACCAAATTTTTGAAATTTAAATAATGCTTACCCATGCCTGTATATTTGGTGTGTCCTACACAAGTAGGAAAAAATGTGTATTTTATTAAAACATTATTATTAATTATGATTGCTAATCGTATATGTAATTTATCATATTGATGATGCCTGTAAACTGGCGTCTCTCATGTACAAAATGAGAATATACTATTATTATTATTATTTCATGCATATATAGATGTTTACGTCAATTGCATATTATACTTTAGTAAAACATGTCTATATTATAGTTGTGTTTTCACGTATTTATGCGACGTCTTATGTACTGTCTGTCAGCCACGTCTCGTAAACCGTCAATGCCCAGCTCTTGCTAAGCTCGGGCTCACGCTGTTCCCTGAAGTTTTTCAGAAACGCTTAGTAATAACGGACAAAAACAACCAAAACACCGATTGGCCGCTCGAGAATTCTTTATTGTAACACCAACATATAAAAAATAATTCCACTAAGATCTGTGAACAAATATTACAATAATAAATCACAATATTACTTCTGACGGTATTTTGACTGATTTCTTTCTGAACAGCGACCGATGAGACGATGACTGTCGTATTGATGCCTCCGCGAAAATTGGGGAAGTTGGTTTTGAGCAAACAACAATGAATTGATCGTTCAATCTTCAACTCCATTGACACTCCCCGGCAAAATGGGATCCATGCCTTTTTTCCTTCACGACCAATACACGTTGACTTGGATTCCATTGCGAGAACCTGGGTCACATGAACAGAGCTGAAATGGAAAACAAACAGAAAAGCCAACACACCACAAGCATACTCACAGCACAATCTCACACATCAATGACGACCTGCGCCTTCCAGTTAAAGGCATCCTCTTGACACCTCCTCTTGCAACACAATCGCCACTTGCTAGAATGACTCTTGCAGAATGCAACGTGACCTTAGCACCACCTCATGATACTCTACGCACATCCTCTTATCTACTCACTACCAATTACCACTGAAATCGCTTGTCACTCATTCTGCCTCAGTTCTAGTAACGGTGACGTACACAAGCCTCAGTCGTCTGCACTCTTTCATCCGGGCGTGTGGCATAACAACTAATGATTATCTCCGTGTGCATTTCATTCTCAGCAATAGCCTCTCCGGCGTATACGACACATCTGCTGTCTCTAACATCAATCAATTCATTCACGGATGTAGAAGACTCGAAACAACTTCAGAAGTAATCACGACGAAAATTTTAACAAAATTATGCAATAACAACAAGATACAAAAACAACAAGTAAACACAATGAATCCAAAATACACCAATTGACATGACACACCACACGTATATACAAACAGTACAAATAACCTGGCGGATCATGTCTTGGTGGAATTATTTTGAAGAATTGGAGGACTTACACCAGTACGCCTGCAACCCTTCACAGGTTGACGATTGTAAGTTGTGGAATGTCCAGACACAAACAAAATTAACCAACAATTACATCAATTGGAACTCACACAACTATTTAACACAAACATATGTACAATCAACACATCAAATGTTGTGGATTCTGGCACGACAAACTACCCTTGAAGAACCGTAGGACTTACAGCAGTACGCCTACATTCCTTCTCAGGTTGATGATCCAAGTGGAAGTCGTCCGGACACAAACAGAGTTACCAACAGCTAGATGACAGATGATATCAATTCAGTATATACAATATGAACATATGTACAAAATCACACACCAAGCACATTGGACTGCTCATTGATGCGCTACCCTTTGAAGAACTGTAGGACTTACAGCAGTACGCCTACAACACTTCTCATTTTGACATCATAGTTTGGAAAATCGTTGCAGATTTCATTTGCTGTCTTCCTTCTATCAGCTATGTCCTCAAATCTGAACGATAGTTAATGAACAAATATAAGCATAGTTACAAAACAGAATATATATGTATATATTTATTAATCACTCCTTAAGGACTCCCGTTGCTTTCTTTTGCGTTGCTGTTGTTCGTCTTCTTTTTTCTCTCACAATTTCAGCTTCCATTTGACTTTTTGAATGAGAATGAAGTATGTGGATATTTGACCATTTACAATGACAAATGATCTGCAAACATTATTGGTCCAGTGTCTTTCAGTTGCCTGGTTAATAACGAATTAACTTTCTCCACGACGCAACCTGGATTACATTTGTGGAATATACTCTTATACCAATGGAAAAGTATCTATTTGTAATACAACGTCACGATTGTAGCTTATATCATAACTGATCGTATCTGTAAAATAGCTTCCTTATTACCCAATTTGGATATAAATCAAATCAAAAATAAGATTCGGATTTGTACACACCCAAGTTATATTGAGGAATTACTTCAAGCTTTATTTTTTCCCAAGTATTTTTAATCCATCCGAAACATACTTGGGTTTTTTTGTTAATGCGAAGACAATATTCCTATATTTCATGACGTGCTCCATTGAATGACTGGTTATCATATTGTTCCCACAGACCTAAGACAAAAACGCCAGCAACCATGTAACCTAACCATAAACCAAATTTATGAAATTTATATAATGCTTACCCATGCCTGTATATTTGGTGTGTCCTACACAAGTAGGAAACAAATGTGTATTTTATTAAAACATTATTATTAATTATGATTGCTAATCGTATATGTAATTTATCATATTGATGATGCCTGTAAACTGGCGTCTCTCATGTACAAAATGAGAATATACTATTATTATTATTATTTCATGCATATATAGATGTTTACGTCAATTGCATATTATACTTTAGTAAAACATGTCTATATTATAGTTGTGTTTTCACGTATTTATGCGACGTCTTATGTACTGTCTGTCAGCCACGTCTCGTAAACCGTCAATGCCCAGCTCTTGCTAAGCTCGGGCTCACGCTGTTCCCTGAAGTTTTTCAGAAACGCTTAGTAATAACGGACAAAAACAACCAAAACACCGATTGGCCGCTCGAGAATTCTTTATTGTAACACCAACATATAAAAAATAATTCCACTAAGATCTGTGAACAAATATTACAATAATAAATCACAATATTACTTCTGACGGTATTTTGACTGATTTCTTTCTGAACAGCGACCGATGAGACGATGACTGTCGTATTGATGCCTCCGCGAAAATTGGGGAAGTTGGTTTTGAGCAAACAACAATGAATTGATCGTTCAATCTTCAACTCCATTGACACTCCCCGGCAAAATGGGATCCATGCCTTTTTTCCTTCACGACCAATACACGTTGACTTGGATTCCATTGCGAGAACCTGGGTCACATGAACAGAGCTGAAATGGAAAACAAACAGAAAAGCCAACACACCACAAGCATACTCACAGCACAATCTCACACATCAATGACGACCTGCGCCTTCCAGTTAAAGGCATCCTCTTGACACCTCCTCTTGCAACACAATCGCCACTTGCTAGAATGACTCTTGCAGAATGCAACGTGACCTTAGCACCACCTCATGATACTCTACGCACATCCTCTTATCTACTCACTACCAATTACCACTGAAATCGCTTGTCACTCATTCTGCCTCAGTTCTAGTAACGGTGACGTACACAAGCCTCAGTCGTCTGCACTCTTTCATCCGGGCGTGTGGCATAACAACTAATGATTATCTCCGTGTGCATTTCATTCTCAGCAATAGCCTCTCCGGCGTATACGACACATCTGCTGTCTCTAACATCAATCAATTCATTCACGGATGTAGAAGACTCGAAACAACTTCAGAAGTAATCACGACGAAAATTTTAACAAAATTATGCAATAACAACAAGATACAAAAACAACAAGTAAACACAATGAATCCAAAATACACCAATTGACATGACACACCACACGTATATACAAACAGTACAAATAACCTGGCGGATCATGTCTTGGTGGAATTATTTTGAAGAATTGGAGGACTTACACCAGTACGCCTGCAACCCTTCACAGGTTGACGATTGTAAGTTGTGGAATGTCCAGACACAAACAAAATTAACCAACAATTACATCAATTGGAACTCACACAACTATTTAACACAAACATATGTACAATCAACACATCAAATGTTGTGGATTCTGGCACGACAAACTACCCTTGAAGAACCGTAGGACTTACAGCAGTACGCCTACATTCCTTCTCAGGTTGATGATCCAAGTGGAAGTCGTCCGGACACAAACAGAGTTACCAACAGCTAGATGACAGATGATATCAATTCAGTATATACAATATGAACATATGTACAAAATCACACACCAAGCACATTGGACTGCTCATTGATGCGCTACCCTTTGAAGAACTGTAGGACTTACAGCAGTACGCCTACAACACTTCTCATTTTGACATCATAGTTTGGAAAATCGTTGCAGATTTCATTTGCTGTCTTCCTTCTATCAGCTATGTCCTCAAATCTGAACGATAGTTAATGAACAAATATAAGCATAGTTACAAAACAGAATATATATGTATATATTTATTAATCACTCCTTAAGGACTCCCGTTGCTTTCTTTTGCGTTGCTGTTGTTCGTCTTCTTTTTTCTCTCACAATTTCAGCTTCCATTTGACTTTTTGAATGAGAATGAAGTATGTGGATATTTGACCATTTACAATGACAAATGATCTGCAAACATTATTGGTCCAGTGTCTTTCAGTTGCCTGGTTAATAACGAATTAACTTTCTCCACGACGCAACCTGGATTACATTTGTGGAATATACTCTTATACCAATGGAAAAGTATCTATTTGTAATACAACGTCACGATTGTAGCTTATATCATAACTGATCGTATCTGTAAAATAGCTTCCTTATTACCCAATTTGGATATAAATCAAATCAAAAATAAGATTCGGATTTGTACACACCCAAGTTATATTGAGGAATTACTTCAAGCTTTATTTTTTCCCAAGTATTTTTAATCCATCCGAAACATACTTGGGTTTTTTTGTTAATGCGAAGACAATATTCCTATATTTCATGACGTGCTCCATTGAATGACTGGTTATCATATTGTTCCCACAGACCTAAGACAAAAACGCCAGCAACCATGTAACCTAACCATAAACCAAATTTATGAAATTTATATAATGCTTACCCATGCCTGTATATTTGGTGTGTCCTACACAAGTAGGAAACAAATGTGTATTTTATTAAAACA
Organism: Trichobilharzia regenti; assembly: GCA_944472135.2. Classification (NCBI taxonomy): domain Eukaryota; kingdom Metazoa; phylum Platyhelminthes; class Trematoda; order Strigeidida; family Schistosomatidae; genus Trichobilharzia; species Trichobilharzia regenti. Next base: position 107,076,494 of record OX235265.1, on the reverse strand, counting down.
TTATTATTAATTATGATTGCTAATCGTATATGTAATTTATCATATTGATGATGCCTGTAAACTGGCGTCTCTCATGTACAAAATGAGAATATACTATTATTATTATTATTTCATGCATATATAGATGTTTACGTCAATTGCATATTATACTTTAGTAAAACATGTCTATATTATAGTTGTGTTTTCACGTATTTATGCGACGTCTTATGTACTGTCTGTCAGCCACGTCTCGTAAACCGTCAATGCCCAGCTCTTGCTAAGCTCGGGCTCACGCTGTTCCCTGAAGTTTTTCAGAAACGCTTAGTAATAACGGACAAAAACAACCAAAACACCGATTGGCCGCTCGAGAATTCTTTATTGTAACACCAACATATAAAAAATAATTCCACTAAGATCTGTGAACAAATATTACAATAATAAATCACAATATTACTTCTGACGGTATTTTGACTGATTTCTTTCTGAACAGCGACCGATGAGACGATGACTGTCGTATTGATGCCTCCGCGAAAATTGGGGAAGTTGGTTTTGAGCAAACAACAATGAATTGATCGTTCAATCTTCAACTCCATTGACACTCCCCGGCAAAATGGGATCCATGCCTTTTTTCCTTCACGACCAATACACGTTGACTTGGATTCCATTGCGAGAACCTGGGTCACATGAACAGAGCTGAAATGGAAAACAAACAGAAAAGCCAACACACCACAAGCATACTCACAGCACAATCTCACACATCAATGACGACCTGCGCCTTCCAGTTAAAGGCATCCTCTTGACACCTCCTCTTGCAACACAATCGCCACTTGCTAGAATGACTCTTGCAGAATGCAACGTGACCTTAGCACCACCTCATGATACTCTACGCACATCCTCTTATCTACTCACTACCAATTACCACTGAAATCGCTTGTCACTCATTCTGCCTCAGTTCTAGTAACGGTGACGTACACAAGCCTCAGTCGTCTGCACTCTTTCATCCGGGCGTGTGGCATAACAACTAATGATTATCTCCGTGTGCATTTCATTCTCAGCAATAGCCTCTCCGGCGTATACGACACATCTGCTGTCTCTAACATCAATCAATTCATTCACGGATGTAGAAGACTCGAAACAACTTCAGAAGTAATCACGACGAAAATTTTAACAAAATTATGCAATAACAACAAGATACAAAAACAACAAGTAAACACAATGAATCCAAAATACACCAATTGACATGACACACCACACGTATATACAAACAGTACAAATAACCTGGCGGATCATGTCTTGGTGGAATTATTTTGAAGAATTGGAGGACTTACACCAGTACGCCTGCAACCCTTCACAGGTTGACGATTGTAAGTTGTGGAATGTCCAGACACAAACAAAATTAACCAACAATTACATCAATTGGAACTCACACAACTATTTAACACAAACATATGTACAATCAACACATCAAATGTTGTGGATTCTGGCACGACAAACTACCCTTGAAGAACCGTAGGACTTACAGCAGTACGCCTACATTCCTTCTCAGGTTGATGATCCAAGTGGAAGTCGTCCGGACACAAACAGAGTTACCAACAGCTAGATGACAGATGATATCAATTCAGTATATACAATATGAACATATGTACAAAATCACACACCAAGCACATTGGACTGCTCATTGATGCGCTACCCTTTGAAGAACTGTAGGACTTACAGCAGTACGCCTACAACACTTCTCATTTTGACATCATAGTTTGGAAAATCGTTGCAGATTTCATTTGCTGTCTTCCTTCTATCAGCTATGTCCTCAAATCTGAACGATAGTTAATGAACAAATATAAGCATAGTTACAAAACAGAATATATATGTATATATTTATTAATCACTCCTTAAGGACTCCCGTTGCTTTCTTTTGCGTTGCTGTTGTTCGTCTTCTTTTTTCTCTCACAATTTCAGCTTCCATTTGACTTTTTGAATGAGAATGAAGTATGTGGATATTTGACCATTTACAATGACAAATGATCTGCAAACATTATTGGTCCAGTGTCTTTCAGTTGCCTGGTTAATAACGAATTAACTTTCTCCACGACGCAACCTGGATTACATTTGTGGAATATACTCTTATACCAATGGAAAAGTATCTATTTGTAATACAACGTCACGATTGTAGCTTATATCATAACTGATCGTATCTGTAAAATAGCTTCCTTATTACCCAATTTGGATATAAATCAAATCAAAAATAAGATTCGGATTTGTACACACCCAAGTTATATTGAGGAATTACTTCAAGCTTTATTTTTTCCCAAGTATTTTTAATCCATCCGAAACATACTTGGGTTTTTTTGTTAATGCGAAGACAATATTCCTATATTTCATGACGTGCTCCATTGAATGACTGGTTATCATATTGTTCCCACAGACCTAAGACAAAAACGCCAGCAACCATGTAACCTAACCATAAACCAAATTTATGAAATTTATATAATGCTTACCCATGCCTGTATATTTGGTGTGTCCTACACAAGTAGGAAACAAATGTGTATTTTATTAAAACATTATTATTAATTATGATTGCTAATCGTATATGTAATTTATCATATTGATGATGCCTGTAAACTGGCGTCTCTCATGTACAAAATGAGAATATACTATTATTATTATTATTTCATGCATATATAGATGTTTACGTCAATTGCATATTATACTTTAGTAAAACATGTCTATATTATAGTTGTGTTTTCACGTATTTATGCGACGTCTTATGTACTGTCTGTCAGCCACGTCTCGTAAACCGTCAATGCCCAGCTCTTGCTAAGCTCGGGCTCACGCTGTTCCCTGAAGTTTTTCAGAAACGCTTAGTAATAACGGACAAAAACAACCAAAACACCGATTGGCCGCTCGAGAATTCTTTATTGTAACACCAACATATAAAAAATAATTCCACTAAGATCTGTGAACAAATATTACAATAATAAATCACAATATTACTTCTGACGGTATTTTGACTGATTTCTTTCTGAACAGCGACCGATGAGACGATGACTGTCGTATTGATGCCTCCGCGAAAATTGGGGAAGTTGGTTTTGAGCAAACAACAATGAATTGATCGTTCAAACTCCAACTACAGTGACAGACGCAAAAACTAAAACACCGTTTGGCCGCTCGAGAATTCTTTATTGTTACACAAACATACAAACAATGTTACAACTAAAGTCTGTGAACAAATATTATATTGATAAATCACAAAATTACTTCAGAGTGATTTCTGCTGACTTCGTTCTGAACAGAGACCGATGAGACGATGACTGTCGTATTGATGCCTCCGCGAAAATCGGGGAAGTTTGTTTTGAGCAAACAACCATGAATTGATCGTTCAATCTTCAACCTCATTGAGAGTGTCTTAATGTTTTTTAATAAGTTCAAGTATTTTAGTATTCTATTGCCTGATGGATTTTAGAAATAAGTGATGGGTTCTTGTAGTGATAGTCATTGGGACAAAACAGTTTATATAGCAAGCGTTTGAAGGTTCCAATAGAGTGACATTTCCTATTTCTAGGGGTAAACTATTTCTGTATCTTCCGTACTAAGTCTTTATGCATCCACGCTACTAGTTTATTTATAGTTTTTAGATTGCTAAGGGTATTGAAGTAGGTTTTTTATGTGCTGTAGTAGACTAATAGTTGATTCGTTCTAGGAATAAATTGTTTATTAATATAATCAGTAGAGTGAAACAGTCTGTACAGAGATCGTTTGAAGCTTGTAACTGAAGAGCAAGTTCTGACATCTAGGGGCAGGCTATTCCATATTTTAGAATACATGACTGTGAAGAAGTTTTCACGGAGTGTTGACTTAAAAGAATGAGTTGTGACTGTGGTAGTTTGGTTACGCAGATCGTAAGAACCTTCCTGTGCGAAATGTATGTCCCTGTTACCTGAGAATGATATTTTGTGAAGGACCTGAAAGAAGAATATTAGGTTTATAATAAGTCGCCTTGTCCAAAGTGGGTCGAGTTTTAGGATCATGCACCGTGAGATGTAGTCTTTCTTACAATCGTAGCCAAGTAGTTTTGAGGTAAAATACCGTTGGAAACTTTCCATCCCTAGCTTGTCACGTGTGCGAGTGCTGCTTATAATAAATGGACAGTATTCTAGTAGTGGTCTGACGCATGTTTTGTACAGAATTAGCTTGGCTTCGTTGTCGTGTAAGTTCCTGAGTATGCATCCTAAAAGCATCCTCGATTTTCGAGTCTGTGATGCTACGTGCTCAGAGAATGTCAAGTCACTAGAGTACCTAAGGCCTAGGTTAACGACACTTCGGAGTCTGGTTAGGTTAGCGGATTGAAGCGTTAATTTCAGGTCAATTGAGGGTGCACCGAAGCAGATCCAGCCACATTTTTTCAGATTGAATTGGAGGTTCCATAGGGACGACCAAGCAGTCACTTTATCTAATTCCTCCTGCACTGAATTCTGGACGTACCCTAAGTCATCACATTGGAATGTATAAGCTACTTTTAGGTCATCTGCAAAGATGAATGGTTTCCCGTGCGTGAAGCAAGCGCATATGTCATTGATGTATAGTGTAAATAGGAGGAGTCCAATGACACTACCTTGTACTACACCAGAAGTGATAGATCTGGGTTTGGAGGGTGCAGACCCGAGTTTAACTATTTGGGACCTATTGTTAAGGAATGATTTAAGCCATCCTAATAATGGGTCACGTATTCCCAAGGAGTTCAGCTTATTTGTTAGCAGTAAATGGTCAACACGGTCAAATGCCTTAGAAATGTCAAAGTAGATGACAAGTACTAGTTGCCGTCTGTCACGACTGCTGGTTACAAAATTGAAGAAGTCTAGGTGACATGTTAAACATGATCTGGGTTTCAGGAATCCATGTTGGTTCGGACTTATGATATTGCAGCTAAGTATATGTTTGATTAAGTTATCTTTGACTAGTCTCTCCATGGTTCTGGATGCTATAGGTGTGATATTGATTGGCCGGTAGTTACTGACTTCAGTTTTCGAGCCAGATTTGTGTTTAGGCATAATGAATGTTGTCTTCCATATGTCAGGGTAAGTTTGGGTTTCTAGGGACATTGTGAATATTTGAAGCAGCAGTAGAGGAATGTCAGGGCCACCATATTTATAGAAGTAGGATGATATACCGTCGGTTCCGAAACCGTTTAAACTTTTGAAGGTTCTTATAGTTTGGTTAATATTAGCGTAAGTGAATTGAACAGTGCTAATTTGGTTTGGTAGTTACCTGCAAACGTTTTGTTGAATAGTTCACATATGTCTGCAGAGTTAGTGCATAGCCTACCTTTGTCTATGAGGAGAGAAATGCTGTGATTTTCGCGATTCATTCGCTTCCTTAAGATTTCTGTGAGTGCATACACTCTAGCAGGACTGGCTACTGCGATGCGTTCTTCCTTAGTCATACGGAAATCTCAAGCTTGACTGGGACAACGTTCAAATATTAGACAGATGAAATAACAAGAATTCTAGAGAATTTTTAGAAGCTTGGCATTCCAGTGGATCATCAATCAATAGACACATCGAGATAGACAAAATTTATCAACCAATAAGAAAGAAACTTCACACACAAAGGGTCAAAGTTCAAGTCAAAGAAACAACCGGTTCCAATACAAGTAACCTAGAAGGTGTGAAAACACACACAAACAACCATCACGTCCAAGGTCACCAGGAGAGATGATTAATAAACTCGTGGAGAAATCTAAAAGCTCACTTCAAATTGAAGTATGCGCTGAAGATGTCACCCAGTAAGGTGATGAAAGCTTCGCAAACTAACCATCCAGCTCAGAGAACAAAACCACATCAAAATCATCCACCTGAGCTACAAATCTTCTCTATCATATCTAAATCTCAAGCTTGTGAGATGCAGCTAAGGGTGTTAAGTATTAGACTTGGAGTGCCAAAGTCGTGGTGTTTGAAGTAACTTGTTGAGAGTCTCTTCAGTTTCGTACGATCCTTTGGTTTTATGAATGACTTTCTGTGTGGGGAAACCTTTAGTGTTTGGAGTGGAATGACAGCATCTAAGCATGTGTTAGAGTTATGGTAGAAGATGGTTAGGGCTCTCGATAGGTCATCAGTAGTGAAGTATTCATCCCATTTGGAGGATCTTAGCATCGATTCTACCAAGGCCCAGTTTGCCTTACTATAGTTCCTATATATTACTTGTTGTGAAGTGGAGGTATGAGATGCATTGCTACTCAGCGGAATTGGCAGTGCACATATCACTGTTTTGTGGTCGCTCCCTGGAAACTCAGAACCTACTAGCGTTGAAAGGGGGCTTATATTGTGGCAGAAGATTAAGTCTAGTACGTTATTACCTCTTGTGGGAGTAGTGACAGTTTGTTTCCAGCCAAGTATATCCAGTGTGTCTAAGAACTTATCAAATTTAGTTGGGCCTGTGGGTATATCCCAGTTGATTTCAGGTAAGTTAAAGTCCCCACATAGGATCTTATGATCGTATTGTAAGTCGGATAATTGCTCCAGAGTATTAATAAGTTGGGTCTCGTAATTACTAAAGGTGCCAGGTGCTCTGTAGGTGCATCCAATTAATGCTGTTACGTTATTTAAGTGTACATTAACCCATAGAGTCTCAGGCATGTTAAGTGTACTACTTTCTAGCTGTGATACAGTAAGTGCATTCAGAAAGTACATGAGACAACCCCCTCCCTTACCACCTTCCCTGTCACACCGAAAGTGTGTGTAGTTATCTAAGCTTATTTCTTCATCCAGGATGTTCGAATGACACCAAGATTCAGTGATGACAATTACAGGGGGTTTGTATATTACTGTGAGTGCTCTGAGCATCGGCAATTTATTTAGAACAGATCTAGCATTTATGAGGATTACGTAAAGATGAGAGTTGAAGTAGCATTTGAAGTATTTAAGTTCGTTAGTCAGCCCCGAATATGGTTCAGCACCCAGTAGTTCTGCTGGACATGACGATCCTATGTTAAGAGGAGTTCCAGCATCATGCTCACCTATGTCTATCGAGTTGGTGTGTGCTGTTTTCGGTGAAGAATTAGGAGTTGGAGTACTGGATTTGCTATAGACTAAGGAATTTTTATTTTTAGTTAGGTTACAGAAGTGGGTAGGGTTCTTTATTTGACCTATACTTGTGCAAGTGTCAAGTGTGCCTAATGGATACGGGTGCACTAGACCGTTCCTGTTTTCATGCAAGGAGGGAGCCAGCACTAGTGGTTTAGGAGTGTTAACATCCCTACCAGCTGTTTTTTCAACGCTGACAGGGACGCGGGGGATAAAAAATGATTGGATCCTTTTGATGACCATGGCTTATTATTCCACCTATTGTTTGATGCTAGTTGTGTCCTTGTGTGGGTTTCGTGTGTACTGCATTGTGGGTTAGTTCCCAGCAGACTTGTACCATATATCCGGTCAAAATTTGTTTGTGTGCCATACTCTGAAGACCCTGAGTTGTTGATAGCCGAGTTCTGACTATTACCACTTGTACTATTTAGGGTGACATTGTTGTGACATTGGATATTAGTGTGTGCCATGGTGCGATTTAGCACGTTGTGAGTGCTAATACTATTGACCGTGGGGAGTGTGGGCTTATTTAAGCTGCCACTGTTTTTGTTGGTATGATTTAGGGGCATATTTTCCTTACCTTTAGCAATGGAGTTATGGCTAGGAGAGGACAAAGTCGAATTTCGGGGGGTTTTGAGTTTTTTTGGGGTTATTTAGTGGCATTTTAGATTCTGCGGTGATGGGTGGTATGGTTTTATTATTTATTTGGTTACAGTCTAGTGGCCTTTCGGCTGGTGTTGCACTCTGATGGGATATTTCTGTGTGTTTTGAGAGGGGTGATGCGGTGGGGTCTACTGTATCTTTCACAGGGTTGGGAATAATGGCTGCTTGCAATGTCCTATTACCTATTTCACAATTAGTCTTAGCAGATAGTTGTATGCGCGCCTTTCTATGACTGTTTTGTCCACCCCGACCTTTATATGTTTGTAGTTTCTGGCTTGCGATAGGGTGTGTTGGGAGTGGATGAATTTTCTGGTCTCTGCCGGTGTTTCGAACTGAAAACGAATAGGACAACACTTTTCATGTTGACTCTTCTTCAGCCTATAGCACTTAGTCTTGGAGTTAGGCATTTTCGCTTCACTAAGTAAGATGCGCTGTACCTTTTTTAGTGCCTCATTGTCCGGAACGTTGTAGACAATAGCACTCAGTTTTGCGTCGAGTCGTTTTGTTACTTCTGTGGTAACAAAATTAATGAGGTTATCTACCTTAGTTACCGATTCTGTGTCAAGCTTGTTAAGGTTTACAGTTTTCATGAGGATAGTTAGAGGTGTCAGTTCACAGACCTGCGATCTGATATCGCTGATCTGATCTGATAATTTGGATATCTCGGTATTGGTTTCGATGTTTCCAGCATTTACTGACTTACTGTTTTTTATTTCCCTTAACTCAGCCTTAAGTTTACCTATAGACAACTTTAGAAGTTCTATTTCTGAAGATAGTACTGAAAAAGAGCTTGATGGCTGGAGTTTCTCCATAAGCACATAAGGTGAAGGGAGGGGTTCTGTATGAGCAGAGGGTACTGAATTTTTAGGAGTAGTGCTAATACTAGCTGTCAGTACAGTTTTATCCTCAGTTCCAGCTCGACGCTTACGGCATACAGGTGAGTTATGTGACTCACTATAGCCGTTTGTAGGGGGTGTGTTGCTTGATGTAGCAATCAAGGACGTTAAATTAGACACCAGTTTTACAGGGGATTGTGTTCGTTGCTTTTTACTTTGATTAACCATAACTATTAGAAATGAGAGTTAGTGGTTACAAGTATGGAAGTAGTATAGTACTTGTGCAAGTACTACAACAAGATAAATTTTATGTAACGAATCACGTAAAAATGTAACGCAAACGTTGAACGTACCGCGATACGGAGTCATATATAAATATAATAATTTTTCCTTCACGTTCCCAGTGGAACATAGGGCTTCAAGCTAGTGACTTGAAGTTTCTGTAGCAGTGTTTGTTTTACAGGATGTGGTTGCCAGTCTCATGCCAAACCTTTCCTCTTTACCAGCTATATTTCTGGCTTAGCGAGGTAAAGGAGTGCGTCGGCAAGGGATCGAGCCCCAGACCACGTGCATGGTCGGCGAGCGTTCTAACCGCTATACCACCGAATGATCAACGGCAGAATAAGTATCTCTAACTTATTGCTAGATGGAGAAAAACTACCCGAAGACCCACAGGAGATATGTGAGTTATTCAGCTCCCACTTTTCTAGCTACTTTACTATCGAAGAAACAGTAGATAGTCTTGATGTTCCGACAATACTAAATCACTTTTCGGGTGATATAACATTCACCCAACAAAAGATATCCTCCTCTATAGCATTTCTCCGGACATCATATGACGCTGGACCTGATGGGATTCCATCTATCTTGTTGAAAAGAGGTGGTGAGGACATACCCATTATCCTACTAAAGTTTTTCAATCTGCCCTCAAATAATGGCAGTTGCCCGAAGTGCTGGAAGCTGTCGTTTATAAGCCCTAGGCACAAATTTGGACCAACTTCTAATATCGAAAACTACCGACCGATCAATATCACGTCAGTAATTTCCAGGCTTATGGAAAAGGTTATTGTTTCATAACTCCACCTTCACAAAGTGTTTACTCCAGCACAACACGGCTTATTGAAAAGTTGACCACGCTCCACCTGCCTACTTGACTACTTTGATGATGTTACCGCTAAGCGTAATCATGGTTTGCATGTCGCAACTCCCTTCTTTGACTTCAAAAAAGCCTTTGATAAAGTTCCACACAAGAGGCTAATCCTCAAGCTAAAGTCGTACCGGATCCAAGACCCCTTGTTATCCTGGCTCATTTCTTCCTTGGAAGATCGTTCGAAAGTTGTGAAATTTGCAAATAATTACTCGTCACTCAGACCTATACGAAGTGGAGTGATTCAAGGTAGTGTACTAGGTCCATTGCTTTTCGTAATCTACATTAACGACATCTGCAGCGTAATCAAGCATGGCACCCCATACCTGTTTGCTGACGACTAAAAGATTGTATACAGCTTCCCCCATTCTACATTGAACGGGGGATTCACACGTATTTAAGATGATCTGAGTAGGTTACGTAACTGGGGCAATGACTGGCAACTGCCATTCAGTTCTGATAAATGTGGTGCCCTATATTTCAATAACTCTTTTCTCCAAACCCTCAGTTCCACAAAAGACCTAGGAGTTACCTACTCACATAACTTAGCATTCTGTCAGTACGCAAAAGCACTTGTTTCTAAATGCCGAAGATTCACAGGCTTGTTACATCGAAAAATGTACACAACTGAGGCTAAAGTCCTTTTATACAAAGTCATGGTTCGTCCAGTACTTGAATACTGCACAGTTGTCTTCGGTTTCATGCATGGGTATGGCAGGGTTAGTATTGAAAATATTCAGCGAAGTTTTACACGACGCCTATTATGCAAACATGAAGGACTGACTTACGCTGATAGGTGCAAAATATATGGACTTCAGCCATTTTGGTTAAGGCGCCTGAAACTCAAACTTACATTCCACTTTCGACTTTTACACGGCTACATCAAAAGCAGTAATCCAATAGCTTTCAATAATTTACCCATATATACTCTTAGGAATCGTGAAAATAATCTATCCATAAGCCGGCACCGGACAAAACTGCAATCAGATTTCTTCAAAATACAGTACAGTGCATTATGGAACGAACTTCCACTTACTGTACGTGGTTGCCGATCTCCTACTGAATTCCAGCGTCTCCTTAACGAGTTCCTGTCAACAAAAGAGCTTTGGTCTACTTATCCATACCTTACCCATGTAGGCTGCTCAACTAGCTTTGGTACTACAGACCCTGATGCAATACCCATAATTTTGAGGAAACTCATTTGCTCCGACAGCCGTACCGCATCTACAATGTGATAAAACCAACTCAATCTCTCCCACATGCCTTTACCTAAAGTTTGGTTATTCAGCTTATTGATAATAATTTATATTTTCATATAAACATAAATTTACATTAGAGATCCTATCAATATTTCATCAATCGCGTTTATAAACTCATAGGACTACCTATTATTATCCTGGACGTATAATCCCAAATTAGTTGTGATAGTTCTTCCGTAATATAAGCAAACTGGTACTTTGTAATATCTAAAGCATGCCATATGAAAAGTGGCCAGAAAAACCTAGCAATAACAAACTCAGCCAACTAACCTCTTTCCCAAGTTCATTCAGCCTACCCTCATCCCTAATCGTACAACTATCCACCACACTCTACTCAGTAGGTTATGACTTAACTTTCTCCGGTACTCAAAACTCTTCTGCCTTTCAATTATAAAAACGTTTTAACTACTAACTGCGCAGTAACCGTTTAACTAACTCACTGATTTTCTGTTCACTGTAATCTTCAATAAGTTCACCAGTATAAATAATTCCAAAAACAGTTACATTAGCAACCATATCTTCTAATATTTTACAAATATGCTTATATTATGCTTATATTATAACTATATAAGCATATATATATATAACTATATAACTATATGAGAATATACATTATTATAATTATAACGTCTTTACTTGATCCTCATAACATTCCATTAAACCTAACGTTTTATAGCTCTATATGAATTTGATTCGACTCATTCTATTCCTATTCTCTGTAGGGTACGGTTTTGCACCAAATAGACAAAAAGTTATGAAATAATAATAAATAAAATCATCCGCCTTGAGTATTATTGTATTAAAACCAAAAGTGGATATCGCGATAGTAAGACCTATATGGGTAGCATTATGTTAATCGCGACAGATAGATAGACAGATTGACGGACGGCTAAACAATACATGTGACACTTTGTCGCGATTTTTGGCTAATTCAATGTAACTGTCACCACGTGATGTGACCTTGAATGTTGTTTGTTTCCTGTCACTCTATGGTGTGTATACGGAACTAATCAACTGTTCATTTTTTCTGCTCCTTCAATACTCTTCGGTATGTTTTTGTCTTTTCTTGAGTTACAATGGATTTGAGCCTTTCTTGGTGTAATTGTACGCTTTATTTTATGTTTCAGAAACAGATAAAGTTTAAGTCAAGTTACTCTGTCTTTAACTATAGTTAAGCTAAGACTCTGTGTCGTCAGTACTGAAGATGGACTAAATCTGTAGGCAAAACTAATCCTAAACATTATACGTTGCAAATGAACGTTGCCAGACAAGGAATTAAATAGTTTCCCATAGTATTTCCTCTATAAATGCATTTGTTAATGATATATTGCACTTGCTTATTCCATTACACTTTAACATTTCACCTTAGCACTTTTACTTTTCTAAAACAGCTTCCAATCCCTTGTAAACGTTGTACTTACCTCAATATTGGTTGTTTATCGTATGCCTACAACCACGGGATGAAAACGAAACGAAGTCGATTTTTCCCCTCAACCTGGAGGACAACTGTACAATTCAATAACTAAACGGCCTGGTTCAGACAATGAGTGTATTCATATATATGTATCAAATATTTAACTGTTGAAAAATTATTAATTTGCAGACAATCTTCGATTTGTTATTGTGTCATAGTCGATCGTGGCTGTAAAACTGGTATGCATTCTCATGTAAATTTATAAGTTTATATGAAAATATTCATAATTATTATCACGATTGCAACCTCCATTTGCACGGTGTACAGTGTAGTGATCTATATCTGTATACCCGTCAAGGATATAGGATGACATATCGATTAGCTGTCCGTCAATCTGTCTATCTATCTGTCGCGATTAACATAATGCTACCCATATAGGTCTTACTATCGCGATATCCACTTTTGGTTTTAATACAATAATACTCAAGGCGGATGATTTTATTTATTATTATTTCATAACTTTTTGTCTATTTGGTGCAAAACCGTACCCTACAGAGAATAGGAATAGAATGAGTCGAATCAAATTCATATAGAGCTATAAAATGTTAGGTTTAATGGAATGTTATGAGGATCAAGTAAAGACGTTATTAGAAGATGAATGAGATGAGACATCGTGAAGTGGTATTTAAAGATCCGACAATGGACAGCAATTTAATTTATAAGATGCCCCATAAATCTGTGCGGATGTCTCATATGTATACATAATCCATTCGTAGTCAGCAAGGTGGAAGATTAAACACGGAATAGGACTCTTGATTCACTCTGGATAGTCTGAAATGGAGATAAGTACAAAGTTCTCGTAGGCTGTGTTTATCGAGCACCATGCTCAACCAACGAGACTGATGTGTTATTAGCTCAGTTATTCGCACAGGCCTCCTCGTTTAGTACTAATTACAGAATAATTGCAGGGGATTTCAATCTTCCAGACGTCAACCGGCTAAGTAGTTCCGGCCCCAACGCTTAGATGAATTACTTGCCACTACCGATTGTTATGGATGGCAACAATGCGTCCAGACACTTACCTGTGGTGACAACATGTTGGACCTTGCGTTTTATAGTGGCATAATCCCTGTCTTGCCCTTTTTGGTAACAGACTTTCCAGCAGTGCACCAAATAGAAAAAAAAGACATGAAAAAAATAACTGGCTTGAGAATGGTGATTGGTTTGCAAACTTTAGTTTAGAAACACATATGCCTGGTGAAACCGCTCCCCTTACTATCTCTTCCCTTGAAAGCATTGTGTTCACTAATCAGTTAATAGTACAAGCAATTAAAAGCCTTAAACCTTCCACTAGTACGGGACCGGATGGCCTCGCTTCGATAATTTTCAAAAACAGTGGGTGTGATATACCCTTGTTACTTCTTAAATTCTTCTCAATATCTATGGACACTGGCACTTACCCTAGTGAGTGGAAAACTAGCTTCATAATTCCACATTACAAATCTGGTGATAGGGCAAACGTCCGCAATTACAGACCCATAAATATAACCCCAGTTATCTCACGAATCATGGAGAAAGTTGTAAAAGATCAATTGTCAGACTACCTAATTAGGGAAGATCTTGTTACAAGGTCTCAACACGGATTTCTCAAAAATAGATCCTGCGTTACTTGCCACTTCGACTTTTTCAACTGCATCACTAGTAGTCGCGAAGCACGTAAGCTAGTCGTTGTTCTCTACTTCGATATATCTAGGGCATTTGACATGGTATCTCACAGTATTCTCTTTGAGAAGCTGTACTCTTGTGGAATTCGCAACCCATTACTGAACTGGTTAAAATCATTTCTAAGCAACAGGGTACAAATAACCAAAGTTGGATCTGTATTGTCTCATCCTAGGCAGATCTCAAGTGGGGTCGTGCAAGGTAGTGTCCTAGGTCCACTTTTATTCACAGTCTACATTAACAGCATTTGCAAGTGCTTCACCTCAGGTAAACCATTCCTATATGCTGACGACCTCAAAGTCGTCTACTCCTGCTACACTCATGAATTAAGCGATATGGTTACTAAAATACATCTTGAACTAAGTAGCCTTGCAACGTGGTGTGCTGAATCCTGTCTAAACTTTAACATTGACAAATGCGGCTGGATTTGTATTGGCAACAGTAACCTTGATCTAACTCTTGAAATAAATGGGCGAAAACTAGCTAAGCTCAACTCAGTCGTAGATCTCGGTATTAGATACTCTAGTAACCTAACGTTCGCTGAACAGACTGATTATGCCAGACGTAAAACGCGAAGGCTGATAGGATGCATAACACGCAATTTCTTTTGTTGTGAAACTAGGGTTTTATTATACAAAGTATGTGTCCGACCTATCTTAGAATACTGCCCGTTTATTCTTAGCGGACTCAGACAAAATGACAAGCTTAAATTAGAGGGAGTGCAACGGCAGTTTACCTCAAGAACTCTTGGTTTAGAAAGTGGTCTGGAATACCATGAGCGATGCGTAAGACTAAGATTAGAACCCCTCTGGAAAAGACGCCTTAAGCTAAACCTTATCTTTTACTACAAGCTAACTAATCTTCTCTTGCATTCCTCCGAGCCAATAACTAAACCTACCGCTGTCATCAGTTACAATCTTAGAAATCATCACAACCTAGCTGCTATGGAGCACTGTCAGACTTACGTGCGGTACAACTTCTTCTTAAATAAGTTTTCAGTCATTTGGAATAGACTACCAGCTAATGTGCGCGATGCAAACACACTTCCAGTGTTCATCTCCTCAGTCACCAGACTACTCAAAGATGACAATGCACTTCTACATCTGACTCTTACACCTTCTTTTTCACCCTACATAGATATTTTAAGTTCTTTAAACGTGTAGTTACAACAAACTACAATTATAAATTTTAATATTATTGGAACTAGATGATTAACATTTCTACACAGGACAGTAATAATATTAGTTTACACATAATATAAAAGTTAGCATAACGGGACTAGTTAGTTTGTGTACCAAAATAACCACAGTTACTAAACAGAATATATATGTGTATATTTATTAATCACTCCTTAAGGACTCCCGTTGCTTTCTTTTGCGTTGCTGTTGTTTGTCTTCTTTTTTCTCTCACCATTTCAGCTTCCATTTGACTTTTTGAATGAGAATGAATAATGTGGATATTTGACCATTTACAATGACAAATGATCTGCAAACATTATTGGTCCAGTATCTTTCAGTTGCCTGGTTAATAACGAATTAACTTTCTCCACGACGCAACCTGGATTACATTTGTGGAATATACTCTTATACCAATGGAAAAGTATCTATTTGTAATACAACGTCACGATTGTAGCTTATAACATAACTGATCGTATCTGTAAAATAGCTTCCTTATTACCCAATTTGGATATAAATCAAATCAAAAATAAGATTCGGATTTGTACACACCCAAGTTATATTGAGGAATTACTTCAAGCTTTATTTTTTCCCAAGTATTTTTAATCCATCCAAAACATACTTGGGTTTTTTTGTTAATGCGAAGACAATATTCCTATATTTCATGACGTGCTCCATTGAATGACTGGTTATCATATTGTTCCCACAGACCTAAGACAAAAACGCCAGCAACCATGTAACTTAACCATAAACCGAATTTATGAAATTTAAATAATGCTTACCCATGCCTGTATATTTGGTGTGTCCTACACAAGTAGGAAAAAATGTGTATTTTATTAAAACATTATTATTAATTATGATTGCTAATCGTATATGTAATTTATCATATTGATGATGCCTGTAAACTGGCGTCTCTCATGTACAAAATGAGAATATATTATTATTATTATTAAATAGTTTCCCATGGTATTTCCTCTATAAATGCATTTGTTAATGATATATTGCACTTGCTAATTCCATTACACTTTAACATTTCACCTTAGCACTTTTACTTTTCTAAAACAGCTTCCAATCCCTTGTAAACGTTGTACTTACCTCAATATTGGTTGTTTATCGTATGCCTACAACCACGGGATGAAAACGAAACGAAGTCGATTTTTCCGCCCAACCTTGAGGACAACTGTACAATTCAATAACTATACGGCCTGGTTCAGACAATGAGTGTATTCATATATATATATAAATAAATTTATTCTCGTAATACAGTGCATGGTGGACGCCAGTATACATGTATCATGAAATAGCTACAGAAATAGCACCATATTATTCAGTCACAATTTACAGTCGATAGCAAAATATGTTTTACATATACTCTGGAGAATATCCACCCACTTGATAAATGTTAATCCCAATAGTATAAAACAGCCTTTTCACCTATGTGCAATCATTTCTGTGCACAGTTGGATAAATCTGCTAGATAGTCAGTGAATGCAACATGTCAGGAAATACAGAAGTATTGTCTTCGCATTAACAGAAATCCAGGTCTTTGGTGGATGGGTTATAAGTGCCTGGGAAAAAAACAAAGTTTGAAGTCAATTTTCGTACATAACATTTTTGTGTGCAGAGTCCTTGAATTATAGTTCACTGATGTGTTATTTTGAAAACAGTGATATGTTTATCTCATTTGGTCTGTTGGGAGTCAAATACATAAGCTTTAGGCGCATTAATTAATGGATTTCTACTGCTTGTGGTTATTTTCTTTGTGTGAGGAAGGTTATTAATTTCAACTGTTCCGAAAGGAGTTGAGAATATTAACTGCTCAGCAACATTATGGATATAAGTTCATCACATTATCTTAGGAAAGATGGGTTGTAGTGGGTGAGGTACATATAATAATAATAGTATATTCTCATTTTGTACATGAGGGACGCCAGTTTACAGGCATCATCAATATGGTAAATTAGACATGATAAATTACATAGGACGTTACAATCTCTCCATATAACGTGGAAATATCTTTTCGAATTTTGGAATATCGTGGTCTATATTTGACTACTATATAATTATAGCTGATATTGGTTGCACCTCCGGTAGCTAAATATCCAAATTTATCACCTCCAGAATACTGTTTGGATCCAGTCAGATTCGTGTTAATAAAGAGCAATCTATCACAAAAGAACTATATAGAAGTCCTTAGTTTTGTTGTTTATAACTCTCAGAGTTAACTCGTTTGATAGTGGTCTATTTTTAGTTCGTACTTCATACATTCATACCTGTTTATTGTTGTTTTTATCTACTTAGATAATATAACAGTATTTCACACACTTTTGTCAATTTTTGAGAAATTTTTATAATATTTACCTCCATAATGGTCAAAGTTATTAAACGAGTTAGTACTGTTAAGAGACTAGCATCAAATAGTCAGCAGGTCACTAGAAACATTAGTCCTGACAATGAATTTGTACTAAGATAAGTTGATACACCGAGAGTTATAGTACCAAACTTAATGGAAGAACTAATCGATAACGTAGCCCGTAACACTAGTGATCTAAAGATCCTTCAGAAATCCATAACAGACCTGCAGGATAAGTTCGAAAGTATCACTCCTTTCCTCCAACTTTGTGATCCATCACAAGAAATTTGCTTAGATTCACTCCTCAAATCTGAGCGCCTGCTAGACTTTTTGACTGCAGAGGCTGTAAAGAGGGTCATGTCCTCATACAATGTTTTAGGATATAATATACCAGACAATGTACCTATTATCAAACTTAAAGCAATCTGTCTACAGGCATGCAACATTTCAGTATCTGACTGCCAGGTTCTGCGTCTTCGTAAGAAATCCGCAAACCACTCATGTCCTGTACTCTCCAAATTTAAGTCAATTGACCTGGCTAAGAAATTTTTGGAGTCTGGCAAAACTCTTGGCTCCTCAACACCCTACACCAATATCAGGATTGTACCTGATTTAACTTCTTGCCAAAGACGTTGCCGCGCAGGTAAACTGAGGGAAGACAACCCCAATAAGACAACCGATGTTAATACTTCCCTCGTTGTATTGCCTGATGACCAAGAGCACCAGATAATATCGCATACACAAACTAACAGTAGTCAAGCAACTGTTGAAGACTTAGCTCTAAATACTGAAATTTCAGACATAGAAATGTCAACAGATCACAGTATTGACGTGCATCCCTTGCACACTGGCACTAATGCCAAACCCTCGAAAAAGTCTAAGCTGAATTCAGTAGTACACTTTGAATCTCTCGGGAAGTCATATACCTCACAACCTCTTAGCCCGGCTACTGTGAAGCAGCAATCACATGTGGCCACCCAGGTAGGTGTAAATACAAGGCGATATGATAAACGTCCTATTTCCGTTAGGAACACCAAAAAAACTGTTGAGACTATTCATCAGAAATCCAGTTTATTAGGAAATCCTACTAATCACCAGCAGCCCAAATTATACAGGCCGACTAATACGGATAAAGCTAAACCAAACGTTAGACCCGGAACACTAAAGCCCATAAGTAGGAAAGTTTCAAATGGGTCACTGGCTCATTCTACTGATAGACAATCATCTAAACTTAGTCATGTTCCTGAAGTTAGACGTAATTCACATACCGTAGGAGCTGAATCATTTCCGACTTCCACTACCAGTCCTATGATAAGAAATAACAATCGTCACATATCTCACCAAACACTTCGAAAACACGAAGTTGCTCAACCCCTCACGAATGCACCCTCAACCATGATGTACAGGAAACATCAGTTTGAGAATACAGACGTTAGTCCAAAAACGCGTATAGTGCCCTGTCATAATTCTCATGCATTCAGTAGGGGTCACATGCCAATTTCAGCACAATGCTCATCATGGCCTAGGAAGTACTCTAATCAGACACAGGGATCTAAGTCATATGCACACAACAACACGCCGATCACACATTTCGGTTATAACTATGCAGATTACACGACACTAGCCAACCCATATGACCAAAATTTTCTCCAGCGACAACTGGCAGAAACGCCTGGGATCATGCGCATAGCACGCATGATATCAGACCAATTCCTTGCTGGTATAGCGAACACCTTACAACAGGGAAACTGCTTCTTCCCCGAAAGATAGCAAACATCTTATACACACCTAATACCAATAGTAATACCATAGATTATTATACTAGTATCTCCCATAGCACGCAATATCTAAACGACCAACTACTCACGAGTGACATTTCACAACCCATCCCTAACTATCAAATTAAAGAAACCGTCTCTAGTGATCAAAATGTTGTAATTAATGAATCCAATAACGACTGCACATATTCAGTTGATAACCATAGAGTATTTTATTATGATATTGCCCATACACCAAAACCACTTCGTCAAAGTCTATCCGTCATCCTCATAAATGCTAGATCAGTTCTTAACAAACATTTAGCATTATGTACGTTAGCCTCTATATGCAATCCATCGCTGATCATGATCACTGAAGCCTGGTGCTCAAATGACATTGTGGATGGTAGCATATCAATTGATAAGTACAATCTTTTTCGAGGGGATAGGGAAAAAGGTCGTGGGGGTGGAACACTCATATACGTTAAACAACCCATTTGTGCAACGCATTTTAGTCACCCTATTCTGTCACAACTTAATGATTTACCTTAGTGACCCCCACCATATCTACTGATCAGCTAACGCCACCCTCCCTCCTTTTTTGATGTTAGGCTCTGAGACTATGATTATTATGGCTACCGCAAATATATTGCTTGGTATCAGACATGTTCGTTCCACATATTCCATCTCCCTAGCTTTCTTAATGAGTGCTTCCAATAGGTCTCCGCGTACATCTTTATGAACAATATATATATGTATGCATGCGTCCTAATGAACAGATTACTTTACAAGAATTTAGAACCTTAAAGAATAAAAAGAATAGGTTTTGTAAATAGTGAAGCAAGATTCAGCAGAACAATATAGTTAGGGATCAATGTAGGTAGTATGAACTGAAGGTAAGGTCGGTTGGCAGGACTTAGTGTACTAAATTATCATGACAGTCTTATATATAGTCAACATTTGACATTGCAAAGTAACCTGTCTACATATATTATAAAAAGATATTAACAGAACCAACAAAATTTCAGCATTTGGTTAACAATACTACAGAAGGGTAGTTAGTACTACTGGTAGTCGTAAAGTAAATCAATCTATGTATAATAAGAGCATAGTCAGTGTCATAATTCGTATTATCAAAGAATACATTAGGCTCAATAACTGAGTGTTATAAGGGGCAAACTTTGGAACCAACTACCCTCTGAGATAAGATCCTGTGAAAGGCCTGACAGTTTCAAAAGGAGCCTAGGAAAACATATAAACATGTCCACCCTAGCCCACCTCAAAGATCTCAACTGCTGGTAGAGTGGAGAGACAATGGCTTTTCAATATTTAACTACGGAAAGTGCACTAGTCCCAATACCAATATAATAACACTTAGTAATTATGTAGGTTCAATACTTGAAATTCGATTGTCATTAAAATACTTAAAATGATTAAAATAGCTATGCGGCAAGTGTTCTCTTGCTTTACCATGCTTGTTTCCCTTATAACACTCAGTTATTGAGCCTAATGTATTCTTTGATAATACGAATTATGACACTGACTATGCTCTTATTATACATAGATTGATTTACTTTACGACTACCAGTAGTACTAACTACCCTTCTGTAGTATTGTTAACCAAATGCTGAAATTTTGTTGGTTCTGTTAATATCTTTTTATAATATATGTAGACAGGTTACTTTGCAATGTCAAATGTTGACTATATATAAGACTGTCATGATAATTTAGTACACTAAGTCCTGCCAACCGACCTTACCTTCAGTTCATACTACCTACATTGATCCCTAACTATATTGTTCTGCTGAATCTTGCTTCACTATTTACAAAACCTATTCTTTTTATTCTTTAAGGTTCTAAATTCTTGTAAAGTAATCTGTTCATTAGGACGCATGCATACATATATATATTGTTCATAAAGATGTACGCGGAGACCTATTGGAAGCACTCATTAAGAAAGCTAGGGAGATGGAATATGAGGCACGAACATGTCTGGTACCAAGCAATATATTTGCGGTAGCCATAATAATCATAGTCTCAGAGCCTAACATCAAAAAAGGAGGGAGGGTGGCGTTAGCTGATCAGTAGATATGGTGGGGGTCACTAAGGTGAATCGCCCCATTCTGCAGGAACAGCAATATACAAATTAAAGGCTCGAGATATTTCTGATCTTTATGAGGGCTTAGATCTTTATCTTGAAAAAGATAATAATGAACGCCTGGACAGATCATGCTTCTACCTCTAAATATATACCATTCGCTCAGCCTATTGTTGAGATGCGACCATGCGGGATCTGCACAGATTTATGGGGCATCTTATAAACTAACTTGCTGTCCATTGACTGATCTTTAAATACCACTTCACAATGTCTTATCTCATTCATTTTCCAATAACGTCTTTTCTTGATCCTCATTATATATCCCATTAAACCTAACATTTTACAGCTCTTTATGACTTATTATATTCCTACTCTCTGAAGGGTACGGTTTTGCACTAAATGCACAAAAAGGTATAAAACAAAAACAACTGGCACAACTGAGGATAAATGTATTAAAACCAAAAGTGGACATCATGATAGTACGAGATATACGTGTAGCATTATACATTGCAAATGAACGTTGTCAGCCTAGGGAGTTTCTGTTATAAATGCATTTATTAATGATACTTGCACTTACCTATTTCATTACAATTTAATGATTCACCTCAGCACTTTTACTTTTCTAAAACAGCTTTCATTCCCTTGTAAACGTTGTACTTACCTCAATTTTGGTTGGTTATCGTATGCAGACAACCACGGGATGAAAACGAAACGAAGTCGATTTTCCCGCTCAACCTGGAGGACAATTGTACAATTCAATAACTATACAGCCTAGTTCAGACAATGTGTATTTATATATATATCAAATATTTAACTGTTGAAACATTACTAACTTGTAGACAATCTACGATTTGATATTATATCATACTTGATCGTGCCTGTAAAAATGGCATGCATTTTCATGTGAATTTATATGTTTATATGAGAATATACATTATTATTATTATTATATTCGATTAGCAATCATACTCAATAATAATGTTCTAATAAAATACATATTTTTCCTACCTGCGTAGGACACATCAAATTTACAGGCATGGATAATCATTATTTAAATTCCATAAATTCGGTTTTATGGTTAAATTACATGGTTGCTGGCGTTTTTGTCTTAGGTCTGTAGGAACAATATGATAACCAGTCATTCAATGGAGCACGTCATGAAATATAGGAATATTGTCTTCGCATTAACAAAAAAGCCCAAGTATGTTTTGGATGGATTAAAAATACTTGGGAAAAAATAAAGCTTGAAGTAATTCCTCAATATAACTTGGGTGTGTACAAATCCGAATCTTATTTTTGATTTGATTTATATCCAAATTGGGTAATAAGGAAGCTGTTTTTCCAGATACGATCAGTTATGTTATAAGCTACAATCGTGACGTTGTATTACAAATAGATACTTTTCCATTGGTATAAGAGTATATTCCACAAATGTAATCCAGGTTGCGTCGTGGAGAAAGTTAATTCGTTATTAACCAGGCAACTGAACGATACGAGACCAATAATGTTTGCAGATCATTTGTCATTGTAAATGGTCAAATATCCACATACTTCATTCTCATTCAAAAAGTCAAATGGAAGCTAAAATGGTGAGAGAAAAAAGAAGACAAACAACAGCAACGCAAAAGAAAGCAACGGGAGTCCTTAAGGAGTGATCAACAAATATATACCTATATATTCTGTTTTGTAACTATGCTTATTTTGTTAATTAACTAACTAGTCCCGTTACGCTAACTTTTATATTATGTGTGAACTAATATTACTGTCCTGTGTAGAAATGTTAATCATCTAGTTCCAATAATATTAAAATTGATAATTGTAGTTTGTTGTAACTACACGTTTAAAGAACTTAAAATATCTATGCAGGGTGAAAAAGAAGGTGTAAGAGTCAGGCGCAAAAGTGCATTGTCATCTTTGAGTAGTCTGGTGACTGAGGAGATGAACACTGGAAGTGTGTTTGCATCGCGCACATTAGCTGGTAGTCTATTCCAAATGACTGAAAACTTATTTAAGAAGAAGTTGTACCGCACGTAAGTCTGACAGTGCTCCATAGCAGCTAGGTTGTGATGATTTCTAAGATTGTAACTGATGACAGCGGTAAGTTTTATTTATTGGCTCGGAGGAATGCAAGAGAAGATTAGTTAGCTTGTAGTAAAAGATAAGGTTTAGCTTAAGACGTCTTTTCCAGAGGGGTTCTAATCTTAGTCTTACGCATCGCTCATGGTATTCCAGATCACTTTCTAAACCAAGAGTTCTTGAGGTAAACTGCCGTTGCACTCCCTCTAATTTAAGCTTGTCATTTTGTCTGAGTCCGCTAAGAATAAACGGGCAGTATTCTAAGATAGGTCGGACACATACTTTGTATAATAAAACCCTAGTTTCACAACAAAAGAAATTGCGTGTTATGCATCCTATCAGCCTTCGCGTTTTACGTCTGGCATAATCAGTCTGTTCAGCGAACGTTAGGTTACTAGAGTATCTAATACCGAGATCTACGACTGAGTTGAGCTTAGCTAGTTTTCACCCATTTATTTCAAGAGTTAGATCAAGGTTACTGTTTCCAATACAAATCCAGCCGCATTTATCAATGTTAAAGTTTAGACAGGATTCAGCACACCACGTTGCAAGGCTACTTAGTTCAAGATGTATTTTAGTAACCATATCGCTTAATTCATGAGTGTAGCAGGAGTAGACGACTTTGAGGTCGTCAGCATATAGGAATGGTTTACCTGAGGTGAAGCACTTGCAAATGCTGTTAATGTAGACTGTGAATAAAAGTGGACCTAGTGTAACAACAGAAGACAAGGGCGAAGCAACAGATCGTTTTATTATGAAAATCAACACGTATTTATACATATTTCACATACATTATTATAGCCTATGCAAGTAGACATGCGCAGTCATCTGATTGGTTGTTTATCAGAATTTAAGCAGACACAAGCAGACTTCTGATTGGTTGTTTCGAAATTCCTCGACAAATAGAGTTCTCTATTTGCGAATCATATTTTGCCACGTTAACTTTGCTGTGATTGGTTGTTGAATCAGCCTTGCTCATATTTTCTCACGGCCTGCTGTCAAGACACTAGGACACTACCTTGCACAACCCCACTTGAGATCTGCCTAGGATGAGACAATACTGATCCAACTCTGGTTATTTGTACCCTGTTGCTTAGAAATGATTTTAACCAGTTCGGTAATGGGTTCCGAATTCCACAAGAGTACAGCTTCCCAAAGAGAATACTGTGAGATACCATGTCAAATGCCCTAGCTATATCGAAGTAGAGAACAACGACTAGCTTACGGGCTTCGCGACTACTAGTGATGCAGTTGAAAAAGTCGAAGAGGCAAGTACCGCAGGATCTATTTTTGAGAAATCCGTGTTGAGACCTTGTAACAAGATCTTCCCTAATTAAGTAGTCTGACAATTGATCTTTTACAACTTTCTCCATGATTCGTGAGATAACTGGGGTTATATTTATGGGTCTGTAATTGCGGACGTTTGCCCTATCACCAGATTTGTAATGTGGAATTATGAAGCTAGTTTTCCACTCACTAGGGTAAGTGCCAGTGTCCATAGATATTGAGAAGAATTTAAGAAGTAACAAGGGTATATCACACCCACTGTTTTTGACAATTATCGAAGCGAGGCCATCCGGTCCCGTACTAGTGGAAGGTTTAAGGCTTTTAATTGCTTGTACTATTAACTGATTAGTGAACACAATGCTTTCAAGGGAAGAGATAGTAACGGGGAGCGGTTTCACCAGGCATATGTGTTTCTAAACTAAAGTTTGCAAACCAATCACTGGAAAGTTCACAGATAGTGGCAGGCTCATTGTAGATTACTTTGTCGTGAAGTAAGTATGGGATTTCCCTCGCCGACTGCATTCGTTTTTTAAGAAGTGCCGTTAAGTTATAGACTTTGGAGGTACTTTCAAGTGCCGTTAACTCTTCGTCGAGGTCCTTTCGAGAGCGTAGGCGCTTGAGAGATTCAAGAGACTCGTGGATTGAGAGCAATAGTGATATATCCTTAGTGGAATAGTACTGTTTCTTCAGCTTCCTTAACTTATCATGGTGTGCCCTTGGAATATATTCAGTACGGTGTCTACTTAATTTCACTATTTTCTTTGGAGCAACTGTATCTAGACAAAGGGTAACATTCCTGTAAAACAGGGTTACTACGGCCTCCAGGGAGTCAGTGGTAAAATAGTCATCCCATTGACAGAGTCGAATAAGATCTTGGACTAATCCCCAGTCTGTATATTTGTAACTACGACATATTGTGCTTCCTGAATCTTGTTTGTTTCCTGTATTTAGTGGTGAGAAAGGCAGAGAGCAGAGTACCATTCTATGGTCACTACTGGAAAATCTATTACCAACATAGGTGGATACTGGGATTGTGTCATGACACAAATGTGAGCGAGAACGTCGTACTAGGACATGATTCGTTTGGTCATTTCATTGGCTATAAATTCTAACCTACGCTCAGACTTCAGCAAAACTTCCGGATTAGTATCATGGATTGGGTTACAAAGAAGCAATAACGGCTTAATGGCGTTTATATTCCCAGTTAATTCCTTCACAGAGTTTCCTAGAGAAATAAGGTCCAACTTATTTGTTCAGTAGATGCATATACCTCTGATAACAAATCGGGCACAATGACTTCAGAGACATTGTTGAGGCCACATGGAATGCACATTGATGCATGTATCTTCTTAGTTGAGTGACCTAAACTCTTCTTACGTATGGAAAGTACGCGTTAAGGAACGTGCATCAATTAGCAATATCGTGAATAAGTCACGGGATACTACAAACTGGCTTAAAATGTCACTATAACCTAAATCTATTTGTGCGTCAGCACCGCAAGAATTTATGAATGAAAGGGAGGTCGGACTGGGTATCTGTACATCGGGGTTAATGTGCAATGAGGTGGTCCGAGGTGACATGGGTCGTACCAGTGATTCGGGACACCTGGAAAATTTACCATGTGTTCCTGGATATAAGGGTAGTAGGGGTTGGGCCTAGGTTGACGGTTAAAAAGCATAGCATCAGAAGGTCTACCCATCCAACTGCTATTCGTCATACCGGTACACACCTTCGGGTTGTTTTTATAACTTAATGGGAATTGTGAGGGAAGGTGCTTTGGTTGCAAGACTTTAGGAGTCTTGGAGCCTGACTTTCTATAAGGTGAAGCATGCGGAAAACCTCCAGATATACTTATGATTCGAGTTTTTCGTAACAAGTGGTGGTTTGTTGACATTCTTACTCTCAGCAGTCTTGTTGAATACAAAGTATTCTTCCCCATCATTAGTCTCAACCCTGCGAAATCTGTTCATCGTGGTGAGGTTACTACGTTTGGGGGGAAATTTCTTAGAACAACTTGCAGAAGTTCTAGTCATTTTAACATCTTTCGATGAGGCTTTATTTTTCAGGGGTACTGGTATCTAAATCAGTTCCTAGTTCCATTGGCAAGGTTGTTTGTTGTGTAGTTTGCTGAATGATAGTTTCAGCACTAGGTGTCTGTTGCTGTGCACGATCCTTATTTGGTAAATCAAAGCTAGAGGAGGTGACCAGGTTATTACTACGCATTATTCTGCGCTGACACGGTGTTTTATCCTGAGCTACGGTTATGGACTTATAACTGCTATTCAGTCTTAAGTGATTCTGACATTTAGTAAACTTACTAGCATCAAGGGAATTACTGAATTTAAAAATGATGGGGCAATTAGCCTGGTTAGACTTTTTACGAAGTCGTTTGCATTCACATGGAGCACTAGCCATGCCGCAACAAATCAGGATTTTGTGTCTTACAGTTTTCAGGGGCGGAGAATCTGGGACGTTGTTAATATATATCTTCCTGTTTATGCAGGAACATACCAATTGTACAGGCATGGATAAGTTATTATATAAATTACACATAATTTGATGTATGATGAATTTACAGTTTGGTTGTTCTCTCTGACATGAGAGTCAGTCGGAACAGTCTGCTATAAAGTCTGTGTAGCACATAAAGAGATATAGAAATATTGTCTTCGCATTAAAAAAAACCAGACATCAGATGAATGTAATACGGATATCTGGGAAAAAAAGCTTGAAGTCAATTCTCTTATATAACTTTGTTGTGAGCAACACCCTTGGTTTGAAGTTTATTGATGTATTATGTTGAGATCAGTGATATATTTATTCCACTTTTTCAGCAGTCTTATCTTAGTTTTATAACAGGAAAGAAATTTGACCGTGGATACGAAAACTAGATAAGGTCATGTTAAGTTGTTTTACTGCATCAAATGGTGTCGAGGTCGATTCCAGAATTCTCCATTTGCTCCATTTGTGTCTGCATGGCGGACTGTATTCGTAAGTTCAGAAAAATGTTGAAAACCAGTTGCTTCTTCATTTCAGATCATGAATACTCATTTACAGCATGTTCGCCAGCGTCTTCAAATGGTAGATTTGGATCGTTCATGGAATTTGAGTGGTTATGATATAGATGGTTTGGAATTAATCCTCATTTCAGTTTAGATGCAGGGTTGTTCGACCTCGACCAGAAGATGAATAAGAGCAGCAGAATACCAGAAAGAGAAAGTATGTGAACATTAAAAGGATATTAATGTATATGTATAAATGTTTATGTCAATTTTATAACATATAAGTAAAAAATTACTTTTAATTATAGTTGCCTTTTCACTTTATTTATGCGAAGTCTTAGAGTTTATTTAGTGTCATAATGTGTATTAATGAGTCTGAGCGTTTTAGTGTTCTAATGACTGATGCGTTTTAGAAGTAATTAATGGTTTCTGGTAGGGGTAGTCATTGGAATAAAACAGTTTATATAGCAAGCGTTTGAAGGTTACAATAAAGTGACACGTCCTATTTCTAAGGGTAAACTAATCCTGTATGTTCCGTACTGTCTTTATGCATCCATGCTGCTAGTTTATTTATAGTTTAAAGATTGCTAAGGGTGTTGGAGTGCGTCTTTTAGGTGCTGTAGTAGATTAGTGATTGATTCGTTCTAGGAGTAAATAGTTTATTAATATAATCAGTAGAGTGAAACAGTCTGTATAGAGAGCGTTTGAAGCTTGTAACCGAAGAGCAAGTTCTGATATCTATAGGCAGGCTATTCCATATTTTAGAATACATGACTGTGAAGAAGTTTTCACGGAGTGTTGACCTAAAAGAATGAGTTGTCACTGTGGAAGTTTGGTTACGCAGATCGTAAGAACCTTCCTGTGCGAATTGTATGTCCCTGTTACCTGAGAATGATATTTTGTGAAGGACCTTAAAGAAGAATATTAGGTTTATAATAAGTCGCCTTGTCCAAAGTGGGTCAAGTTTTAGGATCATACACCGTGAGATGTAGTCTTTCTTACAATCATAGCCTAGGAGTTTTGAGGTAAAATATCGTTGGATACTTTCCATCCTTAGCTTGTCACGTGTGCGAGTGCTGCTTATAATAAATGGACAGTATTCTAGTAGTGGTCTGACACATGTTTTGTACAAAATTAGCTTGGCTTCATTGTCGTGAAAGTTCCTGAGTATGCATCCTAAGAGCATCCTCGATTTTCTAGTCTGTGATGCTACTTGCTCAGAGAATGTCAAGTCACTAGAGTACCTAAGGCCTAGGTCAACGACACTTCGGAGTCTTGTTAGGTTAGCAGATTGGAGCGTTAATTTCAGGTCAATTGAGGGTGCGCCAAAGCAGATCCAGCCACATTTGTTCAGATTGAATTGGAGATTCCATAGGGACGACCAAGCAGTCATTTTATCTAATTCCTTCTGCACTACATTCTCGAAGTTCCCTAAGTCATCACTTTGGAATGTATAAGCTACTTTTAGGTCATCTGCAAAGATGAATGGTTTCCCGTGCGTGAAGCAAGCGCATATGTCATTGATGTATAGCGTAAATAGGAGGGGTCCAATGACACTACCTTGTACTACACCAGAAGTGATAGGGCTAGGTTTGGAGGTTGCAGACCCGAGTTTAACTATTTGGGACCTATTGTTAAGGAATGATTTAAGCCATCCTAATAATGGGTCACGTATTCCTAAGGAGTTCAGCTTATTTGTTAGCAGTAAATGGTCAACACGGTCAAATGCCTTAGAAATGTCAAAGTAGATGACAAGTACTAGTTGCCGTCTGTCACGACTGCTGGTTACAAAATTGAAGAAGTCTAGGTGACATGTTAAACATGATCTGGATTTCAGGAATCCATGTTGGTTCGGACTTATAATATTGCGGCTAAGCATATGTTTGATTAAGTTATCTTTGACTAGTCTCTCCATAATTCTAGATGCTATAGGTGTGATATTGATCGGCCGGTAGTTACTGACTTCAGTTTTCGAGCCAGATTTGTGTTTAGGCATAATGAATGTAGTCTTCCATATGTCAGGGTAAGTTTGAGTTTCTAGGGACATTGTGAATATTTTAAGCAGCAGTAGAGGAATGTCAGGGCCACCATATTTATAGAAGTAAGATGATATACCGTCGGTACCGAAACCTTTTGAACTTTTGAGGGTTCTTATAGTTTGGTTAATATTAGCATAAGTGAATTTTACAGTGCTAATTTGGTTTGGTGTGAGTGGAGATGGTGTTTGTGCCATATTAGTAATAGGGTGTATATCGAGTAGCTGGACTGAGGGCTTAATGTAGTTACCTGCAAACGTTTTGTTGAATAGTTCACATATGTCTGCAGAGTTAGTGCATAGCCTACCTTTGTCTATGAGGAGAGAAATGCTGTGGTTTTTGCGATTCATTCGCTTCCTTAAGATTTCTGTGAGTGCATACACTCTAGCAGGACTGGCTACTGCGATGCGTTCTTCCTTTCTCATACGGAAATCTCGAGCTTGTGAGATGGAGCTAAGGGTGTTAAGTATTAGACCTAGAGTGCCAAAGTCGTGGTGTTTGAAGTAACTTGTTGAGAGTTTCTTCAGTTTCATACGATCCTTTGGTTTTATGAATGACTTTCTGTGTGGGGAAACCTTTAGTGTTTGGAGTGGAATGACAGCATCTAAGCATGTGTTAGTGTTATGGTAGAAGATGGTTAGGGCTCTCGAGAGGTCATCAGTAGTGAAGTATTCATCCCATTTGGAGGATCTTAGCATTGATTCTACCAAGGCCCAGTTTGCCTTACTATAGTTCCTATATATTACTTGTTGTGAAGTGGAGGTATGAGATGCATTGCTACTCAGCGGAATTGGCAGTGCACACATCACTGTTTTGTGGTCGCTCCCTGGAAACTCAGAACCTACTAGCGTTGAAAGGGGGCTTATATTGTGGCAGAAGATTAAGTCTAGTACGTTGTTACCTCTTGTGGGAGTAGTGACAGTTTGTTTCCAGCCAAGTATATCCAGTGTGCCTAAGAACTTATCAAATTTAGTTGGGCCTGTGGGTATATCCCAGTTGATTTCAGGTAAGTTAAAGTCCCCACATAGGATCTTATGGTCGTATTGTAAGTCGGATAAATGCTCCAGAGTATTAATAAGTTGGGTCTCGTAATTACTAAAGGTGCCAGGTGCTCTGTAGGTGCATCCAATTAATGCTGTTACGTTATTTAAGTGTACATTAACCCATAGAGTCTCAGGCATGTTAAGTGTACTACTTTCTAGCTGTGATACAGTAAGTGCATTCAGAAAGTACATGAGACAACCCCCTCCCTTACCACCTTCCCTGTCACACCGAAAGTGTGTGTAGTTATCTAAGCTTATTTCTTCATCCAAGATGTTCGAATGACACCAAGATTCAGTGATGACAATTACAGGGGGTTTGTATATTACTGTGAGTGCTCTGAGCATCGGCAATTTATTTAGAACAGATCTAGCATTTATGAGGATTAGGTAAAGATGAGAGTTGAAGTAGCATTTGAAGTATTTAAGTTCGTTAGTCAGCCCCGAATATGGTTCAGCACACAGTAGTTCTGCTTGACATGATGATCCTATGTTAAGAGGAGTTCCAGCATCATGCTCACCTATGTCTATCGAGTTGGTGTGTGCTGTTTTCGGTGAAGAATTAGGAGTTGGAGTACTGGATTTGCTATAGACTAAGGAATTTTTATTTTTAGTTAGGTTACAGAAGTGGGTAGGGTTCTTTATTTGACCTATATTTGTGCAGGTGTCAAGTGTGCCTAATGGATACGTGTGCACTAGACCGTTCCTGTTTTCATGCAAGGAGGGAGCCAGCTCTAGTGGTTTAGGAGTGTCAACATCCCTACCAGCTGTTTTTTCAACGCTGACAGGGACGCGGGGGATAAAAAATGATTGGATCCTTTTGATGACCATGGCTTATTATTCCACCTATTGTTTGATGCTAGTTGTGTCCTTGTGTGGGTTTCATGTGTACTGCATTGTGGGTTAGTTCCCAGCAGACTTGTACCATATATCCGGTCAAAATTTGTTTGTGTGCCATACTCTGAAGACCCTGAGTTGTTGATAGCCGAGTTCTGACTATTACCACTTGTACTATTGAGGGTGACATTGTTGTGACATTGGATATCAGTGTGTGCCATGGTGCGATTAAGCACGTTGTGGGTGCTAGTACTATTGACCGTGGGAAGTGTGGGTTTATTTAAGCTGCCACTGTTTTTGTTGGTATGATTTAGGGGCATATTTTCCTTACCTTTAGCAATGAAGTTATGGCTAGGAGAGGACAAAGTCGAATTTCGGGGGGTTTTGACTTTTTTTCTGGGGTTATTTAATGGCATTTTAGATTCTGCGGTGATGGGTGGTGTGGTTCTGTTATTTATTTGCTTACAGTGTAGTGGCCTTTCAGCTGGTGTTGCACTCTGATGGGATAATTCTGTGTGTTTTGAGAGGGGTGATGCGGTGGGGTCTACTGTATCTTTCACAGGGTTGGGAATAATGGCTGCTTGCAATGTCCTATTACCTGTTTCACAATTAGTCTTAGTGAGATAGTTGTGTGCGCGCCTCTCTATGACTGTTTTGTCCACCCCGACCTTTATATGTTTGTAGTTTTTGGCTTGCGATAGGGTGTGTTGGGAGTGGATGAATTTTCTTGTCTCTGCCGGTGTTTCGAACTGAAAACGAATAGGACAACACTTTTCATGTTGACTCTTCTTCAGCCTATAGCACTTAGTCTTGGAGTTAGGCATTTTCGCTTCACTAAGTAAGATGCGCTGTACCTTTTTTAGTGCCTCATTGTCCGGAACGTTGTAGACAATAGCACTCAGTTTTGCGTCGAGTCGTTTTGTTACTTCTGTGGTAACAAAATTAATGAGGTTATCTACCCTAGTTACCGATTCTGTGTCAAGCTTGTTAAGATTTACAGTTTTCATGAGGATAGTTAGAGGTGTCAATTCACAGACCTGCGATCTGATATCACTGATCTGATCTGATAGTTTGGATATCTCGGTATCGGTTTCGATGTTTCCAGCATTTACTGACTTACTGTTTTTTATTTCCCTTAACTCAGCCTTAAGTTCACCTATAGACAACTTTAGAAGTTCTATTTCTGAAGATAGTGCTGAAGAAGAGCTTGATGGCTGGAGTTTTTCGATAAGCACATAAGGTGAAGGGAGGGGTTCTGTATGAGCAGAGGGTACTGAATTTTTAGGAGTAGTGCTAATACTAGCTGTCAGTACAGTTTTATCCTCAGTTCCAGCTCGACGCTTACGGCTTACAAGTGAGTTATGTGACTCATTATAGCCGTTTGTAGGGGGTGTGTTGCTTGATGTAGCTATCAAGGACGTTATATTAGACACCAGTTTTACAGGGGAATGGGTTCGTCGCTTTTTACTTTGATTAACCATAACTATTAGAAATGGAAGTTAATGGTTGCAAGTATGGAAGTAGTATAGTACTTGTGCAAGTATTACAACAAGATAAATTTTATGTAACGAATCACGTAAAAATGTAACGCAAACGTTGAACGTACCGCGATACTGTAAACTATAGCTTGGTGAGAAGAGGTTATACGCTTCATCACCTCCGTAGCCAAGCAGTCAATCAGATTTTCAGCTTTATTTAGGTTGTCTGGAGATATTTTAGGATGCCTTTCTAAAAGACAGGCTATTGGGTCTAAATTCAAAAGCTTATTTTGAGTTACATCCAGTAAAGACTTAACCTGGCCAATATCAGAACGGCTCTCCGTGGCATTTGAGATTGACAGTGACACACTATCAAACTGATCCAATTTTTTCTGAATTTCACTTGCTTGCCTCTGCATATCTTTCAAAAGGAGGTTTAGTTTACAGAACTCAGAGTTCTCTAACAGAACATGTTTCACCTGTATCACAGGAGTGAGATCTGCACTCAAACCATTTTGAGAGCTAGTAGTTGATACTGTATTACCAGGCGGTAATGCAGTTATAACCGAATTTGACCCACTATCTAAAACAACTGTGTTTCTACGAACACGCTGTTTTGAGATTTGAACCATAATATCAAGAATTTTGATACAATAAGCAGTAAATAAATTTCAGAGCAAACACGTGCAAAAATGTCATCAATTTCGAACGTACCGCCAATGAAAAAATACATAAGACTTAGACGCACTAATTAATGAATTTCTACTGCTTGTGGATATTTTCTTTGCGTGAGGAAGGTTATTAATTTCAACTGTTCCGACAGGAGTTGAGAATATTAACTGCTCAGCAACATTATGGATATAAGTTCATCACATTATCTCAGGAAAGATAGGTCGTAGTTGGTAAGGTATATATGGTGCCTGATGAGCGTACATCTGTCCATGTGATGTTGTAGTGAGTTATACCTTTTTTATGCTGTCGGTTTATGTCCATTTTATTCCACTTATTGTGTTGGGCAGAAATTTTACAAACCAAATTTCTTGTCTGTTTGATGGTTAGTATCTTAATCGTTAATGTTTTATCTAAAATTATAAATATAGGCAAAAAACAACAGGTGTTATATTTAAGCTTATACATTAAATGGACCTATTATTTCGGAGGCTCTCATATAGGAAATAGAACTACTATCGTTTGCAAACTTTTGTAGTTTGTCGTTAAGCACTTTTTTGAATGAGGCCAATGTACCTACTTGATGCTTTTCCATTGGTAGTTTATTCCATATCTGGGCATACCTAACAACGTAAAACTTTTGCCTGGTGGCTGTTATACATTGTCCGATAGCCAATGTACCCTTAGTGTGTCTTAGTTTGTAGCCATTGTTATCTGAAAATCAAGGGCCATTAGTAGAGGTATAAACCAAGTTAAGTTTAGTCTCATGCGTCTTAGCCATAGTGTTTCTAGTCCTGGGTTATCACATATAGTGGAGTAGTTCGCACCATTTTCCGTTCCGAGTAATTTTGACGTGAAGTACCTCTGCACTCCCTCGACTTTGAATTTGTCCTCAATGCGTATACTACTATACATGAATGAACAGTAATCAAATAAAGGACGCACACAATCCTTGTACAACAGAATTCTGGACTCATTTCTGTAAAAGTTCCTGAGTAGAAAACCGATAAGTGTGCGTGACTTTGACACTTGTTTGGAGATATGTTCAGAAAATGATAAGTCATGTGAGTATTTCAGTCCTAGGTCCAGTACAGATTCCAGTTATAGAAGTGCATGGCCTTGAATTGTCAGGTCAAATTCTAAATTGTTGGAACCTATGCAGAGCCAGCCACATTTTTCGACATTAAACTGGAGTTGCCAGGTGTCACACCATCTATCCATTTTTTCTAATTCTTGCTGTATGGCGTTTACTGTTATTCCGAGATCTGTGTTCTTGCATTTATAGGTCACTTTTAAGTCATCTGCGTATAGCATTGGTTTACGAACACTAAAGCATTCACAGATACTGTTTATATATATTATGAATAGGAGTGGGCCTAATACACTTCCCTGGATTACACGACTACTTACTGGTTTAGGCCTTGAGATTATCGAGCCAACTTTCGTTATCTGGTTCCTGTCACGGAGAAATGATTTTATCCAGCTCAGGAGAGGGTCACATATACCTGTCTGTCTGTCTGTTTTCGACATAGAACTTTGCACAAATGTGCGGAAGTTCAAGTCGCCACACTCCGTGTAGCACGCGAAGCAAGAGAAGAAAGTACAAGAAAAGCATAATAGAAATAGTGAGCAGAGGTGTGAGACAAAGGAGTAATAAAGAAATACAAAACAGTTTCATTGAAGATCATAAGTCACAGGGAGTGGATGCATCTACGCCACTGAGAACGATTTTGAGCCATGTCACCAATTGTTTCCAACCATTGATTTTTACCGTCCCGAGGACCCCAGCCCGGAAGTCTACACCTTTCTACGTGGCTTAGACCAACTGTTGCGGATTTCATTGACTGATGAAACCATGTTTTTGTTTGACCGCCGCTAGCTTTTTCCAGTCTGACCCTATATCCGCTAACATAGCTCGTCGAGGGAGGCGATGACTTGGCATACGTAACACATGTCCTAACCATCTCAGTCTTTGTAACTTCACGACTTCGTCGATTGATTTCCCCTGTTTACCTAGAACTCTACGTCTAACCTCCATGTTGCTCACCTTATTATGCCACTTCACACAGGAAATAGAACGCAGGCACCTATGATCAAAGACAGCTAGTCTTTTCATGTCTTCCACTCTCAGTGGCCAGGTCTCATTCACAGGCATAAAGGAGGACGGAGCGGACTGATGAGCAGTACACCCGCCCTTTGGTCGATAGTCGAACATCTCGTCTACGCCAGAGTCGGCGTAAACTAACAAATGCGAAACGAGCCCCTTGTATTCGTGCTGAGATTTCGTCAGACAACAGCCCGTTGGGGCTGATGGTACTTGCCAAATAAGTGAAGCGGTCAACGTGCTCTACCACTTCACTCCCTATTTTTAAACTAGGCGTCGATGTAGTCCAGTCCTGTAACATCATCTTTCATTTGGCGGGAGCGAATCGCATGCCAAACATGCCAATCGTAGATTGCGGCTCAAGGTGTTTAGAAGACTCTGCATTTCGTCAGCGTCTTCGCCTAGAAGGACTATATCGTCTGCGTATTCTAAGTCAGCGAGATTATTCCCCGGTAGCAAGTCAATTCCTGAGTCACTGAAGTCACCTAGGGTTAAGTCCATTAACACATCTATGATGAAGTTCAATAGAAAAGGAGATAATGGGCATCCTTGACGGACACCACTGGTCGTCATCACATATACCTAGTAAGCATAAACTGCTGACTAGCAGATTATGGGGGATTCTATCGAAGGCTTTTGTTATATCGAAATATAGCACAATTACTAGTTCTCTGTTGTCCCCGCTTCGTGTAACTTCGTTGAAGAAGTCTATGTGACAGGTCACACATGATCTCTTTTTGAGGAATCCCTGTTGTGATGGGTTGATAAGTTCATGTTCTAGTAAATTGTCTGACACCTGGTCTTTAACCACTTTCTCCATTATTCGTGATATTACCGGTGTTATATTGATAGGTCTATAGTTGCATGCACTGATTTTGGCCCCTGCTTTGTGCTTAGGTAATATGTATGCGGTTTTCCACACTTCAGGATAAGTTCCAGTTTCCAGTGAGAGAGAGTAAATATTCTAAGGTACAAGACTACCATTTCCGTGCTACCATTTTTGTATATGACAGATGGTATGTCGTCTGTTCCGGTACTACCATCTGACTAACCGCAGAGTCTATATTTTGTATATTAATGTCGATTTCTCCCAATTTGTGGTTATATTTGCAGGTCATTTGGAAATTTGGGGTCGGGCGCACTCTGGTGTCACTGCAAAACCACTCACTGAGGAGTTCACTTATAGCGTGGGGATCGTTGTATATTACACCCCTATGTTTCAAGATGCTTACATTATTGTCTATACTGCTTTTTAGACGTTTCTGTAATATGCTACAAAGTTCCTGAGTTTTGGTGTTACCCATTAGCGCTTTATTTTCCTCCTGTTGTGACTTCAATTTGTATTTCTCTTCAAGCAGTTTAAGAGTTTCATGTATTTGGTTTAACGCATTAAATTCTTTAAATACATGGTATTTCCTTTCTAGTTTCTTCAGTTTTAGTCGCGCTTTCCGATCAATAAATGGACTTGGTGCCTTTAGAGCAGATATTAGGGGCGCGATTGTGTCTCTTGCTGAGCCAACTGTTTTGTAGAAAATCTCAAGTGATACTTCTAAGTCATTGTTGATGAACTATTCTTTCCAGTCAGAACTTCTCAACAGATCTGATAGGAATTCCCAATCAGCATTCTTATAGTCCCTATATTGATAGCGCACCGGGGAATTTTTAGGTGTGTATTTAGTTGTTAGTCGGAGGCGTAGCGTGCAGTACAATATGTTGTGATCACTGTTATCGAGTTTATTTCCCACCTCTATCGAGATGGGCTCTATGTTATGACAGAGGATTAGGTCAAGAGTATTTTTGTTTCTTGTAGGGAGGCGTACGCACTGCTTTCATCCTCCTACGTCTATAGCTTGTAGTAGCTCGTCATGGATTCTTGGTCCTGTACAGGTATCCCAGTTTACTCCAGGTAAGTTGAAATCTCCACATACTACTTTGAAGTCGAAGTCCAGCGTAGCTACATGCTCTAGTATTTCTGCAATAGTTATATCAGTCATTTCAGGGCTATTGGGGGGTCTGTATATACATCCCACGAGAATTTTACTTTCGTTTGTGTGGATGCTTATCCACTTAGATTCTGGGATTTTGTCAGTATTTGGGTTATTGAAAGTATTGGAGTTGGTGGATTTATAGGCATATATTAAGCAACCGCCTCCTCTTTTGTCAACTCTATCGTTCCTATAGATGTCGTAGTTGTCTATTACCAGCTTTGTGTCAGGTATATCAGTAGTAAGCCAGGTTTCAGTCACCATTATTAGTGTTGGCCGTTCTATGTATTCCCGGCAGCGAAGCGTTGTTATTTTATTAAGGAGAGATCTAGCATTCAGTAGTATAGTTGTTAGTAAATCAGAGTTGTTGTAGGAGATGTATTTAGCTGTTGAAATATTATTAACCTGCAGACAATCTACGATTTGAGATTATATCATACTACAAAAATGGCGTGCATTTTCATGTAAATCTATATGTCCATACGAAATATATATTATTATTATATTCAGGGTGATACCGTGTTGATGTATGCATATGCTGCACCAGTGTAAATTCAAGCACTGTCAGTGTGAACTCCCCATTGAAACAGGTGTACAAAATAGTGGATTTTTGTTTCCCCCAATTGATATGTGGATCGTTAAAGTTACCGACCACCAGACATCTATTTCTACTACACCACGCCATCATATGGTTTGGAACGGAGCCACCAGCTTGACTAGCAGGACTTCTAAAAATAACTCCGATCGTTAAAGTGCCCTTGTCAAGGCTAATGACACAACTTGCGGCTTTACTGATGCCGCCCAATGGATTCAATTGACTCCCGAATTAAGTGCAGTAGTGACATATCCCTAGCGGAATAGTACTGTTTCATCACTAACCCCTTCAAGTTATTGCTGTATGCCCTTGGAATGTATTTAGCTTGGTGCCTACTCAATTTTAATACCTTCTTAGGAGGAACAGTATCTAGACAAATAGTAATATTCTTGTAAAATGGAGACGCTACAACCTCCAGGGAGTCAATGGTAAAATATCCATTCCATTGACAGAGTCTGCATGTTTGTACCTATAGCATATCATGCTCCCGGAATCCTGTTTGCTTCCTATATTTAGTGGCGAGAAAGGCAGAGAGAAGAGTATTACTACTACTACTACTACTAATAATAATAATAATAATGTATATTCTCATATAAACATATAAATTCACATGAAAATGCATGCCATTTTACAGGCACGATCAAGTATGATATAATATCAAATCGTAGATTGTCTGCAAGTTAATAATGTTTCAACAGTTAAATATTTGATATATATATATAAATACACATTGTCTGAACTAGGCCGTTTAGTTATTGAATTGTACAGTTGTCCTCCAGGTTGAGCGGGAAAATCGACTTCGTTTCGTTTTCATCCCGTGGTTGTCTGCATACGATAACCAACCAATATTGAGGTAAGTACAACGTTTACAAGGGATTGGAAGCTGTTTTAGAAAAGTTAAAGTGCTAAGGTGAAACATTAAAGTGTAATAGATTAAGTGAGTGAAATATGTCATTAATAAACACATTTATATAGAAAACAGAATGGGGAAGTAATTAATCCTTAGGCCGACAACGTTCATTTGCAATGTATAATAAAACCAATATATTTTGTACTATCATGATGTCAACTTTTGGCTTTAATACAATTATTCTCAAGCCAGTTGTTTTTATTTCATGTCTTTTTTTCTATTTGGTGCACTGCTGGGAAGTCTGTTACCAAAAAGGGTGAGACAGGGATTATGCCACTATAAAACGCAAGGTCCAACATGTTGTCACCACAGGTAAGTGTCTGGACGCATTGTTGCCATCCATAACAATCGATAGTGGCAAGTAATTCATCTAAGCGTTGGGGCCGGAACTACTTAGCCGGTTGACGTCTGGAAGATTGAAATCCCCTGCAATTATTCTGTAATTAGTACTAAACGAGGAGGCCTGTGCGAATAACTGAGCTAATAACACATCAGTCTCGTTGGTTGAGCATGGTGCTCGATAAACACAGCCTACGAGAACTTTGTACTTATCTCCATTTCAGACTATCCAGAGTGAATCAGGAGTCCTATTCCGTGTTTAATCTTCCACCTTGCTGACTACGAATGGATTATGTATACATATGAGACATCCGCACAGATTTATGGGGCATCTTATAAATTAAATTGCTGTCCATTGTCGGATCTTTAAATACCACTTCACGATGTCTCATCTCATTCATCTTCTAATAACGTCTTTACTTGATCCTCATAACATTCCATTAAACCTAACATTTTATAGCTCTATATGAATTTGATTCGACTCATTCTATTCCTATTCTCTGTAGGGTACGGTTTTGCACCAAATAGACAAAAAGTTATGAAATAATAATAAATAAAATCATCCGCCTTGAGTATTATTGTATTAAAACCAAAAGTGGATATCGCGATAGTAAGACCTATATGGGTAGCATTATGTTAATCGCGACAGATAGATAGACAGATTGACGGACAGCTAATCGATATGTCATCCTATATCCTTGACGGGTATACAGATATATATCACTACACTGTACACTGTGCAAATGGAGGTTGCAATCGTGATAATAATTATGAATATTTTCATATAAACTTATAAATTTACATGAGAATGCATGCCAGTTTAACAGCCACGATCGACTATGACACAATAACAAATCGAAGATTGTCTGCAAATTAATAATTTTTCAACAGTTAAATATTTGATACATATATATGAATACACTCATTGTCTGAACCAGGCTGTTTAGTTATTGAATTGTACAATTGTCCTCCAGGTTAAGCGGGAAAATCGACTTCGTTTCGTTTTCATCCCGTGGTTGTCTGCATACGATAAACAACCAATATTGAGGTAAGTACAACGTTTAAATGGGGTTGAAAGCTGTTTTAGGAAAGTAAAAGTGCTAAGGTGAAATGTTAAAGTGTAATGGAATAAGCAAGTGCAATATATCATTAACAAATGCATTTATAGAGGAAATACTATGGGAAACTATTTAATTCCTTGTCTGGCAACGTTCATTTGCAACGTATAATGTTTAGGATTAGTTTTGCCTACAGATTTAGTCCGTCTTCAGTACTGACGACACAGAGTCTTAGCTTAACTATAGTTAAAGACAGAGTAACTTGACTTAAACTTTATCTGTTTCTGAAACATAAAATAAAGCGTACAATTACACCAAGAAAGGCTCAAATCCATTGTAACTCAAGAAAAGACAAAAACATACCGAAGAGTATTGAAGGAGCAGAAAAAATGAACAGTTGATTAGTTCCGTATACACACCATAGAGTGACAGGAAACAAACAACATTCAAGGTCACATCACGTGGTGACAGTTACATTGAATTAGCCAATAATCGCGACAAAGTGTCACATATATGGATTGCAATCTCCATTTGCACGGTGTGCAGTGTAGTAATCTATAACTGTATTCCCGTCAAGGATATAGGATGAGCATCATGATTCAGTTAGCAGTAGTATAGTAGGCTTCGTGAATGATAATAATATCATTATTTCAGATGTCTTATTGGTTAGGAAACGTTCTTTATATATAAATGTCGTGAATAAATCACAGGATATCACACACTGGTTTAAAATATCACCATAACTTAATGCTAATCGTGTGTCGGCACAGGAGGAGTTTATGAAGGATAAGGGGGCCAGACTAGGTGTTCATATTCTTATGTACTCGTTTCCAATAAGTTATGGGGTCGTTGGGGATACTATGGTGTGACCGAGTGTAAATATACGCTAATGGGATATAACGGACGATAACGTACAGACAAGTGCTCCTGAGTAGTTAATTTATCTTGACGCGAAGAGGCAAATCGGAATACCACCATGCTCACGAAGATACGTGTGATTTCTTGCAGGGAAAATTAATTGTCAAACAAGGGTAGGAGTGGGAAAGTATAATAATAATAATAATATATGTTCTCATTTTTTACATGAGGGACGCCAGTTTACAGGCATCATCAATTCGATAATTTACACATAATATTAATAAGCATATTTAGTAAAGATAATATAATAAAGTACATTTTTTTCCCTAGCTATGTAGGGTACACCAATTGTATAGGCATGCATAAATATTGTTTTAATAATAATAATATATTCCTTCCTGTTTATGCAGGAACATACCTATTGTACAGGCATGGATAAGTTATTATATAAATTACACATAATTTGATGTATAATGGACTTACAGTTTGGTTGTTCTTTCTGACATCAAAGTCAGTCGGAACAGTCTGCTATAAAGTTTGTTTGTGTAGCACATAAAGAGATATAGAAATATTGTCTTCGCATTAACAAAAAACCCAGACGTCAGATGAATGTAATACGAATATCTGGGAAAAATAAAGCTTGAAGTCAATTCTCTTATATAACTTTGTTGTGAACAGCACCGTTGGCTTAAAGATTATTGATGTAATATGTTGAGATCAGTGATATATTTATTCCATTTTTTCAGCAGTCTTATCGTAGTTTCATAACAGGAAAGAAATTTGATCGTGGATGTGAAAACTAGATAAGGTCATGTGAAGTTGTTTTACTGCATCGAATGGTGCCGAGGTCGATTCCAGAATCCCCCATTTGCGCCATTCGTGTCTGCATGGCGGACTGTATTCGTAAGTTGAGTAAAATGTTGAAAACTATTAGAAGACCAGTTGCTTCTTCATTTCAGATCATGAATACTCATTTACAGCATGTTCGCCAGCGTCTTCAAATGGTAGAATTGGATCGTTCATGGAATTTTAGTGGTTATGAGATAGACGGTTAGGAATTAATCCTCATTTCAGTTTAGGTGCAGGGTTGTTCGACCTCGACCAGAAGATGAACAGGAGCAGCAGAATACCAGAAAGAGAAAGTATGTGAACGTGAAAAGGACATTTAATATTTCATGCATATATAGATGTTTATGTCAATTGCATATTATACTTTAGTAAAAACTTGTCTATATTGTAGTTGTGTTTTCACGTATTTATGCGAAGTCTTATTTAGTGTCATAATGTGTATTAATGAGTCCGAGCGTTTTAGTGTTCTGATGACTGATGCGTTTTAAAGATAAGTGATGGGTTCTGGTAGGGATAGTCATTGGGACAAAACAGTTTATATAGCAAGCGTTTGAAGGTTACTAACTGAGTACTAAGGAGTACGAAATGTTTGAAATGTGTATTGACTGTACAATACAAGAGTATATATGAAAATGACTAGCATGCATGAACCAATAAGACAGACAGTAGTTTTTCTTACCACCATTGGATTCTGATTGGTTTTCATGTCATGTGACAAAAGGTCATACATTGTTTATTTAAGCTAATGGACAGACAAAGCATATTACGAGTTATAGTGCAGTAACGATCAATACACATAGCAAAATATACCAGACCGTTCAAACAAAGCGTATATCATGTGACTACATATCAAAAACAGACCGCCAATTAAATTTGAAGTTGAAATATATACATACTTAAAAATATGTATGTATATAATATTAATAATAATAATAGCAGTGGGATTAGTCAGTAGAGTAAGACGGGAGAGAATGTAGAGAAGCGAAACGGCGAATGTGGTTGTTAATTCCTTTCCTACCTGTTCATTCTCAATCTTTCCTTTGTTAAACATCATACTACTTGCCATTAGTAAGTAGTATGATTTGTATATGTTAATTTATAACAATGACATTTGCTTACAACTGCAGTTAAATTACTTGTTCTATTATCATTCTATTAATGTATAGTTCTTATTTTTCTTCTCCTTAAACATTATTTGCTGCATTTACCCTATAGTGTATGCTTTACTATTGAAAGTTGTTTGTTCATATTTGTTTATTCTTTGCTTGGCATTCGCGGGCCGTTTGAACCGACGCGTGGATCGACCTTGACACAGCATTGCTGTTTTTACTTATTGACTGCACAGTGGTTGTGCATTTGACGGCATTTAGCCACAGACACCTCACATTTTGAGGTTTGTATATTATATATCTATTTTTATGTAATAAAGTACCGTATTGCAGAATATCCTGTATTTTGGACTTTACGCGTCACTCTACGTGTGGTTAAATCTATAGTTTGGATTATCGTTTCGGATTTCTTTCGGGAGAAATTCACAGTACTCAAAATTGGTCTTGTTGATCTATTTGGACGATTATCAATGCCGGTTACTCGTAATATGTCTGGAAAACTGGAAAACGCTGAAGAATATCTTCGAGTCAATTTATCTTCACCGCAAGTTTCTTCTTTACCTGTTTCCTTATCTGTTATTGATAATTTTAAACACACCCCTCATGTCAGCCCAGGTTTTGATAATATTGCTATGAGAGGTAGTGTAGTAGTAGACTCCGATGTTGATTCGGATGTGGCTACCGAATTAGAGATCCTAGAGCTTAAGGTTCAAGAGCTTAGACTTCGCAGCAAACAACGAAAATTGAAGAGCGAGCGCTCTCAACAAGTCAAGACTGCAGCCAGCTGCGTTCGATCTTGCGCCAATCCCTCGGAAAGCCAACTCCTAGACGGTAGCACCACGTGTCGTACAGCGCAACCATCAGGGTCAAATTGTACTGCCACTCCAGTCCAACCACTCCTGAACTCAGTTAGCCCCATTAGAATGCCTCAAATTGAGATGGATAAGTTCGATG
This sequence comes from Trichobilharzia regenti, assembly GCA_944472135.2. Lineage (NCBI taxonomy): Eukaryota > Metazoa > Platyhelminthes > Trematoda > Strigeidida > Schistosomatidae > Trichobilharzia > Trichobilharzia regenti. The sequence continues at coordinate 107,031,832 of OX235265.1, read as the reverse complement.
GTACACCGACTAAGTTCTTGAAGTTTATAAGATGCTTTAACATGTTCATAGGAGAACAAACTAATGATGACAACCTACGGTTAATGCATCTTATACACAATTGTGTTGGTATAGCCAAGGAGGCCATAGAGCATTGCATTCTACTGCCCTCTGAGGTAGGCTATAGGAAAGCCATGGGGATTTTACGAAGTCAATTTGGCCAACCTCATGCAGTTTCAGATGCCTTCCTCTCCGAATTACTGTCAGGCCCACAGCTGCAACCTGAAGATATAGTTGGGCTACAACGGTTGTTGAGACAGATGACCAATTGTGAGATAGCCTTATCTCAGATGAATCACATGGCAGACTTGGACTGCTCTACCAACCTTAAGTGCATTGTTCAACGTCTCCCTCGGCACCTACGATGGAAGTGGGCAGAATTGGTAAACGATGGTTTACAGTTTGCTGAACCTAGCTTTCGTTACCTCAAAGAATTCCTCGAAAGGCAACTGTCCTTGGCTACAAGCTGTTACGGCCAGATAGCTAATGGGAATAGGAACAACAACGAAGTAGGGTCCAACGATAAAATGTCCAGAGCTATGCCTTCGCACAGTGTTAATGTCGTGAAGTCACGAGCCCAGAAGTCGTGCATAGTTTGCTTCACAGATCACGACTTATGGGAATGTCAACGCTTTTTGTCGATGAGTCACAAAGAGAGACTAGCAGTGTCAATGCGGCATAAGGTGTGCTTCAACTGTTTGAAACGTAATCACCGAGCTGACACTTGTCGTGCAGCAAGAGGTTGCGATATAGTAGGATGCACTAGACGTCATCATAAACTTCTACACAATGAAGATAATTCAGCATGCAAGACTGTCAACTACTCTAGCACGGAATCCGGAACTTCCTTTTTAGGATATGTGCCGATTCGTATCTTAGGTCCTAAAGGATTTCTAGATACCTATGCCTTTCTTGACAATGGTTCAGATGCTACACTACTGCTGAGTCATGTTGCCCGCCAAATAGGACTGGAAGGGGTTAATACATTGATGCAGGTAACATCTTTCTGTGGAACTACTTCTCAGAATTCATCTAAGGTTGATTTCGAAGTTGAATCCTTAACGGGAGATTACAAGACGAGGGTCAAGAGTGCCTTTACCGTGGAAAGCTTACCTGTAAAGAGACCTAAGACTCCTTCAAACGAACAGATGAAAAAATGGCCTCACCTGGCAGAAATTCCCTTTCTAGACGTCGAATGTAAACAGGTCAGTCTACTAATTGGGACTAATGTACCTGAAGCACACTGGGTGCTGGAGCAGCGTATAGGGAAATCCAACCAACCGTTTGCATCTTTGTCAGTTTTTGGTTGGTATTTATTGGGTTCAGGAGACGAATATAAAGAAGCAACCTCTATCTTCTGCTTAGAGGAAAGTGAATCAGTAGAGAACAAGCCTTTGCGAATGATTGAAGCTGAATTTCAGGACAAGCACTCATGCGAAAGGTTCAGTTCTGAAATAGATAAAGGGGTTCTGAAGGCAACCGATAGGGAGATAAGATTGCGGAACGGACATTATGAAGTTCCATTGACTTGGAAAGAGGACTGGCGTAGATTACCGCCTAATAAGTTTGAGGCAGAACGCAGGCTGGACAGTCTTCAGAAGAGACTAAAAAAGGACGAAAGCCTATTGAAGTCCTACAATCAAATACTAACAGACCATGAGTTGAAGGGTTATATTAGTCGCGTTCCTGACGACTTCTCCAAGAAACGTAGAGTTATCCCTCACCACCCAGTTATGAATCCCCGCAAGCCTGGTAAAATTAGAGTGGTTTTCGATTGTGCCTTTAAATGTAAGGGAATATCCTTGAACGATTGTCCGTATTCGGGACCTGATCTGATGAATGACTTGGCTGGGGTACTATTGAGATTTAAAAAACATCGGATAGCCTTGTCAGCAGATATTGAGGAGATGTTTCTTCAGGTTCACTTACCTGTCAAGGATAAAAGTGCCTTTAGTTTCTTATGGTATTCTGAGGGTAGACTGGACTTACCACCGAGCCTGTATGAATTAAACGTACATCCCTTCGGTGCTACCTCATCACCTTTTTGTGCAGCCTATGCTTTAAAACGAGGCACAAGACGATGGAAACAAGGGCAACTCCTCGCTGATACGTTTTGGAGACGGTGGAAGCGGGAGTACTTGACGACCTTACAATCGCGTTCGACGACATCGAAACTTACAAGTGGGAGACCTAGTACTAGTGGCTGCGGAGCCTTCACCTCACAATCGTTGGTCAATGGGAATAATTACAGGTGTTACGGCAAGCTGTGATGGGTATATCAGAAAAGTGGATATCAAGACACCGAGGGGTATAGTCAACCGAGATGTGCGTAAGGTTTGCCTATTAGAAGGTATTGAGGAGAGATAAGCACTTTGTAGGATATATAGCTGGATAGTGGATGCAGATGTGGCGAGAGTAAATTGTACCATTTCTGTGTCTTACTAGCAGGTAGAGTAGGGAAAACCAGGCTGGTTTTGAGGGGGCGGTGTTAATTCCTTTCCTACCTGTTCATTCTCAATCTTTCCTTTGTTCAACATCATACTACTTGCCATTAGTAAGTAGTATGATTTTATATGTTAATTTATAACAATGACATTTGCTTACAACTGCAGTTAAATTACTTGTTCTATTATCATTCTATTAATGTATAGTTCTTATTTTTCTTCTCCTTAAACATTATTTGCTGCATTTACCCTATAGTGTATGCTTTACTATTGAAAGTTGTTTGTTCATATTTGTTTATTCTTTGCTTGGCATTCGCGGGCCGTTTGAACCGACGCGTGGATCGACCTTGACACAGCATTGCTGTTTTTACTTATTGACTGCACAGTGGTTGTGCATTTGACGGCATTTAGCCACAGACACCTCACATTTTGAGGTTTGTATATTATATATCTATTTTTATGTAATAAAGTACCGTATTGCAGAATATCCTGTATTTTGGACTTTACGCGTCACTCTACGTGTGGTTAAATCTATAGTTTGGATTATCGTTTCGGATTTCTTTCGGGAGAAATTCACAGTGGTTGTCCACCCATGAATGGCGTATGAGATTTAAGGGGTACAGGCCGTCTGGGTGCAGACGTTGTGTCTCTGCATGATTATCCAGCCTTCGCGTAGAGGGTCCAGAGATGGTGCAATAAGTACATATGTCGGTAAACAGTTACAGGGATGGCAAACTCGCAGTGAAAATAATCCGAAGCCCATCCGAGTCCTTGGCCTATGGTGAGTTTTCACTCTGGGATTTCCACAGGGAAGCATATATCTACTCAAAGGCAGAATACCTTTATTTGGGTGATTCTGTTCATTCGTTATTTTGTAGGCAGTAATTAAATCCCCCCTGAGTCAACGGTGACACTTTCGGTGCACTTTTCGACTACTGCGCTACATTTCCCTTATTTATAAAAACTCTCGTTTCCGTAAAATTTCATGCCACGAGTTTGTGGCAACTATCACTATTATTTACCTTTCGTAACGTGGGAAAATATTAAATCATATCAGCTGCGAAACCACGACTACCTTGTCAAGGTGGCTACCCACAGAAAATCCATTAGGGCAAACTTTTTCACCATAAAATATTGCACTCTTTGAAACCAACTACCACCTGAAATAAGATGTTGTGAAAACCCTGATGGGTTCAAGCGGAGCCTAGAAAGACACTTTAACATGTCCACCCTAGCTCGTCTAAAAGACCACAACTGTTGGTAGAACGGAAATTGAAGGCCAGTCCAGTCTTCAGTATAGTCACATACGTATAACTCGACTCTAATACTCACGCAGCGAACGTTAACTAATTTACTGATTTATATTCTCTATAACTTTCACTAAGTTGTGTTGGTAAAAGTAACTGGAAATAATTGTAATAGCATCCACACCTTTTAACGTTTTACATATCTATATACTAATATAATAATACTTATTAATCATGCATGTTCAATTCTTAAATTAGATTGTTATTAAAATACTTAAAATGATTAAAATATTTATGCATCAAATGTTCTCTTGCTTTACCTCGCTTGTTTCCCTTATAACACTCAATTATTGAGCCTAGTGTATTATTTGATATACGAATTATATTATTGATTATACTCTTATCATATATAGTTTGATTTACTCTACGGCTCCCTGTAGACTAACTACCATTCTTCAGTATACACACACTGCAGTACTGTTAAAAATGCCAAAATTTTGTTGGTTCTGTGTTAATATCTTTTTATAATATATCTAGACACGTTACTTTGCAATGTCAGATGTTTACTATATATAAGTACACTAAATCCTGCCAACCGACTTTACCTTCAGTCCATACTACCTAAATTGAACTTTAACTATAGTGTTCTGCTAAATTTTGTTCCACTATTCATAAAACCTATTCGTTTTACTCTCTAAGTTTTTCACTTCTTATAAAGTAATCTGTTCATTAGGATGCATGCACACATATACAATATGTTCATAAAGATGTATGTGAAGACCTATTGGAAGCACTCATTAAGAAAGCTAGGGAGATGGAATATGTGGAACGAACATGTCTGGTACCAAGCAATATATTTGCGGTAGCCATAATAATCATAGTCTCAGAGCCTAACATCGAAAAAGGAAGGAGGGTGGCGTTAGCTGATCAGTAGATATGGTGGTGGTCACTAAGGTGAATCGCCCCATTCTGCAGGAACAGCAATATACAAATTAAAGGCTCGAGATATTTCTGATTTTTATGAGGGCTTAGATCTTTATCTTGAAAAAGATAATAATGAACGCCTGGACAGATCATGCTTCTACCTTTAAATATATACCATTCGCTCAGCCTATTGTTGAGATGCGACCACGCGGGATCTGCACAGATTAATGGGGCATCTTATAAATTAACTTGCTATCCATTGTCAGATCTTTAAATACCACTTCACAAAATCTGGTCTCATTTATTTTCTAATAACGTCTTTACTTGATCCTCATTATATTCCATTAAACCTAACATTTTATAGCTCTTTATGAATATGATTCGACTTATTCTATTCCTATTCTCTGGAGGGTACGGTTGTGCACCAAATAGACAAAAAGGCATGAAATAAAAACAACTGGCTTGAGAATAATTGTATTAAAACCAAAAGTGGACATCATGATAGTACAAAATATATTGGTTCTATTATACATTGCAAATGAACGTTGTCGGCCTAAGGATTAATTACTTCCCCATTCTGTTTTCTATATAAATGTGTTTATTAATGATATATTTCACTCACTTAATCTATTACACTTTAATGTTTCACCTTAGCACTTTAACTTTTCTAAAACAGCTTCCAATCCCTTGTAAACGTTGTACTTACCTCAATATTGGTTGTTTATCGTATGCAGACAACCACGGGATGAAAACGAAACGAAGTCGATTTTCCCGCTCAACCTGGAGGACAATTGTACAATTCAATAACTAAACAGCCTGGTTCAGACAATGAGTGTATTCATATATATGTATCAAATATTTAACTGTTGAAAAATTATTAATTTGCAGACAATCTTCGATTTGTTATTGTGTCATAGTCGATCGTGGCTGTTAAACTGGCATGCATTCTCATGTAAATTTATAAGTTTATATGAAAATATTCATAATTATTATCACGATTGCAACCTCCATTTGCACAGTGTACAGTGTAGTGATATATATCTGTATACCCGTCAAGGATATAGGATGACATATCGATTAGCTGTCCGTCAATCTGTCTATCTATCTGTCGCGATTAACATAATTCTACCCATATAGGTCTTACTATCGCGATATCCACTTTTGGTTTTAATACAATAATACTCAAGGCGGATGATTTTATTTATTATTATTTCATAACTTTTTGTCTATTTGGTGCAAAACCGTACCCTACAGAGAATAGGAATAGAATGAGTCGAATCAAATTCATATAGAGCTATAAAATGTTAGGTTTAATGGAATGTTATGAGGATCAAGTAAAGACGTTATTAGAAGATGAATGAGATGAGACATCGTGAAGTGGTATTTAAAGATCCGACAATGGACAGCAATTTAATTTATAAGATGCCCCATAAATCTGTGCGGATGTCTCATATGTATACATAATCCATTCGTAGTCAGCAAGGTGGAAGATTAAACACGGAATAGGACTCCTGATTCACTCTGGATAGTCTGAAATGGAGATAAGTACAAAGTTCTCGTAGGCTGTGTTTATCGAGCACCATGCTCAACCAACGAGACTGATGTGTTATTAGCTCAGTTATTCGCACAGGCCTCCTCGTTTAGTACTAATTACAGAATAATTGCAGGGGATTTCAATCTTCCAGACGTCAACCGGCTAAGTAGTTCCGGCCCCAACGCTTAGATGAATTACTTGCCACTATCGATTGTTATGGATGGCAACAATGCGTCCAGACACTTACCTGTGGTGACAACATGTTGGACCTTGCGTTTTATAGTGGCATAATCCCTGTCTCACCCTTTTTGGTAACAGACTTCCCAGCAGTGCACCAAATAGAAAAAAAGACATGAAATAAAAACAACTGGCTTGAGAATAATTGTATTAAAGCCAAAAGTTGACATCATGATAGTACAAAATATATTGGTTCTATTATACATTGCAAATGAACGTTGTCGGCCTAAGGATTAATTACTTCCCCATTCTGTTTTCTATATAAATGTGTTTATTAATGATATATTTCACTCACTTAATCTATTACACTTTAATGTTTCACCTTAGCACTTTAACTTTTCTAAAACAGCTTCCAATCCCTTGTAAACGTTGTACTTACCTCAATATTGGTTGTTTATCGTATGCAGACAACCACGGGATGAAAACGAAACGAAGTCGATTTTCCCGCTCAACCTGGAGGACAACTGTACAATTCAATAACTAAACGGCCTGGTTCAGACAATAAGTTTTTCAATCCATTGTGAACGTTGCACCTACCTCAATATTGGTTGTTTATCGTATGCAGACAACCACGGGATGAAAACGAAGCGAAGTCGATTTTCCCGCTCAACCTGGAGGACAATTGTACAATTCAATAACTATACAGCCTAGTTCAGACAATGAGTGTATTCATATATATATATCAAATATTTAACTGTTGACACATTATTAACTTGCAGACAATCTACGATGTGATGTTATATCATACTTGATCGTGCCTGTAAAATGGCATGCATTTTCATATGAATTTATATGTTTATATGAGAATATTCATTATTATTATTATTAGTAGTAGTAGTAGTAATACTCTTCTCTCTGCCTTTCTCGCCACTAAATGTAGGAAGCAAACAGGATTCCGGGAGCATGATATGCTATAGGTACAAACATGCAGACTCTGTCAATGGAATGGATATTTTACCATTGACTCCCTGGAGGTTGTAGCGTCTCCATTTTACAAGAATATTACTATTTGTCTAGATACTGTTCCTCCTAAGAAGGTATTAAAATTGAGTAGGCACCAAGCTAAATACATTCCAAGGGCATACAGCAATAACTTGAAGGGGTTAGTGATGAAACAGTACTATTCCGCTAGGGATATGTCACTACTGCACTTAATTCGGGAGTCAATTGAATCCATTGGGCGGCATCAGTAAAGCCGCAAGTTGTGTCATTAGCCTTGACAAGGGCACTTTAACGATCGGAGTTATTTTTAGAAGTCCTGCTAGTCAAGCTGGTGGCTCCGTTCCAAACCATATGATGGCGTGGTGTAGTAGAAATAGATGTCTGGTGGTCGGTAACTTTAACGATCCACATATCAATTGGGGGAAACAAAAATCCACTATTTTGTACACCTGTTTCAATGGAGAGTTCACACTGACAGTGCTTGAATTTACACTGGTGCAGCATATGCATACATCAACACGGTATCACCCTGAATATAATAATAATATATATTTCGTATGGACATATAGATTTACATGAAAATGCACGCCATTTTTGTAGTATGATATAATCTCAAATCGTAGATTGTCTGCAGGTTTTCCTTCACGACCAATACACGTTGACTTGGATGCCATTGCGATAACCCGGGTCACATGAACATAGCTGAAATGGAAAACAAACAGAAAAGCCAACACACCACAAGCATACCCACAGCACAATCTCACACATCAATGACGACCTGCGCCTTCCAGTTCAAGGCAACCTCTTGACACCTCCTCTTGCAACACAATCGCCACTTGCTAGAATGACTCTTGCAGAATGCAACGTGACCATAGCACCACCTCATGATACTCTACGCACATCCTCTTACCTACTCACTACCAATTATCACTGCAATCGCTTGTCACTCATTCTGCCTCAGTTCTAGTAGCGGTGACGCATGCGAGCCTCAGTCGTTTACACTCTTTCTCCCCGGCGTGTCGGACCGCAGCTAACAATTATCTCCGTGTGCGTTTCATTCTCAGCAAAAGCCTAGCCTCCCCGGCGTATACGACCCATCTGCTGTCCTTAACATCAGTCAATTCATTCATGGATGTAGAAGACTCGAAACAACTTCAGAAGTAATCACGACGAAAATTTTAACAAAATTACGCAATAACAACAAGGTACGAAAACAACAAGTAAACACAATGAATCCAAAAAACACCAATTGATATGACACACCACACGTATATACAAACAGTACACACAAACTCGCATTTCATGTCTTGGTGGAATTCCTTTGAAGAATCGCAGGACTTACACGAGTACGCCTACAACCCTTCACAGGTTGACGATTGTAATTTGTGGAATGTCCAGACACAACCAAGATTAACCAACAATTACATCAATTGGAACTCACACAATTATTTAACACAAACATATGTACAATCAACACATCAAATGTTGTGGATTCTGGCACGACAAACTACCCTTGAAGAACCGTAGGACTTACAGCAGTACGCCTACAACCCTTCTCAGGTTGACGCCCTAGGTTGGAAAGTCGTCGCAGAGTTCATTTGCTAACTTCCTTCTATGAGCTATATCCTCAAATCTGAACGATAACACGCTCATGTAATTGTATCGTAGAATATAGATGACCAACAAACACACGACATATCTCATCAACCTAGCGTAGAAAGAGTAATTTACACCAAAGATAATAACATTCAATTAGTAACTTGAAACTAGAAATGCCTTTATTCGTGCACGTCAATTTAACAATTACTCTCTCGTTTACACTTGGCTTATCCTCACTAAACTGACCATTGATATTCGTCCTTTCAAACGAACTAATACTAGCATAGTCATTGGACAAGATACTTGAGTTGATGGGCGTCTTTTTCATTGTGGATGACAGCACCAACGACGAATGATTGATACCAGTTGATGAAGTTAGCGGTGGATCAAACCTGTTGTTGCTCGACTTTCAGAAAGTTGTCTACGTGCAAGACCACCACCAATGGTGTCTATTACTATCAGCTTAGGTTAAGCACTAGCATCTGATGATAGGTGGGCTACATGCTGATCAATCACACTGACAGTCCCACAAGTATGCGTGCCATCTGCAAATGAATCTGCATTTATTTCTACTTTATGTTCAAGCTGTAGAGAACCTTTCTTCAAATTAGCAGCAGTAGGCATATCCCTCATCTCATCATGATCAACCAAAGACAAATGTGAAGTATCATGATCATTATCACGAATATTCACTTTACCGTCAACTTCATCATTTTCAAACTCTTTAAAAGCAGAAGTAGACAATTTCGGTTCCTCCTCGCAAATCATAAAAGGTTTTATAACTTCACTCTGACTACTAATATATTGTAAATTTGTAGGGTCAGAACTGCACTCTGAAGCAATAACTCTTTTATGTGACACTCTATTCAACAATGACTTACCAGTTGCAACTACAGACTTCCTGCACAAACAGTTATCGTCACACAATTCGGAGTCAGACCTGGAGTTTACATTTAGCTTATCACTGAACTTGCTCACCGGTTCACAATGCACATTTGTATGCACCTCTCGCACACGTGTAAAACAAAACCGTGTTTGTCTTGCATCTTGTAACTTATCTGTTGAGGATGTACTACGAAACCTGTTACACTCACTAAGTTTATATGCATTACTAGACATCATGGAGCCTTCTCGATATCCACCTCTCTGAGGCCTACTCGTCATCAATGATTGCATTTTGCTCTCAGACTGCTCTATTCTAGGGGTGAGATATAAGAGACTGGCAAACTTGCTCATAGATTGATTGACACTATCTTTTACTAGTTTCAGGATATCATCAAATTTTGGCTCGATACCCTCATCCTCCATACGGGAGCTCATCTTCACCCACTTCCTTTGCAGTCGAGTAGGTAGGCGTCTTGCTATTACTTCTAGTGTAAAACTCGAGTTGAGGTCACTCATGCGTTTCATCGAAATCAATGCATTCTTGTAAATCAGCAAATTATCTAAAAACTCAGTGAGTGCCTGGGAGTCATCCTGTAATTGACCACCATTACCCTTAACAGCCTCGAATAATTTCCCTGCAATCATCGAAGGTCTTCCAAACCTTTCACGTAGTATGCTCATAGCCTCGTAGTGGCCCACTTTTGGCTTCATAATCTTACAGCACTGTATAGCTCTTGAAGCATCTCCAGTGCAATATCTCATCAAATACATCAATTTCAATTCATCATTTAATAAAACCCATTTAACATGATTTCAAATTCTCTTACAAACTGTAAATAATCAGCTGGGTTACCATCGAAACACCGTGGTTCAAATTTGGGGAGTTTGATGTTCCTATTATCCCCGAACGGCGAAACAGAAACATCAACCATGTCATGCTTAACATCAGACACATCGTTACAATTAACAGACAAGTCACCATGACTTACTTTCCTGTTTGCATCCAAGACACTCTGTCCCTTCTTTGACCCAGGCATTGTTGAACTTGACCCAATTCCAAAAATGTTCCAGATATTGCTTGTTCAAAGAGGACTTGACCGGCACCAGGAAAGATGAACGGTAACTATCCAAACTTTCACCAACTGTCTGAATCCGCCAGAATCTGTTTCTACCATCAGAAACTATCAGCGACGTCTCATAAACCGTCAATGCCCAGCTCTTGCTACGCTCGGGCTCACGCTGTTCCTTGAAGTTTCTCAGAAACGCTTAGTAATAACGGACGAATAAACCAGAACCCGGTTTGGCGACTCGAGGATTCTTTGTTGTTACACCAACATATAAAGAATATTTCTATTAAGGTCTGTGAACAAATATTACAATAATGAATCACGAGATTACTTCTGATGGTTTGCTACTGACTTTTTTCTGAACACCGACCGATGGGAGAATGACTGTCGTCTTGATGCCTCCGCGAAAATTGGGGAAATTGATTTTGAGCAAACAACCAAGAATTGATCGTTCAATCTTCAACTCCATTGACAATCGTTGTTGTCGCTTTTTGCCCCTTTTGCTCTGAACTCTTTTCCTTTTGTTGGTGTTGTTCGCATTGTTTTGCCCGTTATTTACTGATTTTGAGGGAAGCGACCGAAAAAGTCGCTTCTTCCTAATTTTTTGTCTTAATGTAACCATTCCTTTCCCAGTCGTGAGGCTAGCAACCTCACCCTCTAAACAAAATTGTTACAGAACCTTCAGCAAAATGAACCTCTTTGCACCAAAAGAAAAAGTCTGTGTGGGGACATGGAACGTCCACACCATGTACGAGACCGGCAAAGCTGCACAGATCGCCAACGAGATGAAAAGATACGGAATCCAAGTACTGGGAATATGTGAAAGCTGATGGAATTGGATTGGACTCACCAAATTGTCAACGAGTGAGTCAGTGATCTACTCCAGTCAACCAGAAGATAACCGCACCCACACCGAGGGCGTGGCTATCATGATGTCACCAACGGCAACGAAAGCCCTAATGCAATGGGAAGCGATCTCGTCCAGGATAATGACCGCCAGATCCAACTCCAAAGGAAAGAAAGTGTCAATCATACAATGTTATGCACCCACAAACAACGAAGACCTCGAAAAGAAAGAATTCTACAGACAACTACAGGCAACAATGGACAATACTCCAGCTGGCGACATTAAAATACTAGTGGGAGACATGAACGCCAGACTCGGACCAGACAACACAGGAAGGGAACTCATCATGGGTAGAGAAGCTCTCGGAGAAATGAATGAAAACGGAGAACTCTTCGCCGACTTCTGCGCCTTCAACGAACTAGTGATCGGTGGCAGTGTATACAAGTACAAAGATGTCCACAAGGCTACATGCGTGTCACCAGAAGGGCAAACCGAAAATTCTCTAACTGCAAGATCACCACCATCGCTGTCTTTCACTACTAGTTCGGGTTTAGCACTAGCATCTGATGATAGGTGGGCTACACGCTGATCAAATACAATGACAGTCTGACAAGTATACATGCCTACTACAAATGCATTTACTTCTACTTCACCTTTGAGCTGTACAGAACCCTTATTTAACACAGCGGTAGTAGGCATATCCCTCATCTCATCATGATCAACCAAAGACAAATGTGAAGTATCATGATCATTATCACGAATATTCACTTTACCGTCAACTTCATCATTTTCAAACTCTTTAAAAGCAGAAGTAGACAATTTCGGTTCCTCCTCGCAAATCATAAAAGGTTTTATAACTTCACTCTGACTACTAATATATTGTAAATTTGTAGGGTCAGAACTGCACTCTGAAGCAATAACTCTTTTATGTGACACTCTATTCAACAATGACTTACCAGTTGCAACTACAGACTTCCTGCACAAACAGTTATCGTCACACAATTCGGAGTCAGACCTGGAGTTTACATTTAGCTTATCACTGAACTTGCTCACCGGTTCACAATGCACATTTGTATGCACCTCTCGCACACGTGTAAAACAAAACCGTGTTTGTCTTGCATCTTGTAACTTATCTGTTGAGGATGTACTACGAAACCTGTTACACTCACTAAGTTTATATGCATTACTAGACATCATGGAGCCTTCTCGATATCCACCTCTCTGAGGCCTACTCGTCATCAATGATTGCATTTTGCTCTCAGACTGCTCTATTCTAGGGGTGAGATATAAGAGACTGGCAAACTTGCTCATAGATTGATTGACACTATCTTTTACTAGTTTCAGGATATCATCAAATTTTGGCTCGATACCCTCATCCTCCATACGGGAGCTCATCTTCACCCACTTCCTTTGCAGTCGAGTAGGTAGGCGTCTTGCTATTACTTCTAGTGTAAAACTCGAGTTGAGGTCACTCATGCGTTTCATCGAAATCAATGCATTCTTGTAAATCAGCAAATTATCTAAAAACTCAGTGAGTGCCTGGGAGTCATCCTGTAATTGACCACCATTACCCTTAACAGCCTCGAATAATTTCCCTGCAATCATCGAAGGTCTTCCAAACCTTTCACGTAGTATGCTCATAGCCTCGTAGTGGCCCACTTTTGGCTTCATAATCTTACAGCACTGTATAGCTCTTGAAGCATCTCCAGTGCAATATCTCATCAAATACATCAATTTCAATTCATCATTTAATAAAACCCATTTAACATGATTTCAAATTCTCTTACAAACTGTAAATAATCAGCTGGGTTACCATCGAAACACCGTGGTTCAAATTTGGGGAGTTTGATGTTCCTATTATCCCCGAACGGCGAAACAGAAACATCAACCATGTCATGCTTAACATCAGACACATCGTTACAATTAACAGACAAGTCACCATGACTTACTTTCCTGTTTGCATCCAAGACACTCTGTCCCTTCTTTGACCCAGGCATTGTTGAACTTGACCCAATTCCAAAAATGTTCCAGATATTGCTTGTTCAAAGAGGACTTGACCGGCACCAGGAAAGATGAACGGTAACTATCCAAACTTTCACCAACTGTCTGAATCCGCCAGAATCTGTTTCTACCATCAGAAACTATCAGCGACGTCTCATAAACCGTCAATGCCCAGCTCTTGCTACGCTCGGGCTCACGCTGTTCCTTGAAGTTTCTCAGAAACGCTTAGTAATAACGGACGAATAAACCAGAACCCGGTTTGGCGACTCGAGGATTCTTTGTTGTTACACCAACATATAAAGAATATTTCTATTAAGGTCTGTGAACAAATATTACAATAATGAATCACGAGATTACTTCTGATGGTTTGCTACTGACTTTTTTCTGAACACCGACCGATGGGAGAATGACTGTCGTCTTGATGCCTCCGCGAAAATTGGGGAAATTGATTTTGAGCAAACAACCAAGAATTGATCGTTCAATCTTCAACTCCATTGACAATCGTTGTTGTCGCTTTTTGCCCCTTTTGCTCTGAACTCTTTTCCTTTTGTTGGTGTTGTTCGCATTGTTTTGCCCGTTATTTACTGATTTTGAGGGAAGCGACCGAAAAAGTCGCTTCTTCCTAATTTTTTGTCTTAATGTAACCATTCCTTTCCCAGTCGTGAGGCTAGCAACCTCACCCTCTAAACAAAATTGTTACAGAACCTTCAGCAAAATGAACCTCTTTGCACCAAAAGAAAAAGTCTGTGTGGGGACATGGAACGTCCACACCATGTACGAGACCGGCAAAGCTGCACAGATCGCCAACGAGATGAAAAGATACGGAATCCAAGTACTGGGAATATGTGAAAGCTGATGGAATTGGATTGGACTCACCAAATTGTCAACGAGTGAGTCAGTGATCTACTCCAGTCAACCAGAAGATAACCGCACCCACACCGAGGGCGTGGCTATCATGATGTCACCAACGGCAACGAAAGCCCTAATGCAATGGGAAGCGATCTCGTCCAGGATAATGACCGCCAGATCCAACTCCAAAGGAAAGAAAGTGTCAATCATACAATGTTATGCACCCACAAACAACGAAGACCTCGAAAAGAAAGAATTCTACAGACAACTACAGGCAACAATGGACAATACTCCAGCTGGCGACATTAAAATACTAATGGGAGACATGAACGCCAGACTCGGACCAGACAACACAGGAAGGGAACTCATCATGGGTAGAGAAGCTCTCGGAGAAATGAATGAAAACGGAGAACTCTTCGCCGACTTCTGCGCCTTCAACGAACTAGTGATCGGTGGCAGTGTATACAAGTACAAAGATGTCCACAAGGCTACATGCGTGTCACCAGAAGGGCAAACCGAAAATTCTCTAACTGCAAGATCACCACCATCGCTGTCTTTCACTACTAGTTCGGGTTTAGCACTAGCATCTGATGATAGGTGGGCTACACGCTGATCAAATACAATGACAGTCTGACAAGTATACATGCCTACTACAAATGCATTTACTTCTACTTCACCTTTGAGCTGTACAGAACCCTTATTTAACACAGCGGTAGTAGGCATATCCCTCATCTCATCATGATCAACCAAAGACAAATGTGAAGTATCATGATCATTATCACGAATATTCACTTTACCGTCAACTTCATCATTTTCAAACTCTTTAAAAGCAGAAGTAGACAATTTCGGTTCCTCCTCGCAAATCATAAAAGGTTTTATAACTTCACTCTGACTACTAATATATTGTAAATTTGTAGGGTCAGAACTGCACTCTGAAGCAATAACTCTTTTATGTGACACTCTATTCAACAATGACTTACCAGTTCCAACTACAGACTTCCTGCACAAACAGTTATCGTCACACAATTCGGAGTCAGACCTGGAGTTTACATTTAGCTTATCACTGAACTTGCTCACCGGTTCACAATGCACATTTGTATGCACCTCTCGCACACGTGTAAAACAAAACCGTGTTTGTCTTGCATCTTGTAACTTATCTGTTGAGGATGTACTACGAAACCTGTTACACTCACTAAGTTTATATGCATTACTAGACATCATGGAGCCTTCTCGATATCCACCTCTCTGAGGCCTACTCGTCATCAATGATTGCATTTTGCTCTCAGACTGCTCTATTCTAGGGGTGAGATATAAGAGACTGGCAAACTTGCTCATAGATTGATTGACACTATCTTTTACTAGTTTCAGGATATCATCAAATTTTGGCTCGATACCCTCATCCTCCATACGGGAGCTCATCTTCACCCACTTCCTTTGCAGTCGAGTAGGTAGGCGTCTTGCTATTACTTCTAGTGTAAAACTCGAGTTGAGGTCACTCATGCGTTTCATCGAAATCAATGCATTCTTGTAAATCAGCAAATTATCTAAAAACTCAGTGAGTGCCTGGGAGTCATCCTGTAATTGACCACCATTACCCTTAACAGCCTCGAATAATTTCCCTGCAATCATCGAAGGTCTTCCAAACCTTTCACGTAGTATGCTCATAGCCTCGTAGTGGCCCACTTTTGGCTTCATAATCTTACAGCACTGTATAGCTCTTGAAGCATCTCCAGTGCAATATCTCATCAAATACATCAATTTCAATTCATCATTTAATAAAACCCATTTAACATGATTTCAAATTCTCTTACAAACTGTAAATAATCAGCTGGGTTACCATCGAAACACCGTGGTTCAAATTTGGGGAGTTTGATGTTCCTATTATCCCCGAACGGCGAAACAGAAACATCAACCATGTCATGCTTAACATCAGACACATCGTTACAATTAACAGACAAGTCACCATGACTTACTTTCCTGTTTGCATCCAAGACACTCTGTCCCTTCTTTGACCCAGGCATTGTTGAACTTGACCCAATTCCAAAAATGTTCCAGATATTGCTTGTTCAAAGAGGACTTGACCGGCACCAGGAAAGATGAACGGTAACTATCCAAACTTTCACCAACTGTCTGAATCCGCCAGAATCTGTTTCTACCATCAGAAACTATCAGCGACGTCTCATAAACCGTCAATGCCCAGCTCTTGCTACGCTCGGGCTCACGCTGTTCCTTGAAGTTTCTCAGAAACGCTTAGTAATAACGGACGAATAAACCAGAACCCGGTTTGGCGACTCGAGGATTCTTTGTTGTTACACCAACATATAAAGAATATTTCTATTAAGGTCTGTGAACAAATATTACAATAATGAATCACGAGATTACTTCTGATGGTTTGCTACTGACTTTTTTCTGAACACCGACCGATGGGAGAATGACTGTCGTCTTGATGCCTCCGCGAAAATTGGGGAAATTGATTTTGAGCAAACAACCAAGAATTGATCGTTCAATCTTCAACTCCATTGACAATCGTTGTTGTCGCTTTTTGCCCCTTTTGCTCTGAACTCTTTTCCTTTTGTTGGTGTTGTTCGCATTGTTTTGCCCGTTATTTACTGATTTTGAGGGAAGCGACCGAAAAAGTCGCTTCTTCCTAATTTTTTGTCTTAATGTAACCATTCCTTTCCCAGTCGTGAGGCTAGCAACCTCACCCTCTAAACAAAATTGTTACAGAACCTTCAGCAAAATGAACCTCTTTGCACCAAAAGAAAAAGTCTGTGTGGGGACATGGAACGTCCACACCATGTACGAGACCGGCAAAGCTGCACAGATCGCCAACGAGATGAAAAGATACGGAATCCAAGTACTGGGAATATGTGAAAGCTGATGGAATTGGATTGGACTCACCAAATTGTCAACGAGTGAGTCAGTGATCTACTCCAGTCAACCAGAAGATAACCGCACCCACACCGAGGGCGTGGCTATCATGATGTCACCAACGGCAACGAAAGCCCTAATGCAATGGGAAGCGATCTCGTCCAGGATAATGACCGCCAGATCCAACTCCAAAGGAAAGAAAGTGTCAATCATACAATGTTATGCACCCACAAACAACGAAGACCTCGAAAAGAAAGAATTCTACAGACAACTACAGGCAACAATGGACAATACTCCAGCTGGCGACATTAAAATACTAATGGGAGACATGAACGCCAGACTCGGACCAGACAACACAGGAAGGGAACTCATCATGGGTAGAGAAGCTCTCGGAGAAATGAATGAAAACGGAGAACTCTTCGCCGACTTCTGCGCCTTCAACGAACTAGTGATCGGTGGCAGTGTATACAAGTACAAAGATGTCCACAAGGCTACATGCGTGTCACCAGAAGGGCAAACCGAAAATTCTCTAACTGCAAGATCACCACCATCGCTGTCTTTCACTACTAGTTCGGGTTTAGCACTAGCATCTGATGATAGGTGGGCTACACGCTGATCAAATACAATGACAGTCTGACAAGTATACATGCCTACTACAAATGCATTTACTTCTACTTCACCTTTGAGCTGTACAGAACCCTTATTTAACACAGCGGTAGTAGGCATATCCCTCATCTCATCATGATCAACCAAAGACAAATGTGAAGTATCATGATCATTATCACGAATATTCACTTTACCGTCAACTTCATCATTTTCAAACTCTTTAAAAGCAGAAGTAGACAATTTCGGTTCCTCCTCGCAAATCATAAAAGGTTTTATAACTTCACTCTGACTACTAATATATTGTAAATTTGTAGGGTCAGAACTGCACTCTGAAGCAATAACTCTTTTATGTGACACTCTATTCAACAATGACTTACCAGTTCCAACTACAGACTTCCTGCACAAACAGTTATCGTCACACAATTCGGAGTCAGACCTGGAGTTTACATTTAGCTTATCACTGAACTTGCTCACCGGTTCACAATGCACATTTGTATGCACCTCTCGCACACGTGTAAAACAAAACCGTGTTTGTCTTGCATCTTGTAACTTATCTGTTGAGGATGTACCACGAAACCTGTTACACTCACTAAGTTTATATGCATTACTAGACATCATGGAGCCTTCTCGATATCCACCTCTCTGAGGCCTACTCGTCATCAATGATTGCATTTTGCTCTCAGACTGCTCTATTCTAGGGGTGAGATATAAGAGACTGGCAAACTTGCTCATAGATTGATTGACACTATCTTTTACTAGTTTCAGGATATCATCAAATTTTGGCTCGATACCCTCATCCTCCATACGGGAGCTCATCTTCACCCACTTCCTTTGCAGTCGAGTAGGTAGGCGTCTTGCTATTACTTCTAGTGTAAAACTCGAGTTGAGGTCACTCATGCGTTTCATCGAAATCAATGCATTCTTGTAAATCAGCAAATTATCTAAAAACTCAGTGAGTGCCTGGGAGTCATCCTGTAATTGACCACCATTACCCTTAACAGCCTCGAATAATTTCCCTGCAATCATCGAAGGTCTTCCAAACCTTTCACGTAGTATGCTCATAGCCTCGTAGTGGCCCACTTTTGGCTTCATAATCTTACAGCACTGTATAGCTCTTGAAGCATCTCCAGTGCAATATCTCATCAAATACATCAATTTCAATTCATCATTTAATAAAACCCATTTAACATGATTTCAAATTCTCTTACAAACTGTAAATAATCAGCTGGGTTACCATCGAAACACCGTGGTTCAAATTTGGGGAGTTTGATGTTCCTATTATCCCCGAACGGCGAAACAGAAACATCAACCATGTCATGCTTAACATCAGACACATCGTTACAATTAACAGACAAGTCACCATGACTTACTTTCCTGTTTGCATCCAAGACACTCTGTCCCTTCTTTGACCCAGGCATTGTTGAACTTGACCCAATTCCAAAAATGTTCCAGATATTGCTTGTTCAAAGAGGACTTGACCGGCACCAGGAAAGATGAACGGTAACTATCCAAACTTTCACCAACTGTCTGAATCCGCCAGAATCTGTTTCTACCATCAGAAACTATCAGCGACGTCTCATAAACCGTCAATGCCCAGCTCTTGCTACGCTCGGGCTCACGCTGTTCCTTGAAGTTTCTCAGAAACGCTTAGTAATAACGGACGAATAAACCAGAACCCGGTTTGGTGACTCGAGGATTCTTTGTTGTTACACCAACATATAAAGAATATTTCTATTAAGGTCTGTGAACAAATATTACAATAATGAATCACGAGATTACTTCTGATGGTTTGCTACTGACTTTTTTCTGAACACCGACCGATGGGAGAATGACTGTCGTCTTGATGCCTCCGCGAAAATTGGGGAAATTGATTTTGAGCAAACAACCAAGAATTGATCGTTCAATCTTCAACTCCATTGACAATCGTTGTTGTCGCTTTTTGCCCCTTTTGCTCTGAACTCTTTTCCTTTTGTTGGTGTTGTTCGCATTGTTTTGCCCGTTATTTACTGATTTTGAGGGAAGCGACCGAAAAAGTCGCTTCTTCCTAATTTTTTGTCTTAATGTAACCATTCCTTTCCCAGTCGTGAGGCTAGCAACCTCACCCTCTAAACAAAATTGTTACAGAACCTTCAGCAAAATGAACCTCTTTGCACCAAAAGAAAAAGTCTGTGTGGGGACATGGAACGTCCACACCATGTACGAGACCGGCAAAGCTGCACAGATCGCCAACGAGATGAAAAGATACGGAATCCAAGTACTGGGAATATGTGAAAGCTGATGGAATTGGATTGGACTCACCAAATTGTCAACGAGTGAGTCAGTGATCTACTCCAGTCAACCAGAAGATAACCGCACCCACACCGAGGGCGTGGCTATCATGATGTCACCAACGGCAACGAAAGCCCTAATGCAATGGGAAGCGATCTCGTCCAGGATAATGACCGCCAGATCCAACTCCAAAGGAAAGAAAGTGTCAATCATACAATGTTATGCACCCACAAACAACGAAGACCTCGAAAAGAAAGAATTCTACAGACAACTACAGGCAACAATGGACAATACTCCAGCTGGCGACATTAAAATACTAATGGGAGACATGAACGCCAGACTCGGACCAGACAACACAGGAAGGGAACTCATCATGGGTAGAGAAGCTCTCGGAGAAATGAATGAAAACGGAGAACTCTTCGCCGACTTCTGCGCCTTCAACGAACTAGTGATCGGTGGCAGTGTATACAAGTACAAAGATGTCCACAAGGCTACATGCGTGTCACCAGAAGGGCAGACCGAAAATTCTCTAACTGCAAGATCACTACCATCGCTGTCTTTCACTACTAGTTCGGGTTTAGCACTAGCATCTGATGATAGGTGGGCTACACGCTGATCAAATACAATGACAGTCTGACAAGTATACATGCCTACTACAAATGCATTTACTTCTACTTCACCTTTGAGCTGTACAGAACCCTTATTTAACACAGCGGTAGTAGGCATATCCCTCATCTCATCATGATCAACCAAAGACAAATGTGAAGTATCATGATCATTATCACGAATATTCACTTTACCGTCAACTTCATCATTTTCAAACTCTTTAAAAGCAGAAGTAGACAATTTCGGTTCCTCCTCGCAAATCATAAAAGGTTTTA
This sequence comes from Trichobilharzia regenti, assembly GCA_944472135.2. Lineage (NCBI taxonomy): Eukaryota > Metazoa > Platyhelminthes > Trematoda > Strigeidida > Schistosomatidae > Trichobilharzia > Trichobilharzia regenti. The sequence goes on along the minus strand of OX235265.1, from coordinate 107,010,591 downwards.
TAACTTCACTCTGACTACTAATATATTGTAAATTTGTAGGGTCAGAACTGCACTCTGAAGCAATAACTCTTTTATGTGACACTCTATTCAACAATGACTTACCAGTTGCAACTACAGACTTCCTGCACAAACAGTTATCGTCACACAATTCGGAGTCAGACCTGGAGTTTACATTTAGCTTATCACTGAACTTGCTCACCGGTTCACAGTTCACTTCTGTATGCACCTCTCGCACACGTGTAAAACAAAACCGTGTTTGTCTTGCATCTTGTAACTTATCTGTTGAGGATGTACTACGAAACCTGTTACACTCACTAAGTTTATATGCATTACTAGACATCATGGAGCCTTCTCGATATCCACCTCTCTGAGGCCTACTCGTCATCAATGATTGCATTTTGCTCTCAGACTGCTCTATTCTAGGGGTGAGATATAAGAGACTGGCAAACTTGCTCATAGATTGATTGACACTATCTTTTACTAGTTTCAGGATATCATCAAATTTTGGCTCGATACCCTCATCCTCCATACGGGAGCTCAGCTTCACCCACTTCCTTTGCAGTCGAGTAGGTAGGCGTCTTGCTATTACTTCTAGTGTAAAACTCGAGTTGAGGTCACTCATGCGTTTCATCGAAATCAATGCATTCTTGTAAATCAGCAAATTATCTAAAAACTCAGTGAGTGCCTGGGAGTCATCCTGTAATTGACCACCATTACCCTTAACAACCTCGAATAATTTCCCTGCAATCATCGAAGGTCTTCCAAACCTTTCACGTAGTATGCTCATAGCCTCGTAGTGGCCCACTTTTGGCTTCATAATCTTACAGCACTGTATAGCTCTTGAAGCATCTCCAGTGCAATATCTCATCAAATACATCAATTTCAATTCATCATTTAATAAAACCCATTTAACATGATTTCAAATTCTCTTACAAACTGTAAATAATCAGCTGGGTTACCATCGAAACACCGTGGTTCAAATTTGGGGAGTTTGATGTTCCTATTATCCCCGAACGGCGAAACAGAAACATCAACCATGTCATGCTTAACATCAGACACATCGTTACAATTAACAGACAAGTCACCATGACTTACTTTCCTGTTTGCATCCAAGACACTCTGTCCCTTCTTTGACCCAGGCATTGTTGAACTTGACCCAATTCCAAAAATGTTCCAGATATTGCTTGTTCAAAGAGGACTTGACCGGCACCAGGAAAGATGAACGGTAACTATCCAAACTTTCACCAACTGTCTGAATCCGCCAGAATCTGTTTCTACCATCAGAAACTATCAGCGACGTCTCATAAACCGTCAATGCCCAGCTCTTGCTACGCTCGGGCTCACGCTGTTCCTTGAAGTTTCTCAGAAACGCTTAGTAATAACGGACGAATAAACCAGAACCCGGTTTGGCGACTCGAGGATTCTTTGTTGTTACACCAACATATAAAGAATATTTCTATTAAGGTCTGTGAACAAATATTACAATAATGAATCACGAGATTACTTCTGATGGTTTGCTACTGACTTTTTTCTGAACACCGACCGATGGGAGAATGACTGTCGTCTTGATGCCTCCGCGAAAATTGGGGAAATTGATTTTGAGCAAACAACCAAGAATTGATCGTTCAATCTTCAACTCCATTGACAATCGTTGTTGTCGCTTTTTGCCCCTTTTGCTCTGAACTCTTTTCCTTTTGTTGGTGTTGTTCGCATTGTTTTGCCCGTTATTTACTGATTTTGAGGGAAGCGACCGAAAAAGTCGCTTCTTCCTAATTTTTTGTCTTAATGTAACCATTCCTTTCCCAGTCGTGAGGCTAGCAACCTCACCCTCTAAACAAAATTGTTACAGAACCTTCAGCAAAATGAACCTCTTTGCACCAAAAGAAAAAGTCTGTGTGGGGACATGGAACGTCCACACCATGTACGAGACCGGCAAAGCTGCACAGATCGCCAACGAGATGAAAAGATACGGAATCCAAGTACTGGGAATATGTGAAAGCTGATGGAATTGGATTGGACTCACCAAATTGTCAACGAGTGAGTCAGTGATCTACTCCAGTCAACCAGAAGATAACCGCACCCACACCGAGGGCGTGGCTATCATGATGTCACCAACGGCAACGAAAGCCCTAATGCAATGGGAAGCGATCTCGTCCAGGATAATGACCGCCAGATCCAACTCCAAAGGAAAGAAAGTGTCAATCATACAATGTTATGCACCCACAAACAACGAAGACCTCGAAAAGAAAGAATTCTACAGACAACTACAGGCAACAATGGACAATACTCCAGCTGGCGACATTAAAATACTAATGGGAGACATGAACGCCAGACTCGGACCAGACAACACAGGAAGGGAACTCATCATGGGTAGAGAATATTAATAATAATAATTTATTTTCATATAAACATAAATTTACATGAAAATGCATGCCATTTTTACAGGCACGATCAAGGATGATATAATGTCAAATCTTAAATTGTCTACAAGTTAATAATATTTCAACAGTTAAATATTTGATATATATATATATAAATACACATTGTCTGAACCAGGCTGTATAGTTATTGAATTGTATAGTTGTCCTCCAGGTTGAGCGGGAAAATCGACTTCGTTTCGTTTTCATCCCGTGGTTGTAGGCATACGATAACAACCAATATTGAGGTAAGTACAACGTTTACAAGGAATTGGAAGCTGTTTTAGAAAAATTAAAGTGCTGGTGAAACATTAAAGTGTAATAGATTAAGTGAGTGAAATATATCATTAATAAACACATTTATATAGAAAACAGAATGGGGAAGTAATTAATCCTTAGGCCGACAACGTTCATTTGCAATGTATAATGAAACCAATATATTTTATACTATCATGATGTCCACTTTTGGCTTTAATACAATTATTTTCAAGCCAGTTGTTTTATTTCATGTCTTTTTTTCTATTTGGTGCACAACCGTACCCTCCAGAGAATAGGAATAGAATAAGTCGAATCAAATTCATAAAGAGCTATAAAATGTTAGGTTTAATGGAATATAATGAGAATCAAGTAAAGACGTTATTAGAAAATAAGTGAGACAAGATATTGTGAAGTGGTATTTAAAGATCTGACAATGGATAGCAAGTTAATTTATAAGATGCCCCATAAATCTGTGCAGATCCCACGTGGTCGCATCTCAACAATAGGCTGAGCGAATGGTATATATTTAAAGGTAGAAGCATTATCTGTCAAGGCGTTCACTATTATCTTTTTCAAGATAAAGATCTAAGCCCTCATAAAAATCAGAAATATCTCGAGCCTTTAATTTGTATATTGCTGTTCCTGCAGAATGGGGCGATTCACCTTAGTGACCACCACCATATCTACTGATCAGCTAACGCCACCCTCCCTCCTTTTTTGATGTTAGGCTCTGAGACTATGATTATTATGGCTACCGCAAATATATTGCTTGGTACCAGACATGTTCGTACCCCATATTCCATCTCCCTAGCTTTCTTAATGAGTGCTTCCAATAGGTCTCCACGTACATCTTTACGAACATATTATATATGTGTGCATGCATCCTGATGAACAGATTACTTTATAAGAAGTTAAAACCTTAAAGAGTAAAACGAATAGGTATTGTGAATAGTGGAGCAAGATTTAGCAGAATACTATAGTTAAGGTTCAATTTAGGTAGTATGGACTGAAGGTAAGGTCGGTTGGCAGGACTTAGTGTACTAAATTTTCATGACAGTCTTATATATAGTAAACATCTGACATTGCAAAGTAACGTGTCTAGACATATTATAAAAAGATATTAACACAGAACCAACGAAATTTTGGCGTTTTTTAACAATACTGCAGTGTGTGTATACTGAAGAATGGTGGTTAGTCTACAGGGAGCCGTAGAGTAAATCAAACCATATATGATAAGAGTATAATCAATAATATAGTTCGTATATCAAATATTACACTAGGTTCAATAATTGAGTGTTATAAGGGAAACAAGCGTGGTAAAGCAAGAGAACATTTGATGCATAAATATTTTAAGTATTTTAATATCCATCTAATTTAAGAGTTGAACATGCATGATTAATAAGTATTATTATATTAGTATATACATATGTAAAACGTTAAAAGGTGTGGATGCTATTACAATTATTTCCAGTGTTACTTTCACCAACACAACTTAGTGAAAATTATAGAGAATAGAAATCAGTAAATTAGTTAACGTTCGCTGCGTGAGTATTAGAGTCGAGATATACGTATGTGACTATACTGAAGACTGGACTGGCCTTCAATTTCCGTTCTACCAACAGTTGTGGTCTTTTAGACGAGCTAGGGTGGACATGTTAAAGTGTCTTTCTAGGCTCCGTTTGAACCCATCAGGGTTTTCACAACATCTTATTTCAGGTGGTAGTTGGTTCCAAAGAGTGCAATATTTTATGGTGAAAAAGTTTGCCCTAATGGATTTTCTGTGGGTAGCCACCTTGACAAGGTAGTCGTGGTTTCGCAGCTGATATGATTTAATATTTTCCCAAGTTATGGATGAGTTACTGTAGCAGTGTTTCCTAATGACTTTGAAGAGTAGAAATAGGTTGCACTTCACTCTCCTTAACCACAGAGGCTCTAATTTCAGACGTACACACCTGTCAACATATTCCACTTGTTGGTCGAACCCTATTATGCGTTTCGTGAGGAATCTCTGGACACTTTCGATTTTTTTTCTGTCTACAGTCCTGAGGTTACTAAATAGGAGAGCACAATATTCAAGTTTGGGACGGATACATGTCCTATATATAGCTAATCTTGCTTCTTGGGTGTAGAAGTTACGCAGTACAAAGCCAGTAAGTCGTTTACAGTCAGATACAACCTTATTTGCGTGATCGGAAAAGGATAAATCTGAGTATGTTATCCCGAGGTCTGTGACTGTGTTCAGTTTTGAGAGGAGCTTCCCGTACATATATAGGCACATTATCGGTTTCCAGCGTCCAAGGTGGGTTATACCGCACTTGTCTGGGTTGAAAGTCAGTTGCCACTTTTCGCTCCAATCGCCTAGATCATTTAAGTCTTGTTGGATCTTGCTTTCGACGCTCATATCACCGTACCCATAATCATATACTATCTTGAGATCATCTGCAAAAAGGTATGGCTTGCCATACTTGATTACAGAGACTATGTCATTTATAAATAAGAGGAATAGAATAGGGCCAAGAACACTACCTTGTATTACACCACTGGTTATCGGCTTTGAGGAAGACAACTGGTGGTTGATTTTGACTAATTGCTCTCTTTCTGTGAGAAAAGAACTTATCCATTTGTGAAGATTTCCGGTTATTCCGTAGGATTGGAGTTTTGTTAGGAGTCTGATATGTGGGACTTTATCGAAGGCCTTGCTAACGTCAAGAAACAATGTTGTTACCGAACGCCCATTATCAATGCTTTGTGTGATGTAGTCAAAATAATCTAAGTGGCAAGTAATGCACGACCTTCTACTTAAGAAACCGTATTGGGATGGGGATAGTAGGTCATTTGACAGCAAGTACTGAATGATTTGAGTCTTAACTATCTTTTCCATTACACGTGAAACTACAGACGTGATGTTGATGGGGCGGTAGTTGTTGATATCAGCTATAGGCCCGTATTTATGGATAGGTACAATATAAGACTTCTTCCAGCAGTTAGGGTATGTCCCATCGCTTAATGAAATTGAGTATAACTTGAGTAAGAGTAAACTCATGTCATTACCACCTTTTTTCAGCAGAACGGAAGATATACCGTCTGGGCCAGTAGTGTTACTAAGCTTAAGATTTGCGACAGCTTTATCGATCTCATGTGTGGTGAAAATTATGTCACTTAAACATTCGTCTGTTTTACGTGGGAAATCCACGACTTCATCGTTCTCTAAGGTGTATAATCTGGCGAAGTGCTTGCTAAACAGTTCACATATCGCCTCATTATTTTCGTAAGCAATGCCGTCTAAGTATATTATTTTCGGATAGGGTGTTTTGGAGTTCATCAACCTACTTTTAAAAAGTTTGGCTATTTCTCCTGAGTTATGCGGTGCATGAATGGCCTGCATTTCTTTGTTTCTGAGGCCTATATTTCTCAACTCTTCAATTCTACTGAGAAGGGACGTTATGGCAATTAATGACGATAAGTCATGATATCTGTAGTATTTTATTGAGTGCTTACGTAGACTTCTTCTAAACGATGTCGGAATATAATCACTTTGGGGGAATCTGAAGTTAAGAATCTTCTCGGGTGCAATGACGTCGTGAATTGAGTTAATATTCTGATAGAAGTTGTTAAGAATTGCATCTAAGGACTGGTTCGAAAAGTACGAGTCCCAATTAGAACATCTAATTAGGTGCTGATACAAGTCCCAGTCAGCATGTGTGTACAATCTCATAGGTATCTGGCCAGCTTCATCTCTGCGTTTTGTTTCAGGAAAGATGTCAAAAGAACAAACTACTATTCTATGGTCACTACCTGGAAATTCATGTCCAACATGTACGGTAGATGGCGTTATGTTGTTCGTGAAAATAAGGTCTAGGATATTTGCGGATCTAGTGGGTGAATTTATGTGTTGTGTCCACCCTCCTGTGACGATGGAATTTATGAGATTATCGTACCTTTGGGGTCCTCGGAGTGAAGACCATGATACTTCTGGCAAGTTGAAATCGCCTCCGATAATTTTATAACTGAAAGGAAGATTGGCTGTAACATTAAAGATATTGCTAAGCATATTATCATATTCCCTGCTGGATGAAGGGGGCCGGTACACACAACCCACAAGTAAAGGTTTACTTCTGACAACTGTCAGCACATGCTATGTAGGGTTTCTGTGGCTTGGACACCTCATGAGCTTTAGTTTTCCTAATGGAAATGGGACGTTTGTCATAACGCCTAGAAAACTTGCCGACTTGGGTGGCTACATTCGACTGGTGCTTCACAGAGTGTGGATTGTCAGACCGAGGAGTAACTGACTTATAAGGCAATGGTTGGACCACCAGTGGGATGGGTTTTGATGGTTTCGGTGTCTTGACTTTTGCGTCAGTGTGAAAACGATGTATTTCAACATTATTTCCCGTTGACTCATCTATGTCCACCATTTCAGTGTCTGCATCAATATCGTTATATAATGCTTGGCTAACATTAGCCAGTGCCTGCGAAAATGTCTGTTGCATGCCGTGATCAGATATTTCAATAGACGGAATAACGCACGGAACATCATCTACAGTTATCCTATTAGAGTTATCAGGGTTCACTGTTCCTGAGAGGCATCGCCTTTGGCATGGTGTTAAATCAGGTGCAACCCTAATGTTAGTGTATGGTGTTGAAGAGCCTATTTTCTTACCCGATTTCAGAAAATTCCTGGCTTCTTCGGTAGACCTAAACTTGAAAAGCGCAGGACACGGGTGGTTTGCAGATTTCTTACGAAGACGCAAAACCTGACATTCTGTCAACGACATATTACAAGCCTTTAGACACGAATTCTTAAGTTTGGCAATCGGCTCTCTGTCTGGAATGTTATAGGCCAAGACGTTATGTGAAGACATAATCCTCTTAACAGCTTCTTCAGCCAAATAGTCAATTATGCGCTCGGATTTGATTAGTGATTCAAAACAGATGTTTTGTGGTGGGTCACACAGTTGCGTGAGAGGCATAATGCTGTCAAACTTGCTCTGTAGTTCTGCTATTGACTTCTGAAGTGTCAGTAAATCATTTTCGCTACAAACCGCATTCTCTGCTAATTCCTCCATGATATCAGATACCATAACTCTGGGTATGGCTGGTGTAAACAGTGTAGAATTGTCAACGGAGCTGAGGCCTTCAGATGGCTGACTAGTATTAGATCTCAGTCTCTTAACGGTACTTACACGTTTGATAGACTTAACCATTACAGAAATAAGAAACTTCACAATTTCCAGAAAAAAAAGTCTTGAGGATATGAAAATAAGATAGCTGTATTATCGAAGTATCAAAACAACAACGATAAACAGATTTATATTGCAAAAATAAAAAGTCAGACTTTCCTTTACAGAGTTTGCGGTGGATAAAGTCCTGAGTTCCACGTGGTTAGATAGGGTATCCGAGGATTCTTGACGTAGATTTCACGAGTGAATGCCATATGTTGTTCCACTTGATACAATACAATCCTTGTTGACTATGGATAACTGGATAATGTGATGAAAACGGCTAATTTCAAAAATATTAAGGAAAGATGATTCACGAAGAAAGTGAACACCCGTAGCGCAAGCCTACAGAAGCCCTCGAAGAAATGAATGAAAACGGAGAACTCTTCGCCGACTTCTGCGCCTTCAACGAACTAGTGATCGGTGGCAGTGTATACAAGTACAAAGATGTCCACAAGGCTACATGCGTGTCACCAGAAGGGCAGACCGAAAATTCTCTAACTGCAAGATCACCACCATCGCTGTCTTTCACTACTAGTTCGGGTTTAGCACTAGCATCTGATGATAGGTGGGCTACACGCTGATCAAATACAATGACAGTCTGACAAGTATACATGCCTACTACAAATGCATTTACTTCTACTTCACCTTTGAGCTGTACAGAACCCTTATTTAACACAGCGGTAGTAGGCATATCCCTCATCTCATCATGATCAACCAAAGACAAATGTGAAGTATCATGATCATTATCACGAATATTCACTTTACCGTCAACTTCATCATTTTCAAACTCTTTAAAAGCAGAAGTAGACAATTTCGGTTCCTCCTCGCAAATCATAAAAGGTTTTATAACTTCACTCTGACTAGTAATACCTTGTAAACTTGTAGGGTCAGAACTGCACTCTGAAGCAATAACTCTTTTATGTGACACTCTATTCAACAATGACTTACCAGTTGCAACTACAGACTTCCTGCACAAACAGTTATCGTCACACAATTCGGAGTCAGACCTGGAGTTTACATTTAGCTTATCACTGAACTTGCTCACCGGTTCACAGTTCACTTCTGTATGCACCTCTCGCACACGTGTAAAACAAAACCGTGTTTGTCTTGCATCTTGTAACTTATCTGTTGAGGATGTACTACGAAACCTGTTACACTCACTAAGTTTATATGCATTACTAGACATCATGGAGCCTTCTCGATATCCACCTCTCTGAGGCCTACTCGTCATCAATGATTGCATTTTGCTCTCAGACTGCTCTATTCTAGGGGTGAGATATAAGAGACTGGCAAACTTGCTCATAGATTGATTGACACTATCTTTTACTAGTTTCAGGATATCATCAAATTTTGGCTCGATACCCTCATCCTCCATACGGGAGCTCAGCTTCACCCACTTCCTTTGCAGTCGAGTAGGTAGGCGTCTTGCTATTACTTCTAGTGTAAAACTCGAGTTGAGGTCACTCATGCGTTTCATCGAAATCAATGCATTCTTGTAAATCAGCAAATTATCTAAAAACTCAGTGAGTGCCTGGGAGTCATCCTGTAATTGACCACCATTACCCTTAACAACCTCGAATAATTTCCCTGCAATCATCGAAGGTCTTCCAAACCTTTCACGTAGTATGCTCATAGCCTCGTAGTGGCCCACTTTTGGCTTCATAATCTTACAGCACTGTATAGCTCTTGAAGCATCTCCAGTGCAATATCTCATCAAATACATCAATTTCAATTCATCATTTAATAAAACCCATTTAACATGATTTCAAATTCTCTTACAAACTGTAAATAATCAGCTGGGTTACCATCGAAACACCGTGGTTCAAATTTGGGGAGTTTGATGTTCCTATTATCCCCGAACGGCGAAACAGAAACATCAACCATGTCATGCTTAACATCAGACACATCGTTACAATTAACAGACAAGTCACCATGACTTACTTTCCTGTTTGCATCCAAGACACTCTGTCCCTTCTTTGACCCAGGCATTGTTGAACTTGACCCAATTCCAAAAATGTTCCAGATATTGCTTGTTCAAAGAGGACTTGACCGGCACCAGGAAAGATGAACGGTAACTATCCAAACTTTCACCAACTGTCTGAATCCGCCAGAATCTGCTTCTACCATCAGAAACTATCAGCGACGTCTCATAAACCGTCAATGCCCAGCTCTTGCTACGCTCGGGCTCACGCTGTTCCTTGAAGTTTCTCAGAAACGCTTAGTAATAACGGACGAATAAACCAGAACCCGGTTTGGCGACTCGAGGATTCTTTGTTGTTACACCAACATATAAAGAATATTTCTATTAAGGTCTGTGAACAAATATTACAATAATGAATCACGAGATTACTTCTGATGGTTTGCTACTGACTTTTTTCTGAACACCGACCGATGGGAGAATGACTGTCGTCTTGATGCCTCCGCGAAAATTGGGGAAATTGATTTTGAGCAAACAACCAAGAATTGATCGTTCAATCTTCAACTCCATTGACAATCGTTGTTGTCGCTTTTTGCCCCTTTTGCTCTGAACTCTTTTCCTTTTGTTGGTGTTGTTCGCATTGTTTTGCCCGTTATTTACTGATTTTGAGGGAAGCGACCCAAAAAGTCGCTTCTTCCTAATTTTTTGTCTTAATGTAACCATTCCTTTCCCAGTCGTGAGGCTAGCAACCTCACCCTCTAAACAAAATTGTTACAGAACCTTCAGCAAAATGAACCTCTTTGCACCAAAAGAAAAAGTCTGTGTGGGGACATGGAACGTCCACACCATGTACGAGACCGGCAAAGCTGCACAGATCGCCAACGAGATGAAAAGATACGGAATCCAAGTACTGGGAATATGTGAAAGCTGATGGAATTGGATTGGACTCACCAAATTGTCAACGAGTGAGTCAGTGATCTACTCCAGTCAACCAGAAGATAACCGCACCCACACCGAGGGCGTGGCTATCATGATGTCACCAACGGCAACGAAAGCCCTAATGCAATGGGAAGCGATCTCGTCCAGGATAATGACCGCCAGATCCAACTCCAAAGGAAAGAAAGTGTCAATCATACAATGTTATGCACCCACAAACAACGAAGACCTCGAAAAGAAAGAATTCTACAGACAACTACAGGCAACAATGGACAATACTCCAGCTGGCGACATTAAAATACTAATGGGAGACATGAACGCCAGACTCGGACCAGACAACACAGGAAGGGAACTCATCATGGGTAGAGAAGCTCTCGGAGAAATGAATGAAAACGGAGAACTCTTCGCCGACTTCTGCGCCTTCAACGAACTAGTGATCGGTGGCAGTGTATACAAGTACAAAGATGTCCACAAGGCTACATGCGTGTCACCAGAAGGGCAGACCGAAAATTCTCTAACTGCAAGATCACCACCATCGCTGTCTTTCACTACTAGTTCGGGTTTAGCACTAGCATCTGATGATAGGTGGGCTACACGCTGATCAAATACAATGACAGTCTGACAAGTATACATGCCTACTACAAATGCATTTACTTCTACTTCACCTTTGAGCTGTACAGAACCCTTATTTAACACAGCGGTAGTAGGCATATCCCTCATCTCATCATGATCAACCAAAGACAAATGTGAAGTATCATGATCATTATCACGAATATTCACTTTACCGTCAACTTCATCATTTTCAAACTCTTTAAAAGCAGAAGTAGACAATTTCGGTTCCTCCTCGCAAATCATAAAAGGTTTTATAACTTCACTCTGACTAGTAATACCTTGTAAACTTGTAGGGTCAGAACTGCACTCTGAAGCAGCAACTCTATTCTGTGACACTTTATTCAACAACGGCTTACCAGTTGCAACTACAGACTTCTTCACAACACCGTTATCGTCACACAATTCGGAGTCAGACCTGGAGTTTACATTTAGCTTATCACTGAACTTGCTCACCGGTTCACAGTTCACTTCTGTATGCACCTCTCGCACACGTGTAAAACAAAACCGTGTTTGTCTTGCATCTTGTAACTTATCTGTTGAGGATGTACTACGAAACCTGTTACACTCACTAAGTTTATATGCATTACTAGACATCATGGAGCCTTCTCGATATCCACCTCTCTGAGGCCTACTCGTCATCAATGATTGCATTTTGCTCTCAGACTGCTCTATTCTAGGGGTGAGATTTAATAGACTGACAAACTTGCTCATAGATTGATTGACACTATCTTTTACTAGTTTCAGGATATCATCAAATTTTGGCTCGATACCCTCATCCTCCATACGGGAGCTCATCTTCACCCACTTCCTTTGCAGTCGAGTAGGTAGGCGTCTTGCTATTACTTCTAGTGTAAAACTCGAGTTGAGGTCACTCATGCGTTTCATCGAAATCAATGCATTCTTGTAAATCAGCAAATTATCTAAAAACTCAGTGAGTGCCTGGGAGTCATCCTGTAATTGACCACCATTACCCTTAACAACCTCGAATAATTTCCCTGCAATCATCGAAGGTCTTCCAAACCTTTCACGTAGTATGCTCATAGCCTCGTAGTGGCCCACTTTTGGCTTCATAATCTTACAGCACTGTATAGCTCTTGAAGCATCTCCAGTGCAATATCTCATCAAATACATCAATTTCAATTCATCATTTAATAAAACCCATTTAACATGATTTCAAATTCTCTTACAAACTGTAAATAATCAGCTGGGTTACCATCGAAACACCGTGGTTCAAATTTGGGGAGTTTGATGTTCCTATTATCCCCGAACGGCGAAACAGAAACATCAACCATGTCATGCTTAACATCAGACACATCGTTACAATTAACAGACAAGTCACCATGACTTACTTTCCTGTTTGCATCCAAGACACTCTGTCCCTTCTTTGACCCAGGCATTGTTGAACTTGACCCAATTCCAAAAATGTTCCAGATATTGCTTGTTCAAAGAGGACTTGACCGGCACCAGGAAAGATGAACGGTAACTATCCAAACTTTCACCAACTGTCTGAATCCGCCAGAATCTGTTTCTACCATCAGAAACTATCAGCGACGTCTCATAAACCGTCAATGCCCAGCTCTTGCTACGCTCGGGCTCACGCTGTTCCTTGAAGTTTCTCAGAAACGCTTAGTAATAACGGACGAATAAACCAGAACCCGGTTTGGCGACTCGAGGATTCTTTGTTGTTACACCAACATATAAAGAATATTTCTATTAAGGTCTGTGAACAAATATTACAATAATGAATCACGAGATTACTTCTGATGGTTTGCTACTGACTTTTTTCTGAACACCGACCGATGGGAGAATGACTGTCGTCTTGATGCCTCCGCGAAAATTGGGGAAATTGATTTTGAGCAAACAACCAAGAATTGATCGTTCAATCTTCAACTCCATTGACAATCGTTGTTGTCGCTTTTTGCCCCTTTTGCTCTGAACTCTTTTCCTTTTGTTGGTGTTGTTCGCATTGTTTTGCCCGTTATTTACTGATTTTGAGGGAAGCGACCCAAAAAGTCGCTTCTTCCTAATTTTTTGTCTTAATGTAACCATTCCTTTCCCAGTCGTGAGGCTAGCAACCTCACCCTCTAAACAAAATTGTTACAGAACCTTCAGCAAAATGAACCTCTTTGCACCAAAAGAAAAAGTCTGTGTGGGGACATGGAACGTCCACACCATGTACGAGACCGGCAAAGCTGCACAGATCGCCAACGAGATGAAAAGATACGGAATCCAAGTACTGGGAATATGTGAAAGCTGATGGAATTGGATTGGACTCACCAAATTGTCAACGAGTGAGTCAGTGATCTACTCCAGTCAACCAGAAGATAACCGCACCCACACCGAGGGCGTGGCTATCATGATGTCACCAACGGCAACGAAAGCCCTAATGCAATGGGAAGCGATCTCGTCCAGGATAATGACCGCCAGATCCAACTCCAAAGGAAAGAAAGTGTCAATCATACAATGTTATGCACCCACAAACAACGAAGACCTCGAAAAGAAAGAATTCTACAGACAACTACAGGCAACAATGGACAATACTCCAGCTGGCGACATTAAAATACTAATGGGAGACATGAACGCCAGACTCGGACCAGACAACACAGGAAGGGAACTCATCATGGGTAGAGAAGCTCTCGGAGAAATGAATGAAAACGGAGAACTCTTCGCCGACTTCTGCGCCTTCAACGAACTAGTGATCGGTGGCAGTGTATACAAGTACAAAGATGTCCACAAGGCTACATGCGTGTCACCAGAAGGGCAGACCGAAAATTCTCTAACTGCAAGATCACCACCATCGCTGTCTTTCACTACTAGTTCGGGTTTAGCACTAGCATCTGATGATAGGTGGGCTACACGCTGATCAAATACAATGACAGTCTGACAAGTATACATGCCTACTACAAATGCATTTACTTCTACTTCACCTTTGAGCTGTACAGAACGGGTGAGGATATACGTTATAACGTGGTTATATTTCCCGCGACTCAGGTTTTTTCGTCTTTCATTGGCTAGAACAGTGGCGGTCAATTGGAGTTTGAATTGTCCTTGGGTGCGTTCTGTCGGGTGCCGTCTTGGCGTGGTTGTGTTTGCTTCGTTTGCCAGTATATGTGATGACTATAAACGTGAATTAGACTATTGTAACGCTTTGTTTTTCTTTGTTTGTGCATGTACTAGGCTTTGTGTGTCGTACAATTCGTTGTTTGGTCTATCGGTTGCTTGCGATGTCAACGAACCGGTGGGTTCTTGTGTTTTTCTGTAATTTAGGTTTTACGTGCGGTATTTTCTTGATGGTTATTGATCATGCCTGTATTTCAATGTTGTTTTTTTACGATTTATCTTGGAATAGTTGTGACATAGATAGATACTAATTGATAAATTTATTGTAGTCCGTTGCAGGTAGTAAATTCGAGTGAAAGGAGCACAGACTTAAGTGGAATTTTTGGTGAATTAATACTTGGAAGGCGTTTCTTGAGCTGGGATGAATTTGAGAAGTCACTGGCAGAATTCCAAAAAGTGAGGAAGTCATTTAATGCTAACAATAAAGTTGTCCTGCACTCACTATGTTCATATTTATAGCAAAACGATACCGGATGACAGATTTAAATACGCTTTTGTTGGTTTTAAATGCACTTTTGGAGTGAATCGTACAAGACCTGGATTGAAATTGAAAAACAAGTCGTAAGAAGAAGTGTAATATGATTTCATGAATATTTCAGGTCTAAATGTTGCAATTGCTCGTCTTCATTTCGCGTGGTTTTGCGTAGTGGTGAATTCATAATTGCTTCCCACAATATGGTACATAACCATCCATGCAGCAGGGTGTACATGCAGAATGACTCATGGTTTAGACGACTAACAGTTGAAGAGAAAGAAAATGTTGAACCACTTCTTCAGCAATCCCACTCATCCGATGAAATAATAATGCATGTTAAGGAGAAGTACCACAAGGATATAACTCGCATTGACGTTAAAAATATGAAAGCCGCAGTTAATAAAGGTAACGTTGACGTACTTGTTACATACTTAAGGTATTTCGAGTCGTCGTGACATTTTTGAATTCCTAAAATCCCGTGGGAAGTTAATGGAGTATTATTCCGATGAACCGATCAGGAATTCACTAACAAGAATTTGTTTTGCAACTGATGAGCAAATCGAAATGTATAAACAGTTCCCTGAAGTTGTTGGTATCGATTCAACGTATAATACAAATAAAGGGAAGTAAGTTTACCAATCCATTAATCAACGTGCAGGTATTCACTGTTCCAGTTACTTGTGACGGATAATTTCGGTCGTGGACGACCGGTTTTATTTGCGTGGACTAGAAAAGAATTCAAACGAGATGTAGTTTGGATATTAGATTGTTTTCGTCAAATAATGGAAGACACCTCCAAGACCGAATCTTTCATAATGGATTGTGCGCAAGCTGAAATAGCAGCCGTCAAGTTAACGCACAGACAAGCGCACATTGTTTTGTGTTCTTTCCATGTTTGTCGAGCATTCTGTCGTAAAGTGAGTTTTTCAAAACATACTTCACATTTTATTTGTAGACAAGAAATCCCATTGTTAAGAACTACTTATGCCGCTTAGTGCAGTGTAAAAGGAGATCAGAGTAATGCCTTTAATGTTCTCATTTTCCAGATTTAATTTCTATTTCAGAGTCATTAGCAGATTGGATCCTACTGTCAGTCAATATCTACAACGTCGTTGGATGCATAGACGAGAATTGTGGGCAGCATGTTTTAGAGACAACGTGCTGACTTTTGGGAATGATACCAATAATCGCGTCGAGAGCTCTCACAAGCAAATGAAACGGTATTTGCAAAGATGTGATAGTCTGCATAAAAGTATGCTAAAGGTGTATAAATGGTATGAACGAAGTTTTTCAAGAATACAACAGGAGGCGGTTATTGCCCAGTCGCGATGCTTCACTTATCCATGTCCACAACGTGTAATCCCAATAATACGATTGCTGACGCCCTACGCCGCGAGGAAGGTAATACGTGAATACCAATGGCGACGATGGGCTACTGTTGAGTTTGAATCTTTTGATTATGTATTTTTCAAAGAAAATGGGAATACAGTGCAGGTTGATCTGAGTGCTTGCACCTGCACGTGCTTTACATTTCAGACCTGTCGGTACCCCTGCCGACACTTGCTTTTGGTCCACTTCAGAAAGCCGTATTTCACAGGTATATTTGCGTTTTTATGACTCCGTTTTTAATTTATGTCGACAGAAATTTAATTAATTAATGTTCTTATATACGGAAAGTTGTAATTTTTATTAAACTATTCGTGTGTACATTGCCTTAATTGGAAACAAGACACAAGCACTACCATCATTGCACGTGTAACATTCAGTTTATAGTTATCTTTACGTTTTTTGTTTCACCTTTTGTAGTTAACCATGTGATGCAGAATTGCAAACAATGGGCGTGGTCACGCGACTTGTTCGCATCTCAATGCACGTCAGCTGTTGTCCCTCAAAATCGAAGTGCCGCATTCGAAAGCTACCTAAGTATTGTGGTCAAGGGCTTGAGGAAAATTCATGACGAATTTGGAGAAGTGTTTGCCAGGAATTATGTAGTAGAAGTAGCCGCAGGAATCAATCGTACTCTGAATATGTAAATAAACTGAATTTGTATCATAAGTAAAATACAATTTTCATGTCAATCTTGTTGTCTTTCGATTCATGTGTTCCCTTATTGAGCACGGCATGCTAGACCGGTGCTCTCTAGGACTTTAACTATACGTAAGTGTAATTGCGTAGGAACGATGTCGGTCATAGTCATATAGAAGTCTTTAGGGACAAATGACAATAGTAGGCATAACTTAGGCACTGCATTCGAGTTCCAGTTCTCATACGGTTACGTGTATTCTAAAGTATTGCATTACTAATGTTTCACTTAAAGCGTGATGTCATTCCATATGACTAAGGCTGTTAACACGTAGCGTAAATTTCAGACTACACGAGACAAATTATTGAATTCGTTCAGCTGTAGCACTCGTAGTTAGATTTACCTTACACTACTATATGCCACCAATTACTTCGTCAGGTCTTATTAATAACTGGCGCCTGCATCTAGTCATCATGACAAATATATCCACAATCAGATGAAATAAAAAAGGTCTGGTAAGTAGGATGTTAAATATATTTAATCAAAAATAATAATAAGCACATGTCTTTACGCAGTTGTTCGTCGTAATACTTTGGACAATGTCGAAGCAATGCGACCGGGTTGAATGACGTTACCGGATAGCTGCAGAAAAGTAAACAAAGAAGTAATATTAAAGTTAAACGCTTTAGATTTGCCTACCTTTGCTGAAAATGGTTCATTCTCCTTTCTCATTCTTCGTTTATGACAGCATTCTTCTGTGGTTTTCACTGTCACACCTATTGTTCATCTTCTAAAGGATAGCAGGAAGCAAATAATAATAACTACAACAGGCTATGATAAGAGTTAAATTGTAAACCCTCAACAATGAACACTGTACACAGTTAAGATAAAATATAGTGTAATAGTGCACAAATGAAAAGAACATCGTGAAGTACATAAGTGATATTTCAGTGACAGGTAAACTGAAATATCTGCAACCTTACAATTCCTAAGACAACCTGACATGTAAGGTCTCTCACAAATTTCTGTAGGGCCTGTGGGGTACCATGGATGGTTTGCCGTTAATCTGAGCTTTTGAAGGATGATTTACAAATACAAAAGGTAATAACCATCGAGACTGAGGTAGTATTTCCTAGCTGTTCGGCATTTTTTCCTTTGAGGCAGTTTCTTATCAACAGTTTGCAGTATTCATAGTGAGTCTATAGGAACCTTCATTGTATCATGATTTTCACCAAATATCCCTTAACTCACAGAAGCAGGCAGTAACCCTATACACTGAAGCATTGTAACCAGAACATCACAAAATGCTTACAGATAACTTGTTTAGTAATAACTGCTTGAAATATAAGGGCTATAAGTGCATCTTTCATAGCCACAATTAAGTCATTAAGGATCTCAGAATATCTTGGTGATGTGAAACAAAATAATTATTAAGATTGATATAACCTATGCAACAGGTGTAGTAGTTGTGTGACACAGCTGCTAGCTACTAATCAACAGAAAGCTGATACTCATTTTAAGTACTCTGACATTTGAGAAGGACTATTTATACTATTCTTCGAGACACGATGAACACTGATGTCAATATACTCTGATGCCATTTCATGCACTGAGCAATTAAGGCCTTCTGGAATTCCATGTGCAAATGTCAATTAAACTATTATCACATCTTCACCCAAGCACTTTTAACTAGGAACTTCATCAAAATAGATATAATCACCAGGAAATTCGGCAGCCTGTCTCATTCATCGCATAATGTCGTCGATGTGTTACGGAATATTTCAGTCATCCCGGATGATAACAGAAGTGTTTGACATGTTCAAAACACACATCTAACCTATGTCTGCATGCTATTTCTCTTTCACAGGCCAGATTCTCATAGATTCACTGGAATGACAACAGCCATTGCCTGCAGTGTATTTACGACCTTAATATTTGAAACAACTTGCGAAAAACAAACCCTCAACGCACTATAATGCAAATAATACTCTTTCTATGCGAACTTTCTTCAAAAGGATGACTTCTTCATTGATAATCCGTCCGAGCTATAATATACAATTTTACGCTTTACTATGAACAAAATAATGCCGTGTGGCTCCATAAGTCTAAAACTAGTCAAATATGATCTATTTCCCAGAATATAGGCGATTATAACGCCTGTAGCCGTGAACGCGGTAACCGATGTCGCTGCGCGATAACACCTGGTTATAACGTATATCCTCACCCGTACAGAACCCTTATTTAACACAGCGGTAGTAGGCATATCCCTCATCTCATCATGATCAACCAAAGACAAATGTGAAGTATCATGATCATTATCACGAATATTCACTTTACCGTCAACTTCATCATTTTCAAACTCTTTAAAAGCAGAAGTAGACAATTTCGGTTCCTCCTCGCAAATCATAAAAGGTTTTATAACTTCACTCTGACTAGTAATACCTTGTAAACTTGTAGGGTCAGAACTGCACTCTGAAGCAGCAACTCTATTCTGTGACACTTTATTCAACAACGGCTTACCAGTTGCAACTACAGACTTCTTCACAACACCGTTATCGTCACACAATTCGGAGTCAGACCTGGAGTTTACATTTAGCTTATCACTGAACTTGCTCACCGGTTCACAGTTCACTTCTGTATGCACCTCTCGCACACGTGTAAAACAAAACCGTGTTTGTCTTGCATCTTGTAACTTATCTGTTGAGGATGTACTACGAAACCTGTTACACTCACTAAGTTTATATGCATTACTAGACATCATGGAGCCTTCTCGATATCCACCTCTCTGAGGCCTACTCGTCATCAATGATTGCATTTTGCTCTCAGACTGCTCTATTCTAGGGGTGAGATTTAATAGACTGACAAACTTGCTCATAGATTGATTGACACTATCTTTTACTAGTTTCAGGATATCATCAAATTTTGGCTCGATACCCTCATCCTCCATACGGGAGCTCAGCTTCACCCACTTCCTTTGCAGTCGAGTAGGTAGGCGTCTTGCTATTACTTCTAGTGTAAAACTCGAGTTGAGGTCACTCATGCGTTTCATCGAAATCAATGCATTCTTGTAAATCAGCAAATTATCTAAAAACTCAGTGAGTGCCTGGGAGTCATCCTGTAATTGACCACCATTACCCTTAACAGCCTCGAATAATTTCCCTGCAATCATCGAAGGTCTTCCAAACCTTTCACGTAGTATGCTCATAGCCTCGTAGTGGCCCACTTTTGGCTTCATAATCTTACAGCACTGTATAGCTCTTGAAGCATCTCCAGTGCAATATCTCATCAAATACATCAATTTCAATTCATCATTTAATAAAACCCATTTAACATGATTTCAAATTCTCTTACAAACTGTAAATAATCAGCTGGGTTACCATCGAAACACCGTGGTTCAAATTTGGGGAGTTTGATGTTCCTATTATCCCCGAACGGCGAAACAGAAACATCAACCATGTCATGCTTAACATCAGACACATCGTTACAATTAACAGACAAGTCACCATGACTTACTTTCCTGTTTGCATCCAAGACACTCTGTCCCTTCTTTGACCCAGGCATTGTTGAACTTGACCCAATTCCAAAAATGTTCCAGATATTGCTTGTTCAAAGAGGACTTGACCGGCACCAGGAAAGATGAACGGTAACTATCCAAACTTTCACCAACTGTCTGAATCCGCCAGAATCTGTTTCTACCATCAGAAACTATCAGCGACGTCTCATAAACCGTCAATGCCCAGCTCTTGCTACGCTCGGGCTCACGCTGTTCCTTGAAGTTTCTCAGAAACGCTTAGTAATAACGGACGAATAAACCAGAACCCGGTTTGGCGACTCGAGGATTCTTTGTTGTTACACCAACATATAAAGAATATTTCTATTAAGGTCTGTGAACAAATATTACAATAATGAATCACGAGATTACTTCTGATGGTTTGCTACTGACTTTTTTCTGAACACCGACCGATGGGAGAATGACTGTCGTCTTGATGCCTCCGCGAAAATTGGGGAAATTGATTTTGAGCAAACAACCAAGAATTGATCGTTCAATCTTCAACTCCATTGACAATCGTTGTTGTCGCTTTTTGCCCCTTTTGCTCTGAACTCTTTTCCTTTTGTTGGTGTTGTTCGCATTGTTTTGCCCGTTATTTACTGATTTTGAGGGAAGCGACCCAAAAAGTCGCTTCTTCCTAATTTTTTGTCTTAATGTAACCATTCCTTTCCCAGTCGTGAGGCTAGCAACCTCACCCTCTAAACAAAATTGTTACAGAACCTTCAGCAAAATGAACCTCTTTGCACCAAAAGAAAAAGTCTGTGTGGGGACATGGAACGTCCACACCATGTACGAGACCGGCAAAGCTGCACAGATCGCCAACGAGATGAAAAGATACGGAATCCAAGTACTGGGAATATGTGAAAGCTGATGGAATTGGATTGGACTCACCAAATTGTCAACGAGTGAGTCAGTGATCTACTCCAGTCAACCAGAAGATAACCGCACCCACACCGAGGGCGTGGCTATCATGATGTCACCAACGGCAACGAAAGCCCTAATGCAATGGGAAGCGATCTCGTCCAGGATAATGACCGCCAGATCCAACTCCAAAGGAAAGAAAGTGTCAATCATACAATGTTATGCACCCACAAACAACGAAGACCTCGAAAAGAAAGAATTCTACAGACAACTACAGGCAACAATGGACAATACTCCAGCTGGCGACATTAAAATACTAATGGGAGACATGAACGCCAGACTCGGACCAGACAACACAGGAAGGGAACTCATCATGGGTAGAGAAGCTCTCGGAGAAATGAATGAAAACGGAGAACTCTTCGCCGACTTCTGCGCCTTCAACGAACTAGTGATCGGTGGCAGTGTATACAAGTACAAAGATGTCCACAAGGCTACATGCGTGTCACCAGAAGGGCAGACCGAAAATTCTCTAACTGCAAGATCACCACCATCGCTGTCTTTCACTACTAGTTCGGGTTTAGCACTAGCATCTGATGATAGGTGGGCTACACGCTGATCAAATACAATGACAGTCTGACAAGTATACATGCCTACTACAAATGCATTTACTTCTACTTCACCTTTGAGCTGTACAGAACCCTTATTTAACACAGCGGTAGTAGGCATATCCCTCATCTCATCATGATCAACCAAAGACAAATGTGAAGTATCATGATCATTATCACGAATATTCACTTTACCGTCAACTTCATCATTTTCAAACTCTTTAAAAGCAGAAGTAGACAATTTCGGTTCCTCCTCGCAAATCATAAAAGGTTTTATAACTTCACTCTGACTAGTAATACCTTGTAAACTTGTAGGGTCAGAACTGCACTCTGAAGCAGCAACTCTATTCTGTGACACTTTATTCAACAACGGCTTACCAGTTGCAACTACAGACTTCTTCACAACACCGTTATCGTCACACAATTCGGAGTCAGACCTGGAGTTTACATTTAGCTTATCACTGAACTTGCTCACCGGTTCACAGTTCACTTCTGTATGCACCTCTCGCACACGTGTAAAACAAAACCGTGTTTGTCTTGCATCTTGTAACTTATCTGTTGAGGATGTACTACGAAACCTGTTACACTCACTAAGTTTATATGCATTACTAGACATCATGGAGCCTTCTCGATATCCACCTCTCTGAGGCCTACTCGTCATCAATGATTGCATTTTGCTCTCAGACTGCTCTATTCTAGGGGTGAGATTTAATAGACTGACAAACTTGCTCATAGATTGATTGACACTATCTTTTACTAGTTTCAGGATATCATCAAATTTTGGCTCGATACCCTCATCCTCCATACGGGAGCTCATCTTCACCCACTTCCTTTGCAGTCGAGTAGGTAGGCGTCTTGCTATTACTTCTAGTGTAAAACTCGAGTTGAGGTCACTCATGCGTTTCATCGAAATCAATGCATTCTTGTAAATCAGCAAATTATCTAAAAACTCAGTGAGTGCCTGGGAGTCATCCTGTAATTGACCACCATTACCCTTAACAACCTCGAATAATTTCCCTGCAATCATCGAAGGTCTTCCAAACCTTTCACGTAGTATGCTCATAGCCTCGTAGTGGCCCACTTTTGGCTTCATAATCTTACAGCACTGTATAGCTCTTGAAGCATCTCCAGTGCAATATCTCATCAAATACATCAATTTCAATTCATCATTTAATAAAACCCATTTAACATGATTTCAAATTCTCTTACAAACTGTAAATAATCAGCTGGGTTACCATCGAAACACCGTGGTTCAAATTTGGGGAGTTTGATGTTCCTATTATCCCCGAACGGCGAAACAGAAACATCAACCATGTCATGCTTAACATCAGACACATCGTTACAATTAACAGACAAGTCACCATGACTTACTTTCCTGTTTGCATCCAAGACACTCTGTCCCTTCTTTGACCCAGGCATTGTTGAACTTGACCCAATTCCAAAAATGTTCCAGATATTGCTTGTTCAAAGAGGACTTGACCGGCACCAGGAAAGATGAACGGTAACTATCCAAACTTTCACCAACTGTCTGAATCCGCCAGAATCTGTTTCTACCATCAGAAACTATCAGCGACGTCTCATAAACCGTCAATGCCCAGCTCTTGCTACGCTCGGGCTCACGCTGTTCCTTGAAGTTTCTCAGAAACGCTTAGTAATAACGGACGAATAAACCAGAACCCGGTTTGGCGACTCGAGGATTCTTTGTTGTTACACCAACATATAAAGAATATTTCTATTAAGGTCTGTGAACAAATATTACAATAATGAATCACGAGATTACTTCTGATGGTTTGCTACTGACTTTTTTCTGAACACCGACCGATGGGAGAATGACTGTCGTCTTGATGCCTCCGCGAAAATTGGGGAAGTTGATTTTGAGCAAACAACCAAGAATTGATCGTTCAATCTTCAACTATATTTTCAAGTGTTTTCATCTATTTGTGTTTATGTTTATAAATTCCACAAATCCAAATATTTATTAATATGTATTATCTTCCAATTAGATTGTTTCCTTCGATTTAGTGTTAATAATAACAATAATTCTATTTTCACATCAACATAAGTTTACATGAAAATGCATGCCGTTTTTTACAGGCACGATCAAGTAGGGTATAATGTCAAATCCTCAATTGTCTACAAGTTAATAATGTTTCAACAGTTAAATATTTGATACATATATATAATTACACTCATTGTCTGAACCAGGCCGTTTAGTTATTGAATTGTACAGTTGTCCTCCAGGTTGAGCGGGAAAATCGACTTCGTTTCGTTTTCATCCCGTGGTTGTCGGCATACGATAAACAACCAATATTGAGGTAAGTACAACGTTTACAAGGGATTGGAAGCTGTTTTAGAAAAGTTAAAGTGCTAAGGTGAAACATTAAAGTGTAATAGATTAAGTGAGTGAAATATATCATTAATAAACACATTTATATAGGAAACAGAATGGGGAAGTAATTAATCCTTAGGCCGACAACGTTCATTTGCAATGTATAATAAAACCAATATATCTTGTACTATCATGATGTCCACTTTTGGCTTTAATACAATTATTCTCAAGCCAGTTGTTTTTATTTCATGCCTTTTTGTCTATTTGGTGCACAACCGTACCCTCCAGAGAATAGGAATAGAATAAGTCGAATCAAATTCATAAAGAGCTATAAGAAGTTAGGCTTAATGTAATATTCTATATTGTTCTGCTGAATCTTGCTTCACTATTCACAAAACCTACTCTTTTTATTCTTTAAAGTTCTAAATTCTTGTAAAGTAATCTGTTCATTAGGACGCATGCATACATATATAATGTTCATAAAGATGTACGTGGAGACCTACTGGAAGCACTCATTAAGAAAGCTAGGGAGATGGAATATGAGGTACGAACATGTCTGGTACCAAGCAATATATTTGCGGTAGCCATAATAATCATAGTCTCAGAGTGTCAATCACGTCTCATAAACCGTTAATGCACAGCTTTCGCTGCGCTCGGGCCCACGCTGTTCTTCGAAGATTTCGGAAACGCTTAGTTATAACGGACGCAAAATCCAAAACACCGATCTGCCGCGTGATATTTGTTTATTGTTACACCAACATATATAAGGAATAAGCGAACTAAGATCTGAAAACAAATATTACAGTAATAAATCATAAGATTACTTCTGACGATGTTTCACTCTTCTTTCTGAACAGCGACTGATGAGACGATGACTGTCGTATTGATGCCTCCGCGAACATTGGGGAAGTTGACTTTAAGCAAACAACCAAGAATTGATCGTTCAGTCTTCAACTACATTGACACTCCCCGGCAAAAAAGGGATCCAACCCTTTTTCCTTCACGACCAATGCACGTCGACTTGGATGCCATTGCGAGAACCTGGGTCACATGAACAGAGCTGAAATGGAAAACAAACAGAAAAGCCAACACACCACAAGCATACCCACAGCACAATCTCACACATCAATGACGACCTGCGCCTTCCAGTTAAAGGCATCCTCTTGACACCTCCTCTTGCAACACAATCGCCACTTGCTAGAATGACTCTTGCAGAATGCAAAGTGACCATGGCAGCACCTCACGATACTCTACGCACATCCTCTTAATTACTCACTACCAATTACCATTGAAATCGCTTGTCACTCATTCTGCCTCGGTTATAGTAGCGGTGACGCATGCG
The DNA here is from genome assembly GCA_944472135.2 of Trichobilharzia regenti. NCBI lineage: Eukaryota > Metazoa > Platyhelminthes > Trematoda > Strigeidida > Schistosomatidae > Trichobilharzia > Trichobilharzia regenti. The sequence continues at coordinate 106,984,920 of OX235265.1, read as the reverse complement.
AGCCTCAGTCGTTTACACTCTTTCTCCCCGGCGTGTCGGACCGCAGCTAACAATTATCTCCGTGTGCGTTTCATTCTCAGCAAAAGCCTAGCCTCCCCGGCGTATACGACCCATCTGCTGTCCTTAACATCAGTCAATTCATTCATGGATGTAGAAGACTCGAAACAACTTCAGAAGTAATCACGACGAAATTTTTAACAAAATCACGCAATAACAACAAGGTACGAAAACAACAAGTAAACACAATGAATCCAAAAAACACCAATTGATATGACACACCACACGTATATACAAACAGTACACACAAACTCGCATTTCATGTCTTGGTGGAATTCCTTTGAAGAATTGCAGGACTTACACGAGTACGCCTGCAACCCTTCACAGGTTGACGATTGTAAGTTGTGGAATGTCCAGACACAACCAAGATTATCCAACAATTACATCAATTGGAACTCACACAATTATTTAACACAAACATATGTACAATCAACACATCAAATGTTGTGGATTCTGACACGACAAACTACCCTTGAAGAACCGTAGGACTTACAGCAGTACGCCTACATTCCTTCTCAGGTTGATGATCCAAGTGGAAGTCGTCCGGACACAAACAGAATTACCAACAGCTAGATGACAGATGATATCAATTCAGTACATACAATATGAACATATGTACAAGATCATACACCAAGCACATTGGACTGCTCATTGATGCGCTACCCTTTGAAGAACTGTGGGACTTATACCAAAGATAATAACATTCAAATAGTAACTTGAAACTAGAAATGCCTTTATTCGTGCAAGTCAATTTAACAATAACTCTCTCCTTTACACTTGGCTTATCCACACTAAACTGACCATTGATATTCGTCCTTTCAAACGATCTGATACTACCATAGCCATTGCACAGGATACTTGAGTTGATGGGTGTCTGTTTCATTGTGGATGACAGCACCAAAGATGACTGAGTGACACAAGGTGATGAACTTAGTGGTGGATCAGAAGCTGTTCTTGTTCGGCTCTCAGATAGTTGTCCAACTGCAAGATTACCACCACTGCTGTATTTCACTACTAGTTCGGGTTTAGCACTATCATCTGATGATAGGTGGGCTACACGCTGATCAATTACACTGACTGTCCCACAAGTATGCACACCTTTTGGAACTGCATCTGCCTTCAATTCTACTTCACGTTGTAGTTGTACAGAACCTTTATTTAACTTAGCAGTAGTAGGCATATCCCTCATCTCATCATGATCAACCAAAGACAAATGTGAAGTATCATGATCATTATCACGAATATTCACTTTACCGTCAACTTCATCATTTTCAAACTCTTTAAAAGCAGAAGTAGACAATTTCGGTTCCTCCTCGCAAATCATAAAAGGTTTTATAACTTCACTCTGACTAGTAATACCTTGTAAACTTGTAGGGTCAGAACTGCACTCTGAAGCAGCAACTCTATTCTGTGACACTTTATTCAACAACGGCTTACCAGTTGCAACTACAGACTTCTTCACAACACCGTTATCGTCACACAATTCGGAGTCAGACCTGGAGTTTACATTTAGCTTATCACTGAACTTGCTCACCGGTTCACAGTTCACTTCTGTATGCACCTCTCGCACACGTGTAAAACAAAACCGTGTTTGTCTTGCATCTTGTAACTTATCTGTTGAGGATGTACTACGAAACCTGTTACACTCACTAAGTTTATATGCATTACTAGACATCATGGAGCCTTCTCGATATCCACCTCTCTGAGGCCTACTCGTCATCAATGATTGCATTTTGCTCTCAGACTGCTCTATTCTAGGGGTGAGATTTAATAGACTGACAAACTTGCTCATAGATTGATTGACACTATCTTTTACTAGTTTCAGGATATCATCAAATTTTGGCTCGATACCCTCATCCTCCATACGGGAGCTCATCTTCACCCACTTCCTTTGCAGTCGAGTAGGTAGGCGTCTTGCTATTACTTCTAGTGTAAAACTCGAGTTGAGGTCACTCATGCGTTTCATCGAAATCAATGCATTCTTGTAAATCAGCAAATTATCTAAAAACTCAGTGAGTGCCTGGGAGTCATCCTGTAATTGACCACCATTACCCTTAACAGCCTCGAATAATTTCCCTGCAATCATCGAAGGTCTTCCAAACCTTTCACGTAGTATGCTCATAGCCTCGTAGTGGCCCACTTTTGGCTTCATAATCTTACAGCACTGTATAGCTCTTGAAGCATCTCCAGTGCAATATCTCATCATATACATCAATTTCAATTCATCATTTAATAAAAAACCACTCAACATGATCTCAAACTTCTTTACAAATTGTAAATATTCGGCTGGTTACCATCGAAACACCGTGGTTCAAATTTGGGGAGTTTGATGTTCCTATTATCCCCGAACGGCGAAACAGAAACATCAACCATGTCATGCTTAACATCAGACACATCGTTACAATTAACAGACAAGTCAACATGACTTACTTTCCTGTTTGCATCCAAGACACTCTGTCCCTTCTTTGACCCAGGCATTGTTGAACTTGACCCAATTCCAAAAATGTTCCAGATATTGCTTGTTCAAAGAGGACTTGACCGACACCAGGAAAGATGAACGGCGACTATCCAAACTTTCACCAACTGTTTCAATCCGCCAGATCTGTTTCTATCGTCAGAAACTGTCAATCGCGTCTCATAAACCGTTAATGCACAGCTCTTGCTACGTTCGGGCCCACGCTGTTCTTCGAAGATTTCGGAAACGCTTAGCTATAACGGACGCAAAATCCAAAACACCGATCTGCCGCGTGATATTTGTTTATTGTTACACCAACATATAGAAGGAATAATCGAACTAAGATCTGAAAATAAATATTACAAAAATAAATGATAAGATTACTTCTGACGATGTTTCACTCCTCTTTCTGAACAGCGACCGATGAGACGATAACTGTCGTATTAATGCCTCCGCGAAAATTGGGGAAGTTGACGTTAGTAAAACAACCAAGAGTTGATCGTTCAATCCTCAACTATATTGACACAGAGCTTAACATCAAATAAATAGGGAGGGTGGCTTTATCTGATCAGTAGATATGGTGGTGGTCACTAAGGTGAATCGCCCCATTCTGCAGGAACAGCAATATACAAATTAAAGGCCCGAGATATTTCTGATTTTTATGAAGGCTTAGATCTTTATCTTGAAAAAGATAATAATGAACGCCTGGACAGATCATGCTTCTACCTCTAAATATATACCATTCGCTCAGCCTATTGTTGAGATGCGACCATGCGGGATCTGCACAGATTTATGGGGCATCTTATAAACTGACTTGCTGTCCATTGACTGATCTTTAAATACCACTTCACAATGTCTTATCTCATTCATTTTCCAATAACGTCTTTACTTGATCCTCATTATATCCCATTAAACCTAACATTTTACAGCTCTTTATGACTTATTATACTCCTACTCTCTGAAGGGTACGGTTGTGCACTAAATGCACAAAAAGGTATAAAACGAAAACAACTGGCACAACTGAGGATAAATGTATTAAAACCAAAAGTGGACATCATGATAGTAGGAGATATACGTGTAGCATTATACATTGCAAATGAACGTTGTCGGCCTAGGGAGTTTTCTTTTTTAATGCATTTATTAATGATACTTGCACTTACCTGTTTCATTACAATTTAGTGATTCACCTCAGCACTTTTACTTTTCTAAAACAGCTTTCAATCCCTTGTAAACGTTGTACTTACCTCAATTTTGGTTGGTTATCGTATGCCGACAACCACGGGATGAAAACGAAACGAAGTCGATTTTCCCGCTCAACCTGGAGGACAATTGTACAATTCAATAACTATACAGCCTAGTTCAGACAATGTGTAATTATATATATGTATCAAATATTTAACTGTTGACACATTATTAACTTGTAGACAATCTACGATTTGATATTATATCATACTTGATCGTGCCTGTAAAAATGGCATGCACTTTCATGTAAATTTATATGTTTATATGAGAATATACATTATTATTATTATTGTTAATAGAGAATGAGTCCAAGATACTTACTTTCTGATTTGATTCCTATATCATTGTCGTCAATTTTACAAGTGTCATGAGAATCGATGACTTCTTTTAACTGTCGTTTACATCTTAAGCTGAAAACAACAGTTTGGCACTTAGAAGGATTCAGTTTAAGACCGTTAGACTCAGACCATTTGCTGACTCCCGTTAGAAAGCCATTTATTTCAGTACAATCTAGCTGGGAGTTAACAGACCTTAAAACCGTTAAATCATCAGCATACTTCACAAAGTTTATTTCATCAGAGTGAGGCAAGTCGTGCAAGAAGAAAGAAAAAAGAAAAGGAGAAAGAACAGCACCTTGAGGGACACCAGCTTCAGTAGGCAATGAAGTGGAGGACTTCCCTTTATATACGGTGTACTGCTTTCTATCTGAGAAATAGGAATGCAACCAGTTAACAGCCCAACATTCTGTTTGACTAGCAGCAAGTTTATTTAATAAGATGTCGCTAGGGACCGAGTCGGAAGCAGATGTATAGTCTAGGAAGGCGCAACGAACAAATTTAGCCCCCTTGTCTAGACTGGAAGCAATGTTATGATATAAGACGGCAGCTGCATCTAAAGTGCTTCTACTGTGCTTATAGGCAAATTGTTTAGGGTCATTAAAGGATTTAAGCGAAGGTGCAAGACTAAGTAAAAGTAATTTCTCCATAGTTTTCAAAAAAGGAGAGGTAATAGCAATGGGTCTAAATTTGACACATGCTCCAGTGGATGATTTAGGTATGGGTACAACTTTAATGTCCTTCCAAACGGCAGGCACAATATTATCGGAAAAAGATTTGTTAAATAGATCAGTAAGAGGGTGACACAGAATATCAGAACATTTTTTAAAAATAATACTAGGTACATAATCGGGACCTAAGCTCTGGAAAGGGTTTAGAGACTTGAGGCACTTTTGAACATCATTTGTGTTAAAACCTGGAAAGGGGCTATTATTAACACAAGTGATGCTGGGAAGCATGGCATTTGAGGGAGAGTAAATAAAAGATTTGTTAAGAGTACATACATCAAAAGAATATGGAATATTGTTTATCTGCTTACCACCAGTGATTTCCTTAAATAGTTTCCACATATTAGAAGGATTTTTGCAGGACATGAATTTCTGGTTATATATTACATTCAACCTCTGCATTTCAGACTTAATTAAGAAGTTAGTTCTTTTTACACCAATTTTATCTTTCATCTTATACAGTTTTTCCTTCTCTCTACGAAGCTTTTTAAGTTGAGGCGAGGAGAAACGGTCAAATTTGACGAATAGTGTTTCTTTTGGACAACAGATTTCAAAACAGAATTTCAGATAGGATGTAATATTAGAGATATTGTCATCAAGTGAATCATCATTAAACAAATCCCATCTTGTGTCACTGAGCATGTTTCTAAGATGATGTACGTTCTCATTTGAGTAGCATCTGTGAACAACTTTCTTAGACAAGTTTGAGAGGGCTTTACTGTGTAACTTTCCGTAAATTTTGGGTAAGACTCGTACAATACAATGATCAGAATTGAAGAGCGGGGCTCTTTTACGAGCTTCGTATATTCCAGAATCATTTATAAATACTAAATCAAGTGAAGTATTTTGTCGAGTTGGGAAATTAACAACATTTTCATGGCCCAGCAATGTAATAAAACTGCAGTCGCTGGAGTTGAAGTCGCCGGTCACTATAGATAAGGAGTTACCAAACGAAGCAGCAGCAAAAATAGTGAATTCATCAGCGAAGATAGATAGTTCTGAGGGACTGCAACAAGGTGTGATATAGATATTTGTGACAAAAATGGAGCTATACTTAGGTAAGTGTTTAGGTCGACATTTTACAGTTATACAGTCAATATTGTCATTTGAGAATTTGAAGCAGACGTTGTTGGCAGTAGACCACTGAGAATTAATAAAAGTGGCAACACCACCACCTCTCTTCTTCTTTGAGCTGCATCGGTCTTGTCTGTAGATTGTGAACCCACTTAAGGAGACTAAATTGTCGTCATATGAATCATGGAGCCAAGTCTCTTGAAGAGTGATTACACCAGTATTACAATATACATTTGAGTATAATAGAGAATGCAAGTAGTTAATCTTGTTCGATAATGACCTGCAATTTGTGCTCATAATCACAGGAACAGTCATCTGATGCATTGGAGTACACTTTAATGATCTCTGCCAACCTCCATGATGCTTTTTCTTAACGTTATTATATACTCGTAAATCAACGGGTTGAAGACATTTTAAATAATCGCGAGAGTAAGTAATGCGACTTGGATACATAATTGAATGATTAAAACAAAATAAATCCGAGGAAATAGATGCAATATGTAGGATGGAAATTTTGGTAGCCCAAGATTTAAGCAGGCCTCCGTATATGGTTATAGAGAATATAAATCGGTAAATTAGTTAACGTTCGCTGCGTGAGTATTAGAGTCGAGTTATACGTATGTGACAATACTGAAGACTGGACTGGCCTTCAATTTCCGTTCTACCAACAGTTGTGGTCTTTTAGACGAGCTAGGGTGGACATGTTAAAGTGTCTTTCTAGGCTCCGCTTGAACCCATCAGGGTTTTCACAACATCTTATTTCAGGTGGTAGTTGGTTTCAAAGAGTGCAATATTTTATGGTGAAAAAGTTTGCCCTAATGGATTTTCTGTGGGTAGCCACCTTGACAAGGTAGTCGTGGTTTCGCAGCTGATATGATTTAATATTTTCCCAAGTTATGGATGAGTTACTGTAGCAATGTTTCCTAATGACTTTGAAGAGCAGAAATAGGTTGCACTTCACTCTCCTTAACCACAGAGGCTCTAAGTTCAGACGTACACACCTGTCAACATATTCCACTTGTTGGTCGAACCCTATTATGCGTTTCGTGAGGAATCTCTGGACACTTTCGATTTTTTTTCTGTCTACAGTCCTGAGGTTACTAAATAGGAGAGCACAATATTCAAGTTTGGGACGGATACATGTCCTATATATAGCTAATCTTGCTTCTTGGGTGTAGAAGTTACGCAGTACAAAGCCAGTAAGTCGTTTACAGTCAGATACAACCTTATTCGCATGATCGGGAAAGGATGAATCTGAGTATGTTATCCCGAGATCCGTGACTGTGTTTAGTTTTGAGAGGAGCTTGCCGTACATATATAGGCACATTATCGGTTTCCAGCGTCCAATGTGGGTTATACCGCACTTGTCTGGGTTGAAAGTCAGTTGCCACTTTTCGCTCCAATCGCTTGGGTCGTTTAAGTCTCGTTGGATCTTTCTTTCGACGCTCATATCACCGTACCCATAATCATATACTATCTTGAGATCATCTGCAAAAAGGTATGGCTTGCCACACTTGATTACAGAGACTATGTCATTTATAAATAAGAGGAACAGAATAGGGCCAAGAACACTACCTTGTATTACACCACTGGTTATCGGCTTTGAGGAAGACAACTGGTGGTTGATTTTGACTAATTGCTCTCTTTCTGTGAGAAAAGAACTTATCCATTTGAGAAGTTTTCCGGTCATTCCGTAGGATTGGAGTTTTGTTAGGAGTCTGATATGTGGGACTTTATCGAAGGCCTTGCTAACGTCGAGAAACAATGTTGTTACCGAACGCCCATTACCAATACTTTGTGTAATGTAGTCAAAATAATCTAAGTGGCAAGTTATGCACGACCTTCTACTTAAGAAACCGTATCGGGATGGGGATAGCAGGTCATTTGACAGCAAGTACTGAATGATTTGAGTCTTAACTATCTTTTGCATTACACGTGAAACTACAGACGTGATGTTGATGGGGCGGTAGTTGTTGATATCAGCTATAGGCCCGTATTTATGGATAGGTACAATATAAGACTTCTTCCAGCAGTTAGGGTATGTCCCATCGCTTAATGAAATTGAGTATAACTTGAGTAAGAGTTTTAGAATATTTGAACACACAGGATTATAGTAATTGAATAGTAAGATAAGATTCATTTCAGATATAAACTAATTTAGTTTAGAAAATCAGGGAATAATTGTGCAGCATTGAGCAGATAAGTAGTGGTAAGTTATAATATGTTTTTCTAAATCGTCCGCCATTTACAACACCCCCAACAATACCAACAACGGAAGCAGAACTACCAGTGAACATTGGCCCTCGACAAAATCAGAAGTCCTGAATGCAATCAAGATGCTAAAAGCTGGAAAAGCAGCAAGACCAGATGGAATCCCAGCAGAAGCACTGGAAATGGACCCAGAGACAACAGCGGACTTGATGAAGCCACTGCTGGAGAAGGTGTGGAAAGAGGGCAAAGTACCCGAGGATTGGAAGAACGGATATTTCTTCAAGCTTCCAAAGAAAAAAGACTTAAGTCAATGTAAAAACTGGCGTGGAATTATACTTCTGTCCATTCAAAGCAAAATAATAACACGCATCATCCTGGAGAGAATCAAACACACCAACCTGGATAAAAACTTCGACCGGAACAGGCCGGATTCAGAAGAAACAAATTATGTATTGATCACATCGTTACTCTATGGATCATCACTGAACAAAGCTTGGAATGGCAGTCACCTCTCTATCTCAACTTCATCGACTGAAAAGGCCTTCGACAGCGACAATCGGGAGGTCATTTGGCAACTACTTCGCTACATCGACAATTATACATCTCATTCAACAGTTAAACGACAATTCTGCATGCCAAGTAATCCACAACCGGAAACATACGGAATACACTGAAGTGAGGACGGGAGTGAGGCAAGCATGTCTACTATCACCAATGATCTTCCTGATTGCAGTATACTCGATAAGGTGACAGAAAACGGCAACCAATGAGGGAACAGGCATAAAATGGAATTTCTAAGTTTCAATTCATGGGTAATCCCCATCCAAGCATTAACGAAAACAAAACACGTAGATCAGCGAAGAGTCTCTTTTCGGCGAATTCATTTTCTTAGCTGTACAATCGCAAATATATATGCATTGTTTTGTATGTATGTGTACATTAAGGTTGTCAAACAAAGTTACAATTGGTTAAGGTTACTTTTAACTAAACAAGTGAAGGTTGGTAATACAGGTCAAAAAAATCAAGTGTCAATGAAATTAGGGTAGTAACAAAGCTGATGAGTTGTCACAAACAGTTGTAATAATAATGGTGAGTTTTACTCAGGATGCACATAGAAATAAAGTAGGTAATACGAAATTATGTAACAGTCAGCCACGTCTCGTAAACCTTCAATGCCCAGCTCTTGCTACGCTCGGGCTCACGCTGTTCCTTGAAGTTTCTCAGAAACGCTTAGTAATAACGGACGAAAAAACCAAAACACCGATTGGCCACCCGAGAATTCTTTATTGTAACACCAACATATAAACAATGTTACAACTAAGGTCTGTGAACAAATATTACAATAATAAATCACAATATTACTTCTGACGGTTTTCTGCTGACTTCTTACTGAACAGCGACCGATGAGACGATGACTGTCGTATTGATGCCTCCGCGAAAATTGGGGAAGTTGGTTTTGAGCAAAAAACCATGAATTGATCGTTCAATCTTCAACTCCATTGACACTCCCCGGCAAAATGGGATCCATCCCTTTTTTCCTTCACGACCAATACACGTTGACTTGGATGCCATTGCGAGAACCTGGGTCACATGAACAGAGCTGAAATGGAAAACAAACAGAAAAGCCAACACACCACAAGCATACCCACAGCACAATCTCACACATCAATGACGACCTGCGCCTTCCAGTTAAAGGCATCCTCTTGACACCTCCTCTTGCAACACAATCGCCACTTGCTAGAATGACTCTTGCAGAATGCAACGTGACCATAGCACCACCTCATGATACTCTACGCACATCCTCTTATCTACTCACTACCAATTACCACTGAAATCGCTTGTCACTCATTCTGCCTCAGTTCTAGTAACGGTGACGTACACAAGCCTCAGTCGTCTGCACTCTTGCATCCGGGCGTGTGGCATAACAACTAATGATTATCTCCGTGTGCATTTCATTCTCAGCAATAGCCTCTCCGGCGTATACGACCCATCTGCTGTCTCTAACATCAATCAATTCATTCACGGATGTAGAAGACTCGAAACAACTTCAGAAGTAATCACGACGAAAATTTTAACAAAATCACGCAATAACAACAAGGTACGAAGACAACGAGTAAACACAATTAATCCAAAATCACAAATTGAGAAGACAAACCACACGTATACACAAACAGTACAAATAACCTCGCGGATCATGTCTTGGTGGAATTGCTTCGAAGAATTGCAGGACTTACAACAGTACGCCTACAACCCTTCACAGGTTGACGATTGTAAGTTGTGGAATGTCCGGATATAAGCAAGATTGACCAACAATTACAATAATTGGAACTCACACAATTATTTAACACAAACATATGTACAATCAACACATCAAATGTTGTGGATTCTGGCACGACAAACTACCCTTGAAGAACTGTAGGACTTACAGCAGTACGCCTACATTCCTTCTCAGGTTGATGATCCAAATGGAAGTCGTCCGGACACAAACAGAATTACCAACAGCTAGATGACAGATGATATCAATTCAGTATATACAATATGAAAATATGTACAAAATCACACACCAAGCACATTGGACTGATCACTGATGCGCTACCCTTTGAAGAATTGTAGGACTTACAGCCGTACGCCTACAACCCTTCTCATTTTGACACCATAGTTTGGAAAATCATCGCAGAGTTCATTTGCTGATTTCTTTCTATCAGCTATATCCTCAAATCTGAACGGCAACACACCCATGTCATTGTATTGTAGAACATAGATGACGAATAAACTTCGACCGGAACGGGCCGGATTCAGAAGAAACAAATTATGTATTGATCACATCGCCACTCTATGGATCATCACTGAACAAAGCTTGGAATTGCTGTCACCTCTCTATCTCGACTTCATAGACTGAAAAGGCCTTCGACAGCGTCAGTCAGTAGGTCATTTGGCAACAACTTCGCTACGTCGACAATTATACATCTCATGGTTCCGAGAAACTTCAAGGAACAGCGTGAGCCCGAGCGTAGCAAGAGCTGGCCATTAACGGTTTACGAGACGTGGCTGACAGTTTCTGACGGTAGAAACAGATTCTGGCGGATTCAGACAGTTGGTGAAAGTTTGGATAGTTACCGTTCATCTTTCCTGGTGCCGGTCAAGTCCTCTTTGAACAAGCAATATCTGGAACATTTTTGGAATTGGGTCAAGTTCAACAATGCCTGGGTCAAAGAAGGGACAGAGTGTCTTGGATGCAAACAGGAAAGTAAGTCATGGTGACTTGTCTGTTAATTGTAACGATGTGTCTGATGTTAAGCATGACATGGTTGATGTTACTGTTTCGCCGTTCGGGGATAATAGGAACATCAAACTCCCTAAATTTGAACCACGGTGTTTCGATGGTAACCCAGCTGATTATTTACAGTTTGTAAGAGAATTTGAAATCATGTTAAATGGGTTTTATTGAATGATGAATTGAAATTGATGTATTTGATGAGATATTGCGCTGGAGATGCTTCAAGAGCTATACAGTGCTGTAAGATTATGAAGCCAAAAGTGGGCCACTACGAGGCTATGAGCATACTACGTGAAAGGTTTGGAAGACCTTCGATGATTGCAGGGAAATTATTCGAGGCTGTTAAGGGTAATGGTGGTCAATTACAGGATGACTCCCAGGCACTCACTGAGTTTTTAGATAATTTGCTGATTTACAAGAATGCATTGATTTCGATGAAACGCATGAGTGACCTCAACTCGAGTTTTACACTAGAAGTAATAGCAAGACGCCTACCTACTCGACTGCAAAGGAAGTGGGTGAAGATGAGCTCCCGTATGGAGGATGAGGGTATCGAGCCAAAATTTGATGATATCCTGAAACTAGTAAAAGATAGTGTCAATCAATCTATGAGCAAGTTTGCCAGTCTATTAAATCTCACCCCTAGAATAGAGCAGTCTGAGAGCAAAATGCAATCATTGATGACGAGTAGGCCTCAGAGAGGTGGATATCGAGAAGGCTCCATGATGTCTAGTAATGCATATAAACTTAGTGAGTGTAACAGGTTTCGTAGTACATCCTCAACAGATAAGTTACAAGATGCAAGACAAGCACGGTTGTGTTTCACACGTTTGCAAGAGGTGCATACAAATGTGCATTGGTAACCGGTGAGAAAGTTCAGTGATAAGCTAAATGTAAACTCCAGGTCTGACTCCGAATTGTGTGACGATAACGGTGTGGTGAGGAAGCCTCTAGTTGTAACTGGTAAGCCATTGTTGAATAGAGTGTCACATAAAAGAGTTATTGCTTCAGAGTGCAGTTCTGACTCCACAAGTTTACAAGGTATTTGTTTTCAGAATGAAGACTTAGAACTTTTAATGATTTGTGAGGTGGAACCAAAATTGTCTACTTCTGATATTAAAGAGTTTGAAAATGATGAAGTCGTCCAGATAGATGATGGTAAATTGAATATTTGTGATAGCGATCATGATAGTGCAGATTTATCTTTGGTTGATCATGATGAAATTGGGGCAATGCTTGCTACTGCTAAGTTAAATAAAGTTTCTGTGCAACTGCAACGTGAATTAGAATTGATTGCAGATGCATTTGCAGAAGGCATGCATACTTGTCAGACCGTCAGCTTAATTGATCAGCGTGTAGCCCACCTATCATCCGATGTTAGTGCTAAACCCGAACTAGTAGTGAAAGACAGCAATGGTGGTGATCTTGCAGTTAGTCAACTATCTGAAACCCGAGCAACAGCAGCTTCTGGTCCACCGCTAATTTCATCAGCTGGTATCAATCAGTCGTCGTTGGTGTTGTCATCCACAATGGAAAAGATGCCCATCAACTCAAGTATCTTGTGCAATGACTATGATAGTATTGGTGCATTTGAAAAGACGAAAGATATTGCTCAGTTAAGTGAGAATAAGCCAAGTGTAAACGAAAGAGTAATTGTTAAATTGACTTGCATGAATAAAGGCATTTCTAGCTTCAAGTTACTATTTGAGTGCTATTATCTTTGGTGTAAATTACTCTATGTCTACGCTTGGTTGACCAGATACGTCGTGTGTTTGTTCGTCATCTATGTTCTACAATACAATGACATGGGTGTGTTGCCGTTCAGATTTGAGGATATAGCTGATAGAAAGAAATCAGCAAATGAACTCTGCGATGATTTTCCAAACTATGGTGTCAAAATGAGAAGGGTTGTAGGCGTACGGCTGTAAGTCCTACAATTCTTCAAAGGGTAGCGCATCAGTGATCAGTCCAATGTGCTTGGTGTGTGATTTTGTACATATTTTCATATTGTATATACTGAATTGATATCATCTGTCATCTAGCTGTTGGTAATTCTGTTTGTGTCCGGACGACTTCCATTTGGATCATCAACCTGAGAAGGAATGTAGGCGTACTGCTGTAAGTCCTACAGTTCTTCAAGGGTAGTTTGTCGTGCCAGAATCCACAACATTTGATGTGTTGATTGTACATATGTTTGTGTTAAATAATTGTGTGAGTTCCAATTATTGTAATTGTTGGTCAATCTTGCTTATATCCGGACATTCCACAACTTACAATCGTCAACCTGTGAAGGGTTGTAGGCGTACTGTTGTAAGTCCTGCAATTCTTCGAAGCAATTCCACCAAGACATGATCCGCGAGGTTATTTGTACTGTTTGTGTATACGTGTGGTTTGTCTTCTCAATTTGTGATTTTGGATTAATTGTGTTTACTCGTTGTCTTCGTACCTTGTTGTTATTGCGTGATTTTGTTAAAATTTTCGTCGTGATTACTTCTGAAGTTGTTTCGAGTCTTCTACATCCGTGAATGAATTGATTGATGTTAGAGACAGCAGATGGGTCGTATACGCCGGAGAGGCTATTGCTGAGAATGAAATGCACACGGAGATAATCATTAGTTGTTATGCCACACGCCCGGATGCAAGAGTGCAGACGACTGAGGCTTGTGTACGTCACCGTTACTAGAACTGAGGCAGAATGAGTGACAAGCGATTTCAGTGGTAATTGGTAGTGAGTAGATAAGAGGATGTGCGTAGAGTATCATGAGGTGGTGCTATGGTCACGTTGCATTCTGCAAGAGTCATTCTAGCAAGTGGCGATTGTGTTGCAAGAGGAGGTGTCAAGAGGATGCCTTTAACTGGAAGGCGCAGGTCGTCATTGATGTGTGAGATTGTGCTGTGGGTATGCTTGTGGTGTGTTGGCTTTTCTGTTTGTTTTCCATTTCAGCTCTGTTCATGTGACCCAGGTTCTCGCAATGGCATCCAAGTCAACGTGTATTGGTCGTGAAGGAAAAAAGGGATGGATCCCATTTTGCCGGGGAGTGTCAATGGAGTTGAAGATTGAACGATCAATTCATGGTTGTTTGCTCAAAACCAACTTCCCCAATTTTCGCGGAGGCATCAATACGACAGTCATCGTCTCATCGGTCGCTGTTCAGTAAGAAGTCAGCAGAAAACCGTCAGAAGTAATATTGTGATTTATTATTGTAATATTTGTTCACAGACCTTAGTTGTAACATTGTTTATATGTTGGTGTTACAATAAAGAATTCTCGAGTGGCCAATCGGTGTTTTGGTTTTTTCGTCCGTTATTACTAAGCGTTTCTGAGAAACTTCAAGGAACAGCGTGAGCCCGAGCGTAGCAAGAGCTGGGCATTGAAGGTTTACGAGACGTGGCTGACAGAGCCGTTCGTTGAAATGCAGTGATCAGTGGTGACCAAGTGTTCAATTATCGCACTCCTTATTGCACCAGTATTGCCTTTTCGCAACCATGCTGGATAGTGTTCTTGAATCCTCTTGGATAGGATGCGCGTCGAACGACCAATGTCAGTCACGTCTCATAAACCGTCAATGCCCAGCTCTTGCTACGCTCGGGCTCACGCTGTTCCTTGAAGTTTCTCAGAAACGCTTAGTAATAACGGACGAATAAACCAGAACCCGGTTTGGCGACTCGAGGATTCTTTGTTGTTACACCAACATATAAAGAATATTTCTATTAAGGTCTGTGAACAAATATTACAATAATGAATCACGAGATTACTTCTGATGGTTTGCTACTGACTTTTTTCTGAACACCGACCGATGGGAGAATGACTGTCGTCTTGATGCCTCCGCGAAAATTGGGGAAATTGATTTTGAGCAAACAACCAAGAATTGATCGTTCAATCTTCAACTCCATTGACAACCAATGTACCTGGCTCCACAGCAGCAGGTGAGCTGGTGTATGCACATAGAAGTGGCCAGATGCGGGATCTTGTCCTTGAGGCTTCTGCAGATCAGTGGGCGACTGGAGAACACTATTCTTAGCGTTGCTGCAAAGAATGTTCTTCTCAGAGATGATGTGATCCTTCTCTTGAGAATATCGCTTGCTAAATCTCCCTTGAAATCCAAGTTCATGTAGATTTTCTTTTCAGGCGCAGTTGAAGTTTCGTTTTTCTGAATTATTGGTTTCATATTTTTGTCGATAAATCTTATCGTGTATCCGTGACATCTTCCAGTTCATCGAGTGCATACAAGAAATGAATGTATCTAACAAAATTTTGCTGTCCTTCGACATCGAGTCACTTTTCACCAATGTCCCACTCACAGAAACGGTCTGCTTCATATGCAGATATATGGATGACAACCACCTCGATATTGGAATACCGACAACATGCTTGAAAGAATTATTATTGAGATGCACTCTGAACGTCCAGTTCACATTCAACGACACCATCTACAGACAAAAGGATGGTATTGCAATGGGATCTCCGTTGGGTCCACTACTATCAGATTGCTTCGTGACAAGCCTTGAGAGAGGTTCACTAAAGCCAAACGTCGACAATTTGCGACTGTATAAAAGATACGTGGATGATATTATCATTATTTGTGACAACAACAACGACCCCAATCTGCTGCTGAAGACATTTAACAATTGCCATCCGGCAATAAAATTCACTCTTGAAATGGAAAACGAGTCAAAAATTCCGTTTCTTGATGTGGAACTGACAAGAAGAGCTGATGGGAGCCTAAGAAGATCAATCCATAGAAAACCTTCGTGGAATGGTCAACTAACAAGCTTCTATAGCTGGGTGCCCATTCAACAAAAGCGAAATTTAATTAAATCACTTAATAATAATAATAATAATAATAATAATTTTTATTTCTGTAACAGAAACCAGCCATTTTTACAGGCATGAACATATGTACATTTATGAAAACTTATAGAATATATAATATGATTTGTTAATTTAGAAATAAGTTGAATACTGGTAAATGTGAGAGAAACATTTGAAATGAAGTGTACAAATAAGGAAATAGATATAGCGTCAAATCTAAACTGTGATTGAAAAAAAAAATACATGTCAATTTCACGCGGGAACCATAAATGGTTGCGTTAGTTGAGGAAGGTAAGTGGCATTTCTGTACAGGTGCTGACGTATTACATAAGAGATGCAGAATAAACAATAACTATCAGTAAATCATTCAAAAAGAGCTTTAAAGTCTATTAAACTTTAAATTTACCCGTAAGTACATCACTTGCTACCCGCATCCGACGCATCTGTAGTCCCGACGTTCTGGAAACCGAATTAGATATTCTGAGAGAAATATTTATCAAAAATGGATACCCAATAAGATTTATCGACAAAAATATGAAACCAATAATTCAGAAAAACGAAACTTCAACTGCGCCTGAAAAGAAAATCTACATGAACTTGGATTTCAAGGGAGATTTAGCAAGCGATATTCTCAAGAGAAGGATCACATCATCTCTGAGAAGAACATTCTTTGCAGCAACGCTAAGAATAGTGTTCTCCAGTCGCCCACTGATCTGCAGAAGCCTCAAGGACAAGATCCCGCATCTGGCCACTTCTATGTGCATATACCAGCTCACCTGCTGCTGTGGAGCCAGGTACATTGGTCGTTCGACGCGCATCCTGTCCAAGAGGATTCAAGAACACTATCCAGCATGGTTGCGAAAAGGCAATACTGGTGCAATAAGGAGTGCGATAATTGAACACTTGGTCACCACTGATCATTGCATTTCAACGAACACCTCCCTAAAGTAAGCTACAGAGTCAATAATAACATATCAAAGGCAATACGGTTTCGTCTCCTTTGTATCGCTGAAGCTCTGGCCTTTCACATGCAAATACCAGAGCTCTGCATACAAAAGAAGATTACTCAACCACTTCTGCTCTCATGGTAACAATGTCTTGATTTGTTTTGAGTTTTTATTCATTTATTTTTTTATTTTGATGACTTAATTTTGCTTCTTTTCCTGTTCCTTAGTTGCTTACAATTCTTGTATTCACTTAGGTCTCTTACATAGTTTCGTATTATCTACTTTGTTTCTATGTGCATCCTGAGTAAAACTCACGCATCAAACTATTCATATTATTATTGCATAACTTCTTTTAACAACTATTTGTGACAACTCATCACCTTTGTTACTACCCTAGCACTTAATTATCTTGACTTATATTAACTTATATATTATATAAACACTGCGGTTATCGCATATTTTTTACTTAAATTATCATTATCTGCTGGCTGCTTCTGTTTTCTTTACTTCTCGAAGGTATTGCAGTGAAGCACTGCTGATGAACAGTAATCCTGCTTTCTACATTTGTATTACTTGAGCGGTATCCAGAATATTGTTAGCACTTACGATGAACAACGGAACAAATTCTATTCTGAATTCTGTTCAACATCGCAAAGTTATCTTTGCGACCAATTGGTCCCTTCTATCTGCTAATATCAATATAATGCTGTACTTACCATCTAATGTGGATTTTTATAAACTTTCGAACCCTTATTGATTGATAAAATGATAAAAATAACGGTCTGGATCCAGTGCGGCTTACTCTAGCATATGTATATCACCTCTCTTCTTACATTCTATTAACGCAAAATTTCATAATTCCCGCGTGAATCTGACTCACTATGTATATATTAAATATTATAATCTAGACTTAAACCAAAACCTTATATTCTATTCTCGCAAAGTTTTCTATTGATTTTCCAATTTTTAATTTCATAAAACAGTGTTCAATTTCAGACTGCACTTGTCTAATATGATCATGCCTGTACAAATGGTATGTGAATCATGTAAATGCCTAATTTATGTGAAATATATAATAATAATAGTATATTCTCATTTTGTACATGAGAGACACCAGTTTACAGGCATCACCAATATGATAAATTACATATACGATTAGCAATCATACTTAATAATAATGTTTTAATAAAATACACATTTTTTTCCTACTTGTGTAGGACACACCAAATATACAGTCATGGGTAGGCATTATTTAAATTTCATAAATTCGGCTTATGGTTAAGTTACATGGTTGCTGGCGTTTTTGTCTTAGGTCTGTGGGAACAATATGATAACCAGTCATTCAATGGAGCACGTCATGAAATATAGGAATATTGTCTTCGCATTAACAAAAAAACCCAAGTATGTTTTGGATGGATTAAAAATACTTGGGAAAAAATAAAGCTTGAAGTAATTCCTCAATATAACTTAGGTGTGTACAAATCCGAATCGTATTTTTGATTTGATTTATATCCAAATTGGGTAATAAGGAAGCTATTTTACAGATACGATCAGTTATGTTATAAGCTACAATCGTGACGTTGTATTACAAATAGATACTTTTCCATTGGTATAAGAGTATATTCCACTAATGTAATCCACAAATGTAATCCAGGTTGCGTCGTGGAGAAAGTTAATTTGTTATTAACTAGGCAACTGAACGATACGGGACCAATAATGTTTGCAGATCATTTGTCATTGTAAATGGTCAAATATCCACATTATTCATTCTCATTCAAAAAGTCAAATGGAAGCTGAAATTGTGAGAGAAAAAAGAAGACAAACAACAGCAACGCAAAAGAAAGCAAGAGGAGTCCTTAAGGAGTGATCAACAAATATATACATATATATTCTGTCTAGTAACTATGCTTATTTTTGTTCATTAACTAACTAGCCCCGTTATGCTAACTTTTATATTATGTGTGAACTAATATTACTGTCCTGTGTAGAAATGTTAATCATCTAGTTCCAATAATATTAAAATTTATAATTGTAGTTTGCTGTAACTACACGTTTAAAGAACTTAAAATATCTATGTAGGGTGAAAAAGAAGGTGTAAGAGTCAGATGTAGAAGGGCATTGTCATCTTTGAGTAGTCTGGTGACTGAGGAGATGAACACTGGAAGTGTGTTTGCATCGCGCACATTAGCCGGTAGTCTATTCCAAATGACTGAAAACTTATTTAAGAAGAAGTTGTACCGCACGTAAGTCTGACAGTGCTCTATAGCAGCTAGGTTGTGATGATTTCTAAGATTGTAACTGATGATAGTGGTAGATTTAGTTATTGGTTCGGAGGAATGCAAGAGAAGATTAGTTAGCTTATAGTAAAAGATAAGGTTTAGCTTAAGGCGTCTTTTCCAGAGGGGTTCTAATCTTAGTCTTTCGCATCGCTCATGATATACCAGACCACTTTCTAAACCAAGAGTTCTTGATGTATTCGTATTATCTACTTTGTTTCTATGTGCATCCTGAGTAAAACTCACCATTATTATTACAACTGTTTGTGACAACTCATCAGCTTTGTTACTACCCTAATTTCATTGACACTTGATTTTTTTGACCTGTATTACCAACCTTCACTTGTTTAGTTAAAAGTAACCTTAACCAATTGTAACTTTGTTTGACAACCTTAATGTACACATACATACAAAACAATGCATATATATTTGCGATTGTACAGCTAAGAAAATGAATTCGCCGAAAAGAGACTCTTCGCTGATCTACGTGTTTTGTTTTAATAAAATGGACTGACAACATAAGTTTGAACTGTTGCGCTACAGGTGTTCAGTTTCTTCGTGATTCATTTTTCCTTAATATTTTGGAAATTAGCCGCTTTCCTCACATTATCCAGTTATCCATAGTCAGCAAGGATTGTATTGTTTCAACTGGAACAACATATAGCATTCAGTCGTGAAATCTACATCAAAAATCTTTGGATATCTTATCTAACCACGTGGAACTCAGGACTTTATCCACGGCAGACTCTGTAAAGGAAAGTCTGACTTTTTATTTTGTAATATATATCTATTTATCGTTGTTGTTTGATACTTCGATAATAATTCCATCATTACTGGAGGATGGACGCAACACATAAATGTACCCACTAGGTCCAATAACATTCTTGATCTCATATTCACGATCAACGTAGCACCATCTACAATTCATGTGGGACATGAATTCCCAGGTAGCGATCATAAAATAGTTGCATGTTCGTTTAACATTTCTCCAGAAACTTTACACAGAAACGAAGTTAGTCGGACACCTATAAGACCATACACGCGGGTTGATTGGGACTTGTATCAGGACTTGATTAGATACTCTAATTGGGATTCCTACTTTACCAATGACTCCTTAGAGGAAGTCCTTAAAAACTTCTATGACAATGTACAGTCGGTTAATGATGTCATAGCGCCTGTGAAACTGATTAAATTCAAAATCCCTCAAGGTGATTTTATTCCAATATCATTAAGAAGAAGTTTGCGGAAGCATTCATTAAGTTACTATAGACATGACGACTTATCGTCGTTAATCGCTATCAAATCAATCCTCATTAGAATCCATGAGTTAAAAAATCTAAGTCTTAGGAATAAAGAAACGCGGGCAATTCAGTCGCCACATAACACTAGAGAAATAGCCAAACTCTTCAAAAGTAGGTTAACTAACTCCAAATCAACATATCCAAAAATAATACACCTAGGTGGCATTACTCACGAAAGTGCTGAGGATATATGTGAGGTGTTTAGCACGCACTTTGCCAAACTGTACACTCTAGAAAATGACCAGGATATAGATTTCCCTCGTAAAACAGAAAAGTGTCTAAGCGATGTAGTCTTAAACGCCCAAGAAATCGATAAAGCTATCACAACTCTTAAGCTTACCAATACTCCCGGCCCAGATGGAATGTCTTCCGTCCTCTTAAAAAATGGTGGAAATGACATGAATCTACTTCTTCTCAAGATATTTTCAACTTCGATAAGGAGTAGAACATATCCAAATAGCTGGAAGAAATCCTACGTTGTACCCATTCACAAAACCGGACCTACAGCGGACACAGATAATTACCGCCCCATCAACATTACTTCCGTAGTTTCACGTGTGATGGAAAAGATTGTAAAGAAGCAAACTGTTCAGTATTTGCTCTCGAATGACTTAATATCCCCTTTCCAATACGGTTTCCTAAATAGAAGATCGTGCATTACGTGCCAGTTAGATTATTTCGATCACATTACTGAATGTGTAGACAAAGGTCGTTCGGCAGCAACATTATTTCTAGATGTTAGCAAAGCTTTTGATAAAGTCCCACATAACAGACTCATACTGAAACTCCTATCTTATGGAATAAGTGGAAGGCTTCTTGAGTGGATAACTTCCTTTCTCACAGGAAGAGAACAGTTAGTTAAAGTCAACCATCACTTATCAACATCCAAACCGATAACCAGCGGCGTGATACAAGGTAGTGTTCTTGGCCCTACCCTATTCATTGTATTCATAAATGATATTGTCTCTATGATCAAGTATGGCAAGCCATACCTCTTTGCGGATGACCTCAAAGTTGTCTATGATTTCGACTATAATGATATGAATATTGTTAGTAAAATCCAAGGAGACCTAAATAGTCTATGTAATTGGAGTGAAAAGTGGCAGTTAACGTTCAATCCAGCTAAATCCGGGATAACATACTTCGGACGTTGGAAACCTAGCATGTGTCTATACATGTACGGTGACCTTGTCTCAAACACAAACACAGTCACAGATCTCGGGATAACATACTCAGATCTTACCTTTACTGAACATGCAAATAAGGTGTTATCTGATTGTAAACGTCTAACCGGCTTTGTGCTACGCAACGTTTACACTCCAGAAGCCAGATTAGCCATATATAAGATATGCATTCGCCCCAAACTTGAATACTGTGCCCACTTATACAGTAGCTTTAAATCAGCAGACAGAAAAAAGTTGAAAGTGTCCAAAGATTCCTTACGAAACGCATATTAGGCTATGGTCAGCAAATAGAATACCTTGACAGATGTATTCGACTGGACTTAGAGCCCTTATGGTTAAGGAGAGTGAAGTGCAATTTATTTCTCTTATTCAAAGTTATAAGAAAGCACTGTAACAGTAAATCGTCCATAACCTGGGCTAATCCTAAATCGTATGGACTACGCAACCACAACTACCTTCTCAAGGTTAACACCCATAAACTCACCACTAGAGCTAACTTCTTCACCATTAAATATTGCAAACTTTGGAACCAACTACCCTCTGAGATAAGATCCTGTGAAAGGCCTGACAGTTTCAAAAGGAGCCTAGGAAAACATATAAGCATGTCCACCCTAGCCCGCCTCAAAGATCTCAACTGCTGGTAGAGTGGAGAGACAATGGCTTTTCAATATTTAACTACGGAAAGTACACTAGTCCCAATACCAATATAATAACACTTAGTAATTATGTAGGTTCAATACTTGAAATTCGATTGTCATTAAAATACTTAAAATGATTAAAATAGCTATGCGGCAAGTGTTCTCTTGCTTTACCATGCTTGTTTCCCTTATAACACTCAGTTATTGAGCCTAATGTATTCTTTGATAATACGAATTATGACACTGACTATGCTCTTATTATACGTAGATTGATTTACTTTACGACTACCTGTAGTACTAACTACCCTTCTGTAGTATTGTTAAACAAATGCTGAAATTTTGTTGGTTCTGTTAATATCTTTTTATAATATATCTAGACACGTTACTTTGCAATGTCAGATGTTTACTATATATAAGACTGTCATGATAATTTAGTACACTAAGTCCCGCCAACCGAACTTACCTTCAGTTCATACTACCTACATTGATCCCTAACTATATTGTTCTGCTGAATCTTGCTTCACTATTCACAAAACCTATTCTTTTTATTCTCTAAGTTTTTAAATTCTTGTAAAGTAATCTGTTCATTAGGACGCATGCATACATATATAATGTTCATAAAGATGTACGCAGAGACCTATTGGAAGCACTCATTAAGAAAGCT
Source organism: Trichobilharzia regenti (assembly GCA_944472135.2). NCBI lineage: Eukaryota > Metazoa > Platyhelminthes > Trematoda > Strigeidida > Schistosomatidae > Trichobilharzia > Trichobilharzia regenti. The sequence goes on along the minus strand of OX235265.1, from coordinate 106,961,718 downwards.
AGGGAGATGGAATATGAGGCACGAACATGTCTGGTACCAAGCAATATATTTGCGGTAGCCATAATAATCATAGTCTCAGAGCCTAACATCAAAAAAGGAGGGAGGGTGGCGTTAGCTGATCAGTAGATATGGTGGTGGTCACTAAGGTGAATCACCCTATTCTGCAGGAACAGCAATATGCAATTTGAAGGCTCGAGATATTTCTGATTTTTATGAGGGCTTAGATCTTTATCTTGAAAAAGATAATAATGAACGCCTGGACAGATCATGCTTCTACCTCTAAATATATACCATTCGCTCAGCCTATTGTTGAGATGCGACCACGCGGGATCTGCACAGATTTATGGGGCATCTTATAAACTGACTTGCTGTCCATTGTCAGATCTTTAAATACCACTTCACAATGTCTTATCTCATTCATTTTCCAATAACGTCTTTACTTGATCCTCATTAGATTCCATTAAACATAACATTTTACAGCTCTTTATGACTTATTATATTCCTACTCTCTGAAGGGTACGGTTGTGCACTAAATGCACAAAAAGGTATAAAACAAAAACAAAAGTGGACATCATGATAGTACGAGATATACGTGTAGCATTATACATTGCAAATGAACGTTGTCAGCCTAGGGAGTTTTCTTTTTTAATGCATTTATTAATGATACTTGCACTTACCTGTTTCATTACAATTTAGTGATTCACCTCAGCACTTTTACTTTTCTAAAACAGCTTTCAATCCCTTGTAAACGTTGTACTTACCTCAATTTTGGTTGGTTATCGTATGCCGACAACCACGGGATGAAAACGAAACGAAGTCGATTTTCCCGCTCAACCTGGAGGACAATTGTACAATTCAATAACTATACAGCCTAGTTCAGACAATGTGTAATTATATATATGTATCAAATATTTAACTGTTGACACATTATTAACTTGTAGACAATCTACGATTTGATATTATATCATACTTGATCGTGCCTGTAAAAATGGCATGCATTTTCATGTAAATTTATATGTTTATATGAGAATATACATTGTTATTATTATTACAGCTATCTTATTTTTATATCCTCAAGACTTTTTTTTCCGGAAATTGTGAAGTTTCTTATTTCTGTAATGGTTAAGTCTATCAAACGTGTAAGTACCGTTAAGAGACTGAGATCTAATACTAGTCAGCCATCTGAAGGCCTCAGCTCCGTTGACAATTCTACACTTTTTACACCAGCCATACCCAGAGTTATGGTATCTGATATCATGGAGGAATTAGCAGAGAATGCGGCTTGTAGCAAAAATGATTTACTGACACTTCAGAAGTCAATAGCAGAACTACAGAGCAAGTTTGACAGCATTATGCCTCTCACGCAACTGTGTGACCCACCACAAAACATCTGTTTTGAATCACTAATCAAATCCGAGCGCATAATTGACTATTTGGCTGAAGAAGCTGTTAAGAGGATTATGTCTTCACATAACGTCTTGGCCTATAACATTCCAGACAGAGAGCCGATTGCCAAACTTAAGAATTCGTGTCTAAAGGCTTGTAATATGTCGTTGACAGAATGTCAGGTTTTGCGTCTTCGTAAGAAATCTGCAAACCACCCGTGTCCTGTGCTTTTCAAGTTTAGGTCTACCGAAGAAGCCAGGAATTTTCTGAAATCGGGTAAGACAATAGGCTCTTCAACACCATACACTAACATTAGGGTTGCACCTGATTTAACACCATGCCAAAGGCGATGCCGCTCAGGAACAGTGAACCCTGATAACTCTAATAGGATAACTGTAGATGATGTTCCGTGCGTTATTCCGTCTATTGAAATATCTGATCACGGCATGCAACAGACATTTTCGCAGGTAGTGGCTAATGTTAGCCAAGCATTATATAACGATATTGATGCAGACACTGAAATGGTGGACATAGATGAGTCAACGGGAAATAATGTTGAAATACATCGTTTTCACACTGACGCAAAAGTCAAGACACCGAAACCATCAAAACCCATCCCACTGGTGGTCCAACCATTGCCTTATAAGTCAGTTACTCCTCGTCTGACAATCCACACTCTGTGAAGCACCAGTCGAATGTAGCCACCCAAGTTGGCAAGTTTTCTAGGCGTTATGACAAACGTCCCATTTCCATTAAGAAAACTAAAGCTCATGAGGTGTTCAAGCCACAGAAACCCTACATAGCATGTGCTGACTGCCCTGTTAGCCATCATCAGCCAGATAATCATAAGATAAGGGAAAAAGAAGTAAATAAATTAAATACTAAACCCGGAGCAAGAAAGCCCTTTGATAAGAAAGAGACGAAAGCACCTGTAGGCCTTCTTTGTAAGAGAAAGTCAAATATGGTAGACGAAGCTCCTAGGGGTAGGCCTAATTGGTGCCAAGTGGAAAGCCAATTTTATCGAATCCCTAATTCTAGACAAACAGCACAGCAAAGTAGTAGGTATTGTTCTGCACATCCACTACGTAAACCCCTTGTCAACCAGCCCACTTCTAATATTCTGTCTACTGAAAGTTATAGAAAATACCCCAAACATCGGCCACAGACCACATTTAGCAAGCCAACAGAACCCATTCATATATCTTATGTGTCTAGTGGGGAGCATGTGCCGATTTCTGCACAAAACTTGCCATGGTCTGATGAATACCAGAAACAGATACCAACACTTCATTCTTATACTGGCAACAAATTACCGAATACACATATCGGTTATACCTTAGGGCAGGATTTTCACCAGCGTCAGTTAACAGAAACACCTGGAATCATGCATATAGCACGCATGATATCGGATCAATTCCTTGCTGGCATAGCGAACAGTCTACAGCTAGGGCAAGGCATATTTCCCGGGAGATAGCTGACACAGTGTCGACACCAAACGCGGATACTAATATCTCTAAAATATTAATATCTGATTATCACACAGGTGTCTCTCACTGCATACCATATCCAAACGTAAGCCCATCCCTGACTACCACCTCAAAAATCTACCTGAAGTCTTCCTACGATCCAAAGATATTGGTAAATGAGTCTGATAACATGTATATAGAGGATACTCACGGATTATTTTACCAAGATGTTGTCCGCTCACTGAAACCACATAGCCAGTGTTTATCTATTATCCTAGTAAATACGAGATCAGTTCTAAGCAAACATTTAGCACTAAGTACAATAGCTTCTATATGCAGACCGTCATTGATTATGATCACCGAAGCCTGGTGCACAAGTGAAATCTCCAATGACAGCCTAAGGATTGATAAATACAACCTTTTTCGCGGGGACAGACGGACAGGTCGTGGGGGTGGAACACTAATTTACTGTGAACAATCCATGTGTGCAACCCAGTTTAGTAACCCAATTCTGTCACAACTCAATGACTCGATCTGGGTCGAAATAAAAGTTGTCAGAAGTAAACCTATACTTGTGGGTTGTGTGTACCGGCCCCCTTCATCCAGCAGGGAATATGATAATATGCTTAGCAATATCTTTAATGTTACAGCCAATCTTCCTTTCAGTTATAAAATTATCGGAGGCGATTTCAACTTGCCAGAAGTATCATGGTCTTCACTCCGAGGACCCCAAAGGTACGATAATCTCATAAATTCCATCGTCACAGGAGGGTGGACACAACACATAAATTCACCCACTAGATCCGCAAATATCCTAGACCTTATTTTCACGAACAACATAACGCCATCTACCGTACATGTTGGACATGAATTTCCAGGTAGTGACCATAGAATAGTAGTTTGTTCTTTTGACATCTTTCCTGAAACAAAACGCAGAGATGAAGCTGGCCAGATACCTATGAGATTGTACACACATGCTGACTGGGACTTGTATCAGCACCTAATTAGATGTTCTAATTGGGACTCGTACTTTTCGAACCAGTCCTTAGATGCAATTCTTAACAACTTCTATCAGAATATTAACTCAATTCACGACGTCATTGCACCCGAGAAGATTCTTAACTTCAGATTCCCCCAAAGTGATTATATTCCGACATCGTTTAGAAGAAGTCTACGTAAGCACTCAATAAAATACTACAGATATCATGACTTATCGTCATTAATTGCCATAACGTCCCTTCTCAGTAGAATTGAAGAGTTGAGAAATATAGGCCTCAGAAACAAAGAAATGCAGGCCATTCATGCACCGCATAACTCAGGAGAAATAGCCAAACTTTTTAAAAGTAGGTTGATGAACTCCAAAACACCCTATCCGAAAATAATATACTTAGACGGCATTGCTTACGAAAATAATGAGGCGATATGTGAACTGTTTAGCAAGCACTTCGCCAGATTATACACCTTAGAGAACGATGAAGTCGTGGATTTCCCACGTAAAACAGACGAATGTTTAAGTGACATAATTTTCACCACACATGAGATCGATAAAGCTGTCGCAAATCTTAAGCTTAGTAACACTACTGGCCCAGACGGTATATCTTCCGTTCTGCTGAAAAAAGGTGGTAATGACATGAGTTTACTCTTACTCAAGTTATACTCAATTTCATTAAGCGATGGGACATACCCTAACTGCTGGAAGAAGTCTTATATTGTACCTATCCATAAATACGGGCCTATAGCTGATATCAACAACTACCGCCCCATCAACATCACGTCTGTAGTTTCACGTGTAATGGAAAAGATAGTTAAGACTCAAATCATTCAGTACTTGCTGTCAAATGACCTACTATCCCCATCCCAATACGGTTTCTTAAGTAGAAGGTCGTGCATTACTTGCCACTTAGATTATTTTGACTACATCACACAAAGCATTGATAATGGGCGTTCGGTAACAACATTGTTTCTTGACGTTAGCAAGGCCTTCGATAAAGTCCCACATATCAGACTCCTAACAAAACTCCAATCCTACGGAATAACCGGAAATCTTCACAAATGGATAAGTTCTTTTCTCACAGAAAGAGAGCAATTAGTCAAAATCAACCACCAGTTGTCTTCCTCAAAGCCGATAACCAGTGGTGTAATACAAGGTAGTGTTCTTGGCCCTATTCTATTCCTCTTATTTATAAATGACATAGTCTCTGTAATCAAGTATGGCAAGCCATACCTTTTTGCAGATGATCTCAAGATAGTATATGATTATGGGTACGGTGATATGAGCGTCGAAAGCAAGATCCAACAAGACTTAAATGATCTAGGCGATTGGAGCGAAAAGTGGCAACTGACTTTCAACCCAGACAAGTGCGGTATAACCCACCTTGGACGCTGGAAACCGATAATGTGCCTATATATGTACGGTAAGCTCCTCTCAAAACTGAACACAGTCACAGATCTCGGGATAACATACTCAGATTTATCCTTTTCCGATCACGCAAATAAGGTTGTATCTGACTGTAAACGACTTACTGGCTTTGTACTGCGTAACTTCTACACCCAAGAAGCAAGATTAGCTATATATAGGACATTGTGCTCTCCTATTTAGTAACCTCAGGACTGTAGACAGAAAAAAAATCGAAAGTGTCCAGAGATTCCTCACGAAACGCATAATAGGGTTCGACCAACAAGTGGAATATGTTGACAGGTGTGTACGTCTGAAATTAGAGCCTCTGTGGTTAAGGAGAGTGAAGTGCAACCTATTTCTACTCTTCAAAGTCATTAGGAAACACTGCTACAGTAACTCATCCATAACTTGGGAAAATATTAAATCATATCAGCTGCGAAACCACGACTACCTTGTCAAGGTGGCTACCCACAGAAAATCCATTAGGGCAAACTTTTTCACCATAAAATATTGCACTCTTTGGAACCAACTACCACCTGAAATAAGATGTTGTGAAAACCCTGATGGGTTCAAACGGAGCCTAGAAAGACACTTTAACATGTCCACCCTAGCTCGTCTAAAAGACCACAACTGTTGGTAGAACGGAAATTGAAGGCCAGTCCAGTCTTCAGTATAGTCACATACGTATATCTCGACTCTAATACTCACGCAGCGAACGTTAACTAATTTACTGATTTCTATTCTCTATAATTTTCACTAAGTTGTGTTGGTAAAAGTAACACTGGAAATAATTGTAATAGCATCCACACCTTTTAACGTTTTACATATGTATATACTAATATAATAATACTTATTAATCATGCATGTTCAACTCTTAAATTAGATGGATATTAAAATACTTAAAATTAAAATATTTATGCATCAAATGTTCTCTTGCTTTACCACGCTTGTTTCCCTTATAACACTCAATTATTGAACCTAGTGTAATATTTGATATACGAACTATATTATTGATTATACTCTTATCATATATGGTTTGATTTACTCTACGGCTCCCTGTAGACTAACCACCATTCTTCAGTATACACACACTGCAGTATTGTTAAAAAACGCCAAAATTTCGTTGGTTCTGTGTTAATATCTTTTTATAATATGTCTAGACACGTTACTTTGCAATGTCAGATGTTTACTATATATAAGACTGTCATGAAAATTTAGTACACTAAGTCCTGCCAACCGACCTTACCTTCAGTCCATACTACCTAAATTGAACCTTAACTATAGTATTCTGCTAAATCTTGCTCCACTATTCACAATACCTATTCGTTTTACTCTTTAAGGTTTTAACTTCTTATAAAGTAATCTGTTCATCAGGATGCATGCACACATATATAAATGTTCGTAAAGATGTACGTGGAGACCTATTGGAAGCACTCATTAAGAAAGCTAGGGAGATGGAATATGGGGTACGAACATGTCTGGTACCAAGCAATATATTTGCGGTAGCCATAATAATCATAGTCTCAGAGCCTAACATCAAAAAAGGAGGGAGGGTGGCGTTAGCTGATCAGTAGATATGGTGGTGGTCACTAAGGTGAATCGCCCCATTCTGCAGGAACAGCAATATACAAATTAAAGGCTCGAGATATTTCTGATTTTTATGAGGGCTTAGATCTTTATCTTGAAAAAGATAATAGTGAACGCCTTGACAGATCATGCTTCTACCTTTAAATATATACCATTCGCTCAGCCTATTGTTGAGATGCGACCACGTGGGATCTGCACAGATTTATGGGGCATCTTATTAATTAACTTGCTATCCATTGTCAGATCTTTAAATACCACTTCACAATATCTTGTCTCACTTATTTTCTAATAACGTCTTTACTTGATTCTCATTATATTCCATTAAACCTAACATTTTATAGCTCTTTATGAATTTGATTCGACTTATTCTATTCCTATTCTCTGGAGGGTACGGTTGTGCACCAAATAGAAAAAAGACATGAAATAAAACAACTGGCTTGAAAATAATTGTATTAAAGCCAAAAGTGGACATCATGATAGTACAAGATATATTAATTTTATTATACATTGCAAATGAACGTTGTCAGCCTAAGGATTAATTACTTCCCTTCCTTCTCTAATTGTTATTCTGCTGCTCCTGTTCATCTTCTGGTCGAGGTCGAACAACCCTGCACCTAAACTGAAATGAGGATTAATTCCTAACCGTCTATCTCATAACCACTAAAATTCCATGAACGATCCAATTCTACCATTTGAAGACGCTGGCGAACATGCTGTAAATGAGTATTCATGATCTGAAATGAAGAAGCAACTGGTCTTCTAATAGTTTTCAACATTTTACTCAACTTACAAATACAGTCCGCCATGCAGACACAAATGGAGAACTCTGGAATCGACCTCGGCACCATTTGATGCAGTAAAACAACTTCACATGACCTTATCTAGTTTTCGCATCCACGATCAAATTTCTGTCCTGTTATAAAACTACGATAAGACTGCTGAAAAAGTGGAATAAATATATCACTGATCTCAACATAATACATCAATAAACTTTAAGCCAATGGTGCTGTTCACAGCAAAGTTATATAAGAGAATTGACTTCAAGCTTTTTTTCCCAGATATCCGTATTACATTCATCTGATGTCTGGGTTTTTTTAATGCGAAGTCAATATTTCTATATTTTTTTATTTGTTGCACAAACAGACTTTATAGCAGACTGTTCCGACTGACTCTAATGTCAGAAAGCACAAACAAACTGTAAATTCATCACACCAAATTATGTGTAATTTATATGATAACTTATCCATGCCTGTACAATTGGTATGTTCCTGCATAAACAGGAAGATATATATTATTATTATTCCCCATTCTGTTTTCTATATAAATGTGTTTATTAATGATATATTTCACTCACTTAATCTATTACACTTTAATGTTTCACCTTAGCACTCTAACTTTTCTAAAACAGCTTCCAATCCCTTGTAAACGTTGTACTTACCTCAATATTGGTTGGTTATCGTATGCCTACAACCACGGGATGAAAACGAAACGAAGTCGATTTTCCCGCTCAACCTGGAGGACAACTGTACAATTCAATAACTAAACGGCCTGGTTCAGACAATGAGTGTAATTATATATATATATATATATATCAAATATTTAACTGTTGAAACATTTTTAACTTGTAGACAATTTGAGATTTGACATTATACCATACGTGATCGTGCCTGTAAAAATGGCATGCATTTTCATGTAATTTTATATTTATATGAAAATACAAATTATTACTATTATAAAATACTTGGAAGATCTGGACTTCGCCGATGATATATGTCTAATTTCCCACAAACTGGGAGATATGCAAGTGAAAAGTAACAAGTTGGCAGAAGAAGCATCAAAGATAGGACTTCCTTCAGGTGAACATAGATAAAACAGAGGTGATGAAGATTCCCAGCGAACATCAACAGCAACAACAACAGACTACAGTCAGCATAAGTGGGAAGAACCTGAAAGAAACAACCTCCTTCACCTACCTGGGAAGCATCGTCGCAACTACAGGCGGAACTGACTAGGATATCAAAGCCAGAATCGGAAAAGCAAGACAAGCTTTCATTACTCTCAAATCTGTGTGGAGGTCAACAGCCACTACTCAGCATCAAAAATAAGATCCGGATTTTCAACTCCAATGTAAAGTCAGTTCTACTATACGGGTCAGAGACTTGGCGCGTCATAAAGAGCATCTCAAATAAACTTCAGACTTTCATTAACAGCTGTCTTCGCTCAATACTCAAGATCAGATGGCTAGAAAAGATGAACAACAGCGATCTCTGGGAGCGAACCAATCAGGAACCGATTGTGAAACAAATAGGCAGGAAGAAATGGAGATGGATTGGCCATACGCTGAGGAAACCATCAAGTGACATCACAAGACAAGCTATCGCTCCAGTGGAACCCGAAAGTGAGGTGGCGAGTTGGTCGTCAGTGCAAGGGTGACTTGGAGGAGGTCATGCGAGGAGGAGATGAAAGCATGTGGACAGACCTGGAGCGGGGTAAAAAAGTTGTCAGAAGACAGAAGGCAATGGAGGTGCACAGCTGAAGCCCTATGTTCCTCCAGGAACTAAAGGATACAATAATAATAATGATAAGTCAACGGTAGCCAAGTGTGAATAGGCCTAATTTCTTTAGCCTATGATCATATGGTTTATTTCGAAAACCAACCATTTCCTTTGTTGCCCGTCTTTACACTCTTTCCAAGAGGTTGGCGCCTCTTCTAAGCAGTGGGGGTGCAATAATATTATGCACTTTAAGGTGTGGTCTGAAGTGTCTGAAGAGCTCTGGATTGACTGCATCCGGCTGTCTGTGTGTAAAATGTATGGCCGCATATGCCTTCTCCACATACCCGTGTAATTTTCACTTGTGTCCATTTTTCCGTTAGAGCTAGACCTGATTCCCCCTCCGAAGTTGTGCAGGACAAGCTTTCGTTGCACAGGGCGAAGCTTGCATTCTGCGGCCTACAGGTGCGTGATTTCACAATTTTGCACTTTTCCAGGTTGAAAATCATACCACTGGCCACCGCTCAGTCTTCCAGAAGCTTTAGATCTGCCTGCAGTCTATTTGAGTCTTCCGAACACGTTGCTTTCCGCATCATTACGTCGTCAGCGTATGGAAGAGTCGGGCAGCTTAGACGGCATGGTAGGTCATTGCTAAAAATCAAAAACATCAGTGCCCCTAGGACAGAACCCTGTGGCACACCCGATGATGAGTCATGCCAAAATGATTGGACTCGACCGACCCTAGAGCAAAAATTTCCTTTCAGCTAGGGGGTCCTTCGACCATGATAGGAGCGGCTTGCCTATACCTGCCTGACTTATTTTGTGCAGGGGAAGGTCACGGTGAACTGCGTCTAATGCCTTTCCAAAGTCTAAGAAGACTTCATGGACTGGAACATTCATATCCCACCGTGATATCCAACCGTCCTAAGCTGGCAGTAGGTTTGTTACACAGGATCTGCATTTCCTGGAAACGTGTTGGGCTCCGTGGAGTCTGTTAGTCCTATCGAGGTGCTCCCTGATGTGATCATCAATAATCCCTTCCAGTACTTTTGATACCACTGGGAGTAGGGCTACTGGTCTATAACTGGTGGCATTTTGTTTGTCCTCATCCTTGAAAATCGGAGAAAGGGTGGCTCTTTTCCTCCCCTTTGCGGTTTCCCCAAATCCGTCGAGTGTTGAAACAGGCCGTATAGGGGCCCTGTGGGGAGCTTCAACGCACTGTCTCAGAACAGATGGCCTGATGTCGTCACAACCTGGGGACTTTCAAAATGTGAATCTTTGTAGCTTCCTTAGTACTATTTCGGGTTTATTTGGAGAGTAGCCACTAGGTTTTCACAAGGTGAAGTAATGGTGCCACCATTTTTTCCGCATCAGTAATACCCAAATTGTTGTTTAACTGTTTGATGAAGGCTAAACTGGATGTTTCAGCTATCTCCAAGCTAGTGAGGTTTTGGCCGTCTGAACCTACCGAGGCAAATGGCCCATGGTTGCCTCTTTTTTCCGATATGAATCGATACAAGCTTCTGGGGTTCTCCAGGAGTTTTTGAACAGGGTTAGCTTGAAATGACATCCTGTCACTCCCGACCGTCACGTCGCGCTAGTTCCCGAGTTCCAAGTATGCGTCGTGGTCGGTCTGACTCTTGGATACTCACCACGTAAACCAAGTACCCCGCTTTGCTTGCAGAATACGTCTGTTCAGCCATGATGATATTTTTAGCTGTGTTGTAACTAAAAGGACGATATCCTAGATTGCGTATCCTAGATATGTGAATAATCTCTCTTACCACTTCCCAGTGTGCATCCCCAGATGACACATCCTGTGCTAAGGGCCATTCTGAGTCGGGAAAAGGTCTCCGCAAGCCAGTATAGTCCGCCTTGTCATAGCACAAAAATGGTCACTTAGCGTCCCGCTGCAGGTCCTCACGAAGAACAAGATCGGACCCTTAAGCTGCATGGTCACTACTTCCTAGCGGAGTCATGACCTGGACCCTTTCGACGAATAGTTGGGCACTGGTTAGAATATAATCTAGTTTCGATGACTTTCACTAGGGCCCCACCTAGTGTCGTTTCCAACATTCTCAGTCAGTCCTGTATTTCGAATGGTATGTAGTAGATTTCAACAGAATTTTCCCTGAGCATACCCTGAGTCAAGGCTCAGCAATGGGGGAATGAAATCTCCAGCTATAGTGATTTAGTCATAACCCGTACCCCTGTGATGGTTCTGAACAGTAGCTGTTTGGGCTCTACCTCACAGGTGGGTGACCGGTAGATGCTTGGTGGGGCCTACGGTAAAATGACACCATATGGAGTCTGAAAGTTCAATAAGTGGGTTCATTGCACGTAAGCATTTAAGTTGCTTGTCAAATTATATGACAGAGTATATAACCACCATGTCTTTAAATCCACATTGATGAACAAATTCATCACCGACATTAAAACGGCTAAGGTTCGATTGGCTTGATGAACTTCCTTGATCCCCACACATGGTCTAAAATATGTGGTGTTTATCGGGGTCAGTGCTGTTAACTCAGTGAACGTGCTCTGTTTACTAAATGTAGAACACGAATAACCAAACATAAAACGATAGCATGTCAAATGGTACAGTTGATTGACCGCATGACTTCAGTCAGGCTTAACGGCGAAATTCTCCGGCCAGTGTCACACAGCAATAAAGCTGTAGACTAATAATTTTAGAAATTTTTATTTGATATACAGAGATAAACTGAATATCGTCTTCTACTAAGTGCGAAATCTAGTTGTGTAAAATTCCTCTCATACTCAGTCACAAGTTAAAAAGACAGTAATTACTAATCGAACAACAGAAAGTTTATTGATTCAACCATGATGGATTTCCCGGACTTCCGTCGCTTACCTTGAAAAACAACAATGTTAGTAGCGAGGTTTGTTTTTCCATATCACTATCTAAGGTTCAAGAAGTTGCGCCTTATTTGGGTGAAAAATGGATGTAGTATTTTCTTTCTCTAATGCGTCAGTGGTTGAACCTGATTGCATTCGTAGTACAGTTGATTTAGCTGCGAAAAACAATGTTCATCTTTCGGAGGACACTTGTTGGGAACTTTTGGAAATGTGTATATCAAAACTGTCAATGAGGAAAACCTACCAGCTTCTCGATGGACGTACGTTTGTTTGCCTTGTGATTGTCATGTTTTTCAGTTTACAGTACAGAGGAGATCAAGTTTCCCGAAGGCAGCGAATTTGTTGTTGAGTCAATACGTGGACGCTCGGTCAACAAAGTACTACCACTTTTTTCTAATATATATTTCAGGGTGAGGTATTTTATTACGTAAAATGGCTTGGATGGCCACCTGTATTCAATACATGGGAACCAGAATGTAACCTGTCTGGTTGTGAAGATCTTATTCAAAAGTTCATCGACTCGTATGGCGAATCAGTTGGAATGCTTCCGGTAGGTTACATTGTCAATTTAACTAGTATTTTAGCCGGAGTCTCAACCCGATAAGAAATCACAAATTCAAGAGGTCATGGGTCGACTGAGGGAAGCTGTTGATTCATCGGGAAACTTACCATTGTATTTACTGGAACGCTTTTCTAGTCTACAGCCTGATCCTATTGATAATTTCCGTCCTTATAAACCCTCCTCCCGTCCTTCTATAAACATTGACAAACTCATCTGTTCACAATCCCTACCAAGTAATATAGAATCCATCTCACTTAAGCGATCTCCAAGCGTTTCTGACCTCCTACCTGTTCCCGCTAAACGTTTCCGTATTTGTCGGAAAAGCAAGCAAGTATTAGATTCTGCCCTTAATACATTCCAACAAAAGCTCAATGCTGTCTACTCGCATGAAGCGCCTATCACTGTGGAAAATTCTGTTGATTCTGAGTGTAAGTTTGATCTATTCTTTGAGTTCTTCGGTTTATTTGACCCTATGTTTTTCATGATTTCATCTCATCTCGTGCATCATATCATGCTGTGCCTAGACAGTGGTTTTATGTCAACTTACATTGCTGATAATGCTACCACTAGACATTTGTGGTTTGATCTTTTGACGACTGAAAATGTAATCAGTGCAACGGCCAGTCACCAGTGAACTAAAAGAAAAGTTATTTGGTCGTCAGATAAATGACAACTCAAACTTCTTGAAGGTGACTGATTCAGGAAACCTTCAACCTGAAAGTAATATAGTTGTAGATACAAATAAATACTCCCATATATTGTTGCCACTATATCCGAGTTCTATTTGCATCCAGCCTACTATAATATAGAGAGGAAACTTTTCTATCATACACAGTAGATTGATTTGCACTTAGGTTCCTCCTCACATTTTAAGTTAGATGCTTTTCACACGTGTAGAACTTCATATATCTAGAGAACTGAGAGCAACTTTATGAATGTGTTTTCCTCTTGTATCGTGTAAGGTGTAAGTCTTAGATTGTATTCGTAGAATAAAGCTTTTTCAAATACTTAAGATACCTAAATTTCATAGAATTGTTTTAGTCGACGGTGGCTCAGCTTTCTCTTCACACACGTAAGGAGGTTGAAAAAAGGCAGACAAAAAGATCTTTTCTGCCTGTACCTTTATTACTTTTCTACTCGGTAAAATATTTACGTTTGTCTTAATTTCCAGAGAGAAACTGACTTTTATCGGATAAAGTTTAGAGTTTCTGTGGTTATTTCACTTGTACCTAACTGTCGTTTCTCTCATAACACTAGCTAGCAAGGTTTCTAAATATATATTCAAGTATAAGTGTACCGTACATTGATTTTTATGGTGATTGCACATATTTAAGTGTTAACACTATGGCACTATTATTCATTAGTCATCGTATAAACACTTTGAAAGTTTAGTGTGTTTTGTCTGGTAATAGGTGGTATGCTATCATATGCTGTCCTCATAAATATCGACTAAAGCTGTTGGAAATAGTTCGCTGTATAAAACAGATGTCGATTGTTTACTAGGGATCCTTAAAAGAACTGATATTAGTTCGTGGAACGTCGAGATGCTTAAATGTGTCTATTCCTTACAGCCGTTTGAATAACAGTAGTTTTATTTACTGTTTTATTAACTTAACAGCATAGGATTTCGAGGTGACTGATATTCAGGGTATTCCGTCATCTTACCGGTTTTCATCTCAATGAGATTCTGTTAGCTACGATGCGCAATCATGTTACCTTGCATTGTTTTCTGCTGTTTGTGTGAAGCTAATTTTGTGCTAGATATGCTTTTATGGTATCTTAAATGTTTCTACTTAGCTAGTCAATATTTCTCACGACAGATGTTGATATTATATGGCTGGAGGTAATCGAAAGGAAGCTTTCGTTAGCGCAAGGCTTATCTGCAAGCTTGAAGGAACTCATGTCCCTTCTGAGATTGGAATCCGCAGATACGTCCTGCTGACTCGTGAGTGCCAGCTAGCACAAAGCCTAGGTCCAATGCTTCCTGCCGATTACCTCCAACCATTTAATATCAAGAATTCACAGTCCAGTGTATCATGATAACGAACAGCCTAGCACAATGGCCAAACTGCAAACTTGACTGATAGAATTCAGTCTGCACCAAAGAGGAGACTAAGTAAACTACATTAGTTACCAGCTAGTGTCCGGTCAAAATTTCTCACGTCAATTGTTGTCGGTAGTAACTTCTCAGGGACTGATCGATCACTCACAAACTTAGGTGGTGCGAATTAATCATTAAGCATTCATATCTATCCAGTCTGCGATGTAGATGCCTTTCACACGCCTACCTGTAGCATATTCCCAAAGTTAAGATACTTAATTGTGAATAATTTTCCAAAGATTAAGAACAATCTGAACATGATATAAAGTCATTTATGAAATTTCTAACTTATTTTCAAAAGCCAGAAGTCTTGCCTATTTTGGTTGTAATCTGTGTCTCATCTTTGATCATAGGTGCCTGCGTTCTAACTCCAGTTAGGCGGCGTAATGGAGTGAGTATTGTTGAGGTTAGGCTCCGATCGAGTGGTAGGCTAGGTAAAGAAAATCAATCGACGAGGTTATGAACTTACATCGATTGAAATCGTTAGGACATGTGCTGTGTTATGCATTCCTAGCCATCGCCCTCCTCAACAACAGCCAGTGTTAGATGATATAGGTTTGATCATTTCGGAAAAGAGCTAGTACGCCGTGGTCAAACCAAAACATGGTTTCATCAGTCGATGAAATCTCCAACAGTTAGTTTAAACCAGCCAACCAGTCACGTAGGGAGTTGTAGACTGCTTGACTGGTTGGGGTCATCAAGATGGTAAGAACCAATGAAGGCTGGAGACAATTGATGATATGGCACAGATTCTTCGATGTCAATATATGGTAGAGATGCATTCATCTACTGTTTGTGATTTGTCACATGCAATGAGACTATTGTTCTTCTATATTACTATTCTTGTCCCCTCACTCCCTTTTGAATCTGTCTCAGCTTACTCTTCTGTTGGTTTGTGTAGTACATGAAGGGAGGAAGTTCTACGTTAAAGCCAGTCAGTTATTCAGTCATCTGTGACTTAGAATAGTTCTGAATGTTGTAGATGTATCACCTATTACTGGTCTTAGTGTTAAGAATTATTAGCACTATTATGCAGTCGTTGTTTCTTTTTTAGCTTTCCCTTTTTCTCGTCTGTATTTGCTTCTGTATTTCACTAATATAATTATTTTGTTTTAGTTTCTATCGTATTTCTCTTCCTCTCCTTATTGACTTTATAATGAAAGTAGCATAAATTGTGGGTTGTGTTATCAAGTCTGACATTGTTTTTACCCAGACACTGGGGCTTTTAAGTATTAATATTCTTTTAAAAAATTGAATAGTCTAGAGGTTTACGCCACAATTAAGAGATGTAAAGATTTTTCTTTTCAATACACGGACTCCTTGTGAATGAGTTTGAACAAAAGCAATAACAACAATAACACACAGAGCAGGATAAAACGGATGTAAAGATCCTGAAAAAAATAATATCATTTACAGCGAATTAATACTCTTAAGTGTGATGAATGCCACTTTCCTGGAATTGTATATTTCAATAGAGTTTTTAATTAGTTTGTAATTATTATTAATTGGATATGCAGTGTCATGTCCTGGTAATGTGGTTCTAGTGGTTGGCATCTGTTGTAAAGTTGAAGATGACTAACCCATAAAACTTTAAGTTTTTACAGAATATTTTTGGTAAATTGTTATTTATTGCACTTCTGTGAATTATAGATTGTTTTTGGTCAAGTCTCAGGTTACTGTTTATTGAAGGCGTTTTTATTCGAAATTCAGAGTTTTATGTCTGACTAGCTGACTGGTTTTGTGCGTCAGTAGTGGCACAGTGGTTAGGACGCTCGCCGACCATGCTCACGGTCCGGGGTTCGATCCCCGGCCACTGACACACTCCTTTACCTCACTAAGCCAGAAATAATGCTAGTAAAGAGGAAAGGTTGGGCATGAGGCTACCAACCCCATCATGTAAAGTAAACACTGCTTCAGAAACTTCAAGCCACTAGCTTGAAGCCTTATGTTCCACTGGGGAACGTGAAGGAAAAAAAGCTGACTGGTTGTTTTAACATAGAACTTTCTTCGCACAGATGTGCAGCAGTTCCAGTCGCCAAGCTCCATATAGCACACAAAGTAAAAGAAGAGCGTAAACATAGGTTCAAAAGGAGAGATAATAAACAGAAGTGTGGGGGAAAAAGAAGAGTAATAAAGATGATCGATAGAATTTTATTGGATATGACAATCACAAAGAGTGAATAAGAATGCATCTCCGCCATCCATTGACAACTAGAATTTTGAGCCATATCACGAATTGTCTCCAGTCTTCATTGGTTTCTACCATCCTGATGACCCCAGAGTCAGGGATATTTCAAGTTGTGTATTGATTCATAATGTGTTATATCCACTTGAATGTAGTTTTATTTCTATGTTTTTCTTAAAAATCTTAAATGAATTGTTATGACGTCGTTTTCTTATTTCCCTTTCACTTTTCTTTTGTCAAGGTCCTCCAGTTGAATTTCAACCAATTCCTGATTACTTACCTGGCCAAGATGTTTATTTGCCAACTAAAGCTCCAATTGGCTGTGAATGTACAATGGATAATATGAATTTATCAGAGTTAGCAAAAATGACTAAAAAAGATAATGAGGATAGCACATCAGTTATCTATCCTTGTTGGGTGAATAGACGGAGTAGTTGTTGTGCAGTTCGTGCCGGTTCAATGCCTCCATATGATAAACGCAAGAGGCTACTTGCACCTCCTGGTCATCCAGTTTATGAATGTAACTCCTTGTGCGTTTATTGACAAGTGTAAATTTTTTGTATTGTATTCATTATTATTGACTATTTTTTTTTAATTATCGAGCTTATTGACACCTTATATGTATATACATAAAAGACTACTGCGGTGTGTCTTTCTTTCAGTGCTTTAGCTATATGTTAAATTCCGTGGTGTACTTAGGTTGTTAGAACACAATAGACTTAGATTACCTGGACCTTCATATGCTCATTTTTTTGTGCGTATATGTCAAAAGAAAATTCACTAGACTAATGATTAATTATTATTATTATTCGCTTGGGTTCCTAGTGGAACATAGAGCTCCAACGGAATATCTCCATTCTGCCCTGTTCGATACAGTCGCTTTTGTTTAGCTCCACAATTGTCCATAAGCTCTCGTCTCACACAATCCCCCCCCCGCCATTCTGGTTCCACTCAAGGGCCCGCGGCGCGATGTCATTCATCAATGGTCTCGTTAGCGTCTGCTTGATGCTCCATTCATGTTGATTTTCTTCGGCGTATTTGTTGAGTAGTAGGTTTTTTTGGTTGGTTCGTTGTTACCCTATCCTCTAGGTTGACCATCTGATCTTCACTATTATTATTATTACTTCCTTTAATTCCTAGAGGAACATAGGGCTTCAGCCGCGCGTCTCCATTGCGTTCGGTCCTCTGCTAGAGTTTTCACCTGGCTCCAAGTCTGTCCACATGCTTTCATCTCCTCTTCACATGACCTCATCCAAGTCACCCTTGCACTGACGACCAACTCGCCGCTTCCCTTTCGGGTTCCACTCGAGCAATGGCTTGTCTAGTGATGTCACTCACTTGATGGTTTCCTCAGCGTATGGGCAATCCATCTCCATTTCTTCCTGCCTACTTGTTGCACAATCGGTTCCTGGTTGGTTTGCTCATTCCCAGAGATCCCTGATGCTGATCTTTCCTGGCCATCTGATCTTGAGTATTGATCTTCACTATGGAGCTAGCGAATTCAGTTGTTGATAAAAAGTCTGTTTAAAACGCTTTCTGTAATTCGTGTGCCAAATCTGGGAATCGCATAGACATACTGACTTGAGACTAGTCTGTTGAAAACCTGAATCTTATTCCTTATGGTAAATGCAGCAGATTTTCATACTGATTTCAGATTAGTGAAAGTTTGTCTGGCTTTTCTGATCCTGACCGGCTTTAACATTCTCAACTATGCCGCCTAGCTGAGTGAAAGGAAAGTGACCTCCTTCAAATTTCCCCTCGTAGATGGTGATTGGTGCTTGCAGTTGTTGTTGTTGTTGTTGTTGTTGGTGGTGGTGGTGGTCGATTGGTTATCTTCATCACCTCTGCCTTCTTTGTGTTGACTTGAAGTCCTGTTTTTGCTGAATCTTCTGCCAACTTGTTGGTTTTCGTCTGTAAGTTTTTGAGTTTGTATGATACTAGATACAAATTGTCCTGGAAGTTCAGATTTTGTACAGTCTTCTCGTCGTTCCAACATGTGTCCGTTTTCTCTCTCGCTTCCACCAGTCAGCTTTATCTTACTTCTGTTCTAACTTCATTGAGCTTTCTAATGACGGAACTGGTGAATTATTAACAATGGATTTGATGAAAACAATCTCTTCAGTTACCTCTTTTAATTTAATACACGTGAAGGAGGACAGTTGTGAGAAGTAACATGTGTTCTGAGGATGATGTACAAAGAAGTTAGGTAGACGATTGTTGATGTAAATACCCCCACCCCCAGTCCGGTGATTGTAAAGAACACAAGTAGAAGAAAGCTTAACAGTGAGGTGGATTAGCAGTAGGATAGTTTCGCTTTTTACCTGAATGTGTCCGACATATCTAAAGCAGAATAAAAGTTGTCTTCTGCGTACAATAGAATCCTACTTGAATGTATTCATACGCTTTTTGACGTGAATCAAATAGATGTACGCAGATTTCTAGAGTCCTTCTTTTATTTCTTTACGTTCCCCAATGGAATATAAGGCTTCAAGCTAGAGCTGTGAAGTTTCGGTAGCAGTGGTATTTTTATGTTTACGTCCAACCCTCCCTCTTTATCAACCTTACTACCGCGTTAGCAGGCTTTAGAAATGCGTTTGTGGCCAAGGATTGAACCCCGTGTCATGTGAGGTGTGTGATTGGAGAGCGGTTTATCACTCAATCACTGATGCAAAAAGCCACTTGTGACCACCGAAAGACAAACCTGGGTTAACAGCTTGCAAGGCAGCCATGATAACCAGTCTAGAGTTCTACTTTTAGTTTACTCTCTTATTCAGAACACTTGGTTCAAGTGAAATATAATCGAGGTGAAATTTTATCTGTTTCAGTTGGTCTTTCAGAGACATCTTTCTGCGCCTAATTCACTCAATTAAATGTTTGAGGTTTTTATATAACAGTGTAACAACAGAAGACAAGGTTAGGCAACAGATCGTTTATCTAGGAAATCAACACATAATTATAGATTTTCATGTACATTATTATAGATTATTGTAAGCAAACAAACACAGTCTTCTGATTGGTGGTTTCTCGCTTTGTGGCCGTTTATTGAAGTTCAGATTATCTATCTGCAAATTGTATCTGCCTACGCAAAATTTGCTGTGGTTGGTTGTTGAATCAGTCTTTGTTCTTATTTTTCTCACGACCAATATTGGGGACGTAAACATTGACGTAAATATTACTGTCTACCAATATGGCTAGCAGCCAGCTCTCACTGCAGCAGGTTGTGTGGCGTATTTCTTGGTGTCTACTCCATCTCAAGTTTATGGTTAGATAACTGTGTTATGCTCATTTTTAACTAATCGGGTTGTGTGTGTGTGTGTGTGGCTTGGTTGGTGTATCAATATGAATCGGCGTGTTTTGCTTATGCAGATCAGAAGGGGAGGGGTCGGAGGAAGAGACAGTGAATTGAAAATATGTGTACTTGAATCGTTTTAGTTGGCATATCATCGTCAGTGTGAATGTGTGTGGTTCGAGGATAAGCACTTTCGAGCTTGAGTCCTGCTTCACCTACTTTTGATCTGGATAACTCAGTAGCAAGACCAACCCTCACACACACACACAGAGAGAAAAAGTGTGTAACATAGTTTAGGGAGATTCACTTATTCCTGAAGAGGTCCTGTTAATTACGCTTATTAAAGTTTACTAATAAGGTGCTCTGCAAAAGTTACCGTGGGGAACGGACAAGTACATCCAATGTACTTTTATGTGAATTTTTTTGCTCTGAGTCATTCAACTGAACATGTGAGCTATGATGACATGTTTATAATTGGTTGGAGGATTTCATCATGAGCTGACATTAGTTAGTGAACTATTGGAAAACCTGGGAGTACTGAACAGCTGCTTCGTCACCCTAGTTTGAGACTCTTCATCAGTACTCACCCACCACCAGGGGTCGAACCCCAAGACCTTTTGGTTACAAGGCGAGCTCGTAGATCATTAGGCCACTGGGACCCGATCCAATGACTAGTCCATAAATTCCAACTTCTGCCAATTCATGACATAGCGTGACCACTTCTCAATGTCTTCTTCGGTGAGTTACTGCCTCATCTTCAACCTGCTGTACGCTATCGGTCACCTCTTCCCACTAGAACCCCAGGTAACTGCTGAAATAGGGCCAGTTGCTAGTGAGCATCAGATCATTTGTGAAGTATTGGTTTTGTGAGGATTTTGTTTGATTGGTTGGGGGATTTCATCATGAACCGACATCAGGTTGAGAACCATTGGGAAACCGCTAAGGAGTACTGAATAACTGTTTCGTCAGCCTAGTTTGGGGCTCTTCGTCTGTCCAGTACTCCCTGCAGGTTTCCCAATTGTTCTCTAACATGAAGTAAGCTCATGATGAAATCCTCCAACCAATCAAACCAAAATCCTTACAAAACCGAAACTTGAAAATTTTTATAATTGTCAGGCTTATCAAACTATGCATACAGAAATCTCAATGTAGTTCTTGTTGTAATCCCACCTTTCTGTAGAATTGATATGTTAATACTCTTCATATTTTATTGTAATTGTTCCCATGAATCTATTCATTTTGCTATTATATTGTTTTTAGATGTCCTTGTGATTCAACTTGTCCATTTCGTGTTGTACAACTGGGAAGAAAAGTACCTTTATGCGTTTTTCGTACAAAAGATCGTGGATGGGGTGTTAAAACAATGGTTCCTATTGGAAAGGGAACTTTTGTAGTTGAATATTTAGGAGAGGTAGGTTAAAATGCATTTTTCTGTCGTTGTTGCTATTGTTTTTTTTGTGACAATTACTGTTAATTTGGTAAAGTAGGTATGAAGGGTGAGTCAGTCAATGCGGCTGTGTAGCTACATCGATCTAGATGGCTTGGACACGTGTTGTTCATGCCGAATCATCGCCTTCCTCAGCCAGCGTCAGTGTTAGCTAATATAGAATCAGGTTGGAAAAGAGTTAGAGGTGATCTAACTAAAACGTGTCATTGGTCTATGAAATCTTTGACAGTTAGTCTGAGCTATGTAGGGAGGTGTAGATTGATTGGTTAGGGTCCTTGGCATGCTAAAAATCAATGGCTGGAGACAATTAGCGACGCGTAACTCTAAATCGTTATCGATGGCTGGTGCAGATGCATTCCCACTCTTTGTGATCTCCCGTATCTCTCTCACTCATTCGTCTGCCTTTGTGTGCTCCATAGAGTGTGGTAACTCGAACTAGCTCACTTCTGTGCAAAGTTGCATGTTAAAACTCAGCTAGTCAGTCAGTAGCTAAACCACCCAGCTTAGAGAAAATACAACAGCACCAAGGAAATCCATCTTCATTATTTCAATATCTTTTGAGAATGGCTGCCGGCGCTTCTGTTGTAACAACAGAAGACAAGGGCCGGCAACAGATCGTTTTATTACGGAAATCAGCACATATTTATATATATATATACTTCATGTAGATTATTATAGCTTATTCAAGCAGACAAACACAGTCTTCTGATTGTTTGTTTCTGGTTTCTCGGAAAGTTAAGCCATATATATGCGAATCTTATTCGCCCACGTTAAGTCTGCTGTGATTGGTTGTTGAATCAGTCTTTGCTCATATTTTCTCATGGCCAATATTAGTGACCTGGACATTGACGTAGATTAATGTCTATCAATTGGCTAGCAGCCTGCTCTCACCACACTATGACTGCATAGATACCTAATTTACACCCAGAATTATTCTTTGCATTGCTATTTCCTTTCTTTTCCTTCAACAGACATGTTGATTGATTTTAAAAGACTGATTAAAAAAAATTTTATAATTGTATACGTCGGCGGATTCATTTCCTCCCAGTATCTGTCTGTCTGTCTGGATTCAACATAGAACTTGGCACCGAAGTGCAGCAGTTCGAGTTGCCACGTTCCTCCCAGTATAAGACTAGCTTATTGTTAAAAGTCCCTTTTGAGATTCAAACCTCGATTACCTAGTCCTGCAATTCAGAGATGTTACCACTGAGTTATTTGGTCTCGCAGTTGACTTCCTGCAAGGACTGTTGTGAATACTCTGATTAGATAATAATAATAATTTTTCCTTCACGTTCCCCTGTGGAACATAGGGCTTCAAGCTAGTGGCTTGAAGTTTCTGTAGCAGTGTTTATTTTACAGGATGAGGTTGCTAGCCTCATGCCCAACCTTTCCTCTTTACCAGGATTATTTCTGGCTTAGCGAGGTAAAGGAGTGCGCCGGCCGGGAATCGATCCCCGGACCATGTGCATGGTCGGCGTGCGTCCTAACCGCTGTGCCACCGACGATGACTTTGGTTAGATACTTTGTAGTAATTAATGTCATACGTCTAGTTCTTCGTTTTGCTACAGACTGAAGTCAGCCAGTCAGCCATCTCCGTGTTATAAGTAGCCGAAGTAATTTCCGGTAAACTGTTCTGATGGGAGTACTCTATACCACTATTATTTCCTTGAGCCTACTAACTAAAGACACCCAATCAAAGTGAATTTTGATATTTGTCGTTAAAAAGATTGTAACAGTTAACTACCCAGTAGTTCTTATTACATAAAATGCTTTGACGTTTGATACAACGATAGGTGTTGGACTCGAGTTTCAGTGGAAACACTATCACTCGCTGTGGATACATGGTTGGATGGATGGGTGTAAGTACATCCAGCTGACGAGTTGTCTTAAATAGGACGAAATACGCGTCCTGGATTCCAACACTAGTCACCACCAACGAAATAACATCGTTTTTCATTAAGCATTGTTACCGTATTTACCTATAGTCTACTAAAAATAATAGATTTTTGAAATTCGCCATTTTTATTGTATTTTCTTGGGATCTCTGTGTGTTCTATCTCCCGTTTAAAGGGGGAAAATAATAAGGTAAGCAACATTGGGGTTGGGTGTCAAGTGCTAGGTAAAAAGGGGAAATCAATCGACGAGGCTGTGTTGGTTAGGACATGTGTTGCGCATGCCTACCTAACCATCTCCTTCCCCAACAACAGGTAATGCTAGCTGACATAGGGTCAGGCTGAAAAAGAACCATTGGTGGTCAAACCAAAGCATGGCTTCATCAGTCAATGAAATCCACAACAGTTAGTTTAAGCTAATCATGCAGGGAGATGTAGACTTCCTGACTGGTTGTGGTCCTTGGAACTGTAAACACCAAAGACTATGGAGACAATCGGTGATGACTCAAAATCGTTGTCAATAGCTGGTGTAGATGCATCCACTCCTTGTGACTTATAATACCCAATAAAACTATATTGTTCTTCAATATTACTATCCTTTCTTGCTTCATATTTCTATTTACTATATCTTTTTAACGTTTCCTTTTACTTTCTCCTCTTGCTTTGTGTACTACAAGGTGAAAATGTGGCTACTTGAACTAGTGCACATCTGTGCAAAGTTCTATGTTCAAACCAGTCAGTTAGTCGGTGTGTGTGGGTGTATTACAATTTATACTCAATGATGATTTCATTCTTAAAGTTTACTAATCCCTGTGTATATTTTTCCCGTTTTTTCGTTCTCCCGCCCCCCCAGATTTTAACTTTCGATGAGGCTGAGAAACGTGGATTAATTTATGATAAACAAACTATGACGTATTTATTCGATTTAGATTTTGAAGGTGATGCACATTATACTGTAGATGCCTCCCAAATGGGTAATATATCACATTTTATCAATCATTCAGTAAGTTTATATTCTATTCACCTAACTAACTGGTTATCACTTGTTTTTTTGTTGCGATAACTGGAGTCTTATTCAGATTTTGATGGATATTTATTTGTTTGTTTGATTGATTGCTTGGTTGTGATGGTGTCCTTTGTTGAATAGTGTTTAATTCAACTGATTTTTTAAAAATTTCCTCGAATTTCCTAGTGGAAGTCCAAAGGAAGTGTGTGCTGCTCAGCAGTTCGCTCCGTTCTCCTCTTTTATAACCGTGAGACATGCCCATTGAAATTGAAAGACATAAAAAGCTTGGCTAGCTGTCTTTGGTTATAAGTACCTACTTTCGATCTCTTGTGTTAAATGGCATAATAGAGTGAGTACTATTGAAGTTAGGCTTCGGTTAAGTGCTAGGTAATTATGAAAAATCAATCGGTGAGATTGTGAAGTTACATAGATTGTGATGGTTAAGACATGTTATGTCTGGCTGACCATCACCTTCCTCGACAACAGCCGATGTTAGCTGACATTACTGACTGATCGGGGTGGAAAATAGTCAGTAGGTGGTCGTCAGACCAAAACGTGGCTTCATCAGTCGATGAAATGTATAATATTTAGTTTGCGCCAGTTATGTGAGTAGGGGTAGACTTCTTGACTGGTCGAGGTCATCACGATGGTAAGAACCAATGAAGACTGGTAGTAATTGTTGATACGGCTCTAAATCTTCGTTGTCAATGGATGGTGGAGATGCATTCATTCACTTTTTGTGATTTATCGTATGCAATGAGACTCTATTGTTCTTCCATACTCATACTTGTGTTTATTATTTCTCTTTTGAATCTTTCTTTTCTGTCTTCTGTTGGTTTATGTGGTACATGCACCTGGAATTGCTTCATATGTGTAGAAAGTTCTTTGTTGAAACTAGCTAGTCATTTCTTAGTGGAAAATGAAGCCTCACGCTTTGAAGTCTCAGTAACTGTTGTGTTGTTTTAACGGGGTAGGGTTGTTAACCTCACAACCGACCTCTTCTTTCCCGGTCTCACTACCGGCCTGTCGAGGTTTAAAAATGCATCAGTCGGGAATCGAACCCAAGCCACCTGAGTGGTTGGCTGGTATTCTATCCTTGAACCTTTGATACACGGATTATTCGAAGAATATCTGAGTTGAGACTGTTTATCTGCCTATTGGTGACAAATAAGAGAAACTTCTAAACTGTGAGTATCTCACTCTTGTTATATGTATTGTGATTGGAATTGTAGGTTAAACGTTCAGAATACTGTCCACTAGGTAAGAATTTAAATAGTCCTCACTTTCATCAAGTGTTGATTACCAGTGATTTGATGAAACTGAAGTCAGTAAGGGAATCATTCAAAACTAGGGAGCATTGGATAGCTGTTTCTTTTTACCTATGGGACTCTTCAGCAATATATACCAACGACCCCACTACCAATTGAACTTGCGACTTTCAGGTTACGAGAACTAGCTCGCTAACTATTATTCAGCCACTTCGGTTGGAATTCAGTGACCTGTGGACTCCACTGATCATGACTTCTTAGAACAAATTCAGGACGTCTATCCAGTTGCCGCCAATAAGTTTGGTGCATATCCTGAAGCTTTACTGGGAAGTCGTGATCAGTGGGATTCAAAGATAATTGAATTCTGGCCTAAGTGGCTGAATAATGGTCAGTGATCTTGATCTGGTAGCATGAAGGTCGCAGGCTCGATCGGTGGTGTGGTCAATGATGTGTGTACTGGTGAAGAGTCCCATAAGTAGGGCGAAATAGCTATCCAGTGCTCCCTGGTTTTCAGTGACCCCCTAACTGATTCCGGCGCATGACAAAACCCACATTGAAACTACCTATTATGCCATGAAAGAATTTTTTTTATTCCAATGCGATCAGGTGAATAAGTTGAATGGTGTAGAAATCAGTATGAGTTGATGATTCTATTAATGTTACGACATTTAAAACATGAAAAATCGAAATAATAGAATCAATCAGGCGAAAAGCGTGGTCATATTACCATACTAATTGGTGGTATTCCCACTTTCTCAGGACAACCTAACAACAAATGAGTGTTAAAATTGATCATAGTTTAAGTAGGGTGACTTAGGCCTCTGGTGAGAAATCATGCTCTTGTCCACGCCAAGCAAAATATTAAATATCGTCATCCTGGAGAGACTAAAAGATTCATTGGATGCAGAACTCCGACTAGAACAAGATGAATTCAATGAAAACAAATAATGTGCGGATCAAATAGCAACTATTACGCATCATCATCGGACAAAGCATAGAGTGACAGCCAGACTTTTAAAAGGTTTTCGATAGCATCTACTGTGAAATAATTTGTAAACTCCGTCAACACTACGGCGTGCAATGCTCAAATCCTTATCAATCTCAATTCACATTTATATGACAATGCCATTTGTCAGGTGGTCCACAACAGAAAACTCAATGAGGCGTTTAAAGTGAATTAATACAGGAGAAAGAAATGGTTGCGTACTATTTTAGTGTATCTGTCAAAGGTTGAATTGACAACGTGTCGATTCCTGATCACTGATCTAGGGGTAGTGAATCCTCGTCAAACACTCATCTGGCCGGGGTTTGATTGTCAGTTGAGTCTCTCCTAAGCCCCTGTTTTCAACATAAAACTTTGCACCTATGTGCAGCAATTCAAGTCGCCACACTCCATGCATCACACAAAGCAAGAGAAGAGAGTAAAAGGAAACGCAAAATAGAGACAGTAAACAGAGATATGTGACAAAAGGAATAGTAATAACAAAGAACAATCTAGTTTTATTGGGTATTATAAGTCACAAGGAGTGGATGCATCTGCACCAGTGACAATGATTTTAAGTCATATCAACAATCGCCTCCGACCATTGGTGTTTACCGTCCCGACGACCCCAACCAGGTAGTCTACAACTCCCTACGCGACTGGCTGGTTGGCACAAACTAACTGTTATGGATTCCATTGATTGATGAAGGTATGTTTTGGTTTGACCACTACTAGCTAGCTTTTTCCCAGCCTAGTCAATCTTATGTCAACTAACATTGGCTGCTGTTGAGGAAGGCGATTGCTAGGCAGGCATAAGTAACAGATGTCCTAACTATCTCAGTCGATGTAGCTTCACAGCTTCGTCCATTGATTTCCCCTCCCAATTACCTAGCACTCGACCAAAGCCTAACCTCAATATTTCTCATCTTATTATACCACTTAACACGGGAGATAGAACACAGGCACCTATGATCAAAGACAACCCCTTGCATAGCCTATAGTAAGCTCGGAAAGGAGAGTAAGTTGGGCCAGTGGGAGGGTAGCAACCCCACCCAGTAGATAAAACAATATAATCGCTGCTGAAACCTCAACCTCGATCATAGATGTCTGCGATCTCTGTCTCACGTTAGGTGGTTTCACAAGGTAAGTAATGTTGACGTTAGGCGTAGAGTGTTGGGCAAAGAGGGAAAATCAATCGACGAGGCTATAAAGTTACATAGACTAAGATGGCTAGGTCACGTGCTGCGCATGCCTAACCATCGCCTCCCCCGACGGGCATTACTAGCTGATATAGGTGCAGGTTGGAAAAGAGTCAGTGGTGGCCAAACAAAAACATGGCCTCATCAATCCATAAACTGAGTCAGGTAGGGAGATGGAGACTTCTGGGTTGCGGCCCTCGGGACTCTAGGAATCAATGGCTGGAGACAATAGGTGATATGGCTCAAAATCGTTGTCAATGGCGCAGATGTATTCAGTCTCTGTAATCTTTCATATTCCTTTCTACCATTACCCATTCTGTTCCACTCTTATACTTGTCAGACTGTATTGATTCTCTTCACTCATCTTCTTGTCTACCTCTGTGTGCTATTTTGGAACGTGGCAACTCGAACTGGTGCACTTCGGTGCCAAGTTCTATGTTGAATCCAGACAGAGACAGACAGACAGAAACCTCAAAGCTGAAAGCCTCGTATTCCACCGGGAACGCAAAATAATCAGAAAAAGCAATGCATTTAAATCTTATCCTCCGATTGCTTGCTTACTTATATTTAAATAAATTTAACGAATTGTTTCTTCCAATTTTTTTTGTTTTCTTTTTCTAGTGTGATCCAAATCTTACAGTTCGTTGTGTATTCATTGAATGTCTTAACACAAAGTTGCCAAGGATTGCCCTCTACGCATCTAGATTTATAAAAAAGGGTGAAGAAATCACATTCGACTATAATATGACTGGTAATTTATTATTATTATTATTTTTAAACAATATCCAGTGTAGTTATTCTTTCCAGTTTATTTTTGAGTAATTGATTTACATGGAAACTCTTATATGTTGGAAACAATTTCAAATAGGAGGATTTATTAAGCCTGAGCTTACGTTCTCTGCAGTTTATCCGACATTCTCGTAACTACAAAAACCTATGTAGTTACATAAGAAGACTTCCACTTTAGGTTCTAGCCAGAAGTCGGGCGGTTTGAACTGATTCGACTCTCTGAGCTTAGTCAAATCGGGTACACATCACTGATGAGCTCGGTCCCAAAAGCGTCAGCCGGCCAACCGATGTTTAAATTGTAACAACAGAAGACAAGGACCAGGCAACAGATCGTTTATTAAGGAAATCAATACGTATTTATATATTTTCATGTACATTATTAAAGCTTATTCAAGCAAACAAACACAGTCTTCTGATTGGTTGTTTCTCACAGGCAGTTGACCCTGCATCTCTTTGTGACTGTTTCTTAAATGTCGTCATTTATATGCTAACTGTATCTGCCTACGCAAAGTCTGCTGTGGTTGGTTGTTGAATCGGTCTTGTTCATATTTTCTCACGACCAGTATTTGCGACATGAACATTGACGTAAATTAAGGTCTACCAATTTGGCTAGCAGCCTGCTCTCACCACAAGATCACTTCTATCTGTGTAGCAGTGACTACTGGTTGAAGTGAGTGGTACGAAAATTCTCATCTCTCTCTCTCTCTCTGTGGATTTGTTTGGTTTCTTGATTAACCACTTAGGACATCAAGCAGATCACGTTTTATCATCTGAATTATTTGGGCTTCCGAAGGAAGCCGTGGTGAAATCTGACCTCGAAGTGTGTAAATTTCTAATTTTGCTTAGTTTCTGCTTCGTTATTCCTCGGAAGTTCTGCTGTTCAACTTTTAAGACGTCTCTCTCAACATAATTAGAAATACCGAAGAAATGCGCTTCTCAAACTATAGTTATTGCCTTGTAGAGGATGTCTGCCAACGAGGAGAAATTTGTATCACTTAAAAGACTGTCACGTCACATATATCGATCAACTGGTATTCTTTTCGAAATATTTCACGTGTGGGATTTATTCTTTTCAGGTGCTATTGCTTCAGAGAGTGAAGGAGTTACAGCGGATGCTGAAGCAACTGAAACAACAAATTCAGATACACCGCTTACTTCGGCTAACAATGATGAAAAGAGTCCAACGCCTTCCTCGTCTTCAGTTGATGTTACACCTGATACAGGCAGTGAGGTAAGCTGTACATCATTGTAAATTGTATTTAAGTGTCATTAGTTTTTCTATAGATGTCGTATCAGTGTTGCTTTTCATACATGGTATATATTCGACTTCATGTATTTATTCCCCTTGATGAATTTGAATAAAGGCAAGAACAATAGCGGCGGTTTGTGCAGAATAACAAGATGGTACCATCATTGCTTATTTCATTGGCTTCTCATCAGCTCAGCTGCTTACAGTCTAAATAAATTATGAGGTTTATGTACAGAAAAGTTTTAACATAATTGCAAATTTTTTCATGATGTCACTTCACAGAAAGTTCCGCAATTAGCAAACAGTGTTCAGAAAATTGCACTTATATAATTTTTACACAGGCAGTTGAAGTTTAAACAAAATAAATGTATGCATACAATGGTAAAGGAGTCACGTAATAAAGACGAGATATGCGTAAGATGCTGAGTGAGTAATGAATTAGGTAACAATGTACTGAGTTCAACTCAAATCATAGAAATAAGAAACAAGCAAAATTACACTGTATCAGAGAGGTGAGCTTAAAGCCAAAGATTATGTAATCAAATGAAATACAGAATAAAGACATCCAGTTACCAAGATAGGCAAAAAAAGACTAATAACTGCTTCTTTCTGAACACATAAATCTGGTTTCAAGCGTTTGATAGAAACTTCTTCAACAAACTTGAGGAGAATCGAGCTCCTTTGTCTATTGATAATGTGAATACATCAGATGTGCCCTCATTTCTGGCGTATAATATTCTTAGTGGATTTGGTTTATTTTTTCAGTAGTGCATACACTTTTTAAGCAGTTCTTGTCCTCGAGATTCTTGGAAATAACTGCTACCGTAATCTGTTAACTTTGTTTTGAAGCATATCCGAGCGATGATGGGGACATCACTCGTACCTAATTCCCATGAAACTTCATGAACTCTCTTACGAACTACTCTCACCATGCTACGGCGTTCCCGGTAACTTGGCGATGTTGCAGGGGTGGAGAGCTGAAGACATGGCTTGGTACAGTCAAGGCTGATATGGAGTGCCTGGGGCTACAAACCGTCTACGGACTCCGTCTGTGGAACAAGAATTGGATAACCCTGTCACAAAACCTTGCATCAGATTGCCGCGCCCGGGCAGCGATGATTCGAGATGTTCATGAAGCCGGCTCATCCTCCCGTAGGAGAAAGCCGAAGTAAAAAAAAATTGAGAATTTTAGAGGATTTCGCGATTTCCACCTCATGATCCGTGTCGAAGAGATATCTGGTAATAATGCTATTATAAGAGTTTGTTACCTGGAGATATAAGCTTTTTGATATATGTTCAGGAACTTGGAGGTGTCGAGGAAATGGAACTTTCTATCACTTTCATATTCAATAGTAAATTCAATATTCGTATGTGTGTCATTGAATAATCTGAGTAGGTGAGAAGCATGACTTATTGTCGCACTCTACAAATGTGTCATTGAAATATCGACAATAGGAAGTTGTTTCGTCACTTGCATGCTTCAACTTTGTTTTCTCAAGGTTTGACATGAAGATGGATATCTGCTAAAACAGGGCTAAGTGGACTGCCCATATAGCTACACCATCTATTTGTCGATAAAGTGTGTTGTCAAACTGGAACTGTACACCCATGGTACACATTAGCATTTATTTATTTTATTTTTGATTACAGCTTGATTCCACACTGTATTTTTGGTACAAGTATGAAATTTTCAGCATGGATATCGGTAGCCCAAATTTTGTAGGCCGACCATAGATATCAAGTGTGCGTCGGCAGGCTATCGAAACTCGGACCATGTGCATAGTCCGCGAGAATCCTAATCACCGACGCAGTAGGCGTTTGAATTCCGATTGGGGGTAATGGGAGAAGATCAGACTGTTGACAAATGATCTCAATGGTTTCATTGATTGGTATCATTGTGAACAAGGCTTACTTGTGTATATTTGGCGTACTACACAAATTTTTATCTTGTGTATGAAGCCGCATCCACTCCATTTTAACCCATCTATATGTTGTAAATATGAATTCTCACTTTTTGTCAAATAAACAAGGTCTCGTATAAGTTCTAGGTTGAGTTCATTCGCTTGATAACGTTTAATACCTTTTCAATTCGGTATGATTCAGTTGTTAGCTACTTAGAGGATTCGATTTTCACCTCTTGATGTGCGATTATACCGTTGAGTTTTGAAGCGGAAATGCGTATTGGTCAGTTTGATTCCATTTCAATGTTGTGTTCCAACAACACAATAAGAAGACGTAGTTCATCTGTAAAGTGTAATGTGCATATTAGCGCAACACATTTCGGATCACACACGTCCTGGTCATGCACAGTTCTATAGAAGGCAAGAATGAATTATTACAGTAAGGGTCAGATTGTGTACAGGTCAAGGTCACAAATAATGAGTAGGGAGATAGATGATGCAAAGGTGTGGGTGAGAAAGAAAAAACAAAAACAAAGAAGTGGTTGAAAATATTGTGAAGTAAATTGAACATTGGTTCTAAATTGCATTATCAAGACAGGTGTTGTTGAAATTCATAAAGGGAACTAATTGCTTGAAATGTTGCGTTCCTAATGGAACACAGGGCGTCGGCCGTACATCTCCGCTACATTCGGTTTTGTGTCATCACTTTCAGATCTCTTTACAACTGTCCGCATGTTCAATTACTGGACTGACTATCAGTCAAGGTTCTATTCGATGGTGATGTGTATTGTTGGGATTCGGTTAGCGCAGAGCTTGAATTTTCTGAATTCAGTATTCTCCGGGCAAAGTTTCCCATACAAGATATCTTTCAGCCCCTTTAGAATGATGCTGCATGGCATTTTGCTTGAAGTGGACAGAAGCATGATGCCGCACCAGTTTCATGAATACAGGTTCCTTCTGTTGTTCGAATTTTCTGCCCTAATGGGAGTGGAATTAAGAGCCTCACGCCCAACCTTTCCCGCTTTTCGGGCGTAGAACCAGCTAGTAAACTGAGCGAGGTTGGCATTGCCGGTGTGAGGTTGTGAGTTAAGCGTGATGACTGAATTTCTAAAAATAATGTGGCTTTGTTTGAGATCAGTTTCCTATCTTTCGAAAGCTAAGTGGTGTTTCGGGGTTGGTTCGGTTCTACTATCAAGCACACCCGCCAATTTACATACATAGTCGAGGTAGCCCTAGCAGATTCAAAAGTAATGTTAGATTGTCAGTTCAAGGCACTTCTGGGACTTGTAGTTTTGCTTGTAACTATCCAAGTGTTAGTGTGCAATGGTGAGCTTTGCTTTCTCTTATTATCTGGAGGGATGTCCATTAAAAGTAGGGAATGTGGGCAAAGTTTGTATTAACTGGTTCATCAATGTTTACAAAACAGGGTCAAGCATTTATTAGTGAAGACGTTAAGTTTTAGGGAATAGTATTTTGAAAAGACTGCTGTGAGTCGTTGTGATGTAAACACTGCCCAGTGCTAACTAGTCAAGATCTCTACAGTTGTACAGAACAACCGTGTAAGCTCGTGAGATAACATACATGGCCTAGTAGGACTAAGCTTCGAATAAATTAGGGCCCTCGGTCTTGTGCTATATCAGAAGACAAACCTCAAGCTTTAATAAGCGTTTGCACTATCTGCAGGACACGTTAGACTGCAATGTCTCAGCACGGATACAGAGGGCTTGTTTCGCATATTCCAGTTTACTCCGTCTCTGGCTTAGTAGGCGTGATATCCAACTATCGACCAAAGGGTGGGTGTACTGCTCATCAGTCCGCTCCGTCCTCCTTTATAGCTGTGAGACTTGGCCGTTGAGAGTGGAAGACATGAAAAGATTAGCTGTCTTTGATCATAGGTACCTGCGCTATATTTCCCGTGTGAAGTGGTATAATAAGGTGAGCAATATTGAGGTTAGGCGTCGAGTTGTAGGTAAGGAGGCTAAATCAATGGAGGAGGCTGTGAAGCTACATCGATTCAGATGGTTAAGACATGTGTTACGTATGCCTAGTGTAGTCATAGCCTTCCTCGACGGGCAGTGTTAGCTGATATAGGGTCAGGCTGGAAAAGAGCTAGCGGTGGTCAAACCAAAACATGGAATCACCAGTCAATAAAATCCACAACAGTTAGTCTAAGCGACGTAGGAAGGTGTAGACTTCCAGGTTGGGGTTCTCGGGACAGTAAAAACCATTGGTTTTAAACAATTGGTGATATGGCTCAAAATCGTTGTCAATGGCTGGCGCAGATGCATCGACTCCTTGTGACCTATAATACCCAATGAAACTGTTGTGTTCTTAGTTACTACTTTTCCTTTGTCTTACACCTCTGTTTACTGTCTCTATTATGCATTTCTTTTATCTTCTCTTTGTGTGCTACATGGAGTGTGGCGACTTGAACTGCCGCATATCGGTGCAAAGTTCTATGTCGAGAACAGAACAGACTGCAATGTAGTTATTCATCCAGCTACTGTGTCGGGTTTACAATCTCCACACCCCATGTATTCCAGTCTTTCCATGGCCAATCCCTGTAGTCTAGTAGATAAAAGTACATCTTGAAGTTATAAGACAAGCAGTTCACCTGCCAGCCGCTTCTTATTCTTCAATAAGTTATGAACTATTTGTATAGGCAGCGATGCTGAAACTGAATAGGGTTATGATGCACTTCAACAACGCCTAGTGTGCTAGTTCACCACCGGTTAACTATCCGGTTCTGAGCCGAAGAAATGGGGGAATGTTTGACAAGGAACTGTCGACCCTACCCCGAGAAATCAATAGCCACAGAAATTTCAAAGCACAGCGAAAATACAAAAAACCAAATTTTCTTTGGAGCCAGAGAAACGGAATAACGCAGGGTTGGTGAAAGCCTTCAAAAAGCCGGTCAGCCCATGTGTATTCTTTTGACGAAGGCAAATATAAGCATGGGGAAAATAGAAAGTCTGCACGATGTACGAAGGTGAACAGACTACATAGATTGCAAAAGAAATGGGGAGATATAATGGTAGGAATCTGAGAGCGGGTGGAAGTGAATTCCAAATTGTTAAGTGAAGAGCCAGTAATCCACTGCACTCACCCAGACGATAAGCACGGGCGCACTGAGGGAGTGGCTTTCATGATGCTGCCAGCAGTATCCAAACCCCCTCTGTAATGGAAACCCATCTCCCGCGGGATAACGACTACCAGGTTCAGTTCAAAAGGAAGGAGGAATGCCACTACATGTTGCCACGTGCCTATAAATAACTCAGGACAAAAGAAGAAGGGGTTCAATAGTCAGTTGCAAACAGTAATGGGTAAGATCCCAAATGGTGACTTAAAAATCCTAATGAATGATTCTACTGCTAAATTGAGAGAAGGAAATTCAGGAAGAGAACTCATCATAGGTTGAGGGGCTGTTGACGAAATGGATGAGAATTGGGGATTCTTCCCGAATTTCTTTGCTTTCAATGATTTGGTGATTAGAGGTAGCGTCCAAAGGCGAATGGGCGTTAACAAGTTGACCTGGGTTTCCCCTCATGAGCACACCAAAAGTCGGATTGGCATCATCTCAATCTGAAGTTGCAGGAGACGCGTCATGTGTCACGAAATGTAGGTAAGGAGAAGATGTAGGCTCAGAGTTGATTTTAAAGCCTTCAGAGAACCCGTCGGTGGACCACAATTCAAGTTTAAGATTCAGGAACTGAAGGACGGAACCACCAGTGACACCTTGATTGCAGAGCAAGGCTGGAGACGAAATGCATGTATATGGAGGAAACCCGCGCTATCCTCTTAAGAAGGAAAAGAAGACAATATAGCAAAATAGCTCTCTGAGGTCACCTGGGGAGTAATCTAGAAAACAGCGATGTTGAAATGGATGATAAACCAATTCACAAATGGACAGAGAAGCTACCTTATTAAACTATAAGAGAAGGGCGATTAAGCCTTTGCGAAAACTGGCGCGAAGTCATGCTCTTGTCCACTCCAAGCATTTCAATAGTTCGCGTCACCTTGGCGTGACCAAACGATGTTCTGGGTACAAAACTCCACCGAGAGTATGCTGGATTCAGCGACAAACAAATCTCGTAGGGATCAAATCGCAGCGCTGCTAATCGTCGGGCGGCGGAATCTCTATCTCAACTTCATCGGCTCTCAAAAGGTTCCGACGGCTTTGATCGGAGTGATAATTGGTAAATCGCTTCCACACTGCGGAGTGCCCCAAACTTTTATCAACCTCATTCAACACCAATATGACAATGCCAAGTTATTTGCAACAGAAGGCTCAGCGGAGCGTTCGTGCTGAAGGCGGGAGTAGGATAAAGCGGTCCGCGGGGAGCGAGGAAACAAGAATACCTTGGACCGATATGAGACTCCAGGAGATCTGGACTTCGCAGACGAGTTGTATCTAATGTCACATAAATCCGGAGACTTACGAAGACCAACAAGTTGGTAGAAGCGGGTAAGCTGCGAAGGCAGATTGTCAATCGAAAACCGGGTTGATAAAGATTTTCAAACAACTGCGACGAAAGTAACAGTCGTTGTCAATGGGAGAAATCTGGGGGTCATCTCTTTCACCTAATCCAAGCAATGTTGTTCCAGTCGAAAGCGGCACGGATGAACATGTCACAATCAGGCATAATCAGTATCGCAAAACAGACGTTCATTAGTCTAAAATTGGCATGGCGATCTGCAACCCGTAGCTTAAGGAATGGGATCCAGATTTTCAGCATAAACATTAGGTACTTCTGTATGTATCAGGGACTTGGCGTCTCACCGAAACCATACCTTATAGGCTACTGCGAGCTTCTATCAACATCTGTCTTCGTTGCATACTTAAGATCCCATGGCCGGCTAGTAACGATTGTCCGAAGTGAGCTCTGATAGCAAACCAACCGAAAGCCTATTAACCAACAGTTATGCCGGACAAATGAAGATGAGTCGGACACACGCTGAGGACACAATTAACTGACATCACGTGCCAGACCCTAGAGCGAAACCCGGATAGGCAGCGATAAGTTGGTCTTACGACGGCAACATGGAGGAGGTGAGAGCTTGTCAGCAGTCGGCGGGCCAGTTAAAGATAACTGTAGAGAATAGAGTGAAATGGTAGTCTGATGCTAACGATGTATTTTCCAGTTAGGCCTCCTAGAAATGGCAATATTATGCCTCACTTTCGTGTCCTAGTACGGATATGTGCATATTTATTCGGTACAGGAAGTAACTCCAGAATTCCTGCCGTACTACTGGAAACGTAGCGCCCAAATTGTGTTGTTGGGAGAAGTGGTAATTTTGCGCATGTAGGGAAGCTAAGCTTGCTTAGAATGCACATGTTTGTCTTCCTCAGGACCGTGACCTATTTACTATTCCAGTTGGCGTCTGTTGGGTGCCACCATACACTGAAATACTGTTTGGCCGCACTTTAAGCCAACTTTATTCAACGGGAAAACGACTTATACGAGATAAACTGGATGGGGATAAGTTAGCTGAGGTATGTAGCGTGGATGCAGGGCCATCTTCTTTCTGGACGTCCTCTGCTGACTGGGATTATCTCTAGCTGGTAGTCTCTTGGAGAAAGTTAAGCCAAATTATGTCATCGTTCCGTATGGTATTTTAACTAGCTGAAGTTGTGTGGAGAGATGAGGGCCACGTAGCTGTGTATTCTGAAGGGATGTCTCCTGTGTTCTACCTCACACGGAACATGACATTGCACCGTATTATCATTCTCCTGTTCGTTTATGTGCACAGCGTTATACACTCATGCATTTCTCTGCAGTATTCCTCTGTAACTAACTCATTTAGTGATTAAAAGGCTTAGCGCCTTTTGCTGAAAACACTTAGAAAGGCATCTAATCCTAAACAAACGGTTATAGAAGCTAATAAATCCCAACAGCCTAATATTAACTTGGCACTTCTTTTATTGCAGGGGGGGCGATGCGGCTGATGGTACGACATTGCGAAAAGGAAATTATGTAGTGCTAGGTTATACTTTATTCGAGAACTACTCATCACACTGAATGGAAAGGTGACAATGCACTGCCATGTGACGAATACTTTGAAATAAATTACACGGTCCTTTGGGATTAAATAATGCAAAGGACATCTCAGTTCTTCGGGATTTGGTCTTAAATTCGATCAACTTGTCCCGGTAATCCTTTGCCGTCGTCTTCAAAATGAGAAGTACTGTGAAAAATTTTGTTGTGTGATTCAGTTTGTGAAATTCTTCGCAAAATCACTCCAATCATAGGGTAGAAACTCGGGCAAGTTTTAGATAACGTCATCAGTGTCTCAAGCAGACTCGTTGCAGTTCCTGTAGTTCTCCCAACTACCTCACATCAGTCGCATTTTTCTGCTTCGACGTGGCATGTCACTTGTGTCGACTTCATCACTCCTGAAACAATGCTTAACGGATACGGCACTGTACTAGGACTTTGTTCGAACACTCGCAGCAGTGTTATAGCCTTGCAGCTGGCTCCTATTCTGAGTGTCAGCGCCGAGTATTGTTAGTGAAGGTCTCTCTATTCCCTTTTGATGTATGTCTGTCCGTTTTCAACATAGAACTTTGCACCGATGTGCAGCAGTTCGAATGGCCACACTTCACTCAGCACACAAATTAAGAGAAGAAAGTAAAAGAAGTGCAAAACAGAGACAGTAAACAGAGATATGAGGTAAAAAGAATAGTAATATCCAAGAACAATATAGTTTTATTTGGTATTATAAATCACAAGGAGTGGATGCATCTGCGCCAGCTGTTGACAACGGTTTTGAGCCACATCACCCATTGTCTCCAGCATTCATTCGTTTTCACCGTCCCGCGGACCCCAACCAGGCAGTCTACAGCTCCCTACGTGGCTTAAACTAACCGTTGTGGATTTCATTGACTGGTGAAGCCATGTTTTTGTTTTACTATCCCTGCCTCTTTTCCAATCTTACCCTATGCCAGCTAACAGTGGCTATTGTCGAAGAAGTCGATGGCTAGGCAGGCATACGTAACACATGTCCTAACCATCTCAGTCGATGTGGCTTCATAGCATCGTGTATTGATTTCCCCTCCCTATCTAGCACTTGACCGATGCCTAACCTCAATATTTCCCGTCCTATTATACCATTTCACACGGGGGATAGAACGCAGGCACCTATGATCGAAGACAGCTGGCCAGG
Source organism: Trichobilharzia regenti (assembly GCA_944472135.2). NCBI lineage: Eukaryota > Metazoa > Platyhelminthes > Trematoda > Strigeidida > Schistosomatidae > Trichobilharzia > Trichobilharzia regenti. Next base: position 106,922,478 of record OX235265.1, on the reverse strand, counting down.
CTCTTCATATCTTCTACTCTCAATGGTCATGTCCCACAGCCATAGAAGAGGACGGAATAGGTTGATGGCCTTTTTTATGTGTCACTTTTTGTCTCCGTGTTCCTGAGTTGGCTTGACACAAGTGGATGAAATAAATACATTGTGTGAAGACGTTTATAAAATGTGTAGTCTGCTGTAAAGCCTTGATAAAATATCTTAAGTGCTAGGGGCTAGCCACATGTTAGACTTCTTTCTTTCTAGCACTTTGTACTTTGCTAAGTTACAAATGCTCCTGATACATCCCATCCAAGAAATTCCACCTAGGATTCGTTTTCATCGATAGCTTTCCAAACACTTAAGGCGGGATTGGCTGAATACGTTAATTCTCAGCTGTTTGTAGTACAGATCGATGCATTGTGCTGTTTCCTCCATAGGGTTGCTCTCATTTTTAATTACTGTTCAATGAATAGTGGTCGCCCACATTCCGAAGCGAATGAACAGACGGCCAGGTGAAATTCTAAATTTCCTTTAGTTGAGTTGGTTTGTATTAGTTTTATGTAGAAACATGACTGAACTCGAAACCTAGACGACCGTGGAGAGCGTTTGGAACAAGAGAACTGCCGAATATAAAGTTATGGTCCTTGATTTATAGGGCGTTCATATCAGAAATTAAGTAATTTAATGGTTTTCGTACTGTCTAAACTAGAAGATCTTGGCCTTTGCAATCTATTGCCATTGTGGTCATGAGCAGCCATTTGTGAATGAAGACAGCATGCTCTACTCCATGATATTGTGATAAAAACGACCTTCAAATTTTCGGCCCTAGTCTACCACAATTCATGACTCATTGTTTTTGTCAGCCCACCATAAATGTGTTAACGATTGGTCATCCTATTGGTCAAATTTTCCTACTTTTTGTTTTTTAATCTGGCCAACCTATAATAGTTGGATGAGTCATGCCTTTGTCAGTGAAAATTAAACGAGTAGCAGGGGGCAGAAGATAATACTGTTCACTAAAATAAATAAATAAAATAAGCCAATCAGAAAATTCCAGGCTTTGTACTGCGTGGGCAGTGAACTTGGCATTGTCTAGTAACTATAATCTGATTGGCGGTCAAACTTCCAATAAGATTTCAGCATAGTTTTTAAAGCGTATATAAATTATTACGCTGTCAATAAAAGAATAAATTGTCAGAATCCAGTGATTACTGGTAGCAGATTGTTATCCGGTTACAATGTGTGGTTGGCGTCAGCTGTGTATTATTTAGCACCCTAAAGAATGTTTTACTTTGTGAACAACTGCTTTATTCCATCGTTATAATTTTGTTGGAATATTTTCACATAACGTCAACTAGTTTCCTGTCTTTCAAGATAAAAATAGTATCAAAGAAGATTTCTGAACAGAGATGCTTTTTTGTTTGTTCGCTAACCCTTTTGAGCTTTTTCAGCTTATTCAACAACATTTTCAGAAGAATAGGAGATGTGACACCCAATGGTCTAAGCATTCGGTTTTCAACCGGTGGGTTACACGTTTGTGTGTCGTCTCAGCCTAGACAACTGGGTAGTATCTGTAGCCCTCATATGATAAGCGTGGCTCTTAATATGGTATATGAAATATCTCTTCTGGATAATCAGGCTTCAATTTTCCAGACGTGAAGCTTCATTACAGGGTTGTATTATATGTTGTGAAACGAAGATCTATTGTGGCGAGAACTGTCTCCTAGCCAAAATTTTCTTTCCTTCACGTTCCCAGTGGAACATAGGGCTTCAAGCTAGAGGCTTGAAGTTTCTGTAGCAGTGTTTGTTTTACAGGATGGGGTTTCTAGCCTCATGCCCAGTCTCACTACTGGCTAAGCGAGGTAAAGGAGTGCACCGGTCGGGGATTGAACCCCGGACCACGTGCACGGTCGGCGAGCGTCCTGACCGCTGTGCCACCGACGCACTGCCAAAATTGGTGGATGCCAATTTACGTCAATGTTTATGCCCCAAATCTTAGTGGTGAGAAAAACAACAAGAGACTAACTCAACAACCAATCACAGCAGACTTAGCGTGGGCGGATACGATTAGCAGATATACTAACGGACTGTCTAAGGTGACGATAGAATAACCTTCAGCAAGGAAACAACTAATCAGAATACGTTGCTTTTCTGCTTAAAGTAACCAATAGTAATGTGTATAAAAGTCTATAAATATCTGTTGATTTTTTCAATGAACGATTTGTTTTCTGTCCCTTGTCTTCTGTCGTTACAGTATGAATGGATTAAACTGTAATATTATTCCAAAAACAAGTAATATCAATCTTTTGAATCCCAGATTTTATTTATAATAAAGGCTAAATATTTATTTACTCACCGTATACTTCGGAATGTGAATATCTGTAACTGTATCAAGGCATTGTAGCAGTTTGATACCAGAACGGACAATTAAACGCATTCAAATTGTGTCGCAAACGTATTGGCTAGAAACTGAATTTCTACATGGCATATTATAATTCATTTCATTTTGCTATTTTGTTTGAAGCGCGGGATCGTGTATTGATTTTGGCTAATTTGTATTTCTTTTTCAGCTTCATTTCTACCGTCTACTTTAAGTGACTTCTCTATTTAGTGACAAATATATATATATATATATATATATATATACATATATATATATGAAGTATTTCATAATGCAAACTTACATAACCTTTATTTCGTCTGTGTGTTTCTTTTCTCTTCTTTGTACTAGGTGTCTTTCGATAGCAAGTCTCTTGGATCTAAGGTGAGGATATGTGTTGTTTGTTTTTCTGTTGAAATTTTCTCAAATAACATTATTTTTTTTCCTTACGTTCATTGTTTGGTACTGGTAAACAGTTTTTGCATCTAGAATTTGGTATTTCTACTATACCTTTTTATCAAATATTATAATCTTACCATTTAGCTTTTTGTGATTACTGTTCAGCCATGGTGTTATGTTTGACTCCACTACACACCCCATTTAACTATTAGTTCCGATGCACTGGGCGGCAGGTAAGAAGTAAGATGCAACAGAGTTTTTTTTCAGAATATTTTTTATCCTTGATTTAAGCCATATGCTTCTGGGCCAATCTTTATATACAAATATGTTACTCATGATTTCTGCCCTTTTTGAGGCGTCTCTGGAAATTTCCCTTTAGTGGGGCGCGGAAGCGAGAACTGCTGTAGACTTAAATACCTTCTCTCTGTGTGTGTGTGTGGGGGGGGGTGTGTTCCTTTACTATTTATCTCTGTGGGATTTTTCACCTCGATAAGCTTCAACAAACCAAGAACATGAAATCACTTCATCTCGTTGTTTTTTCTTCCAACTGCCATTAACAGAATATTCACATACTTTGAGCATTGGTCTTCAAAGTGAAAGTCATTGGTATTACGTAATTACTAATTAGTGAATTGAAAATGGTAAATGCGTGATGCTGTTAAGCTTGTTAGTGCATGCACAAAGCATTACAAGATTCTTCCAGAATTAGGTGTGAATGTGGAGGTGTGAAATCCACAATTTCGTTAAAAAAAAGTGGTCAAAAAATAGTCGGGTCAAAAGTATAAGTTGAGACAAAATTAAGGGAATGAAACTACAAAACAAAATTAAAATAATGTGTGGTGTAGCTATCAAGGTAAGAGAGGAGATGCACATTGATTTGCTTCTAAAGATGCAGTAATTTTGGTGGGTTTTAACCGCTTATATTGCTTACCGCTTCAACGACACTTAATCAACTGGAATTAGTGTTAACTTTCATTATCAAAAGTGATTTTGATAAATCAACTGTCTATCAGGTGGTGGGGTGAAACTGTACTGCTGAAGACTTTCACACCTTTCACTCACACACTGCCAGGAATGTGTTCAGATGTACATTCGAAAATTTCTTATGATCAGTAGCTAAATTGTGTGAGTGTAACAAACCAAAGACAAGGGCCGGCAACAGATAATTTTTATTCCGGAAATCAGCACGTATTTATATATATATATATATATATATATATATATATTTCATGTGTGCATTATTATAGTTTATTCAAGCAGACAAACACAGTCGTCTTCTGATTGGTTGTTTCTGGTTTCTCGACAGGTTAAGCCAAATATTTGCGAATCTTATTTGCCCACGTTAAGTCTGCTGTGATTGGTGTTGTTGAATCAGTCTTTGTTCATATTTTCTCACCGTCAATATTAGTGACCTAGACATTGATGTAAATTAATGTCTACCAATATTGTTGAAAAGAGCCAATAATAACAACAATAACTTGCCATCCTATTATCCTGGTGAATTTATTGTTCTTGATGTGTTCATATCTCTCATGTGAAAGAAACACTCTTAATTACCTAAACATTAGACGGTTTAATAATCAATACAATCAATGCGCAAGTAGTTCCATTTATAAGGGATTTATTTAGGGGTTTCAAGTTTAATGCACAGGTAGATATCAGTTAGATAATGGTCGAAAATTAGAGAGTACTCGACAGCTGTTCTCTCCAAGTATTTGAACTCTTCAGTAATATGAACCCATGCTTCCTCTCCTACCATTGATTAAAGTCTAAATCTTCAGGTTACAAGACAGAATCTAATAGTCGATGAATTTAAGCTTCTGTCATTTTGCAGTTTTTTAGCATCGCTGACTGATCGATTTCACTGAAGAAGTTTGCGCATATGTATAGCAGTTTGAGTTACCTCTCTCTCTCCACGTAACAAACAAAACAAGAGAAGAGAATAAAGAGAGATTCAAAGGAGAGAGATAGAGAGGAGTGTGAGTGAGTGAGGGAAAAAGAATAGGGACTAATATGGAAGAACAATAGACTCTTATTGGATGTGACAAATCACAAAGACTGAGTCAGTGCATCTACGTGATTGATAATGAGAATTTTAAGCCATATCATGAATTGTCTCTAGGCCTCATTGGTTCTTACTATTTCGAGGACCCAAACTGGTTCAGGAAGCCAGTTTACACTCCCTAAGTGACTAGCTGGCTAAAACTGTTATAGACTTTTATTGACTGATGAAGCCACGGTTTAGTATGACCACCACTAGCGCCACCACCGTCAACAAATTTCATCGTTGTAAAGACTTCATTAGTTATTAAAACACTAATTTTGATGTTTTTTTTGTAAAAACAGAATGATGGTGTTCATCTAATTGTATTTTATTTTGTTTTTGTTTATTTATTTCAGGAATTGACACTTGTGTGTGTGATGAAAGACAAAAAAAGAGAGAGATTGGTGTTGTATACTTCTAGGCTCTTGAATTCATCTGTTGTATATGCATTATCTTTTCTTATTATTACGTATTCTATATGTGATCATGATGAGTCACCTGACTTTACATTAGGTGTGGGGCGGGGTGCGGTGCAGTGCAGGAGAAATCCTGAGGAATAATGATTTTCACTTCAGCAATAATTTTCTATCCAACCGTCTCTACACTTTGTGTACAATAAATGATTTGTATTTTGATTGTGTGTGTGTGTGTGGTTTTTGGATGAATATGATGCTTGGCTTCTCTAATAGATAGAGTTATTGCACCTCGGTTGCTAGGTGTTGAGGTATTGTGTGTTTGCGATACTGTCTGGTTCAAAAAATCAATACATATGGATTACTCCTTTCGCGCCCATTTGGCGGTATACATTTGTGTGTATAGTGTGCAGCTACTTTCATTGATTTATACGGTTTCTCTAAGATAGAGTTTCATTCATAAAGGAGGGAAGAAGAAACTTCGGTGGCACAGTGGTTATGAATTTCGCCGACCATGCACATGGTCTGAGGTTCGACCCCTGCCGACGCACACCTGATATCTTTGGTCGGCCTGAAAAATTTGGGCTACCGATATCCATGCTGAAAATTTCATACTTGTACCAAAAATACAGTGTGGAATCAAGCTGTAAATAAAAAAATAAACGCACAGCAAACATATTGATCTTTTCGGCGATTTCATCCTCAAAAACACCCTTGCAATCACATTTTCATACATAATTTTTCATAGTTACAATTTTCAAGAGTTGGTATGTAAGGATTAAATTTTTTCTTATTTTACGAGTTTGACAAGTTGGAGAACCATTGAAAACCACGACGTACTGACAGACATCTGTTTCATCCCAATTTGGGTGCATACTACCGACGATTCTCAAACTAGGACGAAACAGCTGTCCAGTACATCCTGGTAACTTTCTCTGTTCTCTAACTGATATCAATCAATCCGTGGTCAAACTCGTGAAAACTAGTTACAATTATGATGTAGTTCCATGTAGTGATTTACAAACAGAGAGGGGTTGAAGGTGATATCAATTTTCAACTTGATGGGAAAGTTTAAAAGTGTGAATAAAGATTACAAGCGAGGTGCTTAGAAACAAAATGACAAAGGATTGATTAGAAAATAGCCTGAAATGTGTACATCAGTTTTTTTAACGAAAATGTGTGAGAAGAATGGACGTAGAAACGAATTAAAATGACAGTTTGATAACCGAAAATGGAATAAAAAACGAAGGCAGTCTAAGAAATCAAACAGAGTTACATCCATGGTAAATGTAGAGGTTGAACTAGTTCCTTGAAAAAAAAACACGAAGCTCCGGCTTCTTAATACATATGGCGGGGTCTGAGGAAAGCGCATCTGTAATATCTCGGAATCATTTACAAAGTGGACAAAAATCCATCGAATGCAGTGTGTTCTTGGCTACTTTGTATTACAGAAGGCGTTGTGAAAAGCTGGAGCTATGTGTTCAAAGGGAACTAGTCCAACAGCTACATTTATCATGGATCTAGTTCTGTTTGGCTGGTTACTTGTCGTTCTTTTCATGCTTAGTTGTGAGAATTATTCTTTCAATTTGTTCGTATGCCGGTCTCCTACACATCTACCGTCACTGAAAAAAACAAACTGTTTTACATATTACCAGGCTATTTTCTAATCCCGTGTAATTCTGTTTCTATGCCCTTTGCGATATACCTATATTCAAACATTCATACCAAGTTGAAAAATTGTCATTACCTTTATTCTTTCTTCGTTAATCACCATGTGGAATTGCATAATAATAACTGTAACTATGAAAAATTATGTATAAAAATGTGATTGTACAGGTGCTTTTGAAAATGGAATCTCCCAAAAAGATGAATATGTTTTGTGAGCTTCGTGTTCTTTCCTCTCAACAAGGTAGGCAGACAAAATTAACCCTAAATCCCAGGGAAAATGTCGGTTGAATTAACCTAGAGCAGTGATAATTGTCGGCTAACTCGAAACACAGATAATCAAAGAGTAGTTGTGCTAAGATCCAACGGAAATCATTGTCATTCTTCATTCAAAAGAATCTGGAGTCAGATTTGATTTTCCGTATGATTTTTATACTATGGAGCGTCATTTCATTCACGCTACGATTGATTTGTTCCCATCGATTTTTAGTCTTAAATGGCGTGAATTTTATTGACTAGACAAGTTGAATACAGGAGATTTAGTTTGGAATCGATATTTATTCAAATTGTATTTGAATGTGTCTCTGCTGGTTTTAAATACACCCATAGTTCAATCACACAACTGCATTTATTGGAATGAAGTAAATACGTTTTCAAACTGAAGACTTAAGGTTGTACACTGATCGATAAAACTAATCTGTAATAAGGAATCTGTCACATTTTTAGATTATGTGTTTTGGGTTCGTTTCAATTCACTACTTAGGTTTCGTCACGAACCACCGTCGGCTAGGCTGGGGAGCGCTTGACAGCTGTTTAATCCTACTTTGGGAGTCTTCAGCGGCGCACACGAGACGCCTCCAGAGATCAGGCCACGAAAGCATTTGCGTCGATTAATACAACCGCTTGGGTTGGAATCCAATGACCCATGAATTCTCACTTTTCGACTCATGATATTGCACTACCCTTAACGATGTCTTAGATGAGTATCCATTTGGCTTGACAAAGTAAGGATCCATGGGTTATCGAATTCTCACCCAGGTAGCTGAACGGTCAACAAAATCAGTCTCTTAGTATGTAAGTCCGGGGTTCGATCTCTGGAATAGTAGTGGGTGCACCACCGATGAAGAGTCCCAGAATAGGACGAAACAGTTGTCCTTTGCTACCTGTTTTTCAATGGTCTTTCTAACTAATATTGCATCGTGACGAAATTTAGCTGATTAAATTATAGTATTGGTTTACGCTACGTGTTGTCAGTGAAACATGTTCAACTGACCAATCAAATTCATTCTGAGATACAGACACGTAGAAATCGGCCAATCATATTTAAGTGATTGTGAAGAAGCAAAATGTTTTTGTTTGAATTTCTATCGCCATTTAATGTCTCGCGGCACCAGCGTACTGCCTAACTTACATGAATTCATTAGTTTAGTTGCTCCGTCTGGTTAGCTCAATGCTGTTTAAAATGGGAATAGACAAACTGGGTATTTGAAGACAGCATGTCCATTCCTGAGTTGGGTAGCATCTTGAATACTTTAACTTAGGCGGTTTGGTAGTTGCACTAGTTTCATGAGATCGTAGATGTCGTAATGGAGTTATTTTTGAGCGGTCTGGAAAGTTTTGGAAATGCCTAACTGATACTCATGAGTTAAGATTTTATATCCCAACAAATTCAGAAGGATGAGTGGGTTCTGCTGAATAAGTTTTTCGTCTACGGTTATTGGTAACATTCTACTCCTTTGTTTCCCCTTCAAATGAAGTAAAGTAGTTGCACGTGTCCACATACTAAGTGATGAGCTGTCTGACATGTGTTTGTGGCATCCTTTTTATAACCGGTAGAATTATTTATCCAAAAACAAGAATTGCTGCATTTCCCGTAGGTATTTCGGACAGTTACCAAAGTCAATTGTTTTTGGCAGTTGAGGCGTTGATGGAAATGTTTTGTACCGTTGCACTGGATTACGTTCAATTTATGATGTTTTAATTACTTTCTCTATTCCTCTTCTTTCCCATTGAAAAATAGGGTTTCAAGTCTAAGCCACGAAGTGTCGCTAGCAGTGGTGACTTTTCTCGGGGTGTAGTCTCTGACTTCACTTCCAACCTCTCCCTTCTTACTGCATTAACTACTGACTAAGCTAAGTTTTGGGGTCTCGCCGACTGGAAATCGTACCCTGGGCCACAGGCGTGGTTGGCAGGCAGTTTACCACTGAACCACCGACATACTTCTTAATATCTACTAAAGTTTGATAGTAAGGAATGTGAGTAATGTTGAGTACTTGGGCGAAATCTTGTGAGGCTTGTTATGCTCAATGTCCATCTTCTCCTGATTCTGCGCAGCATAAGGCAAGTATTCTGTGAAGGAGGTTTGTCATAATATTTCTTCCCGATTTTAGTTATATGTCAAACCTGTCGTAGTTTTGGATATGTATGCCCCACTTTGGCGGAGTGGTGACGTGACTTATTGGCCCTGATTGTTTGATTTCCATTCAGTAGGTTTCCTAGGTCTGAATTCCGCTCCACCTTGATCCGAGCATTCGGGTACTACCCTCCATCTCCACAGAGTACTTGTGTGGTCTGTGGCCTGTTAAACGAGAGATCTATTCTGGGCGATCGATTTGAAAGAAACAGTGTCGTAGTAAAGTTAAAATGGGGACTCTATTGTAAAACTCGATTTACTGACCTCCGCGATGTCAGTGGGTTAAAGGTTACTTTTAATAGCAGGCAACCTGGGTCAAACCCAATTTATGCAGTAAGAAACGGTGCGTTTTTGAGTATTGCACCAAATAGTATAAATGTCTGAACCGTTACACTATCATTTACCGGATTTATATTGTCTACTTTTCTAATCTGGTGCCTATTATCTTTTTTTTCACTCCTTTTAGGGTCCTCGTATGAAGTGTCTGTGTCGAAGCAAAAACTGTCGTGGATACCTTGTCACCTAAATAAATTTATTAACGCCTTTCAGAGGATTCTTGGAAGTCAAATTACAGATTCCTTAAAATCGTTCACGAAGGCAGTTTTTTGTACTTGAAGAGAAACACTTAGGAATATTCATTTTTAAGTTTATAGTCGGTTTTTTGTTGTTTTCGCCGCAATGTACTGTACTGCTTCATATTGTTTTTTACACTGTTCTATACGTACACACATCTGTAAAGATCACAGGTTCACTGCATCGATAGGTTCTTTGCCCGATGACCCTTTTTATCTATCCTTATTTCATTAGAAAATGTTTTCTATATCTTAGGGTGCTTTATGTTACAATTTTGTTCCTGAATTTTTCCAATGTTTTTGTGGTTCAATTTTTAGAGATTCAGATATCCAAAATTTATGTACTTCAAAGTGTCACAAATTATCATATATTATGTTGTTGAATTCGTTTATAAAAAAGCTCAGGGTTAGAAGCATAACCTGCTTGCTTACTTCCATCTTCTGAGTGATACCTTACAGCGAAGATAACACACTTGAAAACCTACCTGACATATTACCGTATCAGCGTTCAGCCAAAACATACATTGAACAGTAGGCAGGAGTCATCTGCTGCAGATAATTTGGAAGTGTGCGTATTAGTTACCGCCACTCACTTTATCGGAGGCCACGCCACGAAATCGCTTTAAATTTCGTTGGTAGAAGCTGTGATTTGTTGCCTGCCTTAATGGTCCATCTTTCGCAGTTTCTATTGGCTAATGCAGCAACGTGTTGTGATTGATTCGCTGCGCATGTCTATATTCACTTGGAATCTTCAACTCCGTCCTATATTCAAATTCGAACTCTGCTGTCACTGACAATTCAGTTTGACAGTTTTCCCCAGATGAAGGCTGCATTTCATCTGAATAGGTAGTGGAGGTAAAAAGTTACTGGTGATAACCGATGAACTATCAGTTCTTATTAACTTTTTGCCATGAAGCATTGCCAAAGTCGGACAAGTTTTCATCTAGGGAAGCCGTTAAGCGTCTGAGTGCTTTTATATCCGTAATAAAGAAGTTACTTGTAAATTACTGACTTCTAAAAAAAGTGGCATCCTAAGGTGCCAAAGTGCTTCTGTTAGTTCGCCGTTGGTTGGTATTTCTTTCTTGTTCTCTTACCCAATTCGGTGGACCCACCAATTAGGACTCCTCACTGAAGCTCTATATAGCTACCTGTATGCAGCCAGTTGCTAGTGGGCACCAGGTTAATTTTTTTGAGTTTAGTCTGCAAGCATTTGAGTGATTACAGTTTCAGTCACTAGGTGACATCACTGGAAAACAAGAGAGTAATAGACAAATGTCTTGTCCTGGTTTGTGATCAGTCGGCAGTACACATCCGATGAGGTTCGGATCTGTGACCTTCCGGTAACAAAGCTCTAACATGTTGCCATTAGGTAGCGTCCCAGTAGCTGAGTGTTCTACGAGCTCATCTTGGAACCGGACATACCCATTGGCGTAAAATGCTGTCTACCATTTTTGGCCAGCCCGATCTCACCACACTCGTCAAATAGTTTGGACCGAAGTCGGCTTGGTTTTCTCGGTTCGGGCGCCATAGTTGGCTTGTCTCGCTGTATCCATTTCTGGAGCTCGCTGACGTTTACCCGCTTCTCCTTGTTCGCCATTGCGACTGTGTCTGCGTAACTCCATCTCGAAGTGACCAAATGTGGTCCTTCCCACTTTGGAAACTGTTTGCCCGACCCTGTCGCACACTCGTCGGTATTTCGACTCACACTTTCATATGCTGCTTTCGCCCGACCTCCCAGCAGCGTCCCAAGCTGCAGCTTCATCGCTGACAGATCTTGAACGACACTCAACTTCGCAGAAGCCTTGAAGTCCTGCCTGAAAATCCTAATTTCTCCATCAAAAACTTAAGGGCATAGGCTCTCCATTTGTCGGTAGGCAGCGACACCAAGTGTAACAACAGAAGACAAGGGCCAGACAACAGATCGTTTATTAAAAAAATCAACACGTATTTATATATATTTCATGTACATTATTGTAGCTTATTCAAGCAGACAAACACACTCTTCTGACTGGTTTTATCTTACAGAAAGTTGACTTTGCATCTAGTTGTGACTGTTTTTCGAATGTCAGATAATTCATACGCCAAGTCTGCTCTGATTGGTTGTTGAGCCAGTCTTGTTCATATTTTCTCACCATCAATATTTGCGACATACCCACTGACGTAAAATGCTGTCTACCATTTTTGGCCAGCCTGCTCTCACCACATATACTTACGTATAGCTCATGCAATAAATTATGATTTGTAGTCATGAAGTGCGCCTGACTGAGTGGTAGTAATTAGTTGTTATTAATTATTATTAAAAGAAGCACCTGGTACGCTGTGGGCACCAGTGAATGTTCCACTCAAAATCTTATAGGCTCTGCGAACAGTAGGACGCTGCCCAAACCGAAATGAGTGATTTCCCCTGAAAGCTGACCCTTTACCCATAAGTCAGTAAAGCTACATTGCTGTTATTGCCGACGACGAATGAATCACAGGCCATTCAATCTTTTCAGATTCTTGTTTCAGATCAAGTTTTGCCATCTTTTCATTGTAGAGACCGAAATGCCCACCAATCAAGTTTTTAGTGACAGACGTTGTCATTCGCCTTTACACTTTTGTGCGGGCAATCCCGTCGAAGCACTGCATGGAACTTACCTGGCAGAGTTAATGAACACACGACCACGTGAGGATATTTCAAGAAGAAACCAAAGTCTCTACACCCTCGGTTATACTACGGCGTCCACAGGGGGAAAAGCAACTGCCCTCGTCTGTGTCTTGTTCAGTGCCAGAGAAATATTTATATGGCTACGTTGCTATAAAAGTTGCCCGTGAATCCTGGTCGCTCTTCAGAGTAATCTTCATCTCATACACTAGACTATGGTGTTTAAGGTATTTGATGTAGGTGAGTAAACACTATAGTAAGATCCACTGTGGCGGTTTATAAGTTCGAGTCTCTCCTTACTTTTGCAGAGTAAATAAACAATTATATTTTTCTACGAAAACCAATGTCAACAGAGTGGGAAATTACCGCTCACTTCAAAATCAACATTTCATCTCAAGACCATTCCTAACAGTTGATTGGACAAAATTCAGCCAATCATAATTCGCCATGCCAAAATTTGTAGTGTGAACATTTTCCACTTATCGTATAATCATGATGTTTTCAAGAACACTGCTGAGGTTCGAAAAACTGATTTTACTTTGTATAAATCTCTGATATGATAGGTATCAACCAAAATTTCGTATTTTTCTGTACTCAAGTAGTACTGTACCAGCTGAATTCTTGCCTAATACTCATTACACGCGATGTGCCACGCTCAACTTGGTCTTATCACCACACCCTATTAGCAGCTGGTGAATACATGAGTTTAGTGATGATTCGTAGGGATAGTACAATGCTGATTTCACCATCAGTGTCCATTTAGATTGTATTTTGTATTTGTTGTTGGAGGATAGCTTGAAAACACATCTGGTTAGTTCAGTGTAGCGAATGATTTGAATACAGAGAATTGAGTGAGCCAGAAAAAGAACGACAACGGCTGCTTTCTCACTTCATGGTCAGCTCTGGTGCCAAACGTGATATCGCAGCAGATAGAGCCTCCGCGTTCTACTTCTGATCATCTGGGTGACTTTGCAATTTGCTATCTGCCCTGTTAAGAATTCAGGGAGTCCACTGTCATCCTGTCTTCTTACACAGCTTTCAAACATTTCGACATCACACCTAATTTCTTCTGCATCCTCACGAACTTTGTCAGTCTCAAACATTGCGTGCATTTCTTGTTCCAGTGACTCTTCTTGCATTCGAAAGTAGAAGAAAAATCTGCTGAACGGCTCCCAAGAAACTTCCGTCCACTGGTGCCATCCTCTCTCAAAAAAGGTCGTCTTTCATCCTCTGTTGACCCCAGGGTTGTATCGCTGACTAGATGTTTGCACTTTCGTTATTTGGTGGAAATGTCAGTCCCACAAGCATCACTCTGATTACACTGTTTTCTGAGAGTGGTGACGTTAACGACCGATCAGTGTACAGCAAATGTTCTCTAGTTAATGACTAGAGAGTGTAACCACGCAGCTACCATTCCTACCCTACTCCTCAGAAATTTTATGTATTTATTGAAATCTGTATGGTGACAAATATCATTTTTCTTGTTTTGCTAGGCCTCCTTGCTTTCCCCGATCATCAGAGTGCCGATGAGGTACACATCCATCATCAACTGCTGTCTTGTAACTTCACTCATTTCGATGGTCACTTGCTTTGCGGTTAATTCGATACACCACTCAGTTACCAAACTGTTGTCTCACTTGTCACATTATATCATGTTCCAAATCTATTGACATATGACCTACTCTCGTTCGGTGAAAAGCATGAAAGGCTTCATAGTACGTGTAGAATGCATCAGCTTAGTTTTGTTGAATCGTTTCCTACATTCAGATGGGTTGGCTGCTGTCTTACCAGGGACTACTAATCGCGCCATTTCAGTGAGTGAATTTAAGCGTTTAAAATCACCTCTCATGATTGTAATGGGCTTCGGGGTTATTCTGCACAAGCTACTGTTATTGCCTTGTTCAAATTCTTAGAAAGGAATAAATGCATGAGCTCTGTTTATGCCTGATTCTATCAGTCGGGTCACAAATCTTCGAAGGAAAGCTCTATCGACCTACTCTGTTTGACAGGAATGGTGGCTTAGGGGATAAAAAGCGTTTGCCGAGTCAACTGAACCTCAGCCGTCTCACCGTCAACGACCATCTCGTTTATCCGTTCAAACTAAAACAAATGGTGGTTAGTAAAGTTTTCAGGAGATAACAATTCAGCGGCGGCGTTCTGGTGCTACTGCACATCTCCACAGTCCATTCCTATCAATGCTTAATAACACACTTTTGTGCAGCCAAGAGAGTTTTACCCTCCCCTCACTAGTTGGGAGGAATGAAGAACAGCCATGCCAACAGGTAAGGTTGACCAGGCAAAATCATCAGCGGGCGGCGTAACTAAAGCTCTGGTTAACAGGATAGATGGCCACACTACGATCGCGAGAGTTATTTCCGGTTGAAGCAAATCGGAAACGAGCTAGAAATAGTTCAAACAGCGTAACTACCCGGATTCCTGGAGTGGCACTAATATTACAGTCGATTTCGCCAACAGCAAGCGGATACTCGCACGAAACTTAGGCTGAGCCTACCTCTTAACGTACAGATAAATACATTTCATCTGTGTACGGGCTTAAATTAGTAAAAGAGCTGGTGGATATACAACCACAGATAAAATTCAAAATGGCTTCAAATCAGTGGAGAAAAACTGTTTACAAAATGACTTGACCATTGTCCTACAGTTCCATGCGAATTTTGGGGATAAGCACTGCTAAATATCAGTCTTTCTCAACATGAGGTGCTACTAGCAAGTGAAGAGCAACTCAATCAATCCAACAACCAGAATTGAAGTTACTTCATTGCCGACTGTATTTATCCGGGCGAACAACCACACGCTTTTTGAAGATTATTTTATGATCTCCTTACTCAGCCAACGTTACCACACTTAGCATCTCTGTGATATCATATCAGTTATTAATGTTTTAGCTATATATATCTTTCGTTCGCTTGGCTGGGAAAACGTAACACGCCACTGTTCGGGTCGAGGAAAATCTACCTGCAATTCGCCTAGCTCTGATGACTGTTAACCAGATAATGTTAGTCAAACAGACTAGCCTGGTTCTTTTTCATTTTCATCAGTAGCTATCCACATCCCAAGCCACTGAGAATGAATATAACTTGTCCAGATTGCGAGATTTCTACACCCAAAATAATTCCTAGTTGGCTGGCCACCAGTAAAACCGGTTGTGGCGACCTGTGTAAGTCTAGCACTAACCAGCATAACTCAAACAGGGCATATTTTTGTGGATGAGAGGCAACTGATTGTTCTTGTACCTTTATTGACACCAACCGAGGATATTGACAAACACATTTTACCCGGCTATCTATGCCATAAGTAGAATGCCTATCAACCTCATAATAGTGTAACAACAGAAGACAAGGGCTGGCAACAGATCGTTTTATTACGAAAATCAACACGTATTTATATATATTTTATATGCATTAATAAGGCTTATGCAAGCAGAAAAAGGCAGTCTTCTGATTGGTTGTTTCTCGGAAGTTAAGCAGACAAACACAGTCTTATGATTGGTTGTTTTCGATATTTCTCGGAAAGTAGAGCCATCTATCTGCGAATCATATTTGTCCACATTTAAGTTTGCTGTGATTGGTTGTTGAAACAGCCTTGTTCACGGCCAATATTAGTGACCTAGACATTAACGTAGATTAGTGCCAACCAATCGGCTAGCAGCCTGCTCTCACCACACTCGTCCCCCCGTCAAATAGCTTTGTGCGCAGACGTTCCGACCTTCTGGGTGCTACATCCTCTAGTTGAGGATTGTTACTGACCGGCTTGTCCCACTGTACCCATCTTTGTAGCTGACTGGCGTTAACTCGTTTCTGTTTATCACCTCTTCGGATGGTATATACTTGACCCCGTCTTTTTGTGATTGTGTATGGTCCTTCCCACTTTGGAAGGAGTTTCCGTGAACCTAGCCCGCCTCCAACTGTATATCTCCTGTCTCTACACTTCACTTGGTCCCCGACTGCAAAAGTAATGCACTGCGTCCTTTCTTTCATCTGAGACTTCGTGACATCACTGCGCTGCTTCCGTATTACATTCTTGACTGCCTCTTTCCTCTCTGCTTTTAATTTCGTCGTACTCCACTTTTGGTGCATGGGCCAGGTCTCATTGTGTACCGGTAATCGTGGTTTTCTGCCATACATCAGTTGGAAGGGTGACTTCTTCGTTGTTTCCTGAGTGGTAGCCCGATGTGTTAGTAAAATCAGTGGAAGCTCCGTTTCCCAGTTCCCGCCCTTCGAAGCCAGCCACTCTTTCAGTGTACGGTTGTTTCTCTCCGTTAGGCCATTCGTTTGTGGATGGTATGGGGTCGTTCTGATCCTCTTGATGCCCAGCTGTTGCAAACGGGAAGTAAACTCTTCACTCTCGAAACAGGGACCTTGGTCTGTCAGTATTGTCTTCGGTACGCCGTGGTCTGCAACAATGTGTCTAACTACTGCATCTGTCACGGTTCTTGCACGTTGGTCTGGGATTGCTACGGCGTCTACCCATCGTGTCGCGTGTTCCGTCATCACCAAGAGGTACTGATTACCATTGGATGTCTGAGGAAATGGACCCATGACATCTACGGACCACAAGTCACCTATCGCGGTAACTGGAATCGACTGAAGTGGTGGTCGTATATACCGGTCACCTTTCATCAGCTGGCACCGTGGACATCCAAGTACGTATCTTGCTACGTCTTCTCTCATACCTGGCCAGTACATACTTTGTCTTAGGAGGTCGGTCGTTCTGGCCACGCCTGTATGCGCTAGCTGGTGACATTCTTCTATCATGTCGTGGCGCGACGATTGAGGTATGACAGCCAGCCAGCTTCCGTCGTTCTCTCGCCAGGTCAGAGTCCCGTAGGCATTCACTCTGAGTCGATCCCTCTGTCTGAGTAGTGTGGTTAGCTCCTTACTCGCCGTAGTTTGATCCACTTCTATTCCGTTGGTGATCACCTGTATTACTGTATTCAGCGTATCGTCCAACCTCTGCCTACGTGCAAGTCTTAGTGGGTCTTGTTCTACTGCATGCACTCCGTAAGCGACCTCGGGCAACTCAGACTCATCTTCTGGTCTCGATAACAAATCTGCCAAGACATTTTCACTTCCAGGAACGTGTGAGATCGTAAAATCGTATTCCTGAAGACGCAACATCCACCGTGACAACTTCCCCCGTGGGTCTCTCGCTGTCTTCAAAAATTGTAGCGGCTTATGATCAGTTTCGATGTGGAACCGCCGGCCGAGTAAATAAGGTCTCCATTTGTCGACTGCCCATACCATTGCTAAACATTCTTTCTCTATCGTTGAATACTTTCTCTCTGTGAGGGTCAACACCCTACTGGCATACTCAACGATTCCCTCGTCCTGTCTTAGGACCGCACCTATAGCGTAGTCACTGGCATCTGTGCACACTGTGAACTGTCTTCCTGGCACAGGTAGTTTTAGCGTCATTTGTTGGTGGTCGAGCAGCTGTTTAATTCTGTCGAATGTCCTCTGCGATTCTTCCGACCAAACAAACTTTGGCTCACCTAGTAGCCTGTATAGAGGGGCTGCTATCTCATTGAAGTTCTTCACGAAGCGACTATAAAACGCTGCTCTACCCAAGAATTGTCTCAGTTTTCTCTTTGAATTCGGGGCTGGAATCGTTTTAATCGTCAAAATTTTCTCCGGCAGTGGTTTAATCTCACCATTTCCCACTTTATGTCCCAACAGAGTAACATTCTTTTTGGCTATCTGAGACTTGGTTTTGTTGACGCGTAGTCCAAACTCTTCGATGCGTCGCAGCACGGCTTCTACATGGTTGACGTGATCGTTTTCGTTTGACTGTATATGACGAGATCATCACCATAAACCTCCACGTTTTTCAAGTTCTTAAGTAATAGCTTCATCAGTCGCCTGAACGTAAACGGTGCACCTGCTAGTCCAAACGGCATGCGTTTAAATCGATATTGCGTCTGACCCACGATGAAAGCCGTCTTATCTCTGTCACTTTGTTTTATCGGTATCTGCCAGTATCCTGAGCGAAGATCGAGAACCGAAAACACATTCGCACCTTGTAGTCGATCTAAGTTTCTATCACTGTTGGCATGGCACACGGTCTTAACTCTGTCATACTGTTTAACTGTCGGAAATCAACACAGAATCTATACTTCCCATTCGCTTTTTTTACTAACAGCACTGGAGAGTTGTATGGGCTATCAGCTTCCTCAATAATATCATCTTTTAACATCTCTTGCACTTGTCGCTCCACTTCGCCTTCCAGATGACATGGAACTCTTCGCGTTAAAAATGACCTTACTTTAGGATCACTTAACGGAATTTCATGATTCACCTTATCGCAATAACCGTATGGGTCCCATCTCCAGTGAACAGATGATCGTATTTATTAATTAACTCTGTCACATTGTGTACCGTCGACAGCTTAATCGCTGCTATCTCGCTGGTCTCATACATGTTGATATGCCCGTATTTCGTGATCACCACGTTCGCTTGCGTGTCGATTATTGCACCAATCTCACGCAGAAAATCCGCTCCTAATATCGTTCGCTGTAGTTCGGGTACAACAATGAAAGGAAACGTCACCTCGCAGCCACCAACAACGACCGTACAGTTCGATCTACCCGTGATACGCAACACATACCCGCCTACTGTTTGTACTGTCAATGAACACGGATTAACACTCTTACATAAATTCTTATCTATTAACGACACGGCCGCCCTGTATCTATCAAACATACTACTTCTCGATCATTCACTCGCAACTTCGAATACAGAGCGCCTTTCTCAATAGCCCCCACTAAATCTAGGTTCATACGAAAGAAAGAACAAGCATTATACCGTCTGAAATTTTTTCTTTTTCGCCTTTCTGGGCAGTATCTTCTCCAGTGTCCCGGCTTACCGCATTCAAAACACCGGTCTTTTCTATCAGCCAACTTTAACGCCGCCACTTCCCGCTGCAATGCTTCAATTTTTGCTCATATTCGTTTGGTTTTGGTTGGTCTATAGCGGCTACCGTTGTGCTCAGCAGCTGTCTGGTCACCTTCGCCAGCTCACTAATATCCATCGGCTGCGTTGCGTTAACCAGTTTTAATCGCTGAGAAATGTGGTCGGGGACACTCTCGATGAATTGGGAAGACAGTAACTGCGCTTCTGATTCTTCATCTAAAGTGGGAAGCGCGCGTCGAAGTAGATTAGTCAGTTTCACCGCCAACACTAGCGGGTCTCCATCAGGTCCAAGCTTCATTGACCGGAACTGCTGCATTGCTAGCTGTCTGTCTGTTTCGCTGTCAAACTCGGACACTAGTCGTTCAACCAATTTCTTCCAAGACGCTGTGCCATTTGACCTGTCTACGCTGTCATATGCAGCCTTCGCTCGGCCTCTCAACAGCGTCCCCAGGACAACTGCCTTCGCCGCCTGCTCCTTGACACCCACCAGCTCAGCAACGGCTCGAAGTCACGTAAGAAGCTCCGTATGTCACCTTCTTCAAACGCAGCTGGCCACGGGATCTTCATCTCTTGGAGGCAGCGACACCAAATGTAACAACAGAAGACAAGGGCTGGCAACAGATCGTTTTATTACGAAAATCAACACGTATTTATATATATTTTATATGCATTAATAAGGCTTATGCAAGCAGAAAAAGGCAGTCTTCTGATTGGTTGTTTCTCGGAAGTTAAGCAGACAAACACAGTCTTATGATTGGTTGTTTTCGATATTTCTCGGAAAGTAGAGCCATCTATCTGCGAATCATATTTGTCCACATTTAAGTTTGCTGTGATTGGTTGTTGAAACAGCCTTGTTCACGGCCAATATTAGTGACCTAGACATTAACGTAGATTAGTGCCAACCAATCGGCTAGCAGCCTGCTCTCACCACAATAGAACCCAGATTAAGCTTCCCACTACGTGGCCAGAGTACGCCAAAAACCATCTTCGGAAGTTCTCGCAACAAGGAGCCGCTAAATAAGGAAGCTGTTTCAGACTGTTTCCCTTAACTAGCAGTACCACAGTAAAACAAGTGTCACGGTGCTTGAGACTACCAGAAGTTCATATTTAGTTGAAGCACTTCGGTGCATGCAAAAGAAGCTGTGGGTGTGATGGAAATGACATGATTTCATCCCACTTTGAAGAGGTGCCAACCCACACCGCTTCGCTGTGTAATTAAAATGAAAAGTGACAGTAATTATGTGTAACAGACGACACTTTTCAGGATCCACTAGTAGGTTGATTAGCGAAAACATACTCTAGTTTTGAAATAATCAGTGTTTACTCAAGTTCGTGAAGCACAGTGGTGGAAATATGACGTCAGAGATGGTAAACATCTCGATAAATATGCCTAATTGCATGGAGGATTTAATCATGAGCTGACATCAGTTAGAGAACCACTGGAAAACCTGGGAGTACTGGACAGCTGTTTCGTCCCAGTTTGGGACTCCTCAGCAGTACGCACCCACCAGGACTTCAACCCAGGACCTTCTGGTTACAAGGCGAGCTCGTAGACCATTGAGCCACTGGGACCCGATCCAATGGTCCTTGAATTCCAACTTCTGCCAATTCCGGGGGGTGAGTACTGCTGAAGAGTCCCAAACTAGAACGAAACAGCTGTCCAGTACTCCCAGGTTTTCCAGTGGTTCTCTAACTGATGTCAGCTCATGATTAAATTCTCCATGCAATCAAACAAAATCCCTACAAAACCAATACTTGAAAATATGCTTAAACAAAGGCAGAAACTTTATTCAACATCAGAGTTTTGGTTATTTGTACCGTTCGAACATACGACAAAAGGGCGCAGTGCCTAAGGTGTGCGTTACAAGTGGTAATGTTACTTTTCTCCAAATGTAAAACCGGCTGTACCTGTCATAACACCATTTGCCTTGCACGCCATCCGGTGTAAGCAGCATATCGCTCATTTTCTGTGTTTGCAGTCATGCGTGGGACTAAACTGATGCTGCAAGTTACTTTCTTCTGGATCATTACATGGGATCCAACGTAGTCTTCTTATTTCAGGAATCAAACACAACGTTTCAACGAACTCACGAATGCCCTGCCGTATCTCAGTCCTTCTGTCTAATCAACGTATACTGTTAACTTAAGAAACAATTTTAAAACTGGCGCGCTGTAGGCCGAGTGTAACATCATCTTTGAACGCAGCGCTCCTCAAATTAAATTTTGAATGTTGTTGCCAAGTGAAAAGCTTGAACACATGCATTGCTTTTCACCTGTTTCTGTCATTGATGCCCCGCTTATATGCTTGTTTCATAAACTTGATTGAACAAAGATGTGCTTAGACACATGTACTCTATGTTTAGCAATTTTATTATTTCAGTAAGCCATCAAAACTAGTCTGGCTTGTTGAGCAAACGGAATTCATTCTATCTAATACCACATTGTAGCTCAATCGTTTTGTCTTTAAGGGCATATACGTACCATAAAGTGGGAAATGAAAAAGCGTGTTCCCCACCAATAATGTCAGGGCGCGGTTTTCGTCACATGAGGCGCTATGGTAAAAGACTGGGACGACACATTCTGGACCTCATGAAGTACCATTTTGTGGCCATAACAGTTAGTGTCGTGGGAAGCGAAACCAGGTTTATTTGTACAAAAGAATGATGTAGAAGGATAACTTGCCAATTTCAGGCACTCTTCATCCGACTTAAGAAACTTAGCGACGACGCACGTGAATTCAATAGGGTAATCACAGACTTAGGCAGGGACATCTAAGGAAACTCCAATAAACACCAGCGGCAGTAAACCTGCGAAGTGTCGGGTGGTACTCTGGAGTGTTGCAGCAGCAGACATTTATCGTCAACTACCTATGTGGCCATCTTACACATCGTGCAGTGGTTTTTACATAACCTGAGGCGAAGAGGTAACTGTTTAAATTGCCTTTAGAAAGGTTATTTCAAACACTGTCCGTTGTAGTGACCGCCGTTGGAGAACAATCTGCGTGACTGCATCCGAAACCTTTCGCAAGCAAAATGTACAAGAATTTATGGAGCCTGAACCTAAGCACTAGGTGTTTCTGAAAACACAACATGCACAGAAATTGCGCGTAGATTGGGGTTGTGTTACCTGTCTTCAGGTATGGCAAATGAGATCGGTTGTTTTACAATGTACGCTACAAAGTGACTCACACAAGACACCAGCGTTGCTGCTGCTTGCTCAGTGGCCATAAGATGACTTTTGCAGGGAGACAGAGCATCGTATAAAGCAAACCCTCTCAATTCTTGCAACTTCTCGGCTGCTAAGGTTGTTCATTACAGAGGGAAAAAGCGCCTTTCGTGGAACAGCACTAGGGGACCCTACCTGCAGTATGTCCAGTGCTGCCAAACGTCAAAGGCTCAGCGAAGGTATGAAACCCGCCAAACTTTTAACCCTACAAGTACTCAAACTTCCAGGTTTAGTCCCACCTACAGTGCAAATGGATATTAGGTGGCTGTCAGCAAAGTCTGACTATGAAAGGACGCTAGTGAACGGCGGGGTTTAATCTTCCGCAAAATGCCTCTCTAAGTCACCAAGCAATGACCGCTGTCCTTTAAAAGTGGAGGGATGCAATCCTCCTAGGACACAAACGTCAGTAACTGCCAAACGCTCCTTGCCAAGGGGTCACTCAGATGCTGTTACAGGTTCATGCGGTACCTTTACTCGAAAGATTAAACCAGTTTTAATGAAGCCACTACCCACTCCGTCAGAAGTCATGATAATTCATAATCTGTACGATATCGGTCAAAATGATGACAGAAGATCAAAAGGGATCGGATGTCCACACATGTGCATACGTATTCCTAAAAGACTGCATCAAGCAGCCATCTGCTCAACTGGGGCAAAGCGAACTTCATTACAGCGGCGAGAACTACCTTTTTATTAGAGATCGTCATGTAATGAAATTTTGAAGTTTAGTCATTTCCAAACATCCCTTGGTAGGATGCCGAAGCGCCAAATTGAACCGTGAGTCCTATATTCTAGTGTCTGCTGCCAGTTAAATAAGTAGAATAAGTTGTAAGGTGTGGCTGACTGACAATACCTGAACCTCATTGCCACTGTATATTCATGGCTACCAGTGAAAGTCAGCCATGACCCACGGGGTAGGTCAGTGGGGTACTGTCTGCCTCAACAAGACCTACACGTTGTGTGGCACAGAAGTAGTCGCGCACGAAAGTGGATTGTGCTGCCCTATACGGTGCAGGCTGGAATGCTAGGTACGGGACATCCAAGCCACCGCTTATACCTCAGTCTCTGTAGTAAATCAGACTGGTTTCTCGAAGAATAACTAGGGCTATGGACACCATGGTGTCGTTTCCTTGTGGCCGGTGATCTGAGCACCTTGTCACTTGACCAGCAAAGTTTTAGGATGGCACTCCAGACAACTTCTCAGAATCACTAAGCCAGTGGCATCACCCCAGTGCACCAAAACACCGACGCGCTAAGATTCAGAGTATTTCTCTCCAACCTTAGGCCTCGTTTTCCGCCACTGTGATACTATGAGTCTCGAACATCTTTCATCCTAGTGTAGAAGTGGTCACCTTCGAGTTCCGAGCTGCTGTCATATCCCAAGAGAAAATGTCAGTCCAGCCACCATTTCTTCGGGCTCGCCACAGGACTGAATTTTAAATCAGGAAGCTTGTGTGGAAGCTGCGTGGAGCCCTTTGGAGCCGCAATCCACTGAGTGGCGCAACACCCTATCCTACAGTCTGCCCGGAGGCGTTGAAAACACCATCTCTTTGAGGAGTGGAGGGTTCGACTGCTGCATGATATGCCGCATACGGATGCCAGTGTTCACTTCGTAGCCCCCAAATTACCCGTCCTACTGGGACCACAATTAAACTGAAACAACAAATTGGCTGTCTAAAATACGAGGTAGATTTCGGTATCGGGAACACAGAGCGGTGATGATTGCTGGACTATCTGAGATCGCGGACGGGTGACCGAATGTAGCATGGCAAACTTGAATGATGGTGGGGATGCTTGACTACGTAACTTCAGCTTAACAAGTTCCCTTTAGCAGTGAATGTCAGGCCCCAATAGTAAGTGAAGAAGGCTACAGACCAGCAGCTTTGCGGAACTGTTCGTGACAGTGATCGTACATGAGCTGGGAGTTTCAGTGACAAATCACTTGCGAACAAGAAAGCCGGAACGCGCTTATCACACTTAGGGCTAGATTTGCCAGGGATATGTACATTGTAGCTAGAAGTGAAGCTATCGCAGGAATTCTTTAGTCACGAATAAGGCTGGAAATAGATTCACCACATAACTCGATGTCGAATCCCAAGGAAAAGTTTTCGCAAGTAAGCCTGTGGGACAGGACATCAAAGCCTGAAGCTTGACTACCGATGGTGACGCAGTCAAAAAACCAGGATGAGGAAGTGGAAATGGTGAACTACTTTTGCACTGTTTCCACACGCAATCATTATCCCTATGGCATCAGCTCCGAACCCGTCAGGGGAAACATTGTTGACTCTGCTGCCATCGGTCGAAACGTCGTATTACAATTTCGAGATATGCTAGGAACCTGGAAATCAATAAGACCTAATGATCTCCATCCTGGGCTTCTTAAGGAGCCGGTAGCTCAAAAAGTTGGCCAGTTGACTACTATCTGCTAGACTAATCCCTCAAATGGAGTTATTCTTAATAGCACTTCGGTCAAACTACTGCAGAGATTAAGGAGGGAGGCTATTATGGAATGTTTGGAAATCAACAATCAGTCATTCAAGTCTTAGTACAGTTTTCGGTGAAATTCGCCGTGTCTGATATGCCTCATGACCGCAGGAGAAACCTAGGCTAAATTCAGTGACCAGTCGACTTCCTTTCAATAGATTTTTGTTAAGCTTCATACCAGGTCTCTTATGAAACTGGAAGGACTAGGAATCAAGAGGGCTTACTAAACTGGATGAAGGAATTCTCCATGGACAAGAGATAGAAAGTAAAGATCGACTGAAAACTGTTTGGCCAGACAACCATACGTGATTGAGTTCCACATAGCAGCGTACTATATCTCATCTTATTCAACTCATCTAATAGCTGTTTAACTGAGCTGGCTCAACCTCCTATTGTTCTCTATACGGATGCCATGAAACTTTGATGAGAGCTTAAACATGATAGAGACAAGCATGCTTTGCAAGGAGATCTCAAGAAAATTTTGAATAGGCACGAAGAATGAGTGCTCCTAATCAACAAATCGTGACCACACTCACCGGGAACTGTCAGCTCATATGACATAGAGGACCTACCACTTTCATTGATCCAGGAACACATGAATCTATGTGCTGTAGTAATTGACGACCCAAACACGACAGCGCACTATCGTCCGATGACGGCTCTAAATTTTAGATACTTGTGGTAACATGCAGTGCCTTTATCTGGTGTCGTCAGTGACATGTTCACTGATATGTGTGAAACTCTGATGAGGTAAACTAGAAGATTTCATCTAGATAGCCAACTGTTATCTTAAGGGGACCTAAACATTCTAGAAAGGCTCAAAATAAAGGCGACAATTGTGATTCCAAGCATGATTACTTTATCATACTCGGAAATGCTCAGTGGTTTCAGCGTCATTTTCTTATAATATTTCAGGTAGGTCGGAGATCACATAACAATCTTCAAAGTTATGAGAAACAACTGTGAATCTGACCCTTCTTCTCTTTTCCTCTCCCACTATGTCGGGACGTTTCAGAGGACACAGCAGAAGAGTTCAGAAGTCGTGGGCGAACCATATCCCCACAAAGTTGTGGCTCTCCTAACCAATTCATAAACTCCTGGAACCCAACTCTAGAACAAGTGGTGTCCACGCACTCTATCGGCTCTCTGAAGAATGGGCTAAACAAGCACGGGTACTTGTTACAAGAGGATTGACGCAGAAATGGCCCTTCATCCTCAACTTAAAATCTGAATCTGAGATTCCTGGATTATTACCGTACCTTTCGATGTATCCAAAGAATGGACACGATCTGCTTGAAAGTCTCTTTGTCACCCACTGGATTTTGGTTATGTCTACACTCCTGTCCTCCCTCTACGGTGGCCAACCCATAACGCACTGAAAGGTTAGTGTGAATTTATCCACTGTCATCTCGGTAGCCATAGCCGACTTCTACCAAATATACACAACACCGTCTATACAGCATTTTCGATAGCTTCAACTAGCGTTACTGTGTAAAGGCAGTATTACATGCGGGTAAACACAGAGACTGCTCCCTTGAGAACCGCTTCGTTTTGCGAAGGTAAAACAGCTGTTCTTTGGATGCACTTAGCGCGCCGAGCGACCCCAAGTTCCTGGATTCTCGTCAAGGTTTAAGCGAAACTTGCCAGTTTCCTACATCCTAAGGTATACGAAACAATCATGAGAATAAGATAGCTCTGAAGAGACCCAAAATGGAGCAAGTAAAAGCAACGATTGAAAATAAATATGCTGACAGCGATATCAGTCTCAAAACCTGTTATGTGGTAGGCTCTCACAAACACACCGGCCGGTTTGCTTGCTCCCGCTTGATACCATAACTTAGCTTTCATAAGAGCTACTCACTTTCAAAATTTTTATGGTTACTGTGTCAACTTTTCGACTTGTAAAAGCTTCCGTCAACTATTTCACTGTTCTGATCATCAAACCTGGCGTCGGTCCCCCAAAAATGAGACGGCATTTGGTTAGCATGATTATACATAAAAGGAAGGATTAACAGTGCACTTATTGACTTTTTTCACCCGTTTCGATCAATCGAATATACCATCCACATATGTTTGTATGATTGAATAATTGTTGATATGCTAACTTAATGTATATATTATAACAAATTAATGGTCCCTGTAGACTGGCATCCCTTACATATGAACAACCGAGAATATATTGTTGTTATTTTTATTACGGACTACTTTTGTCTCACATTGGTTCTTCTGCTGTCCAATTGGTCATCACTCATAAGACTGTTCAGTCGGCTCCGCAAGCATCCTACTGCTAATAAGGATGACACACTTTTCGTGTCATGTGAGCGGTTGTCTGTCATGCTCCTGCAATTTATTTTCACACATGCATTCAGCATTTTGCAATCTACCCACATTTTGCGGGTGCCATCCGAACGTGGAACGACCAACTCAACACTTGGTTGACATAATTGTCATCCTGTCCTCTTTTAGTGGAGTGTTGTCCCACAAGACTGATGTGTAGATACTTCGTGTGTTAGTAAAAGACAGTGAGGGGAGTGTTTCACGTGAATTCTCACTTAATTCGCAAGTGTTTAGAGAAGTCTCTTAGGCGTTGACTTCGTAAGTTCCATGGGCTTGCAGATTCAAAATATCTCGGCATATCTCCTGACAAAAAGCTTTCAGAATTTGATACTCGATCAGCACGTTAATGTTCTGGTACACCCCAGCTATCGGCCAAGCAGTGAAAAATGGCTCCAACGACAGCGTAAGCATTCGTCTTTTCCACGATTGGCCAAAATTCTTCATCTCCTCCATGCACAATCTCCTCTAAGTTGCCCTCTGACGACCCACTCGTCTCTTCCCACTGAAATTCCTTGCCGAACGATGACTTGGTCGGTGCACGATGCTGATCGACGGCCTTCTCAGTGACACATGCCCAGTCTATCTCCATTTTCTTCTGCATATTTGTCGAGCAGTTGGCTGCTAGTTGGACTGTTGCCACATGTTCTTGTCACCAATTCTTTCTAGCCAGTTGTTTGACCTTCAGCATGGAGCCAGTGAAATGGGAAACTTTATTATCTCTGTCTTCTCCATGTTCACTTGAGGTTCTGTCTTTGCTGTCTGCCCCGTCCGCCAGTTTGTTAATTTTCGTCCGCATGTCTTCGAATTTGTGAGACATTAAACGTAAGTGATCTGCAAAAAGCGGATATTCGAGAGTCTTCTTATTGGTGAACGTACGTATTCCTGTCCTCTCACTGCCCACACTGTCTGTCGTATAATCCAGTCCGCCACAATTAAGAACATCATCATCGATAATAGGCGGGCAGCCTGGTCCTATTCCCATCGTCACTTCAGAGACTTCACTAAGTTTTCTCTTGTGGATCACATGACACGTGGCATTGCCATAGAGCTGTTGAACGAGGTTGGTAGAGATTTGGGGCATTGCATGTCGTGTTATCCAAGTAGTCTCCGGATAACTCCTCAGTCAACGCCGTCTGTCGTAGGTCTTTTCGCAGCCGATGAAATTGACCTGGAGATTTGATTCCTGCTCCACACTGTGTCAGATGACGATACGTAGAGTTTCGATTTGATCAGAACACCATTTGCCCTTCCTGAATTCAGTTTGTTTTGGGTGGAGTCGGATTTCTGTATCTAATGCATCTTTTATTCTCTCCATGATAACGCGACTTCGCACTCTACCTGGCGTGGATGCAGCGTGCATTATTCCACACCAGCCAGTTCTTGCAGGGGCCTAAGTGTCCCTATTTTGGCAGCTTGACGAGGCAGTCTTTTTGCCAATCAGTAGGTATCTTTCCTTCTTTCCAAAACTTTTGCGATAAAGGCGTGAGCATACCTAACGTAGCCTCTGGGTTTTAAGTGTAAAACCCTCTTACCTCAAAATATGTGCATATACATGCGTATTTATATTAATATCACAGAGTACTTATTATAATGACAGAAAGTTGTACTCGACTGAATACAGGTTGGCAGACAGCCACTAAGTAGATGGTGTTTCGGACAAACATTTCCGCCGGTAATTATACCAACTGGTTCATAGGCTCCTTAGGGACAAGATATATGGCCAAATACTGCAGTAACTTTCCCGACAGTTAGTAAGCATACTACCGAAAAAATTATTCAAAACTCTTCCCGAAATATTCAAGCAGAACACGTCTGCCACGGCGATTCGAATGACAGGTAACTACCCTGCAGAGGAACACGCAGTTGTAAAGGAGCATACTACTGTCGTCAGTTGAGGATCGCAAAGAAGTTTATTGATGCCTGATTTAATAAGAATTAGCCGAAAAGAAAGGCAGTTATGAAGGATCTAACCAAAAGAGGGTAAGCAAATTATAGAATGGTGGAGGCAGTAGTGAGGGGTACCAATTACAGAACTAAATGAAATATTAAAACAAATATTGCCGCCGTAAGTAGACTGTTTAGTAGTGTATATCGATCTATCATTACGATGTATGGAGCGAAAACACGCCTTTATCCCTCCTTATTTTCTCTTCTGCAAACGGTAATTGCTTTGTAACAAAAGTTTTTTGAATTCTAAGCACCGGTACTGTTTTCAGGTCAGTAACAAACGCTTCTTTGGGATAGAAGTAGTTGTTAGACTTGAGAGAGTACCTGAGTGGCCAAACTTTTCTGTGCAAAGCTGTCTTATTTTAAAATAGTTCCCCAATGAAATCAACAACAATCTCAGCATCCCGTCTGCTGAGCGCACAGAAATACCAGTCTTTGATTCGAACATGGATATTAGGTGCCTGTAGTTTGTTAGTAGCGTGAATCTCCTACCGTATATCTTCTGATATAACCTGCAAACTATATTAATTAAAGAGCCCACTTTACGCATCTTATTGTAGTGCTTTGCTGCTTCAGAAATCACGTAAGATATGGATAATAGTCTTTCGGACACCTCCAGGAAAATGAATTAGTAGTGCCGATTCCCATTTCTTAAGCGTCTCTTGAGTCCATAATAGATGGTTTGGCACCAAATTTTTCGGGAGACACTTACAAAATAAAGTTACTCTTCGGTCGCTGGATGGCATCGCACTTTTTGGACCAGATTTTTAGGTAATTTTTATTTAACAGGCAATTCAGTGGTTTGCCGGGCTTGATGCAGTGAGAGAAGAAGCAATCATTCTAGCTGGTTTTTCTATGGAGATAATGTAGAACCGGCACATCTTTAGGTACTGGCATCTGCCTTGCTGCTTTTGTGTTCTAGTATCACCTTGTCGTTCACCGGGGTCAGAGATGAAACCATAAATGCTCCACAGATTGAAGTAATGAGTGACATTTTCTATCTTTAGCAGCAATCATTGTCAGGAACTTTTTGGAGCCCAAGCAGGTTTCGCTGTACCATCTAAATGAGTGGCGAATTCCGAGATACCAGCTGAGATAGTAATCATTAGTTCCCGGGAGATGGCAGGGGTGGTCTTGAAGCCGAGTAGTAGCCTGTCGTCTTCAAATAACCCTGTCCCAACTGCACAAACTCCAAAACGCTGAGGTTTGAAGTGTTCACATTGAATGGTTCGATAAATCTGGTCTCACAGTAGTTAACATTGGGGCCTAAATGCCAAGTGATGTGTAGCTTTCCTGTACATTCACTGACTGATCTGGTTTTCTTCTCCATAGCACGGCATCCCTTTTCGCCATAGCTCCTTCCATATCGCAGTTACATCAGATGCTCTGTATGTGAAGGCTTACAGGCTATGAGATGATGTTTGCATCGGTGTGTTCACGCGCCCTTAGAGAGCCAACACGGTAGGCACCCGTAAAATTCATAGCTTTGGGCACGAGGTTTAAGCTGGGTACACTTCTAGACGTTGGTCGATTTGTTTGGCCTCAATTCCTACCTTTAAACCTAACGGTGTGACATAGCCAGCACTTATCATGCTTGCATTGGCACTACATGACGTGGCCCAAAGTACTGCAGTGCGAGCATGCTAAAGGGTGTTTCTGCTGTGGTCACGATCTCCAAGTCAGCGATACTGAATGCATCCCATGCACTTCGGTATTCTGACTGCCACGCTGGAAGATGGGGTATTTTTCGCAGACGTTGGGTAGCCGATGATTTTCGTTTGTAGTGTCTCTCAAGGTTATTTGCACACCTTGTTCTGGTCTGTTCAGCAGGCTGGTCCTTATGTCGACAACTTCCGGAGAACGTAACCCACAACGAAGGTGGGTTCTTTGGACAGCGGCTAAAGGTTAAACAGTCCACACGTCAGCTTGACTATACCCAACTGCATGTGAGTATCACAGTTTGTATTTAGGACTAGTTTCACGCAACGTTTATCCATGAAGAACTATGGAAGGTGTCACTGGACTGTTGATGGAGTATCTAAAATGTTCTATTGAATGGTCTCTTACTGGGCTTATAAGGGGAAATCGAACTGCAGTATTCATGTGGCATATCTGAGTCCAAAATCTGAAATAGGAATCCAGTTCTCTAAGCACCAACTCTACTCACGAAACTCTTTTTGGTAGTCTTTACATTGGCAGAACCACGTATCAGGGCCAAAAGTGGATCCCGATATTCCGCTTTCATAATAATAATAATGTATATTTTCATATAAACATATAAATTTACATGAAAGTGCATGCCATTTTCACAGGCACGGTCATCGTTGCCGGCTGAGTAAAAATGGTATGGGTAGACATTCGTAATTTATGGGGGCATCCCATCCTTTTTAGCTGCTACGAAATCTATTTCTCCGAGCTTGAAGAGTGTACATACACTTTTTAACCACCGACAAATTTCGATACGCCCACTAATAACGATGCTACGAGGGTTCTGATTTTAAATGAAAATGCAACAAATAACAATAACAAATAAATTTGACTCACTGGCAATATGACAACTGTTATCCTTGAGTAATTTTTGTTCCATAAACCCGCTTACGAAACCACAAGGAAAACCTGTCCGACTTGGCAACAACAAACTGTTTTGTTAGAAATATATATGGGTATTACCGAAACTGAGAAATTGACTCGCATGAACGTCTTCATGTCACCGATCGACGTATAACCCGTTGTTTTTCACTTAAGTTCAACTCGGGCGTCTGTCTTGTGATGTTACTTGAATGTATCACCAGTAGATTTTCAGTGCATCTTCGCTTCCTTACACACATCTCTTGGGCAATACATTCCTAGTCAATTTGGCGACAGAGATCCCTGTTGCTTGCTCTTTCTGGACGGCCATTTGATCTTTAATATCGAAAGAAGCCAGATGTCAAGATAAGAGTGCTGGAAATGCTTTTATAATGTGATAGCACAATCTATGTGCCACTAACTTGACATCTGTGTAAAAATTCGAGTTTTGTTTGCTGTGACAAATACTGTAGACCTCCACATCGGTTTCAGAGTAGTCAACGTCTCTCCTCTTGCTTACAGGAACTGATCTTAGCTTTGACAACTCAGTGCGTAAGGGCCATGATTGAGATGATGTCATCGAGAAAAGTGAGAAAGGATTTCTCCCCCTGATAGTGATTGCTATCATTGGTTAAATAGTTTCTTTTAATTGTCTTATCTATATTTACCTGAATTCCTGTGTTCACTGAGTCTTCTGCCGACTCGCTGACTTTCACCTGCTAACAGTAGAGGTTGTGCGGTATGATATATAAATCTTCCTCGTCTTCTTACTTTCCACATTCTCTTTGCCTGATGATCAAGTTCACTACAATTAGGAAGGTGACTAGTGAAAGTAAGCAGGCTTGTCTTCCTCCTGTCTTCACCTCAAACTCTTCGCTGACCTCTTGCATCATGTCACCATCATATAGCTGTTAGGGGAAGTTTATAAATGTTTGTGGCACTACACTCCAAATTACTTTACGGCCGACACTGTTAAATTCTTTACTAAAGCCGACGAATTTGGCTATCACTTTAGGATCTGACCGATGACGTTGCAAGTCGTTCCACTAGTGGTTCATTTTCACTGAGTCCAACCTGTTTCCAGCGAAGTTCGCCAACGCGGGCGTGGTTTAGTCCCTCAGTATATTATGGCAGAGGAACACGACTCCGCAAAAAATCTCTGATAGGCTCAAGTCAACCATTTTGGCTTTTTGACAAGGTAACCCTTCTACTAGTCAGCGGCCAACCTTTTTTCTTTCCATACCGTTTGCACCGGTGATGGGAACAAACATAATGAGGCTTTTAAGTCTTTTTTCATTATTTGTACAACCGGAGAGTTACATCTGGTCCTACTGAAATCCCGGCCTTTAGCAGGCATGTGGCACTGGAGACTGATTTTCCGAGCCTCTTATTGGCTGATACTTATTTCTGTGTCAGAGAGAGGATTGAGTCAGAACTGACATTTTAGGCAGCTGATTGCGGAGGAGGAGAGTTTCGTACTTCAGTTTCAGATATGCATTGTTACGTGGACAGGATGATTATATCGGGAAACCTATGACTTCATTTCTTACCATTAAACTTAAGTATCCAATAAAATTAGGTTATTCGACCACTGATGTAGCACACTGGAAGTGTATTTATATGATTTACTTCTGTCGAATAAACTGATCTTTACAGGCTAATCTTTGTTTTCTGATGTAACTGTTGCTCAGTTCATCAGAAGGTATCTGAGGAGAAACATTCCCATTTGCTACTCAGTGGTTTAGCCAGTTGGAACTCACTGTTGTCATACTTGCTAGGACTCAAAAGTTTGCTAGTATTATTTCTTGATGGGTTGCAGGAATTGATTGGTTGAGGAGTCCTTTGGAGTGACTGGACCATCGTTTCACCTGTTCCTCCTTTAGGATAATTGGGTTTCTGTCACTATCTTTCACTGGCTTTATATTTGCCGATGGCTTCCTAGTAGTGCTTCAGTTTCCAGCGTGTCATAAAAGCGCCTTTTGTCTTTTCCCGTACCTTTCCTCATTTCTTTGTTTATTGGACTGCGATCTGAATAATTCGGGTTTCTAAAAGAAACTGTGGTGAAATTTCACCTCCTGGAGATGTGTAAATTACAGATGGCTAATCAGTTCGCCAATGTTAAATTTGCGGAAGAAGGAGAACTACAGGAATGCATTTTTAGGGTTGAGTAATCATAAAGGATATGATTATGAAGCACGGATTCTGTTAGGAACAATATCTGTTAAATGGTACTGTTTCACGCTGTGTTACATATTTCGTTTTCTATGAAAATGCATACTACAACAGTCTCAGGGTTTTACATGTCTAACAGTTGGTAAAAATTCTTTATTCCATGATATTTCATGTTTTCTTTCACTTCACTTTATCAGTTTTTAAGATTTTATTTCATTTTTATAGAAATTAGTTCTCCCACTTTCTTTCGCCACTTAGTCTTATCTTACCTGCTGACGAATTCGCACATTCACATTTCCTATTTCTGAATATATTAAACCTTTCTATAAAAAATTGGCATCATCATCCATTCGCTCATTTCTGTTCAACTTTAGCATGAAATAATCTCCTAATGATTGATTGGGATGAGTAGTTGTATACAACTTATATCAACCAGCAGTGCTTGCTAGCCAGATCGAGGTGATTTAAACACCGATGGCCGTTTCACTTTTTCGGAGCCGAACTCATAAGCAATGCACCTGATTTGACTCAGCTCAGAAAGCCGAATCAGTCTAAACCACCCAACTGTTGTTATTAGATGTCTGAAAGCAATCGGCAGTAGATCTTAGACCTAGTTTCCGTGCTTGTTGTCACCCACCAGTCAGCAAGGCATATCTGAATCCTTGAAGAGGAACTCATGTCACTTCTGAGATTCTAACCCGTGTCACCCAATGCTGTAGTCGAAGACGTTACCACCACTGAGCTATCCGGGCTGGCGACTGACCTACTGTAGGACTGTACTGGATACTTTTCATTGATGGCGAGCCACCAAGCATGGTGGCAACATCGCAAACTTGACTGACAGAATTCACTCTGAAGTAAACAAGGGACTAGGCACATGACACAAATTAGTGTCCAATCAAGAGTAAACCACCCAACTTCTGGCCAGCTACTTGGTAGAAGTGGTCATGCTATAAATCAAATTATTTAGCATTTTGCAATTTACACGGTTCGGCTCTAAGGGGAAATACAGTTAGATTTTACTAGTCGAGCTGCGCAAATAGCGAATTGTGAACTTGATCTACTGAACTTTGTTGTGGTCTTTGCTTGCTGATTCATATTTTCAGTTTGTTGTTCACAACCATATATTTTGTTTCCTTCACGTCCTCAGTGGAACATAGGGCTCCAAGCTAGAGGCATGAAATTTCTGTAGCAGTGCTAATTTTTACAGGGTGGGGTTGCTAGCCTCGTGCCCAGCCTTCCCGTTTCACCATTCTCACTACTGGCTTAGCGGGGTAAAGGAGTTCGTCGGCCAGGGGTCTAACCCCGGACCATGCGCATCGTCGGCGAGCGCCCTAAACGCCGTGCCGCCGACGCACACAACCATCTAGACCAGTATTATTGTGGTGAGAGCCTGCTGCAATCCAAAATTGTAGACGGCAATTTACGTCAACGTTATGTT
This sequence comes from Trichobilharzia regenti, assembly GCA_944472135.2. NCBI lineage: Eukaryota > Metazoa > Platyhelminthes > Trematoda > Strigeidida > Schistosomatidae > Trichobilharzia > Trichobilharzia regenti. Next base: position 106,886,869 of record OX235265.1, on the reverse strand, counting down.
CCGAATCAAGGTCATCAAAGAACCAATAACAAAGATCAACCTTGAGGAGCTAAACAACCAATCACAGAAGACTTAACGCGTGCAAGTGCGTTTCACAGATAAATGGCTTAACTTTCTGAGAAATGGTCACAAGCAGTACAGAATAACCTTCATGAAGAAAACAACTAATCAAAAGAGGTTGCTTCTCTGCTAACAATAACGCTAGTGATAATGTGCATAGAAATCTATAAATATTTGTTGATTTTCTAAATAAAGGATCTGTTTCCTGTCCCTTGTCTTCTGTCGTTACATTATTACACTTCAGTATTTCTACTCACTGTCAAAATTTTAACACATCCAAAACAGAACTTTTTTCCATTATAATCCATATACATACATCTGTTGAAGTGAAATTATCTCAAAGAGAACTCTTCTTCGTTGAAAACTTTGTTTCAAGGTTTAATGGATTGCAGCATACCTGTAGGCTTTCAGCAGACACATGTGATAAGGCGGTATCTGAATACACACACAACTTCTACTAGTATTATCGCTTTAAAACATTTTTGTAGTCTGATTAGATGAAGTTGTGCATACTCTTACTAATTTCTCACTTAGTTGTGGATACATTAATGAATATGTATTTTCGTATTGTTTCTGCTTCGGATTTCCCCCAACCAATAAGTAATCAAAACACACATTATTTCATCTGATAAAACAAAAGATCCAGGACAAGAATCTTGTAAGCCATAAATCTAATTCTTATTCAATATTCAATGAGAATTAAACATTTCAGATTCAATAGAAAGTTGATGTTGGTGCATAAGTGACAGGAGCCAGCATAAAATACTATATCATCCTTTCTAACCAATCATGTGATTTATCATGTGATCGAGTTACTATGTGAGTGTATAATTTCTCACACGTATTGTGGTTTAGCGTGTAATCAATTCATCGTCTTTCGTCTCACCTTGTTCTTTGTCTGATCACCAACCAATCAGGATAGATATTTTCGACCAATAGGAACAACACATTCTCACGGTGATGAGCAGACTTCATTATGGTTAAGAAAATGTATAGACATCATGTGTAGTTTCTTGAACTAGATAGCATAATATAATACAGTATCTTACATTCACAGGCCAGCCTCTATCTTTTGATATTTGCGTGGCTCAGTGAATCAGAAGGTTCTTTTAATTCCCTTACGCTCGCAGTGAAACATAGGGTGGCTTTAGGCTAAAGGCTTGAAGTTATAGCAGCAGTGGTGTTTAATTTTACGGGATGGGGTTTCCAGCCTCATGCTCATCCGACCTTCCCCCTATACCAGTCTTATTTCTGGCTTAGCGAGGTAAAGGAGTGCACTGGCCGATGATCGAACCCTGGACCACAACCATGTTTGGCGAGCATTCTACCGCTGTGCCACCAACGCACGAATCGAAAAGTAAAACGGACAAATAGACGTATTAGAGTACCTCTCAGGTTCATTACCTGTCAATGTATTTGAAGATTGAACGATCAATTCATGGTTGTTTACTCAAACCCAACTCTATATTTTGGCGGGAGTCATCGATAGTGCAGCCATCGTCTCATCATTCGCTGTTCATTGGTGGACAGAGAAAAACTGCCAGAAACTTTGTGTACAAGTAACCTAATGATTGGCTCTGTATTGGTGCAAGAATAAAGAGTTCTTGAGTCACCAATTTGTGTTCTGGTTTTTGCGTTGGTTATTATGCATAGTTCCTGAAAGTCTTCCAAGGACAGTGCGAAGTCCAGTGTAGTTAGACCTGGACATTAACATTACTGTTATAGTATTTTACAGATGCAGACAATATCAAAGTAGAGACGGTTTATTCAGTTCAGTTGTAACAAACTGGCTACAGAATTATGACAATTGGCAAAGGGGTTATAACAATAAGATATCGGTAGAATCATCTGAATAACGTTCAAATAGAAAAGGGATAACAGTTGAAAAATAGACAATGTTTTCATAAAACTCTCTATTGAACAGTTGTATAGTTTCAAGCCTTGTTGATATATCAGGTTAAGCGATAGTACTTAACGTAAGACGGTTCTCGCTTACACAACTTCCAAATAATCAATACGATGACATTTTGACGATGCTAACGGTAATAACAACGGCTTTATTCTGAACAGTGTTTACATAATACACATAATTCTCACAGGAGTTTATTGCGTAGTGTATCTTGAACGTGTGGAGTTCTGTTTTGACGCATTCATCCACTTTTGGCGCCACGCCATCTTGTGATTTCCGACTCGACTGTACACACGTGATTCGCTCCCTTGTTGTGCTACCATTCAGCTCATTCTTTGAGCTTACTACTCATCCGAAGGACCAGATAAGTTGTACAACATTCTTGTTTATTAAGATTGTTATTTTATCTGTGCAAAATACAACTGACATCAGAACACATTACCAGTCTCAAGCCTTTTTACTTCGATTTTCTTAGTCACTACTTACACGCTAGGTGGAGTACTGATACGGGGATTAAGAGGAGAAGTCTATAGTAAGTGTGGTGAGTTGAGATTTATCTTGAGTATAACCAACGCTCTACAATTGCGTGATATTTTCTCTTCATCCAGGATCTCCAAAATAAAAGATTAACTGACTGCAGATTGTGTGACACAGTTTTCTCTGAACTGAAGTGCAAACCAGTCCATTATGATATATCTCCTTTTACTCCTTCGAGAAATGACCTACAACATTTGGTTGAATGCCACTTATAAAAAGTTCAGAGGAACATTTTGTAAACCAAGGACACTGCTCAGGAATGGTCATCTCATTTATTTGGATAAGTTGCCATCCACTGACGATAATGCTTTTTCTCAGTTGTTGTAGAAACTCGCCAGAGTAAACAACATTATTAGAGGTCATATTTCATTAGATGTGAACCAGGTAGATAAGAATAATTATAATCAATATTTGAACAAAGCAAGAACTACAGTTTTGCAGAAGTCCCAAATGTAAAACAAATCACAGTGGGTGAAAAGCCAATCTATACTGAGCTTGATTATAAAGCTGAAAACATTGTAGCAATGACCAACAGAAGTCTAAGTACATCCCTAGCCATCGCCTATCCTGCGGATAAGCTCTTCCCTGTGATATGTATCCACATATATATATTTATGTGTGTGTGCATGTTGGTCTCTCTTTCTGTTTGCTCGGTTAGTCTGTGACCACTTCACTTGTATGAACTTGTCTCCTTTAATAATGTGTATTCTCCTTATATTATATTATATATAATATGAGTGTTTGTTGACAGTCCGTTGCTTGGTGACATATATCCATATATGTTTGTTGGCATGTCTGCTATATTCGCTATGTATAATTGGATCGACACTCCATTATAATTAGCCATTCATGTTAAGACTGTCTAATGATTTTTCCCACGCTTGTCTGAATTATTTATATATATTCGCATTCACAATTTGTGTGAACCACTCTACTTTACAACTACTTGACTTGCTTACCACTTTGGTGTGAGACCATTTATTTTCGTCTCCTTGTGTTTGGACAATAGAAGTATCATCGCAAACCTAGTGGTCTTCTGATTTCCGCCTTCTTGCGTCAGGACTATTACTTTCTCGACCAGTCCATAATAATAATTCAGCGACGAGTACATAACACCCTGTCTATCGAACAACTTGCCCTTTGGTTCAATTAAAAATCGATAGATGTCCTTCTCATGTTAACTCCAACTCTATATAAAAATTTACATGTATCTGCGGGAGCATTTACATTGGAAGGACAGAAAGAAGAAGGGCATATCTACGATTTTCTGAACATGTACCAAAAAGCCTATGTTTAAAGGGAAGAAATGCTTCAAACAGTGCAATCGTCAGGCATCTCCTTGACACGGGTCGGTCATGAGGTGGACGTCGAAAAGTCGTTCGAAATTATCAATAGGCAAAAGAGCTCAATTCTCCTCAAGTTTGCTGAAGCCATTTTCATCATGTGCCTGAAACCTGATTTGTGGGTCCAGAAAGAGGCGGTTATCAGTTTTCCTTTGCCCTGGTGACCGGATATTTTCATTTCTCTTTCATCCGAATGCGAAATGCTGAAAAGTTTCCATTGTATTTGATTATTATTGTTCGGAATAGTGTTCAGTATTACATATATATATATATATATATATTACTGTATGCATATATTGATCGATTGATTTTTGTTTAAAATGAACTCTGTGCAAGTATGTTAAAATTGTTTTTGTAGATATATTTTATAATGTCTTTGTCCTGTCAGCAGCTGACGAGAAGCCAACGAAATAAAACGATGATACCACTTTACTCTGCAAAACCTGTAGTTCTTGCTTTGTTCAAATTCATTAGGGGTATACATGTATGATCAGTATTTTTGATGGAGGTATCAGGTAGCCCGAATTTTAATAAGGTCGCCTTATAACCTACGAGTTACTACCTGTTAAGGTCTTTTCAGATACACTAGGGTTTACACGTTTAATCTTCGCATCTTACTGACTGCCATTGATAGCAATTTAGAGCGAATTCAGATTCATCTCTGCTGAGATTTATGAAAATCTGGTTGTGCCTATGCACTTTTGAACGCATCCAATGTTGCTTTTTGCCAGTTTGTAAAAATATTAGATTATAAGACAAAGGTAATGCCATATATTATCATATATATTATCAGTTTGGCTAGATCTAAAACAGCTCAGCCAGTGGTAATGGAAGTTAACTAAACAGAAAAGCATCAATGTATTCTATGTCATCGTCTATATGGAAAGAATTTTTTATTACTTTATTACGATTCACTATAAACTTGTCTGTGGGAAACTGGGCTGACCTGTAAATATTGTTAAGTTCACTTACATATTGTTAGATACACTCATGAAGCGATGAGTCATACCAACCTGTCTATTTGATCTTTAACCAAGTACATAGATATTGAATTCTTTCCTGTAATTCTATTGGTTGTTTTAGTTGACCTGACAAGTGACTCATCCTTGTCTTTGTTCATAATGTCTGCCTATGTTTGTTTGACAGATATCAAAACCAATCACAATTGGGATGTGTATACTTTCTGTCTCTCTCCAACTTGATGTGTAAATTTCGTTTATTGGATTAATCCTGGAGAAATTGCTTCTTAATTTAGTCAGACGATAAATTTGAAACAAAACGAATCCGTTCAAATACTTTCTGACGCTTCTATCCCACTTGATAAATTATAATTTATTCGCAAATGTTAAAGGCATTATTTTATTTTCTTATGTCATCAAATTATCTATAGGATAGTGATACATTTTGGAATAATGTTACATTCCCTAACTATTTCGACAATAAAGTTTTACAAGTCTTTTCAATATTGCACGATTTCGGAAAAATGTTTCCCTTACTAAAACCCAGTAAAACATTTTCCAACAGCTGCAATTAACAGTAACCTAATGCTATCAAAGTAGATTATAACAGTTATAACAATTCGGATTCAAGTATTGGTTTTGTAGAGATTTTGTTTGACTGCATGGAGGATTTCACCATGAGCTAACATCAGTTAGAGAACCACTGGAAAACCTGCGAGTACTGGACAGCTGTTTCATCCTAGTTTGGGAATCTTCACAGTACACACCCATTGGATCGGGTCCCGGTGGCTCAATGGTCTACGGATCACCTTGTAACCAGAAGGTCCTCGGTGAGTGTGAATTGCTGAAGAGTCCCAAACTAGGACGAAACAGCCATCCAGTACTCTGAGGTTTTCCAGTGGTTCTCTAACTGATGTCAGCTCATGGTGAAATCCTCCAATTCGTATTCAGTAGGACGTTTTGTTTCAGGTTTGACCATAGACAGCTATTCCGCCCTGGTTTGGCACTCCTCATCAGTACGCACTCACGACCTCAGCAGGGATTGAACCTAAGAACTTCAAGTTGCGAGGTCAAGCCCCTTGCTCAGATTTCTTGGGGGGGGGTGTTGTTGAAGAGTCCCAAACTATGATGAAACAGCTGTCTAGTGCTCCCCAGTTTTCAATGATTCTTAAGCTAAATTCGACCAGTAATCAAACTTTAAACTAATCAAATCCCTACAAACTAGTTCTTCAGAACCTTTTTAATTCTCTATTCACAAACGAAAGAAAGAAACAGTATTGAACATCTAAACTATATAGCTACGTAAATAGTTGGCCACCACATTCACCACAAATCAAAACTCTGTGTGCATGCTTATAAGGGACTCTAGGTTTGTTTGTAAGCCGTTTAGACTTCCTAACTGATTGCATGTGAGTCTTTTGTGTGAAATTATTCGTAATTATTTCTAAATTACCTAAAAATTGGAATTAGTAGGTGACGTATTAGGATTACCACTGGAACCACCTTATTAATTTTCACCTGATCCATATATCTGCTGTGGATAGAATGATCTACGTGGTTCAACTGATGAAGACTTATATGCAGCCTGGTGAACTGATTACAGAGTTTCTCACCCAATCACTGAACGATTTCCACATAACTTCTCACAGTTTGGGAATTTCTTTCGCTGACTGAAAGCTGAGAGGTATTTGCTTGATGGTTTTCAAGACAGTTTAGCATCTCAATTAGTTTAACATTTTTAAATTTTGTATTGACAACAGAATTTGTTAGTACTGCCACACATTGCTTCTAATTTGTGTTTATTATCTTCTAAGCATTGAAGTAAATGAGCTTTCTTATTAATAACAATAAGCACTAGTTAAGATATGCATTTTTTTATGTAGTCAATTGTTTTCTGCAGTTATAAAGATATAAGAACACAATATTCAGCGAAGAGGCTCTTTGCAGCGACGAATTTATCATCAACCTGTACAATCGTATATATGTGGTGCTTTTAAGAAATTATAACCGGTTAGAGAATTCGGTCAAAGGTGTGAATACATGAAATAATAATAGCGGCGGTATGAAATGCAATCAAAACATTTGTGATTATAATCATAGTTAAATGTCAAGTGGCAAAATAATTAATGTCATATATAGAATAATACATAAGTTGTATAGATTTTGGAAAGGGGTACATAATTATAAGATTAGTAGACGAATATAAAATGTTACATAACATGGTGTGAAATTTGATAAGATAGAATTCAATATTGTAAAAATAAAAAGATAAAATATATAAAAATTAATAATTTTGGGTTTAGAATATGTAGTAATTTATTGTACTTGAAATATTAGTATTTCGAGATGACCGAATTACACGAATCCAAACAAAACACAGAGAGGGCAAAATCAGGAATTTGTATTTAGCGGAATTATTATGCAATTCATATAAGAAACATATCAACAGTCAACAGTAAGTATTTAAACAATACAGAGATAGAAATTGTCAATCACCACATCCGCCACACCTCGAATATCTCCTCGCGTATTTATAACGATGTCTCGGTTTGCTTGCAAGTAGCTTCGACCTAACTGATTCTGTGATATTATTTTCATCAGTATTATCTGGACTTATTTCTGAATTATCTACAAAATCAGGATTATTAGCGGAATCAATAATATTATAATTGGAACGACCTACTTCATTTATTGTCACTTTGTCCAGGTGTCCGTTATGAACTGAGTGATCTTTGATGTCTAATATCTTCACCACTCGATTTCCCATTTTTTGTAGTATAATTCCAACAGAAGGTCTATAGTCATTACCTTTGTAATAATGTACATTAGAAGTCGTGGACATCAGATGCTTTTTGAGAATTCGAGATTTGAAAAGTTTTGCAGGACTTTCACGGGTACTTGTATGCTCTGCATTCACAGACGTAGTCTATGCATATGCAGTAATTCCTCAATTTTAATCAGTTGCTCTCTCATCTCATTCAGGTCTTTTCGTGTTTTCGACAGTTCACATTGTAACTCAGCTACCTCATTTTTGAAAACAGTTGACACTTGAGTTGCCGAACTTGTAGTGGAGGTTTTCATTGGATTAGCTTGAGTATTTTGAAAGGTTGAAAGACACATTGACTCCATTTTACTAGACAGCTTGGGAGAATTATAAGAATGTTGAGCAACATAAGTATTCGAACTTCTGCAAACCGTCTTGATGTGTCCAACTTTACCACATTTATGACACTTAGCACCCCGAAAACGGCAAGTGCTTCGTAGATGTAACTTTCCACAGGATAAACACGGTTTAATGTTTTTGATCTCTCGCTGCATTCTATTACCTGTGGACGGCAGTTTGGATTGCTTTCCATGACCACTTGTATTTTCGACTTTAGAAAGCATAACATCAGACACTGACGTAGTGGGAGCAGAGTATTCATTATTGACATCTTCATATGTAATACATAAATCTTTAGCAGTTTGAAAGTACAAGAAGGAATCTGAATTAACTCTTTCTCTAACTTAGGAATATTGATTCCAGCAATTAGACGATCACGTAGTTGAGTATGCAGCTGATCTCCAAAGTTACACTTTGAAGCTTGAATTTGAAGTTGAAGAATAAAGTCTCGAATCTTCTGGTTGGGAGCACGAACCAGTTTTTGAAGTGAGCCCTCTCTCGCGTCTCAAAAGTAGTTACATGGAAGTGATCTATAAGAAGTTCACGGAGCTTAGCATATGGCAGAGAAATGGGTTTATCTGGAAACGCCAGATTCTTCACTAGGCTATATGCATCAAGCCCAATAGCAGTGATGAAATGTGCTGGTATTTTGTCATCCCGAACATTCTTTGAAATGCACCACGCATCGAAGCATTCCAAATAATCAGCAATCTCCCGCGGAGAGCATTTATAGGAATTTTCCCAGGTTATTTAGTTCCATCGCGACGCCAATTTGTAGTAATTTATTGTAGTCGTAATATTAGTATTTCGAGATGACCGAATTACAAGAATCCAACAAAACACAGAGAGGGCAGAATCAGGAATTTGTATTTAGCGGAATTATTATGCAATTCATATATGAAACATATCAACAGTCAACAGTAAGTATTTTAAACAATACAGAGATAGAAATTGTCAATCATCACAGAATATCAAGTGGGTCAAGTAGAAAAGATTCAGATTGAGAATAGTAATAATAATTATTATTATCGTAGTGATAAGTGAAAGGTACATGGAATAACTAAATAAACAAAACAAATTCGTTGCAAAGAGTCTCTTCGCTGAATATTGTGTTCTTAATTCTACAATGTGATTTATTAAATTATAAGTGCCAATGTAGTTGAAGATTGAACGATCACTTCATGGTTGTTTGCTCAAATCCAATTCCTCCATATTTTTCGCGGGAGTCATCAATCCAGCAGTCATCGTCTCATCGTTCGCTGTTCAGTGGAAGACAGCAGGCTGTCAGAAGTATTATCGTGATTTATTGTTATAACATTCATTCTTAAACCTTGTGTATAATAACCTTATTGTTGGTTACATATTGGCGTAAGAATAAAGGATTCTCAAGTCGCCAATCTGTGTTCTGGTTATTCTCGTTGGTAATTACAAATTGTTTCTGAAAGTCTTCCAGGGACAGCGTGAGGTCCGGCGTAGTAAGACCTGGACAGTGAAAGTTTCTGAGAGTTGGCTGGCAATAAGATATCAGTTTTGGAAAGTTTTACAGCATCCAACATACAGATTCTGGTTCCACTCTTACATTAGTGAATGTACACAATTGGTAACAAGTACTGGATGATGCAAGTACGGCCTTATTACCTCAAGTGACACATCGAATTTAACTAGTAACAGTTATTCAGCAACTATATTGCGTTCACCGGTAATAAAATGAATATTACATTGTATATCATGGTATTGTTGTCTTTTAAATTGAGTTAGTAGTGAAGCAAAACTATCATGTTCTCTGAGCTTTATAAAAACAAAATCACCACACTATGAAAAGCTTCAGTCTAGTTCTTTGAGCAAAGAGCCTTTGTATGAATCTGTGGGAAACAATACTTGGACAGTCAGTGATTTAAGAGCTTTTAATCCCAATATAAAATGGATCGTACTCATCACTGACAAGAAAGTGAACATTTTCACAGTTATAACTTTCTGATTCCAAAGGAATGTCAATGACACCAATGATGAATACCTTGTGAATAATGTAGCCTGTAAGTGGTAGGCTTTAATTGTACATTCTTAAAAGTGATAGTAAGTCCATCTAGGATACTATGGAATAGATATTTGCAGTTTTAATAATAATAATAATAATAATCTAATAATTGATTTTACTTTATTCCAAAACACCAGTACTTATAATACAGAATGGAACTCTCAGCATTTGTCACAATATTGCATCTAGTTTACTTAAAATATAAATAAAATTAAAAATTAAAACAAAAGTAACCAGAGGAATTTGTCTACATTTACAATATAAAGTCAAAAATATTCTAAACACGAATTGAGATCATTAAATATAATAATAATAATAATAATAACAGTGAGTTTGTTTCAAACAGTATTGTCCATTCAGTTTGGAAATTTTTGCATGTTATTATAGAGTATTGAATCTAATGTTCTGTTGATGCAGTATAGTGAGGGGAAATACAAGATCAACAGTGGTAACAGCTTAAACGATGTTCACACTTATGAAAAATCAATAAATAAAAACAAAAAATTTGAGAGGATTATAAATATAAGAGGAACAATAACAATAAAGTTTGGTATTAAATTAACAAAGAAACTATGTAATTGGCACAATCATCGTGTTTCCACTCTCCGTTGTCTGCAGCAGAATGCGTATCCTAAATTCGTAGCTGTCCAGTCATCTGACAACTTCAGTAGGTCGAATAAATCAGCTCAATTTTCAGAAAGAAGACAAAGTAATAAGTTTGACGGGGTTGTTCAACTAAACTCTAATCCTAAACACCATAATTTTGAAAATACGTCTAATCATAAAATTCTAGATACTAACTAACAGTTTGAACAGACATGAAGGTGTGATGATAGATGACGCATAGGAAATCCTGATTAATAAATAAGAATGGATATGTATCACTAACTAATAATACTTGGTCAAAGTTCCCCGACTGTCTATATCTACTTATGGAGACGTTAAGACATTGTTTTACAACTGTTTAACCGCACACACACACACACATACACACTGTGTTTAAAGTGTTTAACTAAGGTAGATCAATATTTGTAAGTCTGAGGTCAAATTTTGATCACAACTCGTACAATTTTGTTTATTATACTTGTTAATATTTGTTTTATAAATCATGATTGGACAAAGTTTTTAAAAACTAAAGATGTTCATTTTATATATAAACCTGTTATGTTAATTTCGATTAATTTCCCTGAAGAAGTTTGGACCAGATTGCCGAACACTGGAAACGTTGGCATTACTCATTTCAATATCGCTGAGATTTTACAAATATAATTTGTTTTACAAAAGTTTGGTACTGTAAGGAAGGGTGGAAGAAATGGTTTATTTAGTAGTGCAAAGAAGGTTAGTTAGTTAGTTAGTTCATGCCTGACACCATTTTCATCACATAAAGTACGTGCTAAATATGCTATAATGGAATTTTTATACTTAGACGTGCGTGCGTAAATTCTTCTATAAAGACTTCTTGTTTTACCTGAGGAGACACAAGGTTGGAGCTGCGGGTAGAGTGGGAGCTCAGAGTCTGACAAAATTCCTTTAGCAAATTTGTTGCACGATATCAAGTGCCTTTCAGTGATAATGTCAACGATAGGGCCCGATGGGATACCACTCGTCCTACTGACAGTTAGTCTTCAGAGTTCTACGAAGTATGACATAGTCTTTTTCAAGCAATCCAGGAAACAATAAGCAAGTGTGAACAGTAAAGAAGAATAGGTAAGATGCACGAGTTGACAAACAGTGACAGGAGGAAGGGTTGAGTTATGCCTGAGTGCCTCAACTTCTCAATGTAAAAAGTCAGACGAAATATTCTTTTAGAAATCGCTAAGACATGGGAAGACCAGGAGAGGTCAGAAGAAAGAATTAATCCAAGATACTTAACTTCAGACTTGATTTCTTTATTACTGTCATCAATTCTGCAAGGGTCATAGGAACCAAAAGCTTCATTTAACTTTCGTTTACATCGGAAACTGAAATTAACAGTCTGACATTTGGAAGGATTTAGTTTAAGGCCGTTACACGAAGACCATTTGCCAATTCCTGATAGAAAGCTGTTCATCTTAGCAGAGTCAACCTGGGAATTAAAATTGCTTGGATTTTCACCAAGAGAGTTGTTTAGGTGAGAACGAGTATTATGAAATATTAGAAGAGAGGATAACTTCATTATTACCAGAAAAATATGAAGAATAGTGTGAATTCTGACATTGGATTTTATATGCCAAATCTTACCTCATTCATGGCACTTGTTGTTTCAAAGGGACAAGTACTTCGTAAGTAAATCTTCTGACATGAAAAATGATTTTTGATATTATCGGTTTGTGTTGGGTGTCTATCATTGGTCAGATGACATTTTCGATTTCCTATCTTGAGTGCCTGGACTATGAACTTTTGATGGAATCCCTGTTGGTGCGTACTGGTGAAGAGTCCCAAACTGAGACGAAACAGCCGTCCAGTACTCCCAGGTTTTCTAGTGGTTCTCTAACTGATGTCGGTTCATGGTGAAATCTTCCATGCAATCGAACAAAATTCCTACAAAATCGATACTTGGGAATTACATCAGGCTGCGATGTGATGACAGCCGCGCATTCATTGTTGAAATTTTCAGTAGTTTGAAAGGTGGATGAAGAAATTCTAATCATCATCAGCAATCAGACAATCTCGAAATTGAATGCTAAGCTGTTCCCCAAAGTTAAATTTTGATTCTAAGCTTTCATCTTCAGCTAGAAAGGGGAAGTCACTAATTTGAAGTGAGAACAAGTCGTCTGAAGTTCGTAATTCCAATGAAAGTAGCATCGGAATAATCCATTGAAGGTCCTGAGAGTTTCCCACACAGCAGGAGAATAGGCTTATATGGAAGTGGTAAAGTTGCAGATCGGGAAAGTAAAGCAAACTTTCTTAACTCTCAAGTCTGTGTGGAGATGTATCAACAGCACTCAGCATGAAAATGAAAATAAGATCCGGATTTTCAACTCCAATGTGAAGTCAGTGCTAATATACGGATGGATCAGAGACTTGGAGCGCCATAAACGGCACCTGAAACAAACAACAGACATTCGTCAATCAATAGCTGTCTTCCCTCAATACTACTCAAGATCAGATGACTGGCCAGAAAAGATCAGCAATAGGGATCTCTAGGAGCAAACCAACCCAGTGGGAACCGATTGTGAAACAAATAGGCAGGAAGAAGTGGAGATGGATTGGCCATACGCTGAGGAAACCATCAGGTGAAATCAATAGACAAGCCATCGCTCGAGTGGAACCCGACCGAAAGGGAAGCGGCGAATTGGTCATTAGTGCGAGGGTGACTTGGAGGAGGTGATGCGAAGAGGAGATGGAAGCATGTGGACAGACTTGGAGCCATGTGAAAACTTTAGCAGAGAACCGAACCCAACGGAAATGTGCAGCTAAAACCTATTTTCCTCTAGGAATTAAAGAAAATAATAATGATACGTGTTCTTCGGTACGAAGAACTAAGTATCCAAAGCAGTACTTAATATAACAGGCTTTACAGGAGAAGTTGACTTGATAGATTTAAGAAGAGGTGATTCTTCTAAGTACTTCATTGTTCTGATATTTATATTAAGTATTTTTAATCAGTTAAAAATTCTTTTTCTCTGGTGAATTCCCTACAATATTCATGTATTATTTTCCCATAACAAATCTATGCTTGTTATATAATCTAGACCAGTGTTTAGTATCACCAGTGAGTGTACCTTTACTATATTAAAATATTACCTAAAATATTCTAATTGCCACTTTTACGACAACAGGTTGATAATGAATTTATTGAACTGCACTTCTGCATACTTGTATTTGTAACGATGCTTTAATACTTAAGTATTTATTTTAATTCAACATGTTCAATGGTGTAAAATTTATTGAACATTGAACATGTATACATGAGCATAAAATAACGCAGAATAACAGAGAATTGAGTAGTGATGAAAGTAGTATTGCTAGCCCGTTCGTGGCCCGCGATCTGCAACTTTCAATAGCGAAATCCTTATTGCAAACTTTTCAATACTACTGATTTTTTCTGCGGATGAAAGTGTAATATTTACTTGTGTTTGTAGTCTGTGATGCCCGAATATAGGTGAACCAGACGATTAAGTTGACAGGAAAACGGTCAGTAGTTTGTATGGAGCAGAATTATCAGTAATGTGTTTTTACAATTAATAGAAACAAACAACAGTGAACATTCACACAGTACAGTAATAGAAATAGTCAGTCATCACATTCGCCTACCTGTAATAACCCTACAACTAAATTCAAATAGTTTAGTTTGTAATGAACCCTGAAGACTTTAATGACGATGATAACTCATTCACTAGACCTCATTAATAGAAGACAAGCAGGATTATAACAAGCTTCTTTCTCATTTCAATAGCCACACGGGAAGGGAGTGAAAGTATTTAATGTCTAAGTGTTCAAAGTGACAGAATCAGTTTTACTATGAAATGGTGAGTAACACTTGTGACCGAGTTGGTGTATATTTCAGCGAAATGTGTTTCATGCTAACACTACACAATTTTAGTTATCATTTTTCGGTCAAGATTTGATGTCTGCTTCCCAGTGTCATCTTCTCAAAAGTATTTATTCAGTGTTATTTTTTGAATTGGTAACTTAGTTAGATACCATCTGATAACGTTATTCTTTGATTGGTTGACTTTTCTTAGTTGAATTCTTAACATTTCAAAAATTTAGTTGTCATTGGATTGTTTGTTTAACTGAAATAGTAACATTAAAAAATGGCGGCCAGCTCTAACCTTGAGCTTGACTGGCCAATCAGAGTGAAGTGTCTTTAAAGGTGGTAAATTAAAATCAATTAAAATCATGGATTTTATCCCTCTATTATGTTACCACTTGATTTTTTATCTACTTTTCTATTACCGTGTAGATTATGGGTTTATTAGATGACAAACAAAAACTACTGCAACTCATGAAAACAACCAACTAAATAACCTTGTACAACCATCCATTCTATTCACCAGTTAATGTGTGACCTCATCGCAACTCTTTTTTCACTTAGAGTTAGGTCTAGAATTTAGATTAAAGTCTAAGCCTTGGTTGGGTGAATAAATCGTTTTTATTTATTTGTTTGTTTTAAACACAGGTTCTTGGAGTTAAGGTTTTGTAACCAGGCAGCTGTTCTCATTGGTTATTCGATAGGTTGTCCGCTTAGGTTTTGACACTTTGTGTTTACCATTTGAATGTAACAAGGCTTGTGCAAGCTCTGATTTCCATGTTATTCAAGCGATACAGCCTAGTGACCTAAACATGTGCTTATAACTGTAGTGGTTGGAGTAGGAGGAAGGCTATTCTATATGGTATGTAAAGACATTTTTATTATTATTGTTCACTCGGGTTCCAAATGAGACATATGGCTTCAGCAGCACATCTCCAACCCGCCCTATTTCCTGCCATCCTATTGAGTTGGGTTAACGAATACCCAAACTCTCTCAACTCTTCCTTGCCACACAATCTACTCCGTGTCTCCCTCACCTCGACGACCCACTCGTTTCCTCCATTTGGGTTCCACTAGAGCATGGCCTGCATTACGCACGATGTCATCCGGTGGCCTCCTTACTGGAGTATCCCCGGTCCATCTCCATTTTCTCCTACATGTCTGTTGAACAGTCGGTTCCTGGTTGGTTTATTCCACTGCAGAGTTCCTTGTTACTAATTCTCTCCAGCTAGCCATTTGATCTTCATTATGGAGCCAGTAAAAGCAGCCGTTGATAAAAGTTTTCAGTGGCCTTTTGGAAATGCATGTCGTGACACGCCTGACAAAATTTCTGACCGGCGTAGAAGAACTGATTACCTTAAAATTGGTGTTCAAAATCCGAATGTTGTCCTTTATGCTGGCTGAATGGAGAAGATTTCTAAACTGTTTTCAGGTTGATGAAGGCGTATCTCACCTTTTCAACCGTTGGTTTGACATATCCGTGCTTTCTGTCTATGGTTGAAACGATGCCTCCTGGATAAGTGAAGCAAGTAATCCCTAACAAATTTCTCCCAGTGATGGCAACTGGTAATAGTTATGTTGCTGTTGGCTGGTCGTTTGGTTACCTTAATCACCTCCTTCTCCCCTCTGTTCATCTTGAGTCCTGTCTTCGCTGCCCGCCTCTTCTGCCTGCAAGTCTTCAAGTTTGTGTGACATTAAATACAAATCATCCACTTGCAAAATCCAAATCTTCTAGAGTCTTCTTATCGATCCAGTGTATTCCCGACTTCCCACTCCCTGTGCACAGTCTGACACATAATCCAGTCCACGACAATTAGGAATATCATCGATGATTATAGGTAGCAGCCTTTTCTTACACTTATATTCACTTCCAACGCCTAGTTGAGTTTTCCGTTGTGGATCACTTGACACGCGTCACTGTCATATAGCGAGCTGTTGAATAGAGTTGATAAAAACTTGAGGTACACCGCAGTGTTGAAGTAGTTTCCAAATTACTTCTCGATCAGCGCTGTCGAAGGCCTTTTCAAAGTCAGTGAAGTTTAGCTAGAGGTTTGACTGTCATTCTATACGTTGTTCAGTGATGATGCTCGTATGTAAAGACATTAATAGAAAATATTAATGGATCGGAAAAAGCGAAGATTTGCAGCCGTCTAGACAAATACATGTGTAGAAGCTGATTTGACAAATGATAAACCAATGAAAAACTACAAAAAGCTTTTTCACAACACATGAGAAGAAACTATCTTGTTCAAGGTCCTTCTAGTGATTGTTCATGCAGGCTGCTATTCTTCAACATTGTAACTGAAACAATGTTGTCTTCAAAACGTCTTCATGTTAATCATTAATTTTGATTTCATTAAATAGCTGTTGTATTCTCCCTACCATAAGATTTATTTCTCAATTCTTGTCAGTTCAGTTCAGCAATAGCCTAAATTTACTTTCCTATTCAAGAATAGAGGAGATATTAGTGCCCTTACATAGAGTTAAATTCATCCCCTTAATACTTCTCATATATCGATTTTTTGTTATTCAAACTACCAATAAGAAGTCAGTTAAGCGTTTTAAGGAAGGAGAAGGCAGTCAGAACATGTTAACTTGGTAGCAGGGCAGTAGGAGAGATTTAATGAATTGATATGTCCCACATAATATGTAAACCAGATATTCAACTCTAAATTGGATTAAAGGTCACGTTGTTGGAATATGATTGGTGTATTCCGACCAGTCAAAACATAGTTTGGTCACATATGGAGTAGCTGTATAACTAATTACAATTTTCAAAAGAATGGATACTGAACAAAGAATACTCTTTTGGATAACCTGCTCTTCATCACGCCCTACAGTTATATATACATTGTAGTGAATGAATGAATTAGTGTTATGAACAACAATATTAATGTTGTTCAAATAACATCGAATCAGTAATATCAATAGATTACAGCTCAATAGCATCAACACAAAAATAACCTGAATGTCAGAAAAATTAGGAAAGATAAAATTACAAATTCATGAATTTCTTTTTTGTCACATTGCCTTTTCTATGGGACAAAAAATTCTCATAAATTTGAAGACCTAAAAACGAAAATCGACGATAGTTGGCACCGGAAGCAGAGAAGACACGACAGGACTTCAAGTGAAAGTAGAAAAAAAAGGGACCATAATGGTAACCAACTGCGTCGTTGGCACAGCGGTTAGGACGCTCGCCGACCATGCTCATGGTCCGGGGTTCGATTCCCGGCCGACGCACTCCTTTACCTCGCTAATCTCATATTGAGACTGCTAAAGAGGAAAGGTTGGGCATGAGGCTAGCAACCCCATCCTATAAAAATAAACACTGCTACAGAAACTTCAAGTCACTAGCTTGAAGCCCTATGTCCCACTGGGGAACGTGAAGGAAAAATTGTTATTATTTTAACTGCAGACATCAGTCACCATCAACAGGAGAAATCTAGAGAAGACCACCTCTTCCACTTGTCTAGGCAGCATCGTTTCAGGTACAGACAGTGTCATAGATGAGGAGTGGAAAAGTGAAACAAACGTTCATTAATCTGAAATCATGCTAAGAAATCTATTTCAGTTAGCATGAAGAACATGGTCCGGGTCTACACACACACAATTATTCCCCGTTATGAATTTGAATAAAGCCAGAACAACAGTCGTTTGCACAGAATAAGATGGTACCATCATTTATTTCGTTGTCTTCTCATCAGCCATGTACAGTCTAAGGAAGCTATTAAGTTTATTTAGACAATAATTTTAACATATTTGGAGGGGTTACATGATTTCAGTTGACAGAAGGCTCCAAACTTTATAAACAGTGCTCAGAAAATGATACTAATATAGTTTTAGCCAGATAATTCAAGGTTAGAAGATTTCATCATGAGCTGACATCAGTTAGAGAGTAATTGGAAAGCAAACTGGGAGTACTGGACAGCTGTTTCGTCCTTCTTCATCATCGCCGGGGTTCGGACCCTGGATCTTCTGATTACAAGGCGAGCTCACAGACCATTAATCCACTGGGACCCGAGCCAACAGCCCATGAATTCTTACTTCTGCCAATTCATGACATAGGGCGACCAGTTCTCAGTGTCTTCTTCGGTGAGTTACTGCCTCACCTTCAACCTGGTCACGACTTCCTACCAGGTAACTGCCTGAATAAGGGTTAGTCGCTAGTGAACATCAGATGAATTTCCAAGTATTGATTTTGTAGGGATTTTGTCTGATTGGTTGGAGGATTTCATCATGAGCTGATGAAATGAGCATGATGAAATCTTCCAACCAATCAGACAAAATCCCTACAAAATCAATACTTGGAAATTCAGGGTTAAACAAAAGTAAATGTTTGCATACAATGCTAAATGAGTTACGTAATAAAGACGAGAGATGAGTAAAATGATGATGATGTAGCGAGGGCATATGCGGTCATACACTTTACGCATAGACAGTTAGGTGCACTCACTCCTGAGCTCTTTCTAATGTTGTACAAAACATACGTCAGGCCACACCTTGAGGTGCATAATATTATTGCACCCCCAATGCTGAAAAGAGATGCCAACCTCTTGGAAAGAGTCCAACGACGGGCAACAAAAGGAGTGGTCGGTCTCCGGAACAAACCATATGATGAAAGGTTGAAGAAATTAGGCCTGTTCACACTTAGTTACCGTCGGCTTAGGGGGGATTTGATTACTGCCTACAAAATAACAAATGACCAGAATCACCCAAACAAAGGTGTTCTGCCATTGAGTAGGTATAGGCTTCCACGTGGAAATCCCAGAAGGATAGCTCACCAGAGGGCAAGGACCCGGGTGCGCTCCCACTTCTTTTCACTGCGGGTTTGTCGTCCCTGGAATTCCTTACCGGCAGATGTAGCTATGGCACCGTCTTTGGACGCCTTTAAGCGAAGGCTGGACAACCATGCAGCGATACAAGGACTGCATCCAAATGGCCTATCTCCTTAAAATCGCATTTACCAATCAGGGTAGATAATTAAAATCGTCATTTTACTTCTTTACATTCTCTCCCGTCTTACTCTCCTGACAACTTATTAATATTATAATTACTATTATTATTATTATTATTATTATTATTATTATTATTACTATTACCGATATATATATTATTGTTCAAACTTAATGAGCTGACTGTTGTTACGTTTCCTATTTTCGTTTCTGTCTCTTAGTCTGAATAGCTTCACTAATTATATCTATTATTATTATTACTATTATTATCATTATTATTATTATTACTATCTCTTTTCTCTTGTCGACAATACCGAAGGACTAACTGGCGAAAGGATCAACTCCAATCACAGTAGTAACAGTCTTAACATACCTCATACTACAAACCACATATAATTAATCCCAGCACTGCTCCTTTTGGAGTCAACCAAAGCTACGACAGTCGAGTGGCGGGACAAGCTACGCAGAAGTTTACCGAAGATCAAGAACCTACACCTCACAATCAAGAAGCTAGCACAAAGAAATCAAATTGGTTTATACTAGCTCGTAAAAACGATATTGGATATTGGATGAGTAACTAATAAATTAGGTAACAATGTGGTAAGTTCAACTCAGATTGCAGAAAGAAGAGACAAAAATTGTCACACTATGTAAATGTGGCGGAGAGGTTAAAGTCAAAGATTACGTGGCCAAATGAAAGGGAGAATAAAGACAGCCAGGATGGCCAAGGAAAGACCGATAACTGCTTCTTTCTGAACACATAAATCGGGTTTCAGGTATTCGATAGAGACTGTTTCGGTAAACTTGAGGAGATTTGAACTATTTTATCTATTGATGGCAGTGACGATACTGAAAGCGTTTGTTCCTTTGAGATTTAGGCTTCTTGGTACATGTTCAGAAAATCGGATGTGTGCACCACTTTCTATTCTCCCAATTTAACGTTGTCTTCGGGGCTATTTAATTATGCATATCCATCTCTTATCGTCACGTGTGAAGAAAAACATGACGGTAAACTAAACTTCCTTGATGTTTAACTGAGCAGAAGAAACGATGGTTCACTCAAGAGAAAACCTACATCTGTAGGACAATATACACATTTCTTCAGTTTTGTACCAATCCAATACAAAGTCAATTTGGTCAGATGCCTACTGAATAGATCAAGAAGGATCTTTACCGATGATTCCCTAGAGAAAAAATTACGATACGTCCAAAATACACTGGTCCAAATGAGATATCCTAGTAGATTTATAAGGAGACACATGCGCACCAGGTACAATAAAGAGAAACTGACAACAGTTAAAAAGAAACAATTGTTACTGTAACTGTAATTCAGTGGGGAGATGGTTAATGAAGTCCTACATCTAAGATGATCTAAAGCCATAAAACAGATTTATACTGTTACCACCCTTTGGTTTTCATTTCCAAGCTGACCAATTATGATTTGCTCAAGCGAAGGATCAACTGCCTAGCTGTGCCTTTCGTGTGTCTGTTTATAAATTCAGCTATTCCTACGGGAAAGCCGTATATGGCTAACAACTAGACAGCTCAACAAATCCATTAATGAGCATCTTCCTTCATGGTTCGGAAAAGGCCAAATAACATCTATGAGAAGTTCTATTTTAGCTCATTTGATTGATATCGGTCACCAAGTGGACAAAAATAGTGCCACCTTCAAAGTTATCTATCGCATTCCATCGAGTCTTTCGAACGGGATTCGAACCCGCCTTTTACATATAGCCGAAGCAGTGGGAATTCAAGAGAACAATCCCAGTGTTTGCATACAAAGGAAGTTTGTTCTACCTTTGTGTCTAGCTTGGCCTAGGTGAATTCTAATCATAACCCTCCCACCCTTTCTTATTTTCCATCTCCTTCGTACTTTTATGATATTTATTTAAACTCTGATTATCTGACCACCTCACCGCCACAATTACATAGCTATAAAGACCAAATTATTGATTTATTGAACTGTCTACATATACACATATTACTGCCTTTGTTATTCTTATCGCCATCTGCATAAACCTTATTATTATTATTATTATTATTTTGTAATCATTATACTCAGCGTTATTAATGACGTTCAAAAGATTTACCACATTATTATTATTGATCCATAAAATCAGCGTCATTGGTTAAAATGTTTATATAAAAATCTATGTAAATTAGAGTAAAACCTGAAGAGGGTCTAATTGAAAACAATAATATTGTTCGCTTATGTCTCTTATTCTAATATTATTAATGGGAGTATTTAAAGACAGAATTATAAACGCGATGCAGCGTATATTCACAGAAGACACCGTTGAAGGTAAAGCAAGAATAGTGGGAGAATCTCCGGTTGAAAAAAAAAAACAAATTATCCAGAGACGTTCATAACAAGACGTATTTTTCAAGTGGCCATTGTGAACGATACATACATAAAGCTACCCTACACGGGTGATTATAACAGCTTGATAACTAGACAACGATTTAACTCTGAGGTTAAAAAAACTTATTATTATATTGCCAAGATCCGAATAATTGAGTGTGTGAAGCCTATGTCTTATCTGTGTGAGTCCTTAGAGCATACGAAGAATGATGTCACATCCCACTATATCAACCAATTTAAATATACTCGTGATCACATGTGCATGAGGAGAACTTATTGATCTCTGCAAGTAAGAGCTTTAGAGTCGTTCCCTAAATGGTTTTACAAGTAAGTCGAATTCCCTGATCAGTTAATATTACTGAACAACACTGTGTGATTTATCAAAATAAAATCTTATCTATAATGGTGTAAGTTGTCTAGGTTACTGAGCAATGATGTCATAACATTACTGACACCAACTGCGTCCTCATTTTCATGGAAACAGTGTTTGAACCTGATTTCTGTTGCATGTGTTGGGTGTAGACTCAATAAATAAGGACTGCAACAGAAATGACTCAATGCAAATACCAAAAACATGGAAGATATTATTACCGCAGGTCAAATCAGAAGATAATAAATAATCTTAAAATTCTATTCAATTCAAACACAACATTCTAACAAGTAGCTGTGCGTCGGTGGCACAGTGGTTAGGACTCTCGCCGACCATGCACATGGTCCGGGGTTCGAGCCCACGCCGACGCACACCTCATATCTATGGTCGGCCTGCGAATTTTGGGCTACCGATATCCACGCTGAAAATTCCATACTTGTACCAAAAATACAGTGTGGAATCAAGCTGTAATCAGAAAAAAATTATGACTGTGAAAAACACTCATCCTTTTTCCCCATCTAACTGCAATTGATCAACAACACTCGTACTATTATTTCTGAATGTACATTATCTCACACTGATTTTTAATCCAACATCTAATCGATTCTACACATGTATATAAATGAAACAACAAAGTTGTGTGAGTAACTTGATATGATTATGAGCAGCAATAGTTTGTGCTCGAAACGTCATCAGTTAAAATAACTGTACAACACTGTGTGTGATTTATCAAAATAAAAATCTTATCCATTATGGAGAGATGGAAGTTTTTGGTAGCCTAAGTTTTAAGCAAGCCACCACTTGACGCTAGGATAGATGTACTATTGTAACGACAGAAAAGACAAGGTTCAGGCAACAGATCGTTTATTGATGAAATCAGCAGATATTTATAGATTTTTATGTAGATTATTATTGGCGTTATTGCTGGCAGAGAAACAGCGTCTTCTTAATGGTTGTTTTCTCTCTGAAAGTTAATCTGTCATCTCCTTGTGGCCGTTTCTTTGACTGTCAGACCATATATCTGTGAATCGTATCCACCCACGCAAAGTCTTTGTTTTCGTTTTTTTCCCATGACCAAGATTTGGGACTCAAACATTCACACGTAAATTACTGTCTACAAATTTTTCGCTAGCAGACAGCTCTCACCATACTATTATCTCCCTTCTTCGGTTTATTGATCTCTATTGTTACTTTAACCTTCCACATTCAGCTTTTCAACTTAACCTATGTATATTCTCTCACCAGTTAAGGCTTTATTATTTTCATACATATATTGCTATGACAACCAAATGTATAATCAGATTGTTTGAAATAAGTGTTGCTCAAATACATTACGACATGATTCAGATAAATTACGTCATCTAACTGTTATCTCAAAATTGTTTCAAAATCATTGCTATTATTTAACCTAAATTATCTACTCTCATCCAAAATTTTCGTTTTAATTATTATTATTATTATTTTATCCTTTAATTCCTAGAGGGACATAGGGCTTCAGCCGCGCGTCTCCATTGCCTTCGATTTTCTGTCAACTTTTTCACTTCACTCCAAGTCTGCCCACATACTTTCATCTCCTCTTCACATGACCTCCTCCAAGTCACCCTCACATTGACGACCAACTCGCGGCTTCCCTTTCGGTCTGGTTCCACTCGAACGATAGCTTTTCTAGTGATGTCACTCACTTGATGGTATCCTCAGCGTATGGCCAATCCATCTCCATTTCTTCTTGCCTATTTGTTTCACAATCGGTTCCTGGTTGGTTCGCTCATTCCCAGAGATCCCTGTTGCTGATCTTTTCTGGCCGGCCATCTGATCTTGAGTATTGAGCGAAGACAACTATTGATGAAGGTCTTTAGTTTGTTTGAGATGTTCTTTATGACGCGCCAAGTCTCTGATCCGTATAGTGGGTAGCACTGACTTCACATTGGAGTTGAAAATCCGGATCTTATTTTTGATGCTGAGTGCTGTTGACCTCCACACAGACTTGAGAGTAATGAAAGCTTGTCTTGCTTTCCCCGTGGCACAGTGGCTATGACTCTCGCCCACCATACACATGGTCCGAGGTTCAATCCCCTGCCGGCGCACACCTGATATCTATGGTCGGCCTACAAAATTTGGGCTACCGATATCCATGCTGAAAATTCCATACTTGTACCAAAAATACAGTGTGAAATCAAGCTGTAAATCAAAATAATTAAAAAAATCCTCGCTGATTTTATATCCTCGTCAGTTCCGCCTGTAGTTGAAACGATGCTTCCCAGGTAGGTAGGTAGGTGAAGGAGGTTGTTTCTTTCAGGTTCCTCCCATTTATGCAGGCTGATTGTTGTCTGTTGTTGTTGTTGCTGTTGATGCTGGCCAGGAATCTTCATCACCTCTGTTTTATCTATGTTCACCTGAAGTCCTATCTTTGATGCTTCTTCTGCCAGCTTGTTGCTATCGTTTTAATGTTATTGATTATTTCACGTTCTCATCAGACTTTGCAATTATATAATAAAACATCGATCATTTATATTTCAAACGATATGGACCAATGAAATCGAATATAATCGAAGAGAGCGTATGTAGAATAATAACATTAACCGGGATAACTATTCTAAGTCGGAGTTAAAGGCCTTGGGACGGAGGGGGATTGAACGAACTTTTTCTTAAAACACCAATAGTGGATTGAAACATTTTTATGGCGAATAACTAATCTACGGTCAGTAATTGAAGGCGTACACATCTGAGGTGGAAATTGAAGTGCATTGAATTGTAAAGGCGGATCTTTTTAACAGTCTTGTTATCCGTATTCACAGTGTGTGTCACTATGGAACTCCTGATTGAATTTAAGATTCCCTTACCTAACCACGCTGCACAGTTTGCAAGCATTTCCCTCTGTCTGTTCTCTTTATGCAGACTTTAGTAAATTCACCACTCATTGTATCATTGCAATACAGATGAAAGACAAGCTAACGAATTTTGACACCTCAGTGTGTATTTACAAATATAACTGTTCTTGTGAAGACAGTTGCATGGGAAGAACAACTTGGAAAGTTCAGTGTCGCCTTCTTGATCGCTGTGTAATGTGGTTAGGTAAATGAGCCACAATTTATCATTAACACTGAACTTACACTTTCTTAGATTATATTTGTTTTCTATTGATCGAAATTGTTTAAAATGTCTATCACTGATATTTTGTTACGTAATTGTAATAAGCCTGGTGTGAATTTACCAAAAATACGTATTTCCTTGCTTATATCGTGATCTGAAATTATTTAAATGGGAATAACTTAGATTATTTCAGAGTCATTGTTATATTCCTTCCCATTAGGTCGCTATTTTTTAACTTTACGTTTTTGTGTCATTATTAAATCACCACCGATTAACCGATTTATTGGATCATGAATATCGATTCATTGCAAAAAAAATCGATAGATGTAGCTTGCGAAATTTCAGTTCAAGTCATATGATCATAATTAGTAAGTATTGTTGTTTGTAAATTGGTCGATAAAATATTTAGTAAAACTTCATTTTTTTACTGATCATTTTCAAGGTTGTTTGTATTTTGTTTTGTTTTAAAAGGTGACACAGCGTCATTCAAATTATTTGAAGTGTCGTTTTAAACAAACAGCCTTAGTTTATTTCACTCTCACTCGTTATTTCAACTGCTTTCATACGTTAATTTCCATAGGCGAATAAGCATTTATAATTCGGGCATAAATGAGGTGGGTCTTAATTAGAACCGGTCTGGTAATACTGAGGAAATGGAGATATCGGGGTTGTGCATAGAAAACAAAATCTCGCGTCCACTTCGATTATCAAAATAAGGACTCTATTATCTCTCAACTGCTGAGCTACCTAGACATTAAAGTGTCGTTGGCTTAGGATTCAAGTACTCTAATGATCTAACATTTGAACAAAGCAAGAACTACAGTTTTTGCAGAACAAAGTGATACCATCTTTTATTTCGTTTCCTCCTCGTCAGCTGCTTACAGGCCAAAGACATTATTGAATATATCTACAAAAACAATTTTAACATACTTGTACAGAGTTCATTTTAAACAAAAATCAATCGATCAATATATGCATACAGTAATATATATGTAATACTGAACACTATTCCGAACAATAATAATCATACACAATGGGAACTTTTCAGCATTTCACATTTCACACTTGAGGAGAATTGAGCTCTTTTGCCTATTGATAATTTTGAACAATTTTTCGGCGTCCACCTCATGACCGACCCGTGTCAAGGTGATGCCTGCCGATGGATGGCACTGCTTAAAGCATTTGTTTTCTTTAGACGTAAGCATTTTGGTACATGTTCAGAAAATCTTAGATATGCCCTTCTTCTTTCTTTCCTTCCAATGTAACTGCTCCCGCAGATACATGTCAATTTGTGTATACACAGTTGGAGTTAACATAAGCAAGTTGGATGGCAGACTCGAAATTCGATAATGCTCTTAGGATGCATCCTGAGAAACTTTCACGACAACGGTGCTAAACTCATACTACGCAAATCATGTGTAAGACCAGTACTGGAATATGCTGCCAATTTATTCTCAGCAGCACTCGCATGTGTGACAAACTGAGAATGGTAAGCCTCCAACGACATTTCACGTCCAAACTACTCGAATATGATTGTGAGAGATCTTGACCTATTCTGGACGACATGACTTGGTATAAATCTAATATTCTTCGTAAAGGTCTTCTACAAAATATCATTTTGAGACGGTAAGTTCCTAAAATACTCACTGTAAGGCTCTTGCAATCTGCGTAATTAAGCATGCACAGTAACGATAAGGGCCCTTACAACATCATTCCATTAGAACTTGTTCACAGTCACATATTCTAAGATATGGATCAGTTCACCTGTAGAAAGCAGAACCTGAAACTCCGTTATAAGGTTCAGACAGCTTCTGTATGAAATCTTACATTCACAGGCCTACGCAAATAGTAGGATATGCATATAAAAACATTAAGGCTCTACTTATGTTCACATAATTTGTCTTCTTCTGGCGCTTTGCTGTTTGACTCTTCTCTTCTATTTGACTTGTAGTGGAAGTTGCATAGACCTACAGTAAAAGTGAATTAAAACAAGACCTAACGCCAATGATGTACATGTGCTACATCATTCTTCAAGATGTTGGTTCATAAAAAATAAAAATCCTTAGAAGCTCCCATGTCACCATATCAGGACGCTGAATAACATTCTGTAAAAGAGTCGGTGGCGCAGAGGCAGAATACTCGCCAAACACGCATGTGGTCCGGGGTTCGATCCCCAACCGACGCACTCCTTTACCTCACTAAGCCAGTTAATAAGATTGGTTAAGAGGGAAGGTTGGGTATGGGACTAGCAACCTCATCCTGTAAAAATAGATACCACTGCTACCGAAAGTTCAAGCCTCTAGCTTGAAGCCACCCTATATTTCATTGGGAACGTAAAGGAATAACACCACAACAAACGAGCAGTATTCATGACCTAAAATGAACACAAAACTGGTTTTCAAATATTTTTCTACATCATAATGAACTTACTCATACAGACTACAATGCAGCTACAAACAGTGGTAACGGCAGATTTTGAAGGACTACGTTCTATTTGATGCAGTAAAACAATTCCAAAAAGTTATACTCGATATTCACCTGCACGAAATAGAGTTGAGTCCTGATTCTACCGTATGATGACACAACTGCAAAAAGGACACAAATACACTACTCCTCTTGAATTAACAAACCGTCTAAGGATAAATCAGGCTTTCATTATGAACTGGCATAGGTTAGAGAACCATTGAAAACCTGTGAGCATTGGACAGGTGTTTTGCCCCCACTAGTTTGGGACTGTTCATCAACACGCACTCGAATATCAATCTCATGCTCATTAGTGATTGGCCCTATTCACGTAGGTAGTTACTTGTGTTCTAGTGCGAAGCTGTGACCAGTGGGGTACAGCAAGTCGGGTGTGAGGACAAATACCCACCATCGATGACACTGGCTAGTGTTCATACTTCATCATGAATTGGCAGACGTTTGAATTCATGAACTGGTCATTGAATGAGGTCACAGTGGCTTAAATGGTCTACGAGTTCGCCTTGTAGCCTGAATGTCTTGGTTTCAAGTCCCAGTAGGTGCGTGCTGCTGAGGATTCCCAAACTAGGCTTATGCAACAGTCGTCCAATATTCCCTGTTAGTTTTCCTACCGATGTCACCTCATGGTGAAATACTTCTTTAGTCTTTTTAAAAATATAAGTTAAACATTGATCATACATCCGTAAAGTAGGTGATCATACTGGTTCTGACTGCTATGGTGTTCATATTAATCATATTATTACTTTCATTGTTTGTTACAGAAGATATACGTCAGCAAAGAGATCTCTTTGAGTAACCTCATTTCGAAGATGTACAGTCACACTGATTGTCAAAGTTCATCCAATGAATACTGCCTACCAACATGGTTGTCAATAGCGGTTTTTGATTTATTTACTGTAAGATGTTCATTTTCTAATGGTAAAAAGTATATTTTCCTGATGAGAGCTGACAAGTAAGAAACACGTGTCTAAAGCACTCTGTCAATTTATTCCTAAATCCTAAAACAAAAACCTGTGACAACATACTTACTTATTGTTACATTCCGTGGTATTATTATTGTTGTTCCCTTGGTTTCTGAGTGGAACATAGGACTTCAGCAGCGCACCTCCTCCTCCATGTCACCGTCGAACTACCCACTCATCGCTTCCCACTGGAATTCCAGTCGAGCGATGGCCTAGCTGATGCGCGATATCATTCGACAGCCAGCCATCTGATCTACAACATGGAACCCCAGAAGTAGGCAGATGATGACAACATTCTGCAAGTGAGGTAGTCATACCATAAAGTAAATGTGGAAAGTAGTTCTTGCTTTAATCATGAATAGTTTGTGGTTAAAACCCGGGGTAAATTCCATGCTAATCAACGAATATAACTTAAAGTGGAGTTTTTTAAAACCCGATTACATTGGAAAAGCCAATGCAAACAGGAGTTGAATAGATTTCAATCATGGGGAAAATAAAACGATATTTGCAACAAAGCAAAATGTTTTTCCGTCGAAATCACCAACTAGGCTGTACATTCCTGAATATTAAAACAAAGGAGTAAGAAAGCCTAAGAACTATTTCCGGTCAAAGGTCAACTTTCAACGAATAACAAGATGAAATCATATAATATAAATAGGAGATAAACACACAATGACAACAAAAATAAACATGAAGTTTCAATAAAAACATATTAGGATAGTAATTACTGAGGAAACTGACTGCTACTGAATCTCCAGTTTAAAAGTGAGACGTAAATTCTCTGAAAATCTGGGTTTCAATATCTCTCAGCCTAAGATACTTCGCTGTTGACTTACGGATAACATCTCCTTCCAAGAAACTATCAGCTCAGCGCCTGAAGTACGAGTTGTCACATTGAACCACATCAGTATGCACATACCATCTCACTTGCTCCTATGGAATTGAGTACGTCAGTCGTACCATGCTTTCACTTATAAAACATACTAAGGAACATTATAGAGAAGATTTGTAGCTCAGGTGGATGATTTTGATGTGGTTCTCAATTTGAAGTCAAATTGAAGTATGCGCTGAAGATGTCACCCAGTAAGGTGATGAAAGCTTCGCAAACTAACCATCCAGCTCAGAGAACAAAACCACATCAAAATACTAAGGAACATTATCCAGTCTGCCTAGCAAAGGGGAGAGACATAGGCGTTTTTGTAGCTGGATAAAAAGAACATCTCGTGAACTCATACTAATCTGCTCCAATCGAAAATTCCTTCAAGGTTCTATAAAAAATCCAATCAAGCCTGTCAAAGGGAATGAGATCAAAACATTTGGGCGTAGATGGAGCATTATTAGTGATCCAAAAAAAAAGCCATCGATGTGTATTCACCAGAAATACGTTCACTCTTTCTCGTTATCATCGGCACCATAAACGGTCAATTTCCTCATAGGAATGAATATATATGAAGTTAATAAAGAGTTAAGGGGTGAGAAAACAGACTTAGATCAAGTTATAAAAACATATTGAAGGTGAAAATAACAATGAAGATCACTAAACCAAATAACAGAGAGGTAATAAATAGCACATCTACCCTCGCTGGTATCAAAACAAAGTTTGCCAAGGAAGGTTTAGTGTAATGAATTGTTGCTTTGATCGCATAAAGGTGGTTTGAACTTTCTAATTGCTAGGGCTCCCACAAACTTTAGGATAAGCCCTCCCCCAAACACGTTCTACAGATAGATTTAAAAGACGTGTAAACATCAATTTATGTCCTGTCTCTGTCATATGTGTTTTGCAATAGAGCAGCTAAGTTGTTGCCTGTTCCCATCAATAATGGGTTCTGGGGATCCTATTTGCTTCAAAGTATATTCCTCAATGGCTGTTAAACTTTGGTAAACTTTGTTCTGATACCAACTAGGGCAGATGTACTATTACCTCTGCTATTTGGTTTAGTGGTCTTCATTGTTATTTTGACCTTGAATATGTCCTTTTAACTTGACCTAAGTGGTCTGTTTTCTCACCTCTTACCTCTTTATTAATTTCATATATATTCCTATGACAAGTCCGTGTGTGATCAGACTGTTCGAAATGTGTAGCGCAAATACATTACGACACGATTCAAACAAATTACGTCTTCTAATTGCTTTGTCTAAACTCATAAAGGGAACTAATTGTTTTTAAATTACATAATTTCATCTTTCTATTCATTAAATTTTTACTTTTGACTGGATATAGCCCTGGAATCTTCTCACCTTTCTGTTCACTAATCACGAATAAGCATTTGACGAGTCCCATATAGGACGAAATGTTGGTTCTGGATACTATTGCTAGTCACCACCCAGCAAATAACTTCAGAGAAAATATTTTTTGCTGCAGCCATTTTGCTAAGTGTTTAATTAGAAATTTCTGTTTTTATTTGAAAATAATCATTCTTCTGCTGGATATCATAAATTGATTCTTTCGAAGGGAGATGTTGGGTAAATTTGCTCAGAAGTTCCATTTCTTGACTTACTCAAGCTTCCTGGTTGAATCACACGGCTAAATGAATTTCAATCCAACATAGATTTCGTCAAATTTCCTTCAATTCTTATTGTGTTAATCATTCAGTTATGTATGTGATTCACTAAATGTGATTACACATATTTTTTAATTGACCAGTTCACATCTCTCGTAGATGAAGGAAAAATACCATAAGGAATTAATTTCAGCTTCAAATCGAACAGCAATGCATCACATGATGAACTAAAGACTTCCACTTTTACTTAAAGATCGTCGGTGAAGAGGAACTATTGTCCTATCAGTTACGCTGGAAATTCAGTGTATTGTTTAAATATTTTGTCGGGAATATAGCTATTAGTTTACTTCTTGCTTAAATTAAGCGTTTGTTTACTGTCCTACAGGAGGTGAATCGTGAGCTCGAATAGCTCAGTGATAACATCGTTAATTGAAGCACTGGGTGACATGAGTTTGAATCTCAGAAGAGACATGAGTTCCTTCAAGTCAGTTGCAGATATGCCCTGCTGATTATTGAGTGCCAACTAACACCAATCCTAGGTTCAAGGCTTCCTGCTAATTACCTCCAACCATCTAATATCAACAATTCACAGTCCAGTGATAGCAAGCCGCCTAGCATGGAGGCCACATTTCCAGCTAGACTGATAGAATTCAGTCTGCAGTAAACAAAGGACTAGACACATTAGACTAATTGCTAACTAGTATCCAATCATAGTACATTTGTTTATCCATTATATAAACTTCCCAATCAACATAATTAGCAAACTAGGCTAATGCAAATAAATATACGTTTTCGTTCACACATAGTGTCCTTATGTAACTCTGGCTGCCTACTTACATTATAATTATTGGTTATACCTTTTAGAAACTTACATGAAATACCTATTCTTATTCAAAATAAACATTAATGGCCAGACAAGCTAACAAACAGTGGTAAAGCGTAATCAGAATAAACGTCACGTGGTTCTGTTGACTGTATGGTGAGAGCTGGCTGCAAGCCAAAATTGGCAGACAACAATTTACGTCAATGTTTACGAACCGAATCGGGGTCATGAGAATAAAAACGATAACAAAGCTTAAGCTTGAGGAACTCACCAACCAATCACAGAAGACTTAACATGTGCAAATACGATTCGTAGATATATGGCTTAACGTTCTAAGAAACGTTCACAAAGAGATAACAGAATAATATTCAGCAAGAAAACAACCAATCAGAAGAGATTGCTTTTCCTCTAACAATAATGTATATAAAAATCTATAAATATCTCTTGATTTCCTCAATAAACGATCTGTTGTCTGGCCCATGTCTTCTGTAGGTTACAACTATGTTATTGAAATATGTGGCAAACGGACTAAATTATATTCTCAATTAAGTGATTAAGTTAACAGTGTTTGGGTTGATGACGAGTTGACGTCAGTTAGAAAACTATCGGAAAATCAACAGGGAGTACTGGACAGCTGTTTCTTTAGCCTAGGTTGGAAATCTTCAGCAGCATAAACCCGCTGGGATTCAGACCTAGGAAGTTCTGTGTACAAGGCGAGATTGTAGACCATTCAGCCACTGAAATCTGATCCACTGGTTCATGAGTTTCAACTCCTGCCGATTCGCGATACAGCGACCATCAGCCACTTTCATAGACAAGTAACTGGTTCCTTATATGACTTGGGCCACTAGATCAAGCCCCAGTAGCTGAAACGTCAAAAACCTCTCCTTGTAATCAGAAGATTCTGGGTTCAAACCCCATGGGGCGCGTAATGTTGAAGAGTTGTAAACTAGGACGAAACAGCTGACTAGTATTCTCAGGGTGTAATAAATTTTTATCACTGTTAAACTGTAAAATCGCCTGAGTGTGGCTGTTCGTATCCATTTATTACCTGTAAACATGATAGTCAATATCACACATTGTAAGACTTAATAGTTTGAATTTATTTATGACAACATTTGTAGTGGGTTTTCGGGTTCGTTATCGAACATATATTGAGGCCAGTTAACATGCTTTTATCTTCAGTTGAATGTGACGGTATCAACATGCATAGAAATATCTGTCAGGAAGCAATAAAATTAACTCTTGAGGTAGAAGACGAATATGAAATATATGCTTTCTCAGCACTGACATATAAAGAAGAACTGATGAAACCATTAGAAGGTTTGTCCATAGAAAACCCACACAGAGTTGTCAGATAACAAGTCTGTATAGTTGAGTGCCCAACAATACCAACAACGGAAGCAGAACTACCAGTGAACATCGACCCCCCAATGACGAAATCAGAAGTCCTGAATGCAATCAAGATGCTAAAAGCTGGAAAAGCAGCAGGACCAGATGGAAACCCAGCAGAAGCTTTGAAAATGGACCCAGAGACAACAGCGGACTTGATGACGCCACTATTGGAGAAGGTGTGGAAAGAAGGCAAAGTACCCGAGGATTGGAAGAAAGGATACTTATTCAAACTACCAAAGAAAGGAGACTTAAGTCAATGCAAACACTGGTGTGGAATTATGCTCCCGTCCATCTTAAGCAAAATACTAAGCTGCATCATCCTGGAGAGAATCAAACACTCCAACCTGGATAAAAAAACTTCGACCGGAACAAGCTGGATTCAGGAGAAACAAGTCATGTATTGATTAAATCGCCACACTGCGGATCATCATTGAACAAAGCTTGGAATGGCAGTCAGTCACCTCTCTATCTCAACTTCATCGAGTTTGAGAAGGCCTTCGCCAGCATCGATTGAGAGGTCATTTGGCAACTACTTCGCTACTACGGGGTGACATCGACAATTATACATCTCGTCCAACAGTTATACGACAATGCTGCATGCCAAGTAGTCAACAACGGGAAACTTACGGAAGCCTTTGAAGTGAGGACGGGAGTGAGACAAGGCTGCCTACTATCACCAATGATCTTCCTGATTGCAGTAGATTGGATAATGTGACAGACAACGAGAAATTTTTGGAAACAGGCATAAAATGGACTCAGACAAAAAACTTGGAGGATCTGGACTTCGCCGATGATATATGTCTGATTTCCCACAAACTGGAAGATATGCAAGTGAAAAGCAACTAGTTGGTAGAAGAAGCATCCAGAGAAGATAGGACTTCAGGTGAACATAGAGAATACAGAGGTGATGAAGATTCCTGGCCATCAGCAACAACAGCAACAACAACAGACAGCAAACAGCATAAATGGGAGGAACCTGAAAGAAACAACCTCCTTTACCTACCTACCTACCTACCTGGGAAGCATCGTTTCAACTACAGGCGGAATTGACGAGGATATCAAAGCTGGAATCGGAAAAGCAAGACAAGCTTTCATTACTCTCAAGTCTGTGTGGAGGTCAACAGCACTCACCATCAAAAATAACATCCGGATTTTCAACTCCAATGTGAAGTCAGTCACTGCTACTATACGGATGGATCAGAGACTTGGCGTGTCATAAAGAACATCTAAGACAAACTGAAGACCTTCATCAACAGTTGTTATCGCTCAATACTCAAGATCAGATGGCCAGCCAGAAAAGATCAGCAACAGGGATCTCTGGCAATGAGCGAACCAACCCAGCAGGAATCGACTGTGAAACAAATAGGCAGGAAGAAATGGAGATGGATTGGCCATACGCTGAGGATACCATCAAGTGAGTGACATCACTAGACAAGCTATCGTTCGAGTGGAACCCGGAAGGGAAGCGGCGAGTTGTTCGTCGAATGGTGACTTGGGGGAGGTCATGTGAGGAGGAGATGAAAGTATGTGGGCAGACGTGGAGCGAGGTGAAAAAGTTGGCAGAAAACAGAAGGCAATGGAGATGAGCAGCTGAAGCCCTATGTTCCTCTAGGAATTAAAGGATATAATACTAAATAATAATAATATAGTTAGATAGAATGAGAGATAGCCCATCTTGTAGATAGTGAGCATAAAGTTGATGTTAATACAGCATTTAAAATTATCTATCGCATTCCCATTAATCTTAATTTTGCTTTACGAGTTCATTGTCTACATACAGCTGAAGCAGTAGGAATCCACCTGAAGAACAAGCCAAACTTGTGTGTTCAGAAGAAATTTGTACAGCCACTTTTCTTGCCTTGACCATCATCGTTACAGTAGCAGTGTTAAATTTTGCAGGATGGGGTTGCTAGCCTCACGCCCAATCTTTCGTCTATACCAGTATTGTTTCTGGTTTGGCGAGGTAAAGGATTGCGTCAGCCGGGGATCGAACCCCGGACCATGTGCATGGTCGGCGATCATCCTAACCGCTATACCACCGACTCCTAAACCTTTAAAATTATAAAAATGATAATTGTCCAAATTATTTTAGTT
This sequence comes from Trichobilharzia regenti, assembly GCA_944472135.2. Lineage (NCBI taxonomy): Eukaryota > Metazoa > Platyhelminthes > Trematoda > Strigeidida > Schistosomatidae > Trichobilharzia > Trichobilharzia regenti. The sequence goes on along the minus strand of OX235265.1, from coordinate 106,851,371 downwards.
CTTCTAACCACTTCATCTTTAATTACGTGTTATCCTTGTAAAATTAATTTATTCTAACCATTTCTACCTTTTAAATGTGTAATAATTTTCTTCGTTAATTATCAATCCATTGACATTTTGACACTGACTGACTAATTATTGTTAAAAAATATATCGCCACTTAATTGCACGGAGGATTTCATCATGAGCTGACATTAGTTAGAGAACCACCACTGGAAAACCTGGGAGTACTGGACAGCTGTTTTGTCCTACTTTGGGACTCTTCGATATCGCCACCTGATTGGTAAACTTTTGTATATTGTAATAAAAATGCTATAGGTGTGTATTAGAGTAGAACCAGAGATGAGGATCTAATTGAGAAGTAAATATTTCTTCTCTCAATCTTTCTGTTTTCGAAATGTCCAAATGGGGATTTTTTCTGTATAGATAGGTTAATCACTGAAGCTTTGTTTATCGATTCAACACTAAACACGTGCAGTGGAAATGATGCAACGCCCATGCAGAGGAAATGAAAAGCGGTAACAAACAATAGTGGGAAGAGGGATATATATATGTAACGACAGAGGACAAGGGCTAGGCTACAGATCATTTATTCAGAAAATCAACAGATATTTATAGATTTTTAAGTACTGTAGTGTTCGTTATTATTGTTAGCAGAGAGGTAACTTCTTCTGATTGGTTGTTTTCCTGCTGAAGATTATTCTGTCATTCATTTGTTGCCGTTTCTTAGATAGTCCGTTGATATATTGGCTAACCATATCCGCCCACGCTAAGTCTGCTGTGATTGGTTGTTCATTCAGTCTTTGTCCTTGTTTTTTTCTCATGACCAAGATTTGGGACGTAAACAATGACGTGAATTGCTGTCTACTAATTTATATATATAAGACAAATTATGAAGCAGTATGACTAAATTGACATGATTATGAGCAATAATATTTGCTGGAAACGTCAAGCAGTTATTAATACTCTATCATTACTGTGTGTCATCTGAAATAAACTCATCGAATATGGAACTCTCAGAGTAATATCTTGCAGTCGTCAACTGGTTTGAAGAAGCTGCAAGGACGAGATCTCGTACCTGATCAATTCTACGTGCATATATCAGTTCACCTGTTGTTGTGGAGTCAGGCATATTGGTTGGCACAGTGGTTAGGACTCTCGCCGACCATGCACATGGTCCGAGGTTCGATCTCCTGCCGATGCACACTTGATATCTAAGGTCGGCCTACAAAATTTGGGCTACCGATATCACATGCTGAAAAAAAAACGTGGAATCAAGCTGTAATCAAAAATAAATAAATAAAATTTTGATAATTCACACAGTCAAATAAAGTATAATTATATTTCAGTTATTTACACACAATGAAAAGTTTTGTTATTGGTGTGAACACGGGCAGTAATTTTACTCGAAATATTATTAATAACAAAACTTATCATTGTGTGTAAATAACAGAAATATAATTATACTTTATTTCATCTAATCCACAATGCTCAAACTTTTTACTGATATTAATTCACACAGTGTTGTACAGTTATATTAACTGATGACGTTTCGAGCACAAACTATTGCTCATAATCATATCAAGTTACTCACACAACTTTTTTCTTTCATTTATATACATGAGTGGAATTGATGATTAGATATTGGATTAAAAATCAATGTGAGATAATGTCCATTCAGACAAAATAACATAATTTACAAAATACCCTGCAATGATTGTGAGGTCAACTACATAGGTCAAACTAGTAGGTCAGGGATAGTCAGATCATCAGAACATAAGAATTTAGCTAAGGTAAGAATGGTTGATGCCACGAAGATAAATAATTTAGAAAAAGTTCAGCTATTGCACTTCACGCATTAACAAACAACCACGCAATCGGGTGGGATATTGAAATGAATTTTTGATTTTCCCGTCGATTGATTGGACCGAAGTGCTCGGTCTCAGGTTGACATGTCGGCTTCTTGTGCAGATGCTTCGACGATGTCTGGGCACAATTGGTGGATGGTGGCTAGCAGTATAATTAATAATAATCAATAATTAATATGACCCGTTGCACAAGAGGTGGCTCTCGTGGCCCAAGTGGTCTAGTGGATAACGCTTTGGCGTTTGAAACTATAGGCACTGGGTTCGAGCCTCAGTGGGAACATGATCACTCACTGAGAAACGCAGGTACATCCAGATGACGTGTCCCAAATAGGACGAAATGCTCATCCTGGATTCCACTGCTAGCCACCATCCACCAAGGGTGGGATAGGGTTAAAATTCTAAAAAGTAATATAGGTAGGTAGAGAAAGATGTTGATTACGGAATTCTTATTCATCGAGTCTATACCCAACACATGCAAAAGAAATGACTCAATGCAAATACCAGAGATATGGAAGATATTATTACCGCCGGTCAAATCAGAAGAGGATAATAAATAATCATAAAATTCTATTTCAATTCAAACACATCACAACATTCTAATAAATAACTTATTATGACTACTAAAACACTCCTATCTTCTATCTGATTATAATGGATCAACAACACTCGTATTATTGCCACCAGTCAAATCAGAGGAGGATAATAAATAATCTTAAAATTCTACTTCAAATCAAAACATTCTAACAAGTAACTTATTATGACTATAAAACAACACTCGTATACAAACATTCGTATTTCCCATATAATTGTAATGGGTCAATAACACTCGTACTATTATTTCTGAATGTACATTATCTCACATTGATTTTTAATCCAACATCTAATCGATTCCACACATGTATATAAATGAAAGAAAAAAGTTGTGTGATTTACTTGATATGATTATGAGCAGTAATAGTTTGTGCTCGACACGTCATAATTGTACAACACTGTGTGATTTATCAAAATAAAATCTTATCCATAATGAAGAATATGTTATGTCTAAAAAGGGCTCAAGAACACTATCCCGCATGGTCACAGAAAGGCAGCATTTGCTCTATAAATACAGCTACACTCGTCATTCTACCTCAACAAACGCTTCCTCCGAAAGTAATCTACAAAGTGAAGAACAACTTGCAAAAGGCAATAAATATGCTTTTGTCGCCTTTGCATTGCTGAAGCTCGAGCTTTTCACATATAATGGTTGGAGTTCTGTACACAAATTTCACTATCATGGTAACAACCCTGTTGTTTTCTATTAACTTGCTTTTTTAAACTCTTTATAACTTTTGCTTTTCTCTCGAACATTTGTGTAGTATAACATTTTTCCTGGTTCCTGTGTACATCCTGATTACGTAATCACCATACCCTTATTCAGTTCCTCTCATAAACTAATAAATATTAAACAAGAGAAGACGTTCAGCGAAGAGACTCTTTTTGGTGGCGAATTCATTCACATAGCTGTACAATCGCATTTATATATAATTATTTGTGTGTGTGTGTGTACATGAGGTTTGTCAAGTTTAGATAATTAATTCGGTAATACAAAAATGATCTAATATAGAAACAAGATTAATTAGACGGGAACTAAAGTAAGATTGAGTTAGTAAGTGAAATGACTTAACATATTTGACTAAAATATTTCACTTTAGGTCAGGATAGAGGTAATTACAGGTAAGGACTAAGTAGAGGTGGGGTAGAGAATAATGCCATTTAAATTAGAACTGAAATTGAGCAAATAAATTGGATGATGTAACATAAATGACTAGAAATTGAGCGTTGGTCAAGTCATTAACACTGTTAGTGAGGTGTAGAAATTAAATTGGGTGGAGTTAGAGAACAGGAAACTTGAAAATGTAAAATATTACAATTGAAAAGACAAAATAATACTAATGAAGAGACAGAAAGGAATAAAAATTACCTGTTGGGTATTAAGACAGATTACGTCCATTGCAAGTGTAGTGATTGAATGAATTTCTTCTGTATGCAGAGCTCAGGGTTTAGCAGGTGAATTACCATTGCGTGATGAATAAAACTGCTTCATAAATATCAACAACTATGATTATGTACCTATACTCTTTTGTGACAAAAAGCGTGAAGGAAGTACATTCATCAAAAACGGCCTCTTTGCTGAAGTAATTATTTTAGTTTTTCCATAAATTCCTGGATGGGAGTTATTTGACCACTATGAATGTCATAAATGCTGAAAATAACTTGAAGGGACGATGTGGATATAGAATATCGTCGATAACAAGCTTCTTTACTTCACCGAACAGTTAGAGACATTGATGAGTCCTACATTTACCGAATAGCTGACTAACCAAAACAAATACTGGTGCTGTAGTCAGCATCTTCGAGGGTATTGATTAAAAATGACTATTGGAGTTATAAAATGCATCTCAACTAACTCATCATTCAGAGTCATTTACAAAGTAAACAAAACTCTGCTAAAGGCAGTGTATTTCCGACTTCTTTGAACTTCAGAAGATCTCGCCATGTGCATGGAAAAACCGGAGCTCTGTGTTCAAAAGAAACTAGTCCAGCCTTTACAACTACCGTGGACCTAGTTCGGTATGTTCCCTTATCCTTCGGTGTTTTTGTTTTGTTTTGTTCTCTCTGTGTGTGTGTGTGTAATTTTCTCTCTTTGTCTTCACTGAATTCATCCCATTTCCATTTTCAGTTATAAAATCAGTTATTTTAAGTTTGTTTCCATGCTTCTCCTGATCACACATGTAATCCGTTTAGAATAACTATTTTACAATTATATTCTAATCCTGCGTAACTTTTGTTTCTAAGCCTCTTGTAATTCATATCAAATTGAAAATATTTATTCCCTTTTATTCGCCTTTAAAACTATTATTTCTCCAGTTATCAAATATTAATTTTGCATACGTTGTAACTGTTTTCTAATCCTATGCAATCTTGTCTCTAAGCCCCTTGTAATCTATATTCGTACCTTCAAACTTTCATATCAAGTTGAATATTATTATCACCTTCGTTACTATGTGGAATTAAATAAATAATAATATTAATAATTATATCCATGTAAAATAATCTATATAAATGCGATTGTACAGCAGCTTTTGATAATGAAATCGCCGAAAAGACGAGATATCTCTGCTGAACTTCTAGTTCTTTTCGCTCTAATGTTCCGATGGGTATTTTCCAAGTGAAAAGCCCGAAAGAATTCAGACTGTGCCGAAGAAACTGCTCTTTATGAGTGTTGAATTTAAAGGTGATACTGCAGCTGAGATCTTGAAGAATCGCTTACGCAGATCACTGAGGAAAGCCTTCTTTATGGCTGAGCTACGTATCAATTTCTACAGCCGAAGAATGATCAACGGATGTGTAAAGGATAAGCTGCCGCTTTGGGCCACCTCAATGTGTGTTTATAAATTCACATGCTCGTGTGGAGCAAGTTATATTGGCCGCACAAAGCGCACGCTTTCCAAACGCATCTCTGAACATTATCCGGCATGGTTAGCAAAGGGACAATACAAGACAATTACTAGCTCAATTCTCGAGCATTTGGTGAACTCAGGCCACGTAGCTCCACCAGAGTCGTCTTTCAATATCATCTACAAAGTGAAGCCAAATTGTACAAAAGGCGTCAGGTTCCGGCTTTTGTGTATGGCGGAGGCGCTGGCACTTCATCAATACAACCCTGATCTCTGTATACAGAAAAAGTTTGTCCAGTCTCTTATTCTACCTTGGTCTTAACCTCTTCACTTATCCTTCCCTGTAAAAAAAAAATATTTTTGAATTTGTTCTTAATCTTTAATTTTACTTTTAGTTTGCTTTTGCTTTAATAATTAATTCACTATTATCAATTTCATATATTTTCACACCTTCTTCACACTTGTTAAATTGACACTCTAATAACTTAATTCTCACTCAAGAGCAATTTTAATCTTTTCTAACTTCTATCTTTGTTCCGTCAAGTACCATGTAATTTACAACTTTTAATTTTCACCTCTTAAGCCACTTATGATTAATTATAGCAATTATGTCACCCCCTATTATCCAATAATAGACCACTATACATTCTTCTAAGTATAAATACGACTGTACAGCCTCTGAAGATGATTTCGTCGATAAAGAAAATTTGAAAAATATTCTGAGTGATTTTTGAGGAAAATAATTTTTCCATGTACAAACTGTCACACTGTTTCATAGATATGATCATTATTTTAAGTCGAATTTTAATTTCTGTTACACAAAAATTCGTGTACACCAAAAGACGAGGATGAGGCTTTGCTTTCTTTAAATGTCATAATGAACAGTCCTGTTGAATGGCAATATTAAGTATAAATGTGCTTATGATGGAATAAACTTTCGCAAAATGTAATGATCTACTTAAATCAACAATCAGTAATATCATGATAGTAAAATATAAGATAATTATGATACGTAAGAAGTTATGAAATAGCTAACAAACAAGAATTTCCTTTGAAAATGAAATGAAAATAGTACGCTTGACAAATATCGTTAAATATATATATTTTCTGAAATTTGTTTAAATTACTGAAATGGTGATATGTACTACCGATCGAAATCAACCGTGTGAGATCACTCATAAGGACTAATCCAAACGATTAATATCAGGATTCATTTTCCTACACAATAAGTATATATTATTCCCACGTAGTGATAAGGTTTCAAACTTTGTAATAATAAAAGAAATAATACTATTATTATTCCAGGTGGCTTCTGCCGGAATGTAGGGTTTAAACACTCCACCTCCACTTTCTTCTATTTCCTTCTGTCCTCGTCACCTGGGTCCACGATTGACCATAATCATTTGTCGCCTCATCACACGATCTCCTCCATGTTACCCTCACAATGATTAAACACTCATCGCTTTCCATTCGAACTCCACATGTGTGATGGCATGGCTAGAGAGCAATGTTAATAGACGACATCCATATTAGCGTATACCCGATCAGTTACCAGGATATTTCTCCACTGTGGTTAAGGTGGGGATCAAAACAAATGAAAGACAGCAGAATAAATTATCCGAAAACACCACGACATATGAGAATAATGACGGCAATACTACCAAAAAAAAGTTCAGCGGAGGATGGAAAGATAACACAATAAATGAAAGAGGAAAGATAAAAGGAAAAGAAAAAATGGAGAGTATAAGAAAAAAGGAGGGAAGGATAATAATCAAACTGAGAAAAAAATTTGTCATCAAAAAAAAAGTTCAAAAAATATAATTCAAAAAACTATCGTAAAACACACATAATCAAGGTTAACCCCATAAAAAAAACACAAAGAAATATACGTTAAATATGCAGAGGAAAAAAAAGAAATCAAGATCGTTACATTTCTAGATATTTGAAGAAGAGAATGTGAAAAACGGGGTGTGTTAAAAAGAGTCTACGGTGCGTACAGTCTGAGGGAAATAACGCCAGTACATGCAATCGTCGTCAGGATGGCCGAGCGGTCCAAGGCGCTGCGTTCAGGTCGCAGTCCACTCTGTGGGCGTGGGTTCGAATCCCACTTCTGACACCAGGTTTATGCACACTGACAAACAAAATCAGTGGACTTTTGATAAGCGCTTCTCTCCACCGACCCTACCCAACAACACAAATAACCAAAGTCGCAATCAAAACACTTCGACGGACACCTATAACTATTCGAATTCATACGCTCTCTCTCTCTCTCGCTCTCTCTGTCCACACAGCTTCAGCCGTCTACAATGAAACCTACTAATGCTCTGCATCGACATACACGACACACTACGTCAGGCTGACGCCGACCGCGCTACAACACATCCACTCACAGCTACTACAGTCGGTGTGTCGAGATAGATCGAGGATGTATGTGGACGAAGAGACGACGACGACGACGACGACAAACCGACCGTTTTCTACTTCTAGGCTTCGACAAAGGCCGAGCGAGACAGGTGGAGTTGTCGATGGTTCGTGTAAAAGCCCGTCGCGAGCAGGATTCGAACCTGCGCGGGGAAACCCCATTGGATTTCGAGTCCAACGCCTTAACCACTCGGCCATCGCGACGTCTCCACGAACAACCGACAACGCACCACATATTCATCACTCTAGTCGAACACACACACGCACACATATACTATCTCGGACACAAGATGTCAATGCATATCGGCCAATTGACCAAATATACATTGATATTAGTCTTTCAAACAAGCTGGTGTATCTCCACGTCTCCCGAAAATACAACACACTCACACTCTCATTGTCTCGTCTACTCCATTCAACAATCAAACAATCAATCAATATAGGAACCAACCAACCATCCATCCATCCATTCGTTCGTCCGTTCAGCAGACCAATCCATTCACAAGTCAATCCATCATTCATGTTATCACACATACACACGAACACAACTACATGTAGGCATACAAGCAAGCGAAAGCCGACACACAGAATCAGAAAAGTACACAGACAAACGCACACACATACACACGTACACATACACACGTACACATACACATACATGCACGTATACATGCGTAAATGCATGCACAGACGCAAACACAAACGCTGATGCGGATGCTGATGCGGATGCGGATGCGGATGATGATTCGGATGCAACAAGTCACTCACACGAACTGCGTGTATGCCTGTTCTCACCCTTCATGAGATGACAATGAGGTGGAGAAACGCATTGACTACGAGGAGCACCACACTCTTCACACTCAACAAACACTTCATCCATAGACAAATGGATTTGTTTGTGCACACAAACAGATGGAGTTGTCGTGAGAGGAGAATCGGTCGACCAGCGACAGACACAAGATGAGTTGGAGAGAGTGAAGTGAGCTCCGATTGACCAGTAAGCTGTGGAACTGTGCAATTCGACCTCGTTCCCTAGTGATGTCTGGAGTCAGTCACGTGTTGATGATTGTGATATGTCTACAAGCAGGAGACGGGTGCCCATCAAGCACCACTGTCGAGGCGACCACTGTCGGCAGTTCCCATCACATCTCTCCACCTCTTCCACTCATCAAGAGAGTAGTGTGACACGTGTTCAGACAGAATGTATTCCACCATTGCCTTTTGGCATAGAGAGGAGGAGGTAGCGTTGACCAAGGTGATAGATTGAGAGTGGTGTGTGTGAATAAGTTTGAGAGTGTGCTTAGTGATGAATGTGCTCCAGTGAGCATGCTTGGCGATAGAAGGAGACGACGGTGATATCCTCCACCTGTGGACCGATGATGTGATGTGATGTGATGTGATGTGTGTTTGAGAAGGTGTTGTGATTTGAAGATGTGATGATGTGAATTGACGTGTGTATAGGGCGTGTGTGTGTGTGTATTGTGAGTGTTATTGGGCGAGTGTATTTATTCGTCGTCAGGATGGCCGAGTGGTCCAAGGCGCTGCGTTCAGGTCGCAGTCCACTCTGTGGGCGTGGGTTCGAATCCCACTTCTGACACCAGGTTTATGCACACTGACACACAAAATCAGTGGACTTTTGAAAGCGATTCTTTCCACCTACCCTACCCAACAACACAAATAACCAAAGTCGCAATCAAAACACTTCGACGGACACCTATAACTATTCGAATTCATACAACGAAACCTACTAATGCTCTGCATCGACATACACGACACACTACGTTAGGCTGACGTGTAGGGGACTAATATTAGTGTTCACTAACATTCCAAGTATAAAAGTAATAATCCAAGTCAGTGGAGTGTTAAATCACAATATATTACCAAAAATACAGTGACGAGTTATAGCAACAAAAAGGATTACTTGGTTATAAAGTATAAGTCCTCGGCTACAAATTAATTATATAATCCACAGGCACGTTAACTGTTTGGACTGCGTCTGCTGTAGCTGCTGTGTTCCGGTTGTAGAAATGTCTTCGGTTGAAAGTAGTAGGCTCCTACAATAAATCCGAAGTATACAACACGGTGTGAGTGGAGCAAGTAAGCAGAAGTGACCAGGGAGAAGACGAAGTCTCCAACAGCAGAGTGTATTTTTCAATTGTACACGGAAGTTATGTATATTTCAACAAGAAGCGATTTAAACAAAAATTATGTACAATATCTCGAATTTATACAAGTAACCAAAAAGTGTACAATCACATTGTTACGTACTCAACACGGCTCCCCCCCTAGAGGTCCGGAGAGACAACCGGAAAATGATACGTAAAACTATGAAGTAAATAATAATAGTAATAGCAACTTTTGGATAAAAATAGGGATATATTACAACATGCATAAACGCGAGAAGGTATGTGAATCATGTAAAGTCTGAAAGCATATACAATGAGTTCAGCAATAAAAATTGAAATAGAAAGTCATGTCACTTAAATTTGCACTAACCATGAACATAGATTTTTAATGTATAAAGAAAAATATGTAAATACACAGTAATTAAGGAGGGGAAAGAAACATTAAAAAAAATATGGATTAAAGATCAATAGTTTTTGGAAAGGACACTACCTGTTTTTTCGGTGAGGTACATATAAATAAATAATAGTGATAGTAACATCAAAGTTTACGACGAAATACTAACCGTCATGATGATAATGTCTAAACGAAAAAGATAATAATAATTTTTAATTATTTTTCTTTTATTAGTCCTCAAAATGAACGTAGCGAGCCGGTTTACTGATTTGCCGACCACTACGTGTGTGATATGGAGGGAGGATAAGACTTGGTGCCGGTGGAGGGGATTCGGATGTTTGATTATTTGATTGCGCAGCTGCCGATGTAGATTCGAAGTCGTTGTCGGTGTATGCGGGTTTGATTCGATCAATTGAAACAGTCTCTCGTCTTCCATTCTTGTTCACTGTAAAGTGTTTGTCTGAACGTTTAATAACTTGAAAGGGTCCTTCGTATGGAGGTTGCAATCCTTTTCTGATGGCGTCGACTCGAATGAAGACGAATTTGCAAGTTTGTAGATGTTTGTTGATCTGATCTCTTCGGGGAGATTGTCGAGGTGCTGTTGGTTGAAGTTGAAGCATTTGTCTAGTTAATCGGTTAGTGAAGTCGGCAATGTTCACGTCTGTGGAATCGGCTGAGGGGACTAGCTGTCCAGGCAAGGTTAGGTTGGTGCCATAGACAAGTTGAGCCGGTGTACATCCTAAATCTTCTTTGATAGTAGAACGGATACCAAGTAAAATCAAAGGTAAGTATTCACTCCACTTAGATGTATCATTCTGCGCCATCAGGGAGCTTTTCAGTTGTCTGTGGAATCTTTCCACTAGACCATTCGCTGCCGGATGATAGGCTGTTGTGGAGATATGTTTCACTCCCAGAAGTCTCGTCAGTTCGCGAAAGAGTGTCGATTGGAATTGAGGACCGCGGTCGGATGTAATAGTAGTTGGTACACCGTAGTTTGACACCCAACGGTCGAGAAAAACTAAAGCAACGTTTTCAGCAGATATGTCGTTTAAGGGGCATGCAATAGCCCAACGAGTAAATCTATCAATCGCTGTCAGGATATGTGTATATCCCCTTGATGTTGGCAATGGTCCCACGATATCTATATGGATATGCTGAAATCTCCTTTCGGGTAATTTAAACGTCTTCGGGGTTGTAATAGTGTGGCGGTGTACTTTGGAGCATTGGCATTGGATACATTCTCGTGCCCATCTCCGAATGTCAGAGTTCATTTTAGGCCACACGAAGCGTTCGCTGATCAGTCTGACCGTGGCGCGTACTCCAGGGTGAGAAAGCGAATGTAAATGTTCGAACAATGCTTTTCGGCAACTGAGAGGGACAAATGGACGATTAGTGCCGGTAGATACATCGCAGACTATGGTTGCATCTGATAAGGGGATAGGCACATCTTTGAGTTGTAAGGAAGAGTTTCTGCGGCAGGTTTGGAGTTCAACGTCATCTCTTTGTAATTGAGCCATACGATCAAGACTGATGTCTACCGACGTTTGAAGCTGGTTAATGTCACTTCTTGAAAGAGAATCGGCTACCACGTTCGCATCTCCTTTGATGTACTGGATGTCGGTTGAGAATTGGGAGATATAATCCAACTGTCTGGCTTCTCTAGGGGAGTGTTTATCGAGTGAAGTAGTGAAAGCATGACACAGGGGCTTGTGGTCAGTAAAAATAGTGAAATGCCGGCCCTGTAGTAAGTAACTGAAATGTTTAACTGCTAGGTAGATGGCTAACAGTTCTCTGCCAAAGGTACTGTAACGAGTTTGCGCAGGTTCCAATTTCTTGGAGAAGAAAGCAAGTGGAGTGATGTCATTATTGAACTTTTGTTGTAAAACTGCTCCCACTGCTACCTGCGATGCATCTGTACATAAAATAAGTGAAGCTTCTGGGTTGATATGAGATAACATTACAACGTTGGATAAGGCATCTTTTGCATTATTAAATGCTGCTTTTGCTTCTTCAGACCACTGAAATTTCTTCGAATTGCATCTAAGTAGGTCGGTCAGTGGCTGAACTATGGAGGCACATGATGGAATAAAACGTCGGTAGAAGTTGAACATCCCGAGAAAACGTCTAAGTTTCTTTAAGGAATCAGGTTCGGGAAAGTTCTTAATAGTTTCTATCTTATCTTCGGTAGGTCTGATGCCTTCGGCAGTTATTCGATGTCCTAAGAATTCAATGGAAGGGGAACCAAAAATACATTTCTTTGGATTGATAACAACTCCAAATTGTTCAAACCTTTGAAATAACAGGCTTAAGTATTGCATATGTTCTTCCATCGATGAGCTGGCGATTAAGACAAAATAATACTAATGAAGAGACATAAAGAAATAGAAATTACCTGTTGGGTATTAAGACAGATTACGTCCATTGCAAGTGTAGTGATTGAATGAATTTCTTCTGTATGCAGAGCTCAGGGTTTAGCAGGTGAATTACCATTGCGTGATGAATAAAACTGCTTCATAAATATCAACAACTATGATTATGTACCTATACTCTTTTGTGACAAAAAGCGTGAAGGAAGTACATTCATCAAAAACGGCCTCTTTGCTGAAGTAATTATTTTAGTTTTTCCATAAATTCCTGGATGGGAGTTATTTGACCACTATGAATGTCATAAATGCTGAAAATAACTTGAAGGGACGATGTGGATATAGAATATCGTCGATAACAAGCTTCTTTACTTCACCGAACAGTTAGAGACATTGATGAGTCCTACATTTACCGAATAGCTGACTAACCAAAACAAATACTGGTGCTGTAGTCAGCATCTTCGAGGGTATTGATTAAAAATGACTATTGGAGTTATAAAATGCATCTCAACTAACTCATCATTCAGAGTCATTTACAAAGTAAACAAAACTCTGCTAAAGGCAGTGTATTTCCGACTTCTTTGAACTTCAGAAGATCTCGCCATGTGCATGGAAAAACCGGAGCTCTGTGTTCAAAAGAAACTAGTCCAGCCTTTACAACTACCGTGGACCTAGTTCGGTATGTTCCCTTATCCTTCGGTGTTTTTGTTTTGTTTTGTTCTCTCTGTGTGTGTGTGTAATTTTCTCTCTTTGTCTTCACTGAATTCATCCCATTTCCATTTTCAGTTATAAAATCAGTTATTTTAAGTTTGTTTCCATGCTTCTCCTGATCACACATGTAATCCGTTTAGAATAACTATTTTACAATTATATTCTAATCCTGCGCAACTTTTGTAAAAAATTATATTTGTAAAATCTCAGCGATATTGAAATGAGTAATTCCAACGTTTCCAGTGTTCGGCAATCTGGTCCGAACTTCTTCAGGGAAATTAATCGAAATTAACATAACAGGTTTATATATAAAAGGAACATCTTTAGTTTTTAAAAACTTTGTCCAATCATGATTTATAAAACAAATATTAACAAGTATAATAAACAAAATTGTACGAGTCGTGATCAAAATTTGACCTCAGACTTACAAATATTGATCTACCTTTGTTAAACACTTTAAACACAGTGTGTATGTGTGTGTGTGCGGATAAACAGTTGTAAAACAATGTCTTCACGTCTCCATAAGTAGATATAGACAGTCGGGAAACTTTGACCAAGTATTATTAGTTAGTGATACATATCCATTCTTACTGATTAATCAGGATTTCCTATGCGTCATCTATCATCACACCTTCATGTCTGTTCAAACTGTTAGTATCTAGAATTTTATGATTAGACGTATTTTCAAAATTATGGTGTTTAGGATTAGAGTTTAGTTGAACAACCCCTGTCAAACTTATTACTTTGTCTTCTTTCTGAAAATTGAGCTGCTTTATACGACCTATTGAAGTTGTCAGGTGACTGGACAGCTACGAATTTAGGATACGCATTCTGCTGCAGACAACGGAGAGTGGAAACAGGATGATTGTGCCAATTACATAGTTTCTTTGTAACTTTTGTTTCTAAGCCTCTTGTAATTCATATCAAATTGAAAATATTTATTCCCTTTTATTCGCCTTTAAAACTATTATTTCTCCAGTTATCAAATATTAATTTTGCATACGTTGTAACTGTTTTCTAATCCTATGCAATCTTGTCTCTAAGCCCCTTGTAATCTATATTCGTACCTTCAAACTTTCATATCAAGTTGAATATTATTATCACCTTCGTTACTATGTGGAATTAAATAAATAATAATATTAATAATTATATCCATGTAAACTAATCTATATAAATGCGATTGTACAGCAGCTTTTGATAATGAAATCGCCGAAAAGACGAGATATCTCTGCTGAACTTCTAGTTCTTTTCGCTCTAATGTTCCGATGGGTATTTTCCAAGATTTGAAAAAAATGCTGAGTGATTTTTGAGGAAAATAATTTTTCCATGTACAAACTGTCACAATGTTTCATAGATATGACCATTATTTTAAGTCGAATTTTAATTTCTGTTACACAAAAATTCGTGTACACCAAAAGACGAGGATGAGGCTTTGCTTTCTTTAAATGTCATAATGAACAACCCTGTTGAATGGCAATATTAAGTATAAATGTGCTTATGATGGAATAAACTTTCGCAAAATGTAATGATCTACTTAAATCAACAATCAGTAATATCATGATAGTAAAATATAAGATAATTATGATACGTAAGAAGTTATGAAATAGCTAACAAACAAGAATTTCCTTTGAAAATGAAATGAAAATAGTACGCTTGACAAATATCGTTAAATATATATATTTTCTGAAATTTGTTTAAATTACTGAAATGGTGATATGTACTACCGATCGAAATCAACCGTGTGAGATCACTCATAAGGACTAATCCAAACGATTAATATCAGGATTCATTTTCCTACACAATAAGTATATATTATTCCCACGTAGTGATAAGGTTTCAAACTTTGTAATAATAAAAGAAATAATACTATTATTATTCCAGGTGGCTTCTGCCGGAATGTAGGGTTTAAACACTCCACCTCCACTTTCTTCTATTTCCTTCTGTCCTCGTCACCTGGGTCCACGATTGACCATAATCATTTGTCGCCTCATCACACGATCTCCTCCATGTTACCCTCACAATGATTAAACACTCATCGCTTTCCATTCGAACTCCACATGTGTGATGGCATGGCTAGAGAGCAATGTTAATAGACGACATCCATATTAGCGTATACCCGATCAGTTACCAGGATATTTCTCCACTACGGTTAAGGTAGGGATCGAAACAAATGAAAGACAGCAAAATAAATTATGCAAAAGGAAAAATCCGAAAACACCAGGACATAGGAGAATGAAGATGGCAATGCTAACACATAAAAGGTTCAGCGGAGGATGGAAAAAATGTTTTTATTTTTAACACACACAATATATGAAAGAGGAAAAATAAGAGGAAAAGAAAATAATGGACAGCATAAGAAAAAAAGAGGGAACGAAAATAATAATACAGAAAGGAAAGAATATCATCAAAAAACAAAACATAATTCCGAAAAATAATTTAAGAAATCTCGAAGAACACAGATGACAAGGAGAACCACAGAAAAAAAACATAAAGAAATATATGCAAAATATGAAAAAGGAACAAAAGAATTCAACTGGGTAAGAGTTATAGAAATATCAAGAGGTGAAGATGAGAAATCGCGTGTGTGCAAGAAGTGCGTAGGGTATGAAGAGTGAGAGTGTAATTGCGCAAGTGTATTCATTCGTCGTCAGGATGGCCGAGCGGTCCAAGGCGCTGCGTTCAGGTCGCAGTCCACTCTGTGGGCGTGGGTTCGAATCCCACTTCTGACACCAGGTTTATGCACACTGACAAACAAAATCAGTGGACTTTTGATAAGCGCTTCTCTCCACCGACCCTACCCAACAACACAAATAACCAAAGTCGCAATCAAAACACTTCAACGGACACCTATAACTATTCGAATTCATACGCTCTCTCTCTCTCGCTCTCTCTGTCCACACAGCTTCAGCCGTCTACAACGAAACCTACTAATGCTCTGCATCGACATACACGACACACTACGTCAGGCTGACGCCGACCGCGCTACAACACATCCACTCACAGCTACTACAGTCGGTGTGTCGAGATAGATCGAGGATGTATGTGGACGAAGAGACGACGACGACGACGACGACAAACCGACCGTTTTCTACTTCTAGGCTTCGACAAAGGCCGAGCGAGACAGGTGGAGTTGTCGATGGTTCGTGTAAAAGCCCGTCGCGAGCAGGATTCGAACCTGCGCGGGGAAACCCCATTGGATTTCGAGTCCAACGCCTTAACCACTCGGCCATCGCGACGTCTCCACGAACAACCGACAACGCACCACATATTCATCACTCTAGTCGAACACACACACGCACACATATACTATCTCGGACACAAGATGTCAATGCATATCGGCCAATTGACCAAATATACATTGATATTAATCTTTCAAACAAGCTGGTGTATCTCCACGTCTCCCGAAAATACAACACACTCACACTCTCATTGTCTCGTCTACTCCATTCAACAATCAAACAATCAATCAATATAGGAACCAACCAAACACCCACGCATTCATTCGTCCGTCCGTCCATCCATCCATCCATCCATCCATCCATTCGTTCGTCCGTTCAGCAGACCAATCCACTCACAAGTCAATCCATCATTCATGTTATCACACATACACACGAACACACCTACATGTAGGCATACAAGCAAGCGAAAGCCGACACACAAAATCAGAAAAGTACACAGACAAACGCACACACATACACACGTACACATACACATACACATACATGCACGTATACATGCGTAAATGCATGCACAGACGCAAACACAAACGCTGATGCGGATGCTGATGCGGATGCGGATGCGGATGATGATTCGGATGCAACAAGTCACTCACACGAACTGCGTGTATGCCTGTTCTCACCCTTCATGAGATGACAATGAGGTGGAGAAACGCATTGACTACGAGGAGCACCACACTCTTCACACTCAACAAACACTTCATCCATAGACAAATGGATTTGTTTGTGCACACAAACAGATGGAGTTGTCGTGAGAGGAGAATCGGTCGACCAGCGACAGACACAAGATGAGTTGGAGAGAGTGAAGTGAGCTCCGATTGACCAGTAAGCTGTGGAACTGTGCAATTCGACCTCGTTGCCTAGTGATGTCTGGAGTCAGTCACGTGTTGATTCAGATTTCATATTTCAGATTTATTGGTTGAGGATAGAAGGCTTGCAGCCTATGTTAATCCTTTTCTAGTAGATTTCTGTGGTTGTCCAAACCCTTCTTGAACGAATCAATTGAGGTTGCAGACACCACTTCTTCTGGGAGTCGGTTCCAAGAGTTTATGACTCGATGTGAGAACCAGTACTCAACAGCAATATGATTTCTCCTTGGCTTTTGAACTCTCCTGCTATGTCCTCTAAGGTGTTCCGACCTGGTGGGAAGGAAAAGAGAGAATAGGTCAGGTCCGTAGTCATTATTTAAAATTTTAAACATTGTGATTAAATCTCCTCTCTGCCTACGGTATGACAGTGAGAAGAGATTTAAACTATCTAGTCTTTCCTCATATGATAAGTTAGCTATGCCGTGAACCATACGTGTTGCCTTCCTTTGAACACTTTCTAGAATGTGTGAATCCCCTTTTAGACACGGACTGGCGGCCTGGATGCAGTTTTCCAGTCTTGACCTAACCAGAGATGTGTATAAGGAGGTGAACATATCTCTGGTAATTCTTGTAAAGGCTCTGCGAATCGCCCATAAGGACCTGAAACTACGTGCAGCCACCGCGCGACAGTGTGCTGTAGTTTTTAAGTCGTGGCTAACTATGACACCTAAGTCCAAGTGAGTCTGAACTGATGGAAGTGTTATTCCCTCTAGTTCGTAGGAGCTCGTGCTTGCTTGTCCAATGCGCATGGTTGCACATTTTGCCACGTTGATCGGGAGCATCCATTCAACAGACCACTCCGACAGTTTGTTGAGGTCGTCTTGCAAGGTGGACGTATCACTGTTGCCCTTCAGCTCCCTCCAAATTTTTAAGTCATCTGCGTATAGGACCATAGGGGAGTCGGTGAGCAGAGGTAACTCATTGATATACAGAATAAAAAGGAGAGGACCGAGAACCGTGCCTTGTGGCACTCCGCTACTTACTGCTGTCCAGGAGGAGAGTTTTGAGTTGATCCTAACCCTCTGCCTCCTATCTATGAGGAATTCCCTGAGCCAGTCTAGTAGTCTGCCTTTGATACCAAGACTTTCCAATTTCATGAGTAGTCTTTTGTGAGGTACTTTATCAAAGGCTTTACTGAAGTCTATGAAGACGACGTCAACGGGTCTTCTGTCATCCTTTGATTTAACCCAGCTTTCTCTTGCAGTCAGGAGATTTGACAGGCATGAGAGGTTCCTCCGGAAGCCATGCTGTGCTCCAGATAACAAGCTGCTATTTTCCAGATAAGCCATGATGCTTTTCTTGATAATTCTTTCCAGTGTCTTGATTAAAGTGCTGGTGAGACTGATAGGCCTGTAATTTGAAGGGCTTTGTCTTGATCCTCCTTTGTGTATGGGGGTTACTATGGCGTCTTTCCAATCACGTGGCAACACTCCATTTTGGAGAGATAGCTTGAAGATCGTGGTCAAGGGGCCGGCTATGTGGGCTGATAGCTCCTTGAGAAGCCTTGGATGAAGACTGTCAGGACCCATTGATTTTCCTGCATCTAGTTTCATTAAGAAGTTGAGCACGATGCCTTGGTCGATGTCAACGGAATCTATCCCATGTTCTTCTGATGCAGCCAGAGCTGATCCTATAGGCAGTGATGACTCCTGAGTGAAGACTTGGGAGAAGTAGTTTGCCATTGCTTCTGCTTTTTCTTGATCTTCTTCGATTGTATCTTTGTCAATAATCAGGTTTGGGACACCATTGGGTGTTTTATTCCTGAAATTCAAGTACGAGAAAATTTTCTTAGGTTGTGCCTTTGCATTTTGGGCCAGGTGTGTCTCGAACTTCATCCTTGATTGGCGGATTTCTGCGATAGCTTTATTTCTAGCAGTAGTATATAATTCCCTGGTCTCAGAAGTCTCAAGTGTTGCAAACAGGTTCCAACATTTGCGTTTACGTCTGAGTAACTTACGAATCTCCCGGTTTATCCAAGGGGGGGAATGTTTCCGACCCTTTGGAACAGACCAAGGGATGAAGGGTACAGTTACTTGGGCGTAAAGTTGCTTAAATTGGTTCCATGCGGCTTCTACTTGGGACTCTGGATTGATGTACCAGTTTACTGAGTTGGCTGCTGAGACGATCGCATTTATGTCAGCTTTCCAAACGTTTGGTCGAGCTGGGGTTTTGGCCCTTGCTGCCGTTGCTGTGAACTTGAAAGTGAGCACAGCATGGTCACTTCTTCCTAACGGAGGAAGATGTTGTATGAGATCCACATCCTCACCGTGTGAGAACACTAGGTCCAGAGTTGATGAGGAGTGCTGTGAGTCATAGCGCGTGGGCTTAATGATATGTTGGACTAGGGCTAG
Organism: Trichobilharzia regenti; assembly: GCA_944472135.2. Lineage (NCBI taxonomy): Eukaryota > Metazoa > Platyhelminthes > Trematoda > Strigeidida > Schistosomatidae > Trichobilharzia > Trichobilharzia regenti. The sequence continues at coordinate 106,831,595 of OX235265.1, read as the reverse complement.
CGATATACTAGATTCTAGCAGTTTATGGTCAAAGGAGTTGACTGAAGATGGAGTTGTTAGGCTCGACCAGTCAACTGTTGGGGCGTTGAAGTCACCGACTACGAGACTTCGACATTTTGAAGTCCAGGAGCCTAGCTTCTCTATTAGGAAGTCGTCTGCACTGCAGTCAGGACTGCGGTACACAGCAATGAGGTCAATGTCTTGGCCTATGCATTTAAGTCTGCAGCGTAGAAGTTCGCACGACTCACTTTCGTGGGCGAGTGCTTCGATACTACGCACGGTTAAGCCTTTCTTGAGGTAGATGACTACGCCCCCTCCTTTGCGGTTTAGTCGGTCTACCCTGTGCACTTCGAAGTTTGGCAGGTTAACTTCGTTGTCAGTGACATCGGGTGTGAGCCATGTCTCTGTGATAATAATTACATCCGGGTTTCCGGTTTCTATCATGTTTGCCAGCTCAGTCCTTTTATTTAACAGGCTGCGGGCGTTTGTGTAGCAGACTGTTAATTCAGATTGGTGCTTCCCCGGCCCACCCACAGAGGTTTCGGGATCATTAAACTGCGAACTCGGACAACCCGAAAACCCTTAATCTTAAGGTTCTTCTCACCGTTCCGGCGTCGCTCACTTAATTCTAGTGCCGCAGCCTGTCTTTTGACACGGTCTGCCAGGCTTAAGTCAGCGCGGACATATATCCCTGATCCTTTGAGAATATGAGAGTTGCTTAGAATAGCGTCCCTCTCCGCTTTAGAGTTTAGTACGACTTTGAGGAGACGTACAGGTTCACTTACTGTAGGGTCAGGCTTTTGACCTATTCTGTATACGCTGTGTATAGTAATGCCTGATACTGTTTGTGGCAGTAGCTTGTCTAAAAGGGGCTTGACCAAGTTAAGGTCATGCTCGAATCTGGTCTTAGGGTCGAGAGCCAGTGACTCCTCCACTTTGTGGAGAATGAGAGACCTATCAGAGAGATCGGGTTTGCTTTCCGTTACTTTCTTGCCCTGAGGCGTAAGTGTGTTTCTATCCTTCTTGGGCGGTGTGGCCGAAGTGTTATCCTTATCTCGCTTTTTGCGAGAGACTACGGTGCGCCATTCATTGGCGTCCTCCTCGCTAATCTTAGTGGGGTTCGTCTGTCTGCTGCTCACCGGTGTGGATGAGGCTTGTTCCGCCAGTCCCTGGGCGACTGGAGCTGCAGGTTTTCGACCCCTAGTACGCCTCTTCTTCACGGCAGTCTTTCCATTACTGTCACTGGAGGGCTCATCCAGTATCGTGGGGGCGACCTGGGTGTCTGTAATATGGTGGGTGTTCTTCTGTGCTGTAGAGCACTCACTTATTGGCAAGGTCGCATCTGGGACATGTGCTGTTTTGTCAATGACGCTAGTCACGTCATCGCTATCTGAGCAATAGTCGGTATTCTTCTGTGGTGGAGGACGCTTGCAGTCCATGAGCTTTAAAGCCCCACTAAGAGTAGCTATGGCTTCTGTAATACGGAGTTTAGTTGTACTACAGCAGTCGTTGCATAACCAGTTCGCTAGAGGTTTGCAGCAGCGTTTGTATGCTGCTGGAGTAAGGTTCGTGCACATACTGTGAAACCATCTCTTGCAGTTATCACACTGCATTCCCTCATCCACTGGAAACTGGCACATAGCCCTTCCGCAGCGGTTTCTTTTAATAGGCATTTTATTTAAAACGAACCAGGAAAAGTTAAATACAACTTCAAATATATATATATATAACCTTTGTAAATCAGTGATAAAAGCTAATGAGTGCACAAAGATAGATATATGTGGCTATTATGTTATATATTTTTTTTTTATAATTAATAGACTCAGATCTGAAACGTAAACTAACTTCGACCAGAATAAACTGATTTAAAGTTAAATCTGTGGACTTTTGAAGCGTATAACACAACAAAATCCAATTATAAACAAGAGCGTGAAAATTAACTCACTTTTCAAAGATCGCGCGGTGAAATTATTGATGATTCCGATATGCCTACAAGCAGGAGACGGGTGCCCATCAAGCACCACTGTCGTGGCGACCACTGTCGGCAGTTCCCATCACATCTCTCCACCTCTTCCACTCATCAAGAGAGTAGTGTGACACGTGTTCAGACAGAATGCATTCCACCATTGCCTTTTGGCATAGAGAGGAGGAGGTAGCGTTGACCAAGGTGATAGATTGAGAGTGGTGTGTGTGAATAAGTTTGAGAGTGTGCTTAGTGATGAATGTGCTCCAGTGAGCATGCATGGCGATAGAAGGAGACGACGGCGATATCCTCCACCTGTGGACTGATGATGTGATGTGATGTGATGTGATGTGTGTTTGAGAAGGTGTTGTGATTTGAAGATGTGATGATGTGAATTGACGTGTGTATAGGGCGTGTGTGTGTGTGTCTGTGTATTGTGAGTGTTATTGGGCGAGTGTATTCATTCGTCGTCAGGATGGCCGAGCGGTCCAAGGCGCTGCGTTCAGGTCGCAGTCCACTCTGTGGGCGTGGGTTCGAATCCCACTTCTGACACCAGGTTTATGCACACTGACAAACAAAATCAGTGGACTTTTGATAAGCGCTTCTCTCCACCGACCCTACCCAACAACACAAATAACCAAAGTCGCAATCAAAACACTTCGACGGACACCTATAACTATTCGAATTCATACGCTCTCTCTCTCTCTCGCTCCCTCTCTCTCTCGCTCTCTCTGTCCACACAGCTTCAGCCGTCTACAATGAAACCTACTAATGCTCTGCATCGACATACACGACACACTACGTCAGGCTGACGCCGACCGCGCTACAACACATCCACTCACAGCTACTACAGTCGGTGTGTCGAGATAGATCGAGGATGTATGTGGACGAAGAGACGACGACGACGACGACGACAAACCGACCGTTTTCTACTTCTAGGCTTCGACAAAGGCCGAGCGAGACAGGTGGAGTTGTCGATGGTTCGTGTAAAAGCCCGTCGCGAGCAGGATTCGAACCTGCGCGGGGAAACCCCATTGGATTTCGAGTCCAACGCCTTAACCACTCGGCCATCGCGACGTCTCCACGAACAACCGACAACGCACCACATATTCATCACTCTAGTCGAACACACACACGCACACATATACTATCTCGGACACAAGATGTCAATGCATATCGGCCAATTGACCAAATATACATTGATATTAATCTTTCAAACAAGCTGGTGTATCTCCACGTCTCCCGAAAATACAACACACTCACACTCTCATTGTCTCGTCTACTCCATTCAACAATCAAACAATCAATCAATATAGGAACCAACCAAACACCCACGCATTCATTCGTCCGTCCATCCATCCATCCATCCATCCATCCATCCATTCGTTCGTCCGTTCAGCAGACCAATCCACTCACAAGTCAATCCATCATTCATGTTATCACACATACACACGAACACACCTACATGTAGGCATACAAGCAAGCGAAAGCCGACACACAAAATCAGAAAAGTACACAGACAAACGCACACACATACACACGTACACATACACATACATATACATGCACGTATACATGCGTAAATGCATGCACAGACGCAAACACAAACGCTGATGCGGCGATGCGGATGCGGATGCGGATGATGATTCGGATGCAACAAGTCACTCACACGAACTGCGTGTATGCCTGTTCTCACCCTTCATGAGATGACAATGAGGTGGAGAAACGCATTGACTACGAGGAGCACCACACTCTTCACACTCAACAAACACTTCATCCATAGACAAATGGATTTGTTTGTGCACACAAACAGATGGAGTTGTCGTGAGAGGAGAATCGGTCGACCAGCGACAGACACAAGATGAGTTGGAGAGAGTGAAGTGAGCTCCGATTGACCAGTAAGCTGTGGAACTGTGCAATTCGACCTCGTTGCCTAGTGATGTCTGGAGTCAGTCACGTGTTGATGATTGTGATATGCCTACAAGCAGGAGACTGGTGCCCATCAAGCTTTTTTTTTTTTTTTACCACTGTCGGTAGTTCCCATCACATCTCTCCACCTCTTCCACTCATCAAGAGAGTAGTGTGACACGTGTTCAGACAGAATGTATTCCACCATTGCCTTTTGGCATAGAGAGGAGGAGGTAGCGTTGACCAAGGTGATAGATTGAGAGTGGTGTGTGTGAATAAGTTTGAGAGTGTGCTTAGTGATGAATGTGCTCCAGTGAGCATGCATGGCGATAGAAGGAGACGACGGCGATATCCTCCACCTGTGGACTGATGATGTGATGTGATGTGATGTGTGTTTGAGAAGGTGTTGTGATTTGAAGATGTGATGATGTGAATTGACGTGTGTATAGGGCGTGTGTGTGTGTGTGTGTGTGTATTGTGAGTGTTATTGGGCGAGTGTATTCATTCGTCGTCAGGATGGCCGAGCGGTCCAAGGCGCTGCGTTCAGGTCGCAGTCCACTCTGTGGGCGTGGGTTCGAATCCCACTTCTGACACCAGGTTTATGCACACTGACAAACAAAATCAGTGGACTTTTGATAAGCGCTTCTCTCCACCGACCCTACCCAACAACACAAATAACCAAAGTCGCAATCAAAACACTTCGACGGACACCTATAACTATTCGAATTCATACGCTCTCTCTCTCTCTCGCTCTCTCTGTCCACACAGCTTCAGCCGTCTACAATGAAACCTACTAATGCTCTGCATCGACATACACGACACACTACGTCAGGCTGACGCCGACCGCGCTACAACACATCCACTCACAGCTACTACAGTCGGTGTATCGAGATAGATCGAGGATGTATGTGGACGAAGAGACGACGACGACGACGACGACAAACCGACCGTTTTCTACTTCTAGGCTTCGACAAAGGCCGAGCGAGACAGGTGGAGTTGTCGATGGTTCGTGTAAAAGCCCGTCGCGAGCAGGATTCGAACCTGCGCGGGGAAACCCCATTGGATTTCGAGTCCAACGCCTTAACCACTCGGTCATCGCGACGTCTCCACGAACAACCGACAACGCACCACATATTCATCACTCTAGTCGAACACACACACGCACACATATACTATCTCGGACACAAGATGTCAATGCATATCGGCCAATTGACCAAATATACATTGATATTAATCTTTCAAACAAGCTGGTGTATCTCCACGTCTCCCGAAAATACAACACACTCACACTCTCATTGTCTCGTCTACTCCATTCAACAATCAAACAATCAATCAATATAGGAACCAACCAAACACCCACGCATTCATTCGTCCGTCCATCCATCCATCCATCCATCCATCCATCCATTCGTTCGTCCGTTCAGCAGACCAATCCACTCACAAGTCAATCCATCATTCATGTTATCACACATACACACGAACACACCTACATGTAGGCATACAAGCAAGCGAAAGCCGACACACAAAATCAGAAAAGTACACAGACAAACGCACACACATACACACGTACACATACACATACACATACATGCACGTATACATGCGTAAATGCATGCACAGACGCAAACACAAACATTGATGCGGATGCGGATGCGGATGCGGATGATGATTCGGATGCAGCAAGTCACTCACACGAACTGCGTGTATGCCTGTTCTCACTCTTCATGAGATGACAATGAGGTGGAGAAACGCATTGACTACGAGGAGCACCACACTCTTCACACTCAACAAACACTTCATCCATAGACAAATGGATTTGTTTGTGCACACAAACAGATGGAGTTGTCGTGAGAGGAGAATCGGTCGACCAGCGACAGACACAAGATGAGTTGGAGAGAGTGAAGTGAGCTCCGATTGACCAGTAAGCTGTGGAACTGTGCAATTCGACCTCGTTGCCTAGTGATGTCTGGAGTCAGTCACGTGTTGATGATTGTGATATGCCTACAAGCAGGAGACGGGTGCCCATCAAGCACCACTGTCGAGGCGACCACTGTCGGCAGTTCCCATCACATCTCTCCACCTCTTCCACTCATCAAGAGAGTAGTGTGACACGTGTTCAGACAGAATGTATTCCACCATTGCCTTTTGGCATAGAGAGGAGGAGGTAGCGTTGACCAAGGTGATAGATTGAGAGTGGTGTGTGTGAATAAGTTTGAGAGTGTGCTTAGTGATGAATGTGCTCCAGTGAGCATGCATGGCGATAGAAGGAGACGACGGCGATATCCTCCACCTGTGGACTGATGATGTGATGTGATGTGATGTGTGTTTGAGAAGGTGTTGTGATTTGAAGATGTGATGATGTGAATTGACGTGTGTATAGGGCGTGTGTGTGTGTGTGTGTGTGTATTGTGAGTGTTATTGGGCGAGTGTATTCATTCGTCGTCAGGATGGCCGAGCGGTCCAAGGCGCTGCGTTCAGGTCGCAGTCCACTCTGTGGGCGTGGGTTCGAATCCCACTTCTGACACCAGGTTTATGCACACTGACAAACAAAATCAGTGGACTTTTGATAAGCGCTTCTCTCCACCGACCCTACCCAACAACACAAATAACCAAAGTCGCAATCAAAACACTTCGACGGACACCTATAACTATTCGAATTCATACGCTCTCTCTCTCTCTCGCTCCTCTCTCTCTCGCTCTCTCTGTCCACACAGCTTCAGCCGTCTACAATGAAACCTACTAATGCTCTGCATCGACATACACGACACACTACGTCAGGCTGACGCCGACCGCGCTACAACACATCCACTCACAGCTACTACAGTCGGTGTGTCGAGATAGATCGAGGATGTATGTGGACGAAGAGACGACGACGACGACGACGACAAACCGACCGTTTTCTACTTCTAGGCTTCGACAAAGGCCGAGCGAGACAGGTGGAGTTGTCGATGGTTCGTGTAAAAGCCCGTCGCGAGCAGGATTCGAACCTGCGCGGGGAAACCCCATTGGATTTCGAGTCCAACGCCTTAACCACTCGGCCATCGCGACGTCTCCACGAACAACCGACAACGCACCACATATTCATCACTCTAGTCGAACACACACACGCACACATATACTATCTCGGACACAAGATGTCAATGCATATCGGCCAATTGACCAAATATACATTGATATTAATCTTTCAAACAAGCTGGTGTATCTCCACGTCTCCCGAAAATACAACACACTCACACTCTCATTGTCTCGTCTACTCCATTCAACAATCAAACAATCAATCAATATAGGAACCAACCAAACACCCACGCATTCATTCGTCCGTCCATCCATCCATCCATCCATCCATCCATCCATTCGTTCGTCCGTTCAGCAGACCAATCCACTCACAAGTCAATCCATCATTCATGTTATCACACATACACACGAACACACCTACATGTAGGCATACAAGCAAGCGAAAGCCGACACACAAAATCAGAAAAGTACACAGACAAACGCACACACATACACACGTACACATACACATACACATACATGCACGTATACATGCGTAAATGCATGCACAGACGCAAACACAAACGCTGATGCGGATGCGGATGCGGATGCGGATGATGATTCGGATGCAGCAAGTCACTCACACGAACTGCGTGTATGCCTGTTCTCACTCTTCATGAGATGACAATGAGGTGGAGAAACGCATTGACTACGAGGAGCACCACACTCTTCACACTCAACAAACACTTCATCCATAGACAAATGGATTTGTTTGTGCACACAAACAGATGGAGTTGTCGTGAGAGGAGAATCGGTCGACCAGCGACAGACACAAGATGAGTTGGAGAGAGTGAAGTGAGCTCCGATTGACCAGTAAGCTGTGGAACTGTGCAATTCGACCTCGTTGCCTAGTGATGTCTGGAGTCAGTCACGTGTTGATGATTGTGATATGCCTACAAGCAGGAGACGGGTGCCCATCAAGCACCACTGTCGAGGCGACCACTGTCGGCAGTTCCCATCACATCTCTCCACCTCTTCCACTCATCAAGAGAGTAGTGTGACACGTGTTCAGACAGAATGTATTCCACCATTGCCTTTTGGCATAGAGAGGAGGAGGTAGCGTTGACCAAGGTGATAGATTGAGAGTGGTGTGTGTGAATAAGTTTGAGAGTGTGCTTAGTGATGAATGTGCTCCAGTGAGCATGCATGGCGATAGAAGGAGACGACGGCGATATCCTCCACCTGTGGACTGATGATGTGATGTGATGTGATGTGTGTTTGAGAAGGTGTTGTGATTTGAAGATGTGATGATGTGAATTGACGTGTGTATAGGGCGTGTGTGTGTGTGTGTGTGTGTATTGTGAGTGTTATTGGGCGAGTGTATTCATTCGTCGTCAGGATGGCCGAGCGGTCCAAGGCGCTGCGTTCAGGTCGCAGTCCACTCTGTGGGCGTGGGTTCGAATCCCACTTCTGACACCAGGTTTATGCACACTGACAAACAAAATCAGTGGACTTTTGATAAGCGCTTCTCTCCACCGACCCTACCCAACAACACAAATAACCAAAGTCGCAATCAAAACACTTCGACGGACACCTATAACTATTCGAATTCATACGCTCTCTCTCTCTCTCGCTCCTCTCTCTCTCGCTCTCTCTGTCCACACAGCTTCAGCCGTCTACAATGAAACCTACTAATGCTCTGCATCGACATACACGACACACTACGTCAGGCTGACGCCGACCGCGCTACAACACATCCACTCACAGCTACTACAGTCGGTGTGTCGAGATAGATCGAGGATGTATGTGGACGAAGAGACGACGACGACGACGACGACAAACCGACCGTTTTCTACTTCTAGGCTTCGACAAAGGCCGAGCGAGACAGGTGGAGTTGTCGATGGTTCGTGTAAAAGCCCGTCGCGAGCAGGATTCGAACCTGCGCGGGGAAACCCCATTGGATTTCGAGTCCAACGCCTTAACCACTCGGCCATCGCGACGTCTCCACGAACAACCGACAACGCACCACATATTCATCACTCTAGTCGAACACACACACGCACACATATACTATCTCGGACACAAGATGTCAATGCATATCGGCCAATTGACCAAATATACATTGATATTAATCTTTCAAACAAGCTGGTGTATCTCCACGTCTCCCGAAAATACAACACACTCACACTCTCATTGTCTCGTCTACTCCATTCAACAATCAAACAATCAATCAATATAGGAACCAACCAAACACCCACGCATTCATTCGTCCGTCCATCCATCCATCCATCCATCCATCCATCCATTCGTTCGTCCGTTCAGCAGACCAATCCACTCACAAGTCAATCCATCATTCATGTTATCACACATACACACGAACACACCTACATGTAGGCATACAAGCAAGCGAAAGCCGACACACAAAATCAGAAAAGTACACAGACAAACGCACACACATACACACGTACACATACACATACACATACATGCACGTATACATGCGTAAATGCATGCACAGACGCAAACACAAACGCTGATGCGGATGCGGATGCGGATGCGGATGATGATTCGGATGCAGCAAGTCACTCACACGAACTGCGTGTATGCCTGTTCTCACTCTTCATGAGATGACAATGAGGTGGAGAAACGCATTGACTACGAGGAGCACCACACTCTTCACACTCAACAAACACTTCATCCATAGACAAATGGATTTGTTTGTGCACACAAACAGATGGAGTTGTCGTGAGAGGAGAATCGGTCGACCAGCGACAGACACAAGATGAGTTGGAGAGAGTGAAGTGAGCTCCGATTGACCAGTAAGCTGTGGAACTGTGCAATTCGACCTCGTTGCCTAGTGATGTCTGGAGTCAGTCACGTGTTGATGATTGTGATATGCCTACAAGCAGGAGACGGGTGCCCATCAAGCACCACTGTCGAGGCGACCACTGTCGGCAGTTCCCATCACATCTCTCCACCTCTTCCACTCATCAAGAGAGTAGTGTGACACGTGTTCAGACAGAATGTATTCCACCATTGCCTTTTGGCATAGAGAGGAGGAGGTAGCGTTGACCAAGGTGATAGATTGAGAGTGGTGTGTGTGAATAAGTTTGAGAGTGTGCTTAGTGATGAATGTGCTCCAGTGAGCATGCATGGCGATAGAAGGAGACGACGGCGATATCCTCCACCTGTGGACTGATGATGTGATGTGATGTGATGTGTGTTTGAGAAGGTGTTGTGATTTGAAGATGTGATGATGTGAATTGACGTGTGTATAGGGCGTGTGTGTGTGTGTGTGTGTGTATTGTGAGTGTTATTGGGCGAGTGTATTCATTCGTCGTCAGGATGGCCGAGCGGTCCAAGGCGCTGCGTTCAGGTCGCAGTCCACTCTGTGGGCGTGGGTTCGAATCCCACTTCTGACACCAGGTTTATGCACACTGACAAACAAAATCAGTGGACTTTTGATAAGCGCTTCTCTCCACCGACCCTACCCAACAACACAAATAACCAAAGTCGCAATCAAAACACTTCGACGGACACCTATAACTATTCGAATTCATACGCTCTCTCTCTCTCGCTCTCTCTCTCTCTCGCTCTCTCTGTCCACACAGCTTCAGCCGTCTACAATGAAACCTACTAATGCTCTGCATCGACATACACGACACACTACGTCAGGCTGACGCCGACCGCGCTACAACACATCCACTCACAGCTACTACAGTCGGTGTGTCGAGATAGATCGAGGATGTATGTGGACGAAGAGACGACGACGACGACGACGACAAACCGACCGTTTTCTACTTCTAGGCTTCGACAAAGGCCGAGCGAGACAGGTGGAGTTGTCGATGGTTCGTGTAAAAGCCCGTCGCGAGCAGGATTCGAACCTGCGCGGGGAAACCCCATTGGATTTCGAGTCCAACGCCTTAACCACTCGGCCATCGCGACGTCTCCACGAACAACCGACAACGCACCACATATTCATCACTCTAGTCGAACACACACACGCACACATATACTATCTCGGACACAAGATGTCAATGCATATCGGCCAATTGACCAAATATACATTGATATTAATCTTTCAAACAAGCTGGTGTATCTCCACGTCTCCCGAAAATACAACACACTCACACTCTCATTGTCTCGTCTACTCCATTCAACAATCAAACAATCAATCAATATAGGAACCAACCAAACACCCACGCATTCATTCGTCCGTCCGTCCATCCATCCATCCATCCATCCATTCGTTCGTCCGTTCAGCAGACCAATCCACTCACAAGTCAATCCATCATTCATGTTATCACACATACACACGAACACACCTACATGTAGGCATACAAGCAAGCGAAAGCCGACACACAAAATCAGAAAAGTACACAGACAAACGCACACACATACACACGTACACATACACATACACATACATGCACGTATACATGCGTAAATGCATGCACAGACGCAAACACAAACGCTGATGCGGATGCGGATGCGGATGCGGATGATGATTCGGATGCAGCAAGTCACTCACACGAACTGCGTGTATGCCTGTTCTCACTCTTCATGAGATGACAATGAGGTGGAGAAACGCATTGACTACGAGGAGCACCACACTCTTCACACTCAACAAACACTTCATCCATAGACAAATGGATTTGTTTGTGCACACAAACAGATGGAGTTGTCGTGAGAGGAGAATCGGTCGACCAGCGACAGACACAAGATGAGTTGGAGAGAGTGAAGTGAGCTCCGATTGACCAGTAAGCTGTGGAACTGTGCAATTCGACCTCGTTGCCTAGTGATGTCTGGAGTCAGTCACGTGTTGATGATTGTGATATGCCTACAAGCAGGAGACGGGTGCCCATCAAGCACCACTGTCGAGGCGACCACTGTCGGCAGTTCCCATCACATCTCTCCACCTCTTCCACTCATCAAGAGAGTAGTGTGACACGTGTTCAGACAGAATGTATTCCACCATTGCCTTTTGGCATAGAGAGGAGGAGGTAGCGTTGACCAAGGTGATAGATTGAGAGTGGTGTGTGTGAATAAGTTTGAGAGTGTGCTTAGTGATGAATGTGCTCCAGTGAGCATGCATGGCGATAGAAGGAGACGACGGCGATATCCTCCACCTGTGGACTGATGATGTGATGTGATGTGATGTGATGTGTGTTTGAGAAGGTGTTGTGATTTGAAGATGTGATGATGTGAATTGACGTGTGTATAGGGCGTGTGTGTGTGTGTGTGTGTATTGTGAGTGTTATTGGGCGAGTGTATTCATTCGTCGTCAGGATGGCCGAGCGGTCCAAGGCGCTGCGTTCAGGTCGCAGTCCACTCTGTGGGCGTGGGTTCGAATCCCACTTCTGACACCAGGTTTATGCACACTGACAAACAAAATCAGTGGACTTTTGATAAGCGCTTCTCTCCACCGACCCTACCCAACAACACAAATAACCAAAGTCGCAATCAAAACACTTCGACGGACACCTATAACTATTCGAATTCATACGCTCCTCCTCTCGCTCTCTCTCTCTCTCGCTCTCTCTGTCCACACAGCTTCAGCCGTCTACAATGAAACCTACTAATGCTCTGCATCGACATACACGACACACTACGTCAGGCTGACGCCGACCGCGCTACAACACATCCACTCACAGCTACTACAGTCGGTGTGTCGAGATAGATCGAGGATGTATGTGGACGAAGAGACGACGACGACGACGACGACAAACCGACCGTTTTCTACTTCTAGGCTTCGACAAAGGCCGAGCGAGACAGGTGGAGTTGTCGATGGTTCGTGTAAAAGCCCGTCGCGAGCAGGATTCGAACCTGCGCGGGGAAACCCCATTGGATTTCGAGTCCAACGCCTTAACCACTCGGCCATCGCGACGTCTCCACGAACAACCGACAACGCACCACATATTCATCACTCTAGTCGAACACACACACGCACACATATACTATCTCGGACACAAGATGTCAATGCATATCGGCCAATTGACCAAATATACATTGATATTAATCTTTCAAACAAGCTGGTGTATCTCCACGTCTCCCGAAAATACAACACACTCACACTCTCATTGTCTCGTCTACTCCATTCAACAATCAAACAATCAATCAATATAGGAACCAACCAAACACCCACGCATTCATTCGTCCGTCCATCCATCCATCCATCCATCCATCCATTCGTTCGTCCGTTCAGCAGACCAATCCACTCACAAGTCAATCCATCATTCATGTTATCACACATACACACGAACACACCTACATGTAGGCATACAAGCAAGCGAAAGCCGACACACAAAATCAGAAAAGTACACAGACAAACGCACACACATACACACGTACACATACACATACACATACATGCACGTATACATGCGTAAATGCATGCACAGACGCAAACACAAACGCTGATGCGGATGCGGATGCGGATGCGGATGATGATTCGGATGCAGCAAGTCACTCACACGAACTGCGTGTATGCCTGTTCTCACTCTTCATGAGATGACAATGAGGTGGAGAAACGCATTGACTACGAGGAGCACCACACTCTTCACACTCAACAAACACTTCATCCATAGACAAATGGATTTGTTTGTGCACACAAACAGATGGAGTTGTCGTGAGAGGAGAATCGGTCGACCAGCGACAGACACAAGATGAGTTGGAGAGAGTGAAGTGAGCTCCGATTGACCAGTAAGCTGTGGAACTGTGCAATTCGACCTCGTTGCCTAGTGATGTCTGGAGTCAGTCACGTGTTGATGATTGTGATATGCCTACAAGCAGGAGACGGGTGCCCATCAAGCACCACTGTCGAGGCGACCACTGTCGGCAGTTCCCATCACATCTCTCCACCTCTTCCACTCATCAAGAGAGTAGTGTGACACGTGTTCAGACAGAATGTATTCCACCATTGCCTTTTGGCATAGAGAGGAGGAGGTAGCGTTGACCAAGGTGATAGATTGAGAGTGGTGTGTGTGAATAAGTTTGAGAGTGTGCTTAGTGATGAATGTGCTCCAGTGAGCATGCATGGCGATAGAAGGAGACGACGGCGATATCCTCCACCTGTGGACTGATGATGTGATGTGATGTGATGTGTGTTTGAGAAGGTGTTGTGATTTGAAGATGTGATGATGTGAATTGACGTGTGTATAGGGCGTGTGTGTGTGTGTGTGTGTATTGTGAGTGTTATTGGGCGAGTGTATTCATTCGTCGTCAGGATGGCCGAGCGGTCCAAGGCGCTGCGTTCAGGTCGCAGTCCACTCTGTGGGCGTGGGTTCGAATCCCACTTCTGACACCAGGTTTATGCACACTGACAAACAAAATCAGTGGACTTTTGATAAGCGCTTCTCTCCACCGACCCTACCCAACAACACAAATAACCAAAGTCGCAATCAAAACACTTCGACGGACACCTATAACTATTCGAATTCATACGCTCTCTCTCTCTCTCTCGCTCTCTCTGTCCACACAGCTTCAGCCGTCTACAATGAAACCTACTAATGCTCTGCATCGACATACACGACACACTACGTCAGGCTGACGCCGACCGCGCTACAACACATCCACTCACAGCTACTACAGTCGGTGTGTCGAGATAGATCGAGGATGTATGTGGACGAAGAGACGACGACGACGACGACGACAAACCGACCGTTTTCTACTTCTAGGCTTCGACAAAGGCCGAGCGAGACAGGTGGAGTTGTCGATGGTTCGTGTAAAAGCCCGTCGCGAGCAGGATTCGAACCTGCGCGGGGAAACCCCATTGGATTTCGAGTCCAACGCCTTAACCACTCGGCCATCGCGACGTCTCCACGAACAACCGACAACGCACCACATATTCATCACTCTAGTCGAACACACACACGCACACATATACTATCTCGGACACAAGATGTCAATGCATATCGGCCAATTGACCAAATATACATTGATATTAATCTTTCAAACAAGCTGGTGTATCTCCACGTCTCCCGAAAATACAACACACTCACACTCTCATTGTCTCGTCTACTCCATTCAACAATCAAACAATCAATCAATATAGGAACCAACCAAACACCCACGCATTCATTCGTCCGTCCATCCATCCATCCATCCATCCATCCATTCGTTCGTCCGTTCAGCAGACCAATCCACTCACAAGTCAATCCATCATTCATGTTATCACACATACACACGAACACACCTACATGTAGGCATACAAGCAAGCGAAAGCCGACACACAAAATCAGAAAAGTACACAGACAAACGCACACACATACACACGTACACATACACATACACATACATGCACGTATACATGCGTAAATGCATGCACAGACGCAAACACAAACGCTGATGCTGATGCGGATGCGGATGCGGATGATGATTCGGATGCAACAAGTCACTCACACGAACTGCGTGTATGCCTGTTCTCACCCTTCATGAGATGACAATGAGGTGGAGAAACGCATTGACTACGAGGAGCACCACACTCTTCACACTCAACAAACACTTCATCCATAGACAAATGGATTTGTTTGTGCACACAAACAGATGGAGTTGTCGTGAGAGGAGAATCGGTCGACCAGCGACAGACACAAGATGAGTTGGAGAGAGTGAAGTGAGCTCCGATTGACCAGTAAGCTGTGGAACTGTGCAATTCGACCTCGTTGCCTAGTGATGTCTGGAGTCAGTCACGTGTTGATGATTGTGATATGCCTACAAGCAGGAGACGGGTGCCCATCAAGCACCACTGTCGAGGCGACCACTGTCGGCAGTTCCCATCACATCTCTCCACCTCTTCCACTCATCAAGAGAGTAGTGTGACACGTGTTCAGACAGAATGTATTCCACCATTGCCTTTTGGCATAGAGAGGAGGAGGTAGCGTTGACCAAGGTGATAGATTGAGAGTGGTGTGTGTGAATAAGTTTGAGAGTGTGCTTAGTGATGAATGTGCTCCAGTGAGCATGCATGGCGATAGAAGGAGACGACGGCGATATCCTCCACCTGTGGACTGATGATGT
Source organism: Trichobilharzia regenti (assembly GCA_944472135.2). NCBI lineage: Eukaryota > Metazoa > Platyhelminthes > Trematoda > Strigeidida > Schistosomatidae > Trichobilharzia > Trichobilharzia regenti. Next base: position 106,815,715 of record OX235265.1, on the reverse strand, counting down.
GATGTGATGTGATGTGATGTGTGTTTGAGAAGGTGTTGTGATTTGAAGATGTGATGATGTGAATTGACGTGTGTATAGGGCGTGTGTGTGTGTGTGTGTGTATTGTGAGTGTTATTGGGCGAGTGTATTCATTCGTCGTCAGGATGGCCGAGCGGTCCAAGGCGCTGCGTTCAGGTCGCAGTCCACTCTGTGGGCGTGGGTTCGAATCCCACTTCTGACACCAGGTTTATGCACACTGACAAACAAAATCAGTGGAATTTCGTTATTGCTATTTTGTTCCCGCTTTTATTTGTATCTTGTTTTGCTTGATATTTTTTCACATAATTATTTGTGTTTTTTTTCGTTGATTGATTTTGATCTTGATTTTTCTTTTGTTGTTTGTTTCATCACTTTCGTGTGATTCAGTTTATGTGTTTTATGTTGATTCCTAGTGCTGTTTCAAAATTTCGCTTATTTTAACTGTATTTTATTTGGTTGTGTATGCAGGTATCGTGATAACACAGTAGATTATTTAAATCAGACACTGACTGCGGTTTGACTTCCTAAAACGGGGAATTTTTCTGAATTTCTCTACTATATTACGCATAAAATAATGTACCTCAGTATACAAGCCTAAAATTTTGAGTCATTTTTCGGTTGAATGTTATTAAATGGCGGTCATTATGCATTAATATGAAAAATAGTGTGGATTTTTTCAGTGGCTATCCATGGTGAGTTTCAACAACGCGCAAATTCCAAACAACGAATATATTGGTATTTGTACAAAGTCTAAACCAACGAATCTAATCAAAAATAAAATTAATCAACTGAAACATCACATAAATCTGATGGATAAAGGTAGTAATATAATTTACAAAATATTTTCTGCTGAGTGTCCAACTAAATATCTGGATCAGACACGTCCAGATCACTCAAAATAAGGGTGAATGAACCTTAAACTCACAACTAAACTTCATCCAACAGGAACACAAGCTTACAACAATTTAGAATAAAATTCATCTATAGCTGCACATGCAGCATGGGACAAAAATCGCAATATCGATTGAAACAATGTATGTATTCTAAAAACTAATATGAACAAATGGAAATAGAGATTGCTAATAACAGAATCTATGTTCATCAAGGTCACACCGGATACATGTAACAAGGGTGACTCAACGGCAAAACTGTCAACAACCTGGAATATAATTCTGAATACAAAAACAAGAATGAACAAAATAAAATGAACTATGTATGTATGAGTACAAATCATAAATGTGTGAATTAAAAAACAAAACAATTCCAACAGTTGGGATGTGAACATGGGCAGTAATTTTGCTCGAAATATTAACAAAAAACAAAAGTTAATCATTGTGTGTAAACCATTGAAATTTGTAATTATACTTTATTTGATCTCTTCTACAATGCTCAAACTTTTACCGACATTAATATATACAGGAATACAAATTAACAATGTTCAGCAAAGAATGGAACATAAATACAGCGTATGGAGGGAATAACATTTAACTATAAGAAAACAACTGCTTTAATACATAGAATTGAGATAAACCTCACTATGGAGTAATGAGTACAAATTTATACTACTTACTAGTGGTAAGTAGCATAATGTTGAACACACAAAAAGAATCACAGGAAGAAATAGCTGTCCAGTACTCCCTGGTTTTCAGGGATGATGATATTTGATGTCACACAAAATCGAAGACTTACAAGCGAAAACCGACCGACAAACTGGTCGAAGAAGCAGCCAGAGAAGAAGGGACTCCAGGTGAACATAGACAAGACGGAGGTTATGAAAATAACCAACCAACAACAACAACATCCAGCGTCAATCACCATCAACGGGAAGGATTTGAAAGAGGTTACTTCATTCACTCACTTATCTAGGGAGCATTGTCTCAACTACAGCCAGTCGGAACCGACGAGGATATCAAATCGAGCGAGAATCTGGAAGGCGAGAGACACATTCATCAACCTGAAATCAATCTGGAAATCTTAGTCACTCAGCATCAGCGATAAAATTCGGATTTTCAATACAAACGTCAAGTCAGTCAGTTCTCCTGTACGGATCAGAAACTTGGCGGGCGGGTCACAAAGAATATTTCCACCGACAGCCTGTTGCAGACCTTTATAAACCAACAACTGTTTTCACTCTATACTGAAGATCAGATGGCCGGGCCGGGCCGGAAAGAATCACCAACAAGAAACTATAGCTGGGAACAAACAAAACAAGAACCAATCACCAACCAACAAATATGCAGGAGAAAGTGGAGATGGATTGGACACTCGCCGGTTGGTGACATCGCGCGTCAGGCCATTGCTCGAGTGGAACCCTAAAGGGAAGCGGCGAGTGGGACGTCAGTGCAAGGGTGACATGGAGGAGATCGTGTGAACAGGAGGAGGAGTTGAAACAGTATGGACTAACATGAATGGAGGTAAAAAGTACAGCAGAAGACAGAGGCTAGTGGAGACGTGCAGTCGAAGCCCTATGTTCCACTAGGAACGCAAGGGAACAATAATAATAAAAATAACTCCTGGTTTTCCAGTGGTTCTCTAGCTGATGTCAGCTCATGATGAAATCCTCCAACCAAATAATCACTGTGATCAAACAGGAAAATAGTTGACACATTATCTCTCCCTTTCTCTCTGCCTCTTTCTGTCTCCCTCTCTCTCTCTCTCTCAATTCATATGCACAATCTTATCATCCTATTGACAAATACCGTGATTGGTCTAAATTTTTATTTTATTTTAAAGATCACACAGATGCAGTATTAACGACTGGATAACAAGATTTCGAGCAAGTTCATATTCTTATCAATTTTAGTGACACATTTTCACAATTTGTCTTACATATTTTCTCCAACTTCCCTTTGTTGTTTGTTGCCACTTTCCACACCTCCAGTATAGGCGTTACGGGCATCATTCCGATTGCACGTGTGTAGTGTTGAATCGATAAACAAAGCTTCAGTGATTAATCTCTCTCTGTCCACCTAACTATATTACTTTTTAATATGGGGATGGTGACTAGCAGTGGAATACAGCTGGATGCGTATTTCGTCCTATTCGTGACTCGTCATCTGGATGTACCTGCATTTCCCAGTGAGTGATGATGTTCCTACAAAATGCGCACCCTGGATTCCATTGCTAGTCACCACCCACAAATTAAATCCTGATTAAATGCTCAGTCATCGTCGAAGCATCTGTACAAGAAGCCGACAGACATGTCAGCCTGAGACTGAGCACTTCGGTGCAATCAGTCGACGGGAAAATCTAAAATTCAATTACATATATATATATATATATATATATATATATATATATATATTACTTTTTAATACTATCATCTTGTCCTACTTTATTCTGTGATCACACGGAAGTAAATACAGTACAATGTAATTGCTGAGCTGTTTTCTAAGTTATTTAACTTAGCAGGGTCAGTGATTCTAAGTCTAGCTAAAATTTTATGTGTCCCAATAATTTAGTTGACTCAGGCTTACTAGTTTGACACCTATGCAAGTGACCTCACTAACAGTCTTTATATGGTATTTGATAAGTTATATTGTGGTGTTGTGATACAGACAATGTTTGTCAACGGAATATTATGTTCACATATTCTCACAACTCAATACTGCATACAATATATCTGTTTGAATATTCGATTTGATGTTGTTGAGACAAAATACATTTCCCACAGTTGTGTATTGCATTAACAACAGAATATTATGTAGTTAGAAGTGAATTGGGGGTGGGTGGGTGGGTGTTGACTAGCAGTAGAATCCATGATGCGCATTTCATCCTATTTGAGACTCGTCAATTGAATGTACCTGCATTCCGCAGTGGGTTATGAATACTATGTATATTTGAACATTCTATTTCATGTTGTTTGACGTAAGCCGAAATCAAACGCTCGGTGATTGGTTAATGAATATAATATAAACTGTAGATATGTATATAAACAGTGGTTTGATTAATGAAAAATTCACCCTGGCTCTAGTGTCTTGCCTTCTGTTGTTACAATATATTATTTCCCCTTAATCAGATAAACACTGGATCTAGTATTTATCAATGTTGTTGGTATATATGAAGCTCGCAAACGTGCTGTCTGTCTGTCTGGATTCAACATAGAACTTGGCACCCAAGTGCAGCAGTTCGAGTTGCCACGTTCCAAATAGCACACAGAGGTAGACAAGAAGATGAGTGAAGAGAATTTATAGAGTTTGACAAATATAAGAGTGAAACAGAATGGGTAATGGTAGAAAGGAATATGAAAGATTACAGAGACTGAATACATCTGCGTCTGCCATTGACAACGATTTTGAGCCATGTCACCTATTGTCTCCAGCCATTGATTCCTAGAGTCCCGAGGACCCCAACGTGCTCCTTTACTTAACTCTGACCAGGGCATCATACGTGTACTGCTTAAAATATTTTATTTTTATTTTTGATTACAGCTTGACTCCACACCGTATTTTTGGTACAAGTGTGGAATTTTCAGCGTGGATGTCGGTGTGGTGAGAGCAGGCTGCTAGCCGATTGGTTGGCACTAATCTACGTTAAGGTCTAGGTCACTAATGTGGGCCGTGAGAAGATATGAACAAGGCTGAGTCAACAACCAATCACATCAAAGTTAACGTGGCAAAATATGATTCGCAGATAGAGAACTCTATTTGTCAAGGAATCCCGAAACAACAAATCAGAAGCCTGCGTTTGTCTACCTAAACAACCAATCAGATGACTGCGCTTGTCTATAATAATGTAGTTGAAATATAAATAAATACGTGTTGATTTTCATAATAAAACGATCTGTTGCCTGGCCCTTGTCTTCTGTTGTTACATTTGGTGTCGCTGCCTACCGACAAATGGAAAGCCTATACCCTGCAGTTTTCGATGGAGACATATGGATCTTCGGGCAGGACTACAAGGCTTCTGCGCAGTTGAGTGGCGTTCAAGATCTGTCAGCGATGGAGCTGTTACTTGGGACGCTGCTGGGAGGTCGGGTGAAAGCAGCATATGAAAGTGTGAGACGAAGTATGGGCGAATGTTCGACAGGGTCAGGCAAACAGTTTCCAAAGTGGGAAGGACCATATATGGTCACTTCGAGATGGGGTTACGCAGACACAGTCGCAATGGCGAACAATGAGAGGCGTGTGAACGTCAGCGAGCTCCAGAAATGGATACAGCGAGACAAGCCAACGATGACGCCTGCACCAAGTAGATCAAGCCGACTTCAGTCGCACGTATTTGACGGGGGACGAGTGTGGTGAGAGCAGGCTGCTAGCCGATTGGTTGGCACTAATCTACGTTAAGGTCTAGGTCACTAATGTGGGCCGTGAGAAGATATGAACAAGGCTGAGTCAACAACCAATCACATCAAAGTTAACGTGGCAAAATATGATTCGCAGATAGAGAACTCTATTTGTCAAGGAATCCCGAAACAACAAATCAGAAGCCTGCGTTTGTCTACCTAAACAACCAATCAGATGACTGCGCTTGTCTATAATAATGTAGTTGAAATATAAATAAATACGTGTTGATTTTCATAATAAAACGATCTGTTGCCTGGCCCTTGTCTTCTGTTGTTACATCGGTAGCCCAGAATTCGCAGGCCGACCATATCAAGTGTGCGCCGGCGTGGGCTCGAACCCCGGACAATGTGCATGGGCGGCGAGAGTCCTAACCTCTATGCCACCAACGCTCAGTTGTGGCTTCTCTCACCCCTACAGTAAAGTTCAACGGAGATGCTACTCACAAGACAACCTAAACAAGCTCAGATGCATGTTGAAAGACACTAACTGGGACTTATTTACAGAACAAACATTAGATGACACAATCACAAACACTACTGATTATCTTAAATTCTGTTTCGAAATATGTTGTCCTAAAGAAACATTATTCATTCGACTTGATCGTTTCTCTTCGCCATATCTCAAAAAGCTACGTAGAGATAAAAAACTGTTGTTCAAAACAAATGATAAACCTGGTGAAAAGAGTTAAATATTCTGATAAAACTCGAAATGAAAAGACTAAATGTTTTATATAATCAAGGATTTTTGTCATGTAAAACCCCTTCTAATTTGTGGAAACTTTTCAAAGAACTTACTAGCGGTAAGCGATGTACTTCTGTCCCATCTCTTAATGTCTACACTCTTAATAAATCTTTCATACGCTCTTCTGTCGATATCCTTCCTAATGATACTAATCATATAGACAATAATTTTAGTGGTTTTACTACCCTTGATGTGCTTAAATGTCTACGGTCTCTTAAGCCTTCCCAAAGCCTTGGTCCTGATGGCGTACCTGCCATTGTCCTCAGGAATTGTGCTGATATTTTGTGTTACCCTCTTACTAACATTTTTAACGCTTCCTTTTCCGGTAACGTTCCACCTTTTGCATGAAAAAAAACCCAGTAAAATTATCGCCATACCAAAACCATCTTCTGGTACTGATATTAAATTTCGGCCTATTACAATTACTTCCCCCTTTTTAAAATTGATGGAAAAATTACTTTTACTTCGTCTTGAACCCGCATTGAAACCTTTTTAATGATCCTAAACAATTTGCATACAAGCATGGTAGGAGTACCTTGGATGCTGCAATTGTCTTATATCACAATGTTGTTTCTTGTCTATACAAAGGTGCTAAATATGTTCGTGGTGCTTTCTTAGACCACACTTCTGCTTTTGACTCTGTACCTAGGGGCCTTTCATTAAATAAGCTTTCGTTGACGCAAACAGGATCCTGAGCTAAGAGTTGGTTGCATTCTTATTTTTCTGATAGAATGCAGTATACTGTATATAATGGCAAATCTTCTTCTACCTCGCTTACAAAAGCCGGTGTTCCTCAAGGTGCTGTCCTCTCTCCTTTTCTTTTTTCTTTCTTCCTACATGACTTGCCTCATTCAAACGAAACTAACTTTGTCAAATATGCAGATCATCTGAGTGTGTCACTGCATATCACTTCCGAGTCTGACAGCTCCAAACTTAATAGCTTTCTGTTGGACATCAGCAAGTGGCCTAAGTCAAATGGTCTTATGTTAAATCCTTCCAAATGTCAGGTAGTTAGTTAACTTTACTTTCAAGCATCGACGTGACTTACATGAACTAGTTAGTTCGCATGATGCCTGTAGCATAGATGGCACGGAAATTGAAACCAAATCAAGCATTAAATACCTTGGATTAGTTCTTTCCTCTGACCTTTCATGGTCATCCCACATCTTATCTATCTCTAAGAAAATGTTTCGTCTTACCTTCTACATTAAAAAGTTAAGACAATCAGGTATCAACCAACCTTTAGTTTTGCAATTTTTAAACTCCTGTATTTTACCTATTGTTCTCTATTGCTCTCCATTAATCTTTCCTGGGCTTCTCAAAAAGACTATATCATATTATGAAGAGTATTAAATGCTGTGAGTAGGACTTGTGGTCTGCCACTGTGTGAGCTCGCCAATACTACAGTCGAGAGACACATAAATTCCTGTACAAAATGGAAAACGGCTACACTGTCAGACCCTCTGCACCCCCTTTATTCACAATTATCCCCTTGTACCTCATCAGGTAGGACGAGAAGTCAAAACTGACTGAGATAACCTTAATCTATGTAGAACTATATTTATTGTTAATGTACTAACTGGATGCAATATTGTAGTAAAATGCTGAGAATTCCACTCTGTATCACAAGTACTGATTTGGAATAAAGCTATTATCTTATCTAATATAAAAAGTTATATGCTCTCACCACTAAGTACAGAAATTCTACAATACCCTATTTAGCCCGTACTTTATGTGATGAAGACTCTGTTAGACGTGAAACACATAAGTTACTATGTAATTAGCACAGTGAATCGACCCTTTCATTGTTCATCTTTCTGTATTTTATAGTGTCACACTTTCTATCGTTTAATTATAACTTTGCTATTTTATGTTAGTTGTTATTACTATTATTGCTACAATTTTATACTTTATGCATATTTTTCTTCATATTGCATACAGTAATTTGCTATAACAACGTTTTATTATCATTATGTAATATTTTTTGTCGTTTTTGAGTAAATTAGATGCAATACTGTAGTGAATGCTGAAAATTCCTTGCTGTATCATTAGTACTGTTTTTCGAATAGAGCAAAAAAGCAAATATGTTGAATTCTTAAGCTGAGGAGGTTTATCTCCGAGAGATTTGGTTAGCTGGTTGACTGAAAAGCCATCCTGATTCCAATGACAATGATAATTCTACGTAAGGTATCTGATGTTTCTTCTTTACACGACACAAGTGCAGTCGAAACGGCGCAGTGCCTATACCGGAGATCTGGAAAGTGACACCAAACAACAAAGGGAAGTTGCAGAAACAGAATGGAAAGAAAATATATATAAGAAAAATTGTGAGACTGTGTGACTGAATTGATAAGATTATGAGTGGCAATAATTTATGCTCGAAATCTTGTCATCCAGTTATATTAATACTACATCATCGCTGCTATGTGATACTTAAAATAGACTTATCTAATAGGAAATCACATTCTACCACAGTGCCCAAGTATTGTTCGCGAAAAATGTGTTATTCTCAATTTTACTATGGTAATATTTATTAGATAAAACAAAATAGTTAGAGAGAACAATTGTGGTTTCAATAAATTCTTATTCTTCAGGCTCTACAATTACAAATCCATTAATTTAAGCATACAATGGCCAGCCAGCCAGCTAGTATGTGACGACAGGAGACAAGAGCCAGTCAACAGATCGTTTATTTAGAAAATTGTAGTAATATATTGTACTTGAAGTATTAGTATTTCAATCTGACGGAATTATAAGAATCTAAACAAAACCCAGAGAGGGCAGCAATCAGGAATTTGTATTTAGCGGAATTCGAATGCAATTCATATAAGAAACATATCAACAGTCAACAGTAAGTATTTAAACAATACAGAGATAGAAATTGTCAATCACCACATCCGCCACACCTCAAATATCTCCTCGCGTATTTATAGCGATGTCTCGGTTTGCTTGCAAGTAGCTGCGACCTAACTGATTCTGTGATATTATTTTCATCAGTATTATCTGGACTTATTTCTGAATTATCTACAAGATCAGGATTATTAGCGGAATCAATAATATTATAATTGGAACGACCTACTTCATTTATTGTCACTTTGTCCAGGTGTCCGTTATGAACTGAGTGATCTTTGGTGTCTAATATCTTCACCACTCGATTTCCCATTTTTTGTAGTATAATTCCAACAGAAGGTCTATAGTCATTCCCTTTGTAATAATGTACATTAGAAGTCGTGGACATCAGACGCTTCTTGGGAATTCGAGATTTGAAAAGTTTTGCAGGACTTTCACGGGTACTTGTATGCTCTGCATTCGACGGACGCAGTCTATGCATATGCAGTAATTCCTCAATTTTAATCAGTTGCTCTCTCATCTCATTCAGGTCTTTTCGTGTCTTCGACAGTTCGCACTGTAACTCAGCTACCTCATCTTTGAAAACAGTTGACACTTGAGTTGCCGAACTTGTAGTGGAGGTTTTCATCGGATTAGATTGAGTATTTTGAAAGGTTGAAAGACACATAGACTCCATTTTACTAGACAGCTTGGGAGAATTATAAGAATGTTGAGCAACATAAGTATTCGAACTTCTGCAAACCGTCTTGATGTGTCCAACTTTACCACATTTATAGCACTTAGCACTCCGAAAACGGCAAGTGCTTCGTAGATGTAACTTTCCACAGGATAAACACGGTTTAATGTTTTTGATCTCTGGCTGCATTCTATTACCTGTGGACGGCAGTTTGGATTTCTTTCCATGAACACTTGTATTTTCGACTTTGGACAGCATGACATCAGATACTGACGTAGTGGGAGCAGAGTATTCATTATGGACATCTTCATATGTAATACATACATCTTTAGCAGTTTGAAACGTACAGGAAGGAATCTGAATTAACTCTTTCTCTAATTTAGGAATATTGATTCCAGCAATTAGACGATCACGTAGTTGAGTATGTAGCTGATCTCCAAAGTTACACTTTGAGGCTTGAATTTGAAGTTGAAGAGTGAAGTCTCTAATCTTCTGGTTGGGAGCACGAACCAGTTTATTGAGCTGAGCCCTCTCTCGCGTCTCACAAGTAGTTATATGGGAGTGATCTATAAGAAGTTCACGGAGCTTAGCATATGGCATAGAAATGGGTTTATCTGGAAACGCCAGATTCTTCACCAGGCTATATGCATCAAGCCCAATAGCGGTGATGAAATGAGCAGGTATTTTATCATCCCAAACATTCTTGGAAATGCACCACGCATCAAAGCATTCCAAATAATCAGCAGTCTCCCGCGGAGAACCATTAAGAGGAAATTTTCCCAGGTTACTTAGCTCCATCGCGACGCCAATTTGTAGTAATTTATTGTACTTGAAGTATTAGTATTTCGATCTGACAGAATTATAAGAATCTAAAACAAAACCCAGTGAGGGCAGCAATCAGGAATTTGTATTTAGCGGAATTCGAATGCAATTCATATAAGAAACATATCAACAGTCAACAGTAAGTATTTTAAACAATACAGAGATAGAAATTGTCAATCACCACAAAAATCTACAGATATTTATAGATTTTTATGTACTATAGTATCCGTTATTGTTAGCAGAAGACAGCGTCTTCTGATTGGTTGTTTTCCTTCTGAAAGTTATTTCATCATCTCTTTGTGGCCATTTCTTAGGCAGTCCGTTGATATTTCTGCCAATCGTATTTGCACACGTTAAGTCTGCTCTGATTGGTTGAATTAGTCTTTGTTCTTCTTTTTTTTCCCATGACCAAGATTTAGGACGTAAACATTGATGTAGATTGGTATATACCAATTTTGGTTAGCAGACCAGAAGTAAAGGCTAATTAGAATCATATCAGAAATGTGTATTGTGGAATAAGTATAAGATGGGAAGTTGTGGTACTTGGGGCTTGTGAACCTTCCGTAAGCCATAAAGTCTTACTGTGTGCGTACCGGCTAACTGTATATAGAAGAAGTATGTTCGAACTCTACGTTCACACCTTGGCCTACACTAAGGCCAACAAATCATCCATACAACTTAGCATTTTAAACTCCTATCACAATTTTTTCCTTTCTTTTCCTTTGTTTCATTGACAAACGTTCATTTTCGACTTTTTACGACTTCATGACGTTTCTTATGATTTCTATTGTCTTAAGTTTAAGTAGTGCTTTTCTAACTTGTTATCACATTCCCAAAATCCTATTTATTTTACTTCACTAAATTCATTATCATTTGATAGTCATTCACCAATAGTACTTTTAAGTTCACACATCATCGTTATTATTTGACAGTCGTTATTATTTCTACGCGTCTGACCACGGATTGATATCAGTCAAATTAACTGACATGGATAGGGTCCCAGTGGCTCAATGGTCTACGAGCTCGCCTTGTAACCAGAAGTTCCTGGGTTCGAACCCCGGTGGGTGCGTACTGATTAAGAGCCCTAAACTAGGATGAAACAGCTGTCCAGTACTCCCAGGTTTTCCAGTGGTTCTCTAACCAATGTCAGCTTATGGTGAAATCCTCAATGCAATTTTATTGGATCTTTTAGTTGATTTATTTCATTTTTGACAAGATTCGTTGGCATGAAAGTGGTGCGAATATCAATATTCATGGATAATCCCCATCCAGGCATTAATGAAAACAAAACACTTAGATCAGTGAAGAGTCTCTTTTAGGCGAATTCAGTTTCTTAGCTGTACAATCGCAAATATATACTTATGTGTTATTTTGTATGTATGTGTACATTAAGTTTGTCAAACAAAGTTACAGTTGGTTAAGGTTACTAAACAAGTGAAGGTTGGCAATGCAGGTCAAGAAAATTAAGTGTTAATGAAACTAGGGTAGTAACAAAGGTGATGAGTTTGAATAGGACGTTTGTTTTTTTACGCTGGTCTTCTGATGTTGTTGTAAGTCTACATATTCTATTTGCAAGACCTTGTATAAATCCTCGTTTTACTGTGAGTGGACGAGCTGAGTGATAATCAAGGAATCTTCCAGAGTGTGTGGGTTTTCTATATAGCGTCGTCCTTATACTACTCTAGAGGTTGACCGAATCTCTTGTACAGCAACTTCTAACTTATTAATTCTCGCGTACCAACAACAAAGCAAAAGCCAATATTTGATCGCCCAAACTACGTGATATATTTCGGGACCAAAACAAGCCGTCAGACGAACGCTTAGCTGGCTAGTGATCGTGCACGTGACACGACGGGGTACCGAATGGCGGGGATGCTTGACCGGAAGCCTTCAGCTAAACAAGTCGACTTAAACAGTGGTGGTCAGCATCCAATGATGAGTGATTGCTGTGATCGATAATTTTGAGGAATTATTTACCGCTACAGCTCACTCCCCCCTAGTGAGGACCCTAAGACAGAACCAACCGGAAGTAAAAATCTCGATGGTTCCCTTTCGGGTGAAAAAATCTTCCGAGCGGCTTGGTCGTATGACTACTGGTTTGTCTGCCTATGCTAATAGAGTGTTTGTACATAGCTTCCTTGTTGTTGTTCGTTGGATTCCGTGGTTCGTTTGTTTCCTGTCCAGTGCCCGTCGCACCTGGAAAAGAAAACAAGAACGCTAAGAACCATGTCGAGGAAAATGTACCAAATCAGATTTTTTTTGTTTTAAAAAAATGATGTGCATTTACTATACAGTAAAATAATGCTAAGATCAGAACATCGAAAAAAAATACATCTAATTAATTTTTTTGTGCATGTTACATGTACTGTTGAAAAAAAATTTACTTGTGTTTAGCGATACTCTATATGAAAAAAATTGATACGTCTAAAAAAAAGTTAGTACCACAAACGAATGAGTTGCGTGAATCACACGATTTCGTTATGCCAAATAAGTGTGAAGATATTCTGGAAACCTTACTGTACGTCCAGAACGGGTTTTCTTAGGTGGCTCGACAGAAGGTTCGGTAGCTGTCGCTGTGCTAGTGACTTCATCGAGGTCTAAACGATCTTCGGTTACTTGTGAATTATGGGGTACGTTGAGCTCTATGCTAATAGGATTACCCTCCAAGTAAGCCGGTTTCACACGGTCAATAATGACGGTGTCCTCGCGGCCCTTTTTGTCCAAGACAAAGAATTTATCCGAACGTTTAATTACTTTATAAGGTCCGTCGTATGGGGGTTCCAGGGGTCTGCGCACAAAGTCACGATGAACGAATACATGTGAAGAAGTTTTTAAACACGGGTGACCAAAAACATCAATGGACTGTGGACGATCCATCTTTCTACAAAGACGCGTGCGACTGCTTCAGCAGATACGTCCTTGATGGGTACTGCTTCCGGCCATCGTGTGAATCGATCGATGCAAGTTAAAATATAGGTATATCCATGGGATTTAGGAAGGGTTCCAACCAAATCTATATGGACGTGTTCAAAACGAGCGTCCAGGAGAAGAAAAGTGCCAAGTGGGCTTTTCGTGTGTCTTATTACCTTGAAATTTTGACAAGCTGAGCGTATGTGTGCCCATTCCCTTACTTCATCATTAATACCAGGCCAACAAAACCGACCAGTTACGAGCTTGACACTAGTTCGAATTCCTGGGTGAGATAAGCTGTCAATGTAGTTGAAGATTGAACGATCAATTCATGGTTGTTTGCTCAAAACCAACTTCCCCATTTTTCGCGGAGGCATCAATACACCAGTCATCGTCTCATCGGCCGCTGTTCAGAAAGACGTCAGCAGAAAACCGTCAGAAGTAATATTGTGATTTATTATTGTAATATTTGTTCACAGACCTTAGTTGTAAGTGTTTTATATGTTGGTGTTACAATAAAGAATCCTCGAGTCGCCAATTGGTGTTTTGGTTTTTTCGTCCGTTGTTACTAAGCGTTTCTGAGAAACTTCAAGGAACAGCGTGAGCCCGAGCGTAGAAAGAGCTGGGCATTAACGGTTTACGAGACGTGGCTGACATAAGCCATGCAACGTATTGAAGACATTACGGCGATAACTTTTAGGCACGATGGGGCGAGGAGTACTCTTGGAAATGTCACATAGAATAGTATCTCTTCCGATACCTAAGGGTTTCTCAGCTAATTGTAGAGTTGTTTTCGACAACTCATGTTGAAGCTCGGTATCTTCTTTTTGAAGACGGGCCAGTTTTACAAGGTCTATGCCGTCGATTTGGGTGAGGGAATAAACGCGCGACAAGGCATCTGCGACAGTGTTGTTTACTCCGGATACATGGCGAATATCGGACGTAAACTGTGAAACGTAATCCAGTTGTCGTGATTCCCTATGTGAATACTTATCTGAAGGTGAGTTCAGAGAGTACGTCAGAGGTTTGTGATCAGTAAAAATTATGAATTCACGACCCTCTACTGAATGTCGAAAACGTCGTATAGCACAGTACATAGCCAGAAGTTCTCTGCCGAATGTGTTGTACTTCGTTTCAGCTAATTGAAGGCGCCTCGAGAAAAAGGCGAGTGGTTGCCACTCATCGTCATCTAGCTGTTTTAGAACTGCACCGATCGCAGTGTTTGATGCATCAACCGAGATACTTAACGGGGCCGTTGGATCCTGATACATCAGAAGTGCGGCATTCGCAATAGCTTAGTTAACCTGGGTAAAAACATTTCGAGCAGACGCGTCAAGTTCTATGGACTTGTTATTCCCTCGAAGGAGGTCTGTCAATGGCTGAATCAGAGAGGCACAGTTGGGAATAAAGCGTCGATAATGACTTACTAAGCCATTAAAAGTGCGGAGACTTTTCACCATCTGTGGCTCTGGAAAGTTCAGTATAGCCTCGACCTTAGTAGCCAGTGAGCGAATGCCCTTGCAGTCAATAGTGTGACCCAGAAAGTCGAGTGAGTCAACACCGATTTGACACTTTTGAATATTGATGGTAACACCATGTTGGCGTAACCTTTCAAATGCCAAGTCCAAGTGCCTAAAGTGAGTTTCCTTGTCTGGACTGGCAATGAGGCAGTCGTCTAAGTACGCGTATACGAAGTCGAGACCGCGAAATACTTCATCGATGAAGCGTTGGAATGTTTGAGCTGCATTCCGGATATCGAATGGCATACGTAGAAATTCAAAAAGTCCGAAAGGCGTAATGATAGCCGTTTTCGGGATGTCTTCTGTTGCCATCGGGATTTGGTTATACGCTTTAACCAAGTCGATTTTGGAGAATATAGTCGCGCCGGATAATGTTGCCGTCAAGTCGTGTATATGAGGCAACGGGTAGCAATCAGGGGTTGTTTTGGCATTCACTCGCCGGTAATCACCGGTGGGTCGCCAATCGTTGCTATCCTTTTTCGGAATCATATGAAGTGGGGATGCCCATGGGCTATTCGAAGGTCGAATGATGCCAAGGCTAAGCATATGGTCAAATTCATTCCTGGCGATTCTCAGTTTGTCAGGAGCTAATCGTCGTGCTTTAGGTGTCACGGGTTGTCCTGTGGTAATGATGTGGTGCATAACATTGCTGGTTATGCACGGTAGGTCGTTCGACGGGCAATTAAGTTCCGGATACTTGTCAACAATAGGTTGAAAAGTTGGATCAAGGATTGCCTTTACCTTAACGGGTGACAAACTGGGGCCTATGTAGGTAATGCCTTTGATAGACAGACTAGTAGTATTGTCAATCAGTCGTTTTCGACGGACGTCTACGAGTAAATCATGATGATTAAGTAGGTCCGTGACAATGATGGGCATTGCAACGTCAGCGAGGAGGAAAATCCACCGAATAGGTTTGCGTAAAACTAAGTTCAGATAGACGTATTTCCTACCAAAGAATGCGATTGGTTTTCCATTTGCAGCCTGTAAGTTGAAGGTAGGTTCCTTCTGTCGACCTGCTGATGTAGCAGGAAGGACGCTGACTTCGGCGCCCATGTCGACTAAATATCGAGTCTGGCTTATCACATCATGGATGTAAAGTAGGCGGCTAGTGCCACCGGCGACGGTTGCCGCTAGCGCGTGCCGGCGGGATAGTTTCCCACCGACTTTGAGATATTGCCGAAGTTACAAGGCTTACGGCAACACTTCGCTTCTTGGCCATAGGTGTTGTGGTACCAGCACCAGTCGGGGTTTTTCAGAGAACGTGGTTTGGAATTAGATCGAACACGCGAGATTCTGCGTTGAGGAGATTTAGGACGATGGTCGCAGGAGTTAGAATGCATGTTTGACCTAAACATCTGCTGGATGGAGTTGCATAACTCTATCATTGCAGGATCCTTACTCGAAGTCTGATTAGTCATCAAGAGTATTTCGGGAACTGACCGTTTAGTTATTTCTAGAATCCTATCTGCAGTAATAGCTAAGTCATCTATTACAACACCCCGAAGTGTCACAAGTACGGTCTGTACAGACTGTGGCAGCTTGGATAAGAAGAGTTCTCTAAATAGTCCTTCGTCGAACTGACTTTGGCCAATAACTTCTCTAGTTCTTGTCAGCATGGTCACGGCTGACTGATCTCCTAACTCGATGTTACGAAATAATTCATCTAGACGTTGTCGGTCCGTGAGAACGTTTCTCCTGAGGAGGGATGCTTTGAGCAACTCGTACGAGTTACTTACCTCGGGACTAAACATCTGTGATGTTACGTACTTGCTGAATTCCCGCGGTAGGGCGTGAATAACTGCAAGTAACTGTGAACGTTGATCGGTTATCCCATGCTCACAAAAATCTGCTTCAGCTAGCAGAAACCACGTTTCAGCATTATCTGGCCAGTATGGTACGAGCTGAATGGTTTTAGGAGTTGAGCGGATACGAATGACCTTGAGACTGAGATCGCTCATGACGAAAATTATGTCGAGTAATATATGGTACAAGAACAAATACAAAATGGAACGAACTCACCGGGGTTATCTGCAGATTTATCGTGGATAAAGTTCGCGGTTGGACTCACCAGTTTAGAGGTTTACCGAATCTCTTGTGCAGAAACTTCTAACTTATTAATTCTCGCGTACCAACAACAAAGCAAAAGCCAATATTTGATCACCCAAACTACGTGATATATTTCGGGACCAAAACAAGCCGTCAGACGAACACTTAGCTGGCTAGTGATCGTGCACGTGACACGACGGGGTACCGAATGGCGGGGATGCTTGACCGGAAGCCTTCAGCTAAACAAGTCGACTTAAACAGTGGTGGTCAGCATCCAATGATGAGTGATTGCTGTGATCGATAATTTTGAGGAATTATTTACCGCTACACTATCATCTGTTACTCTTTATATTTCGCAGTCTAACCGCCCGGTACGTTCGAATCAGGTGACGCTTTTGCACGTGTTTTCGTTTATATTCATTTATTGGTTACTAATAATTGATCTTTAATAACGATGGTTCAAAATTCTAAAAAGCGTGTTCGTGTGAACACCAGTAATTTAGAAAATAGCACCGGCTCGTCTAATAACACATTACCACCCCATATTATTAGTAGTTCACCCAACATAAAAGACTCGAACATAACTCTGACCCCTGTAATACAGGTGGAAGATGTTCTGTCTGAAAAAGTAGAGCTCTCTTACTTAACCTGCGTAATTAAAGAGATGCAGCTACAGATAGATGAATTAAAAACGAAATTAAGTTCACTAGAATGTATACCCGAAACTGTCTCACGTATGAAAAAGGAACTGCAGGATCCTACAATCCTAAAGCTTTTTAATATGACCTCTAGAATGACTCATACTGACTCAGAAAGTGCGAAGGAGTTAGAAAACGCCATCGACTTTCTATCCAGCGAAGTTGTTAGAAGGCTGGCTTCAAAACAAAACGCAATAGTGTATAATGTACCGGATAGCGAGCCCATAAAGTCAGTCCAGCACTCATTGCTGAAGGCTGCTAATCTCTTGAATGCACCTTGTCAGTGCATTCGCCTAAGCAAAAAAGACCTAAAGCATCCTTGTCCTATACTCTTTAGGTTCGACAGCTACATAACAGCTGAACGATTTAAGATGGCCGAAGATCTTCTGGCTACTGCCACTAAATTCAAGACTATTAAAGTAGTCTCGGATAAAACACCAAACCAAAGGCAAGCAACCAAGAACTCCTTCGACACAAAGTTGACAACACTGAGAAATACATCTGGTATCAGTGCTAAAGTGTCGACGGACACTGAGGCACAGCAAGTCACGTGTATAGTGTTAGGAGAAAAAATGGAAAGTAAGAGCGACCCAAAACTCAGTAAGAGCAGTGCCACTGGGTGCAATCTTAGAGTGCACGAGAGCACATCTCGAAAACCTGCTGACCTACATAAGGTTGACATAGACGCACAAACTATGGCTGACCAGAAACTACTGGCAGACCACTCTCAATCTGGATCCAAGCCAGAGAGTCCCTCAGTAGAAACCGCAAAAAAGACCACAAAACCCAGAGTCCCACCCCAGACTTCGACATACCTCCCTCGTAATAAGTCTAATAAGCAGCGGGTCAGTCTAAAAAATGACAAAGCATGGGTAACGAAGCACATTCCCAAAGACGTCACGCAGCATGTGAGAAGGAATACCCCTTCCCGAACTAGAAGTAACATGCCTAACAACGCACATAACTTGGGAATGCAACGTAGAATGGATCCTCAGGATATATGGAGCACTAAACGGGACTCATATAGGCACCATATTAACGAAAATCCTCGTCCAAACTCTCGCACTATCTATATTAAACCTCATCAACTTAATGAGAACAGGTCGGCACTTGATCCCCTCAATAACTTCACTCACAAACGTGACGTGAGCCAATATGCATATGGCTATGAAAGCCCCATGAGGTACAACTACCAGGGTAATCTTAACTCAGGGTACCTAGGTCCAGCAAACTACAACCCAAATTGCAGGGCAGACCATATATCACCAGTAGATGAACGCAGATGCCGACCCATGGATGCTAATAGTCAAAATATGCAACAGGATTATTTTCGGCTGCAGCAAACAATAGCCCCACTCGCTGCACAGTTCATCCAGGAAATAGTACACACACTGACTCTGTCTCACCTCAGAGCCCCTCCAAACATAACGTAGGGATAGTGACAAGTAACCATGTTAACCTCTCCTCCAATAACTCTGGTTTACTAACAATTATGCTCCTGAATGCTAGATCTCTCCTTAATAAAATAACAACGCTTCGCTGCCTGGCATACATAGAACGGCCAACACTAATAATGGTGACTGAAACCTGGCTTACTACTGATATACCTGACACAAAGCTGGTAATAGACAACTACGACATCTATAGGAACGATAGAGTTGACAAAAGAGGAGGTGGTTGCTTAATATATGCCTATAAATCCACTAACTCCAATACTTTCAATAACCCAAATACTGACAAACTCCCAGAATCTAAGTGGATAAGCATCCACACAAACGAAAGTAAAATTCTCGTGGGATGTATATACAGACCCCCCAATAGCCCTGAAATGACTGATATAACTATTGCAGAAATACTAGAGCATGTAGCTACGCTGGACTTCGACTTCAAAGTAGTATGTGGAGATTTCAACTTACCTGGAGTAAACTGGGATACCTGTACAGGACCAAGAACCCATGAAGAGCTACTACAAGCTATAGACATAGGAGGATGGAAGCAGTGCGTGCGCCTCCCTACAAGGAACCAAAATACTCTTGACTTAATCCTCTGTCATAACATAGAGCCCATCTCGATAGAGGTGGGAAATAAACTCGATAACAGTGATCACAACATATTGTACTGCACGCTCCCCCTCCGACTAACAACTAAATACACACCTAAAAATTCCCCGGTGCGCTATCAATATAGGGATTATAAGAATGCAGATTGGGAATTCCTACCAGATCTGTTGAGAAGTTCTGACTGGGAAGAATACTTCATCAACAATAACTTAGAAGTATCACTTGAGATTTTCTACAAAACAGTTGGCTCAGCAAGAGACACAATCGCGCCCCTAAAATCTGCCCTAAAGACACCAACTCCATTTATTGACCGGAAAACGCGACTAAAACTAAAGAAATTGAAAAGGAAATACCATGTATTTAAGGAATTTAATGCGTTAAACCAAATACATGAAACTCTTAAACTGCTTGAAGAGAAACACAAAATGAAGTCACAACATGAGGAAAATAAAGCGCTAATGGGTAACACCAAAACTCAGGAACTTTGTAGGATATTGCAAAAACGTCTAAAAAGCTGTAAAGACAATAATGTAAGCATCTTGGAACATAGGGGTGTAATATACAACGATCCCCAGGTAATAAGTGAACTCCTCAGTGAGTGGTTTTGCAATGACACCAGAGTGCACTCGACCCCAAATTTCCAAATGACCTGCAAAAGTAACCACAAATTAGGAGAAATAGATTTTAATATGCAAAATATAGACTCAGCGATTAAGACATTGAAGTCAAATGGCAGTACTGGAACAGACGACATACCATCTGTCATATACAAAAATGGTAGCACGGAAATGGTAGTCTTGTTACTTAGAATATTTACTCTGTCACTGGAAACTGGAACTTATCCTGAAGTGTGGAAAACCACATACATACTACCTAAGCACAAAGCAGGGGCCAAAACCAGTGCATGCAACTATAGACCTATTAATATAACACCGGTAATATCACGAATAATGGAGAAAGTGGTTAAAGACCAAGTGTCAGACAACTTACTAGAACATGAACTTATCAACCCATCACAACACGGATTCCTCAAAAAGAGATCATGTGCGACCTGTCACATAGACTTTTTCAATGAAGTTACACGAAGCAGGGACAACAGAGAACTAGTAATTGTGCTATACTTCGATATAACAAAAGCCTTCGATAGAGTCCCCCATAATCTGCTAGTCAGCAGGTTATGCTCACTAGGGATATGTGACCCTCTCCTGAGCTGGATAAAATCATTTCTCCGTGACAGGAATCAGATAACAAAAGTTGGCTCGATAATCTCAAGGCCAAAACCTGTAAGTAGTGGTGTAATCCAGGGAAGTGTATTAGGCCCACTCCTATTCATAATATATATAAACAGTATCTGTGAATGCTTTAGTGTTGGTAAACCAATACTATATGCAGATGACTTAAAAGTGACCTATAAATGCAAGAACACAGATCTCGGAATAACAGTAAACGCCATACAGCAAGAATTAGAAAAAATGGACAGATGGTGTGACACCTGGCAACTCCAGTTTAATGTCGACAAATGTGGCTGGCTCTGCATAGGTTGCAACAATTTAGAACTTGACCTGACAATTCAAGGCCATGCACTCTTACGACTGGAATCTGTATTGGACCTAGGACTGAAATACTCACATGACTTATCATTTTCTGAACATATCTCCAAACAAGTGTCAAAGTCACGCAGACTTATCGGCTTTCTACTCAGGAACTTTTACAGAAATGAGTCCAGAATTCTGTTGTACAAGGTTTGTGTGCGTCCTTTATTTGATTACTGTTCATTCATGTATAGTAGTATACGCATAGAGGACAAATTGAAAGTCGAGGGAGTGCAGAGGTACTTCACGTCAAAATTACTCGGAACCGAAAATGGTGCGAACTACTCCACTAGATGTGACACCCTAGGATTAGAAACACTATGGCTAAGACGCCTGAGACTAAACTTAACACTTTACTATAAGCTTCTAAACCACTTAGTTTTTACCTCTACTAATGGCATTCGACTTTCAGATGACAGTGTCTACAAACTAAGACACACTAAGGGTACAGTAGCTATTGAACAATGTAAAACAGCTACCAGGCAAAAGTTTTATTTGATTAGGTATGCACAGATATGGAATAAACTACCAATGGAAATGCGTCAAGCAGGTACATTGGCTTCCTTCAAAAAAGTGCTTAACGACAAACTACACGAGTTTGCAAACGACAGTAGTCTTAGTTCCTATCTGAGAGCCTCCGAAATTATAGGTCCATTTAATGTATAAGTTCAAATACTACACCTGCTGTTTTTGCCTATATTTATAATTTTAGATAAAACATTAACGATTAAGATACTTACCCTCAAACAGACAAGAAGTTTCGTTTGTAAAACTTCTACCCAACACAATAAGTGGAATAAAATGGACATAAACTGACAACATGAAAAAGGTTATAACTCACCACAACATCACATGGACAGATGTACGCTCGTCGGACATCATATATGCATCACCAACTACAACCCAACATTCCTGAGATAATGTGATGAACTTATATCCATAATGTTGCTGAGCAGTCAATATCCACAACTCCTGTCGGAACAACTAAAATTCAAAAACCTTCCTCACGAGAAGTAAATATCCACAAGCAGTAGAAATCCATTAATTAATGCGTCTAAAGCTTATGTATTTTACTCCCAACAATGACATTGCACATCAAATGAGATAAACATATCACTGATTTCAAAATAACACATCAATGAACTATAATTCAAGGATTCTGCACACAACAAAGTATTGTACGAAAATTGACTTCAAGCTTTATTTTTTTCCCAGGCACTTATAACCCATCCACCAAAGACCTGGTTTTTTTGTTAATGCGAAGACAATACTTCTGTATTTCCTGATGTGTTGCACTCACTGAAAATCTAGCGGATTTTTCCAACTATGCACAGAAATGATTGTACATAAGTGAAAAGGATGTTTTATACTATTCGGATTAACATTTATCAAGTGTACGTATAATCTCCAGTGTACATGTTAAACATATTTTGCTATCGACTGTAAATTGTGACTGAATAATATGATCCTATTTCTGTAACAATTTGATGATGCCTGTAAACTGGCGTCCCTCATGTACTGTATCATGAGAATAAATTTATTTATTTATTTATTTATATGCAGTTCCCCAGTTTCATTCTGTATTTCCATGGTGCATTTTATTGAGTCGACATGATTTTTTATGTGCAAGAAGAGTTTCTCAACACCGTTTTTGTGGAAGTTTACCGAAAAGATTCTTTTTCTCGAAATTATTTCTTGGTATGCCACCTGTTTATGTAGTTGCCAACCTTTCTTGATTATGTGGAGGCAAAGGTGACCCTAACCTTAACCATAACCCTATCTTACTCCTTCCCTAACCCTGAATCTGAATGAACCTTGAATCGAAGATCACAAAACCCATCTATTTGTAGTTCCAACAGATCTGATTGGTTACTTCAAGGTTGCTTGACGTGGTACTCATCACCAGGAGAGATAACTAATAAACTTGTAGAGAAATCCGAAAGCTCAATTCAACAAATTGGAGTATGCGTTGAAGCATCGCAAATAAACTATCCAGCACACAGAAAATAACTACATAAAAATTATACTTTGTTGTCAATGTAGCTGAAGATTGAACGATCAATTCATGGTTGTTTGCTCAAAACCAACTTCCCCATTTTTCGCGGAGGCATCAATACACCAGTCATCGTCTCATCGGTCGCTGTTCAGAAAGAAGTCAGCAGAAAACCGTCAGAAGTAATATTGTGATTTATTATTGTAATATTTGTTCACAGACCTTAGTTGTAACATTGTTTATATGTTGGTGTTACAATAAAGAATCCTCGAGTCGCCAATTGGTGTTTTGGTTTTTTCGTCCGTTGTTACTAAGCGTTTCTGAGAAACTTCAAGGAACAGCGTGAGTCTCAGCGTAGCAAGAGCTGGGCAGTGACGGTTTACGAGACGTGGCTGACAGTTTCTGATGGTACGGCATCAGTTTTAGACGGTTTCGGACAGTTGGTGAAAGTTTGGATAGTCACCGTACATCTTTCCTGGTGCCGGTCAAGTCCTCTTTGAACAACCAATATCTGGAACTTTTTTGGAATTGGGCCAAGTTCAACAATGCCTGGGTCAAAGAAGGAACAGAGTGTCTTGGATGCAAACAGGAAAGTAAGTCATGGCGACTTGTCTGTTAATTGTAACGATGTGTCTGATGTTAAGCATGACATGGTTGATGTTACTGTTTCGCCGTTCAGGGATAATAGGAACATCAAACTCCCTAAATTTGAACCACGGTGTTTCGATGGAAACCTGGCTGATTATTTACAATTTGTAAAGGAGTTTGAGATCATGTTGAGTAGTTTTCTATTAAGTGATGAATTGAAATTTATGTATTTGATGAGGTATTGCACTGGAGATGCTTCAAGAGCTATACAGTGCTGTAAGCTCATGCCCCCTAATGAGGGATACGCTGAGGCTATGAGCATATTACGTCAAAGGTTTGGAAGACCTTCAGTGATTGTAAGGAACGTATACGAAGCTGTCAAAGGTAACGGCAGTCAACTTCAAGATGACTCCAAGGCACTTACTGAGTTTTTAGATAATCTTATGACTTATAAGAATACCTTGATTTCTATGAATTGCATGAGTGACCTCAACTCGAGTTTTAAACTAGAAGTAATAGCAAGACGCCTACCTACTCGGCTGCAAAGGAAGTGGGTGAAAATAAGCTCTCGTATAGAGGATGAGGGTATCGAGCCAAGGTTTGATGATATTCTGAGACTGGTGAAGGACAGTGTCAACCAGGCGATGGGCAAATTCGCCAGCATTTTGCATTCTAAGGTAGAACCTAAGGAACCAGTGAATATAAGGAAGGCATTTGTGGTGAAGTCTCAAGACACAACGAGAAAGGATGAGTGTATTGTTTGCCATAACATGCATCAATTGAGTGATTGTAATCGCTTTATCGCTATGTCACCCGTAGAAAGGTTAAAAATGGCAAAGCAGAAGCGGCTGTGTTTCAGTTGTTTAAAGATTGGGCATACAAAGTGGAATTGTAAGGCGACAAACAAAGGAAGTAGTGGTTTAACGGATATGCACCCACTTCTGAGGACAGTGAACGAACCTGGGAATTCGGTTAATTGTAATAGTATCTCTAGACCCCTTGACACCCCACAAGTTTTCTTAGGGGTATTACCAGTTAAGGTGAAAGGACCGAAATCTTCAGTAGAGACTTATGCATTGTTGGATAATGGTTCAGACGTTACATTGATAGATGCTGAACTGGCTGGTTGCTTGGGTATTAAAGGCCCAAAGCAACCCTTGGTTGTAAATACTTTCAATTCTGCGAAAACAGTAGTATGTGAGCGAGTGTCATTTCAGTTAGAATCCTTGGCTACTGGGGAAACCGTGGAAGTGGATACTGCTTACACTACCTCCAGTATGAAACTTGGCGAAGCTATAGTACCTAGTCGTGAAACGGTTGTCGGTAAGCCATACCTGTGTGACATACCTCTTCCAACACTGCAAGATGGAAGAGTGAGAGTACTCATTGGATGTAGTGTGCCAGAAGCTCACAAGGTATTAGAAGAGAGATTTGGAGGTAGAGATGATCTGTTTGCGACCAAAACACCACTGGGATGGACAGTGAGAGGACCTATACCCATAGTCCACATATCATCATTAGTTACAAACGATGGGGACAAACTAGAAACTATGATTAAAAATATGTATGACAAGGAGTTTTGTGACTGCGGTGTCCCAGAGAAGGGTCGTTCTGTAGAAGACTTAAAAGCAGTTAAAATAGCCGGGAGGTCTTGTAAATACGAAAACGGGCGTTTCAGCGTTGGCCTACCATGGAGATTCAAAGATAGACAGTTGGTTTGTAATAGGAAAGTTGCTCTTAAGAGACTAATGGGTTTACAGAAGAAATTTCTGTCAGATGCAGAACTCTGGTCCAAATATAAGGAAGTCGTCGATAAACATATAATGAAGGGTTACGTTGAAAGACTAGTTGATCAGAGTGAGCCAGGGAAGTGGTATTTGCCCCATCATCCCGTCTTTAACCCGAGGAAGCCAGGTAAACTCCGTGTGGTGTTTGATTGTTCTGCGAAACATGAAGGAGTCTCTTTAAATGATAATCTGTATAGTGGCCCAGATTGCGTGAGCTCATTAGTGGGACTGCTATTGAGATTCAGAAAGTTTACAGTTGCTGTCGCGGCGGATATTGAGGAAATGTTCCTACAGGTGAAGGTGCCAGAGAGTGACAGAGATCACTTGAGGTTTTTGTGGTTTGATGACGGTCCTTGTGGTAAGGTGTCAGAATATAGGATGACAGTGCATCCATTTGGTGCCACGTCCTCCCCGTTTTGTGCTAATTTTGCTCTACGAAAGGCAGTGTCCACATTTGGTTCTAATGATTTGCTGGACGTCATAGATTGTTGCTTCTACGTGGATGATTGTTTAGCCTCCTTCGATGATGATAAGTCTGCAGTTAGATTTGCAACAAGCATTACTGAAGTGTTAGCTAAGGCCGGCTTTCGTCTAACTAAGTGGGTCTCGAACAGCCTAGACGTTTTGAAGCATATAGATCCAGAAGACAGAGCACCTACCGTACGAGATTTGCCTGTTGATACTCTACCAGTTGAACGCACATTAGGTATGCGATGGGATGTGAACTCTGATACCTTTGGATTTAGTGTTGGTGATATTGATAAGCCAGTTACTCGGAGAGGTGTGCTCTCTGTGTTGTCGTCCGTGTTTGACCCACTTGGATTAGTAGCACCTTATCTACTTCCGGCTAGGAGGTTATTTCAAGAGACATGCAGGAAAGGGTTACAGTGGGATGAACCATTAAGTGAGAGGCAGAGAGAAGAGTGGAAGGGGTGGGTTAACAGTTTAAGAATGCTGAATCTACATTCCGTCTCACGTCCACTTAAGCCGTCGAGAAATCATGATATAATTGACTTCCATGTTTTTTCTGATGCCTCTGAGGTTGGATTTGGTGCAGCCGTATACATCAGAACCACCTTAAGGAATGATATAGATGTTAGCCTGGTGATGGGTAAATCTAGAGTTGCACCTCTAAAGACGGTTTCGATTCCGAGATTAGAACTTAATGCAGCCTTACTAGCTGCGCAGTTATTCACAACGGTGTGTAAAGAGTTGGATTACCCCAAGCATCCCGTAACGTTTTGGACTGATTCGATGTCTGTGATATATTATATACGCAACGAGTCAGCAAGATATGCATGTTTTGTAGCTAACAGAGTATCTCAAATTCGTGAACTAACAACTGTTGAGCAGTGGAGGTACGTACCGTCTGGAAAAAATCCAGCTGATCTAGCCTCGCGAGGAGTTATTGATATGAATGTGGTTAAAAATAAGTGGTGGAAAGGTCCAGAGTTCTTGCTAAGGGCTGATAGTATGTGGCCTCGTAGAGAAGATGAACCACCGATAAACGAGTGTGCCTTGGAGTTGAAGACAAGTGTCAGTTTAACATCTACTCAAGAAAGACATTCAGGTTTACATCCACTTTTTAAATATTATTCTTCTTGGTACAAACTACTGAAAGCTGTTGCGTGGTTGACACGATATGTTACGTATTTAAAGGTCATGCATCTTGCGGGATACGAAAATATGAATGTGGGGCCTTTGAGAGTCGAAGATATTAGAAATGCAGAGTTAGCGATTTTGAGGGCTGCTCAGTGGGAAGCGTGGGGTGAGATTGCCAAGGAGGATAGTCCCGATTTCGCAGATTTCAAGGTGCGGTTAGATAGATTATCTCCGATAGTTTCCGAAGGGATCGCTAGAGTTGGTGGACGTCTACAAATGTTAGAATCGTCATATGAGACCCGTCATCCGGCTTTATTACCTTGCTACCATCCAGTCACTGATCTCATTATAAGACACTACCATGTTCTTGAAGGTCATTTGGGTACTTCGCAAGTACTATCAAGTATTCGATGTAAGTTCTGGATAGTGAAGGGAGGTACTGCTGTCCGTAAAATAATTGATAAGTGCATGGAATGTAAACTCCGAAATGCTCGTCCAGTACAGCAGATGATGGCACCACTCCCAGTGTGGCAAGCTTCTGAAGGGAATTATCCATTTGAGTACGTTGGGGTGGATTTGTTCGGACCTTTTGTAGTGAAGAGAGGCAGAACCCTATGTAAAAGATATGGCTGTTTATTCACCTGTTTGAAAATGAGAGCTGTGCATATTGAGATGGTTCATTCGCTAACTACTGATTCATTCGTGCTAGCATTACATAGATTTATAAATCGCCGGGGTGTACCGAAGATGATGTTCAGCGACAGAGGGACTAATTTTGTTGGCTGTCACGCCGAGCTTAAAGAGTACTTCGAAGGTCCTCAAACGAGAGTTCAGGAAGAGTTACTGAAAAGGAACATCGAGTGGCACTTCAACCCACCACATGCCAGCCATAGAGGTGGGCTATGGGAAAGACTTATAGGAATTATCAAGCGTATTTTAAGCTCCATAATTAAAAACCAGAGTTTGAATGACGAAACGCTGGAGACTTTTTTTGTGAAGCTGAACGAATATTAAATGACCGGCCGTTATCACCTGTGAGGGACGACGTCAAGGATTTTGATGTGTTAACAAATTATTGTTATTGAGAGGCAACCCTGGCATAGAGGACTCAAGCGGGGAAGGAATACCTACGATTAAAAGATGGAAACAAGCCAGGCACATGAAAGATATATTTTGGAAAAGATGGTTAAAGGAGTATGTTCTAACACTGCAAACCAGAGACAAGTGGAAAAAGTTGTGCCGAAACTTAAAGGTTGGTGACATAGTATTAGTAGCAGATAAATGTGCCACAGGTAGGTGGCCTTTGGGAGTGGTAGTAAGGTTACTATGTAGTGGTGATGGATTGGTGAGGACGGTTGAGGTGAGAACAAGTTGTGGCATGTTGGTGCGAGATATTAGAAAACTGTGTCTACTGGAAGGTGCTGAGAGTCGAGAGTCGGAAGATGAACAACTTGACGATTTTCCAACCTAGAGCGTCAACCTGAGAAGGGTTGTAGGCGTACTGCTGTAAGTCCTACAATTCTTCAAAGGGTAGCGCATCAGTGAGCAGTCCAATGTGTTTGGTGTGTGATTTTGTACATATGTTCATATTTTATATACTGAATTGATATCATCTGTCATCTAGCTGTTGGTGTAACAACAGAAGACAAGGGCCAGGCAACAGATCGTTTTATTATGAAAATCAACACGTATTTATACATATTTCATATACATTATTATAGACAAGCGCAGTCATCTGATTGGTTGTTTATCAGAAGTTAGGCAGACAAACGCAGGCTTCTGATTGGTTGTTTCGGGATTCCTTGACAAATAGAGTTCTCTATCTGCGAATCATATTTTGCCACGTTAACTTTGCTGTGATTGGTTGTTGACTCAGCCTTGTTTATATTTTCTCACGGCCCATATTAACGTAGCTTAGTGTCAACCAATCGGCTAGCAGCCTGCTCTCACCACACTCGTCCCCCCGTCAAATACGTGCGACTGAAGTCGGCTTGATCTACTTGGTGCAGGCGTCATCGTTGGCTTGTCTCGCTGTATCCATTTCTGGAGCTCGCTGACGTTCACGCGCCTCTTATTGTTCGCCATTGCGACTGTGTCTGCGTAACCCCATCTCGAAGTGACCATATATGGTCCTTCCCACTTTGGAAACTGTTTGCCTGACCCTGTCGAACATTCGTCCATACTTCGGCTCACTCTTTCATATGCTACTTTCATCCGACCTCCCAGCAGCGTCCCAAGTAGCAGCTCCATCGCTGACAGATCTTGAACGCCACTCAACTGCGCAGAAGCCTTGAAGTCCTGCCCGAAGATCCATATGTCTCCATCAAAAACAGCAGGGCATAGGCTTTCCATTTGTCGGTAGGCAGCGACACCAAATGTAACAACAGAAGACAAGGGCCAGGCAACAGATCGTTTTATTATGAAAATCAACACGTATTTATACATATTTCATATACATTATTATAGACAAGCGCAGTCATCTGATTGGTTGTTTATCAGAAGTTAGGCAGACAAACGCAGGCTTCTGATTGGTTGTTTCGGGATTCCTTGACAAATAGAGTTCTCTATCTGCGAATCATATTTTGCCACGTTAACTTTGCTGTGATTGGTTGTTGACTCAGCCTTGTTTATATTTTCTCACGGCCCATATTAACGTAGCTTAGTGTCAACCAATCGGCTAGCAGCCTGCTCTCACCACATTGGTAATTCTGTTTGTGTCCGGACGACTTCCACTTGGATCATCAACCTGAGAAGGAATGTAGGCGTACTGGTGTAAGTCCTACAGTTCTTCAAGAGTAGTTTGTCGTGCCAGAATCCACAACATTTGATGTAGTGATTGTACATATGTTTGTGTTAAATAATTGTGTGAGTTCCAATTATTGTAATTGTTGGTTAATCTTGTTTGTGTCTGGACATTCAACAAATTACAAACGTCAACCTGTGAAGGGTTGTAGGCGTACTGGTGTAAGTCCTGCAATTCTTCAAGGGTATTCCATCAAGACATGGAATGCGAGTTTGTGTGTACTGTTTGTATATACGTGTGGTGTGTCATATCAATTGGTGTTTTTTGGATTTATTGTGTTTACTCGTTGTTTTCGTATCTTGTTGTTATTGCGAAATTTTGTTAAAATTTTCGTCGTGATTACTTCTGAAGTTGTTTCGAGTCTTCTACATCCGTGAATGATTTGATTGATGTTAGAGACAGCAGATGGGTCGTATACGCCGGGGAGGCTATTCCTGAGAATGACATGTACACGGAGATAATGATTAACTGTGATCCCGCACGCTGGGGAGCGGGAGTGTAGACGACTGAGGCCTGCGTACGTCACCGTTACTAGAACTGAGGCAGAATGAGTGACAAGCGATTGCAGTGGTAATTGGTAGTGAGTAGATACGAGGATGTGCGTAGAGTATCATGAGGTGTTGATATGGTCACGTGGCATTCTGCAAGAGTCATTCTAGCAAGTGGCGGTTGTGTTGAGAGATGTCAAGAGGTTGCCTCTATCTGGAGGCGCAGGTCGTCATCGATGTGTGAGATTGTGCTGTGAGTATGCTTGTGGTGTGTTGGCTTTTCTGTTTGTTTTCCATTTCAGCTCTGTCCGTGTGACCCAGGTTCTCGCAATGGCATCCAAGTCAACGTGTATTGGTCGTGATGGAAAAAAGGGATGGATCGGTATTTGCCGGGCAGTGTCAGTGTAGTTGAAGATTGAACGATCAATTCATGGTTGTTTGCTCAAAACCAACTTCCCCATTTTTCGCGGAGGCATCAATACACCAGTCATCGTCTCATCGGTCGCTGTTCAGAAAGAAGTCAGCAGAAAACCGTCAGAAGTAATATTGTGATTTATTATTGTAATATTTGTTCACAGACCTTAGTTGTAACATTGTTTATATGTTGGTGTTACAATAAAGAATCCTCGAGTCGCCAATTGGTGTTTTGGTTTTTTCGTCCGTTGTTACTAAGCGTTTCTGAGAAACTTCAAGGAACAGCGTGAGTCTCAGCGTAGAAAGAGCTGGGCATTAACGGTTTACGAGACGTGGCTGACACCTGTCTTGTTTTTAAATTCTGTACTTTAACAAAAGCCGGGAGTGGTGGAATTGTCGATGGTTGGTGTAAAAGCCAGTCGCGAGCAGGACTCGAACCTGCGCGGGGACACCCCATTGGATTTCGAGTCCAACGCCCTAACCACTTGGCCATCGCGACGTCTGTAAGAACGTCCGACAACGCACCACATATTCATCACTACATTCGCACACTTACACATGCAAAAACCTCAACTTCTCCATACGCTACCCTGACCTGCATCAACCGACACGCTTACCGGATGAAATAATTTCTTCACTGCCACCACGGGCTACCTGACTCCCTTCATCTCAACTGACTAGTAATGATCATAGAGAATGGAGGAAAGTCAAATAAACTGTCTAGTTCTCACCTACACGCCCTCCGCCTAAGCACATTTCTTACACTTCAGTTTTCTCCTAGTCAATATTATCTCTCAGTCGCATTTTTTACATTTTATATACATCTGTTTGGTCAACTGTCTTTTTATTACGTTGGTGAGGACAATAAAAAGATACTTCAGTGCAGCTAAGCTGGTAACACTATACAGCAGCACATGCTCTATAAGCCAATCCAACATGGATAAGCAGCCTACTGACGTCATCTCCAGATGCGATTATAAATTTACGTGCACTTGCACATTGGAAGGACAGAAAGAAGGGCATCTATCAGGTTTTCAGAGAGTATCCCAAGAAGCTTATGCTCAAAGGGGAGTAGGTACTTGCAAGGTGCAATTACCAGACACCTTGTGGATACTGGTTATTTTATCGAGATTTCTAAACCTTACAGAAATTTAAATACATAAAGGACCGCAAATTTACAACGATTTCCTGAAGCGATTGCAGTCAAGCGTTTCAAAGCAACCTTATGCATAAGGAAAGAGAATGTAATCAATCTCTCACTACCTTGGTAACTGCATTTTGATTACATTGTTCAGCCATCCATATTAGTGATTTCAGCCCACTGGGCAAGTTTCCAATTTTATGAACTATAACCTCCTTAAGTTGCTATGTACACCTACATGCTAACACAGTTTATTAGATTTTTCTGTTTTCTATCATCTTCCACATCGTTTTCTATGTTTAAAGTATATAAATCGGTGGTAACTTAAACATGTAGTGCTTATATTTTGGATGAGTTGAGATATTATAATGTTTTCCTTACTATCATTCAAACATTGGAATACGTTATTGTCATTGCATCTGACCAGTGTAATTTCAGGCAGTTTGCAATTGTTGAGAAGCTTTGAAATAGATTGGTATCATTTTCGTTTTTCTTAATTAAAACAATCAAAGACAATTAAATTGAACAAACTCCCATAAAATGTTACCTCATACTGCATCCACCAATTTACGTGTATGCACCAAAGCTCAGAGATCGCACGAACAGACAGAATAGTTATTGCTTACATTTCTGAACACATACCCAAGTACCTGCAGCTAAGGTGTTCGCGAGTGTTGAACTTTGAGATTATGCACCATCTACTGGTCACTGATCATACTGTGCACAATCCGAAGGCGCCTGCAATAATCGACAGGTCAGAGAAAGCTGATCTCTTATGGTGTTCTGAAGAAGTCGCCACCAGACGGTTAAAACCAAATCTCTGTACACCAAGAAATTCTCTGTCTTGTTGATTAAACTTACGAAAAAAGTTTTACAATCTTGATTGTATCCTGCTGTTTTCTGTGTCTCTTGTTCTGTTTAGAAAAACTTGCTGTTTGATCTGAACGTCATTCACTTTAGCCCTTTTTATTTTATAAAAGCATAATTTCCATCGTTACGTCACCTGTTGTAGTGATGTATTTTTAGTGCGCCTTCTGGTGTTTATGTCTTGTTTCAAGGGGTACACATCCGGATAAGCTCAAATGCCATTTTGCGCTCCTACGTTGTGCACGTGGTCCTGGGTTTGATCCCTGGCTGACAAGCTCCCAAGCCTAGCTAAGCTGTGAGTAATGAAGGTAAAGAGGGAAGGTTGTGTGTGAGGCTAGCGATCCCACCCTTTAAAAATAAAACGACTGCTACCGACACTTTAAAGCTCTAACTTGAAACGTAAATGAATATAATAAAGCCTTGTGCTATTAACATGTGCAGTCTGTGTGTCCGCAGTTCACCCATTCCAGAAAGATAAGTTCTAAATCCTTTTCACTGAATAATCTTAACTTTTTATATTCTCCAAATGAATTGTTCATCACATTACGTTACTAACCAACTGGGTTTTTGAGATTTGTTTTTAATCAGTGCTTAGGAGTTAGATGGGGCATTGATTTATTTGGTAATCAGGAAAACTACGTTTAGTAAGTCTGGTATAGCTCTGTCCATTATTAGTAATACCAGTGTAGGGGATCAATGAAGATCGTCAACTCAAATGATCCTCATTTGTTTCACTGTCAACGATCGATTTGTTTATGTATGTGGACTGAAAGAAACGGTGGTTAATACAATTCATAAGGGACAAGGGCTCGGCAACTTCACTGTGGTGTCATTCTCTAATTGCACACTCTCCTCAAATCGCCGTCAATAAATACATGTTTCGGTAGCCATAATTGTTATATCCTCCTTTCGCTATTTGAGATGGGAATAGGAGAATCCTGGCCCATCAGACCTGGTGGCCTGGTCAGGTAGTGAGGCTAGCGACTGGTTCTAGCAGGATTAATAGCCGCACATTAATCTTGAGTGCTAAATCTACTCGTAACCGTCTGCAAACAAGTTCAAAATCTTTCAAGCAGCCTAACTAACTGGTATCCTAGAAACTTTTCTATAGATCTGTGGCTTGATGATTGACAGGAAATGTAAGCAGTGCTATCAGATTAATCAAAATATATTGTGCTGACGTTTCTTTATAGGCTGTGCATAGTACTTAACTGTGAAGTATAGTGGCTGCCTGTGTTGTGTTCAGCTGCTGAGGGAGTAATAATTCTATGACGTTTACTTATGGATGAGGATCCACTAGCTATCGGGTATGTTGACAAAGTGGAGTTCTCAGCTACATATTACCAGTCGTTGGTTTCACGTGAACGAACAGAAGAAAGTGGAATGTTGAGGACACAAAATATGACAGCTCTGAGATAGTTCAGTCAGTGCATAAGGTCGGCACGAGAAACTTTGTTGTACTTAATTTCGAGAAGCAGTTGACTACTGATTGGGAAACATGAAACAATTAATAAATAACCCATATAACATGCGACGTTAGCCAACAGTTAATTTTGGTAAAAGCTATAAAACATTACGTAAAATATCTGAGGGTATGTTTGAATAAAGTTAAGTGAAATGGACTATTGGACTTCTCTCATGGAGTGACAACGCCTGATAAAATAAATTAAATCATGTTAGTGTTAATGACAATGATGAAAAAAGGGTCAACAGCTTTTTAGATTCCATATGGTTATGTTTTTGCGAAGTTAGTGAATTTTAACTGAGTTCGTTCACAGAAACACGAAGAATACTAAGCCAGACTGTGACAATGGTGGCATCAACTTTGGTGGCAAAGAAACTGGGTAAAGTGCCGGAGATTCAGTGTGGATCCCAAATTCTAAGGACTGGGGAAGGTGAGTGAAAAGCACTGTCTGACATTTATTCGTTCTCTGTGTTCCGAATGAAACATATGGGCTCGAAGGCACATCTGTTTTTCGTTCTATTGTGCTATCACATTCAGCTAGCTCCACAACTATCCATATTATTTTATTATTATTATTGTATCCTTTAGTTCCTAGAGGAACATAGGGCTTCAGCTGCGCACCTCCATTGACTTCTGTTTTTTGACAACTTTTTCACCCTGCTCCAGGTCTGCCCACATGCTTTCATCTCCTCTTCACATGACCTCCTCCAAGTCCCCCTTGGACGACCAACTCGCCGCCTCCCTTTCGGGTTCCACTCGAGGGCTTGTCTAGTGATGTCACTTGTTGGTTTCCTCAGCGTATGGCCAATCCATCTCCATTTCTTTCTGCCTATTTGTTTAACAATCGGTTCCTGATTGGTTCGCTCCCAGAGATCCCTGTTGCTGATCTTTTCTGGCCATCTGATCTTGAGTATTGAGCGGAGACAGTTGTTAATGAAGGTTTGAAGTTTGTTTGAGATGCTCTTTATGACTCGCCAAGTCTCTGATCCGTATAGTAGCACTGACTTCACATTGGAGTTGAAAATCCGGATCTTATTTTTGATGCTGAATGCTGTTGACCTCCACACAGATTTGAGAGTAATGAAAGCTTGTCTTGCTTTTCCGATTCTGGCTTTGATGTCCTCGTCAGTTCCGCCTGTAGTTGAGACGATGCTTCCCAGGTAGGTGAAGGAAACCTGGCGTAGAAATAAACAACAGCCCACTACCTATTAGAAATGCAGAAATGAAGATAGATTGCATGCAGTAGACGTGCTGAAAGCCAGGCCGTAGATTGGAACCAGAGTGGGACTTAGAGGTTTGGACATCCTAGAGGAGCATAGGAAAAAGCGCATGTGGGGATTAATGAAAGCTTATGGATAGTTGTTTATGTTTAAAAATTCCACAAATCCAAACAGTGAGTTATGTGTATTATCTGTCAATACACATAACTCACTGTTTGGATTTGTGGAATTTTTAAACATAAACAACTATCCATAAGCTTTCATTAATCCCCACATGCGCTCTTTCCTATGCTCCTCTAGGATGTCCAAACCTCTAAGTCCCACTCTGGTTCCAATCTACGGCCTGGCTTTCAGCACGTCTACTGCATGCAATCTATCTTCATTTCTGCATTTCTAATAGGTAGTGGGCTGTTGTTTATTTCTACGCCAGGTTTCCTCGTTGCTTAACATTTCTCATCAGTCACGTGGTATTCAGTATCGACCGAAAACGCCTATTGATTAAAGCCCGCAGCGTGTCGGAAATGCCTTTCACGGTGCAAACTTGATATTGAGACCGAAAACTAGGAACTTGTTTTTTGTTCTGAGTGCGATGGAAATATGCACTGATTTAAGATTAATGGAGACTTGCTTCCGAGAATCGCTCTTTCCATCCCGGTTATGAAATACTCATTCTTGCTGTGCGTGTTTGGGACGATGCTTGCGGGGTAAATCATAAAGGAGCGATTTCCTCCACTGATGATGATTTTTGTCTTTCGTCAGGTATCTACACCACATATGCCTTCCCTATTTTCATCTGAAGTCCTATCTTCGTTTCCTTTTCTGCCAGGTCGTTGGCTTTCGCTTACAGACTTCTGAATGCTCTGCTGATTAGTGCGAGGAGGGAAAGGGTAAAGACTGGGATTCAGGCTCTAGGTTCCATCCGTTAGCAACTCCAACCCCCAAAACTACGCAGTCAGTAAATGTGTTCTCCGCTGGAACCTAGAAGACATCTCATTTCAAGGACGGAGGGCTCTGTCGGTGAAATGATCCCGGGAAGCTGTTCAAATCCCAAAACGAAATTTTACATATAATAACAAATTTTTCCGCGGTAATAGGTCGAAGCACGATTGTCGTGTAGCGTGAATCATTTTTGTTCATAATTTGAGCAAGTTTCAAACTTTGATTTCCATCTTTCCATATTATTAATCACACATCAATTAGTATTGTAGGGCCTTATGGGCTTTCGCTAACGCTGAGGGAGAATAAACATGCAAACACAGATGTCTTATGAAGCGCTCTTGACTGCATTTGTGTAGCCCATTGTACGCCATGACCATAAGTGTTCTAGCTAATTTGTCATCTTCAAATTATGCTGGCAATCAAAGTCCCGACCATTTTATCATCAAACACCACTTTCTTTACCATAAACCAAGTATGAGAAAAATCCTGCACACAGATAAATTCTAGAATAATAACGCAGTGATAGTTGAGTTTCGTGGTGGATATGTATTTCATTTGTCAAAGCACATTGTTTAACGGGTGGAAGCTTAATAAGTTCCCTTTCCTAGTTGAGTTGTAGTGTCTCCGCAGCACAGCGTACTATGGTCATTCTGATCTAGGCAGTAATTAAGGAACTCAAAATGAGACGAGCAGCAAAATAGGAACTTTATCTTCTTTGAGATTCGCAGAACTTCCTTTATCTGTTGGATGATGAATGCATTTCCCATGTATTTAAGTGGGTTTCTCGCTTCACTCGTTCGCTGCCGGGCCTATAAAAAGTCTGTGACTTCAACTAGTTTACAACAATAATGCCACTGTCGGTCGATAACTTCGGTAATGATCTAAAAACTGTAGATTTCTAAAGAGTAACGCAAGTAGAGGCCTAGGCATCTCTTGAAGATGGGCCATTATGATCCAGCCTCCTATGCTGCCACGTCATTTTCCAGTTAGAGTACCTGACCGTACAGTCATCAGTGTATTTTCTAGCTGATGCCAACAAGTGAGCAAGCTCAGTATGCGACAAAAAATGTGAATGAATAGTATCCTAAAAGTGATTATTGGGGCATCTTCACAGCTCATCTTCTGTGATTGACCACTTGCACAGTAATTCTTTAATCGCAATAAAATACTATGGTCCATGAACAAGGATAGCACCACCCAAATTTCCGGCAAGCACCCATTATGGATAAGGTTTGGCGGATCATACCAATTGGTGTAGTTAGGGGATTCGGTTAAGAAATACGTAAGCATATTGGTTTGAAATATTTTTCAAATTAACGTTTTCAAATCTTTACACAATACAAAACAGTTAGTCTCCAAAGACTGAGGATGAAGTGGAGTATCTTTCAAGTTACCGCTATTAATATTAATCAGTGATGGAATCAAAAAACTGTATTTGGTTGTGCAAGCGCAGGAAAAAATTGAAATGAACCTTGTTAGATTTGTGAAGCTAACCATAAACTGAAGAAAGCAGCAAAGATAGGTGTTCACATAAATGTGAAGGGCTCCTTTGAGTACTTTTTCAGTCTCTCATCGTTATTCTTTGATTACAAAAATTACAGATTTGAGATTCAGATTTATTGGTTGAGGATAGAAGGCTTGGAGCCTATGCTAATCCTCTTCTAGTAAATTTCTGTGGTTGTCCAAACACTTCTTGAACGAATCAGTTTATATTATTCAAAATAGTAGATATCTGCAGTCGCAGACAAATTCAGACACGTCCTTACATAGTTGTAGAGCTCTGTTTAGATTAAGAGAGCGCAAAATTTTGTGAACATCACAAAGCAATTGGAAGATTTAATATGTTAGAAACTGTTTCAAGGTCAAGGTCAATGGTGGATACAGAGTTTTCAAAACTCCAAGGTTTTTCCGACCTGCTTGTGAAATATGACAACGGATGTGAGAATACTAATATTGAATACATTTTAAGATTTTTATCTAAACAACTGTCTAAAAGTTCATTTATTTTCGCGTATAGGAACCTGATGAATTCAGTGTAGAAAAGCACTACAATAATGTCCACACCGAAATTATTTAATATTCTAGGTGATATTAGATAGTTTGAGGCAGTCGTCAGAAAGCCTTTGACTTAAGTTTTGTGCTAGTTAGCACTGGGTGTTGGCGGACATTTTTGAGCTTTGATTGGAGCATCGATATATCGGTTATTTCTCTACAATGTTTATTTTAACTGTCTCAAAATCACCAGAAACTGTCAGATTGTTTCATATATATGAATATATTCTTTTACTTGAGACATGTCTTGTGTTAAAGCTAGGTGGCTTCTGATTTCTGTTGTATCTCACTCTTGATTTATTCAGTTAAAGAAATTTCATATATTTCTCTTATGTCCGGTTATTCCTCTCTATGTCTGATTCGAAATTGTGACCACTTACTGAGACCCGTTTTTCTTCTTTGAATTACCGGTTAGTCTCTCGGATAATTGTAATAAATAGTTCTGTATAACTAATCACCTGAAAACTTTTAATGAAAGTGAATAAAGACTATTAACGGTTTGAATACTTTGATAAAGCTATTAGCATTAAGTAGTGAAACGTCAGTAAAAACAATATCGTTTTGCTTTTCATTCATTGGGAAATACAATAACCTTTATTATAATGAAGTCAATATAGACTGTTTAGAAGTCAGACGTAATAATTTCCACATAGGAGGCAGGTTATTTGATCAAACTAAGAATATAAGTCACTGACCACTTTAACATCCAACGTTATCTGAAGTAGATTAAGGTTAAAATTAAGAAACAGTGATCAGATGGATAGACTTCATCACTTCAAGAATTAATCTTTTAGTTTAAGCCTTGTATATTACTTCACTTAATGCTACAACACTACCAAAATCGATTGTCAGGAACTCAAGATGTTATAGACAGCAGCCTATCATGACTGTGTAAATATACCTATATTTGTTCATTTAGTTGGTATGCTAAGAAGTGAATTTCAGATTCAGATGATAAGGATAAAATGCTCTTGTGGCCTGTGTTAATCCTTGTAAAATATATCTCTTCAGAGATCTAACTTCTCTTTGAAAGGGTTCACGGATGCAGCTGATACTACTAAATCAGGTAAGGAGTTCCAGTTGTTGACCACTCTGTGAGAGAATCTAAATTCTGCACGTATTTTAATCGTCCTCGGTTTGAGGACCTTTTTGCGGTGACCCCGTAAATGTATCCTAGAAGGGGAGAAAAAGTTAGAAAGGTCAGCTCCTAAGTCACCCTTAAGTATGCGGTATACTAAGACTAAGTCGCCTCTCTTCCTTCGGTATGATGACGGGAAGAGATTTAAATGCACCACCCTTTTGTCATAAGGAAGATGTGAGATACCACTAACTAATTTCGTTCCTACCCTCTGCACTCTTCCAAGGATATGTGCCTCCTTTTTGAAGCATGTACTCGCCGCTTGTATGCAGTATTCTAGGTGAGGCCTGACATATGTTGCGTAAAGTATTTGGAACATACCCTCGTCTAATCGTCTGAATGCCATTTGAAGTGCTCATAACATTCGAAAAGCTTTAGCTGCGGCTGCATTGCAATTTGCAGTTGTCTTCAAATCATTGCTGACAATGATCCCTAGGTCCTTTCGTCCGTTAACATCAGGTAGTTCTGTTGAAAATGGCTGGTAAAATGGAGCAAATATGTCCATAACTAATCATCGTTATTCTGAATGAAATCCTGTCGCTTATATGCGTATATGTCCTTTATGTGTTATCCTATTTTTATTTCCTTATATTCCATATTATTTCGTATCTGTTAGTTTTTCTTTACGCCTAAATAATTTATGCCTTCATAATTATTTTAAATACTTTTAATACAGTCGTCTGAATTGGTTCATGGTAAAACTATTGACATTGAAAAGCCACGCTATGATCAATCGACTTACGTTGGTAGAGCTAAACACTTTTTCATCACAACTAACCCTTTGAATGTATTTAAAACACCTAGTCAATTGGAAGAAGCAAGAACTATTGTTCAAAACTACAGGTATTATATATATAAACACATTTGTATCATTTCAAATAACCACATAAATAAATAAATAAATTACAGAGCAGGAGTTATTCCACCTGGTTTAACTGTTGAAAAACTTTGGCATGCTAAACATGTATACGATTCAGCATTTCATCCAGATACAGGAGAGAAGATGGTATTGGTCGGGCGAATGTCGTTTCAAGTGCCAGGGAACATGTTTATAACAGGTTGCCTGTTACAATTCTACAAGTAAGTACTATGATTCACTTTTTTCCATTGCATAATTTTTAAAGATTGACAGGGAACTTAGCAAATTTTGGCAACATATAGAACGATTTACTGCTTTTACTGCCTCTTTCTTCTAATTCAGTCAAAAAGTGGCTTCTAAGAGATTATTTGATATAAGCGTTCATGTAACGTAGGTCCAGTTATTATTATTACATATTGTTTCTTTTAGTTCCTAGAGGAACATAGGGCTTCAGTAACACGTCTCCACTGCTTTTGGTTCTCTGCCAAAGTTTTTATCTGGCTCCACGTCTACCCATATGCTTTCATCTCCTCTTTACATGACCTCCTCCATGTCACCCTTGCACTGACGAGCAACCAACTCGCTGCTTTCCATTCGGGTTGGACTCGATCGATGGCCTGGTGTGTGATGTCACTTGATGGTTTTTCTTTCAGATTATGGCCAGTCCACCCCCATTTATTCCCGCATATTTGTTGCACAATCGATTCCTGGTCGGCGATCTGATCTTGAGTATTACTGGGCGAAGACAGCTGTTGATGAAGGTCTACAGTTTGATTGAGGTGCTCTTCATGATGCGCCAAGTCTCTGACCTATCCTTATAGTAGCACTGACTTCATATTGGAGTTGAAAATCCGGAGGTCCAATAGACGATTCAACTCAGTATGATTTTGCATCGGCCTAATTTACATTATTTTAGAATAAGAAAAGATATACTCGACATAATGGGAGAATAAAGTATCAGGAAAAGTCTGGTACACTGGGCTTAAATACTGACGCTTCAACAGATGGTTGCTTAGATTACCACTAAAATCAATCCCAAATTGTGTCGCCATTAGTTTTCGTTGCTAAACTATTTCCATAGACTCCGGTTAGTAAAATTACATATATTTATTACCCTATAAAAATTTGTCATCATATTTGTGCTCTAGCTTTTAATCTTTAAATGTGAGATTTAATGTTTAATAGACGTAATCATAGAAAGCTCAAATATTGCTTTAAACTCCATGCTCAACTGTTACAAGATTCATTCAGTGTTTGTATTGTTTGAATAATAATCCTTAGGATACCACTTAGTAAACCAAATATCTGTTAGTTTCACCTAATAGTTTTCTTCAAAAACCATCTTATGAAATTATAACGAAGCACAAATTACTGGAGGACACCACATACTCAGTTCCTCAAATAGTATTCTAATAAGAAGTGGCGAATCGGTCAACCGAAGATAACGTGTGGAGTATGCCATGTTGAGAGAAAATGAAAGCTTTCAGGAAGTCCTGGAGTCAGTTGGGATTGATAGTATAGGACGGATTGCGACAGGCATATATCTCTGGGTCCGTATGCTCTCGAAACGTAAGAAATAAATAATAATAGTACCAATTACTGTTGTTCTACGCAAATTATTCGCCTAAAATTCCATATTGTGGTTATAACTTGGTTTTGTAATTGCCTAGTGAGATTCATTCATTA
Source organism: Trichobilharzia regenti (assembly GCA_944472135.2). Classification (NCBI taxonomy): domain Eukaryota; kingdom Metazoa; phylum Platyhelminthes; class Trematoda; order Strigeidida; family Schistosomatidae; genus Trichobilharzia; species Trichobilharzia regenti. The sequence goes on along the minus strand of OX235265.1, from coordinate 106,773,452 downwards.
ATAATACCTGGATGAGTTCCAAACCTCTTATCAGGTGAAGTTTGGTATTTGGTGGATGTGATATATATACATGTCATTTAAAAGAAGCTATTTTACTAGATTTCATTAGAGATCTTCAGTTTATGGATATGTTCCAAGTGTGTTTCAGTCGACTGTTTATATCACTAAGACATTCCTACTTGGCTAATACCTCCTAAGTAAGTCATATAAGAACAGTTACTAGGCATGAGTAGATAATCCCTGAAAGTGTAAATATTCATGTCAACATAAGTGTAATTATAAAAATGCTTTATCATTGTCATGCTTAAATAAAGTCCCATAAATGACCTGATACGGCCGGTTTTCTCCCACCTTGAAACAGTAGCATGTGGCTTTATCTTTATAGTGTCCGCCAATTTATGTCTTATTCAATAAATTTACGCGATTCGGGATGTTCTTACAAAAGTGAAAGGCTGAGTGTTCATTATTTATCGTTGATATGAAGTTCCACCTAAGGAAGCTGAAAAACCGTGATTTCAAACCTATGGTAGAGAATCCGAAAAGAATAAATGGTGCATTAACCTCTTTTCGTCATCAGACTGTATCTCCTAACTTGATGAATGGTCTCTCAATACAGCCACGTGCTTCTGTTTGTGCTCCCTTACTCTAGTCATGAAATAACCATACGTAAACTCCATACTAGTTTGTTTATTAGATGTATCACCGCACAGTGAGTGAAACAGTATTATTATTAACTGGATGACAAGGTTTCGAACAAAATTTATTGCGGTTTATAATCATATCATCAATTATAATCACATGACTTCGAAACTTGACCATTATAGTTTTCTCTGTTCTCTCCTATTTGTCGTCGTTGGGGTAGTAGAATTTTCCAGATATCTGGGCGGAGAGGTGTTGAATCATTCCTATTACACGTATTCTCTCTCAGTTGATTCGATAAACAAAGCTTCCGCTGTCGATAGTCTCTCTCTCTCCACCCTGTTACATTAGATTTAAAAACTGTCATCTTATCCCATCATCCTACTGGGTTGGTTGTGTGTAATTGCATGTTGTATAGCGCTACAGCTGAACTATTATCTAGATTTCGTATCTTATTAGAGTCAACTAATCTAGATTTTGGTAGATTTTTAGGCTATGCACCTATTCTACTACTTTGACCCATGCATTATTTGACCTAACAGTCATTCCAGCAGGGTATTAGATAAACAAAGTTGTTTTGTTTTAAAGGCTCAACAGGACTGATTTTTACCGACTGAGATTGTTTCTAATTGAGTTTGTGGGTTTGAATGCCACTTTTAGTAGAACAGGGGCAGTCAGATTAGCCGATCATAAAAACCTAGCAGCAAAATCTAGATTGGTTGGCCCGAATAAGATAAGAAATCTAGAGAATACTTCAGCTATAACACAACATACGCAATTACACACAAACACACAACAGGATGGGATAAGATGACAGTTTTGAAATCTAATGCAACAGGTTGGAGGAAGAGACTGATGACAGTGGAAGCTTTGTTTATCGAATCAACTGCAAATACATGTAACAGGAATGATTCAACCTCTGTCCCAGATATCTGGAAAATTCTGCCACCCCTACAACGGCAAATAGGAGAGAACAAAGAAAACCATAAAGGTCAAGTTTTGGAGTCGTATGATTATAATTAATGAGATGATTATGAACCGCAATAAATGTTGTTCGAAACCTTGTCATCCAGTCAACAATAATACTATTTCACTGTGTGATATATCTAATAAACAAACTAAAATGGAATTACTTACTCCCACAATGCACAAGTTTTACACGTATATCAACCATACGTAAAAATGTTAAAATTTCATCTTATCCTTTCTTTCTGAAAGTAAAACGCACTATTTGACCTTCTTTAAGCGATTTTAATAAGCATGTCCGCCTTTTTTATAATTCTGTTCTTCAGTCAGTAAACTTATTTCAAATATATTGTTGTGTTGCTTTTGTGTGGCGCATCATCTTTTGGTGCCTGTATTGTACTAAGTTGGCATTTAAATAAACAAAAAATAATAAATGATAGGTAGGTAGGTAAACATTTCAATTTAAGGTAACAGACAAGTTAATTTGCCACGAACAAATATCAAACATTTACGTAATAATTGGTCTTGAAATATCAAGGAAGTTGATTTCCACATAGACGTTATCGTTTACTTTGAAGTCGTCTCAACTCTTATCTTGGTTGTTTATGCACAGTTGTGGTAGAGAAGAAAGAAATCACAAATATATTAGCCCGGTTTACTTTTCCCTGCAGATTCTGTCTGTCTGTCTGTCTGTTTTCTACATAGAACTTTGCACCGATGTGCACCAGTTTGAGTCGCCACACTCCATGTGCCACGCAAAGCAAGAGAAGAAAGTAGAAGAAATGCATAATAGAGACAGTAAACAGAGGTGTGAGACAAAGGAGTAGTAATAACGCAGAACAACATAGTTTCATTGGAGATCGTAAGTCACAAGGAGTGGATGTATCTGTACCACTGAGAACGATTTTAAGCCATATAACCAATTATTTCCAGCCTTCATTGGTTTTTACCGTCCCAAGGACCCCAACCCGGAAGTCTACACCTTCCTACGTGGCTTAAACTAACTGTTGCAGATTTGATTGACTCATGAAGCCATTTTTTGGTTTAACCACTACTCGGTGACTCTTTTCCAGCCTGACCCTGTGTCAGCTAACATTGCCTGTTGTCGAGGAAGGCGATGGCTAGGCAGGCATACGTAACACATGTCCTAACAATTTCAGTCGATGTAATTTCAAAGCCTCGTCGGTTGATTTTCCCTCCTAGCTTAACCTCAATATTTCTCACCTTATTATACCGCTGTAGATTACGTCGGAACCAAACATCTGTTAGTACAGCATTGAAAATCATGGACTGTTGGCACACAGGCGCACAATACCAAGGTGTTCTGAATGAATTAGGGTGAAAAAACCCTCCAGTTGGCCCTCGTTTTCAGTTATTCCTGATTTTATATCAACTTAATAATCGTAATAACTTTTCAGCATATGTCCAATCCACCTCTGTTTTCTTCGTCATACTTGTTGGACTATGCGTTCATGGTTAGTTCTTCGCCAGAATTCCTTGTTGCTTATTCTTTGTTATCAGCCATCTAATCTTCAGCGTAGCAAGAAGACAGTTGTTGATAAAAGTCTCCAGTAGCCCTTTGGAAATCCCTATGGTGACATGCCAAGTTTCTGACTCATATAGAATAACTGACTTGATATTTGTTTTGAAAATGCGATTCTTCTTCTTCTTCTTCTTCCTTGTGCTGAGTGTGATGGATTCTCAAACCGATTCCTGATCTTGGCTGGCTTTGATGTCTTCATCCATATTGCGTGTATTTGAAACGATGTAGCGCGGGTAAAAGGTAGAAGTGACTTCCTTTAAATCTATTTTGTTGATAGTGATTGACGCTTGCTGTTGTCGTTGGTGGTGGTTGCTTATCTTCATCACCTCTGTCTTCACTGTGTTCACCTGTAAATCTCCGAGTTTGTGTGATGGTCCAACTAGCGCCTGTCCTCTCGCTTTCAACAGTCTTCCGCATGATCCAGTCTATCACAGTCAGGAATATCGTCGGTGACAATGGGCAGCTTGGTCCTAGCCCTGTTTTCATTTCGAAGGCATCTAAGAGTTTTTCGTTGTGAATCACTTTAGATCTGGTATTGTCATATGGCTGTTGAATGGGGTTGGAACTGTTTCCAAATCAATTTGCGGTCAACACTGAATGTCGAAGGCTTTTTCATAGTGAATACAGTTGAGGTAGAGATTTGACTGTCATTCCAAGATATGTTCGCTGATTATGGCTTTCCAATGGTCCTCTAGCCTATGTCAATTTATCATCATCATCATCATCATCAAAGCTGTAATCTGAAAACCAACAATTGATGATACTTAATTATTCAAAACAATTAGTTCTCTTTTAATTATTAAGACAAAGTAATAAGAGGACGTGATTTGTCTGAATCGTGTGTGTAATGTATTTGCGTGCAACACATTTCAAACAATCTGATCGAGCACACATGGACTTGTCATAGGAATATATCTGAAATTAATAAAGAGGTAAGAGGTGAGAAAATAGACCACTTAGGTCAAGTTAAAAGGATGACATGTTCAATGTCAAAATAACAATGAAGACCACTAAACCACCAAATAGCAGAGGTAATAGTACATCTGCCCTAGTTGATATCAAAACAAAGTTTACCCGAAGGAAGTTTTAATGTGATGACGAATTGTTGCTTTGAACGCATAATGGATAATGCTTCATTGTTTGAAACGAAAGCCACTAGGTTCGAGTCTCAGTGGGAGGGGGAGCATCACTCACTCAAAAAGTATTTCAGATACATCCAGTTGATGAATTCCCGATAGGACGAAAAGAACATCCTTGATTCTTATATATTTGTGTTCTAATATCATTTAAATAAACTATGAAAATTATAATTCTCTAAACTGAATCATTTGTCATATCCACCCTATGTAACCAGATATCGTGAAGTCAGCTGTTCTCTATCCAAATTTATATCATAAAGGTTTTTATTGATTTTAGAGTTATTTTACCGAACATATATATTTTACACTGTGAAGTTTATTCTCGATTATTAATAATAAATCTTTCTATGATGCATAGAATGATTTCACCACGTGTCTCTTCCTCCTCTCTCGCCTACATATATTCAAACCTACACTCAGAGTTCTACTAGTCAGTACTTCCGCAATAGTAATCAAACCCAATTCATCATTTCGTACACTTTTCATAATAATCTACCAAATATGCTCTATTTCATTGGTGTACACACATAAATATTGATCGAAACTTGTACTTCCAGCTTACTGTTAGTTGTATTCACAAATATTTAAACAAAATTCAAATTGTTAACCTTTTTTTCAAAATTATATTCATGAAATAATGTTGCCATTTTAATTCCATATATATGGGGAATCTATCATATCTAGTATTGGGCGGAGTGGGACGTCTTGTTTGTGCACTTTAGCTAAGCCGTACATGCGCGGTGTTGTAGAACTAGATGGGCTCAATTGTTCGTATACTTTTGAACTGATAATGGATTCGTCTTTCATTTTCTTCAATATCTTTGTCAGCTGGAGCTTCGTCTGTTCGGTGGGATCTTTCTGTGGAGACTGTTTCTGAAACTTTTTATGATCAGACAGTATCACTGATAGTTTGCTTAGGTAGGTAGTCTGATTTGTTCATCAAGACGATTCCGGGGCCTTTATCTGGTCGTGTGATGATCAGGTTCTCATTATCCTTCAGTTCTTCCAGTTGCTTTTGATGTTCTTTGGAAAGTACGTTACGAAGGCTGGGTTTTTTGTTGATGTAATCGAGGCAGTAATTTAAAATGGATGATTTGAAAATGTCTGTATTCTCATATGAGATTGGGATCAGATCTTTCGTCTGGTAGATTAAATTCTCGAATGGGACTTTCGTGTTCATTTCATTCACTCTTGACGTTGCATCATAAAACTTAGCTCCAAGTGGTAAAATTTGCATTTGAATTGGAGATAGTGGAACATCAGAATAATTGTAGACGTATTTTTCTAGACAGGTAGGAAAGACGGTTTCTTTTGTAATGGACTTTAGGCTTCGGTTTAGTTTCATTATAACATCATCTGTTCTTTTCTTTGTAACCGTATTGGAGTAGTTTTCGAATGATGTTCTCTCGTCTTCAGATAAGTCATAGAGAACGTGGGAGCCTTTTTGAGATATGTCTTCTCTAGCTCAGGTAGTCTTGATCGCACTGCATCGATATGATTCAGAGTGTGTCGTTTCAGTGCACGTGAGTGAGTACGGGGATATGTGATTACGTCTGGGATGCTTCCAAAATACTTTAGGATATTCATGTTTCTCGACACAATTCTTCAAGAATAAAATCTTGACATGAAGTCAGCTGTCCTCTATCTAAATTTATGTCATAAAGGTCACGGGCTGCGCATGCCTAACCATCGCCTCCCCCGACGACGGGCATTACTAGGTGATATAGGTGCAGGTTGGAAAAGAGTAAGTGGTGGCCAAACAAAAACATGGCATCAATCCATAAACTGAGTCAGGTAGGGAGATTCAGACTTCTGGGTTGCGGCCCTCGGGACTCTAGGAATCAATGGCTGGAGACAATAGGTGACATGGCTCAAAATCGTTGTCAATGACAGCGCAGATGTATTCAGTCTCTGTAATCTTTCATATTTCTTTCTACCATTACCCATTCTGTTTCGCTCTTATACCTGTCAAACTCCATTGATTCTCTTCACTCATCTTCTTGTTTACCTTTGTGTGCTATTTGGAAGGTGGCAACTCGAACTGCTGCACTTCGGTGCCAAGTTCTATGTTGAATCCAGACAAACAGATCATAAAAGTTTTTATTGATTTTGGAGTTATTCTACTGAACATATATATATCATACACTGTAAAGTCTATTCTTGATGATTGTTCATAATAAGTCTTTGTATGATGCATAGAATGATTTCACCACGTGTCTCTTCCTCCTATCTTACCTACATATATTCAAACCTACACTCAGAGTTCTACCAGTCAGTACTTCCGCAATAGTAATCAAACCCAAACCATCATTTCATGCAGTATTCATAATAATCTACCAAATATGCTCTATTTCATTGGTGTATACACATAAATATTGATAAGGTGAAAATGAAAACTTGTAATTCCAATTAACTGTTAGTTATATTCACAAATATTTAAACAGAATTAGATTGTTAACATCTTTTCAAAATTATGTTCATGAAATAATGTTGCCAATTTAATTTCATATATATATATATATTACAGGTAATTAAGCTAAATAATTTAATGTAGTTAAACAATTTATGTATGTATTCTGTTCAATGGATGACTTTTAGGTGTTATCGCTACTACCATTTTTATTGATTTAAAAAAAAAATTTAGATCTACTCCTGCTGTCATCTTTTGGCAATGGTTCAATCAAACATTCAATGCTATTGTAAATTACACAAATCGTAGTGGAGATGCACCGATATCAGTCACGTAAGTATTTTTACGAGGATGTTTTTTGTGTTTTTTTTTATTTCTGCTTTTTATCTCTTCATTGTCGGTGGCATAGCGGTTAGGACGCTCGCCGACCATGCACATGGTCCGGGGTTCGACCCCCGGCCACAGGCGCACTCCTTTACTTCGCCAAACCAGAAATAATACTGGTAAAGAAGAAAGGTTGGGCATGAGGCTAGCAACCCCATCCTGTAAGATATACACTGCTACAGAATCTTCAGGCTACTGGCTTGAAGATGCCCTATGTTCCACTGGAGAATGTGAAGGAATAAAAAAATCTCATCATCGGATTTTTTCTTGTTGTTGTTGTTGTAGTTATAAGTAAGTGTTTCGTTATCTATCTAGGCGTCGTAGTCAGTAGGAGAAATGAAAAGGTTAGCTGGTTTCAACTACATGCTAAGTGGTATACTTTAGTGAGTGATATTAAGGTTAGATGTAGAGTGCTAGATAGGAAGGAAAGAAAATTGATCAGGTTTTAAAGCTATGTACCGGAAGCTGCGCATACCAAACCACCTCCTTCCTCGATAAGCAATGTTAGCACGTTGACCGCTTCACTTATTTGGGAAGTTGCATCAGCTAACGCCAACGGGTTGATGGCTGACAAAATCTCAGTACAGATACAGAGGGCTAGTTTCGCATATACCAGTTTACGCCGTCTCTGGCGTAGACGAGATATCCGACTATCGACCAAAGGTCGGGTGCACTGCTCAGAAGTCCGCTCCGTCCTCCTACTTTATGGCTGTGAGACATGGCCATTGAGAATGGAAGACATGAAAAGCCTGGCTAGCTGTCTTTGACCATAGGTGTCTGCGTTCTATCTCCTGTGTGAAGTGGTATAATAAGGTGAGTAATATTGAGGTTAGGCGTCGAGTTCTAGATAAGCAGGGGGAATCAATCGACGAAGTTACATCGACTAAGATGGTCAGGATATGTTTTACGTATGCCTAGTCATCGCCTTCCTCGACAGGCAATGTTAGCTGATATAGGGTTCGGCTGGAAAAAAGCTAGCGGCAGTCAAACCGAAACATGGCACTAGTCAATGAAATCTACAACAATTGGTTTAAGCCACGTAGGAAGGTGTAGACTTCCCAACTGGTTGGGGTCGTCGGGACGGTAAAAACCAGTGGTTGGAAACAATTGGTGATATGGCTCAAACTGATCGGTCTCAATGGCGCAGTTGCATCAACTCCCTGTGATTTATGATTTTGAATGAATCCGTTTTGTTCTTCGTTATTGTTATTCCTTCGTTTCACACCTGTGTTTACTGTCTCTAATATGCATTTCTTCTACTTTCTTCTCTTGCTTTATGTGCTACATGGAGTGTGGTGAGTTGAACTGCCGCACATCTGTGCGAAGTTCTACGTCGAAAACAGACAGACAGACAGTTAGCTGATATAGGATTAGGTTGGAGAAGACTTTAAGGTATTTAGATCAAAACTTGACATCACGTCATGAAGACTTTGACCGCTGGTTTGAGCCAACCGCGTAGCTAGATGTGGAAAGTCTGTTTGGTTATTTATTATTATTATTGTTTCCTTTAGTTCCTAGAGGAACATACAGCTTCAGCCGCACATCTCGATTGCGTTCGGTTCTCTGCCAACGTTTTCACCTGGCTCCACGTCTGCCCAAATGCTTTCATCTCCTCTTTTCACATCACCTCCTCCATGTCACCCCACCCTCTAATTGACGATCAACTCACCACTTCCTATTCGGGTTCCACTTGAGCGATGGACTGGCGTGTGATATCACTCACTTGATGGTTTGTTTTCTCAGAGTATGGCCAATCCAATCCATCTCTATTTCTTCCTGCATATTTGTTGCACAATTGGTTCCTTCTGCGTTGGTTCGTTTTTGCCAAAAGATCCTTGTTACTCGTTTTTCTGGCCGTCTGTCTGGTTAGGATCATTGGAATTCTAAGATGTAATTGCTGGATACCATTGATGATATGGTTCTAGATCGTTCTCGATAGCACAGATGTACTAATTCTTTGTTTTTTAATGGCTAACGGTTTTGATCTGGGTTCGATCGCTGAAGGTAATGTCGCAGGTGAGTAGTACTGAACAATCAGTCTTAAACAAGGAGGAAACAGCTGTTCAGTACTCCAGTACTGATTTTCAGTGGTTCTCTATTATATTATTATTATATCCTTTCATTCCTAAAGGAACACAGGGCTTCAGCTGCATGTCTCTATTGCGTTGAGTTCTCTGCTAAAGTTTTCACCTGGCTCCAAGTCTGCCCACATGCTTTCATTTCCTCGTCACATGACTTCCTCCAAGTCACCCTTGCACTGACGACCAACTTACCGCTTCCTGTTCGGGTTCCACTCTAGCAATGGCTTGTCTAGTGATGTCACTTGATGGCTTCCTAAAAGTATGGCCAATCCATCTCCGTTTCTTCCTGCCTATTTGTTTCACAATCGGTTCCTGGTTTGTTCACTCCCAGAGATCCCTGCTTCTGATCTTTTCTGGCCGGCCATCTGATCTTGCTTAGTATTGAGCAAAGACAGCTGTTAATGAAGGTTTGTATTTTGTCTGAAGTGCCCATTATGACGTGGCGCCAAGTCTCTGATCCGTATAGTAGTACTGACTTCACACTGGAGTTGAAAATCCGGATCTTATTTTTGATGCTGAGTGCTGTTGACCTCCACACAGACTTAAGAGTAATGAAAGCTTGTCTTGCTTTCCCGATCCTTGGTTTGATATCCTCGTCAGTTCCGTTCGCCTGTAGTTGAAACGATGCTTCCCAGGTGTGTAAAGGAGGTTGTTTCTTTCAGGTTCCTCCCATTTACACTTATTGTTGTCTGTTGATTTGTTGCTGTTGTTGTTGGCCAGGAATCTTCATCACCTCTGTTTTATCTATGTTCACCTGAAGTGAAGTCCTTGCTATCTTTGATGCTTCTTCTGCCAGCTTGTTGCTTTTCACTTGCATATCTTCCAGTTTGTGGGAAATCAAACATATATATCACATCGGCAAAGTCCAGATCCTCCAAGTCTCTTTTTGTGTGAGTCCATTTTATGCCTGTTTCCTCGCCTCCTGGCCGGCTGTCCGTCACACTATCCAGTCTACCCCAATCAGGAAAATCATTGGCGATAGTAGACAGCCTTATCTTACTCCCGTCTTTACTTCGAAGGATGGTTCTCCAACTGACATCTAATCCATGATCAAAAATGAAATACTCTATTGTCTAATCGTTTTGAGACAATTTTTTAGAAATTCTTTTCTACCCCAGCATTCTAATTACAAATTCACAGTGATTCCCTGCTGGATTATATAAACACCTGTATGGATTTATCCTTGTCACTGTTATTTTTATGAACTTTCCTGACTCGATTGGTCGGATCGTGGATAACGCCTCCTTGTTTGAAACAAAAGCCACTAGGTTCGAGTCTCATTGGGAGGGGTGGCATCACTCAATCATTCACTCAAAAAGTATTTCAGATACATTCAGTTGATGAATCATCGACAGGACGAAACATACATCCTTGGTTGTTATATATTTGTGTTCTAATATCATTTAAATAAACTATGAAAATTAAAATTATTGCAAAGCGGTTACTTCCTAATATCAAGAGAGGAATTTTTCACTCATTTTCATCTCTTTGCACATTCATTTAACCAGCTAGATAGATAGACATACGACCTCAAAAGAAATGTCTTGTCTAATTATTGCATAGTTGGAATAAGCAATACCATTTAACTTAATTGAATATATATAACATAGTTTTAAGGTCAAACAGATAAACGTATCAGTAGCTTTTTCAAATACGCTTTACCTTAGATTTTCATGAATTGGTTCTCTGTCTAAAATGCTTTTCTTTTTGTAAACGAATCTGAGGTTAGTTTAAATCAAATCATTCTAGATGCTTAGATTAGTGTGGACTACTTAATAATAATAATAATAATAATAATAATGTGTGAATAAATCATTTCTAACACGTAAGAAGTACACATGACCTAGGGTGGATTTCAGTTCACTTTTCATTCCTTTGTCTAACCTATAAGGTTAAGTATATAATTTAATTTGGACTATCCAGTTGATCCTGAAACCAATCTGGAAATCTTCGTCACTCAGCCAATATCAACAACAAAATTCGGTAGGATTTTCAATACAAACGTGGTCAAGTCAGTCAGTTCTCCTATACGGATCAGAAACAGACTGTTGCAGACCTTTATCAACCAACAACTGTCTTCGCTGGATCTATACTGAAGATCAGATAGATGGCCGGGACGGAAAGAATCACCAACAAGAAACTATGGGAACAAACAAAAACAAGAACAAAGCGATTGCCCGACAAACATGCAGGAGAAAGTGGAGATTGACTGGACACTCGCTGAGGAGGCCGGTTGGCGACACCGCGCGCGCGTCAGGCCACTGCTCGAGTGGAACCAGGCCGAAAGGAAAGCAGCGAGTTGGTCGTCAGTGCAAGGGTGACATGGAGGAGATCGTGTGAAGAGGAGTTGGTTGAAACAGTATGGACTAACATGGATGCAGGTGAAAAGTACAGCAGAAGACAGAAGCAAGTGGAGACGTGCAGTTGAAGCCCTATGTTCCACTAGGAACCTGATGGGACAATAATAATAATAATAAGTTGATTGAATGGACCAAAGTGTTTAGCCTCAGATTGACATGATGGCTGCTTGTGTAGATGCTTCAAAACGATGTCTGATTATTATTTCACTTCAAGTAAATTTGAGGGGGGATGAAGACTAGCAATGGAATCCAGGACAATGCTCATTTCACATATGTGTATAAAACTAGGGCACCGTGGTAGTAAATAATTCCATATTATCAAGTATTGGTTTTGTAAGGATTTTGTTTGATTGCATGGAGGATTTAATCATGAACTGACATCAGTTAGAGAACCACTGGAAAACCTGGGAGTACTGGACAGCTGTTTCGTCCTAGTTTGGGACTCTTCAGCAGTACGCACCCACCGGGATTCGAACCCAGGACCTTCTGGTTACAAGGCGAGCTCGTAGACCATTGAGCCCCTGGGACCCGATCCAATGGGAAGCCGTGACCAGTAGGGTACAGCAGGCTGAAGATGAGGCAGTAACTCATCGAAGAAGACATTGCGAAGTGGTCGCACTATGTCGTGAATTGGCAGAAGTTAGAATTCAAGGACCATTGGATCGGGTCCCAGTGGCTCAATGGTCTACGAGCTCGCCTTGTAACCAGAAGGTCCTGGGTTCGAATCCCGGTGGGTGCGTACTGCTGAAGAGTCCCAAACTAGGCTGACGAAACAGCTGTCCAGTACTCCCAGGTTTTCCAGTGGTTCTCTGACTGATGTCAGCTCATGATTAAATCCTTCATGCAATTCCATATTAGTTTTGCTTATTAGATGTATCACCACACAGTGAGTGAAACAGTATTATTATTTACTGGATAACAAAGTTTCGAACAAAGACAACACCAACAATAAGGAATCTAAATCATTAGTAGTAATTCCATACAAGAAAGGAACCTTGGGAATCACCTTACGCAGAATTCTTAACAATACAGGCAGGAATAAAGTGGCCGGCATTTAAACCACCTACAAACTCAATTAGAAACAAGCTTTTTCGGTTAGAGGATCAATCCTGTGAAGCCTTCAAAACAAAACAATTTAGTTTATCTAATACCCTGCCTGCTGGAATGATTGTCAGATCAAATACATAGGTCAAAGTAGTAGAATAGGTGCAGTCAGACTAGCCGAGCATAAAAACCTAGCAGCAAAATCTAGATTGGTTGACCCGAATAAGATAAGAAATCTAGCGAATAGTGCAACCGTAGATGGCATTACATGCAGTTATACACAACCATACAATAGGATGATGGGATAAGATGACAGTTTTTAAATCTAATGTAACAGGGTGGAGAGAGAGAGAGAGACTATCGACAGCGGAAGCTTTGTTTATCGAATCAACTGAGAGAGAATACGTATAATAGGAATGATTCAACACCTCTCCGCCCAGATATCTGGAAAATTCTACTACCCCAACGACGACAAATAGGCGAAAAAAAGAAAAATATAAAAGTCAAGTTTCGAAGCCGTGTGATTATAACTGAAGATATGATTAGAAATTGTGTTCGAAACCTTGTCATCCAGTTAATAATAATACTGTTTCACTCACTGTGCGGTGATACATCTAATAAACAAACTAATATGCAATGCTCATTTCTTTCCATTTGGTACACCTGAACTACCTGGATGTACATGAATTCCCCACAGAAATGATGATGTTCCTACTTGCCCTACTGACATCCTTGAATACTCTGCGCATTATCACATAATCCTGTTTGATTTGCCTAGGAAACACTAAAGGAGAGCAGGAAAGTGTAATAGGTAGGATGCAAGAGTTAGAAAAAAGTTGTAAGACGTAGGGGGTTGAACATCACCTAATTGTCTTAACTTGTTAATATAGTAGGTTAGATAGAATATTTTCTTGATAGTCGACGAGATATGAGAGATGTTCAAGGAAGGTCAGAGAATAGAAGTATTCCGAGGTTCTATCTTTTGAGCTTGATAAGATTTTGTAAGTTGTATTATATTGTGCATGTGTGATGTCTTCTGCAAGAATATTGAATAGTAGAAAGATAGATTAAACGGCAAAGAGAAGGAATGAACGATCTATATGAAACGATATGTAAAACAGTGAGATAAAGCCTAACATGCATTGAAATCTCGACTACCATATATTATTCAAGATTTCCACATTTTTCCACAACTGTGTACATCATTTTGACAAATAAACAATTCCTCTAGCAAGCATTACTGTGTTCTACAGTTACACCGAAACCTGTTGACTAAGAAAGAGTTGATTATTTAAGCAGATGACCATGAATGTTCACTGACGTCTGTCTAAGCAAATTTAGACATAGAGCAGTGGATAGCTGTTAAATAAGGTAAGTAATGTTGACGTTAGGCGTAGAGTGTTGGGCAAACAGCGAAAATCAATCGACGAGGCTATAAAGTTACATAGACTAAGATGGCTAGGTCAGGTGGTGCGCATGCCTAACCACCGCCTCCCCCGACGGGCATTGCTAGCTGATATAGGTTCAGGTTGGAAAAGAGCCAGTGGTGGCCAAACAAAAACATGGCCTCATCAATCCTTGACAGTTAAACTGAGTCAGGTAGGGAGATGCAGACTCCCGGGTTGGGGGCCTCGGGACTCTAGGAATCAATGGCTGGAGACAATAGGTGACATGGCTCAAAATCGTTGTCAATGGCCAGCGCAGATGTATTCAGTCTCTGTAATCTTTCATATTCCTTTCTACCATTACCCATTCTGTTTCACTCCTATACCTGTCAAACTCTATTGATTCTCTTCACTCATCTTCTTGTTTACCTTTGTGTGCTATTTGGAACGTGGCAACTCGAACTGGTGCACTTCGGTGGCAAGGTCTATGTTGAATCCAGACAGACAGAGAGCTGTTAGGTCCCATTTCGAGACTCTTCATCACTATGTATCCACGACCACACCAAGGATCTAACCTGAAACCTTCATTTTTCGGGACCAGGATCGTTGACCATTGAGTCATTTGAGCTGGGCCAGAATTTTATGATCCGTGGATACTGATTAAAGGGAGGCATTGGTTGAAGGTAGCGGTGTAAAATGCGAATTGAAAAAAATTTGAATTGTCAAGTATCGGTTCTGTAGGGATTATTGTTTCATTGGTTGAAGGATTTCATCATGAGCTGACATCAGTTAGAGAAACACTGGAAAACCAGTAGAGAGTACTGGGCGACTGTTTCATCCTAGTTCGGTACTCTTCATCAGTACGCACCCGCTAACAGGGGGAAAACCCAAGGCCTTCTGGTTACAAGGCGAGCCAGCTCGTAGACCATTAAGCCACTAGGACGCAATCCAGTGGCCTGTCCATGAATTCTAACTTCTGCCAATTGATGATATAACGCTGATGTCAGCTCATGATGAAATCCTCCAACCAAAATTAGAATTTACGGGTTATCACTGAATCCCAGCTCAAGTGGCTTGGTCTCACAACCTGTAGATTCCGAGTTTGTGCCTCTGTTGGTGTCATGGTTGCGCACTGTTTAAGAGTCCTCGTAAACTACAATGAAACAGTCGTCCAGTGCACTTTGGTTTCCAATGTGTTTCCAAAGAATTTACAAAGATTTTCCAGTGTATGTGAAAACGTTTTGTAATTGTAGTTAACACTATACAATTTACACTACACACAGGTGATATGATGACCTAGTTAGTAAATAATACCTGACCACTTCTTTATTTGTTTATTTATTTATTTAAAATTTAATTTTTATTTCACTTGGCTTAGGCATTTCAAATATGATTAATTTTCATTTTAGACTAATCACTTTAGTCAGTCTATAGGTCATTTTGAAAACAACACCGACAACAAAGCTAATTGCAGCTGCATAATCCGACGCTATTTTCATTTAAAATAACATTAATAATGTTTTTGAGACATTTAACATTAAACGATGAAGTATTTGAACAAATTCAGAGGTCGTGGTAGTCTGTGTAGGAGTAGGTGTTGTAGCTTAGTGCTTATATTTAGGCAAGTAGGTTTTAGAAGTTTAGCATGTACATATTTACTTTGAGTTGTGGACATGAGATGGTTGGAGGTTGGATACGCCTTGAGGACTAGTGAGTGTCAACTGGCACGAAACTTAGGTCAAGCAATGCTTCCTGTCAATTGCCTCCAACCATATAATATCAAAAATTCACAGTGCACTCCACCATGCTGTTGAACCACCTTGAATGGCGGCCACATTACAAACTTGACTGATAGAATTCAGTTTGCACCAAAGATGATAAGACTAGACATATGTGTGCGTCGGTGGCACAAAGGTTAGGACTCTCGACGACCTGCACATGGTCCGGGGTTCGAGCCCACACCGGCGCACACCAGATATCTATGGTCGGCCTGCGAAATTTGGGCTACCGATATCCACGCTGAAAATTCCATACTTGTACCAAAAATACAGTGTGGAATCAAGCTGTTACCAAAGATAAAAATTAAAAAAAATAAATTATACTCGTTACTAACTAGTGTACAGTCAATATATATATATATATATATATATATATATATATATATATATATATATATATATACCAAACGTCAAAGACTTCATGACTGTTAACATCACTTTTCGATTCGACCACCTCTAACTCTCCCAATTTAATCTTATGTTAGCTACTATTGCTCGATAAAGAAAGTGGCAGCTTGGCATGCTTAACACGAGTTCTAGCCTTCCCAGTCGATGTAGCTTCACAACCCCATCGACTGGCTTCCCTTCCTTAAGTAGCACTCTAAGCCTAATCTAAACAACACTCACCATATAACACCATTTATCTTGCTGGATGGAATGCAAATATATATGTGACCAAAGGCAGCTAGCCCTTTTATATCTTCCACTTTCATTGGCCAAGACCAATAGCCAGATATCACGTCTGCTGAGCTAGAGATGGCGTAATCTGACAAATGACTAAGGAGCCTTCAATATCTGTGTTGAGATTTCATCAGCGATCAACCCGCTGGCACTGGCTGATGCAACTCCCCAAAATAAGTGAAGTGGTCAACATTCTCTACCATTTGACTCCCCTATCTTTACGCCAGGAGTCTGGTCCTCTGGCAGTATCTTACATTTGCTAGGAGTGAATCACACGCCAAACGTTCGAAAATTTCTATTCAGGGCGTTTCACCTATGAGGACAGTATCATGCGCATACTCTAAGTTAATAATATATATATATCATCGCTATGAGATATGCCTCATTTTTCCATTCGTATCCTAGTGGTACTTTTTCAAAATACAGCAAACACTTCTGCAGGACTAGTGATTCAGAAGCCACTGTTTTGAATCCTAACGTGTATTTTTTATGTTACATCGTTGAGGGTAATTGGCAGGCTGAATGCATGCTTAATTGGTGGATGGTGACTAGCAGCGGAATCCAGGACAAGGCGCATTTCGTCCTTTTTGGGACTCACGGTCATCTGGATGTGCCTGCATTCCCCAATGAGTCAGTGATGATGTTCCCGCCGAGGCTCGAACTCAGTGCACATAGTTTCAAACACCAAAGCACCGAGCATCGAGCACTTCGGTCCAATCAATCGACGCGAAAATCTAAAATTCACTTGAATACATGCTTGTTGATACTCGCCAGCTTGGTATCTGTGAAATCTTTTGAGGGGACTGTTGTCTCTTTTCAGATTGAAAGTAGCGTCGCCTAGTGCTGGGTTTTAGTGACGCTAACAGTGAGTGACAGGATCGATTCAGCATCAGTACCGAGTACTAAACCAGTGACATTCGTTACTGTCTCTAGTAACCGATCACTTTAGGATATATTTCTGTTGTTTGTGTACTGTATAAACTAGACCATATGTTGAAATGAAGTATGATAATATCGCTTGACATAAGTATGAATTACAAATCTATTACTAATATAGAACTGATTCTAGGTGACTTTAGGGACTTAGGGATTCACTTCCTACCAGGGAACAATCTTGTCAACTTAGAGTATGCACATGATACTATCCTCACACGTGAAAATTCTAACAAAATGCAGAGTCTTCTGAGAAATGCCCTAAATAGAAATTTTCGAATGTTTGGTATGTGATTGGCCTCTAGCAAATGTAACATAATGCCAGAGGACTAGACTCCTGGCGTAAAGATAGGGGAGTCAAATAGTAGGGAGTGTTGACGACTTCACGTATTTGGAAATTTGCATCAGCCAGTGCCAGAGGGTTGATCGCTGGTGAAATCTCGACACGGATATAGAAGGCTCCTTAGTCATTTATCAAATTACTCCAACTCTGGATTAGTAGACATCATATCCGCCTAGGGATCTTGGCCACTGAAAGTGGAAGATATGTAAAGGCGAGCTGCTTTTGGTCACAGACATTTGCGTTCCATCCCGCATGTTAAGTGGTGTTATATGGGGAGTGATATTGAGATTAGGCTTAGAGTGCTACGTAAGGAAGGGAAGTCAATCGACGAACTTGTGAAGCTACGTTGACTAGGAAGGCTAGAATACGTGCTAAACATACCAAGCCGCCACTTTCCTCACCGAGAAATATTAACTAACATAAGATTAAATTGGGAAAGTTAGAGGTGGTCGAATCGAAAAGTGACATCAACACTCATGAAGTCTTTGACGTTTGGTTTTAGCCAATCATGTACTCAGGTGTGTTGGCTACCTATATTTGAAAACCTCGGGATGCTAAGAATCAATGGCTGGAGACTATTCGTGGTATGTTTCAAAATTGTTCTC
This sequence comes from Trichobilharzia regenti, assembly GCA_944472135.2. Lineage (NCBI taxonomy): Eukaryota > Metazoa > Platyhelminthes > Trematoda > Strigeidida > Schistosomatidae > Trichobilharzia > Trichobilharzia regenti. Next base: position 106,755,161 of record OX235265.1, on the reverse strand, counting down.
ATAGTAGTGCAGACACAGTCTCTAAGATCCTCTAGATTCAATAAACCTTCATGTTTTTCAAAAGTACTATTCTCTCACCATCATATTTTGTGAGAGCAGGCTGCTAGCCAAATTTGGCCGAAATTAATTTACGTCAATGTCTATGTCGCTAATATTGGTCGTGAGAAAATATGAAGTAGACTAATTCAACAACCAATCACAGCACACTTAACGTAGGCAAATACGATTCGAAGATATACGGCTTAACCTTCTGAGTAACCAGTCACAAGCAGTACAGAATAATCTTGAGCAAGAAACAACCAATCAGAAGACGACTGTTTGTTTGCTTGAATAAGCTAATAATAATGTACATGAAATATATATAAATACGTGCTAATTTCCTTAATAAACGATCTATTGCCTGGCTCTTATCTTCTGTTGTTCCAATATTTCTTCTTCTTATATTTTAAATCTCTTTTCTCTTCCTCTCTCTCTCTCTCTTTCCTTTATCTACGTTTGTGTGTTACATGGAGTGTAGAAGCTTGAATTGGTGTACTTCTGTGCTAAACTTCTTTGTTGAAACCCTCAGTCAATCAGTCAGTCGGAAAAATTGACTGAGGTCAATAGAGAATGTACAACAGGACTTGAGTTCATAGATGATGCGGGTTAATTTCTTTTTATGTTTGGATCTTTTATTCTGTCCAATTTTTTAATCGATGCTGATACTATCTCAACTAATTGATAAACTTACCTACTACCATTTTTATTATCATTAGTATTATTTTACAGTCTTTTATATTTTTTTTTAAGTTTGACCACGGATTAAAATTAGTTAGATAACCATTGAAAACCAAAAGGTAGTACTGACACAGCTGTTCCTTCCTAGTTTGGGACTCTTCAGTAGCGGGTATCCATGACCTCTTTCCATAGACCGAAGGTAGAATCTTCGCGTTATTTAGTCAGCCCATTGACTATCTAACCAATGTATGAGAATTCAGTGTCTCATGAATTTTAACTTCTGTCACTTCGCGATATAGAAATACTGTTAGCAAAAGCTTGCGATGAACATCTAACAGAAGGAGAAGAAAGTAAAAAACGCGAAATAGAGACAGGAGACAGGGGTATGAAACAGAAAGTATAGTAATAACGCGAAGAACAAAATGGTTTTATTGGGTATTATTACTCACATGGAGTGGATGCATCTGTGCCAGCCATTTACAACGATTTTCAGCCATATCGCACCAATTGTCTCCAGCCTTTATTGGTGTTTACCATCTCGAAGACTCCAACCAGTAAGGAAGTCTACATCTTCCCTACGTGACTGGTTTAAACTAACTGTTGTGGATTTAATTGACTGATGAAGCCATGTTTTAGTTTGACCACCACTGACTCTTTCCCAAACTGATCCATCGTATGTCAGCTAACATTGTTCATTATCGAGGAAGGCGATGGCTAGGCATGCATGCGTAACACATATCCTAACCATCTCAATTGATGTAACTTCACAGCCTAGTGTATTGATTTCTCCTCCTTACCTACCACTCGAACGATGCCTAACCTCAATATTTCTCACCCTATTACACCTACCACTTCATACGGGAGATAGAATGCAGGCACCTATGATTAAAGACAGCTAGCCAGGTTTATCATGTCTTCCACTGCCAATGACCATATCTCACAGCCATAAAAGAAGGTGGAGCGGACTGATGAGCAATACACACGTCCTTTGGTCGACAGCCAGCCAGCCGGATATCACGTTCTACTAAGCCAGCGACGGCGTAAACTCGTATATGCGAAACTAGACTTGTGTATCTGTGCTGAGATTTCGTCAGCGATCAATCCGTTGGCGTTGGCTAACGCAACTTCCCAAATAAGTGAAGTGGTCAACAGCACAAGTGAATCACATGCCAAACATTCGTATATTAATGACTTACATGAGGTCCAAATAGTTTTATTCTTCCTTGTAATTATTATTGTAGTTTAACGTGTTTTACAGTAGAAAAAGATGACGTATGTGTACGTGTGGTGAGAGCAGGCTGCTAGCCGATTGGTTGGCACTAATCTACGTTAAGGTCTAGGTCACTAATATGGGCCGTGAACAAGGCTGAGTCAACAACCAATCACAGCGAAGTTAACGTGGCAAAATATGATTCGCAGATAGAGAACTCTGTTTGTCAAGGAATCCCGAAGCAACCAATCAGAAGCCTGCGTTTGTCTACCTAAACAACCAATCAGATGACTGCGCTTGTCTATAATAATGTTGTCTGAAATATGTATAAATACGTGTTGATTTTCATAATAAAACGATCTGTTGCCTGGCCCTTGTCTTCTGTTGTTACATTTGGTGTCGCTGCCTACCGACAAATGAAAAGCCTATACCCTGCAGTTTTTGATGGAGACATATGGATCTTCGGGCAGGACTTCAAGGCTTCTGCGCAGTTGAGTGGCGTTCAAGATCTGTCAGCGATGGAGCTGCTACTTGAGACGCTGCTGGGAGGTCGGGCGAAAGCAGCATATGAAGGTGTGGGCCGAAGTATGGACGAATGTTCGACAGGGTCAGGCAAACAGTTTCCAAAGTGGGAAGGACCATATATGGTCACTTCGAGATGGGGTTACGCAGACACAGTCGCAATGGCGAACAATGAGAGGCGCGTGAACGTCAGCGAGCTCCAGAAATGGATACAGCGAGACAAGCCAACGATGACGCCTGCACCAAGTAGATCAAGCCGACTTCAGTCGCACGTATTTGACGGGGGGACGAGTGTGGTGAGAGCAGGCTGCTAGCCGATTGGTTGGCACTAATCTACGTTAAGGTCTAGGTCACTAATATGGGCCGTGAACAAGGCTGAGTCAACAACCAATCACAGCGAAGTTAACGTGGCAAAATATGATTCGCAGATAGAGAACTCTGTTTGTCAAGGAATCCCGAAGCAACCAATCAGAAGCCTGCGTTTGTCTACCTAAACAACCAATCAGATGACTGCGCTTGTCTATAATAATGTTGTCTGAAATATGTATAAATACGTGTTGATTTTCATAATAAAACGATCTGTTGCCTGGCCCTTGTCTTCTGTTGTTACATACGTACATGCATTTTATTGTACATTTACAATTGTTTTGATAATTCATACATATCGTTGACCTACACCACCACCACCAACAACAACAACATAAATCTACTTCATACTATAAACTTGCAAATATATTAATCAAAAATGGCGAAAACGTTTATCACTTTGACTAATGGTTGATCAGTAGTCGAATCAATATCATACTGCATTTCGTTTCAAGTTTTGATCGTAATAGGCTATCGATCGATCAATCGGTCAGTGGACTAATTGATCGACTTTGTTATGCGCCGTATTCATTTTTTCCTCGAGTGTTATAGTTTATGTTTAGTTTAGGTTATTATTCATGTGATAATGCAGTTCAACATAGTTGAAAATTTATTAATTTATTATTCGAGCTTACCTTGTAACCGGAAGGCTCTAGCTTCAAAAGCCAGAGCGTGTAAGTGTGTACTGCCGATGTGTCCAAAACTAGGTTGATGAAACAACTGGTTGTCCAGTCCTCCTCCCTGGTGACTTTCAATGGTTCTCTAACTGTTATCAGTATGTGACCAGATGTGAAAATTGTGCTAGACTATATTGTGCCATTGTCGTAACTAGCACACATCAAATTAAACCGGTGCAGGCGTTTTCGATTCCAGTAAACATATGAAGAGGTGAAGCGGTAATGATGATTACTAGAAGACATGATCTCTGCATCCAGAGGAAATATATGCGGCGGATTTACTTTTGTAACAACAGAAGACAAGGGCCAGGCAATAGATCGTTTATTAAGGAAATTAGCACGTATTTATATATATATATATATATATATATATATTTCATGTACATTATTATAGCTTATTCAAGCAAACAAACACAGTCGTCTTCTGATTGGTTGTTTCTTGCTCAAGATTATTCTGTACTGCTTGTGACTGGTTACTCAGAAGGTTAAGCCGTATATCTTCGAATCGTATTTGCCTACGTTAAGTGTGCTGTGATTGGTTGTTGAATTAGTCTACTTCATATTTTCTCACGACCAATATTAGCGACATAGACATTGACGTAAATTAATGTCGACCAAATTTGGCTAGCAGCCTGCTCTCACCACACTTTGACCTAAATTAATGTCAACAAAGAATGAGGGTACTGGAGAGCTTTTTCATCCCTGCTTGGGACTCTCCAGCAGTACGCACCTATAGGGCTTTCAACCCAGGACCTTTTAGTCGCAAACCGTTCAGCCAACTGGGACGCTACTCAACGGCCATCCCATGAATTCTAACCTCTACTAATTGGTGATTTTAGCATGACTAGCACCATCCGGTATCATCGCTGACGAGTATGTCCTCACTTCCGATCGAATGGATGGAACCCACTGGGGGTCACGATTTTTCACTAAATCTCCAGGAAACCACGTCCTGCAGCTAGTCACTAGTGAGCACCGGAGTAATTAAAAAAAAAGAATAGAACACGAAGTTCAGCAAAGATATTTATGTTTTCGGCGATTTCATTTTCAAAAGCTTCACATACATTCACACAGATACAATTATCATTATTTAATTCCACATAATTACGAAGATGAATAAAGGGTGACAATTATTTTCAACTAGATATGGTTTACGAGTGGCTTAGAAACAAAACTCCCACAGGATTAGAATATAATTGTAAAACACTTATTTTGAACGAATTACAAATGTGAGCAGGAAGAGCATGGAAACAAACTTAAAATAACTGTTCTTATAACTGAAAACAGAAATGGGATGAATTGAATGAACAAAAAGAGAGAAAAATCACACACACGGAGAAAAACTCCGGAGGCTAAGGGAACATACCGAACTGGGTCCTTGGTAATTGTAAGGATTAACTTAGAGGTTAGTTACCCAGCCTGGCTGCAAAGAAGAGGCACCAGTTCACTGAGAAGTGCCATTATTAAACATCTGATCAACACCTCCCATAGCATCTCAACTGATTCATTCAAAGTAATTTACAAAGTCAACAGAAACCCTTAAAAAGCAGTATGTTTCCGACTTCTGTGTACTACAGAAGCCCTCGCAATATGCATCGAAAAGCCGGAGTTGTGTGTTCAAAAGAAATTAGAAAAGAGGAAGATTGAGCGAAGAAATATTTACTTTTCAATTAGATCCTCATCTCTGGCTCTACTCTAATATACATATATAGCATTTTAATTACAATATACAACAATTTACCAATCAAGTGACGATATGTTTGTTAACAATAATTAGTCAGTCAGTGTCAAAATGTCAATGGGGTGGTAATTAACGAAGAAAAATTAATATATATATATATATATAATTAAAAGGTGGAAATGGTTACAACACGTGGATTGCATAATGCATAATTTAGGAAAAATGAAGAGCAATTAAGGAAGGAATAAGCGTGTGTACAGGTTGATTACGTAACAGATTGTTAAAGAAAATAAAACAATTTGGACAATGACAATTTGTAACTAAAGTTGAAGTGGTCATAAGAATAAAATAATTTTTACAAGGATAACACGTAATTAAAGATGAAGTAGTCAGAAAAATGAATAAAATAATTTTGACAAGGAAAGAAGATGGCACACTAAGAAGGAGTGTGTACAGGAAACCTACTACAACAGGTCAGTACACTCATTTTTTGAGTTTTGTACCTTTGAAATATAAACGTAACCTGGTAAAGTGTCTGGTTCATAGAGCTAGGTTAATCTGTTCAGACGACTGCTTCAATGAGGAGCTTAAGACTATTAGAGAATTGCTTAGAAAAAATGGTTATCCAGATAAGTTTATTGAGAAAAATATAAATTCATCACCTAGGACAGTGACTATGGCAACAGTTCCGAAAAAACCACTGTTCATAAAACTTCAGTTCCTCGGTGATAACATCAGCGAAATAATAACACAACGACTGAAGAATGCAGTTAAAAGAGCTTATTATGCAGCAGAGGTACGCTGTCTCTTCACAACCACACCTATCCTACGTTCGAGTAATAAGGATAAACTACCTAGATTCGCCTCTTCTATGTATATCTACCAGTTTGACTGCAGCTGCGGAGCCAGCTACATCATGCGTTGGTGGCACAGTGGTTAGGACTCTCGCCAACCATGCGCATGGTCCGGGGTTCGAGCCCAAACCGACGCACACCTGGTATCTATGGTCGGCCTGGGAAATTTGGGCTACCGATATCCACGCTGAAAATTCCATACCTGTACCAAAAATACAGTGTGGAATCAAGCTGTAATCAAAAATAAAAAATGCGTACAATTAGGCAGGTTCATCATCGTATTTCCGAACATCATCCGGCATGGTTAAGCAAGGGACAAACAAGATCTATGCGTAGCTCTATTTTAGCCCACCTTGTAGATAGTGAGCATAAGGTGGACGTTAATACTGCATTTAAAATTATTTATCGTATTCCTACTAATCTTAATTTTGCTTTACGAGTTCGTCTTCTACATACAGCTGAAGCAATAGGAATCCACCTGCAGAAGAAGCCAAACCTGTGTGTGTTCAGAAGAAATTTGTATAGCCACTTTCCTTACCTTGGCCATCGTTACATGACTGTTTAAACCGGACTACTCCATCACCCTCCCCCTAGAATAATTTTTCTTTTTAAAAACTATAATTGTACAAATTATTTTATTTTTCTGACTACTTCATCTTTATTTACGTGTTATCCTTGTAAAAATTATTTTATTCTTATGACCACTTCAACTTTAGTTACAAATTGTCATTGTCCAAATTGTTTTATTTTCTTTAACAATCTGTTACGTAATCAACCTGTACACACGCTTATTCCTTCCTTAATTGCTCTTCATTTTTCCTAAATTATGCATTATGCAATCCACGTGTTGTAACCATTTCCACCTTTTAATTATATATATATATATATATATTAATTTTTCTTCGTTAATTACCACCCCATTGACATTTTGACACTGACTGACTAATTATTGTTAACAAACATATCGTCACTTGATTGGTAAATTGTTGTATATTGTAATTAAAATGCTATATATGTATATTAGAGTAGAGCCAGAGATGAGGATCTAATTGAAAAGTAAATATTTCTTCGCTCAATCTTTCTCTTTTCTAAATGTCTAAATGGGGATATTTTCTATATCAAAAGAAATTAGTCCAACCTCTACAATTACCATGGACCCACCCAGTTCGGTTAACCTTTTAGATCAATACAGACTCAGGCATCTCATACCTTCATCTCTCTCTCTCTCTCTCCTTCTTAATTCCTTTCAAACTGCCTTGTTTTTATATTATTATTATTATTATTATTGTATCCTTTAGTTCCTAGAGGAACATAGGGCTTCAGCTGCGCACCTCCATTGCCTTCGGTTTTCTCACAACTTTTTCACCCTGCTCCAGGTCTGTCCACATGCTTTCATCTCCTCCTCGCATGATCTCCTCCAAGTCACCCTTGGACGACCAACTCGCCGCCTCCCTTTCGGGTTCCACTCGAGGGCTTGTCTAGTGATGTCACTTGATGGTCTCCTCAGCGTGTGGCCAATCCATCTCCATTTCTTTCTGCCTTGTTTTTATAGCTCAATTATTATTACGATTATTATAATTATTACTATTTGTTATCGCCTAAGCGTATCACGTTTATTCACACTTCCTTATATTCTACTATAACTTATAATATCATAGATATAAATTCGCAAACGTGTATGGTTCAGTGATTCTGTTTCACTTCTAACACTAACAACATATTATTTTCTGCATGCATTTAAATCACTATAAAAAGCAAACTACCTATACTACTACTACTACTACTTCATAGTTTTAGTCAATTCTACTTAATTCTGATGTAATCAACATCTTGTACAGCCTGAGGTAGGAACAAGTTTTTTCAAACAATTACTCGTCTAAATATGTCTTCTTGCTGTATCTATCATATGTTTGTCATTCCTTTTGTCCCCAGTGGAACACAGAACTTCAGGCTCTAGACCTTGAAGTTTCAGTGATTGTAGTGTTGTTTGCCTGACAGGGGTGAGGTTGATAATTCAACAGCCAATCCCTTTCCATCTTTCTCAGATTTACTCTTGGCCAAGGGAGGTTTCGAGGTGCGTTGATGGAGAGTCGAACGCTAAGCCACGTGCATGATTGACGATGGGCAGCTGGGTTGGAGTATCTCAGAGGGAACAACACCATCCATTACTGACTTGAGGGCGGAGCTAATGAGTCCCGAATAAGACGAAATGCTCATTCAGGATTCTTCTGATAATCACTGATCAACCAAAACAACAACTCTTAGTATATTGAAGTTGAGAAAGTTTATTCAGTCCAATTCACTTAACACAGGAGTACACTTAAATCAGATATCATCTTAAAAGCTATTATGACTGAGTCTATCGATTTAAGGCTTGTAAATGAGTTAGTCGTCATTCCATATTAGTTTTTTTTATTAGATATATATTATTTACTGGATGACAAGGTTTCGAACACAATTTATCAATGTTTATAATCATACATCTTCGAAACTTTTGTTTTATAGTCTTCTTTATACCTTCCTGTTTGTCGTCGTAGGGGTAATAGAATTTTCCAGATGTCTGGGTGGATAGGTGTTGAATCATTCATATTACACGTACTCTCTCTCTCTCTCTGTTGATTCGATAAACAAAGCTTCCGCTGTCATCAATCTTTCCCTCCACCCTGTTATATTAAATTTTAAATCTGTCATCATATCCCATCATCCTATGCTGCATAATTGTGTGTAAATGCATGTAGTGCCTGTAGTTAGTCATCAGTCTGTAAAAGTAGAAGACGAGAGACTTGGTAAAGGAATGTTTATTTTGAATTCGGTATCGCTATATAGTGAAGTTATGTACAAGACCTAAATGATGAAATAAAACAAATAGAAGAGGCGTTGGTGTTAAATAACTAACCTATAAAGTTCATTAGGAAGATCATTAAAGGCCAAAATAAGAATAAAAATAGTTGTGAAACTAGTAATACTAACATAAATATGAGAGAATATTAGTCATCTACTGTTATACTATATAAGGAGGGGACATCTGGGACCCTACGTAGGATTCTTAATAAAGCAGGAATTAGGCTGGCATTCAAACCTACAAACTCACTCAGAGACAAGCTCTGTAGGCTAAAAGACCCAGTGGATCCAATTAAACAAAGTAATATAATTTACAAAATACCTTGCAATGACTATGAGTTAAGTCAACTGCATAGGTCAAACTAGCAGGTCGGGAGTAATCAGATTGTCGGAACATAAGAATTCGGCTAAGGTAAGAATGGTTGACCCAGGAATTGCAATACATGCATTATCATACAACCACACAATAGGGTGGGGGAGGGTTAAGATTCTAAAAAGTAATCTATGTAGGTCGAGAGAGAGAGAGCGATTGATTACTGAATCCTAGTTCATCGAGTCTACACCCAACACATGCAACAGAAATGACTCAATGCAAATACCAGACATATGTATGGAAGTTATTATTACCACCAGTCAGTCAGTCAGTCAAATCAGAGGAGGATAATAAATAATCTTAAAATTTTATTTCAATTCAAGCACATCACAACATTTTAACAAGTTACTTATTTGAACTATAAAAAACACTCGTCGCATTTTCCATATAATTGTAATGGATCAATAACACTCATATTATTATTTATGAATGTATATTATCCTATATTGATTTTTATTCAAATATCTGATCAATTCCACACATGTATATAAATGAACGAAAAAAGTTGCGTGAGTGACTTGGTATGATTTTGAATGGCAATGAGAAATTTTATTCGAAACGTGGTCATTAGTTAATATTACTGTATAACACTGTGTGGTTTATCAAAATAAAATATTATCCATAATGGAGTTAAGCTCTACCACAGTGCCCAAGTTTTATGCTAATGTCAACGAAATCATGTACACCTAACCTTCATTTCACCATTTGTACAGATCTTCAGTGTTATGCTACTTTTGACCTTCATATTGCGTTTCTTTGTTTTGATTTCACGTTTACCATGTTTCTCCGCAATGCTGAATCATTTTCTCTCTATGACGTCAAATATACTCTCAGTTATTTGATGTTTTTATGCCGGTGAAAGTCTCTTTATATATATACTACTAATAAATCTTATCAGTAGTACACGCCACAAGTCTACATATTTTGCCTAAACTATACAAAAAACGAATATCCTGTGTTTTCCTTGTTTTTCTGGTTACACAGAAATGGAAAAAAACAACAAAACGCATCTTTTAAGTCTTCTAGATTGGTATTTTCTTCCCGATGTTTATGTGTCGATATTATTGATTTTCTTCTAAGTTAAAAGATTGTTTTTAAACTTAGTTTCGTCGACTTGAAGTCAACCTTTTTATTGATTAGTAGTGACTAAATAGTGTGTGGATATCACAAGACTTATTGATTATTTTCCCCATTTAGAGAATTCATTTTCAAATCTCTACTATCTTTGATTGGTCACTAGTCAATAACTAGTATATTGTGTCTGACTGACTGAACTGGTTTCGACTTAGAACTTTCTTTGCACAGATGTACAGCAGTTTCAGTTACCACACTCCCTCCATGTACTACAAAACAGAAGGGAGTTAGGGGAGATTCAAAAATAGATCATAAACCTTAGTGTGAATTAGGCAAAAAGAATAGTAACATGGAAGAACAACAGAATTTTATTGGATATTATAAATCACAAGGAGTGGATGCATCTGCGCCATCAGTGAGAACGATTTTGAGTTATTATCAAGAGTTTTATCCAGCCTTCATTGGTTGATTTTTGTCATTCTGAGGACTAGTCCAGTCATTTGTTTGGTGCAGACTAATTTCTGTCAGTCAAGTTTGTAATTTGATCACCATTAGACCTGGCACGCCATCACGATACACTTAGAATTGTTGAGGTTAGATATTTGAAGGCAATCGGCAGAAAGCTCCCGCTTGACATAAGTTTCGTGCTAGTTGGCACTCGCCAGTCCGCAAGGCGTATCTGCAACTGCCTTGAAGGAACTTATGACCCTTCTGAGATTCTAACCTGCATTACCCAATGCTACAGTAAGAGACGTTATCACCACTGAATTATTCCGGCTGACTAGTGTTCAATCAAAGTATCAAATGTAGTCTTACAGGAGGTCAGTCGCGGGCCCGAATAGCTCAGTAGTAACCTTTCTAACTCCAGCACTGGCTGACACGGATTCGAATTTCAGAAGGGAAATAAATTCCTTCAAAATTGCAGATACGCCTTGTTGACTAGTCAGTGCTAACTAACACGAAACTTAGGTCAAGCAAGGCTTCCTGTCAACCACTTCCAACTATCTAATATCTCCATTATCTCCACATAGTACTGAAGTAATCGAGAAACAACAGTCTCCTGTTTAAACAAATCTACCAAAACTCTGGTAACTGACTGCTTCTTTTTTGTTATGTACTAGTATTCATCGCCGAATTGTCTAGTGATTCTCGCTGTCGTCTTCTTCTTCCCCTTTTACAGACGTCTTGGGGTATCGTATGTATTGGCTACTGGTGGAGCTTTAGGCACTGCTCTAAGCATCAATAAACAAGTTGAGGTGAGATATTTTTCCTTCTTTTTGTGAATTTTTGTTTGCTTTCCTCCTCTTGTTTCTGTGAACATCTACTTTTTGCATTGTGTTCCTTAATTTTTTATTGGTAAAAGGGATTTTAATACATTTTATTATAGAGAAATTCCACGGTGACTAGTGGGCTCCTCCTAGTCGGGTGTGACGACCAATACTTAGTTGTGACATCGTTTGGCGGTGGCACTAACAATTCGCGAATTGAATTCTGTGCTAGTGGGCTCGTTGTGTAGTCTGAAGGTCCTGGGTTCGACCCTTTGCGGTGCGATTATGGGTGCATACCGCTGAAGACTCCCAAACTAGAACAAAACAGCTATCCGGTATTCTGTGGTTTTCAGGGATTCTCTAACTGATATCAGTCTGCGACATGAAATTATTGAACGATTTGTTGGTTAGTAATTCACAAGACAGGTTCGTCAATTGAGGTGTTTTGCTGTGATCATTGGCCCCCCCGCTCTAATTTTAAACTGTATTAACTGAAAATGACAGTTAGTGGGGGACGGGTTGGACTGTCATCCGTGGTTCTGTCGAATCTGTCACAGTAAATTATGTGTGACGGCTACTGTTTTGGAGACTTGGGGAGTGTATAAGTGTTACGTTATTGTTTACAAAGCCTCGGATTGAAGACATCTAATATTAAACTTCATACATACTTTTATTCTTGTGTTTGAAGGGTTGGTTACGACCGAAGGGCGTGTGTACTGTTCAGCAGTTCGCTCTATCCTCCTTCATGGCTGTAAGACATGGCCATTGAAAGTGAAAGACATGAAAAAGCTAGCCCTCTTTGATTATAGGTGCCTGAGTTCTATTTCCCTTGTTAAGTGATATAATTAGGTGAGCACAAGAGGTGGCCCTCGTGGCCCAAGTGGTCTAGTGGATAACGCTTTGGCGTTTGAAACTATGGGTACTGGGTTCGAGCCTCAGTGGGAACATCATCACTCACTGAGAAATGCAGGTACATCCAGATGACGAGTCCCAAATAGGACGAAATGCGCGTTATTCTGGATTCCACTGCTAGCCACCATCCACCAATTGTATACTGAGCATTATTGAGGTTAGGTTTTGGTTGAGTACCAGGTAAGTAAGGAAAATCAATCGACGAATTTGTGAGAATATGTGTTACTTATGCTTAGCCATTCATCGCTTTACTTGACAGTCAATGTTAGCTGACATAGAATGGATCAGTTTGGAAAAGAGTCAGCTAGGTGTAGTCAAACCAAAACATGGCCTTATCAGTGAATGAAATCCATACCGGTTTTTTTTGTTTTGAACCAGCTTAAGTCTGAAGCTCAGTGTTCCACTAGGAACGCTAAGGAGTGAAAATAATAAATATTATTGATGCATATACGAGTGTAGGTGACTGGATTACGCGTCAGGCTGTGAATTACAGTGAAAAGATAGGACTACACTGGACCATTGATAAGAAGACTCTATGGATTTCGCGGAAGATTTTTTTTAAGCTTTGAAGTTTCAAAAGGCGTGATGTGGTCCTTTTGTTTACACGGTAAGGTTACTAGTCCAACTGCCCGCCTTCCTTCTTCCTCAGATCTACCGACGGTCATGTGAGGTTTAGAAGTGCTTCAGATGGGAACCCAACCGGGACCAGGTGCCTGATTGTGGTGTTCATGCTATCAACTATTGAATCACCAATGCCCGTGGTATCTGTGTTACAATATTTATTATGAAAATCAATAATTAGTCTAAACGGTATATATACATACATGTACAATGTTCACTTTTAATATACCTTAATCTGTGAACTAGTAAAGTGAATAAGTAACAATTAATACTTGACATTTTTTGTCACTTTTTTTAATACAGTTCGCTGCATATTATGAAAATATGTGAAAATTGTCTGTCACTGTGTTTTAGGAATTCTTTAGTAGGTCAAATTTGAATTATCAATTGTGAAATATGAATACTATTCTCCAGATGTCAAATCAAAGTTTAGCATTATAGATTTGATAAAAAAAAACTACTTGGCTATTATTCGTTTACTTGAGCTTCTGGTGAAAGGTAGGTGTCTCACGGGGGCGTACATCTACATTTCAGTTGGTACTCTGGTATCATATTCAGTTGACTGTCCTACTCTGCACAAGATTACTGTTTTTCTCGGTGTTATTCTGAGAGGCTTAACTAGAGGCTTGGAATGTGATTTTATTCCTTTATCCCCTCAGAGTATGTCTAATCCAACTGCCTTTCCTTCTGCATATTCGTTGGACAGTAGACTCTTGACTGGTTCTCTTTCAGATTTCCCAGTCTGTCTGTCGGTCTGTCTGTCCGTTTTCGACACAGAACTTTGCACTGATGTGCGACAGTTTGAGTCGCCACACTCCATGTAGCACACAAATCAAGAGAAGAAAGTAGAAAAAATGCTTACTAGAGACAGTAAACAAAGGTGTGAGACAAAGGAATAGTAATAACGAAGAACAAAACAGTTTCATTGGAAATCATAAGTCACAAGGAGTGGATGCATCTGCGCCAGCCATTCAGAACGATCACTTTGAGCCATATCACCAATTGTCTCCAGACTTCATTGGTTTTTACCGTCCCAAGGACTCCAACCAGGAAGTCTACACATTCCTACGTCACTAGCTTAAACGAACTGTTGTAGATTTGATTGACTGGTGCCATGTTTTGGTTTAACCACCGCTAGCTCTTTTCCAGCTTGACCCTATGTCAGCTAACATTGCCTGTTGTCGAGGAAGGTGATGGCTAGGCACGTATGCGTAACACATGTCCTAACCATCTCAGTCGATGTAATTTCACGGCCTTGTCGATTGATTTCCCCTCCTTGCCTTTCTTAGTTGCTTTCCTAATCCTTTCTCGTTATGTGCGATTTTCAGCACGGAGCGATGGTAGCTGTAAATGAAAGTTGACAGTAGCAGGCTGTTTGTTGGAAATGTTTTTGTTGATGCGCATTAACATTAGTGTTCAATAGATTTCGGATTCCTGTTCCTTATGATACGCTGTCGTGGCGAGTATTATTTATTTTTTTAATTCATTTGGGATTTTTTTTTCGTTGATTGATTGGCCCGATATGTTAGTCCTCTGTTGACATGTCAGCCCCTAGTGCCGATGCTTCGACAATGTCTGATAATTTAACTTGAAGTAATTTAGTGGATAGTGACTAGCTGTGTAATCTGCTAGGATGCGTATTTCGTCCTACTCAGGATTCATCAACTGGCTGGATGTGCCTGCATTCCCCCAGTGAGTCAGTTATGTCATTCCCACTGAGTAGCTGGAACCCGATATGTCAACAAAGGCCACTGACTTCCAATGACCTGTTGTATGATCAAATCCACTACAGTCATGGTTATCATCGTTGATGGTAAACAGCCTTGTCTTACTTCTATCTTCACCTGAAAGGCTTCATTGACCTTTCTGTTGTAAATTACTAGGTATGTAGCATCAATAAATAACTATCGAATGAGGTTTTTATGGATTCGAAGCACCCAGTAGTGTTAAAGCAGAAGACAAATTACTTCTAGATCATTGCTGTTGAACTTATTTTTTAAAACTGATTAAGCTGAAGTGGATATTTGACTGCCAAGCTGCATTCTGTTCGATAGTGAGGAGTAGCGTTACAATTTCATCAAAAAATAATTGGCTTTTCCTGAATCCGGCTTTTCCGTGGCATAGTTCTGCATTCAGAGCATCTTTTATTCTCACCAACATGATGTGGCTTAACATTTTGTTCGGGGTGGTGAGAGCACAGTTTTCTGTCGAAAAAACTGAGTCTCTAGTTTCTTGGGATTGAAATGTAGTCTATCTGATTTTCGGTGTATTAGCCTGATGAAACCCGTGTATAGTTTAGTGTATATCTTTGTGCTTGTACACACTGCCTCCAGTCAGCAAATCATTGAAGGCGTAGAAGACTTCGATGAGTTCGCTGAGAGCTTCCTGACACCTGATGAGTTCTCCTCATATGTTCCTTGCTACTAGTTTGACATTCATATCACCCATTAGGATTACGATGTCTCCATTTAGGATCTTGTCCATCATTGCCCTCAGTTGTATGTATAAATCCTCCTTCTTCTCTTGGTCTGCTTTGTTCATAGGAGCGTAGCGGTGAATAACTGTAACTTTCCTACCTTTTCGATCTGAATCTTGCTGTCATCATCCTGAAGGACCTTGGTTTATGCTGCATAAGAGCCTTCACTGCTGTTGGTGACATCATGATAGCTACTCCGTCAATATATATTCGTGACTGTTGTCTAGGTGACCGAAGTAGACTATCGACTCTTCGGTTAAAAATGTAGAGATTCCGCTCCCGTTGCATTCACCTCACAGTTTTCGACCACTTCTATCTTCTTATCCTTTTGGAAATCTGAGCAGCCCTCTTAGCTTTGAAAATCATGCTATGTTTATTTTTGCTTTCATCATATTAACATACATGTGTTGACTGACTTCCTGATAGCCTTGACTAGCCAGCGTCATTTGATCTCTCCGATTCCAACGAAATATAAGTTTATTTTTTATTTAAAACAACACTACTTCGCTTTATGAATTTAGATAAAGCAGTAAGAAGATGTAATTTATCTGAATCGTGCGTGTAATATATTTGCGTGCAACACATTTCGAACAATCTGATCCAGCACACACGGACTTGTCATAGGAATATTTATATGAAACTAATAAAGAGTTAAGAGGTGAGAAAATAGACAGGTTAGGTCAAGTTGAAAGGACATATTCAAAGTCAAAATAACAATGAAGACCACTAAACCAAATTACAGAGGTAATAATAGTACATCTGGTATGGTATCAAAACCAAAGAAAGTTTACCAAAGAAGGTTTAATGTGATGACGAATTTTCGCTTTGAACGTGTAAAGGTGGCTTAAAAACTTTCAAATTGACAGCTAGGGCTTCCACAAACTTTAGGATACACCCTCCCTCAAACATGTTTTATAGATAGGTATAAAAGATGTGTTAACATCAATTTTATGTCCTGTCTCTATAACATGTTTCGCAATAGAAGAGCTAGGTCTCCTGTTCTCACCATTAATGGGTTCTGAAGATTCTATTTGTTTTTCGAGCCATTTAGGAACATGCTCTGAAGCCCTTACTTGCAGAGATCGATGAGTCCTCCCTATGTGTATGTGTATCCACACGTACATTCAAATTGGTAAACACAGTGTGATGTGACATCATTTTTCGCATGTTCAAAGCGCTTAGATGGATATACTGGCTTCACATTCTCAATTATTATGATATTAGCTGCATAAAAAGTTTTTTTAACAGAAGCGTTCAGTCTCTGTCTAATTATCAAGCTGCTATGATCCCCATAGAGGGTAGTTTGATGTACACGTCTTTCTCAGGGTTGAGTTGTAGAATGGGTCTTGGTGTTCCACTGACTACTTTATATCTCCTGATGAATTTGTCTGGATAATTGTTATCAGTCAGAGCAGAGTTGTGTCAACTTTCTTTCTTCCTCATCGAGTGTATCTTCAGTGTATATTCGTTGGATTCTACTGAAGAAGCACCTTACTAAGGCTCTTTTGTACCGAACAGGACAGAAACTGTGGCAGTTAAGATACTGACCTGTCCAGGTAGGTTTTCTATAAACAGGCCGTCGACTGAGCAATATGTTTAGGAAAGATAAACAATTATCTTCCTCTTCTACAGATGTAAGTGATATGCTATTCTGAACTTCATTCATCATTCGATTTAAAAATGAGGTGGCAGAACAAGGCTTATCACTGATAACTACGATATCATCTACATACCTTCTATAAAGTGGCACATTTTCGACTAAATCCTTTCCGATAAATTCTCAATGTACGATGTATGGATATCCGCTCTTTATTAACTTCATACCTATAAAAAGTCTGTATGTAATCAGATTGTTCGACATGTGTTGCTCAAATACATTAAACACACGATTCAGACAAATTACGTCTTCTTATTTTTTTTTGTATTTTTTCTGTGCTTTAGAATTTCTGTAACGATTAGGTTGATTTTCCGAGGTAGAGCCACTACCTCCACGACCAGCATTTCCTCTTTTTGTCAGATTTAGGACTTGGTAGTGAACTAGCGGACTAGTAAATTAATTTGTTAGATATCCTATAAACCTTGTGAACTTAGTAAGTTTTGTCGACAGATTTTAGTAACAGTTTTCTTTTACAGTTTCATAAATTTGTGTAAACTTATTTTTATTGGACACTAGCCAGTAACTAGTGTGACTTGTCTAGTCCTTTCTGTGGTGCAGATTGAATTCTATCATCAGTCAGGTTTGTAATGTCGCCAGCATTCTAGGTAGCTTACCATCACCGTGTACATTGATTTGATGATATTAGATAATTGGAGGCAATTGGCGGGTTCGAATCTCAAAAGGGACATGAGTTCCTTCAAGGCAGTTGCAGATACACCCCTCTGAATGATGAATCATATGAAAAAGAGAAGACGTTCAGCGAAGAGACTCTTTTCGATGGCGAATTCATTCACATAGCTGTACAATCGCATTTATATATATTCGTTTGTGTGTGTGTACATGAGGTTTGTCAAGTTTAGATAATTAATCAGGTAATACGAGAATGATCTAATATAGAAACAAGGTTAGTCAGACAGCAACTAAAGTAAGATTGAGTTAGTAAGTTAGATGACGTAATATAATTGCCTAAAATGTTTCAACTAAGGTCAGGGTAGCAACAGAGATAATTACAGGTAGAGATTAAGTAGAGGTGGGGTAGGGAATAATGCCATTTAAATTAGAACTGAAATTGAACAAATAAGTTGGATGACGTAACATAAATGACTAGAAACTGAGCGTTGGTCAAGTCACTAACAGTGGTAGTGAAGTATAGAAATTAAATCGGGTTTGGGTAGAGAAAAAGAAAGTTGAAATTGTAAAATATTACAATTGAGAAGACAAAATAATACTAATGAAGAGACAGAAGAGAAAAGGATTAGGTAGAATTTACTTGTCGGGTAATAAAATAGATTACGTCCATTGCAAGTGTAGTGATTGAACAAACTTCTTCTGTGTACAGAGTTCAGAACTTAGCAAGTGAATCGTCATTGCTTCTGCAGTTTGAAGAAGTCTGATTCGTACACCTTTATGAAGACTGCTTCATATTCTGTAGACAACTTTGAAGTTTGTTTGGGGTGTAGCCTGGTGTCCGGATTCTATCAGATGTTCTAAAATGGAGCTGCAGGGGCATCATTTTTCTCCCATTCAAACATACTGGTAAGTGTTCGGTGATACGTTTGGAAAGCGAACGCTGGGTACGGCCGACATACCTGGCTCCACACGAGCAGGTGAATTGATAAATACACATCGATGAGGCCAGCAGTGGTAGCTTATCCTTCAAGTTCACATGAATCATAGGTTTTGTGGAGAAGGTTAGTCATAGTTCAGCTGTGAAGAAGGTCTTCTTAAGTGAGCGTGACAGTCGATTTTTTAGTATTTCCGCAGATATATCACCACTGAGATCAATTATCTAAACTTGACAATGCGATTGTACAGCTATGTGACTGAATTCGCCGAAAAGTCTCTTCGCTGAACGTCTTCTCTTTTTCATATGAATGCTGAATGCCAACTAGCACGAAACCTAGGCCAAAGGCTTCCTGTCGATTTCCTCCAACTGTTTAATATTATCAAATGTGAAAACTTAATTTTTCCCCATTTTGATTTTCTTATTGACGCCTTTTATTTCATGCAGGTTGAATAAGCCTTATATACATATAAATTTTTTTTGCTGTACACATTTTGTAGAAATTTCCTCCAATTGTTGGTCGATTTGTTCCATTCGTTGCTGTTTGTGCAGCTAATTGTATTAATATACCATGTATGAGAAGTTCAGAGCTCACTGAGGGCACTCCAGTATTGGATGAAAATGGTGAGAAATTAGGCAGATCAACAGTTGTAGGACGTAGAGCTATCAGTCAAGTGGTATTTTCACGTATATTAATGGCTGCTCCTGGAATGGGTAAGATTTTTTAAAAAATTATTATTAATATTAGCATTTTGTAAATCTGTCTATGGGTAACAGTCAGATGACCTTGAGGCAACCAATCAGATCGCTTGGCACTACAAATGAATGCTTTTTTCATTATCTTCGTTGTAAGTTACATCCTAACCTTAATCATAGCCATACCTTTATCCTACCCTAACTTTTACCCTGAATCCGAGTGAAACTTGCAACACAGATTATGAAAAGCGTTCATTTGTAGTGAGTGCTCAGCGATCTGGTTTAATAATAATAATAATTTACCTTATTCCAAAAACAGTACACATAATACAGAATGGAATTCTCAGCATTTGTCACAATATTCCATCTGATTTACTTAAAATATAAATAAAATTAAAACAAAAGTAACCACAGGAATGTGTCCACGTTTACGATATAAAGTCAAAAATATTCTAAACACGAATTGAGATCATTAAATATAATAATAATAACGGTGAGTTTGTTTCAAACAGTATTGTCGATTCAGTTTGGAAATTTTAGAATGTTATTAAAGAGTATTGAATCTAATGTTCTGTTGATGAAGTATAGTTAGGGGAAATACAAGATTAATAGTTATAACAGCTTAAACGATGTTCACACTTATGAAAAATAAATTTAAAAAAATTGAGAGGATTATAAATATAAGAAATACAATAACAATAAAGTTTGATGTTGTAAGGGTGGAGGAAATGGTTTATTTAGTAGTGCAAAGAAGGTTAGTTAGTTAGTTCATGCCTGACACCATTTTCATTACATAAAGTACGTGCTAAATATGGTATAGTGGAATTTTTATACTTAGACGGACGTGCATAAATTCTTCTGAAAAGACTTCCTGTTCTACCTGAGGAGGGGACACAAGTGGATGCTGACAGTCTGACAAAATCCCTTTAGCAAATTTGTTGCATGACATCAAATGCCTATCAATGACAATATCAACGATATGGCCCAATGGGATACCACTCGCCCTACTGACTGACAGTCTTCAGAGTTCTACGAAGTATGACAGTCTTTTTTAAGCAATCCAGGTAAGAATTAGGGTGAACAGTAAAGAGGAATAGGTAAAATACGCGAGTTGACAAACTGTAAGAGGAAGGGTTGGGCTATGCCTGAGTGCCTAAACTTCTTAATGTAAAATGTCAGACGAAATATTCTTTTAGAAATCGCTAAGACATGTGAAGACCAGGATAGATCAGAAGAAAGAATTAATCAGTATCATCAATTTCGCAAGGGTCATAAGAACCAACGGTTTCATTTAACTTTCGCTTACATCTAAAACTGAAATTAACAGTCTGGCATTTAGAAGGATTTAGTTTAAAGCTGTTACACGAATACCATTTGCTAACGCCTTATAGAAAGCTGTTCATCTTAGCACAGTCAAGCTGGGAGTTAACAGACGTTGAAATAGTTAGATCATCAGCATACTTAACAAAGTTCATTTCGTCAGAGTGAGGCAGATCATGCAAGAAGAAAGAAAACAGAAAAGGAGAAAGGACAGCGCCTTGAGGGACACCAGCCTCAGTAAGCAACGAAGTGGACGACTTTCCCTGACATACAGTGTACTGCTTTCTTGCTGAGAAATAAGAATGCAGCCATTTAACAACCCAACAGTCAGTTTGAGTTTCAGCAAGCTTGTTTAACAAAATGTCCCTAGGTACTGAGTCGAAAGCAGATGTGTAATCTAGGAAGGTGCAGCGAACACATTTAGCCCCCTTGTCTAAGCTGAAGGCACTGTCATGGTTCAAGACTGCAACTGCATCTAAAGTACTTCTGCTGTGTTTATAAGAGAATTGTTTGGGATCGTTAAAGGCTTTAAGTGAAGGTTGAAGATTAAGTGAGAGTAACTTTTCTATAGCTTTTAGAAAAGGAGACGTAATAGCAATAGGTCTAAACTTAAAACATGTTCCAGTAGACGACTTAGGGATAGGTATAATTCAGATGTCCTTCCGCATGGATGGCACGACATTTCTGGAAAAAGATTCGTTAAATATGTCCATAAGAGGATAACACAGAATGTCTGCACACTTTTTAAGAATAACACTAGGCAAACCGTCTGGGCCCAGGCTACAAGAAGGGTTCAGAGACTGGAGACATTTTTGAACATCATTTGTATTGAAACCAGGGAAGCAGGTTGGCTCAAGGCCATTTGACTGTGATGTTCATTGTTTTTAAAGTTGCTTTTTCTAAACATACTAAAGTTTAGAAAAGACTGAGGCTTCCTTTACTATTCGCTCATATTTATGAAGTGTTTCAATTTGGGATATTAATGGCTACTTTAGACGAAAGTTGATTGTTTGAATTAAAGTTAGGTAGATAGATATACTAATAACAATAATAGTAATAATAATAATAGTAATATTGTTGCGGTGAGAGCTGTCTGCAAGCCAAAATTGTAAACAGCAATTTACGTCAATGTCTACGCCCCGAATCGGGGTCATGAGAAAAAAAACAATAACAAAGCCTAATCTTGAGGAATTTAACAACCAATCACAGCAGACTTAACGTGTGCAGATATATGGATAACTATCTAAGAAACAGCCACAAAGAGATAACAGAACAACCTTCAGCAAGGAAACAACCAATCAGAAGACGTTGCTTCTCTGCGAACAACTCTAATAATAAAGTACTTAAAAATCTATAAATATCTCTTGATTTTCTGAATAAAAGATCTGTTGCCTGGCCGTTGTCTTCGGTTGTTACATTTTGGTGTCGTTGCCTGTCGACAAATGGAAAGCCTATTCCCTGCAGTTTTTGAAGAAGGAGACATATGGATATTCGGGCAGGACTTCGAGGCTGTTACTTGGATCGGGTGAAAGCAGCATGTGAAAGTGTAAGGCGAAATATTGACAAATGCGCTCTAGAATCAGGCAAACATATTCCAAAATGGGAAGGACCACACATGGTCACCGTGAGACGGGGTCACGTTAAAACAATCACAAATGTAAACAAATAGAAATGGGTGAACGTCAGTGAGCGCTGGAATTCCAGATCACATTGTAGCTCAGGTGGATGATTTTGATGTAGTTGTTTTCGCTGAACTGGATAGCTTATTCGCGAAGCTTTCATTGTCCTACTAGGCAACATCTTCAGTGCATACTTCAATTTGTTGAAGTGTGAGGTTTTAGATTTCTACAACCTACTAAATCATAGGTCACCAACCAAAGAAAACGCAAAGAAAATCGCCCTACCATATATCAAAGACATCTCAGAAAATCACTGCAAGCCTCTTCAAACCTTTGGAAATTGATGTCACACACAAACCAACAAAATCACTTAACTCAACTGGTTCTATGTCAACCAAAAGACAGACTCAACAGCGAAAGAAGATGAAACCAATATCATCTACAAAATAAGTTGCAACGACTACGAGGAATACTACATCCAAAAACTGTCAACGGTAGAAGTTTAAATGAGGATCGAAAAAGCGATGCAGATGTTCATTCACCCCTGAAATCAGTGTGGAAATAGGCTGTACTAAACACGAAGGAACTAGATTATGATTTTCAACAGTAGTCTGGAGCTAATTCTTTTACAGGGTAAAGGAATTTGGCACGTCACGAAAAGCATTTTTCGTAGATGACTAATGACTTTAATCAACAGTGAACTCTAAGATAACATGTCCGGAAAAGATTAACAAAAGGGAACTCAAGCAATGAATCATCCAAGATCTTATCTCCAGACAAATGTGGGGAAGAGAATGCAGTCGGATTGAACACATCTTGAGGAGATTGTTAGTAACATCACGCGTCTTGCCTTCGAGTGTAACCTGAATGATAATTTGTTCATAGGTCTGAGGGTGATACTGGAGGAGATCATTTGAGGAAGAATTAATCTCCATCGGAGTTTATATCAACTCTGTTTTCTAATTCAAACCACTTGTCTCATCATACTACCCCATGTCACACACTGAAGTGGACAAAGTAGGATTCGAACCTAGAGTTAAGGTCGATTTAGCTCTTATTACCTGTTGTTTTTTTTTATTATTCAGCTATTCTACCTTTTGTGATGGAATCATTAGAGAAGAAAGCATTTCTTAAGCGAAATCCTTGGTTAGGCGCTCCGATACAAATTGGTCTAGTCGGTGTAATGTAAGTGTTGCTTCTTGTAAATTCTGTCTTTTTTTTTAGTATTTTTATGTAATGGTAGTTTATTCCTTGTTTCACGTAATACTATTGTCTTCTAGTGTTCTTAGCCGACAGCAACAATGACAACACCAGACAACAATTACCACAAATTGGAGGAATTTGAAAAGAGCAACCTCCTTTACCTACCTGGGAAGCATCGTTTCAACTACAGGCGGACGGAACTGATAAGGATATCAAAGCGATGATCATCGGGAAAGTAAGGCAAGCTTTTATTTCCCTCAAGTTTGTGTGGAGATCAACAGCACTCAGGATTAAAAATAAGATCCGGATTTTCAACCCCAATGTGAAGTCAGTGCTATACGGATCAGAGACGTGGCACGGCGTCACGTAGGGCACTTTGAACAAACTACAGCCTTCCATTAATAGCTGTCTTCGTTCAACACTCACTATCAGATGGCTAGAAAAGATCAGTAACGGGGATCTCTGGAAGCGAACCAACCAGGAAGCGACTGTGCGAAAAATATGCAGAAAGAAATGGAGGTGGATTGGCTATACTCTGAGAAAACCATCAGGTGAGTGACATTACTCGCCAGGCCATTACTAGAGTGGAACTCGAATGGGGAGCGGCGATTTGGTCATCAGTGTGACGGTGACATGGAGGAAGTGATGCGAAAAGGAGATGAAAGCATGTGGGCAGACGTGGAGCCAGGTGAAAACGTTGGTCGAGAACAGAACGCAGGGGAAATGTGCGGCTGAAGCCCTATGTTCCACTAGGAACGCAATGAGACAGTCATAATGATAATAATAATGATAATCAAGTGAGACTGTGGACTGGCGTCAGTTGGAGAATGACTGAAAACCAGGGGGTACTGGACAGCTATTTCATCCTGGTCTGAGATTCTTTACCAATATTCCTCTAACTGACGGTCCTTCGTGATCTAACTGAGAGTCGATCAAATCCCCACAAACCAACAATCGGAGACGATAAATCCCTGTTCATGAAGTCATTCCTTACCAGATAATCATCTTGAATTTAGTTTTCAGTTTTGAAATGTGTAAATATCATATAAAATGCACTACTGTCTCCGGACAGTTCTAAACGAAATGTGAACAAATAATTCACTATGACTGAGGCAGTGTTTCAATATGTAGAATGCCCACTACGCATACACGCAGTTCAGGGTTCAATTCCGTGTTTGACGCCATGCTACACGTTGCCTAGTTAACTAGCCAACATTAGTAAGTCGGGGGAGATGGAAGGTTGGGAGCATGAGGCCTAGCAACCCCACCTCATAAAAAGTAACCATATCACATGGCTACTGAAACTTCAATTCTTCAGAGCAATGAAAAAAATAATAATAACTGCGATATATTGAATAAACAGGCTTACTTGATATAAACTCCTCTTTGTTCGTCAAATTGAAAGTTCAACTTCCGACTTATTGCTCGAAAATACAGCATTTCGACGGTTATTTTCATGAAGCAACATCCCTCGGAGAATCACTGATGAAGAGTCAAGAGCACTGGGTAGCTGTTTTCTTCATTTTTAGGACTGTTCATCACAATATATGCAGTCATAACCCTACTAATCTGGTCAAACGCATGACCATGACCCTCTATTAACAAATTGATCGCATCGACATTCAACCATTGAGTGAGTCGGAATCCATTTGCCCATGAATTCTAACTTCTTTCAATTCACGACACAGTATCGTGGACAGAAAATATCATCATCGACGATGAGACCGTGTTGGCCACAACTATTTACTTAAACTTCAGGATTTGTGTATCCTACAGTTGGTTATGAATACTTCCTGTTGTCCAGTGATTCTTATATCAAACTAGTGATGTGCAATTTACACAATTCTGGATGGAATTTCTCCACAGGTTGATGTGATCTAAATATCTGATACTTCGATCGGGCACTCCTGTCTGATATGAGCGGTGTTCAACTACTCATGCCAACCAATCCGTAGGATATAGCGTCATGCATCTGTACTTGCCTTCCTGATTGCTAATCTAACAGATGACATTTCATGAGCTGAATAATTTTGGTTTTCATAAGAGACTGTGGTGAAATTTCACTTTGAAATACGTAAATTATCGATCACGACTGAAATTGTGAGAATATAAATTAGCGTATTGTCAGTTCAGCCAAGTTGCTGCCTAGAATTCGGATAGTTTACATTGATTCGACCTTCTGATATGAGTTAAACTGATTGCAAAATGGGTGAAATACATGTTCAGTGTGTAGATCACTTCCGCCTGGCTAACAAGTACTACTGGTTTATTTGAATGATATACGACTACTCATTTCAATTTATCAGTAGTATTTAATCTTATGTATCCATTGAATTGAATTTTAGATTTTCCCCTCGATTGATTGGACTGAAGTGCTCAGTCTCAGGTTGACATGTCTGTCGGGCTTCTTGTGCCGATACTTTAATGATCTCTGAGCATGTAATCAGAATTTGATTGGCAGATGGTAATTAGCAGTGGAATCCAGGACAACGCGCATTTCATCCTATTTGGAACTAGTCAGCCAGTAGATTTACCCGCATTCCCCAGTCAGTGATGATGTTCCCAGTTACCATAATTTCAGACGCCAAAGCTTTATCTACTAGACCACTTGAGCCACGAGAGCTGACCACCTCTTGTGCAACGGGTCATATTCATTATTTAATTGAATTTTAGATTTTCTCATCGATTGATTGGACCAAAGTGTTCGGTCGCAGGTTGACATGTCGGCTTCTTGTGCAGATGGGAAAATCTTAAATTCAATTAAATAATTAATATGACCCGTTGCACAAGAAGTGGCCAGCCCT
Organism: Trichobilharzia regenti; assembly: GCA_944472135.2. Classification (NCBI taxonomy): domain Eukaryota; kingdom Metazoa; phylum Platyhelminthes; class Trematoda; order Strigeidida; family Schistosomatidae; genus Trichobilharzia; species Trichobilharzia regenti. Next base: position 106,728,706 of record OX235265.1, on the reverse strand, counting down.
CGTAGCCCAAGTGGTCTAGTAGATAACGCTTTGGTGTTTGAAGCTATGAACACTGGATTCGAGCCTCAGTGTGGATGTAACAACAGAAGACAAGAGCCCAGGCAACAGATCGCTTATTAAGGAAATCAACAGATATTTGTAGATTTTCATGTACATTATTATAGATTATTGTTAACAGAAAAACACAGTCTTCTGATTGGTTGTTTCTCATAGAAAGTTAACGTTGCATTTCTTTGTGGCTGTTTCTTGAATGTCAGATTATCTATCCACGAACTGTATATCCACCTACGCAAAGTCTGCTGTGATTAGTTGTTGAGTCAGTCTTTGTTTTTCACAAGACCAATATTTGGGACATAAACATCGACGTAAATTACTGTCTACCTGTTTGGCTAGCAGCCAGCTCTCACCGCAGGAACATCATCACTCATTGGGGAATGCAGGTAAATCCAGCTGGCGGACGAGTCCCACATAGAACGAAATGCGCATGCTGGTAGATTCCACTGCTAGCCACCATCCACCATTTAAATTCTTACGTATCCATGTTTGATTTTTGAATTGAATTTTTGACTTTCCCGTCGATTGATTGGACCGAAGTGTTCGGTCTCAGGTTGACATGTCGGCTTCTTGTGCAGATGCTTCGACGATGTCCGGGCATTCAGTTAGTATACAATTGGTGGATGGTGGCTAGCAGTGGAATCCAGGATGCGCATTTCGTCCTATTCGGGACTCGTCAGCTGGATGTACCTGCATTTCTCAGTGAGTGATGATGTTCCCACCGAGGCTCGAACCCAGTACCCAGCTAGCCACCATCCACCAATTGTATACTAATTAAATACCCAGACATCGTCGAAGCATCTGCACAAGAAGCCGACATGTCAACCTGAGACCGAGCACTTCGGTCCAATCAATCGACGGGAAAGTCAAAAATTCAATTCAATAATTAATATGACCCGTCGCACAAGAGGTGGCTCTCGTGGCCCAAGTGGTCTAGCGGATAACGCTTTGGCGTTTGAAGCTATGGGCACTGGGTTCGAGCCTCGGTGGGAACATCATCACTCACTGAGAAATGCAGGTACATCCAGCTGACGAGTCCCAAATAGGACGAAATGCGCGTCCTGGATTCCACTGCTAGTCACCATCCACCAATTGTATACATGTTTGACTTTCTTATATTTTTTAAAAATCACTCCCTACTATGGATACAATCTGTTTTATATACTTGTCTGTATATAATTTTAAAAGAACTTTTATTCTGGCATTCTAGGTTATCTCTTGTCACACCATTGTGTTGTGCTTTATTCCCTCAAATGAGTTCAATTGCATTCCATAAACTTGAACCAGAGCTGCAAACACGTATTAAAGAAGCTCGACGCGGGAAACCACCTGCCGTGGTCTATTACAATAAAGGTTTATAAAGGAAGACAATAGAATGACCGTGTGTGTGTAGCTGTGTGTTCATTTGTATGTAAACCGAAAAATTCCAAAGTAGATCTGTTATTCTTGGTCAAATCTTATTTACATTTTTTATTTTTTATTTGTTTTCTTATTTGATTTAATGTGTTTGAGTGTTGCTTTTTTATGTAGAATTCAATGATTTTATTTATATTTATTATCATTAGTGATCTTGTTTGCTGTTGTTATTGTTGAACGTTTAACTCTTGTTTTAATGCATTCACTTTGAAAGGAGGTTTATTTGAAAATAAAAGCTACATCAGAGAAGTTTTCATGTATCTCAGCCAATAAGACGTAGTTTCGAATGTGGTATTGTCTCATTTTAGATGAATTTATTATTATATTATTATATCCTTTGATTCCTAGAGGAACATAGGGCTTCAGCTGCGCGTCTCCATCGCCTTCGGTTTTCTGCCAATGTCCACGTCTGCCCATATTCGCTCATCTCCTCTTCACATGACCTCCTCCATATCACCCCACCCTTTCACTAACGACCAACTCGCCACTTGTCGTTCGGGTTCAACTCGAGCAATGGCTTGTCTAGTGATGTCACTTGATGGCTTCCTAAAAGTATGGCCAATCCATCTCCATTTCTTCCTGCCTACTTGTTTCCCAATCGGCTCCTGCTGGGTTGGTTCGGTGATTGCCAGAGATCCCTGTTTCTGATCTTTTCTGGCCGGCCATCTGATCTTGAGTAGTATTGAGCAAAGACAGCTGTTAATGAAGGTCTGAAGTTTGTTCGAGGTGCTCTTTATGACTCGCCAAGTCTCTGATCCGTATAGTAGCACTGACTTCACATTGGAGTTAAAAATTCGGATCTTAATTGTGATGCTGAGTGCTGTTGACCTCCACACAGACTTAAGAGTAATGAAAGCTTGTCTTGCTTTTCCAATTCTGGCTCTGATATCCTCATCAGTTCCGTTCGCCTGTAGTTAAAACGATGCTTCCCAGGTAGGCAGATAAAAGAGGTTGTTTCTTTCAGGTTCTTCCCATTTATGCTGGCTGATTGTTGTCCGTTGTTTTTGGCCAGGAATCTTCATCACCTCTGTTTTATCTATGTTCACCTGAAGTGAAGTCCTATCTTTGATGTTTCTTCTGCCAGCTTGTTGCTTTTCACTTGCATATCTTCCAGTTTGTGGGAAATCAGACATATATATCACATCGGCAAAGTCCAGATCCTCCAAGTTTTTGTGTGGGTCCATTTTATGCTTGTTTCCTCATTGCCCGTTGTCTGTCTCATTATCCAATCTACTGCAATCAGGAAGATCATTGGCGATAGTAGACAGCCTTGCTTCACTCCCGTCCTCACTTCGAAGACTTCCGTAAGTTTCGCATTGTGGATTACTTGGCATGCAGCACTGTCCTACAACTGTTGGATGAGATGTATAATTGTCGATGGGACCCCGTAGTAGCGAAGTAGTTTCCAAATCACCTCTCGATCGACGCTGTCGAAGGCCTTTTCAAAGTCGATGAAGTTGAGTGAGGTGGAGAGGTGACTGTCATTCCAAGCTTTGTTCAATGATGATCTGTAGTTTGGCGATCTGATCAATACATGACTTGTTTCTCCTAAATCCAGCTTGTTCCGGTCGGAGTTTTGCATCCAGGGCTTGTTTGATTCTCTCCAGGATGATACGGCTTAGTATTTTACTTGGGATGGACGGGAGCATAATTCCATTGACTTAAGTCTCCTTTCTTTGGTAGTTTGAATAAGTATCCTTTCTCCCAATCAACAGGTAGTTGCTTTGCCCTCTTTCCACACTTTCCCAGCAATGGCGTCATTAAGTCCGCTATTATCTCTGGGTCCATTTTCAATGCTTCTGCTGGGATTCCATCTGGTCCTGCTGCTTATTCAGCCTTTAGCATCTTGATTGCATTCAGGACTTTTGATTTTGTACACGCAGGGATAATGTAGATTTCGATAACACTAAACTATAGTGACCCAAAACGAAACTATCTGGTAAAGGGACGTAATGGTTTTGACCAACCAATCAGCTGAGCGTGTAGTAAATGCGCGTCATTTAAAAAACTCTTTTAAGACGTCAAATTGTCAAAAATAAACATACGGGTTAACTTTTTCGTGTGTTTTCCAAGAAAACCTCCTAATTCCTTATCGAAATCCTTATTAGTAGGTCAGAATTATTTCTACACATAAATTCACCCAGATAGCTGTATATCATGTTGTTTCGAGACCCATTCCCTGCTCTGCAGCACCCGTGATACTAAAAGAGGAACGACATGCTGAAGAGTATATATGCACGCACCCATGAATAGAGAACGCATACCTCTGTAAAGATATCACTCGTCTCCTTTTACAAGCTTTCTGTAGGCCTATTATCCTGACAGTATTCAAATACTAACTATTGATGGAATTTTCAGTGTAATTCGTGTACTGCATCTATCTATATACTACAAACTTATAAGATTTATTGATTAAGGCTATTATGTCCGTTTATTAGGTAATTTCGTTTTGAATTACTGTTGTTATTATTATTATTCCCTTGGGTTCAGGGTGGAATATAGGGCCTGGATTTGACATCTTCATCCGTTCCGCCAGCCTGTAGTTGAAACGATGCTATCTGCCTAGATAAGTGAAGGCAGGAAGTCACCACAGTTAAATAAATCTCTTCCGTTGATGGTGACTGGTACTGGTTGTCGTTGTTGTTGTTGCTGTCGCTGTTGGGGCGTGAAAATCTTCATCACCTCTGTCTTCTCTATATATTCACCTGGACTCCTGTCTTCGTTGCCGGCTTCTTCAGCAAACTTTTTGCTTTCCGCCTGTAAGCTGTCGAGTGTGTGTGTGTGTGACATTAGACATATATCATCTGCGAATTCCAAGTCTTCTAGAGGCTTCTTGTCGGTGGTCGGTGGAGTATTCCTGTATTCTCACTCCCTACGCATAGTCTGATGCATAATAATTTAAGTAATCATCAGTTAATATGCTTTCTGTTATGTACTCGTCGCTAAATTATTATTATGGACTGGTCGAGAAACTAATAGTCCTGATGCGAGAAGGCGGAAATCAGAAGACCACTAGGTTTGCGATGATACTTCTATTGTCCAAACACAAGGAGACGAAAATAAATGGTCTCACACCAAAGTGGTAAGTAAGTAAAGTAGTTGTAAAGTAAAGTAGTTCACACAAATTGTGAATGCGAATATATATAAATAATTCAGACAAGCGTGGGAAAAGTCATTAGACAGTCTTAACATGAATGGCTAATTATAATGGAGTGTCGATCCAATTATACATAGCGAATATAGCAGACATGCCAACAAACATATATGGATATATGTCACCAAGCAACGGACTGTCAACAAACACTCATATTATATATAATATAATATAAGGAGAATACACATTATTAAAGGAGACAAGTCCATACAAGTGAAGTGGTCACAGAATAACCGAGCAAACAGAAAGAGAGACCAACATGCACACACACACATAAATATATATATGTGGATACATATCACTTTCAACAGAGAAAAGAAGACGGCGTTCATTTGTCTCCCACCCAAAGAAGAAACATTGTCACAAACAATTGACAACAGATTGAAATAAGCAATATAAAAAAGATACTTCCCTGCAACTAAACTCGTAACCTACACACGCCCTATATAGGCCATCTTAAGCTGGATAAGTGCCCTGTTCATGTCATCTTCAAGTGTGCTTATTAATTTACTTACACTTGTGGTAGCAAATACATTGAAAAGACATCAGGCAAGAAGGGCTTTCACTCGATTATTTGAGCATATATCCCAAGAAACTGATGCTCATAATGGAAGCTTCCTCAGTGGTGTATGTCCAATCCATTTCCATTTTCTTCTACTTATTTGCTGAGCAGTCAACTGTTGGTTGGTTTATTCCACTGCAGAGTTTCTTGCTTCTAATTCTTTCTGGCCAGCTGGCCATTTGATCCTCAAATATAGAGCCAGCGAAATTGGTAGCTGTTAATGAAAGCCTACAGTTGACTGTTGGAAATTCTTTTTCCATGTGACGATAACACCAAGTTTCTAACCCCGTATTGAAGCATTGACTTGACATTTATGCTGAAAAATCGAGGTATTGATTTTTTGTGCTGCCGACTTCCAAACAGATTTCAGATTGATGAGGGCATATCTTGCTTTTCCAATTCTGGCCAGCTTTGATACCTTCATCCATTCCAACTGACTGTAGTTGGAACTATGCTTTCTGTATGAGTGAAGACAGTAGTCTCTGTTAAATGTCTCTCTCTTTGATTGTGATTGGTGCTGCTTGTTGTTTTTGCTGGTTAGCTGGTTAGTTGTCTTTATCACCTCCTTCTACTTTATGTTCACCTGAATTCATGTTGTGTCTTTGCTGCTTCTTTAGTCGACTTGTTGGTTTTCGTCTGCAAGTCTTCGAGTTTGTATGACATTAAACATAAATCATCTAAGCTCCAATTCCAGATCTTCAACGGTCGTCTCCTAATCGATGGTCCAGTGTATTCCTGTGTTTTTGCTCCCTGTGTCACAGTCTGGTGCATAATCCAATCATACCCCACAATTAAGAATATCATCAGCGATAATATGCAGCCTTTGATGACTATTGCTTAGAGTTACCTAGATTTCTTTCAACAAATCATTCATAATAATAATTACAATCTGTTAATTAAACCAAATGTTTGAATTACCGGCAGTGGTCTAGTTAAAACTTAGGCTACCGAAAATTTTCATCATTATTATCACAGTATATCATTTCTCCTGTTCGCGTTGTTTTAATCTGTTAAAATATAAGCTCCGATGAATATATATTCAAAATTTGTTTGCAAGCTATCGATTCTCTATTTTCTACTAAACATGAGGTAAAAGAATAACAATGCAGGCGGAGGACTTCGTATTCCATGCAACACATGTCTGTCTGTCTGTCTGTTTTCGACATAGAACTTTGCACAAATGTGCAGAAGTTCAAGTCGCCACATTCCGTGTAGCACGCGAAGCAAGAGAAGAAAGTACAAGAAAAGCATAATAGAAACAGTGAGCAGAGGTGTGAGACAAAGGAGTAATAAAGAAATACAAAACAATTTCATTGAAGATCATAAGTCACAGGGAGTGGATGCATCTGCGCTGTCACTGAGAACGATTTTGAGCCATGTCACCAATTGTTTCCAACCATAGATTTTTACCGTCCCGAGGACCCCAGCCTGGAAGTCTACACCTTCCTACATGGCTTAGACCAACTGTTGTGGATTTCATTGACTGATGAGGCCAAGTTTTTGTTTGACACATGAGGTAACTATTCTTAAGTTATGCCCAATAGGTCTCAAAATGTTTTGCTGAACTTTTTGTTATTGACATTCAATCAAAATGCCGTCGTGTATTTCTCGAAGGAGACAAGGTATAGATATTGTAACAACAGAAGGCAAGACACGGAAGCCAATGCATATTTTCCATTGATCAAACCACTGCTTGTATATATACATATATATATGATTGCATGGAGGATTTAATCATGAGCTGACATCAGTTAGAGAACCATTGGAAAACCTGGGAGTACTGGACAGCTATTTCGTCCTAGTTTGGGACTCCTCATCAGTACTCACCCACCGGAATTCGAACCCAGGACCTTCTGGTTACAAGGCGAGCTCGTAGACCATTGAGTCGCTGGGACCCGATCCAATGGTCCTTGAATTCTAACTTCTGCCAGTTCACGATATAGCGCGACCACTTCGCTATGTCTTCTTCGATGAGTTACTGCCTCATCCTCAACCTGAAAATATATATATATATATGCAGCGGTTTGGTTTACATTAAATGATATGAAATAGAATGTTAAAATACATACAGTATTCTGCTGTTAATGCCATATTGAACTGTGGGAATATGTGAGAATCATATTTAGTTGGAACACATTGTCTGTATCACACCACTATAATATTGCATACTGGATTGGTTTACACTTCAAGTCAAACAGCATTGTGTCAAGCGATCTACTGTCAAATACCTCGGGATTGAGGAAAATATTCCTAAGAAGGTGGGATCATAAGCTCTCTTGTCCACAATAATTAATCACACACACACAACAACGCTTCCTACGGATAGTCCCGTGTCAGAATCACGTTCATTCACTCAAACAAACTTATGTCGTTAAACGGTACATTGTCAGTGTACTCACAACCACAAAGCAGAGAGTATTACAATTAAAGATTAAACAAGAACAAAGGCAAATAAAGAATACAGGTCAAAATCAATATTTGATATGCCAATGAATAGTACATAGTCTGAGGGGGGGGGGGAATATGTATAATGATTAAAAAGTTAGCTGAAACGAAACGTATAAATATTATAAATAGATCGTCCAGAAGGGATCTTCGGTACAATTCAAAGTTATTTACAAAGTCTAAAGAAGCCTCCCGAAGACGCTACGCTTCCGTATACTTTGCATTGCTGAGGCCTTAACGATCTTGCTGGGAAATCCTGGTTTATGTACAAAGAAGAAACTTCTCCACACCCTCCTTATACTACTTTGGGTATAATTTCATGTTCTACTACCTTGTTAATAATCCTTTTTTTTTGAATATTTGTATGACTTGTTACAAACATATTTTTATTAATCAAATATCTATGTACTCATTCTACCTGTTAAATAATTTATTCAGACACTCGTCTTCAAACTCATTCATTAACAGCTTTTTGTCTGGATATCTTTCATATTACGCAACCCTCTACAATAGTTACCAGTCTTCAGCCCCTCCCTCTAATTAGGATTTGATTATTCATCACATTTTTGAAACAGTATGACGATGTGAACATTAACTCATTTTGAATTTTTGTTTAACACTACTAATGTACGAACACACACAAACTAATTATATTTGTTAATGCGATTGCGCAACTAAAAGAATGAATTTGTCACCGAAAAGAGACTCTTTGCTGAACCCTTTAGTTCTTATATTCATGACTGGATGCCTATATTCCCTGAATTACAAATTAGCAAGGACCCTTTCACAGTTATGCTGTTTCAACTAAAATCTATTGTAACTGTTAGGTCAACAAAAAATATGGGAATAATGGTGTAATTATGCATAAAACTGGCAAAATTTATTGAAATTTATCATTGAAGGCGGTAGAATAGGTTAGTAATGATTCAAAAATGGGTAATTATCCTAAAATTCCGACAGATATTTTATACTACTGATTTATAATCAGTAGTTCAACGTTTATCAAAAATTAAGTTTGTCATGTCGTATAAACTAACCAACAGAGTGTGATTTAAATGGCATCATATTTAATCATTTTTCACACTTCCAAGTAATTTGAGAACAGTCAAAGGTATTCTAACAATAAAGGAAATTCCATTTCTGTTTGAATTGTTGTATTGTGTCAATTTAAACTTCCTCCTTAAGGTGTACTTGTTAAAATCGCTTTACCGTACAGGTATGACACTCATGTGCGTTACTCTACTCCCTAAATTTATGTAACACTAGAACTCTGTGGTCTGCTAAATTATGCCGGAATTTTAGTCTCTCTACCTGCTATTAAGCGCTTAGATGTAAATGAGACTAGGTAACTCAGTTCACCTCCCCCTAAGTGAAAAGCTGCAGGCCTCAAGCTCCAGAAAAAAGTGACGTCATTGTTTCATTTTTTTTATTTTTTGATTCCACACTGTATTTTTCGTACAAGTATGGAATTTACAGCATGGATATCGGTAGTCCGAATTTTGCAGGCCGGCCATAGATATCAGGTGTGCGTCGGCAGGGGACCGAACTTCGGACCATGTGCATGATCGGCGATAATCCTAACCACTGTGCTATCGACGCCCATTGCTGCGAAATAAGGTTGTTCCAGTAACACTTCAGCTGCAACTATGTCAACTTTGCATGGGGAAATTCCATTATGATATTGTGAAATAGGGGGTATAACGAGTTGTTCTCTCAGACAGATGCTAAATCTCATTGGGCAGTTGACTGAATGCTAAATCTCTCTCTTCATAAATGGACGCAAGTGAGACAGGAAATTCTCAGCGTCTTGAGGACGTGCCTGTCTATCATATCGAAGGTGTATTTCACTGTCACATTGCACTAAGGAAGTGTTTATAGTACCACTTAGAGCAGTGAATGTCTAGCTACACCTAGGAGCAGCTGAATTTTCAAGGTCTATCTTTTACACGACTTTCACGTCAGCAGTTGTGCCCTATCTCGAGTACGGTTTTAGCATCAGAAGTCGGTAAGGCCTTCTTGGAAGCAAACCATTAACCTTCAATAACGTATCTGGGGATTTATCTCCATAGCTGCACGATAAACTAGACAACAGTCTAGTCGTTCCAGGTGTAAACAAATGCATTCCTGTTCAGTTAGCGACTAGAGTTTGTGATACACCAGCAAGAGCCAACGCTAAGATGATTGCATGGCTCAGTGAGGTTGTGAGCTGCAGTAAATGCGTCTTAGCCTGTAAAAAGGTGGTAGGTTGGTTGGTATTCGAAATTGGGGACTCCTCCCTTAGTTATAATGATAACTACAATTTCTACATCATCAAAACCTTGTTTAGTTAGTTGGCTTGTTAGTTTTCTAGCCTGAGCTAAGAGGGAGGGTTGGGCATTGGGCTAGCAACCTCACACCACTAAAACTATCAAAGCGCTAGAGAAACTTCAATGCACATAAAATGTATTAAAAATACAAATAATATATAAACTAACTTATTCTTCACTCGAAACACAGAGGCGAAATGACACACCAGGCTGGTGAAAGAACAACTTAGGGAATCCAGTCAGATGATGAGTCTTCTCTCTATGCAAGCAAGAGTAAGAATGGGTATGTGGAATGCCCTTACAATGAACGAGACTGGGAAGGCTGCCCAGATAGCTGAAGAAATGCAAAGATATGGCACTAAAGTGCTGGGAACTTGTGAAAGAATATGGAACGATGTGGATTATCCAAACTGTCAGCTGGACGGCCAGTAACTTACTCCGGTTTGGTCATCCAGATGACAACCACGAGCACACTGAGGCAATGAATGGCTATAGTGATGTCACCAGTTGAAGCCAATCCATAATGCAGCGGGAACCAATTTTATCCAGGATCAACTCAAAAGGAGGGAGGGAAGGAAGGTTACAATTATCCAATGTCACGCACATCGTTACAAAAAACGCGGAACAAGAAAAGAGGGAGGATTTTTACGGACAACTACAAACAGCGATGGACAACATCCCGAATGGTGGCATCAAAATCCTCATAGACTACGTGAATGTCAGCTGAAAAGAGAGCAGGTAATACAGGAAGAGAACTTAGCATAGGTCGAGAGGCTGTCACTTGGAGAAATGAATGAGAACCGAGAAGCAGCCACAGACCTCTGAGCTTTCAATGATCTGGTGACCAGAGGAAGCGTGCACAAACACAAGAATATACACAAAACAACATGGGATTCGCCTGACGGACACACCACAAACCAGACAGATTTCAGCTCATTGCTGCTCAAGGAGATGCAGACAGCCTGCTGGATACAAAGTCGAGAAGGGGGCAGGTATGGGCTCACACCATCATCATTTAGTTCAAGGAGCCTTCAATATGAAGCTGAAATCCCTGAAAATAACTGGGGCAGACGGCAATTCAGGTTCAACATTCAGAATATAAAGAACAAAACTAAAAGAGACACCTCCTGTCAATGGAGTTGAAGATTGAACGATCAATTCTTGGTTGTTTGCTCAAAACCAACTTCCCAATTTTCGCGGAGGCATCAATACGACAGTCATCGTCTCATCGGTCGCTGTTCAGAAAGAAGTCAGCAGTAAACCACCAGAAACCCTAGTAAAAACATTATTTTTATATGTTGGTGTAACAATAAAGAATCCTCGAGTCACAAATCGGTGTTTTGGTTTTTGCGTCCGTTATTACTAAGCGTTTCTGAAAAACTGCAAGGAACAGCGTGGGCCCGAGCGCAGCAAGAGTGGGCATTAACGGTTTATGAGAGGTGGCTGACAGTTGGTGAAGTCAGTTGTCGACGAATTTGGACCGCTGGTGACAGTTTGGATAGTGCGGTTAGATAGATTATCTCCAATAGTTTCCGAAGGGATCACTAGAGTTGGTGGACGTCTACAAATGTTAGAATCGTCATATGAGACCCGTCATCCGGCTTTATTACCTTGCTACCATCCACTCAATGATCTCATTATAAGACACTACCATGTTCTTGAAGGTCATTTGGGTACTTCGCAAGTACTATCAAGTATTCGATGTAAGTTCTGGATAGTGAAGGAGGTACCGCTGTCCGTAAAATAACTAATGAGTGCATGGAATGTAAACTCCGAAATGCTCGTCCAGCACAGCAGATGATGTCACCACTCCCAGCGTGGCAAGCTTCTGAAGGGAATTATCCGTTCGAGTACGTCGGAGTGGATTTGTTCGATTTTTTGTGGTGAAGAGAGGCAGAACCCTATGTAAAAGATATGGCTGTTTATTCACCTGTTTGAAAATGAGAGCTTTGTATATTGAGATGGTTCATACGTTAACTACTGATTCGTCCGTGTTAGCGTTGCGTAGATTTATAAATCGTCGAGATGCATTGATGGTGATGTTCAGTGACAGAGGGACTAATTTTGTTGGCTGTCACGCCGAGCTTAAAGAGTAATTTGAGGGTCCTCAAACGAGAGTTCATGAAGAGTTACTGAAAAGAAATATCGAGTGGCGCTTCAACCTACTATATGCTAGCCATAGAGGTTGGCTATGGGAAAGACTTATAGGAATTATCAAGCGTGTTTTACGCTCCATAATTAAAAACCAGAGTTTGAAAGACGAAACTTCAGAGGCATTTTTTGGGATGCTGAACGGATACTACATGACCTGGCCGCTATTACCTGTGAGGGACGACGTCGAGGATTTCGATATGTTGACCCTAAATAAATTATTGTTATTTAGAGACAACCCGGCATAGAGGACTTGAGCGAGGAACGAATACCTGCGATTGAAAGATGGAAACAAGCTAAGCACATGAAAGATATATTTTGGAAAAGATGGTTAAAGTAGTGTGTTCTAACACTGCAAACCAGAGAAAAATGGAAAAAGCTGTGCAGAAACTCAAAGGTTGGAGATATAGTCTTAGTAATAGATAAATGTGCCACAAATAGATGGCCTTTGGGAGTGGTAGAAAGGTGACTCTGTAGTTGTGATGGTTTGGTGAGGACGGTTGAAGTGAAAACAAGTTGTGGCATGCTGGTGCGAGATAAAAGGAAACTGTGTCTGCTGGAACGTCCTGAGAGTCGAGAGTCAGAGGATGAACCACTTGACAATTTCCCAACTAAGGCGTCAACCTGAGAACGGTTGTAGACGTACTGTTGTAAGTCCTACAGTTCTTCAAGGGTAGTTCGTCATGGCAGAATCCACAACATTTGATGTATTGATTGTACATATGTTTGTGTTAAGTAATTGAGCGGGTTCCAATTAATGTAATTGTTGGTTAATCCTGTTTGTGTCCGGACGTTCTTCAACTTACAATCGTCAACAGGAGAAGGGTTGTAGGCGTACTGGTGTAAGTCCTGAAATTCTTCAAGGGAATTCCATCAAGACATGATCTGCGAGGTTATGTGTACTGTTTGTATATACGTGTGGTGTGTCATATCAATTTGTGTTTTTGGATTCACTGAGTTTACCTGTTGTTTTCGTATCTTCTTGTTATTGCATCGTGTGAAGAGTATCATGAGGTGCTGCTATGGTCACGCTGCTTTCTCCAAGAGTCATTCTAGCAAGTGGTGATTGTGTTGCAAGATGTCAAGAGGATGCCTTGAACTGGAAGGCGTAGGTCGTCGTCGATGAAAGACATTGTGCTGTGGGTATGACTGTGGTGCGTTGGCGTTGCTGTTTGCTTTCCATATCAGCTTTGTCCTTGTGACCCACGTTCTCGCAATGGCATCCAACTCAACGTGTATTGGTCGTGATGGAAAAAAGTGATCCATCCCAAAACACATTCTCACTCATCAACGACGACCTACGCCTTCCAGTTCAAGGCATCCTCTTGACAACTTGCAACCCCGATGGGTTTAAATGGAGCCTAGAAAGACACTTTAACATGTCCACCCTAGCTCGTCTAAAAGACCACAACTGTTGGTAGAACGGAAATTGAAGGCCAGTCCAGTCTTCAGTATAGTCATATACGTATAACTAGACTCTAATACTAATGTTAATGGAGTTGAAGATTGAACGATCAATTCTTGGTTGTTTGCTCAAAACCAACTTCCCCAATTTTCGCGGGGGCATCAATACGACAGTCATCGTCTCATCGGTCGCTGTTCAGAAAGAAGTCAGCAGTAAACCATCAGAAGTAATCTTGTGATTTATTATTGTAATATTTGTTCACAGACCTTAGTAGAAATATTTTTTATATGTTGGTGTTACAATAAAGAACTCCAAGCGGCCAATCGGTGTTTTGGTTTTTGCGTCCGTTATTACTAAGCGTTTCTGAAAAACTGCAAGGAACAGCGTGGGCCCGAGCGTAGCAAGAGCTGGGCATTAACGGTTTACGAGACGTGGCTGACAGTTGGTGAAGTCAGTTGTCGACGGTTTTGGACCGCTGGTGACAGTTTGGATAGTCGCCGTTCATCTTTCCTGGTGCCGGTCAAGTCCTCTTTGAACAAGCAATATCTGGAACGTTTTTGGAATTGGGTCAAGTTCAACAATGCCTGGGTCAAAGAAGGGACAGAGTGTCTTGGATGCAAACAGGAAAGTAAGTCATGGCGACTTGTCTGTTAATTGTAACGATGTGTCTGATGTTAAGCATGACATGGTTGATGTTACTGTTTCGCCGTTCAGGGATAATAGGAACATCAAACTCCCTAAATTTGAACCACGGTGTTTTGATGGAAACCCAGCTGATTATTTACAATTTGTAAAGGAGTTTGAGATCATGCTGAGTGGTTTTCTATTAATGATGAATTGAAGTTAATGTATTTGATGAGATATTGCACTGGAGATGCTGCAAGAGCTATACAGTGCTGTAAGTTTATGAAGCCAAAAGAGGGCTACGCTGAGGCTATGAGCATATTACGTCAAAGGTTTGGAAGACCTTCGATGATTGTAGGGAAATTATTCGAGGCTGTTAAGGGTAATGGTGGTCAATTACAGGATGACTCCCAGGCACTCACTGAGTTTTTAGATAATTTGCTAATTTACAAGAATGCAATGATTTCGATGAATCGCGTGAGTGACCTCAACTCGAGTTTTATACTAGAAGTAATAGCAAGACGCCTACCTACTCGACTGCAAAGGAAGTGGGTGAAGATAAGCTCCCGTATGGAGGATGAGGGTATCGAGCGAAAATTTGATGATATCCTGAAACTAGTAAAAGATAGTGTCAATCAATCTATGAGCAAGTTCGCCAGTCTATTACATCTCACCCCTAGAATAGAGCAGTCTGAGAGCAAAATGCAATCATTGATGACGAGTAGGCCTCAGAGAGGTGGATATCGAGAAGGCTCCATGATGTATAGTAATGCATATAGACCTAGTGAGTGTAACAGGTTTCGTAGTACATCCTCAACAGATAAGTTGCAAGATGCAAGAGAAACACGGTTGTGTTTTACACGTTTGCAAGAGGTGCATACAGAAGTGAACTGTGAACCAGTGAGCAAGTTCAGTGATAAGCTAAATGTAAACTCCAGGCCTGACTCCGAATTGTGTGACGATAACGGTGCGGTGAAGAAGTCTGTAGTTGCAACTGGTAAGCCATTGTTGAATAGAGTGTCACAGAATAGAGTTACTGCTTCAGAGTGCAGTTCTGACTCCAAAAGTTTACAAAGTATAACTAGTCAGAGTGAAGATATAAAACCTTTAATGATTTGTGAGGAGGAACCAAAATTGTCTACTTCTGTTATTAAAGAGTTTGAAAATGATGAACTTGACGGTAAATTGAATATTTGTGATAATGATCATGATAGTGCAGATTTGTCTTTGGTTGATCATGATGAGATGAGGGATATGCCTACTACTGCTAAGTTAAATAAAGGTTCTGTACAACTACAACGTGAAGTAGAATTGAACGCAGATGCAGTTCCAGAAGGTGTGCATACTTGTGAGACAGTCAGTGTAATTGATCAGCGTGTAGCCCACCTATCATCAGATGATAGTGCTAAACCCGAACTAGTAGTGAAAGACAGCAGTGGTGGTAATCTTGCAGTTAGACAACTATCTGAAAGCCGAAAAAGAACAGCTTCTGATCCACTGCTAAGTTCATCACCTTGTGTCACTCAGTCATCGTTGGTGTTTTCATCCACAATGAAATGGACGTCCATGAACTCACGTGCCTTATGCAATGACTATGATAGTATTGGTGCGTTTGAAAAGACGAAAGATATTGCTCAGTTTAGTGAGAATAAGCCAAGTGTAAACGAGAGAGTAATTGTTAAATTGACTTGCATGAATAAAGGCATTTCTAGTTTCAAGTTACTAATTGAATGCTATTATCTTTGGTGTAAATTACTCTGTTTCTACACTTGGTTGATGAGATATGTCGTGTGTTTGTTCGTCATCTATATTCTACGATACAATGACATGGGCGTGTTGCCGTTCAGATTTGAGGATATAGCTGATAGAAGGAAGTCAGCAAATGAACTCTGCGACGATTTTCCAACCTAGAGCGTCAACCTGAGAAGGGTTGTAGGCGTACTGCTGTAAGTCCTACAGTTCTTCAAAGGGTAGCGCATCAATGAGCAGTCCAGTGTGCTTGGTGTGTGATTTTGTACATATGTTCATATTGTATATACTGAATTGGTATCATTTGTCATCTAGCTGTTGGTAATTCTGTTTGTGTCCGGACGACTTCCACTTGGATCATCAACCTGAGAAGGAATGTAGGCGTACTGCTGTAAGTCCTACAGTTCTTCAAGGGTAGTTCGTCATGCCGGAATCCACAACATTTGATGTAGTGATTGTACATATGTTTGTGTTAAATAATTGTGTGAGTTCCAATTATGTAATTGTTGGTTAATCTTGTTTGTGTCCGGACATTCCACAACTTACAATCGTCAACCTGAGAAGGGTTGTAGGCGTACTGGTGTAAGTCCTGCGATTCTTCAAAGGAATTCCATCAAGACATGATCGCGAGTTTTGTGTACAGTTTGTATATATGTGTGGTGTGTCATATCAATTGGTGTTTTTGGATTCATTGTGTTTACTCGTTGTTTACGTACCTTGTTGTTATTGCGTAATTTTGTTAAAATTTTCGTCGTGATTACTTCTGAAGTTGTTTCGAGTCTTCTACATCCATGAATGAATTGATTGATGTTAAGGACAGCAGATGGGTCGTATACGCCGGGGAGGCTAGGCTATTGCTGAGAATGAAATGCACACGGAGATAATTGTTAGCTGCGGTCCCACACGCCGGGGAGAAAGAGTGTAAACGACTGAGGCTCGCATGCGTCACCGCTACTAGAACTGAGGCAGAATGAGTGACAAGCGATTGCAGTGGTAATTGGTAGTGAGTAGATAAGAGGATGTGCGTAGAGTATCATGAGTTGGTGCTATGGTCACGTTGCATTCTGCAAGAGTCATTCTAGCAAGTGGCGATTGTGTTGCAAGATGTCAAGAGGACACCTTTAACTGGAGGCGGAGGTCGTCAGCGATGTGTGAGATTGTGCTGTGGGTATGCTTGTGGTGTGTTGGCTTTTCTGTTTGTTTTCGATTTCAGCTCTGTCCGTGTGACCCAGGTTCTCGCAATGGCATCCAAGTCAACGTGTATTGGTCGTGAAGGAAAAAAGGGTTGGATCCCTTTTTGCCGGGGAGTGTCAATGGAGTTGAAGATTGAACGATCAATTCATGGTTGTTTGCTCAAAACCAACTTCCCCAATTTTCGCGGAGGCATCAATACGACAGTCATCGTCTCATCGGTCGCTGTTCAGAAAGAAGTCAGCAGTAAACCACCAGAAACCCTAGTAAAAACATTATTTTTATATGTTGGTGTAACAATAAAGAATCCTCGAGTCACAAATCGGTGTTTTGGTTTTTGCGTCCGTTATTACTAAGCGTTTCTGAAAAACTGCAAGGAACAGCGTGGGCCCGAGCGTAGCAAGAGCTGGGCATTAACGGTTTATGAGACGTGGCTGACACCTCCACTAAAGATGAGATCAGAGCATGGTTGGAGTCACTATGTGACAATACTGGGGTTACCTGTTTGTGTGGATCAACACTAGAAATAACTCTGCGAAGGCGACGTTAAAGGAAAAGTGTACAAATGTTCTAGGAGGATAAAAGACACAAAACAAGGGATGGCTATCAAAGGACACCTACCTAGAAGCTAATAAAAGAGAAGAGAGGATAGTGAAACAGAAGATGACTCAACGCAAAGATTGAACGACATAAGAGAATTCTGTGGGACACTAGCTGGCAAATGAAGAAGAACAGGCATGCAGGCTGCAGGTGAAAGATACCTCAGAACATTATATCGAATTACCAGGTCTCTATAGGGGATGAGATCAACCAACAATAGATGCCTAAAGGAACCTGACTACCAAGGAGGGGAAACAAATAAAAGAGGGGGCTGATCACTTTAAAAGACTCTTGAATCTGCCATCACCTGCAACTCGACCAGAAATAACACCAACAGAACTGCCTGCTAGTGAACGCCCATCCTCCAACGAATGCAGAAATCCTGAATGCAATCAAGCTACTGAAGGCCAGCTGAGAAGGCTTCAGAACCAGATGGAGTTCGTCTTGAAGCACTGAAAGCGGACCCAGAGACTGCTTCAAATGTTCTCACGTCATTTTTGCAAAAGATTAGGAAGGAAGGAAAGGTGCCTACTAATCGGAAGAATGGTTATTTTATCAAAACACCAAAGAAGGGCGAATTAGACTTGTCAATATAGCTGAAGATTGAACGATCAATTCCTGGTTGTTTGCTCACACCCACTACTCGAATACTATCCATTTATTATTAGCAGCACTCGCACACGTGACAAGCTAAGGATGAAGAGTATCCAACGATATTTCACACACAAATCCACCCTTTAGGTAATGTAAGACATTCCCCTTTGACCACAATAAAACAAATCATTGCATCTGAGTTCATATATGTTTACGATCAAGGAGCTAGTAAAAATCGCAAGACACCTCTTATCAATATAGTTGAAGATTGAACGATCAATTATGATTGTTTGCTCAAACCCAACTCTATATTTTCGCGGGAGTCATCAGGCCAGCAGTAACCGACTCATCGTTCGCCATTCGTTGGTAGAGAGAAAACTATCAGAAGTATTATCGTGATTCATTATCATAATATTTATTCTTAGACCTTGTGTGTAATAACCTTATTGTTGGTTACATATTGGCGCAAGAATAAAGGATTCTTCAGTCGCCAATCAGTGTTCTGGTTTTTCGTGTTGGTTATTACACATTGTTTCTGAGAGTCTTCGAGGGACAGCATGAGGTCCAGCGTAGTAAGAGCTGGACATTGACAGTTTCTGTTCGTCCTTCCTCGTGTCTGCCCGTCCTCTTGAAAAAGTGTTATCTGGAACTTTTCCGGATTTTTTGGTCAAGTTCAGTGATGCCTGGGTCAAAGAAGGGACAAAGCGTCGTGGAAGCATACAGGAAAGTAAGTAATGCTGAGTTGCCTGTTATACGTAGTGATGTGTGTGATGTTAAGAATGATAAGAATGATATTCATGTTTCACCGTTTAGGGATAGTAAGGGTGTAAAATTACCTAAATTCGAGCCTCGGTACTTCGATGGAAATGGAACCGACTATCCACAGTTTATCAAAGAGTTTGAGATCATTTTGAGTGCTTTTGCTTTAAGTAGGGAAATGAAGTTGATGTATTTGTTGAGGTACCGCACTGGAGTTGCTGCAAGAGCTATACAGTGCTGTAAGTTCATGCCCCCAAACGAAGGATACTCTGAGGCCATGAGGATATTACGTCAAAGGTTTGGAAGGCCATTCATGATACCCCGTAGCATTTTTGAGATTGTCAAAGGTAATGGGGCGCAGTTAAGGAACAACCTCGAGGAACTCGCAGAGTTCTTGGATAATTTAATGGTATACAGAAATACTCTCGTTTATCTTAACAATATGGATGAGTTGAACTCAAGTTCGGTGCTTAAGACAGTTGTCAAGATATTGCCGGTTCGTCTACGAAGGAAGTTCATAGAGGTTAGTTCCCGGCCAGAGGAAGATGGTTTGGAGCCTGGATTCGATGATACTATGAGGCTGGTGACAGACAGTGTCAACCAGGCAACGGACAAATTCGCCAGCATTTTGCATTCTAAGGTAGAACCTAAGGAACCGGTGAATATAAAGAAAGCATTTGTAGTGAAGGCTCAAGGCACAACGAGAAAGGAGGAGTGTATTGTTTGCCATAACGCGCATCAATTGAGTGATTGCAATCGCTTCGTTGCTATTTCCCCCGTAGAAAGGTTAGAAATGGCAAAAGAGAAGCGGTTGTGTTTCAGTTATTTAAAGACGGGGCATAAAAATTTGAATTGTAAGGCGACAGATGAAGGAAGTAGTGGTCCAACCGATGTGCACCCACTTCTTAGGACAGTAGACGAACCGGGGAATTCCATTAATTTTAATAGCACCTTTCGCCCCTTTGACAACCTACAAGTTTATTTAGGGTATTACCAGTTAAGGTGAAAGGACCGAAATCTTCAGTACAGACTTATGCATTGTTGAATAATGGTTCAGACGTTACATTGATAGATGCTGAACTGGCTGGTTGCTTGGGTATTAAAGGCCCAAAGCAATCCTTGGTTCTAAATACTTTCAATTCTTCGAAAACGGTAATAATAATAATAATAATAGTATATTCTCATTTTGTACATGAGAGACGCCAGTTTACAGGCATCATCAATATGATAAATTACATATACGATTAGCAATCATAATTAATAATAATGTTTTAATAAAGTACACATTTTTTCCTACTTGTGTAGGACACACCAAATATACAGGCATGGATAAGCATAAATTAAATTTCATAAATTCGGTTTATGGTTAAGTTACATGGTTGCTGGCGTTTTTGTTTTAATAATAATTATAATAATGTATATTCTCATATAAACATATAAATTTACATGAAAATGCATGCCATTTTTTTAGGTCTGTGGGAACAATATGATAACCAGTCATTCAATGGAGCACATCATGAAATATAGGAATATTGACTTCGCATTAACAAAAAAACCCAAGTAAGTTTCGGATGGATTAAAAATACTTGGGAAAAAATAAAGCTTGAAGTTATTCCACAATATAACAAGTCATTCAATGGAGCACATCATGAAATATAGGAATGTTGTCTTCGCATTAACAAAAAAACCCAAGTAAGTTTTGGATGGATTAAAAATACTTGGGAAAAAATAAAGCTTGAAGTAATTCCTCAATATAACCTGGGTGTGTACAAATCCGAATCTCATTTTTGATTTGATTTATATCCAAATTGGGTAATAAGGAAGCTATTTTTACAGATACGATCAGTTATGTTATAAGCTACAATCGTGAAGTTGTATTACAAATTGATACTTTTCCATTGGTATAAGAGTATATTCCACAAATGTAATCCAGGTTGCGTCGTGGAGAAAGTTAATTCGTTATTAACCAGGCAACTGAAAGATACGGGACCAATAATGTTTGCAGATCATTTGTCATTGTAAATGGTCAAATATCCACATTATTCATTCTCATTCAAAAAGTCAAATGGAAGCTGAAATGGTGAGAGAAAAAAGAAGACAAACAACAGCAACGCAAAAGAAAGCAACGGGAGTCCTTAAGGAGTGATTAATAAATATACACATATATATTCTCTTTAGTAACTGTGGTTATTTTGGTACACAAACTAACTAGTCCCGTTATGCTAACTTTTATATTATGTGTGAACTAATATTACTGTCCTGTGTAGAAATGTTAATCATCTAGTTCCAATAATATTAAAATTTATAATTGTAGTTTGCTGTAACTACACGTTTAAACAACTTAAAATATCTATGTAGGGTGAAAAAGAGGGTGTAAGAGTTAGACGTATAAGTGCATTGTCATCTTTGAGCAGTCTGGTGACTGAGGAGATGAACACTGGAAGTGTGTTTGCATCGCGCACATTAGCTGGTAGTCTATTCCAAATGACTGAAAACTTATTTAAGAAGAAGTTGTACCGCACGTAAGTCTGACAGTGCTCTATAGCAGCTAGGTTGTGATGATTTCTAAGATTGTAACTGACGACAGCGGTAGGTTTAGTTAATGGCTCGGAGGAATGCAAGAGAAGATTAGTTAGCTTATAGTAAAAGATTAGGTTTAGCTTAAGGCGTCTTTTCCAGAGGGGTTCTAATCTTAGTCTTACGCATCTCTCATGGTATTCCAGACTACTTTCTAAACCAAGAGTTCTTGAGGTAAACTGCCGTTGCACTCCCTCTAATTTAAGCTTGTCATTTTGTCTTAGTCCGCTAAGAATAAACGGGCAGTATTCTAAGATAGGTCGGACACATACTTTGTATAATAAAACCCTAGTTTCACAACAAAAGAAATTGCGTGTTATGCATCCTATCAGCCTACGCGTTTTACGTCTGGCATAATCAGTCTGTTCAGCGAACGTTAGGTTACTAGAGTATCTAATACCGAGATCTACGACTGAATTGAGCTTAGCTAGTTTTCGCCCATTTATTTCAAGGTTTAGATCAAGCTTACTGTTGCCGATACAAATCCAGCCGCATTTGTCAATGTTAAAATTTAGGCAGGATTCAGCACACCACGTTGCAAGGCTACTTAGTTCAAGATGTATTTTATCTACCATATCGCTTAATTCATGAGTGTAGCAGGAGTAGACGACTTTGAGGTCGTCAGCATATAGGAATGGTTTACCTGAGGTGAAGCACTTGCAAATGCTGTTAATGTAAACTGTGAATAAAAGTGGACCTAGGACACTACCTTGCACGACCCCACTTGAGATCTGCCTAGGGTGAGACAATACAGATCCAACTTTGGTTATTTGTACCCTGTTGCTTAGAAATGATTTTAACCAGTTCAGTAATGGGTTGCGAATTCCACAAGAGTACAGCTTCTCAAAGAGAATACTGTGAGATACCATGTCAAATGCCCTAGATATATCGAAGTATAGAACAACGACTAGCTTACGTGCTTCGCGATTACTAGTGATGCAGTTGAAAAAGTCGAAGTGGCAAGTAACGCAGGATCTATTTTTGAGAAATCCGTGTTGAGACCTTGTAACAAGATCCTCCCTAATTAGGTAGTCTGACAATTGATCCTTTACAACTTTCTCCATGATTCGTGAGATAACTGGGGTTATATTTATGGGTCTGTAATTGCGGACGTTTGCCCTATCACCAGATTTGTAATGTGGAATTATGAAGCTAGTTTTCCACTCACTAGGGTAAGTGCCAGTGTCCATAGATATTGAGAAGAATTTAAGAAGTAACAAGGGTATATCACACCCACTGTTTTTGAAAATTATCGAAGCGAGGCCATCCGGTCCCGTACTAGTGGAAGGTTTAAGGCTTTTAATTGCTTGTACTATTAGTTGATTAGTGAACACAATGCTTTCAAGGGAAGAGATAGTAAGGGGAGCGGTTTCACCAGGCATATGTGTTTCTAAACTAAAGTTTGCAAACCAATCACTGAAAGTTCACAGATAGTGGCAGGTTCATTGTAGATTACTTTGTCGTGAAGTAAGTATGGGATTTCCCTCGCTGACTGCATTCGTTTTTTAAGAAGTGCCGTTAAGTTATAAACTTTGGAGGTACTTTCAAGTGCCGTTAACTCTTCGTCGAGGTCCTTTTGAGAACGTAGGCGCTTGATAGATTCAAGAGACTCGTGGATTGAGAGCAATAGTGATATGTCCTTAGTGGAATAGTACTGTTTCTTCAGTTTCCTTAACTTATTACGGTGTGCCCTTGGAATATATTCAGTTCGGTGTCTACTTAATTTCACTATTTTATTTGGGGCAACTGTATCTAGACAAAGGGTAACATTCCTGTAAAACAGGGTTACTAAGGCCTCCAGGGAGTCAGTGGTAAAATAGTCATCCCATTGACAGAGTCGAATAAGTTCTTGGACTAATCCCCAGTCTGTATATTTGTAACTACGACATATTGTGCTTCCTGAGTCTTGTTTGTTTCCTGTATTTAGTGGTGAGAAAGGCAGAGAGCAGAGTACCATTCTATGGTCACTACTGGAAAATCTATTACCAACATAAGTGGATACTGGGATTGTGTCATGACAAAAAACAAGGTCCAAAATGTTGTCCCCACGAGTAGGTGTCTGGACGTGTTGTTGCCATCCATAACAGTCTATAGTGGCAAGTAATTCGTCGAAGCGTTGGGGGCCGGAACTAGTTAGCCAATTAACTTCTGGAAGATTGAAGTCCCCTGCAATTATTTTGTAATTAGCACTAAACGAGGATGCATGTGCAAACGATTTAGCTAATAACGCATCAGTTTCTTTTGTTGCGCTTGGTGCTCGATAAACACAGCCTATGAGAAGTTTGTACTTATCTCCATGTAAGACAACCCAGAGTGAGTCAGGTACATTATTCATTGTTTCATCTTCCACCTTACTGACTACAAATGAGTTATGTATATATATGAGACATCCTCCACCACGCTTGCAATCTCTGTTTGCACGGTGTACAGTGTAATCATCGATACCTATATGCACATCAAGTACTGAGGATGAGCACCATGACTCAGTAATCAGAGCTACAGTAGGCTTGGCGACTAATAATAATGTCCTTAGTTCAGATATCTTATTGATTAAGGAGCGTGCATTAATTAGCAATATCGTGAATAAGTCACGGCATACTACAAACTGGTAGTATGTGAACGGCTGTCATTTCAGTTAGAATCCTTGACTACTGGGGAACCGTTGAAGTAGATACTGCTTACACTACCTGCAGTATGAAACCCGGCGAAGCTATAGTATCTAGTCGTGAAACAGTTGTCCGTAAGCCATATTTGTGTGACATACCGCGTCCAACACTGCAAGATGGTAGAGTAAGAATACTCATTGGATGTAGTGTACCAGAAGCTCACAAGGTATTAGAAGAGAGATTCGGAGGTAGAGATGATCTGTTCGCGACGAAAACGCCGCTGGGATGGACAGTGAGAGGACCGATACCCATAGTCCACATATCATCATTAGTTGCAAACAATGGGGACAAAATAGAAACTATGATTAAAAATATGTATGACAAGGAGTTTTGTGACTGCGGTGTCCCAGAGAGGGGTCGTTCTGTAGAAGACTTAAAAGCAGTTAAAATAGTTGGGGAGTCTTGCATTACGAAAACGGGCGTTTCAGCGTTGGCCTACCATGGATATTTAAAGATAGACAGTTAATTTGTAATAGAAAAGTTGCTCTTAAGAGACTAATGGGTTTGAAGAAGAAGTTTCTCGCGGATGGAGACCTCTGGGCCAAATATAAGGATGTCGTCGACAAACATGTGATGAAGGGTTACGTTGAAAGACTAGTTGATCAAGTGAGCCAGGGAAGTGGTATTTGCCCCATAATCCCGTCTTTAACCCGAGGAAGCCAGGTAAACTCCGTGTGGTGTTTGATTGTTCTGCGAAACATGAAGGAGTCTCTTTGAATGATAATCTGTATAGTGGCCCAGATTGCGTGAGCTCATTAGTGGGACTGCTGTTAAGATTCAGAAAGTTTACAGTTGCTGTCGCTGCGGGTATAGAGGAAATGTTCCTACAGGTGAAGATGCCAGAGAGTGACAGAGATCACTTGAGGTTTTTGTGGTTTGATGACGGTCCTTGTGGTAAGGTGTCAGAATATAGGATGACAGTGCATCCATTTGGTGCCACGTCCTCCCCATTTTGTGCTAATTTTTCTCTACGAAAGGCAGTGTCCACATTTGGTTCTAATGATTTGCTGGACGTCATAGATTGTTGCTTCTACGTGGATGATTGTTTAGCCTCCTTCGATGATGATAAGTCTGCAGTTAGATTTGCAACAAGCATTACTGAAGTGTTAGCTAAGGCCGGCTTTCGTCTAACTAAGTGGGTCTCGAACAGCCTAGACGTTTTGAAGCATATAGATCCAGAAGACAGAGCACCTACCGTACGAGATTTGCCTGTTGATACTCTACCAGTTGAACGCACATTAGGTATGCGATGGGATGTGAACTCTGATACCTTTGGATTTAGTGTTGGTGATATTGATAAGCCAGTTACTCGGAGAGGTGTGCTCTCTGTGTTGTCGTCCGTGTTTGACCCACTTGGATTAGTAGCACCTTATCTACTTCCGGCTAGGAGGTTATTTCAAGAGACATGCAGGAAAGGGTTACAGTGGGATGAACCATTAAGTGAGAGGCAGAGAGAAGAGTGGAAGGGGTGGGTTAACAGTTTAAGAATGCTGAATCTACATTCCGTCTCACGTCCACTTAAGCCATCGAGAAATCATGACAAAATTGACTTCCATGTTTTTTCTGATGCCTCTGAGGTTTGATTTGGTGCAGCCGTATACATCAGAACCACCTTAAGGAATGATATAGATGTTAGCCTGGTGATGGGTAAATCTAGAGTTGCGCCCCTAAAGACGATTTCGATTCCGAGATTAGAACTTACTGCAGCCTTACTAGTTGCGCAGTTATTCACAACGGTGTGTAAAGAGTTGGATTACCCCAAGTATCCTGTAACGTTTTGGACTGATTCGATGTCTGTGATGTATTATATACGCAACGAGTCAGCAAGATATGCATGTTTTGTAGCTAACAGAGTATCTCAAATTCGTGAACTAACAACTGTTGAGCAGTGGAGGTACGTACCGTCTGGAAAAAATCCAGCTGATCTAGCCTCGCGAGGAGTTATTGATATGAATGTGTTTAAAAATAAGTGGTGGAAAGGTCCAGAGTTCTTGCTAAGGGCTGATAGTATGTGGCCTAGTAGAGAAGATGAACCACCGATAAACGAGTGTGCCTTGGAGTTGAAGACAAGTGTCAGTTTAACATCTACCCAAAGAAGATATTCAGGTTTACATCCACTTTTTAAATATTATTCTTCTTGGTACAAACTACTGAAAGCTGTTGCGTGGTTGGCACGATATGTTACGTATTTAAAGGTCATGCGTCTTGCAGGATACGAAAATATGAATGTGGGTCCTTTGAGAGTTAAAGATATTAGAAATGCGGAGTTAGCGATTTTGAGGGCTGCTCAGTGGGAAGCGTGGGGTGAGATTACCAACAAGGATAGTCCTGATTTCGCAGATTTCAAGGTGCGGTTAGATAGATTATCTCCGATAGTTTCCGAAGGGATCACTAGAGTTGGTGGACGTCTACAAATGTTAGAATCGTCATATGAGACCCGTCATCCGGCTTTATTACCTTGCTACCATCCAGTCACTGATCTCATTATAAGACACTACCATGTTCTTGAAGGTCATTTGGGTACTTCGCAAGTACTATCAAGTATTCGATGTAAGTTCTGGATAGTGAAAGGAGGTACCGCTGTCCGTAAAATAATTAATAAGTGCATGGAATGTAAACTCCGAAATGCTCGTCCAGCACAGCAGATGATGGCACCACTCCCAGCGTGGCAAGCTTCTGAAGGGAATTATCCGTTCGAGTACGTCGGAGTGGATTTGTTCGGATTTTTTGTGGTGAAGAGAGGCAGAACCCTATGTAAAAGATATGGCTGTTTATTCACCTGTTTGAAAATGAGAGCTTTGTATATTGAGATGGTTCATACGCTAACTACTGATTCGTTCGTGTTAGCGTTGCGTAGATTTATAAATCGTCGAGATGCATTGATGGTGATGTTCAGTGACAGAGGGACTAATTTTGTTGGCTGTCACGCCGAGCTTAAAGAGTAATTTGAGGGTCCTCAAACGAGAGTTCATGAAGAGTTACTGAAAAGAAATATCGAGTGGCGCTTCAACCTACTATATGCTAGCCATAGAGGTTGGCTATGGGAAAGACTTATAGGAATTATCAAGCGTGTTTTACGCTCCATAATTAAAAACCAGAGTTTGAAAGACGAAACTTTAGAGACATTTTTTGGGATGCTGAACTAATACTACATGACCTGGCCGCTATTACCTGTGAGGGACGACGCCGAGGATTTCGATATGTTGACACTAAATAAATTATTGTTATTTAGAGACAACCCCGGCATAGAGGACTTGAGCGAGGAACGAATACCTGCGATTTAAAGATGGAAACAAGCCAAGCACATGAAAGATATATTTTGGAAAAGATGGTTAAAGTAGTGTGTTCTAACACTGCAAACCAGAGAAAAATGGAAAAAGCTGTGCAGAAACTCAAAGGTTGGAGATATAGTCTTAGTAATAGATAAATGTGCCACAGATAGATCGCCTTTGGGAGTGGTAGAAAGGTGACTCTGTAGTTGTGATGGTTTGGTGAGGACGGTTGAAGTGAAAACAAGTTGTGGCTTGCTGGTGCGAGATAAAAGGAAACTGTATCTGCTGGAACGTCCTGAGAGTCGACAGTCAGAAAATGAACCACTTCACAATTTCCCAACTTAGGGCGTCAACGTAAGAACGGTTGTAGACGTACTGTTGTAAGTCCTACAGTTCTTCAAGGGTAGTTCGTCATGGCAGAATCCACAACATTTGATGTATTGATTGTACATATGTTTGTGTTAAGTAATTGAGCGGGTTCCAATTAATGTAATTGTTGGTTAATCCTGTTTGTGTCCGGACGTTCTTCAACTTACAATCGTCAACCTGTGAAGGGTTGCAGGCGTACTGGTGTAAGTCCTGCAATTCTTCAAAGGAATTACATCAAGACATGATCTGCGAGGTTATGTGTACTGTTTGTATATACGTGTGGTGTGTCATATCAATTTGTGTTTTTGAATTCACTGAGTTTACCTGTTGTTTTCGTATCTTCTTGTTATTGCATCGTGTGAAGAGTATCATGAAGTGCTGCTATGGTCACGCTGCTTTCTCCAAGAGTCATTCTAGCAAGTGGTGATTGTGTTGCAAGATGTCAAGAGGATGTCTTGAACTGGAAGGCGTAGGTCGTCGTCGATGAAAGACATTGTGCTGTGGGTATGACTGTGGTGCGTTGGCGTTGCTGTTTGCTTTCCATTTCAGCTTTGTCCTTGTGACCCACGTTCTCGCAATGGCATCCAACTCAACGTGTATTGGTCGTGATGGAAAAAAGTGATCCATCCCAAAGCACATTCTCACTCATCAACGACGACCTACGCCTTCCAGTTCAAGGCATCCTCTTGACAACTTGCAACCCCGATGGGTTTAAATGGAGCCTAGAAAGACACTTTAACATGCCCACCCTAGCTCGTCTAAAAGACCACAACTGTTGGTAGAACGGAAATTGAAGACCAGTCCAGTCTTCAGTATAGTCATATACGTATAATACGACTCTAATACTAATGTCAATGGAGTTGAAGATTGAACGATCAATTCATGGTTGTTTGCTCAAAACCAACTTCCCCAATTTTCGCGGAGGCATCAATACGACAGTCATCGTCTCATCGGTCGCTGTTCAGAAAGAAGTCAGCAGTAAACCATCAGAAGTAATCTTGTGATTTATTATTGTAATATTTGTTCACAGACCTTAATAGAAATATTTTTTATATGTTGGTGTAACAATAAAGAATCCTCGAGTCAACAATTGGTGTTTTGGTTTTTTCGTCCGTTATTACTAAGCGTTTCTGAAAAACTTCAAGGAACAGCGTGAGCCCGAGCGTAGCAAGAGCTGGGCATTAACGGTTTACGAGACGTGACTGACAGTTGGTGAAGTCAGTTGTCGACGGTTTTGGACCGCTGGTGACAGTTTGGATAGTCGCCGTTCATCTTTCCTGGCGCCGGTCAAGTCCTCTTTGAACAAGCAATATCTGGAACGTTTTTGAAATTGGGTCAAGTTCAACAATGCCTGGGTCAAAGAAGGGACAGAGCGTCTTGGATGCAAACAGGAAAGTAAATCATGGCGACTTGTCTGTTAATTGTAACGATGTGTCTGATGTTAAGCATGACATGGTTGATGTTACTGTTTCGCCGTTCAGGGATAATAGGAACATCAAACTCCCTAAATTTGAACCACGGTGTTTTGATGGAAACCCAGCTGATTATTTACAATTTGTAAAGGAGTTTGAGATCATGCTGAGTAGTTTTCTATTAAGTGATGAATTGAAATTGATGTATTTGATGAGATATTGCACTGGAGATGCTGCAAGAGCTATACAGTGCTGTAAGTTTATGAAGCCAAAAGAGGGCTACTACGAGGCTATGAGCATATTACGTCAAAGGTTTGGAAGACCTTCGATGATTGTAGGGAAATTATTCGAGGCTGTTAAGGGTAATGGTGGTCAATTACAGGATGACTCCCAGGCACTCACTGAGTTTTTAGATAATTTGCTAATTTACAAGAATGCAATGATTTCGATGAATCGCGTGAGTGACCTCAACTCGAGTTTTATACTAGAAGTAATAGCAAGACGCCTACCTACTCGACTGCAAAGGAAGTGGGTGAAGATAAGCTCCCGTATGGAGGATGAGGGTATCGAGCGAAAATTTGATGATATCCTGAAACTAGTAAAAGCTAGTGTCAATCAATCTATGAGCAAGTTCGCCAGTCTATTACATCTCACCCCTAGAATAGAGCAGTCTGAGAGCAAAATGCAATCACTGATGACGAGTAGGCCTCAGAGAGGTGGATATCGAGAAGGCTCCATGATGTATAGTAATGCATATAGACCTAGTGAGTGTAACAGGTTTCGTAGTACATCCTCAACAGATAAGTTGCAAGATGCAAGACAAACACGGTTGTGTTTTACACGTTTGCAAGAGGTGCATACAGAAGTGAACTGTGAACCAGTGAGCAAGTTCAGTGATAAGCTAAATGTAAACTCCAGGTCTGACTCCGAATTGTGTGACGATAACGGTGCGGTGAAGAAGTCTGTAGTTGCAACTGGTAAGCCGTTGTTGAATAGAGTGTCACAGAATAGAGTTACTGCTTCAGAGTGCAGTTCTGACTCCAAAAGTTTACAAAGTATAACTAGTCAGAGTGAAGATATAAAACCTTTAATGATTTGTGAGGAGGAACCAAAATTGTCTACTTCTGTTATTAAAGAGTTTGAAAATGATGAACTTGACGGTAAATTGAATATTTGTGATAATGATCATGATAGTGCAGATTTGTCTTTGGTTGATCATGATGAGATGAGGGATATGCCTACTACTGCTAAGTTAAATAAAGGTTCTGTACAACTACAACGTGAAGTAGAATTGAACGCAGATGCAGTTCCAGAAGGTGTGCATACTTGTGAGACAGTCAGTGTAATTGATCAGCGTGTAGCCCACCTATCATCAGATGATAGTGCTAAACCCGAACTAGTAGTGAAAGACAGCAGTGGTGGTAATCTTGCAGTTAGACAACTATCTGAAAGCCGAAAAAGAACAGCTTCTGATCCACTGCTAAGTTCATCACCTTGTGTCACTCAGTCATCGTTGGTGTTTTCATCCACAATGAAATGGACGTCCATGAACTCACGTGCCTTATGCAATGACTATGATAGTATTGGTGCGTTTGAAAAGACGAAAGATATTGCTCAGTTTAGTGAGAATAAGCCAAGTGTAAACGAGAGAGTAATTGTTAAATTGACTTGCATGAATAAAGGCATTTCTAGTTTCAAGTTACTAATTGAATGCTATTATCTTTGGTGTAAATTACTCTGTTTCTACACTTGGTTGATGAGATATGTCGTGTGTTTGTTCGTCATCTATATTCTACGATACAATGACATGGGCGTGTTGCCGTTCAGATTTGAGGATATAGCTGATAGAAGGAAGTCAGCAAATGAACTCTGCGACGATTTTCCAACCTAGAGCGTCAACCTGAGAAGGGTTGTAGGCGTACTGCTGTAAGTCCTACAGTTCTTCAAAGGGTAGCGCATCAATGAGCAGTCCAGTGTGCTTGGTGTGTGATTTTGTACATATGTTCATATTGTATATACTGAATTGGTATCATCTGTCATCTAGCTGTTGGTAATTCTGTTTGTGTCCGGACGACTTCCACTTGGATCATCAACCTGAGAAGGAATGTAGGCGTACTGCTGTAAGTCCTACAGTTCTTCAAGGGTAGTTCGTCATGCCGGAATCCACAACATTTGATGTGGTGATTGTACATATGTTTGTGTTAAATAATTGTGTGAGTTCCAATTATCGTAATTGTTGGTTAATCTTGTTTGTGTCCGGACATTCCACAACTTACAATCGTCAACCTGAGAAGGGTTGTAGGCGTACTGGTGTAAGTCCTGCGATTCTTCAAAGGAATTCCATCAAGACATGATCCGCGAGTTTTTGTGTACAGTTTGTATATATGTGTGGTGTGTCATATCAATTGGTGTTTTTGGATTCATTGTGTTTACTCGTTGTTTTCGTATCTTGTTGTTATTGCGTAATTTTGTTAAAATTTTCGTCGTGATTACTTCTGAAGTTGTTTCGAGTCTTCTACATCCATGAATGAATTGATTGATGTTAAGGACAGCAGATGGGTCGTATACGCCGGGGAGGCTAGGCTATTGCTGAGAATGAAATGCACACGGAGATAATTGTTAGCTGCGGTCCGACACGCCGGGGAGAAAGAGTGTAAACGACTGAGGCTCGCATGCGTCACCGCTACTAGAACTGAGGCAGAATGAGTGACAAGCGATTGCAGTGGTAATTGGTAGTGAGTAGATAAGAGGATGTGCGTAGAGTATCATGAGTTGGTGCTATGGTCACGTTGCATTCTGCAAGAGTCATTCTAGCAAGTGGCGATTGTGTTGCAAGATGTCAAGAGGACACCTTTAACTGGAGGCGCAGGTCGTCAGCGATGTGTGAGATTGTGCTGTGGGTATGCTTGTGGTGTGTTGGCTTTTCTGTTTGTTTTCCATTTCAGCTCTGTCCGTGTGACCCAGGTTCTCGCAATGGCATCCAAGTCAACGTGTATTGGTCGTGAAGGAAAAAAGGGTTGGATCCCTTTTTGCCGGGGAGTGTCAATGGAGTTGAAGATTGAACGATCAATTCATGGTTGTTTGCTCAAAACCAACTTCCCCAATTTTCGCGGAGGCATCAATACGACAGTCATCGTCTCATCGGTCGCTGTTCAGAAAGAAGTCAGCAGTAAACCATCAGAAGTAATCTTGTGATTTATTATTGTAATATTTGTTCACAGACCTTAGTAGAAATATTTTTTATATGTTGGTGTTACAATAAAGAACTCCAAAGCGGCCAATCGGTGTTTTGGTTTTTGCGTCCGTTATTACTAAGCGTTTCTGAAAAACTGCAAGGAACAGCGTGGGCCCGAGCGTAGCAAGAGCTGGGAATTAACGGTTTACGAGACGTGACTGAGAACTAACTTAGCGAACTTTAACTAATTTACTGATTTCTATTCTCTATAATTTTCACCAAGTTGTGTTGGTAAAATTAACACTTGAAACAATTGTAATATCATCCACACCTTTTAGCATTTTACATATGTATATACTAATATAATAATGCTTATTAATCATGCATGTTCAATTCCTAAGTTAGATTGTTATTAAAACACTTGAAATGATTAAAATATTTATGCTGCTAATGTTCTCTTGCTTCACCACGCTTGTTTCCCTTATAACACTCAATTATTGAGCCTAGTGTATTATTTGATAATACGAATTATAATATTAATTATACTCTCATCATATATAAATCGATTTACTCTACGGCTCCCTGTAGACTAACTTCCATTCTTCAGTATACACACACTGCAGTATTGTTAACCAAATGCCAAAATTTTGTTGGTTCTGTGTTAATATCTTTTTATAATATGTCTAGACACGTTACTTTGCAATGTCAGATATTTACTATATATAAGTACACTAAGTCCTGCCAACCGACCCTACCTTCAGTTCATACTGCCTACATTGAACCAACTATAGTGTTCTGCTGAATCTTGCTCCACTATTCACAAAACCTATTCTTTTTACTCTTTAAGGTTTTAACTTCTTATAAAGTAATCTGTTCATTAGGATGCATGTACACATATATAATATGTTCATAAAGATGTACGTGGAGACCTATTGGAAGCAGTCATCAAGGAAGCTAGGGAGATGGAATATGGGTTACGAACATATCTGGTACCAAGCGATATATTTGCTGTAGCCATAATAATCATAGTCTCAGAGCCTAACATCACAAAAGGAGGGAGGGTGGTGCTAGCTGATCAGTAGATGTGGTGGGGGTCACTAAGGTGAATCGCCCCATTCTGCAGGAACAGCAATATGAAATTTGAAGGCTCGAGATATTTCTGATTTTTATGAGGGCTTAGATCTTTATCTTGAAAAAGATAATAATGAACACCTAGACAGATCATGCTTCTGCCTTTAAATATATACCATTCGCTCAGCCGATTGTTGAGATGCGACCACGTGGGATCTGTGCAGATTTATGGGGCATCTTATAAATTAACTTGCTATCCATCGTCAGGTCTTTAAATACCACTTCACAATGTCTTATCTCATTCATTTTCTAATGACGTCTTTACTTCATCCTCAATATATATATATATTTTTTTGATTTACAGCTTGATTCCACACTGTATTTTCGGTACAAGTATGGAATTTTCAGAGTGGATATCGGTAGCCCAAATTTTGCAGGCCGACCATAGATATCAGGTGTGCGCCGGCGTGGGCTCGAACCCCGAACCATGTGCATGGTCGGCGAGAGTCCTAACCACTGTGCCACCGACGCACATCAAACCATCAAACCTAACATTTTATAGCTCTTTATGAATTTGATTCGACTTATAGGAATAGAATAAGTCGAATCAAATTCATAAAGAGCTATAAAATGTTAGGTTTGATGGTTTGATGTGCGTCGGTGGCACAGTGGTTAGGACTCTCGCCGACCATGCACATGGTTCGGGGTTCGAGCCCACGCCGGCGCACACCTGATATCTATGGTCGGCCTGCAAAATTTGGGCTACCGATATCCACTCTGAAAATTCCATACTTGTACCGAAAATACAGTGTGGAATCAAGCTGTAAATCAAAAAAAAATATATATATTGAGGATGAAGTAAAGACGTCATTAGAAAATGAATGAGATAAGACATTGTGAAGTGGTATTTAAAGACCTGACGATGGATAGCAAGTTAATTTATAAGATGCCCCATAAATCTGCACAGATCCCACGTGGTCGCATCTCAACAATCGGCTGAGCGAATGGATATATTTAAAGGCAGAAGCATGATCTGTCTAGGTGTTCATTATTATCTTTTTCAAGATAAAGATCGACTTATTCTATTCCTGTGCGTCGGTGGTATAGCGGTTTGGACGCTCGCCGACCATGCATATGGTCCGGGGTTCGATCCCCGGCCGGCGCACTCCTTTACCTCACTGAGCCAGGAATAATGCTGGTAAAGAGGAAAGGTTGGGCATGAGGCTAGCAACCCCATCCTGTAAAAATTAAACACTGCTACAGAAACTTCAAGCCACTAGCTTGAAGCCCTATGTTCCACTGGGAACGTGAAGGAAAAATTATTATTATTTATTTATTCTATTCCTATTCTCTGGAGGGTACGGTTGTGCACCAAATAGACAAAAAGGCATGAAATAAAAACAGCTGGCTAAAAAATAGTTGTATTAAAGCCAAAAGTGGACATCATGATAGTACGAACTATATCGGAAGTATTATACATTGCAAATGAACGTTGTCGGCATAGGGATTAATTACTTCCCCATTCTGTTTCCTACATAAATGTGTTTATTAATGATATATTGCACTTGCTTATTCCATTACACCTTAATGATTCACTTTTGCACTTTAACTTTTCTAAAATAGCTTTCAATCCCTTGTAAACATTGTACTTACCTCAATATTGGTTGGTTATCGTATGCCTACAACCACGGGATGAAAACGAAACGAAGTCCATTTTCCCGCTCAACCTGGAGGACAATTGTACAATTCAATAACTATACAGCCTAGTTCAGACAATGTGTTTAATTATATATCAAATATTTAACTTTTGAAACATCATTGACTTGTAGAAATCTACGATTTGATACTATATCATACTTGATCGCGTTTGTAAAAATAGCATACATTTTCATGTGAATTTATGTTTATATGAAAATATAAATTATTATTTTTATTATAACACAATTGCCACTTGCTAGAATGACTTGCAGAACGCAACGTAACCATAGCAGCACTTCATGATACTCTTCGCACATCCTCTTATTTATGTACTATCAATTACCACTGCGATCGCTTGTCATTCATTCTGCCTCAGTTCTAGTAACGGTGACGTATGCAAGCCTCAGTCGTCTACACCCTCGCTCCCCCGGCGCGTAGGATCACAGCCTAAATAGAAACATTCATCCTCAATCATTGATTCCACAGCTTACCCCTATCTCCGTGTGCATATCATTCCCAGCACTGGCCTCCCTGGCGTATACGACCCGTCTGCCGTCTTTAACATCAATCAATTCATTCACGGATGTGCAAGACTCGAAACAACTTCAGAAGTAAGCACGACGAATATGTAAAAAAGTTATGCAATAACAAGAAGATACGAAAACAACAGGTAAACTCAGTGAATTCAAAAACACAAATTGATATGACACACCACACGTATATACAAACAGTACACATAACCTCGCAGATCATGTCTTGATGTAATTCCTTTGAAGAATTGCAGGACTTACACCAGTACGCCTGCAACCCTTCACAGGTTGACGATTGTAAGTTGAAGAACGTCCGGACACAAACAGGATTAACCAACAATTACATTAATTGGAACCCGCTCAATTACTTAACACAAACATATGTACAATCAATACATCAAATGTTGTGGATTCTGCCATGACGAACTACCCTTGAAGAACTGTAGGACTTACAACAGTACGTCTACAGCCGTTCTCAGGTTGACGCCCTAGGTTGGAAAATCCTCGCTGAATTCATATGGTGACCTTTCATCATCTATATCCTCAACTTTGAATGGTAACACGCCCATATCATTGTATCATGGAATGTAAATGACTAACAAACTTACGACGTATCTGACCAAGCAATCGTATGCACATAGTAATTTACACTAAAGAAAGCAACATTCAAATATTAACTTGAAACTAGAGAGACCTTTATTCGGGCTAGTCAGTTCAACAATTACACCCTCATACGCAGTTGGCTTACGCCCCCCTCTATTGATCATTGAATATCCCCTTCTCTGAGATCCTTTCGCCATAAATGACTGCGTTTTGCTCTCAGACTGCTCTGTTATAGGGGCGGGATTCAATATACTGGCAAAGTTGCTCATGGGTTGATTGACACTATCTTT
Organism: Trichobilharzia regenti; assembly: GCA_944472135.2. Classification (NCBI taxonomy): domain Eukaryota; kingdom Metazoa; phylum Platyhelminthes; class Trematoda; order Strigeidida; family Schistosomatidae; genus Trichobilharzia; species Trichobilharzia regenti. The sequence goes on along the minus strand of OX235265.1, from coordinate 106,692,033 downwards.
CACCAGTTTCAAAATATCATTGAACTTTGGCTCAATACCTTCATCCTCTATATGAGAGCTCATCTTCACCCACTTTCGTTGCAGTCGGGTAGGTAGGCGTCTCGCTATTACCTCTAGGACGGAACTTGAGTTCGGATCACGCATGCAATTCATCGAAATCAACGTATTCTTGTAAGTCATTAGATAATCCACAAACTCAGAGAGTGCCTTGGAGTCATCTTGTAATTGACTCCCATTACCTTTAACAGCCTCAGATAATTTCCTTGCAATCATCGAATGTCTTCCGAATCTTTGACGCAGGATATGCATCGTCTCAGTATATCCTTCGTTTGGGGGCATAACCTGAGTGCACTGTATGGCTCTTGCATCAACACCACCGCAGTACCTCAACAAATACATCAACTTCATTTCATCATTAATTACTAAACCATTCAACATTACTTCAAACTCCTCTACATACTGTGGATAGTCACCTGGATTTCCGTCGAAACACCGAGGCTCAAATATAGAAATTTTCAAATTTCTATTATCCCTAAATGGCGAAACATGAATATCAATCTTTTCATGCTCAACATCACACACATCACTACGTATAACAGGCAACTCAGCATTACTTACTTTCCTGTATGCTTCCACGACGCTTTGTCCCTTCTTTGACCCAGGCATCACTGAACTTGACCAAAAAATCCGGAAAAGTTCCAGATAACACTTTTTCAAGAGGACGGGCAGACACGAGGAAGGACGAACAGAAACTGTCAATGTCCAGCTCTTACTACGCTGGACCTCATGCTGTCCCTCGAAGACTCTCAGAAACAATGTGTAATAACCAACACGAAAAACCAGAACACTGATTGGCGACTGAAGAATCCTTTATTCTTGCGCCAATATGTAACCAACAATAAAGTTATTATACACAAGGTCTAAGAGTATATGTTATAACAATAAGTCACAATAGTACTTCTGATAGCTTTCTCCCTACCAACGAACGGAGAACGATGAGACGATGACTGTCGTATTGATGACTCCCACGAAAAATAAGCGGTTGGTTTGGGCAAACAACCATGAATTTATCGTTCAATCTTTGAATACAGTGACATGTTTCGAAGCCGTCATGAAAGGTTTCAGTTGATCCTGCACCTTTAAACTACCCATCTCGATTTCTGCTGACAAATAATTTCAGTTCGACCCCCTCAGTTTTCAAATGCGCCTAAGGTGAACACAGCGAAGGGTATATTACAATCAGTAATAGAATTTTCGCTTCAGATTGTCTTCTGTCACTTCAACGTCAAAAGCCCACTGTCCATCATCCATTGGAGTCTAAGTTCAGTTTCATTACAAATATTACTTGTGGGTGCCCGGGGAGTGTGGAGACAGGCGCCTGCACATCTGGGTGTTTGGAAATGTTAAGAGCTGAGTGGGGAAGGCAGTCAGAATTGGAAACATCTGTTGCCGATATTAAGTTTAATCTGTCGCGACTAACCGGCCGAGAGCGTCTAGCAGGATGTTCCCAGTATGAATTCTTATGAATTATTAGTCTTCAGGCAGATGGCAGTTGGGCAGCGACGCCGTAATATCTTCCTTTGATATGAGGCTATTCGACAAGGAATAACATCATGGCGAATCCGCCGACCCTGAAACTTGGGTTGACCCCGTGCCTAAAACTCCGTTGGTCGCATCATCAATGTTCTGCTGGAGCCAGCATACAGCACACAGTTTTCATGAGTGTCAACCAAGGAGAAAAGGCCGTTCGAGAATAGGAAGACGTGTAACCTTGTAATCCGTAAGTGAATTTCGTTTTTATTGTAGTTTTCACGAATCGTTAACATTTTCTACCACAAGCGCTGATAGACGTAGCATAGTGGGAGCCATCATGCCCCCCAATCAACAGTGTTCCCATAACAGTCATGAATGCAAGAATAAGGAAACAATGAAGTTCCTCTTTGGTATTTCTCAATTATTCTTTTCACTCATTTTCAGATCATCGTCGACCAGAACAAGGAGAACAGACCAGATTCAGAAAGTACATAGTTGAATGCTTTTGGTGATTTATATGGTGTTTGAGTCATGAAGATTGTAAATATATGTTTCATAAAATTCAGCTGTTTTCTAATATCATAAGTCTTTGAGTTGACGCATGTATTATTATTATTATTGTATCCTTTAGTTCCTAGAGGAACATAGGGCTTCAGCTGCGCACCTCCATTGACTTCGGTTTTCTGACAACTTTTTCACCCTGCTCCAGGTCTGTCCACATGCTTTCATCTCCTCCTCGCATGACCTCCTCCAAGTCACCCTTGGACGACCAACTCGCCGCCTCCCTTTCGGGTTCCACTCGAGGGCTTGTCTAGTGATGTCACTTGATGGTTTCCTCAGCGTATGGCCAATCCATCTCCATTTCTTTCTGCCTATTTGTTTCACAATCGGTTCCTGATTGGTTCGCTCCCAGAGATCCCTGTTGCTGATCTTTTCTGGCCATCTGATCTTGAGTATTGAGCGGAGACAGTTGTTAATGAAGGTTTGAAGTTTGTTTGAGATGCTCTTTATGACTCGCCAAGTCTCTGATCCGTATAGTAGCACTGACTTCACATTGGAGTTGAAAATCCGGATCTTATTTTTGATGCTGAGTGCTGTTGACCTCCACACAGATTTGAGAGTAATGAAAGCTTGTCTTGCTTTTCCGATTCTGGCTTTGATGTCCTCGTCAGTTCCGCCTGTAGTTGAGACGATGCTTCCCAGGTAGGTGAAGGAGGTTGTTTCTTTCAGGTTCTTCCCATTTATGCTTATTGTGGTCTGTTGGTGTTGTTGATGTTGGCTAGGAATCTTCATCATCTCTGTTTTATCTATGTTCACGTGAAGTCCTATCTTTGATGCTTCTTCTGCCAACTTGTTACTTTTCACTTGCATATCTTCCAGTTTATGGGAAATCAGACATATATCATCGGCGAAATCCAGATCCTCCAAGTCTTTTGTGTCAGTCCATTTTATGCCTGTTCCCTCGTTGGTTGCCGTTGTCTGTCGCATTATCCAATCAATTGCAATCAGGAAGATCATTGGTGATAGTAGACAGCCTTGCCTCACTCCCGTCCTCACTTCGAAGGCTTCCGTAAGTTTCCCGTTGTGGATTACTTGGCATGCAGCATTGTCGTATAACTGTTGGATGAGGTGTATAATTGTCGATGGGACCCCGTAGTAGCGAAGTAGTTTCCAAATGACCTCTCGATCGACGCTGTCGAAGGCCTTTTCAAAGTCGATGAAGTTGAGATAGAGAGGTGACTGCCATTCCAAGCTTTGTTCAATGATGATCCGTAGAGTGGCGATTTGATCAATACATGATTTGTTTCTCCTGAATCCAGCCTGTTCCGGACGAAGTTTTTCATCTAGGGCTTGTTTGATTCTCTCCAGGATGATGCGACTTAGTATCTTGCTTGGAATGGACAGAAGCATAATTCCACGCCAGTTTTTACATTGACTTAAGTCTCCTTTCTTTGGAAGTTTGAATAAGTAACCTTTCTTCCAATCCTCGGGTACTTTGCCCTCTTTCCACACCTTCTCCAGTAGTGGTGTCATCAAGTCCGCTGTTGTCTCTGGGTCTATTTTCAAAGCCTCTGCTGGGATTCCATCTGGTCCCGGTGTTTTCCCAGTTTTAAGCATCTTGATTGCATTCAGGACTTCTGATTTCGTCGGGGGGTCAGTGTTCACTGGTAGTTCTGCTTCCGTTGTTGGTATTGCTGGACGTGTTGTAGGTGGCGGACGATTTAGAAGTCTTTTGAAGTGTTCAACCCAGTGCTTTCTCTGTTCCACCTCTTTGGTGATTGACTTTCCATTGTCGTCCTTTATTGGCTTAATCTGTGTCGAACGTTTGCCCGAAAGGTTCCTAGTTGTTTGGTAGAGTGTGGCGAGGTCTCCTTTGCCTGCAGCTTGTTCTGCTTCGTTTGCCATGGTTTCATAATATTTTCTTTTGTCTTCCCTGGCACTTTTCTTCACTCTTTTGTTCAGTGTATTGTAGCTTGCATTCAGCTCCTGTTTTTGTTGCTCGTCGTGCACTGGATAATCTTTTGCTTCACTGTCCTTCTCTCTTCTATTAGTTTCCAAGTGTCCGTAGTGAGCCACTGTTTGTCCTGTCTCTTTTTTCTGCCTAGAATTTCTATGCAGGTTTGGCTCCACACCGTTTTCAAGTTGTTCCAGTGCTTTTCAACGCCGACCTCTTCGCTAGTGTTGATTTGTGTCTCGGCTTTGTCCTTTATGCTTGCAATGAAGATGTCCTTTGTAGCCTGGTCCTTCAGCTTTTGAGTGTTGAACTTGGCTTGTGGTCTATCTGCAGCTCCTGATTCCCTGAAAGCTTTTAATTTGATTTGGATTGTCCCTTGTACGAGATAGTGGTCTGAGCCAACGTCTGCTCCTCTTCTTGCTTTTGTGTCCAGTAGGCTGCGCCTCCACTTCCTTGAGATTGAGATGAAGTCGATTTGGTTTTTGGTTTGCCCGTCTGGTGACACCCATGTAGCCTTGTGGATATCTTTGTGCTTGTATACACTGCCACCAATCACCAGTTCGTTGAAGGCGCAGAAGTCGGCGAAGAGTTCTCCGTTTTCATTCATTTCTCCTAGAGCTTCTCTACCCATGATGAGTTCCCTTCCCGTATTGTCTGGTCCCAGTTTGGCGTTCATGTCTCCCATTAGTATTTTCATGTCGCCAGCTGGAGTATTGTCCATTGTTGCCTGTAGTTGCCTGTAGAATTCTTCTTTCTTCTCGAGGTCTGCGTTGTTTGTGGGTGCATAACATTGTATGATTGACACTTTCCTTCCTTTGGAGTTGAACCTGGCGGTCATTATCCTGGACGAAATCGCCTCCCATTGTATCAGGGCTTTCGTTGCCGTTGGTGACATCATGATAGCCACGCCCTCGGTGTGCGTGTGGTTATCTTCTGGGTGACCGGAGTAGATCACTGACTCACCTGTTGACAATTTGGTGAGTCCACTCCCATTCCATCTGCTCTCACATATTCCCAGCACTTGTATTCCGTATCTTTTCATCTCGTTGGCGATCTGGGCAGCTTTCCAGTCTCGTACATAGTTCGGACGTTCCATGTTCCTACACAGACTTTTTCTTTTGGTGCAAGGAGGTTCAACATACTGAAGTTTCTTTAGCAATTTTTGTTTACAGGGTGGGGTTGCTAGCCTCACGCCTGAGAAAAGAATGATTACATTAAGTAAAAGTTTAGAGAGAAGCAACTTTTTGGGTTGCTCCCCTCAAAATCAGAAAATAACGGACAAACAATGAGAACAACATCAACAAAGGAAACAGTTCACAGAAAAAAGGGCAAAAAGCGACGACAACTATACAATAAGACAACATGCAATATAGTTCAGTACATTTAACTAAAATGATATCTTAACCATAAACTCACTGACTTGGAGCAACTTGAACATATAAATCCAACAATGTAGACAATCTAAAATTTGATATTATATCATACTTGATCGTGCCCATAAAAATGACATGCGTTCTCATGTAATTTTATTTGTTTATATGAAAATATACAGTATCATTTGTTACGGCAAGCTGTGTATACAATAGATATGCATTTGTAGTGGCTATCGACTTTTGGTTCACTGCCTAAACGTAGGCGTGTAGGTGAAGCCAAGAGTCCGTTACAGGAACTTCAGGGGCACAGTTGAATGTTTGGGGAAGGCTTTGTGCGCACCGCGGCATCTTTTAGGCAAACTGGAACTCACTGTCCCACCTCTTCCGATGTGCCCGAGGAAAATACTGGGTTGGCGGGGAGGAGTCCAAATGAGATGTATCACCAATGACATGTATTTAAGTAAGAATGGAATGAGTGACTGTTAGTATTAAGTACTTCGTCACATATACTCAGTCTTCGTGGGGATGGTCGCAGGTGCTTTGTGACGGTGGCCTTGAGGTATTATGCTCTCCAACTACTCACGTGGTTCGACGTTCTATCCTCGACCATCTTTGCACCCCTTAACCTCGCTTAGTTGATTATATGCTCAACAAAGGGGGAAGGTTACCGTGAGACTAGCATCCCGAACCCGATATAAGGATAACTCTGAAGGATGAAATAATAAATAATACAAGCAGAAGATTACCAAAAATAGGGGTCTTTACCTTAAGATCAAGAAAGGATTACATGGAAAACAATTCAACTTTTAGTAGCTTGTAAAAAGCACATTGGATATTTGGCCGTTTACTTTTGCAACATTGCTCAAGGCAGAAAAGGCGCGCTATGGTTAAAAATTTCGCATGTAACGTTAGTTCGTTGGCATTTTCATTCATTGAGGTCGTTTACTTGTTATTTTTCGCATACATTTATGAAGTATACTTATATTAATCTTGCTGTACACAAGGCGTGGGTTGCTTACTAATACACATGACATGAAGCATATTTACGGACCGAGTAACGCTGTCACTCCCTAGTAGGTGTTATTTTAAGTCCTTCCTGAATGTAAATCTGACTTCCAAAGAAAAGATAGATATATATGGGCTTCTCTAGAGCTTTAAATGAAGTCGGATGTAATATAGAGCCACTACATAGTGGCTTACTATAATGCTGAATTAAATCCTACAAATTCTGGAATAGTTCTGAGCAAATTATAAATCTGTTCCGAAATGATTTATTTAATGTCACAGACTAGGACTCTGCTGGTTTGCAGCATGACTGGCACTTATTCAGCACCGTGTTATTTTTCTAGGCATTTTCAGGAGTAGATCAGAAGCATCTGGTTTCGCTTATCAGCGTTGTTCCAGCCCTCACAGGACATATTAAGCACGAACTAGCATTACTTCGGGACAAAAAGACTTAGTTCAGCACCCAGCTCTCTTTTTATGCACAACCAGCGTCATATCAGAACATAGCATATAGATGAAATCTTTATTTACCTTTTAACGGCATTATCGAAGAACAGGTTAGAATGTTTAGAATTGATGTAAGCTGTAATACTATCAAGAAGTATGCTTCTTGATAGTGAGGGATGTGTGAATAAGAAGTGGAGGAAATTAGTTGTTACCAGTTTGACTGCATTTTAGATTCAAAATTGGTGGGAGGTTTGTGCAGAACTTTCCTTATAAGTTAGACTTCTTTCCTGATGCACTGTGTCCTGTTATTTTCAAGTTATTGGTCTTATTGGCTGCATAATCCATTATTTAATGACCTGTACTCATGGTATACATGTAAAAATTTTAGTTGGATGTTGTTCCTTCCTAGTTTACAAACTCATTCGATGCATGTTTTTATGCTGAAAAATCGGAACAGGGTCTTATATTGTAGTTTTCTGCATCTTGACAACTTCCTTCTGCAGTTCCTAAACTGTCACACTGTTTTCAAATCCTTTCATTCCCTCCCCTCAAAATAAGCAATAACTTTTGGTCATTAGGCGTAAATAGATTGTAAAATAAGTTTACCCCACACACTACTGCACAATTTTAATGAAAATTAATCAAATTATTTGCGTGTATTTACTACAGATAAAATGTAGATAGTATGGAGGTACAAAGTACAAATCTTGACACATATCAGGCTAGAGGTACTGATGTTTATACTTCTTTGGAGACGGTTGTTCTTATATCTAAGTAAAATGCCAACTTAACCTTTTACTACTGAGTGATGAGTTCATATATCTCATCGAATATTCACGAGGAAATTTTGGGGGACATTAGTGTAGACAAGTTTTCTAGTCCTTAACTGAATCTGATGTAAAACAAAGTGTCTCATTTTCCTTGAATGCCGCCGTATTCTTGATCTTCATAGAGCTTTCCAATAGAATTTTGGATAACGGTTTAATTCCATGCATGATCTAATAAATTCAATAAATACATTTGCTTCGTGGTCCTAGGTCATACGCCATGTGACTGTCAATTTAAAAGTTCAATACAGTTGAGTCTTATTTCCAACAATCATAAAACTTTAGACTTGTTTTATAATACGTAGCGAATACAATGAATTAATTTTATTAGATTTTTGAAGAAATGGTGAAGTGTTCTGGATGCAGTAAAACAGCGTCAAAATCTCTCCATAAAATCTAACACTTCAACCTTATTGGGATAAACAAAAGCGTTCTAAGTAAGCAATAAGTAATGAAACCCTTAAGCTGTAGAAAGAAACTTGTTATTGTGAGTATATTTCATGTATATCACCTAATATCCTTCAAACAGTGACTTAAATTTTTTGAATATTTCACGTAGGAGGTCAGCTAACTAGTTGAAATATAAGTGAACAGTCCTGCAGTTCCATTTACCACAGTGAATGGACACAAGAAAGGAAAGTGGATACCGTGATAAGCAAGAACAGGTAGTGGAAAATAATTTAGCGGAAATTTGTAGAAACAAGTGGAAATACTTAGGATTTCAAAGATGATAATAAATACAATTGAATGATTTTTCTATTGCTTTTTAGATTACTTAACGTCCGGAACAAGCAACCTGATTGTTTATAATTAAGTGAGGTGTATAGCCAGAGATTTTGTGATTTACTGTGGTGTTTCGGTCTGACTACAATCCCCCTTCTCTTCTGTCTATCTTTGTCTTTGACAGGATTACTTCAAATAGCTTAAAATGCTACCCTAGTAGACTCCGATAGTCACCTGCACGGTTAGGATTTAAGACTAAAGTAAAATGACCCATGTTTGTTAGTAAACTTATGATTGGTTCTTCTTCGGGTACCTGGAACAGAAAGAGGGTTAGTGTTGGGTGACCGCAGAGCCCACAGGACAACTGCTTGAGGCCGGTCACACATGGCCTGTATGAACTAGTTTCTTGTATTGGTTCCGTATTAGTAAATTTATTGCCCGTTACAGACCACCGTAGGCGGGGTACGTCGGGGTGTACAACTGTCGGGGTCGACCTTTTCTAACCGCCTCCCTCCTGAGTGGAGAGACACCATAGATGGCATTCTGGTCACCTGAGAGAAAGACCTTACTGCTGTTACATCTCCGTTCCCCGACAGTACGACTTAACCCAGAGCCCCCCCCAGCATAGTGTAAAAACAAAATTCTTACACTATTCCGGTAACTGCTTTTAGTTTAATCACTATCCTAACAACCTTCCTGGCATGGTAAGACCTGCAGGAACAATAGTTCCAGCCAGTGTAGCTTGCTGGGTCATTGCGATATGCAAGCCCGGTGACCACGACGTCAATGTAGCAGCTATTGGTCGGGATTGGTAAACATAAGCGAAAAAGAGTTTTCTGAACGTTTCGCTGTGTAGGCCAAAGCTTCTTCAGCAGATTTATTCGTTTTTTATTAATCATCAAAATATATAGTCAAAGTTTCACATAAATTTATTTATAGGTCACTTGTTGATAGACATTTCTACCAATAGGAATATGTAAGCAGTCATCACATGTATTTGTAATGACTAATGTCAAATTGTTATTGGTTTGTAAGAATTCCTTTTTTATGAGCGTGTGTGAGTGTATGTTATTTGTTATTATATGGAAAAGAGGGCAGCTCAAATGTGATAAACGTGATAATACATTTTTAAAGGCCATGGAAGCTCATAGAGGGTTTTGTTGTATTTTGATCTGTCTTGCTTCATTAGAGTTTGCCATATAGGTGATAAGTCTATTCCTTCTTTCCTATTTTTAATGCATTCATTGTGGTTAAAATGTGCAAGGCTTCAGAGGTCAACCTTTCTTGACGTGTTGAATGAAATCCCCTTTCTAGAATTTCGACATTTTCGAAATCAATTTTATATCCGCTATCCATAGATAGCACGCATTGCTACAGCTGGTCTTTTTTCTAGACTTTTTAATTCTACTTCATTTCCAGGTGGGCGTTTTGTGCATAGTTTATGTTCATTCACTCTGACCTTCATCCGTTTACTGCTCTTCCCTATATAGCATGCACTTTATTCTGAACACTATCTTGTAGACATAATCACTTCGTGACATTTTGGGAACCATTTCCTTGACATTCACCAAAGCTTTCTCTAGAGAATTAGAGAGCTTGAAATAGACTTTAATAGTATATGAAGCAAATAGTCTTTGAGATTGTTCAGCAGTGTCCTTTCGATATAGAATGGCTGTCGTCGGTCGATAGCCAAGATTTTTCAATTTTGTGTTTTCCCTTCTCCTTTTTTATTGATAATATTATCTAGTAGCTTTTCAGGATAACTATTTCCAATAAAAACCTTTTTTTATATTGGATATCTCGTTCTCCATATCGTCATTATCTGTTATAATGTTTCTAGCTCTGTTATAACGAGATTCAAAGCTACATTCCTTTACTGGATGATCTGATTGAAAATTCAAATACCTGCTGTAGTGTGTCGGCTTTTATTTATTTATTTATTTAAACGCATAAAAACTTGGTGCAATATGGCACCAAGAAGGATGCGCCACACAATGATAATAAAGCAACATAGATCAAAAGAAAAAAAAGAAGAGAAAAATACAAATATAAGCAGAGAACGGATAAAGAACTTCATATGGAAGGAAAACAGTCGTGCTTAACAAGTTCAAACAGTATTCGTTAACTATCATCGGGAAGGGAAGAAAGAAGGAAATTGCAACACGTGTAATAGCACGCAATAAGTTTCATTGATTGTTTGTTGCTTTATTCAATTCATTATGTGAGGGCTGTGATACTTCCCGGGCGGCCAGACCGAAGCAGGTGGTTTTATATTAAGGGACCACGTCCCCCGAGCCTTTGACTTGGAGTCTAATCCGCAAGGCAGCGGAGCAGCGTCAGGAGCTGCATTCGCATGGCTGCCGGTGACCCACATGGGTTCATACGCCATTTGATCCGATTGGATACTGGAGCCCATGTACCCCATGGTGGTAACTGCTTTTAGTTTAACCGCTATCCAAACAACCCTCCTGACATAGTAGGACCTGCAGGCACAGAGTCCCAGTCAGTTTAGCCTGTTGGGTCATTACGGTCATTACCACCACCACGACAAGGTAGCAGTTATCGGCTTTCTGTATATGGTAAACTTTAGTTTCTCGTCAGTTTGTCTTTTTACAAGACAATCAAGAAAGCTTATTATCTACTGTGATATTTAAAAGCAATTTTTATTTACTTTGATGACTACAGCTCATGTGAACCACCTTTCTTCTTCTTTTTCTTCCCTTCTTTTTGTATTCGAATCCCAGACAACACATAGTTGATTAATTCTGTTAAAAAGGAATCAAAAATGTCACCAATTCTCTTGCTTACCCATCCTAGTCATGTTATCCTCCCGTCAGATGAAGCAGCAACTCGATCAGTCATGTGTTATCTAACCAGAAGTGGATTACCCTATCGTGTTGATCGTATAATGAATGCTGATTCCTGTTCACCGGATCATCTACTCCCTGTTACAATAGTCAATGGTTTTATTGAAACTGGTTACACCTCATTGTGTTTACGATTGAAAACTTTAAAAGCGAATAAAAGTCTGGATTTTGATATGATGAGATTATCCTCAAGAAATTTAAAACATACTTATATATTTTGGATATCTGATCTATTACGTAATATTATGCTTTATTTCACATGGTTGCACGAGACAACCTATAATAATTTCACTTATAAACGTTTAGAAGCAAGTACACGATGTCTACTTATTACTCAATTTATTGCTAGACGTAAACGAAAACAGCACACTGACTTTCTTAAATCGATTAATTGGGATAAACGAAGTATAGGAGATATTTCAAAAGATATGGAAGCACTTTGTGTCAGTGTTGTTGAACTACTTGGCAGTGGGCCATTCTTATTTGAAAGTGATTCACCTGGTAAAGCTGATGCTCTTCTCTATGGTTATTGGACTGTGTTCTATGAATTTTCAGAATACTTTAATGCTTTAAAGCCTATTATGGATAAATATTCTACGATTAGTGATCTTGTTCAACGGATTGCTGAACAGTGTAACCAGCCTGTAATTGTATTTAAATAGTTAATATTTTTTAAAATTTAGACGTGTGTTAGATTTATGAAATTTTCTCTTTTTTTAGTTAGACATCATATTAATTCATTCAACGAATATGCATTCATATACACACATATATATATATATATCCATGTACACAGAAAAGAGGCTTCAAAATATATACTTTACATTCCGAGTATTACTTCTTTTGCTTTAATTTTTATTTTTTAATTTGTAATGAGAACTACTTTTATCATTATTTATATTAAACATAAACGTGGCAATATTATGGCTGTCAAGAGATATGCGACAGCTGGGAGTATGTTTGATCACCTAGAGAGAAGCAGGTGATTGTTTTAAGAGGCCATCTCCGATGCCTCTGGCTTAAAGTTTGGCTTGGAAGGCGATCGAGCGGCGTCAAGTCTGTCCGTCTGTCTGTCTGTTATCGAAATAGAACTTTGCACCGATGTGCAGCAGTTCAAGTCGCCACACTCCATGTAGCACACAAATCAAGAGAAGAAAGTAGAAGAAATCCACAATAGAGACAGTAAACAGGGATATAAGACAAAAGGAATAGTAATAAGGAAGAACATTATAGTTTTATTGAGTTGATGCATCTACGCCATTGACAATGGTTTTAAGTCATATTACCAATTGTTTCCAACCATTGGTTTTTACCGTCCCGAGGACCCCAATCAATCAGGAAGTCTAGACCTTCCTACATGAGTGACTTAAACTAACTGTTGTGGATTTCATTAAATGATGAAGCAATGCTTTGGTTTGACCACCACTGGCTAACTCTTTTCCAGCCTGATCCTATATCAGTTAACATTGCCTATTGTCGAGGAATGCGATGGCTAGGCATGCGTAACACATGTCCGAACCATCTCAGTCGATGTAGCTTCACAGCCTCGTCTATTGATTTCCCCTCCTTACCTACCACTCGACCGATGCCTCACCTGAATATTGCTCACCCTATTATACCACTACACACGGGCGATAAAATGCAGGCACCTATGATAAAGGTAAGTAATGTTGACGTTAGGCGTAGAGTGTTGGGCAAACAGGGAAAATCATTCGACGAGGCTATAAAGTTACGTAGATTGAGATGGCTAGGTCACGTGCTGCGCATGTCTAACCATCGCCTCCCCCGATGGGCATTACTAGCTGATATAGGTGGTGCAGGTTGGAAAAGAGTAAGTGGCGGCCAAACAAAAACATGGCATCAATCCATGAAGTCCTTGACAGTTAAACTGAGTCAGGTAGGGCTTGGGACTCTAAGAATCAATGGCTGGAGACAAAAGGTGGCATGGCTCAAAATCGTTGTCAATGGCCAGCGCAGATGTATTCAATCTCTGCAATCTTTCATATTCCTTTCTACCATTACCCATTCTGTTTCACTCTTATACTTGTCAGACTGTGTTGATTCTCTTCACTCATCTTCTTGTCTACCTTTGTGTGCTATTTGGAACGTGGCAACTCGGATTGCTGCACTTCGGTACCAAGTTCTATTGTTGAATCCAGACAGACAGCTTCCCCCCACCCCCATGTTAAGTGGTATAATATGGTGAGTTAAATGGAGGTTAGGCAGGTGTATAGTGTTAGATGAAGAGTTCAAGTCGATCGACGACGTTGCGAAGGTCAATCAATTGAGATTATTTAGTTAGATGTTGTGCATGCCGAAGCATTGCCTTCCTCCGTGGGCAATGTGTTAAGCAATATTGGATTAAGAAGGTTGGAAGAAAGTTGAGAGGGTCCGAACCAGAAGAAAACGTGGCATCAATCCATGAAATATTTGACAGTTGGTTTGAGTCATGTAGAAGTGGGTATATACTACCTGGTTAAAAATCTCAGGATGTGAAGGACCAATGTCTGGAGACAAGTGGACGGGGGTGGCATGGCTCAAAATCGTACTCAGTGGTGCAGATCCATTCACTCTTTCTAATCTCTCAGATCCACTGAAGACTCATGTTACTGCATGTTGCTATTTCTGCTTATTGTAGCTATTTTGAGTCTCGTTTATCTACTTTTGTGTAGTGTGTGTGTGTGTGATAACTTGAACCGCTGCACTTCTGTGCATAGTTCAGTCAGTCAGTTTTACAGTATTCATGTGTCTGCGGCTGTAGAGTCTTCATAAAATAAAAATAATTTGTTATCCCTTATTTTTTTTCTATCATCCAATTATATCTGCTTATTTCTTTTTATAGCAATATGGGCGTTGATTTCACCTATTCTCTAGTTGAAACTCGTCAACTGGCAAAAACTAAAGTTGTTGCTTGTGTATGGTCACCAAGGACTGATTTAATTGCTTTAGGCTCATCCAATGGATGCATTTCAGTGCATAGGTAAGTAGTGATTTCTTGTTCGTTTTTCACTTTTATAAAGTTAACGAATATTTTTTTGATAGAAGTGACTATCAGATTTTTTTTAATTTCTTATTTACAGCTTGATTCCACACTGTATTTTTGGTACAAGTATGGAATTTTCAGCATGGATATCGGTAGCCCAAATTTTGCAGGCCGACCATAGATATCAGATGTGCGTCGGTGCGGGTTCGAACCCCGGACCATGTGCATGGTCGGCGAGAGTCCTAACCACTGTGCCACCGACGCACGATATGTTCAATATTCAGTTTTATCATAGATTCTGTACCAATGGAAGTAACACGAACTGCTGACTTCAGAGACTAAAGGATTGACTTATCACCACTAGGGAATAATCTCGTTGACTTAGAATATGCAGCTGAAAAAATGCAGTCTTCTGAACACCTTGAACTGCAATCTACGAATGTTTGGCATGCGATTCGCTCCCGCCAAATGTAAGATAATGTTATAGGATTGGACTACACTGACTCCTAGCTTAGAAATATTCAGTTAAGTGGTTAGTGGAGCGTGTTGATCACTTCACTTATTTCGGAATTGGCGTCAGTCAGTGCCAGCAGTTTGGTCGCTGACGAAGTCTCAGCACGGATGCAGAAGGCTCGTTTTGCATATGCCAACCAACTTACGCAGTCTCTAGCTTAGTAGACGTGATATCCGGCTGGCTGGCTGGCTGTCAACCAAAGGGCGTGCGTACTGCTCATCAGTCCTCTCTATCTTCCTTTATGGGTGTGAGACCTGGTCATTGAGAGTAACGGACGTGAAAAGTCTAGTTGCGTTTGATCATAAGTGCCTGCTTTCTATCTCCGAGTTGCCACGTTCCAAATAGCACACAGAGGTAGACAAGAAGATGAGTGAAGAGAATTAATAGAGTTTGACAAATATAAGAGTGAAACAGAATGGGAATGGTAGAAAGGAATATGAAAGATACAGAGATTGAATACATCTGCGCTGGCCATTGACAACGATTTTGAGCCATGTCACCTATTGTCTCCAGCCATTGATTCCTAGAGTCCCGAGGGCCCCAACCCGGGAGTCTGCATCTCCCTACCTGACTGACTCAGTTTAACTGTCAAGGATTTCATGGATTGATGAGGCCATGTTTTTGTTTGGCCACCACTGGCTCTTTTCCAACATGAACCTATATCAGCTAACAATGCCCGTCGGGGTAGGCGGTGGTTAGGCATGCGCAGCACGTGACCTAGCCATCTTAGTCTATGTAACTTTATAACCTCGTCCTTATGTGATGAGTGGAGTGTGGTGACTCGAACTGCTGCACCGATGTACAGCATTCTATGTTGAAAACAGTCAATCAGTCAGATAGAAGTAACTATTCATATTTTTAGATGTTATTTTTTGTAAGGATTTCAACTAATTTCAATCTAAATATCGACCTCCAGCTCACTAATGGCTACTGTTGGCTGTCGTGAAACTGTACCGAGAAGCCCTTGTCACTTAGTCCATTATGTTAAGGTGAAAGATACGAAAAGGGTAGCTAGCTGTCCTGATCATACGTGTCTCCGTTCTATCTCCCGTGTTAAGTGGTGTAATAAGGTGAGCAATATTGAGATTACACATCGGTAGAATGCTAAATAAGCAGGAGAAATCGATCGACACGGTTGTGAAGTTACATGGATTGGGATGGTTAGGACATGTGTTACGCATGCCTAACCATCGCCTTACTCGATTGGATTAGAGTCACCTAGTGGTGATCAAACGAAAAAAATGGCTTCATCACACTCAGTGAAATCCATAAGACTTAGTTTGAGCCAATCAGTGTCGTAGGGAGGTGTAGACTTGTTGACTGGTTGTGGTGTCCTCAAGATGCTAAGAACCAACCAACTAATGAAGGTTGAGGAGAATTGGTGATATAGCTGAAAGTCGTTGTCAGTGGATAGCGCAGATGCATGCGTCCATTCACTCTTTGTGATTTGTCCTATCCCAAAACAACTCTGTTGTTCTTCCATGTTACCCTTCCTATTTTCCATACTCACACTTTTGTTTATTATCTATCTTTTTATCTTTTTAAACGCTCCTTACTTTCTTCTCTTGCTTTATGTGCTACATAGCAGGAATGTAGCAACTAGAACTGCTGCACTTCTTACTTACTTTTACTTTACTTCGGCTATCTCCTACGGGAGGATGAGCCGGCTTCATGAACGTCTCGAATCATCGCTGCCCAGGCGCGGCAATTTGTAAGAGAGTTCATGAAGTTTCATGGGAATTTGGTACGAGTGATGTCCCCACCATCGCTCGGCCTTTTGTTTGAGAGTGCAGCTCTAGCCTTTACACAGCCAAGTGCGACCTACAAGGCAGTAGGAGTGGAGTAAGGAGTCCACTATCCATTGGCAGCCGGTGACCGGAGTTCGGTTCATACGCCTTTTTGAATGGGGCCAGACATCCAGGACATCCAACAAGCCATTTGTCCATACGTCTGCCGGTGAGCTCCAGTGAGCTTCATACGCCAGTCGTTGGAGGTTTGGAATCAGGGTTTAGCCATCTCCCCTAGACCGTCATCCAATGGACAGTCAACCCGGTGGAGAGCGCCGGGTATCCGCTTTTGCCCTCTCACTTTGGTGAGAAACACCTCCGCCACGTGAAGGCAGTGAGTAGGACTTCCTCAGGAGAGGCTATGTAAGACGCCCGGTCATATGGGAGCATTTCAAGAGGTGTGCGGAGGGGTGGCCAACCCGCAGCGCAAGGCACCCACCCCCGACCATCCTGAGGCTTTGGAGGCTGCACTTCTGTTCCAAGGTCTCTGTTGAAACTAGTCAGTCAGTCAGTTAGTCAGTGGTTTCCAATAGTTCTCTGTTTACGTCAAACTCGTTGACTATTGAGACTGGAATCCAATGCCCCATCGAATTCTAACTTTGTTAATTTTGGATTTAAGCATAACCGCCACTCGATATTATTGTTCTCACAACCGACCTGGCGGGATCCACTGGTCAGTACTTCTCACTATACAACTGTGAGCACTAGTGAACATCGGAATTAATTTTCACTACTTAGTTTGTCATGGGGTTTGATTCATACATTCTGCAACGGTAATGTAAGCTAGATTATTATTATTCTCACAGTGTCCTATTATTTCTTTTGGGCCACCTCAATGTGTGTTTATAAATTCACCTGTTCGTGTGGAGCTAGTTATGTCGACCGCACAAAGCACACGCTTTCCAAGCACATCTCTGAACATTATCCGGCATGGTTAGGAAAGGGACAATGTAAGACTGTTACTAGGTCAATTCTCGAGCACTTCACTTTGTGAACTCAGGCCATGTGGCTCCACCAGAGTCGTCTTTCAAGATTATCTACAAAGTGAAGCCGAATGGTACAAAGGGCGTCAGGTTTTGGGCTTTTGTGTACGGCGGAGGCGCTGGCAATTCACCAATACAATCCTGAACTCTGTATACAGAAAAAGTTTGTCCAGTCTCTTATTCTACCTTGGTCTTAACCTCTTGCCTCCAAAGCCTCAGGATGGTCGGGGGTGGGTGTCTTGCGCTGTGGGTTGGCCACCCCTCCGTACACCTCTTGAAATGCTCCCATATGACCGGGCGTCCTACATAGCCTCTCCTGAGGAAGTCCTACTCACTGCCTTCACGTGGCGGAGGTGTTTCTCACCAAAGTGAAAGGGCAAAAGCGGATGCCCGGCGCTCTTCACCGGGTTGACTGTCCATTGGATGACAGTCTAGGGGAGATGGCCAAACCCTGATTCCAAACCTCCAACGACTGGCGTATGAAGCTCACCGGCAGATGTATGGACAAAGGGCTTATTGGATGCCCTGGATGTCTGGCCCCATTCAAAAAGGCGAATGAACCGGACTCCGGTCATCGGCTTCCAATGGATAATGGACTCCCTACTCCACTCCTACTGCCTTGTAGGTCACACTTGGTTGTGTAAAGGCTAGAGCTGCACTCTCAAACAAAAGGCTGAGCGATGGTGGGGACATCACTCGTACCCAATTCCCATGAAACTTCATGGTTCATGAAGCCGGTTCATCCTCCCGTAGGAGATAGCCGAAGTAAAGTAAGTAAGTAGGTCTTAACCTCTTCACCAATCGTTCTCTGTAAAAAAAATAACTTTGATTTTTTCTTTTGTTTTTTAATTTTTAATTTTACTTTTGGTTTGCTTTTGCTTTAACAATTAATTCACTATTATCAATCTCATATGCTCCTTTTGTATATTTTCACACCCTCTTCACACTTGTTAAATTGACGCTTGACATGTAACCATAGAAATTGTGTGTTTGTTTGATAGTCTGATATATTTTGCTATGCTTATATGGATCGATATTCCATTATAATTAGCCAATCATGTTAAGACTGTCTATTGATTTGTTCATTTTGAATATTCGCTCTCACACTTGTGTTCACACACTTGTTCGGACATTCATATATATTTTTGTTCTCACACTCTTGTGGGACATATTGATTCTCCTGGTGTTTTGGAAAATAGAATTATCATCTCAAACCTAGTGGTCTTCTGATTTCCGTCTTTCTTGCGTCAGGACTATTAAATTCTCGACCAGTACATAATAATAATTTGGCGACGAGTACATAATACACTCAAATATCTTTATTCCCACTACTCAAGAGCAATTTTAACCTTATCAAATTTCTATCTTTGTTCCGTTGAGTACCGCGTAATTTACAACTTTTAATTTTCACTTCTAAAGCCACTTATGAGTAATTATATCTTTTGTTTACGTTAAAGTATCTTTTTTATTCCTTTACGTTCCCAGCGGAACATAGGGCACTTTCAAGCTAGAGGCTTGAGGTTTCTGTAGGAGTGGTGTTTATTTTTACAGGATGGAATTGCTAGCCTCATGCCCGACCAACCTTTCCTCTTTACCAGTTTTATTACTGGCTTAGCGAGGTAAAGGAGTGCGCCAGTGTCCGGGGATCGAACCCCGGACCACAACCATGGTTGGCGAGCATTCTACCGCTGTGCCACCGATGCATTAAGCCCAAATAGCTCAGTGGTAACATCTCTGACTGTGTAGCACTGGGTGATGCGGATTCGAATCTCAGAAGGGATATGAGTTCCTCTTCAAGTCAGTTGCTGATACGCCTTGCTGACGAGTGTCGACTAACATGAAGCCTAGGTCAAGCAAGGCTTCCTGTAGCCGATTACCTCCAACCATGTAATATCGTCAAAACTATCTTCTGTTCACCTTGTTTTTAATTCCCCGCCTACTTTATTAATTACTTTTACTTTTTATTTTTAACCCAAGGTATAAAATGACGTGTATTTGGGAATGTGATAAATCCGATTTAGGCTCCGTCAGCTGTTTAGCCTGGCGACCAGATGGGAAAATATTGACAGCTGCCTTCCAATCGGGTACTGTATGCTTTTTTGTTGTTGGAGATGGCTTCCTATTTCATGAATTACACTTCACCAACCCGATAGACCACTTGTCATGGACAAATTATCAATGTTCAGGCAATAATAATGCTGGCGATGAAAATGGATGTTTGAAAAACAAAGTGACCGCTTATTTTCCTGAAGTGAAACATTTGAGCATGTTTAAATCGTGTGAGTTAGTCAACTTAATTTTTAACAGATGAATTAATTCAATCTTTTCAATCTCTTGTTTTAGAGATGTCAATTTCTCATCATCGGATGTCTACAAGTATGAACAATTGCTTGGAGAATTACCGAATAACAAGTAGCTTTAAATTGTTATTGTGAAATCTTACCTCTTTCTCCCTCCCTCCCTCCCTTTCTCTACCCCTTCTCCTCCTCTCTGTGTGGGTGCACTTAATTAGTTTACCAATATTGACAGTTTATTCAAATCGTGTCGTTTCATTCTATGGCTATGGTGTATTTGAAATTGCCGCGTATACTTTACACTCGACAAATGCTGATACATCTTCCAAGGTATGTGTGTGTGTGTGCGTGTTCATCACCTGTCTCTTTCAGCTTATTAATTGTCATTTATCAGCGGAACAGAATATACTTTTGCTTACTGAAGCATTGCTAGATACTGATGGACAATATTGTGTACTTTGTCATAAAGTAAGTTAGACGTTATTTTTAGCGTTCATAATTATACTACTTATAGTAGTGTGATTATTATTATCATCGTTTTTCATCAGATCGGTATTTTTCTTATTTCAATTTTATTATCTGTGAGAGCTAACTTGCATTTACGGTGGACCGCATATCGTCAGTTCCTGTTGACATGTCGGCTTCTAGTACAGATGCTCCGAATTTAGTAAGTATGGCACCATTTTTTTGGCGAAGGCTAGCAGTAGAATCCTGAATGTGCATCACGTCCTATTCGGAATGCACACACCCACAGTGAGTGGTGATATTTTTATGTAGACTGGCGTCCAAAACCCATGGTTCCAAATGCCGAAATGTTATAAACTGGGCCGTGAAAGTCACCTCTTGCGGAAGGGCGGGCAACATTTGTTATCTGGAGGTGGTGAATTTGTATTTCGTGTCCAGAGACTTTCGTTGGCCTAATTATGGTTAACGCTTGGACGTTTGAAATTATAGGTTTTCGCTTCGAATCTCAGTGGGAACACCATCAACTGTTGACAAGTCTGAAATACATTCTGATCTCTGCTGCCGGCGATCACTGGCGAAGTAACATTGTAGTACTTTGGTGTCATTACTGCATGAATTTGAGACGGATATTTTGTTCGATCTACGTCAGGGTTAAAATGCCCACCATCCATGCATGCGGTTTGGGGCTTGATTCCTGCCTTACGCAATCCTTAATTCCTAACAAACCCACTCCTTAAAATAATTTAAGTGCTACTGTTGTAACGACAGAAGACAAGGGCTAGACAACAGAACAGTTATTGAGAAAATCAAGAGATTTCTAGATTTTTATGTACATTATTAATCGTTATTGTTAGCAGAGAGGTAACGTCTTCTGATTGGTTGTTTTCCTGCTGAAGGTTATTTTGTCATCTCTTTGTGGCCGTTTCTTAGACAGTCCGGTGATATATCTGCTAATCGTACTTGCCCATGCTAAATCTGCTGTGATTGGTTGTTGAGTTGGTCTTTTGTTCTTGTTTTTTCTCATGACCAAGATTTGGGACGTTAACATGGACGTAAATTGTTGTCTACTAATTTTATCTTGCAGACAGCTCTCACCACACTGTAGCAACCTCAAAGCTGACAGCTTGGAGTCCTGTGTTCTACTTGGAACGCGAAGCTAAGAAAAAAAATATGATGTTCCATAAGAAATTAGGAAACGATAGGCCAGGCCGTCGAGCAGAATCCCCATCGGAAGCGACGAGTGGGTTGTCCTAGGGTGACATGGAGGAAGAGATGAAAGAAAATGGGCAATCGTAGACCCAGATGAAGAGCGCAGCAGTAAATAGAACAGAGTGGAGATGTGTTGTACAAGCCTTATGTGTTCCATTCGGAACCGAAGGGAATAATAATAATAATAAACCAGTGACAGTTCCACGTAAAAATCCGCCCTTTTAAGGTATAAATAAAATAAATAAATAATTTTTCCTTCACGTTCCCCTGTGGAACATAGGGCTTCAAGCTAGTGGCTTGAAGTTTTATAGCAGTGTTTATTTTACAGGATGAGGTTGCTAGCCTCATGCAAACCTTCCCTCTTTACCAGGATTATTTCTGGCTTAGCGAGGTAAAGGAGTGCGCCGGCCAGGAATCGATCCCGGACCATGTGCATGGTCGGCGAGCGTCCTAACCGCTATGCCACCGACGCACTTTTAAGGTATACACCTATCTATCAGTATCATCTGTAACGGGAGAAGATATGAGGCTTATAACGCACCTTTACTAATGGAAGACACATCATACATGTCCACAACGTAAACTAAGTCCAGATTTGAGAAATATACACTTCTACCTCTGCGGTCATGAATTTAAAATGTTTATCACTTATAGCTGTTTTGCTATCAGTATGATATAATAATAGACTTTGGGCACTATGGTAAATTGTAATTCCATTGTGGAGAAAATTTAATTTGATAGTCTCACAGTGTTTGTTATGCAGTAATAATTACTGATGGCCACGTTTCGAGAAGAATTCTATTGCTGCTCAAAGTCATATCAAGTTACTCATACAACTTTTCAACTTTGTTTATATAATGCCATTATTTTTCTTCTCTTGATTTGATTGGTAGTAGTGTAACAACAGAAGACAAGGGCCAGGCAACAGATCGCTTTATTATGAAAATCAACACGTATTTATACATCTTTCAACTACATTATTATAGACAAGCGCAGTCATCTGATTGGTTGTTTAGGTAGACAAACGCAGGCTTCTGATTGGTTGTTTCGGGATTCCTTGACAAATAGAGTTCTCTCTGCGAATCACATTTTGCCAGGTTAACTTTGCTGTGATTGGTTGTTGACTCAGGCTTGTTCATATTTTCTCACGGCCCATATTAGTGACCTAGACCTTAACGTAGATTAGTGCCAACCAATCGGCTAGCAGCCTGCTCTCACCACACTCGTCCCCCCGTGAAATACGTGCGACTGAAGTCGGCTTGATCTACTTGGTGCAGGCGTCATCGTTGGCTTGTCTCGCTGTATCCATTTCTGGAGCTCGCTGACGTTCACGCGCCTCTCATTGTTTGCCATTGCGACTGTGTCTGCGTAACCCCATCTCGAAGTGACCATATATGGTCCTTCCCACTTTGGAAACTGTTTGCCTGACCCTGTCGAACATTCGTCCATACTTCGGCTCACACTTTCATATGCTGGTTTCACCCGACCTCCCAGCAGCGTCCCAAGTAGCAGCTCCATCGCTGACAGATCTTGAACGCCACTCAACTGCGCAGAAGCCTTGAAGTCCTGCCCGAAGATCCATATGTCTCCATCAAAAACTGCAGGGTATAGGCTTTTCATTTGTCGGTAGGCAGCGACACCAAATGTAACAACAGAAGACAAGGGCCAGGCAACAGATCGTTTTATTATGAAAATCAACACGTATTTATACATCTTTCAACTACATTATTATAGACAAGCGCAGTCATCTGATTGGTTGTTTAGGTAGACAAACGCAGGCTTCTGATTGGTTGTTTCGGGATTCCTTGACAAATAGAGTTCTCTCTGCGAATCACATTTTGCCAGGTTAACTTTGCTGTGATTGGTTGTTGACTCAGGCTTGTTCATATTTTCTCACGGCCCATATTAGTGACCTAGACCTTAACGTAGATTAGTGCCAACCAATCGGCTAGCAGCCTGCTCTCACCACAGTAGTATTTTCTATACCTTTGATATTGGTGATGAATCATTTCGATTACATTTGTTTGGTGTAGATTCTGTGAATAAAAATTCAGTAATGAACTTCTCCCTCCACTTACCTATATTACTTTTTAGAATTGTATTGTCCATGCATACAGTCTGTCTGTCTGTCTGTTTTCGACATAGAACTTTACACAAATGTGCAGAAGTTCAAGTCGCCACATTCCGTGTAGCACGCGAAGCAAGAGAAGAAAGTACAAGAAAAGCATACTGGAAACAGTGAGCAGAGGTGTGAGACAAAGGAATAGTAGTAACGAAGATCAAAACAGTTTCATTGAAGATCATAAGTCACAGGGAGTGGATGCATCTGCGCCACTGAGAACGGTTTTGAGCCATGTCACCAATTGTTTCCAACAATTGGTTTTTACTGTCCCGAGGACCCCAGCCTGGAAGTCTACACCTTCCTACGTGGCTTAGACCAACTGTTGTGGATTTCATTGACTGGTGAGGCCAAGTTTTTGTTTGACCGCCGCTAGCTTTTCTCCAGCTTGACCCTATATCCGCTAACATAGCTCGTCGAGGGAGGCGATGGCTTGGCATACGTAACACATGTCCTAACCATCTCAGTCTTTGTAGCTTCACGACTTCGTCGATTGATTTCCCCTGTTTACCTAGAACTCTACGCCTAACCTCCATGTTGCTCACCTTATTATGCCACTTTACACGGGAAATAGAGCGCAGGCACCTATGATCAAAGACAGCTAGTCTTTTCATGTCTTCCACTCTGAGTGGCCAGGTCTCGCTCACAACCATAAAGGAGGACGGAGTGGACTGATGAGCAGTACACCCGTCCTTTGGTCGATAGTCGAACATCTCGTCTACGCCAGAGTCGGCGTAAACTAACAAATGCGAAACGAGCCCCCTGTATTCGTGCTGAGATTTCGTCAGAGATCAGCCCGTTGGGGCTGATGGTACTTCCCAAATAAGTGAAGCGGTCAACGTGCTCTACCACTTCACTTCCTATTTTTAAACTAGGCGTCGATGTAGTCCAGTCCTGTAACATGATCTTGCATTTGGCGGGAGCGAATCGCATGCCAAACATTCGTAGATTGCGGCTCAAGGTGTTTAGAAGACTCTGCATTTCGTCAGCGTCTTCGCCTAGAAGGACTATATCGTCTGCATATTCCAAGTCAACGAGATTATTCCCTGGTGGTAAGTCAATCCCTGAGTCGCTGAAGTCACCTAGGGTTAAGTCCATTAACACATCTATGATGAAATTGAATAGAAAAGGAGATAATGGGCATCCTTGACGGACACCACTGGCCGTCATCAGTTCAGATGACAGCTCGCCGTAAGCCCTCACCTGGCTGTATGAGTACGAGTAGAGTGCCTTAATCAGTGCAATATATTTTCTTGGAATTCTCTTTACAGCCAGTGCCAGCATACAGTGCGATTGCTAAGTTTTATTCCTTACTTGCTTATCTTCATGGGGTCAATCATCCTCACTGTAGCTAAATTCTTATTTTGTGATAATCCGAATACCTCTTGTCTACTGGTTTAAGTTATGTAGTTGACTTCACTCACAGTCACTGCAATGTATTTTGTAAATTATATTGTTTTGTTTAATTATGTCAACAGGGTCCTTTCCCCTTACGGAGCTGGTCCTACCTGAGTGAGTTCACAGGTTTCAATGCCACCCTAATTCCTGATTTGTTAAGAATCTTCCGTAGGGTTTTAAAGATACCTCTCCTATCCACTCGAATTATTATTATTATTATTATTATCCCCTTAGGTTCCGAATAGAACATAGGACTTGAACAACACATCACTTTCTATTTTTCGCCGTCTTCTTTAGCTGGGTCCACGATTTCACATAATCTCTCATTCCCACCCCCCCCCCCTTAGGATCTCCTCCATGTCATCCTCACACTGACGACCACTCGTCGCTTCCCAACGGGATTCCACTTGAGCGATGGCCTGCATTGCGTGCGGTGTCATTCGGTGGCCTCCTCAATGTATGTCCAATCCATCTTCATTTTCTCCTACATACTTGTTGAGCGGTAGGCTCTTGTTTGGTTTGTTCATATCCCCAGAGTTTCTTGTTACTATTTCTTTCTGGCCATTTGACCTTCAGCATAGAGCCAGCGAGGGTAGCTGTTGACAAAAATCTGCAACAGGCTGTTGGAAATGCTTTTCGTGACGCGGGTGCCAAGTTTCTGACCCGTTTAGAAGGACGGACTTCACATTGCTGTTGAAAAAGCCGAATCTTATTGTTTTTGCTAACTGAATGCAGAGGATTTCCAAACTGGTTTCAGGTTGACAAAGGCGTGTCTTGCCTTCCCAATTCTGGTTGTCTGAGGATTAGAGAGGTTTTGTGTGCATTTTGGATTGTGAGGACGATTGTTACTTCCCGGCTGCCCACACCGTGGAAGTTGGTTGCGTGACCGCAGAGCCCAGGGGACAACTGCTTGTGGCCGGTCACACGCGGCCTGTTTTTGTTTTTTCTCTTTTGTTTGGTGTGTCTCAGTAGCATACTTATCACTCCTGCCCTGTGACACGGCAGCAGGAAGCGCGGTCGTTGTTAATCCGGGCCACGGCCGGCCCGGCATGAAATTTTGTGAATTTGTTTGAATCATGGTATTGGATGGGGTAGCTGCTTTTTGTTTAACCGCTATCCAAACAACCTTCCTGGCATGGTAGAACCTCAAGAGACATAAGTCTCAGCCAGTATAGCTTGATTAGGTCATTTCGGTGTTCAAGCCCGACCACCACGTCAAGGTAGCAGCTTTCGGTTGGCTAGCTCTGACATCATCATCCGTTCCTTCAGTAGTTGGAACGACGTTTGCTGCCTAGACAAGTGAAGGCACCATGGCACCAGTCAATGAAATCTAAAACAGTTAGTCTAAGCCATGTAGGAAGATGTAGACTTCTTGACTGGTTGGGGTCCTCGGGACGGTAAAAACCAATGGTTGGAAACAATTGGTGACATGGCTCAAAATTGTTCTCGGTGATGGCTGGCGTAGATGCATCTACTCCCTGTGACTTATGATTTCCAATGAAACTACGTTGTTCTTCGTTACTACTATTCCTTTGTCTCACATCTCTGTTTAATGTCTCTATTATGCTTTTCTTGTACTTTCTTCTCTTGCTTTGTGTGCTACATGGAGGGAGTGTGGCGACTTGAACTTCCGCATATGGGTGCAAAGTTCTATGTCGAAAACAGACAGACAGGCAAGTGAAGGAAGTAAGCTGTGTCAAATCTGTCCAGTTGATGGTGATGGATGATGGTTGTTGTTGTTGTTGTTGTTGCTGTTGCTGTTGGTTATCTTCATCACCCCCATCTTCTTTATGTTCACATGAATTCATGTTTTTGTCTTTACTGCTTCTTCAGCCAGTTTGTTGGTTTTCGTCTGCAAGTCTTCGAGTTTGTGTGACATTAAACATATATCATCTGCAAAATTCAGATCTTCTAGGGTCTTCTTATCGGGGATCCAGTGTATTCCCATCTCCTCGCTTCTTGTTCACAGTCTGATGTATAATTTAGTCTACCATACTTGGGAATATCTCCGGTAATAATAGGGTGCCTTGTCTTACTCCTGTATCCACTTTGAACGTCTCGCTGAGTTTTTCGGTGTGAATCACCTGACACGTGGCATTGTCATATAGCCAAGTGCCCCCAAAGCCTCAGGATGGTCGGGGGTGGGTGTCTTGCGCTTCGGGTTGGCCACCCCTCCGTACACCTCTTGAAATGCTCCCATATGACCGGGCGTCTTACATAGCCTCTCCTGAGGAAGTCCTACTCACTGCCTTCACTTGGCGGAGGTGTTTTTCACCAAAGTGAGAGGGCAAAAGCGGATGCCCGACGCTCTTCACCGGGTTGACTGTCCATTGGATGACAGTCTAGGGGAGATGGCTAAACCCTGATTCCAAACCTCCAACGACTGGCGTATGAAGCTCACCGGAGCTCACCGGCAGACGTATGGAGAAAGGGCTTGTTGGATGTCCTGGATGACTGGCCCCATTCAAAAAGGCGTATGAACCCGACTCCGGTCACCGGCTGCCAATGGATAGTGGACTCCCTATTCCACTCCTACTGCCTTGTAGGTCACACTTGGTTGTGTAAAGGCTAGAGCTGCACTCTCAAACAAAAGGCCGAGCGATCCTCGGGACATCACTCGTACCCAATTCCCATGAAACTTCATGGTTCATGAAGCCGGTTCATCCTCCCGTAGGAGATAGCCGAAGTAAAGTAAAAAAAAAAGTTGAATGAGACTGATGAAGACTGCACGCCGTTGTCTTGAAGCAGTTTCCAAATTCCCTCACGGTCAACACTGTCTGTCAACGTGCTCTTCGAATTCGATGTAGTTGAGGTAGGGAGGAAGGGTTTGACTGCCATTCTATGCTTTGTTCTGTGATGATGATGATGATGCGTAGTGTTGCAATTTGATCAGTACATGATTTGCCCTTCCTGAATCCAGCTTTTTTCGGGTGAGGGGAGTTCTGTATCTAGTGCGTTCTTTATTCTCCCCAGGATACTTATCAATGTGTATGACTCCAAAATTTCTTATTCGTAAAGTATTTTTTAATATATGTGTAAGCTTATTTTTTTGTCACACTTTATTGTGTAGATTCCATGCGATGGATTTCAACGATTCAATCATCAGTTAATGAAGCTGTCATTACAAGCTTTTTCAATTAAAATTACAAAATCTGTAAGTTAGTTGTATCAATAATATTATGTAAATTTTTTAAAAAAAAACAGTTTTCTATAGTTTGGTTTGTAAGGATTAGTTATGTTTTACGAGTTGATCACGGATTGATATCAGTTAGAGAACCATTGAAAACCAGGGAGTACTGGACAGCTGCTGTTTCATCCTACTTTGGGAATCATCGGCAGTACGCACCCACCAACAGGGTTCGGACCCAGGACCTTCCGGTTACAAGGCAAGCTCGTATACCATTCAGCCACTGGGACCCGATTCAATGGCTCGTGAATTCTAACTTCTACTAATTCGTGATTTAGCGCGACCCAAACCATTGTCGTTTGTGGGACATCCATCCACACACGTGACATCTAATTGGACCTCACTGGTCACGACTTCTCACTAGAACTCAGGAAACTCCAACCTGTAGCAAGTCACTAGCGAGCATCAAACTATAGAAAGTTAATCTGATGCTCCCAAAGTAGGATAAAATAGCAGCTGTCCAGTACTCCCTGGTTTTCAATGGTTCTCTAACTGATATCAATCTGTGATCAACTCGTAAAACAGTTTTACTTCACATCAGTTATATTTATATTTCCATGGATTTTGAGCACAATATTACTCACTTAGAAATGACTTGGCAAGCTAGCTACCTAATGTGTATATACATCTGAGGAGATTGTGGCTTATTGGCACGGTGCACTTATAATTGATGCTTTAGATGGTTGGCAGGAAGTCTAGTCAGCTGACCTAGGTGTCGTGTGCTAGTTGGCACTCACTCATTCAGCAAGACGTATCTGCAGTCTTTAAGAAACTCATGTCCTCTCTCTGAGATTGGAACCCGGGTCAGCAGCCAGTGCTGCACAATCAGAGACGCTACCAACACTAAGCTATTTGGTCTCTCGCGACTGACCTCTTGTAGGACTGTATGCGAAACTTTGATTAGACACTGGCGGATGCCCGGCGCTCTCCACCGGGTTGACTGTCCATTGGATGACGGTCTAAGGGAGATGGCTAAACCCTGATTCCAAACCTCCGACGACTGGCGTATGAAGCTCACTGGAGCTCACCGGCAGACGTATGGAGAAAGGGCTTGTTGGATGTCCTGGATGTCTGGCCCCATTCAAAAAGGCGTATGAACCCGACTCCGGTCACCGGCTGCCAATGGATAGTGGACTCCTTACTCCACTCCTACTGCCTTGTAGGTCACACTTGGCTGTGTAAAGGCTAGAGCTGCACTCTCAAACAAAAGGCCGAGCGATCCTGGGGACATCACTCGTACCAAATTCCCATGAAACTTCATGAACTCTCTTACAAATTGCCGCGCCTGGGCAGCGATGATTCGAGACGTCCATGAAGCCGGCTGATCCTCCCGTAGGAGATAGCCGAAGTAAAGTAAGTAAGTAATTAGTGTACGTAGTGAATTCTGTTAGTCAACTTTTGTAATGTGTCCAACATAAACTTAGTCTCTGCTATTTGTTTCCAGCTATCTTCACTGAATTAGGTGAACAAGGAAGACACTGCACAGTATTTAACGTTAAGGCTGTCTGCTTGTTGCCATTTACCACTTTTCTCCCTGCATCCTCGCTAAATCTATGCCAATTTTTATCTTAAGATACATTGGGCATACATTCTTCTATGTATATCACTACTAAAGTTTTCAAATCTTGTAAGCGGTAATGCCACCTTCATGTGTTACTTTCTTTCAGAGTTATTTTGAACACTATCTCAGGCTTCGTAGCACCAAATAATTGATTCTTTGAGAAATTTATTCATTGATATTTTCTGTTGCATGAGAAACTTGTTTGTTTGATTTTTTCGGTGCTTATTTTCATGGCTGTAAGCAATTTAAAAAGAGGGTAGCACCGACAGACAGTGCTAACCACAGATTTTTACTAACAATTTCACAGTTAATTCAACTAATATATACAAGGAATCAGGTAGTCAGAAGGTGTGTATTTACGGTGTGTCGCTACTTGTTTGACGTGCGTCTGTGGCACAGCAGTTAGGAGTCGTCGACCATGCACATGGTTCGGGGTTTGATCCCCTTCCGACACACACCAGGCATCAATGGTTGGCCTGCATAATATTGGCTACCGATATCACATGCTGAAAATTCCATACTTGTACCGAAAATACGTTGTGGAGTCAAGTTATATATAAAAAAGTACAATCTTGACAATAAATCAAGTTAACATGATACAACGTAGTTCGCTTTAACTGCTTTTCCAACTAAAGCTACCGGACAACCTAAAGTGGAGATATGCTTCGGTAGCGTTAGCATTCTATTTTCAAACAATGGGGTTCCAGGTTCTAATCCACCCCCCACCACCCGCCTACAGCTTGGGTGACTGGATAGTGTCGTCAGCCGTCATACAATAAGTCACAAAGTATGAACTATGCGTATTCTTTGACGAAAGCAGACGTAAGTGAGGAGGGATTAGAACCTGGAACCCCATTGATCGAAAATCAAATGCTTAAACCTATAAATCACACGTCTTAATTGTGTTATCAGCTGACAGCTGTTGAAGAGAAGCAGTCAAGGCGTGCGTCATTGGTTCGACGGTAGAATGCTCGCCGAAACATTAGCCGGCCAGGTCCGATTTCTGGCCGACGAACACACTCTTAATCCTCATCACGTAGCCTGTATGTAGGAAGTCTGGAAGACAGAGCAGTTTAAAATAATCCCAGCATGTTTGTGAAAACAGTCAAAACAAGATTTTCCCTGAACGTTTCACTGTGTGAGCTGTCACAGCTTCTTTAGCAGAATAATATTATCAATAAAAAGGATCAGAAGGGACAACCAAAAAAATTGGGAAGTCTAGGGCTATCGACGATAGCCATTCCATATTGAAAGGATACGGCTGAATAACTTTAAAGAGTACTAGCTTTTTATAGTATTAAATTTTACTTGAAGTCGTATATTTCTTTAGAGAATATTTTGGTGAATGTCAAAAGTATTATTCCCAAAATAACCCAAATTAACTGTGTCTCTAACATAAAGTGTTCAGAATGTGAAGCTTGTTATACATAGGGGAAAGTAGCAAACACGTGAAGGTTAGAGTGAATGAAAACAGACTATGCTAGAAACGGCCCCAACGGTTGATCTCTGACGAAATCTCACCACGGATACAGAGGGCTAGTTTCGCATATGCCAGTTTACGCCGTCTCTGGCTTAGTAGACGTGATATCCGACTATCGACCAAAAAGCGGGTGTACTGCTTATCAGTGCGCTCCGTCCTCCTTTATAACTGGCTGTGAGACCTGGCCATTGACAGTGGAAGACATGAAAAGGCCGACTAGCTGTCTTCAATCATAGGTGCCTGCGTTCTATCTCTCGTGTGGAGTGGTATAACAAGGTGAGCAATATTGAGGTTAGGCGTCGAGTTCTAGGCAGGTGGGAGGGAAAATCAATCGACGAGGTTGTGAAGTTACATCGACTGAGATGGTTAGGATATATGTTACGTATGCCTAGTCATCGCCTTCCTCTCGACAACAGGCAATGTTAACTGATAAAGGGTGAGGCTGGAAAAGACCTAGCGGTCGTCAAACCAAAACATGGTACCAGTCAATGAAATCCACGACAGTTAGTTTAAGCTAGCCACGTAAGAAGGTGTAGGCTTCCCGACTGGTTGGGGTCGTCGGGACGGTAGAAACCAATGGTTGATAACAATTGGTGATATGGCTCAAACTGATCGGTTTCAATGGCGCAGATGCATCCACTACTTGTGACTTATAATTTCCAATGAAACTGTTTTGTTCTTCGTTATTACTAATCCTTTGTCTCACACCTCTGTTTACTGTCTCTAGTATGCGTTTCTTCTACTTTCTTCTCTTGCTTTGTGTGCTACAAGGAGGGAGTGTGGTGACTTGAACTGCTTCACATTGGTGCAAAGTTCTATGTCGAAAACAGATAGACAGATGCCAGAAACTCCCACCTAAGAATGAAGTAGAATTAAAGAGTCTAGAAGAAAGATCAGCTATAGGAATGCATACTAAATTTTTCTATCGGTAGAAGTGTCTACCAACAAATGACCTTTAAAGGAACTCACTTCAATTTCTGTAATTTTTTGACTATACATTTATTGATCGTTAATAAAGTCCGAATAATTCCGCTGCTAAAGAAGCTGTGGCAGCTTACACATTGAAACGTCCCGAAAAATCTTGTTTTGATCTTGTTTTTTTGTTAAACACGCTGGGGGATGTTTCAAATAATTTACAATGATTCAATCTGACACGGCGCTTAATTTATTCCAGGAAATGCTTAATATTTGCGATCTAAATACTTTTAAATAATAATACAAGTCGAATTTTAAATCAGTCCATCTCTGGTGGACTGGCAACCTTTTAAATATATATATATATATATATTGTTGATAAAAACGTGCTGAGCACCCTAATTAATACTATACACTTGATAAGACATTCATACGGATTGTTTTTTCTATTTCTTGCTTGTTAGCTGTTAGATTGGAGTTTTAATCAAGTCTGTATTTGTTGGGAAGATATGATCTTGGAAATGAATACTAAATTTACGAATTATGCACGTCAACGATTGAAGCATAACAAAGTAAGTGGGGATTATAATGCTGTATATGTACATCTATGTATATGTTTTTCCAAGTTTTGGTTTTTGTAGGGGATTTAGTTTGATTGATTGGAGGATTTCATCATGATCTGAGACATCAGTTAGAGAACCATTGGAAAACCTGCCAGGGAGTATTTACTGGACAGTTGTTTCGTCAGCCTCGTTTGTGACTCTTCAGCAGTACACACCCACCCACCCACCGGGGTTTGAACCATGAACTTTTTGGTTACAAGGTGAGCTAGCCTTGTAGACCATTAAGTCACTTGGAGCCGATCCGATGGCTAGCCCATGAATCGTAACTTTTCCAATGGGTTTCTAACTGATATCAGCTGGAAAACTATGGTAGAGATAATGATTGGACGTGTTTCTTTTGAATAAATAACGTGGGCCTGAACTTTTCAGTCGCTAGTGCTCCAGCTCTATGCCCAGTCAGATGCCTTGATTCCACTGCCTTTGCAAGGGACGTTTGATCTTATCTTGTATATAGCTTTGAAGGACTTTTCAAATGGAGCTGAATGTCCTGAGTTCACCAGGTGTTCTGTTACCGAACTATATATACACACTTGCGTCCTCCCTTTCCTAGTCAGACAGATTGGATATTGTTCTTTTGCACGTTTTACAAGTGGATGCATGGTACGGTGAGTGCACTCAGTTCCACGCGAACAACTGAACTAGTAGACTGGCTTTTTTTCCTTCACGTTCACAGCCGAACATTGGGCTTGAAGTTTCTGTAGCAGTGTTTAATTTTACAAGATAGGGTGGCTAGCGTCATGCCCAACTTTTCCTCTTCACCAGCATTATTTCTGGCTCAGCAAGGTAAAGGAGTACCTCTGTTGGCCGGGGTTCGAACCCCGGACCATGTGCACGGTTGGCGAGCGTCCAACCGCTGGGCCACCGACGCACTGTAGACATCCGTCGAAATAGTCCAAATAACACCAGTCATTTTAGTCACACACACACATGTATACGTATCAATGAGGAATCGTAAACACGAATACATTTATAGTATCGTTAAACTCATGCAACATTTTTGTGTTTTCTGTGTTTTGCCTGTGTTTTTAGGACTGGTCATTATGCGTAGAACTTCTGGAGTTTATTCTCTTTGGCTATTGTTGGTATGTGTTCAAATTATTATTTTGATCATTTTCTGATTTCACTGAAAGAGCCAATTTCATTTGTATTGTGTCAGCAACATTATGAAATACAGAAGTTAGTGTTACGGTTAGGTACTTGGTACCTATATCTATCTGAGTCAGTCTAAAGCGTACTCTGATGAAACTGTAATTCATGACATAGGGAAGATAGCTCTCTCTCAGTACAAGTCGTGGATCGGAATTTTCGTCATGTCTACTAAAGCTTAACAATTCAGGTGGATTTATTAGTCCTCTCCTTGGTAAACAGATGCGGTTGCTGAGTTGTGTTGTTATTGTTTCTGATAACGACATCTCAGCGATTCAAATATCCTGATGAAATCTCAACGAATGCACAATGTTCACTTGGCATTTCTCAGACATGAATGATACGCCTGTTTCATTATGAAAAATAAGGATAAAGAAAATTCAACGATGTTCATCCTGCAATAAATTTTACTATTGAGAAAGTAAAAGACTCTAGTATTTCATTTCTAGACGTCCTTATGACCAGAAAAGAGGATGGCACAGTAAGAAAAAGTGTTTATAGAAAGCCTACATCAACGGGTCAGTATATTCATTTTTTCAGCTTTATACCCTTAAAATACAAACGCAGTCTGATAAAGTGCCTGGTTCACAGAGCAGGAACAATCTGCTCGGATGAATGTCTTCATGAGGGACTTAATAATGTTAAACAGTTGCTGAGTGAAAATGGTTATCCAGAAGAATTCCATTGATAAGAATATGAATCTAAAATCAAGTCAGCTCAAGGTATAAACAGTTCCTCGGAGATGACATCAGTGAGACACTAACACAACGCCTTAGAAACGCAGTGAAAAGAGCATCCTCTGCTGCCAAATTATACTGTGTCTTCAAAAATACTCCTCTTTTGCGTCCGTGAGTAAAAGACAAACTGGCTAATTTCACCTTTTCCATGTGTATCTACCAATTTAACTGCTCCTGTTGAGTGAGTCAGTTACATAGACCGTACAATTAGGCGTGTCTCTCGTTGGATTTCCGAATATCACCCTGCGTGGTTATGTAAAGGACAAACAAAATCTATTCGTAGCGTTATCCTATCTCATATTGTGGATGCAAAAAGGACACATGATTCATGTCAACGGGGCGACTTTCAAAGTCATCTACTGCATACCAACAAAATAATCTTAACTTCGTCTTAAGAGTTCGTTTACTAAATATTGCTGAGGCTGGTTGTTAGGATCCACATTAAGAAGCCTAACTTATGTATCCAAAAAAGAAGCTAGTTTACACATTGTCCTTACCTTGGCCATCTAGGTTTGAATGATCCTTAATTTGTTGGTGTGGATATTTCCTTAATTTTAGTTGATATTCTATTTGCTATTATATTTTTACTAATATTATAATTTAAGCATCTTTAATGAACTGTGGTAATTCCATTGCGATCTTACTTTACAAATCGATATTATTTAAAAGACACTATAATATTGTTATTGACTACTATTCTAGAATATTTTATGTACATAAACATGTGCATATAATTGTAGAGCCAGAAGAGGAAATTATCGGAGAGAATATTCTTTGCTCAATTATTTTGTTTTTCAAGTATTGGTTTTGTAGGGATTTTGTTTGATTGCATGGAGGATTTAATCATGAGCTGACATCAGTTAGAGAACCACTGGAAAACCTGGGAGTACTGGACAGCTGTTTCGTCCTAGTTTGGGACTCTTCAGCATTACGCATCCACCGGGATTTGAACCCAGGACCTTCTGGTTACAAGGCGAGCTCGTAGACCATTGAGCCACTGGGACCCAATCCAATGGTCCTTGAATTCTAACTTCTGCCAGTTCACGACATAGTGCGTACTGATGAAGAGTCCCAAACTAGGACGAAACAGCTGTCCAGTACTCCCAGGTTTTCCAGTGGTTCTCTAACTGATATCAGCTCATGATTAAATCCTCCATGCAATCAATTATTTTGTGTCTTATAGATGCCTGAATGAATATTTTTGCTATACTTTGGATACCTCAACCATTTTTAGATATTCTTCAGATATTCAGTGAATAGACAGTACTCCTGAGACTCATATCTTTGAATCTTTGTGTCATATACCACTGATTGACTGCTCACTGTTGGATTACGTTTTGTGCATCGGTGGTTCAGTGCAGGAATTCCCGTCAACCACACACACACACACGCACACTTGGGCCGACGGATGCACTCCTGGCCATCATCCAACAGGTGAGCAAGCTAGGGAAAGAGTGGGGGGGGTTAAGTGTAAGGAAGTAATCCCATCGCGTAATAGAGTCAGTACCATCAATACTAAAATTTTAAGGTTACAAGTATAAAGTCCCATGTTTCACTCGGAACTCAAGATTTCAATGTAAATTTGTTTATCATAAACTTCCACCTTACATAACTCCTCGATTTTCTCTTATTTCTACTTTTTTGTTGTCTACTTTATTAGTCCTGATTTGAAGAAGTTCCTTGTGGAGGATTGGACTGCAGCCAGTTTAAAGCGTACCGGTACAACTACATTGAAGGCATATGAATCGATTAAGACAATATGCTTTCAACAGATTCAATTGTAAGTATTATCTCCTGATTTTTACTCTCTCCCTCTTTCTCCGAAGATGACTAACTATATCACATTATAGAATGATTGAAAGCCACTGGATATCTGTTTCGTCTGTGTTTGGGATTCTTCAGCAGTGTGTGCGGCTATGACTCTACTCACAAGAGATCGGACCCTCCACTTCACTGACATGTGAACTCTAATTTGTGTGTCAATTCGTGCACTATCTGGCGCTACCTGTGAAGGGTTCCGTACTAGGACAAAACAGTTGTCTAGTAGTATGCTCTGTGGTTTCTAAGTGATTTTGGTTCCTGATGAGATCGACTTTCTTCTTTTCTATCGGTTGGATTACTGATTACATACATAGACTATGAGGTGTGTGTGTGTGTGTATGCCGCCAGCCAGTCACCATCAATCACTAATGATCGTGTACTCAAAGTGGAATATGCAGTCAGTTATATCGATGCTTTGTCTAAAAGCATACAAAAGAGTGGTTAAAGTGAGGACAAGACAAACTGGTCAACTTATCGAATGGTTAAAATGCAACTGAAAGGAGACAAGTGTAACAACCACATGTGTTCGTTTTTGATGTAAACTCAAGAAACCGATCTCTACTTTCTACCCTTTAACCGAGAAAACATCGTTGAGATACGCGCTATCACACGAAACGTTCCACGGGTAGGGAAAGACGATTGTTCTTTAAATAGTTTAGTGGTTCTATTAGACAATAATAGTGTAACTGTCAAAACTCAGATTTACCTCAATATTGGCGTTCAACAGCTAAACAGGCACTGTAGGTTTTTAAGCACAAAACAAGTACTGTAAGAGAAAATTGATCAGCCAAGGTTTAATTGTGTGCGTCGGTGGCACAGCGGTTAGGACGCTTGCCGACCATGCACATGCTCCGGGGTTCGATCCTCGGCCACCGACGCAATCCTTTACCTCGCTAAGCCAGAAATAATGCTGGTAAAGAGGAAAGGTTGGGCATGAGGCTAGTAACCTCATGCTGTAAAAATAAACACTGCTACAGAAACTTCAAGCGACTAGCATGAAGGTGCCTTATGTTCCACTGGGAACGTGAAGGGAAAAAAAGGTTTAATTGCAGAAGGTACCTTAGAATCAAGGAGGATTTTCCCAACGAGGAAGGATCAAAAGTGGGATCTATCCCGGGTCAGAATCACCTTCATTCACTCAGACATGCTCATATCGTTAAACAACATATCGTCAGTGCACACACAACTATGAACAGAAGTATTACAATTAAAGATTAAACAAGGTTAAAGGCATATAATGAAGGTCATAATCAACATGTGACGTGTTTTTTTTGTATTCTTTCATGTTCCCAGTGGAACATAGGGCACCTTCAAGCTAGAGCTTTGAAGTTTCATTAACAGTGGTGTTTAATTTTTACGGGATGGGATTGCTAGCCTCATGCCCAACCTTCCATCTTTACCAGTTTCATTACTGGCCTAGCCAGCGAGGTAAAGGATGTGCGAATGTCAAATTAATGATACACAATCTAAGGGAAAAGCGTACAATAATTACAAAGTTAGTTGTATGAATACTATGAATAAGTATGAATACTATTAATAGACCGTCCAGATGGGATTTCCGAAGCAATTTGTTTACTACACTACAACATGTGGCTGTATAGCATCAATGATTTAAGGGTAGACTGCACTCGAAAAATCCACACACTCCAAGTTTCGATTCTTGGCCGATGCACTCCGAAATCTTGCTTACCTGGTAGTACATTTTAAGGCACATATAAGGTCAGTTATATCAGCGAGTAAAAAACTGTTCTGATTGGTTGTTTGTTGATTTTCTGAAGATTAGACCTCGAGATCAAAAGTTGTCCAATCAGATTATTTACTGACCACAACGTAAACTAAATCCAGGTTTGTAGAATAAACATATCCTCTCGCATGACCACTGGCTTAAAGTGCTATTTTCAATTATGGCTACTTCTCATCAATCTGCGTCCATATATCACTGATCGGCAGGAAGTTCAGCCAGCTGACCTAGGTTTCGTGCTAGTTGGCACTCAGCACCATTCAGCAAGGCGTAACTGCAATCTTGAAGAAACTTATGTCCTCTCTGAGACTGGAACCCAAGTCACCCACTACTGCAGTGAGTCAGAGACGTTACCACACTACTAAGCTATTCGATCTCACGATTGACCTCCTGTAGGACTGCAGATACGCCTTGCTGACTGACTGTTGAGTGCCAGCTAGCACGAAACATAGGTCGAGCAAGGCTTCCTGTGGCCTATCGCCTTCAGCCATCTAATATCATCAAATCAATGTGCGCCGTGATGACAAGCTACCTAGAATACTGGCTACATTGCAAACTATTGGACTGATAGAATTCACTGTGCATCGTC
This sequence comes from Trichobilharzia regenti, assembly GCA_944472135.2. Taxonomy (NCBI): domain Eukaryota; kingdom Metazoa; phylum Platyhelminthes; class Trematoda; order Strigeidida; family Schistosomatidae; genus Trichobilharzia; species Trichobilharzia regenti. The sequence goes on along the minus strand of OX235265.1, from coordinate 106,653,251 downwards.
GAAAGGACTTACTTACTTTTTACTTTGCTTCGGCTATCTCCTACGGGAGGATGAGCCGGCTTCATGAACCATGAAGTTTCATGGGAATTGGGTACGAGTGATGTCCCCACCATCGCTCGGCCTTTTGTTTGAGAGTGCAGCTCTAGCCTTTACACAACCAAGTGTGACCTACAAGGCAGTAGGAGTGGAGTAGGGAGTCCATTATCCATTGACAGCTGGTGACCGGAGTTCGGTTCATTCGCATTTTTGAATGAGCCAGTCATCCAGGGCATCCAATAAGCCCTTTGTCCATACGTCTGCCGGTGAGCTTCATACGCCAGTCGTTGGAGGTTTGGAATCGGGGTTTAGCCATCTCCCCTAGACTGTCATCCAATGGACAGTCAACCCGGTGAAGAGCACCGGTCATCCGCTTTTGCCCTCTCACTTTGGTGAAAAACACCTCCGCCACGTGAAGGCAGTGAGTAGGACTTCCTCAGGAGAAGCTATGTAAGACGCTCGGTCATATGGGAGCATTTCAAGAGGTGTACGGAGAGGTGGCCAACCCGCAGCGCAAGACACCCACCCCCGACCATCCTGAGGCTTTGGAGGCCTAGACACATCACACTAGTTACTGGCTAGTGTTCAATCAAAGTAACTACTGATGTATATATATATATATATTGTTAGTAGCCCACTCCATAAATGTATTTTTTGTTGTCAATTCAGTAATGTCATTTGTCATCTAGTTATTATTATTTTTTTGCTTGCCTCTTCATACTTTTAGCTTTTTACAACGTCTACTATTTCATGTCTCTGAGGTTATTGGAAGTTTACGTGATACCCAACTGTGTCATGAATTAGAAATATCTCCCAATATAGCATTACAGCTTTTTCGAACTATTGCTATGACGCTACAGAAAACTCAAGAATTACAACTGTAAGTTGTTGATGTTTTCTTTCCCTGAAGTGTAACAGCAGAAGACAAGGGCCAGGCAACAGATCATTTTATTATGAAAATCAACACGTATTTATACATATTTCACATACATCATTATAGACAAGCGCAGTCATCTGATTGGTTGTTTATCAGAAGTTAGACAGACAAACGCAGGCTTCTGATTGGTTGTTTCGGGATTCCTCGACAAATAGAGTTCCCTATCTGCGAATCATATTTTGCCACGTTAACTTTGCTGTGATTGGTTGTTGAATCAGCCTTGCTCATATTTTCTCACGGCCTGCTCTCACCAGTGTATGTATGTTGTTTGAAGTAAAAATGAATAAACGAGTCAGTAAGGTGGAGATTTTTGCAGTTCAAGATAAAAAGGAAAGAAAATTGATTGGTGTGAGATACGGAGGTGAGTAGGGAGAGAGAAAAGTGAAGGTTTATCTTTTCTGTGAGATGATATTACCGCATTGTCTTGATGTACTCTCAACTAGATGTGATTCATTTGAGAAACCATTACTGTCTTTGCAGACCAATATCTTCAAAAGTTAATTTCACTATTGAATGCGTCTGTGCCATTTCGAAATGTTTCAAGTGATATCACCAATGGTCTCCAGCTAATGGTTCTCAGTATCTTGGGGGATCTTAACTAGACAGTATATACCTCCCTAAGCGGCTAAATCCAACTGTCAAAGATTTTTCATATTAATGCCATGTTTTCACGGGATCACTCTCCTTACTCTTTTCCAACTTGATCCTATGTGAGGTTGAACTGCTCTTCGGAGAAGGCGATGATTTGGCCTACACTGCGCGTGTCCTAGTCATCTCACTTGATGCTACTTCACACTTTCGTGTGAAATGCGTGTGTACTGCTCAGCGGTCCGCTCCATCCTCCTCTATGGCTGTGAGACCTGGCCATTGAGAGTGGAAGACATGAAAAGATTAGCTGTCTTTGATCATAGGTGCCTGCGTTCTATCTCTCGTGTGAAAGTGGTATAATAGGTTGAGCAATATTGAGGTTAGACTTCACTCGAGTGCTAGGTAAGTGGGAGGGGAAATCCATCGACAAGGCTGTGAAATTACATCGACTGAGATGGTTAGGACATGTGTTACGGAGGTCTAGTCATCGCCTCCCTCGACAACAGGCAATGTTAGCTGGAAAAGAGCTAATGGCCGTCAAACCAAAACGTGGCACCAGTCAATGAAACCCACAGCGATTAGTTTAAGCTAGCCACGTAGGTAGGTGTAGGCTTCCCGACTGGTTGGGGTTCCTGGGACGGTAGAAACCAATGGTTGAAAACAATTAGTGATATGGCTCAAAATCGTTCTCAATGGCTGGCGCAGATGCATCCACTCTCTGTGACTTATGATTTCCAATGAAACTGTTTTGTTCTTCGTTATTACTATTACTTTGTACCACATCTCTGTTTACTGTCCCTATTATAGATTTCTCCTAATTTCTTCTCTTGTTTGTGTGCTACAAGGAGGGAGTGTGGCGACTTGAACTGGGGCACATGGGTGCAAAGGTCTATGTCGAAAACAGACTGGCTGACAGACTTCACACTTACATTGATCGTCTTTTCCTCCTCACCTGACACTTGTTGCCTAACCTGAATACTACTCATCCTATTATAGTAGTACCTAACACGGCAGACAGAGCTCAGACACCTATGGTGAACTACAGCTAACCGGCTGTACAATCGTGTATATATGGCCTTTTTAAGAAATTATATCCTCTGAGGGAATTCTTTCATAGATGTGAATACATAAAATAGTAATAGTATGAAATGAAATAAAAATTAAATTGTTTGTGATTATCATCATAGCTGAATGTCAAGTGGCAAAGCAAATTAATGTCATATATAGAACAATTCACAGGATGGAGATAGGACTCGGATTAATAGGCAAATAGAATAAGGCTGAAACGTTACGTAACATTGGATGAAATCTGATGGCATAGAGTTTAACATTGCAAAACAGAATTGATTTAGAATGACAAATGAAACTATTGAAATAATACCGGGGACGATTCAAAGTATAAAAATGGTAATCGTAGCAATTAACGTAATAAAGGAAGAGTATACAAATTGAATTTTTTTTTCATTTCATTACGTTCCCAGTGGAACATAGGGCTTCGAGCTAGAGGTTTGAAGTTTTGGTAGCAGTAGTATTTATTTTTATGGGATGCGATTGTTAGCCTTATGCCCAACCAGCCTTCTCCCTTTACCAATCTTATTACTGGCTTAGCGAGTGAAGTAAAGGAGTGCGTCGACCGAGAATCGAACCCCGGACCACATGCGCGTGGTTGGCGAGCATTCTACCGCTGTGTCGCCGACACACTATACAAATTGATTAAACAAAACGAAAAACAGGCAGAGCCAAAATATGATTAAGGATTACCATACTTTAGCGTGAAGGGATTAAGACCATGAAAATTGGAGGGGTTGAACAAACTTTTTCTGTATACAGAGATCTGGCTTTTTATTTCGACGGCCAAAGTTTTAGCAATACAGAGGAGTCCGATACGTAGCGATATGGGTAAATTACTTTTCGCCTTGTAGATGACGTGAAAGGCTGAGACTGTAGAGATAGGGTGGTCACTATCGACAAGATGTTCAACGACCACGCTTCTTATTACTCCACTTCCACATCTTCATAGCTGTTCAGGATGGTGTCCTTGCACCCTCTTCGACGAAACTCGAGTCTAACGACCAATATACCTAGCTCCAGACGAGCAGTCGAATTCATAAACGCGCATAGAGTTGGTTAACAGCGGGATCTTGTCCTTCAGATTATTGAACAGTAATGGTCGACTGAAAAATGCTATTCTCAATGATGCAGCAGGGAACGTTCTTTTCAGGGTCTGTGAGATCCCTCTTTTAATGATGATATTGGCAGCTATGTCACCTTTGAATTTCAATTCCATGTACAGTATTTTCTTGGTTACCTTTTCATCGGTTTCGACTGTATATTGTTGTCTATAAAATGTGGTGGAAATCCATTTTTCTGAAATTATAGAGAAGATTTGTAACTCAGGTGGATGATTTGCAATTAATAGTGTTCTCTGAGCTGGTTGGTTTAGTTGCGGAGCTTTCGTCGTATTTCTGGACGACATCTTCAGCGCGGTATTTAGGTATTCACTTTATCCTAAATACCACGCTGAAGATGTCGTCCAGAAAGACGACGAAAGCTCCTCAACTAAACCAACCAGCTCAGAGAATACTATTAATTGCAAATCCACTTTTCTACCAGGAATATTCTTGGAAGATGTAACTCTTCGCTAAATCACTTGTTTTGATTTTTCAAAAAATTTTGTATTGAAATAATTGATTTCTGTTAGTCCACTCTTTGCAATATGTATTTTCTTTGTTTGAATTAATTATAGGGTTATTGAGAAGAGTATTACAAAACTACGCGCCTTCTTTAAATGGTTATTTGGTGGTAAGTTGTGCATATTAATTAATTAATTCGTTGTACTTTCATCATTTAGATTCTGTGAAAATTGTTTATATCTAACTTTACTATGCAGAAAAAAGCGTTTTGAATTATATTATTATTGTTATTTCGATTTTTCCTTGTGTTGTGAGAAGAATATAGGTCTTCAACCGTACATTTCCATCCCATTTGCTTCTCTTTCATCTGGTTACTCGACTGTCCATTAGCTCCCATTCTTACTTCCCTTCCCTCTGCCCTCAGCATGGTCTCATCCAGGTTAACCTAGGATTCACAATCCGTTCATTACTATCCATTCGAAAGTCTGGTGTATTATATCACCCAATGATCTTCTCAGAATAAATCGGATCCGTCTTTATTCCCTTGTTCGTAGTTTTTGGGCAATTGGTGCTTACCTGGTTTGCTGTCAAATTCCTTTTTGCATATTCTTTCTATTTTCACTATGGAGAGAAGGCTGCAGATTGTTGGAAGAACTTTTGATGAAACGCGTATGGCATTGTCGAAATCAATCCGATGTCCACTATTCATAGATCTTTTCTCTAGACTTTTTAATCCTACTTCATTTGTAGGTACACACAGTCAATATTCATTCACTCTGAATTTCACCTGTCTACTGCTTTCCTTCATATAGCAAGCTTCACGTTCTGAACATTTTATTCTATAGACACAATTACTTTGTGACATTTTAGGAACCATATCTTTGACATCCACCAAAGCTTTCCCTAGAGAATTTGAGGGCTTGAAATAGACTTTAATATTATATGAAGCAAATAATTTATAAATGATTCAGTGTGACTCGGCGCTCAAACTACTATTCCGGGAAATTCGTAACATCTATGGTCTGAAAACTTATAAGAACAAACAGTTCAGCGAAGAGTCGTCTTTCTTCGATGGTGAATTCATTCACTCAGTTGTACAATCGCATTTGTATCGAATTATTTTTGTATGCGTATGTATACATTAGGTTTACGTCATCGTACGTTTGTGGCATAGTGGTAAAATGCTTGCCGAGCACGCATGTGGTCTGGGGTTCGATTCTCGGTCGACGCACTCCTCTACCTTGCTAATCCAGTAGTAGGACTAGTAAAGAGGGAAGGTTTGGGCATGAGGTTAACAATCTCATCCCTTAAAAATAAATACGACTGCTATCGAAACTTCAAAGCTCTAAATTGAAGGTGCCGTATATTCCACTGGTAACGTGAAGGAATAAAAAAATTGTTTACGTCGTCAAAATGTTTAACAAAAATGTATTGAATAATCAAATTGTAACTAGTGAGGGTGGGGGGAAGATTAGTAAGTCCTAACTAGAATTATGTGATATGAAGAACGACCAGAAAAATAGGATGTTAATGAAAAAGCATGGGGACAAGTGCCGAAAATAAATCATATAGTAGTGTAACAACAGAAGACAAGGGCGAAGCAACAGATCGTTTATATTATGAAAATCAACACGTATTTATACATATTTCACATACATTATTATAGCTTATGCAAGTAGACAAGCGCAGATATTTGATTGGTTGTTTATCAGAAGTTAGGCAGACAAACGCAGGCTTCTGATTGGTTGTTTCGGGATTCCTCGACAAATAGAGTTCTCTATCTGCGAATCATATTTTGACACGTTAACTTTGCTGTGATTGGTTGTTGAATCAGCCTTGCTCATATTTTCTCACGGCCTGCTCTCACCACAGTAGGTAAAAAGAGTAAATGGATGGTTAGTTAAGAAAAAGACGCTTATAAAATGTCATACAGAAAAATGCACAAAATATTTGAACTTGGAATTATACCCAGGGTAGAAGGAGGGGGTGGAGAATTTATTTTTATTTATTTTTGACTACAGCTTGATTCCACACTGTATTTTTGGCACAAGTATGAAATTTTCAGCATGGATATCGGTAGCCCAAATTTTTCAGGTCGATCATAGAAATCAGGTGTGCGTCGGCAGGGGATCGAACCTCGGACCATATGCATGGTTGACGAGAGTCCTAACCACTGTGCCACCGACGCACTTTCCTCTATGTACCTAAATTAGGGTTCGCCATCCAAATCTTGGCAATCCTAAGTACACGGAAGTTTGTCGTTTTCTGGAGAGACTTCTTATGACTTTGTAGATGACTTCGAATGTGTTATGTACTGCCGCTAAGTGGTTAATCGGAGTTTTCCCCGTCGCCAATTATGTGATGTACTCGTCGGGTAGTTAATAGTCCTGACGCAAGAAAGACGGAAATCAGAAGACTACTAGGTTTGCGATGATACTTCTATTTTCCAAAACACCAGGAGAATCAATATGTCCCACAAGAGTGTGGGAGCAAAAATATATATGAATGTCCGAACAAGTGTGTGAGCGAATATTCAAAATGAAAAAATCAATAGACAGTCTTAACATGATTGGCTAATTATAATGGAATATCGATCCATATATACATAGCAAAATATAGCAGACATGTCAACAAACATACATATTATATGGATATATATCACCAAGGACAGACTGTCAACAAACACGCATATTATATATAATATAAGGGGAATATACATTGTTAAAGGAGACAGATTCATCAAAGTGAAATGGTTACAGACTAAGAGAGCAACAGAAAGAGAGACCACCATATATATATATATATATGGATACACATCAGGTAGATACGCATAGAAGTGATGAAATGCGATAGTTTATCTTTAGAGTTGTTGAAGAATAGTGGGCGGTTTGGAGAATACCAATCGTATTTTAGCAGCAGAGAATGTTTCAACCAATTTTTTATTCTTGTCTGACAAGCCTTATGATTGTGATTGTACAGCTGAGTGAATGAATGAATTTGCCGCCGAAAAGTAACGATTCTTCATTGAACTGTTTTTGTTTTCTTTCTTATATTTGGGTAATTCTTGTCAATTGAAAAACTCTTATTTAAATCGCTGTTTTACTGTTGAAATGTTTTCTTTGTCTTTTTACTTATCAATCTACACATCTGTTTTGTACCATTTTGAAATTAGCTATCCTTGAACAGTCTGGACGTGTTCTACCGATTGAATATCCTAGAGTAAGCGATAATTGTTGCATTTTTGTATGTACTTTTTATATGTACAACGCAGACTTTGTCGTTGTTTAATGGTGAAATTTGTTTATCCTTGGTTAGGGGTTTGAATATACTACCTGCCGAATTAGTACGCGTTTCTGTACTGGACTGTATTAAACAGATTGACTGACTGACTGAATGACTAGATTTCAACGTAGAACTATTTCGCACAGATTTGCAGCAGCTCCAGTTGCCACACTCCATTCCATGTACAACATAAGACAAAAGAAGAGGGTAAAAGGGGAGGTCCAAAATACAGATAATAAACAAAAATGTGAGTGACTGAAAAAGAATAGTAATTGATTGGACACAAGTAACTAGGGTGATTTGTCTAGTCCTTTCTCCGGTGCAGACTGAAATCTATCAGTCCAATAGTTTGCAGTGTGGCTACCATTCTAGGTAGCTCACTATCACGGTGCTAGTTAGTACTTGTCAGCAAGGTGTATCTGGAACCTTGAAGAAACTCATATCCCTTCTGAAATTGGAACCCGCGTCACCCAGTGGAGCTGCAGTCAACGACTTTACCTGCCGATTGCTTCCAACCATCTCATATTATCGAATCAATGTGCATCGTGATGGCGAGCTACCTAGAATGATAGCCACATTGCAAAACCTGACTGATAGATTTCATTCAGTCTGCACCAAAGAAAGGACTAGACGCATTACACTGGTTAATAATGTCCAAACAAAGTATCCAATACAGTCCTACAAAGGATCAATCGGGTGCCCGAATAGCTTAGTTATAACTAGTATGACTGCAGCACTGAATGATGCAGCTTGGAATCTCAGAAGGGACACGAGTTCCTTCAAGGTTGCAGATATGTCTTGCTGACGACTGCTAACTACTACGACACCTAGGTCCAAGACTCCCTGTCGATTGCCTCCAACCATATGATACCATCAAAGATTAATAATATTTTGAAGGAACTGATATGTAGTCACACGATGTGTACTTTGTTTTGACAGTCTGATATATTGTGCTATGTGTATATTGATCGATATTCCATTATAACTCACAATATGCTTTGTCTGTCCATTAGTTAAATAAACAATGTATAACCTTTTTTATCACGTGACATTACAGCCAATCAGAATGCAATGGGGGTAAGAGAAACTACTGTCTGTCTTATTGGTTCATGTATATTAGTCATTTTCATATATACTCTTGTATTGTACACTTGTATACACACACTTGCTCACACCTTTCGTACACTACGTACCCTTTCACTCACACACTCGTGTGACAGTCAATTTCCCTTGTTGGAAAATACACGTATCATCGTGAACGTGGTGGCTTTCTGATTCTCCCCTTTTCGCGTCAGGACAATTAACTACTTTTATTATTATTATTATTATTATATAAGCTTTATTCCAAATCAGTACTTGTGATACAGAATGGAATTCTCAGCATTTTACTACAATATTGCATCCAGTTTTTTGTTTACATTAACAATAAATAAAGTTCTACATAGTTTAAAGATTATCTCAACAACATATTAGTATGTCGGTAGCAAAGCCAAAATTAAAATGTTTGAAGGTGTTACAAAAGTAGATACTACTAGCATATTTACTGGCGTAAGCGATAGCAAAATGGTCGAGATATACAGAGTGTAAAAGAACGAACAAGAATGTTTTAAGTAGAGTTTGCAAGGAAGAGAGAAACAAAACAGCACATAACAAAAATAAATACAGAATGAAGAGAGAGAAAACGTTGTACCTATAAATGATGTGAGTTGGAAAGACGAGATTCATTGGTTCTAGTGACTATTTAATAAGTTAAAGGTTTCATGCCTGATGCATTCTTTATCACACAGAACACGGGCTAGGTAGGGTATGGATGAGTTTTTGTACTTACTAGTGCGAGCATATAGTTTCCTATATAGACTTCTTGTTTTCCCTGAAGAGATACATGGGGAGAGTTGTGAGTGTAGAGGGTGTTGTGAGTCAGATAAAATGGACTTCGCCCATTTTTCACATGAGTCCATGTGCCTGTCCACCAGAATGTTAACAAGCTGGCTAAGTGGCAAGCTGCTTACCCTGCTGACAACCTTTAACATCCTACGTAATAAGGTATAGTCTTTCTTCAATAGCCCAGAAAGACTAAGGGAGCAATAGATATACGACAAGTACACAACATATATTGGCGACGGGGAAAACTATGGATTCTTCAAAATTCGAATTACTATTTGAGCAACAAATGGAATTAATGCAAATACTCATCAACAAACAGACTGGTTCAGCTTCACCTTCAAGCGATCCGTCACCATCTGTCGATGGAATTGTGAATAGTATTTCACAGTTCAGTTATCATCCAGATGCTAATGTCACTTTTGACATATGGTATCAACGCTATGAGGATTTATTCAGAGTTGATCTCGCCTCTCAGGACGATGCTTGGAAGGTACGATCGTTACCACGTAAATTGGGTCCTGCAGAATATGAAAGGTACTGCAACCTAATTTTACCTCTAAAACCACTTTCGACCAAACAGAACCATTTAGTTTCATACAAACAAATGTCTTGTAGGGTTTTTCAGATTTTTTTATTTAAATAGTAGAAAAGGATCAGTTCCTTGACTGAACGATTGGAAAGAAGCTCTCTTATTTTTGATGAAATTTTTTGTTATATTGGTATATTTATAGTGACGAAAAATATTCGTCTTTCTGAGTCTGTCCAAGCATTTTCCACAGGGTTACAATTTTCAAGATCAGCCCAAGCCTGATCAAAATCGATTTCGTGCCATTTGAGTAGTGCAAGACCCTGCTCCTCTGAATAACTGAAGTCTTTAGTAGCCGTGTCCAAAAATTTCTGTAAGTGGTCATTACAGTTTTCAGGTATCGGACGCCACATAAGTATTCCATGATGTAATGCGTCTGTATAAGTTGAAGGTGATTCCTCCATTCAAAGACGAACCCCCTTTATCATCCTGAGAGGCGAGATCAACTCTGAATAAATCCTCATAGCGTTGATACCATATGTCAAAAGTGACATTAGCATCTGGATGATAACTGAACTGTGAAATACTATTCACAATTCCATCGACAGATGGTGACGGATCGCTTGAAGGTGAAGCTGAACCAGTCTGTTTGTTGATGAGTATTTGCATTAATTCCATTTGTTGCTCAAATAGTAATTCGAATTTTGAAGAATCCATAGTTTTCCCCGTCGCCAATATATGTTGTGTACTTGTCGAGTAGTTAATTGTCCTGACGCGAAAAGGGGAGAATCAGAAAGCCACCACGTTCACGATGATACGTGTATTTTCCAACAAGGGAAATTGACTGTCACACGAGTGTGTGAGTGAAAGGGTACGTAGTGTACGAAAGGTGTGAGCAAGTGTGTGTATACAAGTGTACAATACAAGAGTATATATGAAAATGACTAATATACATGAACCAATAAGACAGACAGTAGTTTCTCTTACCCCCATTGCATTCTGATTGGCTGTAATGTCACGTGATAAAAAAGGTTATACATTGTTTATTGAATTAATGGACAGACAAAGCATATTGTGAGTTATAATGGAATATCGATCGATATGCACGTAGCACAATATAACAGACTGTCAAAACGAAGTACACATCATGTGACTATGTATCAAGAACAAAGGAGTTTCATTGGAAAAGAGAAACCACAGAGAGTAAGTGAATGCATCTGCGCCGTCGCTTAACATCGGCTTTGATGTGTATCGGTTTTTGGTTGATTGTTGTCCTTTTGAAGACATCAGAACGCCGACCAGAATGTCTACACCTCCCTACTTGACTGAGTGGTTAGCTGAAGCTAACTGTTTTGGATTTCACTGACTGATAAAGCCTTGTTCCCATCTGACCGCCATTAGCTAACTCTTTCTTAAATAATCTATTATCTGTCAGCTAACATTACTCATCGATACGGGTGATGGCTAGGCATGCATGTGTAACGCAACACATGTTCTGAACACATCAATTCATTTAACTTCACAACCTCTTCGGTTGATTTCTCTTCCTTACCTACCTAGCAGTTGACGGACACCTAACTTCAATGTCGCTCATCCAATTAAACCACCTAACACGGGATGTAGATGGTACGCAGATACCTATGATCAAAGATAGCTAGAAACGGCTCTTCATGCGTTTCACTTTCGATGGCCATAATGGAGAAGGTGAGAGCCGAGTGGTAAGACATGTACCTGTCCTCTGATTGATAGTCAGGCAGATATCAAGTCTACTACGCCAGAGATGGTATAAGTTAGCTGAGTAATTATTCATTGACACCTAACTGTTGAATGCAAATAATCATAAGATGTGAATTCGTAGTCCTCTCCATTTCTCACTGATTTCAATACCTGAAATAAAAGGGTCTATTACATAGAATATATACAAGACAGTCGTCTCGAAAGTGCATTAATCCATTTCTATTTAGAAAAACTAAAAGGTATATTTTAAGGCGATAGAAGTCTGCAAAACTTGCGTAACTTCTTATGAAAGAGTTCTACAGTTATTTTTCTTTTTAGACGTTGATGAATATGTATACTGCTCATTGCCGATCAAAGCTAGTGGGTAGTTATGTAACAACAGAAGACAAGGGCCAGGCAACATCGTTTATTAAGGAAATCAACATGTATTTATATATAGATTTCATGTACACTATTATAGCTTATTCAAGGAAACAAACACAGTCTTCTGATTGGTTGTTTCTCACAGAAAGTTAACCTTGCATCTCTTTGTGACTGTTTCTTGAATGTCAGATCATCTATATGTTAACCGTATCCGCCTACGCAAAGTCTGCTGTGGTTGGTTGTTGAATCAGTCTTGTTCATATTTTCTCATGACCAATATTTGGGACATAAACATTGACGTAAATTAATGTCTACCAATTTGGCTAGTGGCCTGCTCTCATCACAGTTATTCTCCCCGTTAAATAGTCGAGGAAGCGTACAAACGATTAACTAGTAACAAGTGTAGTCTGCAAAGATTTCAAACTGGGTCATAAAAAGAAAAGTATACAAAGTTTACTAATGCAACAAAACAAAATAAATTTAAAATCCTGACTAAGTCCATAAACATGAAACAGGCTGCAAAAAAAACACTTTCTAATTCATGACACCAGGTAGTTGTGGCGCTGTATTTCACAAATCAGTAGAGTTCATAAGCCATTAGATTTGATAGTTCCAGTAGCCAATTTGGTGAAAGCGTTCTCGATGTAACCTAATAATCCTGCTTTCGTCTCCCCCTCGCTCAAAAAAGTCATAGTTGCTACTGAAGAGTCATAAACGGCAACTGTTGGTTCCAGTGGTTCTCTAACTGATGTCATTCCGTCATCTCACATTCTTGTAAACCAGCATTTGCAAAAATAGAAGATAGCTTTCTGCCTTTTCATTGTTTTTTGTTCTGATTTTTCCCCCCTTTAAATTTACTGTATAGTTGAATCTTACTGAACGTGAACTTGTTATCAATTTTATCACGGATTCATTACAACCAAAAGTTGTTGACGGTGAGCTACAAAATTATCAAGTTGATTTAGTTGAACAGGTAAGATCCTTTTTTCCATGTTTTAATTTTTGTTGTATTTCGTATAGTACCTAATCAGCAGTCGAAAACAGTTGACCCCAGGTTTGATGTTTTTAAGCACTCGTCAACATGTTATACCCAAGTAACTGATGTCTTCTTTCGAAAATATGGACTAAAATTCCTCCATTCCTTCAATTAAAGACGTTAAAACCAAGTTAATGTATTCAATGTGCATTATAGTGGCGAGTTCCCTAGATCGGAGAACACGTTTCACAATTGACCAATAGGATTACGCCAGTTCTGAGGATAAGGCTGTATATCATTAGTCATTTCCCGACTGACCAATCAGTATGTAGCTTTATATAACGCTTCAAGGTGAATAGATTTTAGGCTTGAATTTCGGCGGTTATATATAGTGTTTTCGTATCGTAACCTCTGGAAGCTACTGTGGAAGACTCTCGGGATAAAAAGTAAATATTGAGGTGTAGTGGAATAATTATTAGCAGCTCTGATATTGGTTCGTTTTCCTATCCGTGCTGGACAGTGCTTGAGGAAACGGGGATGGATTCGCTGTATCGTTTTGAAACGATCAAACTTCAGAGACTATTCTTCACCGATAAAGATTAGTAATTATCACCCACACCATATTACTACTATTAATACTACCATTATTTAAACACAAACTTTATACATAATGGGCATCAAGAGTTACGCCACAATAAATTTCATAGTTTTTGCAAGGACTAGGATTCTGCCTAGGCGCTTAGACCGAAGCAAGTAGTTGTTTTAAGGGGTTGACATCGAAGCCTTTGACTCAAAGTATGATCCACAAGTCAGTTGGGTAGTGCTAAGAGTTTCATTCCCATGGTTCACTGTGACCGAAACAAGTTTATATTCCATTCAATGTTTTCGGATTTTGAACATCACCGATTTCGAGTTAGGGCTTTCTAGCTCCTCTAATTCGTCCTGACTCTCCACCAGTGGAGTTGTAAGCGCCCTTTCACGTTTGTGGGGAACAATCCTTTTGTGTTTAGACAGTGAATAGGGCTCAAATAACCACTTGAGAGGATTCCGAGGAGAAGACGGAGATCTATCCACCCTTAGTCGTACCAGGTCATCTATGGGGGCTATCCACACCATTGGTGTAAAGAGCATTGTAGCTATTGATTAAGTTTCAATCCTATTGATTCAGCAGTCACGTGTTTATAAACCATAGAGCTCGATATAGCTGCATGTCATATACTGTGAAGTAGTATCAATAGTTAGAAAACTACTCGCGTCAAACAGTAATGCTTACTACTTGGCTCGACGTGATCCAAACATCGGATAGCGATTTCACTTGTTTGGAGTGAATCTGGTTAGGCAAATTGACAGTGTTTTGTTAATTAAGGGTAACGTCCTTTGTGTCATTGCTGTGAATTATGTACAGATTTAATATCTTCTATTTGTAAGGATAGATGTAGGTGATAGTTTTTAGCACTTTCGGCTCATCTCAAGGAATAGGTAAGTTCTATTCATCCTTGCAGGAGTGTCTCTCACAGAAGTGAAAGCGTAAATGTAAACATTTGGTACTTACAACCGGATTGACTAGTGGTGGACACGCTGGTCTACCTAGGGGTTGCTGCAATACTCCGATTCCCAATCCAAAATCCGAAAGGTTCAAATGGCGTATGTATTCGTGTTGGAAACCAGAAACCACAAGTGACGCTACTCTACTGCATTGTAGATCAGACTTAAAGTAAAAGACTCCGGGGATGGTTGGCAATCACTAGATTCAGTGTGAGCGTCTGAGTAGGATTTCAGCCGTTGCACAAATTATGAAATTTTGTGTAGCATATCTCTTAGTGCCCATAATGCATCAAGTTTGTCATGAGGTCTTTCTGTCTGTTTTCAACATAAAACTCTGCACCGATATACAGCAGTTCAAGTCTCCACACTGCCTCCATGTAGCACACAAAGCAAGAGAAGAAAGTAGAAAAAGTGCAAAATACAGACAGTAGACAAGGAAGGATATGAAACGAAGAGAATAGTACTATTGAAGAACCATATAGTTTTTATTGGAAATTGTAAGTCACAAGGAGTGGAGTGATGAAGAGTCCGGAACAAATACGAAACAGCTGTCCAGGACTCCCTGTTGATTTTTCAATGATTCTCTAAATGATATCAGCTCACGATGAAATCCTGTGAATAATAATTGTAATTGTTCATCGTAGATAGGATACATAGTCTGTTGCATGATGATGATGCTCTTCCCAGGTAAATAACTTTTCTTCCTGTGGTCAAAATATAATTTTTTTTTCTAGACAAATTGAATTGTTTATTCCAATATCTACTGTTTTGTATTCATTTCATTAAATCACATAGTATATTCGATCTGGTGAAGTTCATAAACCATTAGAGGTTGTTGCACAATCATCTTTACATAAGGATACAGAACGTGGAAATTTACGTAAATCACTTGAAGAAATTATTGAACACACGGATAAAGCCTATTTACCAGGTAAGTAATTTGCATCTTGTTTGGTTGTACAACGTATGAGACGAGTCGTATATAAAACCAGGGAAGATTTGTAGTTCAGGTGAATGATTTGCAATTAGTAGTATAGTATTCTCTGAGCTGGTTGGTTTACTTGCGGACCTTTCGTCATCCTTCTAGACAACATTTTCAGCACAATTTTCGAAATAAAGTTAACCTACTAACTGTCTTCAAAAAGAATAGATATCCGCACAGTTTCAACAAAACGTCTTTAAAATCGAGTCACAACACCAACAAGAAACCGTGTCGATGGCACAGTTGGTTTGGACTCTCGCCGACCATGCAAATGGTCCGAGGTTCGATCCCCTGCCGACGCACACCTGATATCTATCAGTCGGCCTGCGAAATTTGGGCTACCGATATCCATGCTGAAAATTCCATATTTGTGCCGAAAACACACTGTGGAATCAAGCTGTAATCAAAAAATTTTAAAAAAATAAAAAAATCAAAGACTACAAGAAAATTCATTCTATCATATATAAAAATATCTCTGAAATAACAGCTAGAATATTGAAACCGTTTAACATAACATAACAATTTCGCTTTTATTCCAGAAACAGTACTTGTGGTACAGTGTGGAATTTTCAGCACATATCTACAATATTGCATCTAATTTCATCGTACATTTAAAAGGAGTATTACAAAAAGAAAAAGAAATATTGGAAAAACACAACAAAAAACCAAAAAAGAAATACAGAAATAACAAAAAATGCAAATAAAAATACCAAGTAGAAAGAAAGATGAACACCAATAATGTAAAGATATTTCAGTATTGGATAGTGGAAGCTATGATATGTGTATGCTTGGTGAACAGTAACAGCTATAATCATACAAGAAATTATGAGATGTTCTTAAGAATGTTTATAGCCAAGATGATCAGTTTAAAATATATATAGCACACAAGCCAGCCAGCTAGCACAATCACTTCATTCGATATTGTGCAAACCAAAAGATCCAACAAAAAAAGGAGATAAAATTAATACCATTTAGAAAACAAATTATATGAACTGTTACAAACATTACATCGGTCAACAAATTGGGCGTCCCCTTCGAATCAGAATCCAGGAACACGATTCATCCGTGAAAAGACATGATATATATATTCTTCCATATTAATGCCTGCGGATAATCATGGACATCAATATGAATGGGATAATGTAGAAATTTTAGACAGGGACACACCAAAAGTCCCAGGCAACACCTGGAAACTTTGTACTCAAACGAATATACAATTAAGAAATATGTTGATATAGACCAAATATACCAACTAATAAAAAATAAATCATGTGACGAGAAGGTTTAAAATCCGAGTCAGTAAAAAATGATGAATACATATGTAAAGATGGTTACTAGGAGACGCAATTCTATCACTCATGGAGAATTTAAATCAGTTCACTTCATGCTAAAACTTGCGCTGAAGGGGGATGTTGTCCAGCAGGTGGACGACGAAAGCTCTGCAATTAAACCAACCAGCTCCACTTCAGTTACAAATCTTCTCTAGTATTTCAAAATAAGCGGTTTGTCTGATTCATACATTAGTACAAATTAGAATAATATAATTCATCTTCCATTTTGGTGTGTTATTGATTTATTGATTTATTTCCTTTTAGATGGTTTCTTTCCCTATTGTTCTCGAGCTACGCTAGCTGATCTTATTCAAAAGAATATCGAGAATGATATAGTAAATCTCATTAAATTACCCGCAGTAAGTTTACGTAACATTATTTCCATTTGTTGGTCCCATTGTTCGATTAGTTTTTAGGTATAATTTATGCCTCCTAATGATGGTCACTCAATGCTTAAACACACAGTAGCACATATTTCTATTTAGTGGCAGTTTACAGTTCATTGTAGGGTGTTGTAAAATAGAAAATATTGTTTTATCGATTAAGAATAGTGTGTGTACGTTGTGCTGCTGTTCTTGTAGGTAAAATAACTAGTCAGCATACTTATTCATTGGAGATTATATGATCCTTCTAATTTACTGTAAAATGCGTGGGTAGTTTGGCAGTAGAGTGCGCTCACCAACTACGCACGTGGTCCTAAGTTCGATTCCTGTCTCACTCCTTAATCTCACCTAACCTAGCCCGTACGTGTGTGGTTAACAGCTCCCTCCTGTGAAAATAAATGATACCATCGCCACTGAAATTTTTAGCCCTCAAGCTTGAAACTCGATGTTCCACTAAGGAAACAAGGAATGAAGTGTCTGCTTTTATACCCTACTTTGGAGTACCTAAGTAGCGTAACCTGAGACAAATGCCATTTGATGTCCAATTTCATTTCTATGACATTGTACGCATGCTGATGACTTTTGACAAGCATTAAATTTATGTCAAATAAAGTATCTCTATCCATTGTCTTCTATCAACACAAAGTTGATGACCGGAACTTACTGAGAAGTTCCTTTATCTGTCAAGTGCTTGTTGCTAACAAATTTCGACCGATTGACTTTAGAATATGGTTAATTAGTAGAACGCTCTTCATCAGGGTCCGATTTAAATTTGTTAGATAATTACAGTAAGTAGACAGGAAGTCTTACCCTAAATACTACACATTGGTGATACAAAGTTGACCAATGGTTTTATTTGACACTGTCCTCTGTAGAAGACTGGGGAATTTTATTATTTTATTTAAACGCATAAAAAACTTGGTACAATATGGCACCAAGAAAGATGCGCCACACAATAATAATAAAACAACATAGATCAAAAAAAGGAAGGAAGGAAAAGAAAAAATATATATAAGTAGAGAACGGATAAAGAACTTCATCTGGAAGGAAAACAGTCATGCTTAACAAGTTCAAACAGTGTTCGTTAGCTATCATCGGGAAGGGAAGAAAGAAGGAAATCACAACACATTCGCCACTGATTACGATTCTTGGCCATATCCGATAACGTTTCGAGCCATCGATTTGAGCTATCTCTCGGACCCCAACCAGGGAGTCGTGACACACCAACCGATGCTAATCTAGCACAAAAATCCTTCATCCCACGACGCCACGTCATGGACTGACCACCTCTCCGCCTTTTCCATCCCGTCCCAGGGCTAGCGAACAGAGACCTGTACGGAAGCCTCTGGGGTGACATTCGGAGCACATGTCCAAGCCACCGGAGCCGGTGTTTCCAGATGACGACATTCAATGAATAGTGATCTCCACTTTGTTCAAACACACGCCGCCGAACCTCAGAATTACTCACGCGATGATGCCATCGAACACAAGCAATCCTGCGGAGACAGCGGTGATCGAACACGCAGAGTCGCCGCACATCCTCAGCTCGGAGAGGCCAGGTTTCACAGGCGTAGAGCAGGACAGCTCACACCGAAGCATTGTATACCTGACCTTTGACAGCCAGGCTAACGTCGCGACGGCGCCAGAGGTAGCTCAAGTTGATGTATACCACCCTAGCCTTCATTATACGGTTGGAAATCTCATCCGTCACCCCTCCGCCAGCACTCACACAACTACCCAGGTACACAAACTTATCAACAACTTCAAGCGGTTCACCCGCAAGAGTGAGTGCAGGTACAGGCTCCTGCCAATCTTGTAACAGTACTTTGCACTTAGACGGCGCAAAGCACATACCATACTTACAGACACTGATCGCCAACTGATTAAGTGCGATTTGGGCAGCCTGCATGCTATCGCACAGTAAGACGATATCGTCTGCATACTCGAGGTCGAAAAGTCTATCTCCAGGTAGCAGATCTACACCACCTTCACGCACATCCTTCAGAGCTGACTCCAGAATGTCATCGATGGCAAAGTTAAAGAGAAACGGAGAGATTGGGCAACCCTGTCTAACCCCACTGTTGGTTGGGAACAGTGGTGATAGTTGGTTGTATGCCCTCACTCTACCTGAGGTGTTTCTGTATAGGGCTTTCAAGATGTTAACAAATTTCTCAGGTACACCTCTCTCTAACAGACAGTTCCAGAGCACAGTTCTGTCCAACGAATCGAAGGCAGCCCTAATATCAAGAAACACAACGATCGTTGGCCTGCAATACGTGTGGCGGTGTTCCAACAACTGACGAAGGGTGAACACCTGACTGGGGAAACCATCATACACTAAAGGAAATAACCTTCAATCTATGAAATCCGATAATACAATAACTGTGTTGCTTCCTCCAATTCGTTATTAGAGTGAATGAGACAAAATTCGTTTCACGGCTCTATTGCATGAATCCTAATGTTCTTAGTTGACAAATATTGTTGAAAAATAAGCCATCATATATCTAAACGCAGCTTTCTGAAGAGCGAGCATAGTGTTGTCACTTGACGGAAACAGTTCTACATGGGAAAGTGATGGTCAAGTGCACAGAGCTGACGGATATCGTCAGCTTGAATTTGTTCAATTTCACTAATGCAGGGCAGGATTGCTTACATTAAAGTGTTATTAAATTCGATAGGTGATATATTATAGAATTTGGCGTGTTATTTTTACTATCCTTTATTTGCCTCTACTAGTACAGATATATGTAGGGACGTGAAATCTTTACTTATTTCTGCTTCACTGCAGATAAAATATCCCTTTGGTTCTTATAGGAATACTTTTGACTTCATTCACACTATTGAGTATATTCGTAGATCAGTACAACAGCTTCATGCCAACTAATTATTCTCTTACGAGTTGATGACTGATTTATATCATTTAGAGAACAACTCAAAAACTAGGGGTACTGGACAGCTGTTTCATTAGCCTAGTTTGGGAATCATCGGCAATACGCGCCCACTCGGGTTCATATCAGTCAGCAACTGGGACCCGATTCAATGGCTGAATAGGATACAAGCTTGCCTTGTAACCGGAAAGTCCTGAGTTCGAACCCTGGTAGTGGGTGCGTCTGTCTGTCTGTCTGGATTCAACATAGAACTTGGCACCGAAGTGCAGCAGTTCGAGTTGCCACGTTCCAAATAGCACACAGAGGTAGACAAGAAGATGAGTGAAGAGAATCAATAGAGTTTGACAAGTATAAGAGTGAAACAGAATGGGTAATGGTAGAAAGGAATATGAAAGATTACAGAGACTGAATACATCTGCGCCATTGACAACGATTTTGAGCCATGTCACCTATTGTCTCCAGCCATTGATTCCTAGAGTCCCGAGGGCCCCAACCCGGGAGTCTGCATCTCCCTACCTGACTCAGTTTAACTGTCAAGGATTTCATGGATTGATGCCATGTTTTTGTTTGGCCACCACTGGCTCTTTTCCAACCTGAACCTATATCAGCTAGTAATGCCCGTCGGGGGAGGCGGTGGTTAGGCATGCGCAGCACGTGACCTAGCCATCTTAGTCTATGTAACTTTATAGCCTCGTCGATTGATTTTCCCTCTTTGCCCAACACTCTACGCCTAACGTCAACATTACTTATCTTGTGAAACCACCTAACGTGAGACAGAGATCGCAGACATCTATGATCGAAAGCAGTCAACCTTTTCATGTCTTCAACGCGTATTGGCCATGTTTCAGAGCCATAGAGAAGGACGGAGCGAACTGATGAGCAGTACACACGTCCCTTGGTTGATAACCGGATGTCACGCCTACGCCAGAGATGGTGTAAGTCAGCGAAAGCAGCTCGAGCTTTTCGGATCCGTGCTGAGATTTCATCGCCAATCAGTCCGTTGGTGCTAATACAACTTCCCAAATAGGTGAAGTGGTCAACATGTTCTATCACTTCACTCCCTATCACTAAGTTAGGGGTGACGTGGTCCAGTCCTGTAGCAGCATCTTACATTTTGTAGGGGCGAATCGCATGCCAAACATACGAAGATTGCTGCTCAAGGTGTTCAGAAGACTCTGCATTTTGTCAGCATCCTCCCCTAACAGGACTATGTCATCTGCATATTCTAAGTCCATAAGACTATTCCCTGGTAACAAGTCGATTCCTAAGTCATTACGTTCAGTTAAGGATACTTCCATTAGCATATCTATGATGAAGTTAAACAGAAATGGGGAAAGTGGACATCCCTGTCGGACACCACTGGTTGTTACCAATTCAGATGACAATTCCCCATAAGCCCTTACACGACTACGTGAGTTTGAATAGAGTGCCTTGATTAGTGCAATGTACTTTCTTGGCACTCCCTTCACAGTCAGACATTGCCATAGTACCTTTCGATCCACGGAGTCGAAGGCCGCCTTCAAGTCAAGAAATATGACAATTGTTGGACGCCGAAAAGTGTGTCTATGTTCTAGAATCTGTCGAAGAGTGAAGATATGATCTATGCACCCTCTACCTGGTCTAAAGCCTGCTTGATTTTCCCTTGTCTGTTCCTCCCGAGTTCTGCTTAGTCTATGCATGATTACTGAGCCTAGGATTTTAGAGACTATGTTCGTTAGGCTGATCCCCCTATAATTATCACACAAGGACTTGTTTCGTGCTACAGATGATTCCCAAACTAGTGGGGGAAACAGCTGTCTGTCAGTACTCACTGCCTGGTTTTCAATGGTTCTCTAACTGATATCAATCCATGATCAACTCGCGAAAAAACAAATTTAATGCTTACTAACCAACTATTGAAAATTATTTTTTTTACTAGTCTGGTGACCAGTACAACTGAAAATTTCCCAGGCTTTTTTTTAATTCTTGTTGATGATATTGTTTTATTATTCTTGTCAAGTAATGTATTTCTCCCCTTTTTTTCTTCAGAATTCAAATACTACTCGTGGCTGTCTAGATGTAAACCGTCGGTCTACAAAGATTTTATTCAGTGGGGAGTAAGTAATTTCTTCAGTTGTTTTTTCATTATTCAATTGTAATTTCATTCTAAGTGGCTCCTGAGTGTAATGGCAGAAGATAAGCGAAATGATAACGGGTCTTTTTATTTCATAAAAATACACATAATATTTATACATTTTGAACCACATTAAAAGTGGTCTAGGTCATAGGGAAATAAATCGTTCTGATTGGCTGTTTATTGGCCCAAGGTTAGAGAATGCAAGGAAAATTTTTCCAGTGAGATTATTTCTAGATCACAACGTAAACCAAATCCAAATTTGAAGGATGAATACTTCTGCCTTTGTAACCATTGACTAGAAATGTTGATTTCAGTTCTTAATTCGTCAATAATCAATACCCATCATCCAAACAATATTGAAAGGAAAACACGTTGTTCAGCAAGGAGTCTCTTTTCGACGGCGAATTCATTCACTGAGCTGTACAATCTAGTTGTTTTTGTATGTCTGTATGTGTGTGTGTGCACACACTACCTTTGTCAGATGAAAATAAAAATTAGTTAGGACTATTGTTAACGTCATAAAAATATTTCAAAAAATGTGCTGTATGATCAAATCGTAAGTAGCGTGGTGAGAATAGAGATTATTAAGAGGGTAGTTGTGATGAGTTGTCACAAAATAGCTTACTTGTTAATGTTAGTTAATGCATAAAAGAGGTTGATTAAGTGTACTGCAGTTGCGTAATAAGATGAATAATTTAATGATCGAGTGTTGATTAAGATGTACATAGAAACGAGAGAAATTATAGAATTATGTGGAGGTCTTTAATAAATACAAGAGTTATCAGGGGTTAGAAGAACAAATAAAGTAACTAAAACCAAATCAGTAGAAATCAACGTGATTGTTTTCAAGATAATACAAGTGGTTGAAATATTTTCTTCTATATATATTGCACTGGTTTTTTCGTCTGAATGGCTAAAGCTTTGGTAGTGCAAAGTGGACGAAAGCGTATTATCTTTTATCTTTACTTTGTACATTACTTTGAATTGCAAGGGGGGGGGGTGGGATTTGTTGTGATGGAATGATCAGTGTTGACAGGGTGTTCGATTATCGCACTCATTGTTCTTGAACCCTTTTAAAGAGGATACGCGTCGAATGACTGATATGCCTTGTTAACTGCACAGCAACAGTTAAATTGATAGATGCACATAGGAGTGGTCACATGCGAGATCTTGTCCTTCCGCAGATCAATAAACGAATAGCGAACACTACTCTCAGGTGTCTGTTGCACACCTCACATAAGTAGTTATAAGGTTTGGGCAGACAAACATTTTTTGCATATTAAAGTTGCCCAGCTTCATACCATGCACATGGTCCGGGGTTCGAGCCCGCACCGACGCACATCTGATATCTATGGTCGGCCTGCGAAATTTGGGCTACCGATATCCATGCTGAAAATTCCATACTTGTACCAAAAATACAGTGTGGAATCAAGCTGTAAATCAAATAAAAATAAAAAATAAAATAAGTATTGTGTAGAGACTCCAGTGACCGTAGAAAAGTCATCAAACACCTTGTGAAATATGGTCTCTGAAGATGGATGCTGAAAATATCTTTTTTTTAACATTCCACTGGGATTAATATAAGAGTAGAACTTGTGCACTGTGGTAGAGTATAATTCCATTGTGGATAAAATTTATTTTGATAAAGTCTTTGATAAAGTTTCCTTTAATTCTTAGTGGCTTCAATCACACGTCTCCACTGCGTTTGGTTCTCTGTCAACGTTTTCACCTGGCTCCACGTCTGCCCACATGCTTTTATCTCCTCTTCACATGACTCCCTCCATGTCACCCTCACACTGACAACCAACTCGTCGCTTCCCATTCCAGTTCCACCAAATGAGACAAAACAATATAATTTACAAAATACCTCGTAATAACTGTGAGTTAAGTCAACTACATAGGTCAAACTGGTAGATCGGACGGAGATAGTCAGATTGCTTGTCAGAATATAAGAATTTAGCTAAGGTTACAATAATTGATTCCACATATGACAAGTAATTTTTGAAAAAAGCTCACCAATTGCACTGCATGCATTAACACACAATCACACAATAGGGTGGGAGAGGGTTAACATTTCCAAGATGTAATCTGTGTAGGTGGTGGGAGAGGTTGATTACTGAATCATTGTTCATCAAGTCTACACCAAACACATACAACAGGAATGATTCATCAGTCATACCGGAAGTATGGAGAATACTACTACCAATCAAATCAATTGATGGCAAATAATGGAATTATATAAACGAAGTTAAAAAGTTGTGTGACTAGTGCCTTGATATGATTATGAGTAGCAATGATAAATTGTTCTCAAAAGTTAGTCATCATGTAAATATCACTGTACAACAAACACTATGAGACTTTATCAAAATAATATGGAATTCACCGGGATTTATACAAATATTAAATTTAATCTAATGTTTAGTCGGAGAAGTTAAACTTTCGACACCACTAACTACCAATCAGCGAATTATCCAATGAGATTCACGAACACAGTTCAATGTTGTATAGCGCTTGATTCATTTCTAATGCGTGACCTTACAAGGCTACAGTTGCAATTCGAGGAGGTTAGTGTTTTCCAGTATTTCCTGGATTTGAGTTGCTCCGGAAAGAGCGAATTTGTTTGTGTGGTGGTATCATTACGTTTAAAAGCTATACCAAATCAACTGATGGGTTTGTTCATCTGGAGACGGTAAGCTGATAATTTTAATATTTCGTAGGAACTTACTTTCGCTAGGTCGCATCTCTCCCTAACCCAGATTTTGTATATCTGCAACTAATGGGTGTTGAAACAGGCTGTGAGAGCAGCAGCTGCCGAGATGGAGAATAGCCATGTCTCAACAGTTCAGTGGTACCAGCATTGCAGAGACATCGCATCATGGCAAATGGGGAAAATCACTTGTTTGCTGGGTAGGGAAGACGTTATCGTGCGTGTCGATGAAACAGTGCTGGTTATAAAGAAATACAACCGTGGTCGCCAGCCAGCGAACAATATATGGGTAATAGGTTTGTATGACACCTCCCTACGAAAGAGATTCGTCGAAAGGATAGCAGATGGAAAAGCATTGACAGTCCCATGCTAAACTGGGAGATGTTTGTCTCACATGTTCGAAAAAGATATCTCATGTAACTTTTTCATTCTCTATTTTGTGCTTTTTTTTCTATAAATATACATTTCCATTCATCATATATGCCTCTTTAATGTGACTGGTTCGTTCAAGATCGTTTGCTGATTGGTTGTTAGTGGTGTCTAAAGTTTAACTTTGCCGTTTAATCATTGTGTATGTATGGTGTTCATTATGTGAATCATGAAATACATAAACTACACAATAGGATTGATTGCATTCAAAGCATATTTCTTTCCATTCTTCTCCTTATTTTATTTAGTTCATCTGACCTGTTGGACTTTGGTGTCCACTGTACATCAATCAATTGTTCCGAAAAGTCGAATGAAACAAAGTCAACATGTCATAAATCGAAAGGAACAGTATTGATGGCTTATACAATGGGAGATGAAAATTTCGGCTTCAATTCATTGTTGGCAATTGAAGTAGACGGAAATAGTTTTAATTCTGCATTTCAGTAGGTTTTTTTTTTGCCTTTTAGTGTTGATTGGTTGTTTTCTTGTTCTCTGATAAACGAAATATTCCCTTGTATCGATTTAATCGTTTAGTTCTTGTTGTTTAACTTATCTCGTTCTTAGTATGATGTCGCAGGCAACGCTCACATGCTTCAGAGTCCAATTCCTGGCCGATGCACTCCTAAACCTCACCTTGCCTATTGGCCAACAGTAAACCGGGTTAAGAGGCAAGGTTGGGTATCAGACTAGCTGTCCTACGCTTTAAAATATAAGCCTTACTGCTACTAAAACTTTAAAACTCAAGCTTGAAGCCCACTATTTCATCGTGCTATCATGTTAGGTGACTGATAGAATTCAGTCTGCACCAGGCAAGAGACTACACGTATGACACCAGTGGGTTACTACCTGGTGTCCAATCAAAGTATCTAATACAGGACATGTGTTACGTATGCCAAGCCATCGCCTCCCTCGACGAGCTATGTTAGCGGATATAGAGTCAGGCTGGAAAAAAGCTAGCGGTGGTCAAACAAAAACTTGGCCTCATCAGTCAATGAAATCCACAACAGTTGGTCTAAGCCACGTAGGAAGGTGTAGACTTCCTGACTGGCTGGTTGGGGTCCTCGGGGCGGTAAAAATCTATGGTTGGAAACAATTGGTGACATGGCTCAAAACCGTTCTCAGTGGCGCAGATGCATCCACTCCCTGTGACTTATGATCTCCAATGAAACTGTTTTGTTTTTCTTTATTACTCCTTTGTCTCACACGTCTGTTCACTGTTTCTATTATGCTTTTCTTGTACTTTCTTCTCTTGCTTCGCGTGCTACACGGAATGTGGCGACTTGAACTTCCGCACATTTGTGCAAAGTTCTATGTCGAAAACAGACAGACAATACAGTTCTGCAGGTGGTCAATCGCGAGTCCGAATAACTCAGTAGTGGTAACGTCTCTGACTGGGTGACACGCCTTCGAATCTCGCAGGGGATATTAGTTGGTTCACGCTTTCAGATACATCATGCTTGAATGGCGAGCACCAACTAGTACAAAACTTGAGTAAGGGAGAGCATCCTGCCGATTGCCTCTAGACATGTAATATTACGATTATTCTGTCCTTGATGTACATCTCCACTGACATGGTTCACCGTCATCTCTTTCATCTGGCTCCCCAAATGTGTATAAACTGTAATTTCCTCTAAACATAGACTCCTCCATGTCATCCTTGGACTTTCATCTTGACACTTCTCATTCGTGTTACACTTCATGGCCTATGATGTCACGTTGCTTGAAGGTATCACCTCATTGTATGTCTACTCCACGTCCTGCCGTGTATTTGTTGAACAATAGATCCTTGTATGTGGTGGCAGATTAGGGATTATTAATTAGTTAGAATTCTTTTGGGTTCAGTATACATGACGTACGTCGGTGGCATAGCTGTAAGGACGCTCGCCGGCCATGCACATGGTCTGGGGTTCGATCCCGGCCACCGACGCACTCCTTTACCTCACCGAACCAGAAATAATGGTGGTAAAGAGGAAAGGTTGGGCATAAGGCTAGCAACCCCCCATCCTGTAAAATAAACACTGCTACAGAAACGTCAAGCCATTAGCTTGAGGCCCTATGTTCCACTGGGGAACGTGAAAGGAAAAAAAATACATGACGGTTCTATTGAATAGAATCTTTGTAGACCGACGGTTCACATCTAGGCAGCCACGAGTAGTATTTGAATTCTGAGGTAAAAGCAGGGAGAAATACATTACTTGACAAGAATAATAAAACAATATCGTCAACTAAAATTAAAAAAAGCCTGGGAAATTTTCAGTTGTACTGGTGATTAGTAAAAAAAATAATTTTCAATAGTTGGTTAGTAAGCATTAAATTTGTTTTTTCACGAGTTGATCATGGATTGATATAAGTTAGAGAACCATTGAAAACCAGGCAGTGAGTACTGACAGACAGCCATTTCCTCCCACTAGTTTGGGAATCATCTGTAGCACGCACCCACTACCAGGATTCGAACCCTGGACCTTCCGGTTATAAGGCAGAGCTGGCTCGTATCTCATTCAGCCATTGAATCTTATCACAGTGGGCGCGTACTGTCGACGATCCTCAAACTGGGCTGACGAAACAGCTATCCAGTACTCCGGTGCTGGTTTTCAATGGTTCTCTAAATGATATAAATCCGTCATCAACTCGTAAGAGATTAATTCGTGAGTATAAGCTGTTGTAATGATCCACAAATCTACTGTGCATCTCTATAGAGTATAAATGAAGTCAAAATTATTCCTGTATGAACCAAAGGGATATTTTACCTGGACTGAAGCATAGTAAAATAAGTAAAGAGTTCACATGGCTACAATATCTGTACTAGTAGAGGCATATAAATGATAGGCTTGTGATCATGCGACCTACTGTGCAGAGTTTCATCGCCTTGTTAGGTGCATTGTGTTCTTCGTCAGTTAAATATGTACAATTGCGTCACATTCCCCTGCATATTAAGTAGTTTGACTTCGTGACATATGTGTCATCCTTTGAATGACACTGAAGTTGATATCACATCTCGATTTTTATTCAACATATCATATTTGAATAGCAAAATGTATTGTGTGGCATTGATGATCGGTTGGAGCTTTAAAACTTCACTCATTGTCTTGAAGTTAACTGTGTAAGATAAAACTGAAATCTATCGTCAGTACTAGAAAGTCAAACGCCTAAACTGTTCTGCAATACAAGCGCGTCGCCCTTATAGCTTGTGTTAGCGTTCATTGTTTACTAGGTCTGTGATTGGATAAAAATACTGAAAAGGTAGTTGGTGCATGACGTCGTAGTATGTTGAGTGAAGAAAAGTTAGCGTATTATGGCTTCTTGAGTAGAGCCCCAGAGATGACCAATGACTAGAGACAATATCAGATTGATATATATCCATATAATATGTGTGTTTGTTTGGCAGTCTGATATATTTTACTATGTATACATGGATCGATATTCCATTACAATTAGCCAATCATGTTAAAGCTGTCTATTGATTTGTTCATTTTGAATATTCGCTCACACAATTGTTCGGACATATTTATATAATTTGCTCTCACACTCTTGTGTGACATTATTGATTTTCCTGGTGTTTTGGAAAATAGAAGTATCATCGCAAACCTAGTAGTCTTCTGATTTCCGTCTTTCTCGCGTCAGGACTATTAAATTCTCGACCAGTACATAACACAGATTTAGCTGAAAATTGAAATCGTTGGTGAACATGCCTCAGTTTCCTTCTGTTGTGTTTTTCCGAAAGTAATACGAAGTAACCATTACGCTTAAAAAGTATCCTCATAATTCTGTTCCACAGTTATTCTATTTCCTTTTTCTTTATTCTATTGTGTCTTTTATCCCGGTGGGTGCGTACTGCTGAAGATCCCAAACTAGGACGAAACAGCTGTCCAGTACTCCCAGGTTTTTCAGTGTTCTCTAACTGATGTCAGCTCATGATTAAATCCTCCATGCAATCTTTATATTACTCATTCTGTGTTGCTCAAATTGCACCAGGTTTGTTTATCATCGCATCCTACCGAGTTGAAATTAGCAGTGGTATCACCAGTTAGACTAGACAAAATCTGAGTGGTTTGAGAAAATCGGGCTCTGTGGTTAGCGACCACTACTGATTGACTTGGCAGTATGTGACTACTCACATTATTCGATAGTAGTATATGACATGATGTAATTACACTTGTTTTCTTGCTTACCTTCTATGCATCAGGCAAGTCACATATTGCGACCTAAATCATTTTGGATTTCTGAACAAACAGCAGTGAAGATTTTTGTATTTCCCAATGAATGAATGAATGAATAACAAAACGATATAGTTGTTTTTATTGACGTTTCGCTAATTAATACTGCTGCTAATAACTTTATCAAAGTATTATTGAACCGGAATGTACAAAATCCACTCAGCATATATATTATATAACGCAGAGTTAAGAGGTGAGGAAATAGACAAGTTAGGTCAACTTAGAAGGACATATTGAAAGTCAAAATAACAATGAACATCACTAAACCAAATAACAAAGATAATAACAGTACATCTGTTGTGATATCAAAACAAAGTTTACTAACTTGATCACCGTTCGTCAGTCTGGGGTCGTTTTTTGTTGTCAAGTTGGTCAATTGGTAAAGATAACAAAATCAATTGTTGGATTTGATAAGTGTGTAAAATTATAAAATCAGCGTGTGTTTTTACATAATCAAATCGCTTATCACATTCGTGTTGATTTTGCCACTTCATGAGGGAGGGAGGTGTTGTAACCAACCAGGTCAGATTCTGTTTAAGTCTATCATTCCTATTCAGGCAATTTAGATTCCACTTGATGATATGAAGTGCTTCTGATATTAGACGTTCGTTGTAATTTCTGAAGTTTTTCTGGATTATTTCAATTCATTGGGAAATACAAAAACCGTCATTATGATGAATACCATATACCCAATGCCCAATTTTTTTCAAACTGTTAAAAGTGAACTTGGTTTGGAGATATATAACATGCAGTACAATTTCATCTCCTCAGATTGTGTAAGTTACATATCACGAACCTAATCCAGAAAGTAAATCGAATTAGCTGAAACTCCTCGATAATAATGTGACCCGTTGATTGGGAATTAATTGGTCAAATAGATAAGATTACCAATAAACTGGTGGATAGTGACAAGCAGTTGGATCCACAAGGATGTGGGATTTGTCAACTGGACGTATAACGACAGGAGACAAGGGCCGGGAAACAGATCGTTTATTGAGAAAATCAAAAGATATTTATAGATTTTTATGTACATTATTATGGGTTATTGTTAACCGAGAGGTTAAGTTTTCTGATTAGTCGTTTTCTTGCTGAGGGTTATTCTGTCATCTCTTTGTTGCCGTTTCTTAGTTCGTTGATATATCTACGAATCGTATCCACCCACTCTAAGTCTGCTGTGATTGCTTGTCGAGTTACTCAAGGTTAGGCTTTCTTCTTGTTTTTCTCATAACCCCGATTCGGGATGTAAACACTGACATTAATTGTTGTCTACAATTTTGTCTTGCAGACAGTTGTCGCCACAGACGCACTTGCAATCCCCAGTGAGACAGTGATGGTGTTCCTCTCACTGAGGCTCGAACCCAGTGCCCATAGTTTCGAACGCCGAGAGGACTAGTAGAAAACGCTTTGGCATTTGAAACCATAGACACCGGGTTCGAGCCTCAGTGGGAACACCGTCACTTACTGAGGAATGCAGGTGCATCCAGTTGACGAATCCTAAATAGGACGAAATGTACGTTGTCTTCGATTTTACTATTGCTAGTCACCATTCACTAGTTTCATTCAAATTAAATAATCAGGCACTATGAAAGCACCTGTGGCGACTTGAACTGTCGCACATCGGTGCAAAGTTCTATGTCGAAAATAGACAGACAGACAGACAGAAAGCACCTGCACAAGAAGCCGATATTTTGTCGACCTGAAGCTGAGCACTTCGATCCACTCAATCAATCAACAGGAAAGTCCAGATTGAATTCAAAGATTGTTGATAGTTAGGATAGACAAAAAAAATAATTTCCGATAGAAGAATCAACCGAAACAATCGATACTTTATAAGTAATATGATAATTGCATTAGCACTGTTGTACAAAAGTTGTTAGTCTTTATTTTGAATTCTTCATTTTCTATGGACTTTCAATTGTCTTAATTTTATTTTTCTGTAGCGTATTGAATGGTGTTGAACTTCTTCTGGATTGTATACCCGGTGATTCAAATCTGCAAATTTGTAAGTGTACTCTTTATATACTTTAAAATACACTGAACACGTATATATATCTGACTAGTGACAAACTACCCCTGACTCTTCTCAAATATCCTGTGGGTGGGATTGAGTGGAGTTTGAACTCATCGTTAGTCAATGATTCAGAAATCGATACCTTCAGCTTAGTGAACCACAACTCCACTGTAGATCCAGTTAAACAGTGTCGAAGACAACACGCCCACATTATTATTATTTATTGTTATATCCTTTAATTCCTTGAGGAACATAGGGCTTCAGCTGCGCACCTCCATTGCCTTCGGTTCTCTGCCAAAGTTTTCACCCCGCTCCAAGTCTGCCTACATGCTTTCATCTCCTCTTCACATCACCTCCTCCAAGTCACCCTTTCACTGAAGACCAACTCGCCGCTTCCCTTTCGGTCGGGTTCCACTCGAGCGATGGCTTGTCTAGTGATGTCACTTGATGGTTTCCTCAGAGTATGGCCAATCCATCTCCATTTCTTCCTGCCTATTCGTTTCACAATCGGTTCCTGCTGTTTTGGTTCGCTCCCACAGATCCCTGTTGGTAATCTTTTCTGACCGGCCATCTGATTTTTACTTATTTTTATTTTTGATTACAGCTTGACTCCATACCGTATTTTTGGTACAAGTGTGGAATTTTCAGCGTGGATATCGGTAGCCCAAAATTCGCAGGCCGACCATAGATATCAGGTGTGCGTCGGCGTGGGCTTGAACCCGGACCATGTGTATGGTCGGCGAGAGTCCTAACCACTGTGGCACCGACGCACACATCTGATCTTGAGTATTGAGCGAAGACAACTGTTAATGAAGGTCTGAAGTTCGTTTGAGATGCTCTTTATGACGCGCTGGCCAAGTCTCTGATCCGTATAATGAGTAGCACTAACTTCACATTGGAGTTGAAAATCCGGATCTTATTTTTGATTCTGAGTGCTGTTGACCTCCACACAGACTTAAGAGTAATGAAAGCTTGTCTTGCTTTCCGATTCTGGCTTTGATATCCTCGTCAGTTCCGCTTGTAGTTGAAACGATGTTTCCCATGTTGGTAGGCAATGGAGGTTGTTTCTTTCAGGTTCCTCCCATTTATGCTGACTGTCGTCTGTTGTTGTTGATGTTGGCTAGGAATCTTCATCACCTCTGTTTTATCTATGTTCACTTGAAGTCCTATCTTTGATGCTTTTTCTGCCAGCTTGTTGCTTTTCGCTTGCATATATTCCAGTTTTTTGTGGGAAATCAGATATAAATAAATATCATCGGCGAAGTCCAGGTCCTCCAAGTTTTTTGTGTGGGTCCATTTTATGCCTGTTTGCTCATTGGCCGTTGTCTGTCGCATTATTCAATCTACTGAATTTCATAGGACTGATTGTTGTATGAAGAATTTATTATTTTCGATATCTTCATCATTGGGCGATACAGTTATATATGAACAGAATTCCTAGCATTATAAATTACTTAAATTATTCCCAGAATGTTAAGAAAATCAAAACAAGATTTTTCTGAACGTTTCGCCGTGTAAGAATTCCTAGCAGTTAGCAGCTTGACAAAGATATACTATAATCAACCTTTGATTTATAAGGCGATTGAATAACTTTCAAGCACTTGACTCACATGTTTTATGCCGTGATTCAATTATATCTCTTCCGAAACGTGATAAATTATTATCAACAAACCTATGACAATTTGACTGCATTCCTTGATAAACAAACAAACGTTATAATCCCATGTAGGATGGAATGGCTAATGAGAACAGCTACCTGTATAGAAATATACAATCAAGCTACTTAAGTCTGCGAAGGCAGAATCGAACAGAATTCTTCCTGCAGCACTGAAAACAGGAGCAAAGTTTGCAGCGAATATGCTCATACCAGTACTGAAAAAGGTTAGGAAGGGAGAAGGGAAAGGCACCTACGGACTGGAAGAAAGGTTACCTTGTCAAACTAATAAAGAAGAGAGAATTAAGCCTCTGGAAGCACTGTCAAGGAATCATGCTGATGTCTACGCCAACCGAAGTATTACGTCGCGTCATCCTTGAGGAATTGAAAGATGAACTGGATATGAAACTCTGTCCGGAAAGGGAAATCATATGCGGATCTAGTAGCGAACAGATGCATCATCATCGAACAAAACGGAGAATGCCAGTCAAATCCGTATCTGAATTTCGACTTTGAATACACTTGAACCAATATGACCAGGTTTTTAGCATACAGCCTTCAAAATGTACATTATTTCACGGCAAAGTTAAACTTTAGACACCACTAACAACCAATCAGCAAACGACCTTGAACGAACCAATCACATTGAAGAGGCACATGTGATGAATGGAAATGTATATTTATAGATAAAAAAGCTTCAAACATGTAGCACAACGATGAACAAACCCATCAGTTGATTTGGTATAGCTTTTTAAAGTCATGATACCACCACACAAACAAATTCGCTCTTTCCGGAGCAACTGAAATACAGGAAAACACTAACCTCCTCGAATTGCAACACTAGCCTTGTAAGGTCACGCATTAGAAATGAATCAAGCGCTATACAACACTGAACTGTGTTCGTGAACTTCATTGGATAATTCGACATCGTTCGTGAATCTCATTGGATAATTCGCTGATTGGTAGTTAGTGGTGTCGAAAGTTTAACTTCGCCTATTTCACATAGTCATTCAGCAGTTAGTTATGTCTTCATAACAATGACTTCTGGTAAGATAGACGCATGAAGCTCTTATCTATTAAGATAAATACCCATTGCAAAATAGACTCAATTTGTCCAATATCAACTATAGTGAAACCAGATACAGCATATAATATATGTTAGCGTGTGGATTTTCAACTCCAATGTGAAGTCAGTGTTACTATACGGATCAGGGACTTGGCACATCATAAAGAGCACCTCAAACAAACTTCAGACCTTCATTAACAGTTGTCTTCGCCCAATACTCAAGATCAGATAGCCAGTCAGAAAAGATCACCAACAGGGATCTCTGGCAGTGAGTGAGCCAACCAGGAACCGATTGTGAAACAAATAGGCAGGAAGAAATGGAGATGGATTGGCCATACTCTGAGGAAACCATCAAGTGACATCACTAGACAAGCCATCGCTCGAGTGGAACCCGACCGAAAGGGAAGCGGAGATTTGGTTGTCAGTGCAAGGGTGACTTAGAGGAGGAGGTCATGTGAGGAGGAGATGAAAGCACGTGGGGAGACTTGGAGCGGGATGAAGACGTTGGCAGAAAACCGTACGCAATGGAGGTGCGCAGCTGAAGTCCTATGTTCCTCAAGGAATTAAAGGATATAATAATAAACGAAATAACTGAAACAGGAACACTAACAATAAATGATAATTCTACTCATAATAATCGATTATCGAATAGACAGATGTGAATATTGGTTTATTTTGTGAATACGTTACATTTATGGATGTTTGGTTGACTTTTGAACATGTTAGTTTGTGACCTGTTCAAATGAATTGAGATTCCTTACACTGTATGAAAGAAGAGAATTGGTAAGTCAAACCTGATAGGATAGAGATGAAGACCTTATCAATCCCTGCTTGATATCCATTAACTCAACTCGGTCCCACCCCATGGGACAAATTTCTTATGTACTAGTCTTTCAAGCACACACATTGTGAGAGGCGCGGTGATACTGTAACGACAGAAGACGGAAGGGCCAGGCAACAGATCGTTTATTGAGAAAATCAACAGATATATATAGATTTTTATGTACATTATTGTCAGTGGAGAAGCAGTGTCTTCTGATTGGTTGTTTTCTTGCTGAAGGTTATTCTGTACTGCTTGTAGCCGCTT
The DNA here is from genome assembly GCA_944472135.2 of Trichobilharzia regenti. Classification (NCBI taxonomy): domain Eukaryota; kingdom Metazoa; phylum Platyhelminthes; class Trematoda; order Strigeidida; family Schistosomatidae; genus Trichobilharzia; species Trichobilharzia regenti. The sequence goes on along the minus strand of OX235265.1, from coordinate 106,617,876 downwards.
CTCAGAAAGTTAAGTCATATATCTGCGAATCATATTTACATACGTTAAGTTTTCTGTGATTAGTTCATGAGGTCCTCAAAGTTAAGCTTTGTTATTGTGTTTTTTTCTCATGACCCCGATTCAGGACGTAAACACTGACATCAGTTGCTGTCTACAATTTTGGCTTGCAGATAGCTCTCACCACGATACTGCTGAATTGCTTAAACTTAAGTGGGTAAAGCGAAAGACAAACTATAAACTCACTGATCAAAACTCCACCGCTTAGGCCCAATAGTATCTATTTATAAAGACAATGTAAGAGTTTGAAGTATTCATTGCCCCCCTCCAAAACATTTTGTTTTTTTTTTACAAATTTTTCATGTTCTTTTTCTGTTTTCTTTTTGTGTGTATGGTTGCCTTCTTTAGACCTTATGAATTACAAGATATGCAGTTTTATTCTCCACAAATACTTCTGCTATTAGTGTCACGTCGTTCAAAACATTCGAAATCTCAGTACCTTCGATCAACAAAGTCTAATAGCAAAGCTGATGATTTAGACGCAGAAGTCGCTTTATCACGTAAAACAGCCAGCGATTTAATGCATAGTTGGCTTGTAATGGTACCTATTCGTGATATATTGAATACTGCAGTGATGAATACTTCTACTGACAAGGAAGAGGTACTAAAACAGACGGATACAGTAGCTTCCATTGTAAATGAATCAATTCAAACTAATTTGTGAGTATCGCTTGTTGGTGTTGTTTTTAAACTCTATATTATTCCATACAAGGTCAAGAGTCTATTATTATTATTATCATCGATCCCTTGACTTCCGACTGAATTATAAAACTTTAGCAAAATATCTTTATTTCACGCTTTTCCCTGCCAATATTTCTAGTTGGCTCTACGACCACCCATTTCCTCTTTACATAATATGTCCCTCATGTTACCTTGAACTTTTAATTTGTGTGACTTTATGTTTGCGTATCACTCAAGGGTTTTGCCGATTGTGTAGTATCACTTATAAAAGTCTTCTTGGTGTATGTTCCATTCATCTCCATTACACCTACGGTGTGTATGTGTTAGGCTATTGCCTAGGGGTAGTTGATTGGTTCGTTGTCAGAGTCACTTATCGCTTATCCTTTTAGCAGGTCATATGACGTTCAATATGGATCGATGGCAGCTGTTCATGAAAGTCTGCATTGAGAGCTGATTAGTATTGCTCTTCTATAATTCTATATTCATGAAGACCAGAATCGCCCCCAACGGGCTGATCTCTGACGAAATCACAGCACGAATACAGGGGCTCGTTTCTCATTTGCCAGTTTACGCCGACTCTGGCGTAGACGAGATGTTCGACTATCGACCAAAGGGCGGGTGTACTGCTCATCAGTCCGCTCCGTCCTCCTTTATGGTTGTGAGACTTGTCCACTGAGAGTGGAAGACATGAAAAGACTAGCTGGCTGTCTTTGATCATAGGTGCCTGCGCTCTATTTCCCGTGTAAAGTGGCATAATAAGGTGAGCAATATTGAGGTTAGGCGTAGAGTTCTAGGTAAACAGGGGAAATCAATCGACGAGGCTGTGAAATTACATCGACTGAGATGGTTAGGACATGTGTTACGTATGCCTACTCATCGCTTATTCGACGAGCAATGTTAGCGGATATAGGGTCAGGCTGGAAAAAAGCTAGTGGCGGTCAAACAAAAACTTGGCACCAGTCAATGAAATCTGCAACAGTTGGTTTAAGCCACGTAGGAAGGTGTAGACTTCCCGACTGGTTGGGGTCCTCGGGACGGTAAACCCAATGAAGGCTAGAGACAGTTGGTGATATGGCTCAAAATCGTTCCCAGCAGATGCCTGCACTGCTGGTGACTTATAATACCCAGTGGAACTATATGGTTCTTCGTTATTACTATTCTTTTTGCCTTGCATTTCTTTAAACTCTCCTCTCTTGCTTTGTGTGCTACATGGAGAGAGTGTGGCAACTGGAACTGCTGCACATCAGTGCAAGGTTCTATGTTGAAACCAGCTAGCCAGTCAGCGTATGATGAACACGCATTGTTATTCCTCTTCATGATTAAACTTGATTGGTGTATATTTATCAGTGTCTGTTGCTTCCCTGTATATTACAACCATGCTTGGTAAATTTCTTCATCCTCATTGATGACTGTCATGAGTCTATTCAGGAAGTTCTTATCACCTGCACAATTTTTTCTCCATTTCTTTCCAATCCCATTGAAGCATAGATGTTCAAGGCTCATCTCCAAAGTGTCTAGAGCTGTAGTGCTGTCTGTCTGATAAGAGGGTGGGTGGTGGGTTTTCTGGCCTCATGCTCTAACCAACCTTCCCTCTTTACCGGCTACACGAGGTGTTAAAAGTGTTTTTTGGTGTAGTTGTGTTCTCTGAGCTAACTGGATGGTTTATTTGCGAAGCTTTCATCGCCCTACTAGACAACATCTTCAGCACATACACTTCAATTTGTTCAAGTGAACTTTAAGATTTCTCCACGAGTTTATTAGTCATCTCACCTGGCCATGAACGTGATTCGTTGTTCTTTGTGTGTTTTCACACCCTATAGGCTACTTCTATGGGTACGGATTGTTCCCTTGACCTGAAGTTGGAACTGTTGTGTGTGAGTTTTCCTTCTTACCGGCTTGGCAAACTTTGTTTGTGTCGAGCGTATTGGCTGTGAATTGTGAACCCGAGACACCAACGCAGCGTTGTCAAGCATTTTATCAATCGACTACCATCGACACGCCTATATAATTAAATCTATCTATTTTCGCCTACATCCCAATGTAGACCATTATAAATTGTCGGCGTATATTTCATATTCTTCTTCTTAAAATTCGCTTATCTTTCCTTTAGACGAAAAAAGAACATGTCTGAGTTTATAACACGGACAAATGTTGAAGCGCTACCATGGCATGCTATAAAATTAACAACTAATGGTGATCGTTCAATTATTTTTGTTGTAAGTTCATTGATTTTCTTCTATCATATTATTATTATTTTATTTGACTTCACTGGGACGGTTGCAGTGGTGTTTAATTTTTACGGGTGGGGTTCCTAGCCTCACACCCAACCAACCTTCCCTTTTAACCGAATTTACTACTGCCTTGGCAAGGTTTAGGAGTGCTTCGGTGGCGAAGGGTCGAACCTCGGATCACATGCGTGGTTGACGAACGCTCTACCACTGAACTATCAACGCACTTGTGTTATTAATTATCCTTGAATTCATGTTGAGGACCTTCGATGGCTGTTTTCCTCATAATAAGTTCAAATTGCATCCGCTGACCAGTACTAGTTGATGTGAACGGTAACCTACTACTGGTAGTATATACCATTATGCATTCATGGACCCACGGCTGTTTGGTCAACAGGCTCGACTCCCAATCACTGGCTCACTGGTTTGAATCTGACTATACCTACCGAAATTTGATCAGCCGAAGGGTATCAGTAGCCCTTATATTACAGGTATGACTGATTATGAACTAACTTCGACACCTTGATTTGAAGTAGAGGGTTGTCTTATGGGACCACTTCCTAATTGATTGAGTTGACACCTGATCCAAAAACTTCATTCGTATGGTGACTACAGCAAGCTAACACGTCAATCGTTTCGCTCAAAATCTAGAGCGCATTTACTCCATATCTTTAAAATGATAAGAGTTCTCCAACTCTTCTAGACAGACCACCCTCCATATCAACCAGTCTAATAATGTTAGCAGCAAGCACTCGCTTTCCGCTTTTGACTTTATTTTCATGGATGTGATAACAGGTTGTGATAATTTATTTACAATAATTACATAAGACAACCATCGTTTGCCTTCTATCGTTATTAATTTTCACTCTTGGTGGAGGTCTGTCTTCACCTGATCCTGTTTATTTCTAATGAGTCACTTGTTTGTAGTTTCTTTGAAATACAATACTGTCCTTCTAGGTGTAAGCACTGACAAATTGCAGAATCTCCTGAGTAAATTAAGCATGAATCATAGAGTATTTGGCATGTGATGATTCGCCCGCAATTAAATATTAAATGATTCTGCTGGACTGATCTGCTCTGACTTTTAGTTCAAGGATAGATAGCAGATTGGTTGAACCTGTTGATCCTTTCACCGATTTAAGAAGTTGTGCCAACCCCAGTGAACTGATTACTGACGAAGTAACAGCATGGATACAAAAAGCTCGTCTGACATTTCCAGCCTACGTCATCTCTGGCGTACAAGTGACATCTGGCTATCGATTAAAGAGTTATGTGCACTGTGTAACATCCTTCTTTACGACCATAAGAAGTGATCGTTGAATGTGGAATACATTGAAAGATTAACTGTCCTTGCCTGCAGATGCTTGCATCCTATCTGTCGTTTTAAGTGATGTAATATGGTGAGTAATATTGAGATTAGGTGCGGGGTTCTCATCAAATGCAATAGCTAGGACATTCAAACCATCACCTTTTTCATTGATCAGTATTAGCCGATATAAGATTAAGTTGGGATGGAATTAGGAGTCGTCAGTTCAAAACTTGGCATCAATCCATGGTGTGTTTGACTATAGTTTTGATCTGTGTAGGGAGATGTCGACTGCCCATCTGGTTCATCAAAACTCTTAGAATCAGTGACTGGAAATTGTTGATAAGATGCACTCACTCTTTGTAGTCCCCCAGATCCATTCAATTCTCAGTAGTCCCCACCTGATCAGGAGTTCGCAAATGATCTTCGTCTAATGGTCTCAAACTAAATCCTTCTAAATGTCAGACTCTTAATTACAGTTTCCGATGCATAAGGAAGTTAAATGAAGCTGGTATTTCTTATGACCGTTTTAAAATTGATGACAGTGATGTAGAAATCAAGTCTGGTGTTAAATATCCTGGACTAATTCTTTCTTCTGATCTATCCTGATCTTCTCATGTCTTAGCGATTTCTAAAATGTATTTCGTCTCACCTTTTTACATTGAGAAGTTGAGGCACTCAGGCATAACCCATCCCCTGCTCCTCTTACAGTTTGTCAACTCGTGCATCTTACCTATTCTTCTTTACTGATCACCCTCCTACTTATTCTTTCCTGGGTTGCTTAAAAAAGACTATGTCATACTTCGTAGAACTCTGAAGACTATCAGTCAGTAGAGCGAGTGGGGTATCCCACTGGGCCATATCGTTGACTTCGTCATTGATGATAGGCACTTGATGCCATGTAACAAATTTGCTGAAGGCATTTTGTCAGACTCTGATCACAGACTTTACCCACAGCTCCAACCTTGTGTCTTCTCAGGTAAAACAAGAAGTCTTTATAGGAGAATTTACGCACGCACGTCTAAATATAAAAATTCCACTATACCATATTTAGCACGTACTTTATGTGATGAAAATGGTGTCAGGCATGAACTAACTAACTAACTAACCAACCTTCTTTGCACTACTAAATAAACTATTTCTTCCACCCTTACAGTACCAAACTTTATTGTTATTGTATTTCTTATATTTATAATTCTCTCAATCTTTTTTGTTTATTTTCTCATAAGTGTAAACATCATTTAAGCTCTGTAAAAACTGTCCTTCTTTGTTTTTCCCTTCACCATGTTATATCAAGCGAACAGTCGATTCACTATGCTATATACCATGCTAAAATATCCTAACTGAATCGACAACAAACTCACTGTTACTATCATTATATTTATTATTCTCATTTTGTACTTTGGACATTTTTGACTTTATTCCTACCGTAAGTGTGGAAAAACTCCTCTGGTTAATTTTACTTATATTTTAAGTGACTCAGATGCAATACTGTGACAAATGCTGAGAATTCCATTCTCTACTAAAAGGGTACTGCGTGTTGGAATAAAGCAGATTATTATTACTATTAATATTATTATGCTTTCTGCTGCGTATTTGTGTTTATCAAAGTTCTCTTGAATTTTCTCCTCTGTCCTTGTGTACTACTATTTGGAATATCACTAACTCTAAATGTCAAACAGTCAATTTCACCTTTAGGCATAAATCTGACTGACCTAAACAAACTGGTTAGCACTCACGAGGTGTGCATTATAGATGGATAGCACTGAAATAGAAACCAAGTCGAAAATCAAACACCTAGGCGTCATTCTATCTGCTGACCTTCTATATCAAGAAGTTAAGACATTCTGGAATAACCCCCCCCCGACCCTTAATCCTACAATTCGTTAACTCTTCCATCCTGCTTACTATTCTCTATTGTTCCCCCTTAGTTTTCCTGGGCTACTGAAGAAAGACTATGCCTTATTACGCAGGATGCTGAAGGTTGTCAGCAGGGTAAGCTACGTGCCACTTAACCAGCTTGTTAATATTCTGGTTGACAGGCACTTGGACTCATGTGAAAAATGGGCTAAATTCATTCTATCTAACTCGCTCCACCCTCTTCATTCACAACTCTCCCCTCGTATCTATCTCATCGGGAAAACCAGAAGCCTACATAGGAAACTATATGCCCGCACTAGCAAGTACAAAAACTCATCCATACCCTACCTAGCTCGAGTTCTGTGCGATAAAGAAAGCGTTAGGCGTGAAACCCTTAACATATTAAATAGTCAGTAGAACAACTGGATCTCGTCTTTCCAACTCATATCACTTATAGGTACAACGTTTTCTTTCTTTCCTTTCCTTTTCTCTCTCTCTTTTTTTTGTTATGTGCTGCTTTGTTTCTTTCTTCTGCTTACGCCAGTAAATATGCTAGAACCTACTTTTCCAACACCTTCTAACACTCTGTTTAATTTTGGCTTTGCTACCGACATGCTAATAAGTTGTTGTCATAATGAACTGAGATTACCCTTAATCTATGTAGAATTTTATTTATTGTTGATATACTAACTGGATGCAGTACTGTATGTAGTGAAATGCTGAAAATTCCATTCTGTATCACAAGTAATGTTTTGGAATAAAGCAAATTATTATTATTATTATTATTAAGTTTTGCCATGAAACATGGGTCAGGTTGTCATAGAATTGTTCGTTCCAGTTTGTTTGTTTTTTTGTTAAATGTCAGCTGAGCAATCTCTTGTCACTATAAAATGGCGTAGACGCGTGTTTATTTCCATTAAGTTATTTTACAGTTTCGTTGAGTATCATCTCCCCTCTCTATTTTGTTTTTCACATTTAGCTATTTGAAAACTATTCAACTTGTCGTGTTTATCTCATGGAACGACCAGAATCAGATGAAACTATGACTATTGACTATCCTGCCGGTGATGAGAATTCTACAAATCCTGTGGGTGAGGACAATCCTGGCACTACTGCTGGTGGTGGTGGTGGTGGTGGCGGCGGCGGTCGTGGGCCTTCTATTCCTGCTGGTGATGTTGATGTAGCGATGTAGTGTATAGTTCAATGCGTTAACGGATTAGTTTTTTTCGTGTATATAATTATTGTTATTATTGAATAATATGTGCGTGAATTTGTTTCCGTCAGAGTTCTCTTCTTCCTACCATCTATCTGTTATATAATTATTCTTATTCCTTTGTTGTGTGTGTGTGAAGAAACTTTTGTTTTACTTTTATCCGAAATACAAAACTCTAAAGATTTTATGAATAAGTGTTCTGTTTTCAGCTAATATTTATGTGTGATAGTAAACGGGATGTGATCACTTGCTTGTTTGTCTGTTTGTTTGAAATCAGTATGCGAAAATGAAGGGTGCCAGTTTTTGTTGTGGTTGTGTTCTCTGAGTTAACTGGCTGGTTAATTTGCGAAGCTTTCATCACCCTACTAGATGACATCTTCACCTCAGCGCATACTACTTCAATTTGTTGAAGTGAGCTTTTAGATTTCTCCACGAGTTTATTAATCATCTCTCCTGATCGGTGACCACCTGACCTTGAATGTGATTGGTTGTTTTTGTGTGTTTTCACACCTCCTAGGTGGCTACTTGTATTGGAACTGATTGTTTCTGTGACTTGAAGTTTGACCTTTTGTGTGTGAGAGGTTTCTTTCTTATCGGTTGATAAATTTTGTCTATCTCGAAGTGTCTATTGATTAATGATTCACTGGAATGCCAGGTGGGCTTCTAAGAATTCTCTAGCATTCTTGTTGTTTCCTCTGTCTAATATTTGGACATTGATTGTCCCAGTCGAATCGATGTCCGTGGTTGTTTGTACGTAGTGATATGAGGGAGTGGGTATCCACATCAAGTCGACTGGGGCAACCAACGTTCAAATATTAGACAGGAAACACCAAGAATGCTAGACAGAGAATTTTTAGAAACCTCACTGGTATTCCAGTGAATCATCAACCAATAGACTCATAGAGATAGACAAAATTTATCAACCGATAAGAAAGAAACCTCACACACACAAAGGGTCAAAGTTCAAGTCAAAGTAACTATCAGTTCCAATACAAGTTGCTGCCTAGAAGGTATGAAAACACACGAAAACAACCAATCACATTCAAGGTCACCAGGAGAGATGATTAATAAACTCGTGGAGAAATCTAAAAGCTCACTTCAAATTGAAGAATGTGCTGAAGATGTCACCTAGTAGGGTGATGAAGGCTTCGCAAATTAACCATCCAGCTCAGAAAACACAACCACATCAAAAACTGACACCTGAGCTACAAATCTTCTCTATGATATCTTTAGGGTGTCAGTGTTCTATATATATATATATATATATATATATATATATATATATATATATATATATACCCAGGAAGAGGGTGTATTGATCATATCTTCACCCTCCGACAGATTCTAGAACATAGGCATTCCTACCGGCGTCCAACAGTCATTATATTTCTTGACCTAAAGGCAGCATTCGACTCTGTCGATCGGGAAGTTCTCTGGAGATGCTTGGCTGTAAAGGGAATTCCGAGAAAATATATTGCACTGATTGAGGCACTCTACTCGTACTCATACAGCCAGGTGAGGGCTTACGGCGAGCTGTCATCTGAACTGATGACGACTAGTGGTGTCCGTCAAGGATGCCCATTATCTCCTTTTCTATTCAACTTTATCATAGATGTGTTAATGGACTTAACCCTAGGTGACTTCAGTGACTCAGGGATTGACTTGCTACCTGGGAATAATCTCGTTGACTTGGAATATGCAGACGATATAGTCCTTCTAGGCGAAGACGCTGACGAAATGCAGAGTCTTCTAAACACCTTGAGCCGCAATCTACGAATGTTTGGCATGCGATTCGCTCCCGCCAAATGCAAGATGATGTTACAGGACTGGACTACATCGACGCCTAGTTTAAAAATAGGAAGTGAAGTGGTAGAGCACGTTGACCGCTTCACTTATTTGGGAAGTACCATCAGCCCCAACGGGCTGATCTCTGACGAAATCTCAGCACGAATACAAGAGGCTCGTTTCGCATTTGCCAGTTTACGCCGACTCTGGCGTAGACGAGATGTTCGACTATCGACCAAAGGGCGGGTGTACTGCTCATCAGTCCGCTCCGTCCTCCTTTATGGCTGTGAGACCTGGCCACTCAGAGTGGAAGACATGAAAAGACTAGCTGTCTTTGATCATAGGTGCCTGCGTTCTATTTCCCGTGTAAAGTGGCATAATAAGGTGAGCAATATTGAGGTTAGGCGTAGAGTTCTAGGTAAACAGGGGAAATCAATCGACGAAGTCGTGAAGCTACAAAGACTGAGATGGTTGGGACATGTGTTACGTATGCCAAGCCATCGCCTCCCTCGACGAGCTATGTTAGCGGATATAGGGTCAGACTGGAAAATAGCTAGCGGCGGTCAAACAAAAACTTGGCACCAGTCAATGAAATCCACAACGGTTGGTCTAAGCCACTTAGGAACGTGTAGACTTCCCGACTGGTTGGGTCGGGACGGTAAAAATCTATGGTTGGAAACAATTGGTGACATGGCTCAAAACCGTTCTCAGTGGCGCAGATGCATCCACTCCCTGTGACTTATGATGTTCAATGAAACTGTTTTGTATTTCTTTATTACTCCTTTGTCTCACACCTCTGCTCACTGTCTCTATTATGCTTTTCTTGTACTTTCTTCTCTTGCTTCGCGTGCTACACGGAATGTGGCGACTTGAACTTCCGCACATTTGTGCAACGTTCTATGTCGAAAACAGACAGACAGATATATATATATATATATATATATATATATATAAACCCCTTGAGTTCTGAGTGTAGCTCCATTTTTTTCTATCTTTTCCTGTCCTCTTCAGCTTGGACCACAATTGCCCACAGTCTCTCATCTCCTACTCACGCGATCTCCTCTATGTCACCCTCTCACTGACGACCCACTCGTTGCTTCCCAATGGAATTCCACTCGAGCAATGACCTGCATTGCGCGTGATGTCATTGGATGCTCTCCTCATTGACGTATAACCGATCCATCTCCACATTCTCCTGCATATTTGTTGAGCGATCGGCTCTCGGTCGATTTGTTCCCAGCCAGAGTTTCTTGTTACTTATTCTTTCTGGCCATTTGGTTTTCAGTATGGAGCCGACCAGCGAAGTGAGCAGCTGTTGATAAAGGTCTGCAACTAGCTGTTGGAAATCCTTTTCGTGACATGCAGTGCGAATTCCTGGCCCATATAAAAGAAGTGACTGACTAATTGACTTCACATTTGTGTTGGAAATGCGAATCTTGTTCTTTATACCAACTTTTTTTTCCCTTCACGTTCCCCAGTGGAACATAGTGCACCTTCAAGCTAGTGGCTTGAAGTTTCTGTAGTAGTGTTTATTTTACAGGATGGGGTTGCTAGTCCCATGCCCAACCCTTCCTCTTTACCAGCATTATTTCTGGCTTAGCGAGGTAAAGGAGTGCGTCGGTGGCCGGGGATCGCACCCCGGACCATATGCATGGTCGACGAGCGTCCTAACCGCTAGGCCACCGACACACGTATACCAACATAGTGGAGGAGATTTCCAAACTGGTTTTATGTTGACGATGGCGTATCTTGCTTTTCCGATTCTGACTTCTTCATCCGCTTCCCCTGTAGTTGAATTGATACTTCCTAGATAAGTGAAGGTGACCTCATTCAAATCTCTCCTTCTGATGATGATTGTTGTTGTGGTGGTGGTGGTTCGTTGGTTATCTTCATCATCTCCACCTTCTCTATGCTCACCTGAAGTCCTGTCTTCTCCGCCTGCTTCTTCAGCCAGTTTTATGGTTTTCGCCTGCAAGTCTTCGAGTTTGTGTGATATTAGACATATATCATCTGCAAAATCCAGATCTTCTGGAGTCTTCCCTTCGGTGGTCCATATACATGCCTTCACTCGATGCTGGACACTAGATGTTCGGGCTGTGCGACATGGCTATTGCAAATGCTTCTCGAGAAAGGTGGAAGATGGCTAGACAGGTGTAACATATCTTCCAACCATCTGAATCAATGTAACTTCGCAACCTCATTCATTGTTTATCTTACCCTTCTTGCCGAACACTTGATTGATGCCTAACGGCAATATTGCTCATCCTATTAAACCACTTCACACGGGAGATGGAACACAGGCACCTATGATCGAAGACAGATAGCCTTTTCATGTCCTCCATTCTCAATGGCCAAGTCTCACAGCCATAAAGGAGGACGTAGTGGACTGATGAGCAATATACATGCCTTTTGGTCGTTAGCCAGCCGGATATCACGTACACACCAGAGACGGCATAAAGTGGTATATGTGAAACTACCCCGCTGTATCCGTGGTGAGATTTCGTCAGAGATCAGCCCTCTGGGGCTGGCTGATGTAACTTCCCAAATAAGTGCGGCGGTCAACGCGCTCCACCACTTCGCTCCATATTTCTAAGCTAGGAGTCAGTGTACTCCAGTCCTGTAGCATCATCCTACACTTTTGAGAGAGGAGAATCGCATGCCAAGCATTTAAGATTGCTGCACTGCTCACGGTGTTCAAAAGACTCCGAATTTTGTCAGCGTCTTCATCGAGTTGGAAGGACTATATCATCTGCATATTCTAAGTCAACGAGATTATTCCCTGGTCGGTAACAAGTTAATCCTTGAGTTGCTAAAGTCAGTTATGGTTAAGTTCATTAATACATCTATGATGAAATTGAATAGAAATGTGGATAGTGGGCATCCCTGACGGACACCACTAGTTGTCACTACTTCAGATGACAACTTGCCGTAAGATCTCACCTGGTTGTATGAGTTTGAGTAGAGTGAGTTCCTTGGTAAGTGCGATGTATTTTCTCGACATTCCCTTTACGGCCACACATTACCATGATACCTTGAAAAGTTTATTGGACGGAAAAAGTTTCTTATCTTTTATTTTTCACTTAATTGTTTAGAAATACAGAATTCAATAATCCTACTAAGGTTGTTTTCTAGTCATCATTTGTTTTACTTTCATATTTTTCAATGGCGGCCAATTCAAATTTGATAGATTTGAAATGTATGATTTTGTTTTCCATTTTTTTAACATACTTAGTTCATTCATTGTTTCAATATTATTAGTTTCATTGTGTGTATAATTGTTATTTTTGTATTTCAGATTGTTTATCACTGAAAAGAAAGAAGCTTTTCGAAGTTTTACAAGTGTACAAGTCTATTATCATGTTCTGATTCTGTTTTGTTTATCACAGTGAGTATTTCTTTGAAATTAATTCATTTATTATGCAGAGATTATCGATATATATTTTATGATGAGACTACCTGTGATAGTAGGCGTCGGTGGCACAGTGGTAGAATGCTCGCTAACTACACATGTGGTTCGGGTTTTGATCTTCGGCCATCGACGCATGCCTTTCTTTACCTCGCTAAGACTGGTAAGGAGGGAAGGTTGGTTGGGCATATGAGGCTAGCAACCTCATCCCGTAAAAATAAACACCACTGCTACAGACACTTCAAAGCTGTAGTAGCTTGAAGCCACCCTATATTCCACTGGGAACTTAAAGGGGTAAAGTTAAACTTTAAGCACCACTAACTACCAATCAGCGCACGACTTTGAACGCACCAATTACATGAAGGAGGCATTTTTGATTATGGAGCATATATATATATTTATGGAAAAAATGCATAAAGACTGCATAAAACTGTTATATTGGGTACCTTTCCTTCATAGGTGACAAAAAACATCTCCCAGTTTAGCATAGGAGTATCAACTGAAAAGGTATACTACATCCTAAACATATATTCATCTAAATGACTATAAATAACATCTTTTTAGATGTATTATTGGCCCTAATCTTAGTTTTAACCTTTCCCAAAAGCCTTCTATAGAATTGGTGTATGTCCCTGTAGTGAGATACACAAAATCATTAGAATGGTTAACTTTGTTGTGAATTTATCCAAGGGATGACAACGAGTTATAACCTTTACGGTGTGTATTATAGATCTCTGTTTCACAAATCAAGCGGTAATAGGTATTAAGGTAGTTAATTTTCTGTCTACTATCCTCTTGATGAATCCTTTCGGTAGAGAAGTGTCGTATAAGCCAAACGCCTAAATATTATTTACTCGTTCATGACACGTTCTTTAATAAGACAGTTTCACCCAAATATACGACGGCATCTCCTCCCAGTAACTAAGTAAGTCTTTCCATTTTCCATGACACGGTGTCTCTGCTGTCTGTCTGTCTATCTGGATTCAACATAGAACTTGGCACCGAAGTGCACCAGTTCGAGTTGCCACCTTCCAAATAGCACACAGAGGTAGACAAGAAGATGAGTGAAGAGAATCAATACAGTCTGACAAGTATACGAGTGAAACAGAATGGGTAATGGTAGAAAGGAATATGAAAGATTACAGAGACTGAATACATCTGCGCTGTCATTGACAACGATTTTGAGCCATGTCACCTATTGTCTACAGCCATTGATTCCTAAAGTCAGTCCCGAGGGCCCCAACCCGGAAGTCTGCATCTCCCTCTCTGCTGTGCTGATACCCATGAACTCATTGGACCATTCAAGGTCATTCGCTGACTGGTAGCTAGTGGTGCTTAAAGTTTAACTTGGCCCTTAAAGGCATAAAATTAAAAAATTAAATTAAATCTGGGATAGCGATGGATTTTGATTGAGTTGTGTTCTTTGAGGTAGTTTAAGATTTACTTGCGAAGCTTTTGTCGTCCACCTTTTAGACAACATCTTTAGCTCAGGTGTTGGCATGAAATGAACTTATTTGAATTCTTTATGATTGATGATATAATTGTATCCCTTGACAACCTTGGTTGTTATGATTGGATATTCATTTACATCTCTAGTGATCATTTTTATTTCACTTTGAATTAAAGCTCTCTTGTCATGTGATTTATTTTTTCATCAGTCGGTAAATTTCACCTATGGTGATGTCCTTCGTAATTGCTGGCTGATTCATCTGAGTACCACCAGCCTTCAAAAAATCCCCTGACAGTATTTTTGGTGTTTCCTTTGTTTAAAATTTCTATATTATTCCAATCAAATTGGTGTCCATGATTATCTACGCATGCATTGATGTGAAAGAATAGATATCGGGCCTTTTCATCACAGCTCTAATTTGTGTTCTTCGATTCGGATTCTTAAGGGATGCCCACTTCAACCAATGTAGTGTTTATCGCAATTCATACAATTTCTTTTGTAAATGGTCATTGTCTTATTTTTTTCTGTTGGTTCTTTTGAGTCTGCACAGTATCGAATGAAGTGATTGTACTGGCTAGTTGCGTTATATGTCTATCTCAATTGGTCTTGATATTCTTGCAGTTATTCCAGAGATGATATTCTTTATGGATATTGCAGAATGAATTTTCTTGTGGTCTTTAATGATTGTTCCTTGATGGTATTTACGACTTGAGTTTAAACACACTTTTTGATGAAATTCTGTGTGAGTATTCATTCTTTTTGAAGACAGTTAGTAGGTATTTCTCTTCCGTTGTCTTCAACACTGGAGTGCTACAGTGTGTTTGAACTCTTTTGAACAATGTGCGCACATAGTTTCTTTTTGATGTGGTTTTGTTCTCTGAGCTGGATGGTTAGTTTGCGAAGCTTTCATCACCTTACTGGGTGACATCTTCAGCGCATACTTCAAATTGAAGTGAGCTTTTAGGTTTCTCCACGAGTTTATTAATCATTCCTCCTGGTGACCTTGGACGTGATTGGTTGTTTATGTATGTTTTCACACCTTCTAGGTTACTTGTGTTGGAACTGATTGTTTCTGTGACTTGAACTTTGGCCAATCGTGTGTGAAGTTTCTTTCTTATTGGTTGATAAATTTTGTCTATCTCGATGTGTCTATTGATTGATGATTCACTGGAATGCCAAGCTTCTAAAAATTCTCTAGCATTCTTGTTATTTCCTTTGTCTAATATTTGAACGTTGTCCCAGTCGAATTGATGTCCGTGGTTGTCTGTGTGTAGTGAAATGAGGGAGTGTATATCATGTCTTTTGACGGCTAGCTTATGTTCGTGGATACGAAGACGAAGGGGACGTCCACTTTGGCCAATGTAGTGTTTTTCGCAGTTGTTACAGTTTATTTTGTAGATGATGTTGGTTTTGTCTTCTTTCGCTGTTGAGTCTTTTGGTTGACATAGAATTGAGTGCAGCGACTTTGTTGGTTTGTGTACGACGTCAATTCCTAAAGGTTTGAAGAGTCTTGTAGTGATTTCTGAGATATCCTTTATATATGGTAAGGCGATTTTCTTTGTGTTTTCCTTGGTGGCTTTTGTTTTGGTAGGTTGGCTTGGGGGTATATGTCTCTTGATGAAATTCCGTGGATATCCATTCTTTTGGAAGACGTCCATGAGATACTTTTCTTCAATTTTTCTTAAGGTGGGAGTGCTGCAGTGAGTCCTTGCTCTCTTGAATAGTGTTTGTATGCAGTTCCTTTTGTGTGCTATTGGGTTGTTGCTGTTGTAATTCAGTATTTGGTCTGTGTGAGTTGATTTCCTATAAACTTGAGTTTCTAATTCTCCTGTAGTTGTTCGCCTGACTAAGACGTCCAAAAATGGTATTTTGTTCTCGGATTCCTCTTCTCTTGTGAATTTGATGTCGTTGAAGACGTTGTTTATTAAGTTGTGAGTTTTGTCTAATTCGTTTCTTTTGATTATTACAAATGTGTCGTCGACGTAGCGTATCCAAATCTTGGGTTTGATCTTTGGTAGAATTATGTTTTCGAGTCTTTGCATCACTGCTTCTGCAATCAAACCTGATATTGGCGATCCCATGGGTGTTCCTTTGACTTGTTCATATATTTGGCCGTTGAATTGGAAGTATGTTGTTAGGCATAGATTTATGCATTCCATCCAGCTTGTGTGTTGCATTTTTGATTGTTGTGGAAGTTGTTCGTCGTTGCTAAGTAATTGCTCCATGGTTTCTTTTGCTAGTTTTTGTCCGATAGAGGTATATAATGCTGTCACGTGAATCATCAATCAATAGACACATCGAGATAGACAAAATTTATCAAACAATAAGAAAGAAACTTCACACACAAAGGGTCAAAGTTCAAGTCAAAGAAACAATCAGTTCCAATACAAGTAACCTAGAAGGTGTGAAAACACACACAAACAATCAATCACATCCAAGGTCACCAGGAGAGATGATTAATAAACTCGTGGAGAGATCTAAAAGCTCACTTCAAATTGAAGTATGCGCTGAAGATGTCACCCAGTAAGGTGATGAAAGCTTCTCAAACTAACCATCCAGCTCAGAGAACAAAACCACATCAAAATCATCCACCTGAGCTACAAATCTTCTCTATCATATATATATATATATATATATATATATATATATAATCTCAATGACCGAACACCAGCTATACTTTCTGTAACTAATGTTCCTACAGTTCCACAAATACCACAAAGATTTTTAGGATAGCGAATAGATTGAAATCGGTTACCATCATAATTTACGATTGTTTTTTTAGATTATGTTGAGGGTCTGTGGGCAAAGTCGTACTCCTGTCGAACACGGATGTATCAGTAATAATGTGTTTCCATCAGATGGCCAGTATACCAGTTATGCTGTCTGTCAACTCTGGCGAGAGAACGAGTTAGAAAAGAAATGTGAGAGTGGAAGACATGAAAAGATTAGCTGTCTTTGATCATATGTGCCCGCATTCTATCTCCCGTGTGAAGTGGTATAACAGGGTGATGAATATTGAGTTTAGGCTTCGGTCGAGTGCTAGGTAGGGAGGGGACATCAGTCGATGAGGCTGTGAAGCTACATCAATTGAGATGGTTAGGACATGTGTTGCGCATGCATGCCTAGTAATCGCCTACCTCGAAGGGCAGTGTTAGCTGACATAGCGTCAGGCTGGAAAAGAGCTAGCGGTGGGCAAAGTCGTACTACCGGCACGGATCCGAAAAGCTCGAGCTGCTTTCGCTGACTTACACCATCTCTGGCGTAGGCGTGACATCCGGTTATCAACCAAGGGACGTGTGTACTGCTCATCAGTTCGCTCCGTCCTTCTCTATGGCTCTGAAACATGGCCAATACGCGTTGAAGACATGAAAAGGTTGACTGCTTTCGATCATAGATGTCTGCGATCTCTGTCTCACGTTAGGTGGTTTCACAAGGTAAGTAATGTTGACGTTAGGCGTAGAGTGTTGGGCAAAGAGGGAAAATCAATCGACGAGGTTATAAAGTTACATAGACTAAGATGGCTAGGTCACGTGGTGCGCATGCCTAACCACCGCCTCCCCGGTTTATAGTGTGAAAAGCGGGGCAAAAAAAAGACAACTATAAGGGGGCCCGGGTGGGCCCGAAGGAGGAAATAGTAATTTTCTTCTCCTTTTTTTTAATATTTTTTCTTGTTTGAGAATGGCATTACACTACCGGCGAACACGGATGTATCAGCAATAAGGTGTTTCCATCAGATGGCCACTATACCAGTTATGCTGTCTCTCAATTCTAGCGAGAGAACTCGTTAGAAAAGGCAGACCCCAAAGGTTATTTTTATCCTACGGTGGTCCGTAGAGCCGGCAGTAAGGAAGTAGTACAGAATCAAACGAAAAAGTCCATCCAGGCTCGTGAATAATCTTCCGTAGGACTACTGTATTGTTTTCTGCGACACCGTATGGTATAACCAGCCGTTACACAACTTCATCAAATTAAAAGTTACAGGATTTTAATCATGAGCTGACATTAGTTAGAGAACCATTGGAAAACCTAAGAGTACTGGACAGCTGTTTCGTCCTAGTTTGGGGCTCTTCATCATTACGCACCCGCCGGGATTCGAACCCAGGACCTTCTGGATACAAGGTGAGCTAGCTCGTAGACCACTAAGCTACTGGGACCCGATCCAGTGGCCCACGAATTCTAACTTCTGCCGATTCACGACATCGTGCGACCCTAGCCAATGCCTTCGGCGAGTATTTCTCCTCACACCCGACCTGCTGCACCCTACTGGTCACGACTTCTCACTAGAACCCTAGGTAACTACCTACCTGAATAGGGCAAGTCGATAGTGAGCATCTCATTGATATTCAAGTGTTGGTTTGTAGACCATTAAGCCACTGAGACCCAATCCAATGGCCAGCGTCCATGAATTCTAACTTCTGCCAATTCACGACATAGCTCAACGAGCTAGCTTGCCTTGTAGGCAGAAGCTCCTGGGTTCGAATCCCGGTAGGTGCGTTCTGATTAAGAGTCTCAAACTGGGACGAAACAGCTGTCCAGTACTCCCAGGTTTTCCAATGGTTCTCTAACTAATGTCAGCTCATGATGAAAATCCTGTAAGCAATCAAATCCCTACAAACCAACACCTGTTTGTTTAAGTACTAACATTGATTTTCTAATTTGAAGATATTCTAATCAAAGTTTATTTTATACAATTTATTTAAAGAAGAAGTGTGATCGGTACACGTTCAATGTTCAATCGTCATCTTCCTTATTGTGATATTATTATTTATTATTATTATGGCTTGTGATATATCTCAAGTATTTACCACGATTGTTTCATCTTTACAACACACAACCTGTAAAAATGTCAGTTCAGAGAAAAATGCTGACAAGACGACATCAAAGACGCCACCATCACCATCAACAGCATCACCGGATTATGAATTCTCATTTCAATCACGTGCTAAAAGTCTTCATTCAAGTTTACAAGTTTTATCGAATTACTTGAAACGAATTCATCAGTTGACATCTGGTACTTTAGGCAATGTGATAAAACAACGTTTACATTCAGAATTAACAGAACATGCTAATTTGCTGATTGATCAGTGTACTGTCCTGTTGACTCAACTGAAAGATTTAATTCCTATTCATAATAGTAATGATGATCATAATAATAATCGAAGTAAAACCATCAAGGAGTCGGCGGCGGCGGCGGCGGCGAATAGTAAAAGTCAACTTATATCACATCGATTAACTGTGCATAAATTGCTAAGCGAAGAGTTAGATTATTTAAAGAAAATAAGAGCTGAGGAAGTGAGTTGACATATTTTTTCCGCTGTTCTTGTTCTTGTTTGAATTGTATTTTAAAGGTGCAGATGTTTACTCCAGTATAAAGAGACAGAGAAGAAATAAATCTTAAAAACTAGCGACTCGTAAGTAGTATGCACCCACCGACAGGATTTGGACCTACAGACTTCCGTTTTGCTCCCTCCAAATGTAAGATGATGTTGCAGGACCGGACTGGACTGGACTACATTAACTCCTAGCTTAGAAATAGGGTGTGAAATGGTAGAGCGTGTTGACTGACGACTTCACTCATTTGAGAAGTTGCAACAGCCAGTGCCAGTGGGGGTTGATCGCTTACGAAACCTTACCACGGATACAGAAGGCTCGTTTCGCATATGTCAGTTTATGCCGTCTCTGACTTAGTAGACGTGATATCCGGCTGGCCGGCTATCGACCAAAGGGTGTGTGTACTGCTCAGCAGTCCGCCCTGTCTTCCTCCTTTATGGCTGTGAGACCTGACCATTGACAGTGGAAGACATGAAAAGGCCGACTAGCTGTCTTCGATCATAGGTGCCTGATGTCAATTCATGATGAAATCCTGCAATCAATCAAATTCCTAAAAACTAACAGTCTGATTTTAATATGCTTTCAAATGTTACATGATGATGTCAGTCGACCGACAGTTCAAGTGTAATTTTCAACTATTGGTTCTGTAGGGATTTTGTTTGATTCGATTGAGGATTTCATCATGAGCTGATATGAAATTAGAGAACCATTGGGAAACCAACTAGGAATACTGGACAGCTGTTTCATCCTAGCTTATGACTCTTCATCAGTACGCACCCACCGAGGTTCGAACTCAGGACCTTCTGGGTACAAGGTGGGCTCAATTTATTCACACACACACTGGCAAAGGAGTAGTGTAATAATGACAAGAGGTTAAAGCGAAAGATCACGTAGTCAAATGAAGGAGAGAGAGAGAGAGAACAAAGGTATCCAGTTATCAGGGTAAGCAAACACTAATGATGGCTGCTTCCTTCTAAACACATAAATTGGGTTTCAGGCATCTAATAGCGATTGCGTCAGCAGCACTTGAGGAGAATTAAGCTATTTTGTCTGCTGATAACTTTAAAGGATATGTCTGGCAATCGCACTAAGCTTTTGTCCCCTTAAAACGTAAGATTTCTTGGTAAATATTCGTTTAGAAAAAATCGAAGGTGTGCCCCTTCTTTCTGTTCTCTCAGTGTAGTTGCTCCCACAGATACATTCAAGCTTCTAAGGGTTGGTTTGCAGGGATTTGATTGTTTTCAAGATTTCATCATGAGCTGACATCGGTTAAGAGAGCCATTGGAAAACCACCGGAGATTACTGGACAGCTGTTTCGTCTCTGTTTGCTACTCCTCAACAGTACTCACCCATTGGTGCTCAAACCTAGGATCTGCTGGTGTCTTAATGATCTACGAGGTCACCTTGTAACCAGAAGATCCTAGTTCTCGACCCTGATGGGTGCATAGTGCTGAGCAGTCCCAAGCTAGACGGACGAAACAGCTGTCCAGTATTCCCTGAGTTTCCAATGTTTCTCTAACCGATGTCAGCTCATGATGAAATCCTGATAAGCAAATAAAGTCTATTTTGTTGTTCAACTGTCTTTTTGTTGTTTTTCTTTTCAGTTGAATCGTCAACAACGTCTTGTAGAATTTTCAGGAAATCTCGCTGCAGGTGTAAGATCAGTTACTGCTGCTGCTGCTGGTTCGACTGATACAAATATTTCTGCTTACTTAAAATCTACAAGTAGTAATCTTGATGATACAACGGTGTTAAGAAGACGACGTGGTCATCAACAAGAGAATGTTGGAATTTCACAACAACAACAACAGCAACAAGAACAAAAGGCATCGCAACAACATCGACATGATCACGGTGATGGTGATGAGGATACAAATTTCACTGACACTGAATTACACACACTTAAAATAGAAAATGATGTCCTATTTGAACATTTAATCCGAGAAAAAGATGAAATACATCAAGTGGCTAAGAAAATTTCTGAAATTGGTTATTTAAATCAAACCTTGACAGAACATTTATCAGAACAATTAGAGGTATACGTTTTTATTGAATTTAATTTTTCTGTCGATATTGATTGAACTGAACGAAGTGTTCAGTCTCAGGTTGATATGTGTTGGCTCCTTGCTCAGATGCTTTAATAATAGTGTCTGGTTATGTTACTTGAAGTCAATTGGTGGATGGTGATTAGCAGTGGGATCTACCAAAATGCATATTTCGTCCTATTTCGGACTCTTCAGCTAACTGGGTGTACCTGCATTCGACAGTGAGTGACGGTGTCCCCATCGGGGGTCCCCAGTGCACATAGATGGCCCAAGTTCGTCTTCAAGTGGACAGCGCTTTGGCGTTTGAAACTATGGGTACTGGTTTTGAGCCCCGATGGGAACAACATCACTGACTAACTCGGGAATGCAGGTATATCCAGTTAGCTGACGAGTCCAAAATAGGACGAAATATGCGTTGTTCTGGATTCCACTGCTAGTTACTTATTAGTTTCCTTATTCTTTTTATTTTATTTTTAAATGATAGTATGCTTGTACTCGTTATTATCTAGGTCATGGGTGATTCTGAGTGCTTGTAGAGTGAGTGGCTTTATTATTGTTGCACACCCCAACTCATTATAGTGGTGTAGTTTGTTGCTATGATGGTTTAATGACAAGTTATTTCTTTTTATTGTTATGTTTATCTACATGAAATTTGGTATTATTTTCTTAAAGACTGCGTTACGTTTGCTTCAATTTTATCAGAAAATTGTAGCTTGATACTGACGTCGGTGGCACAGTGGTTAGGACGCTCGCTGACCATGCACCTGGGCCGGGGTTCGGTTGCCGGTCACCGACGCACTCCTTTATCTCACTAATCCAGAAATAATGCTGGTAAAGACGAAAGGTTGGGTATGAGGCTAGCAACCTCATCCTGTAAAAATAAACACTGCTACAGAAACTTCAAGCGACTAGCTTGAAGCCCTATGTTCCGCTGGGAACTACTATACTGACATCTGTGCAATGTAAGGGATTAAAGGAGATCATAAGTTCAAAAGTTCAATGTGTATTATTGAATTTTCATGGGAAATCATGTTGGTATCATTTTGCCGTTTGCGTCGGTGGCACAGCGGTTAGGACGCTCGCCAACCATGCACATGGTCCGAGATTCGATCCCTTGCCGACCCACACCTGATATCTATGGTCGGCCTGCAAAATTTGGGCTACTGATATCCATGCTGAAAATTCCATACTTGTACCAAAAGTACGGTATGGAATCAAGCTGTAATCAAAAATGAAAATTTTAAAAAGAATAAATAGTTAGTAACTAGTGTAGTGTACGTGTACTTCTTTGTTTTGCTGAGGACTGAATTATTCTATCAGTCTATCAGTTTACAATGGGGCCACCAACGAGCTGGATGTCTTACTATCATCACGATGCACTTAGAATTGGTGATATTAGATGGGTTGAAGGCAATCGGGACAAAGCCTTGCTTCACCTAAGTTTCGTGCCACACTCACCAACCACAAAGGCGTATCTGCACTTTTGAAAGAGCTCATGTCCCTTCTGAGATCCGAACCCGCGTCTCCTTCATATCATCCTCAAACTCACGGCCCAACTCATTGTTTCACATTTACGTTCCACTCGATCGATGGCCTGCGTTGCGCGCGATGTCATTCGACAGTCTCCTGAGCGTGTGCTCAATCCATTGTCATTTTCTTCTACATTTTTATTGATTAATAAGTCCTTAGTTGGTTTTTTCCCAGAATTTCTTGTTGCTTGCTACCTCTCTCCGGTCAGTCACCCAGTCAGCCATCTGATCTTCACTATGGGGCCAGAGTGAAGGGAGTTGTTGGTAAAAGTTTGCAGCCGCCTGCTGTAAATGCTTCCTGTGACGCGCGGTGTAAGTTTCTCACCCACATGGAAGAGCGGACTGACTTAACTTTGGTGTTGAAAGTTCGAATCTTGTTCTTGATGCTGAATGTGAGTGCAGAAGACTTCTTAATTGATTTCACAGTGATGAAGGTCTGTCCCACCTTTTGCGATTCTGGTTTTAACCTCATCATCCGTGTCTCTACTGTCTGTCTGTAGTTGGAAACGATGCTGTTTAGGTTAGATAAGTGAAATTTCTTCCTGTTAATAGTGATTGGTGCTGGCTGTTCTTGTTGTTGTTGTTGTTGTTGCTGTTGGTCGGTGATTAATCTTCATTACCTCTACTTTCTGTATGTTCACTTGAAATCCTGTCTTTGTTGCCTAATCTAATCCTTCTGCCAGTTTGTTGGTTTTCGCTTTTAAGTCTTCGAGTTTACATGACATTAGACATAAATGGATCCACGCGCAAAATCCAGATCTTTTAGAGTCTTCTTATCGGTGGTTTAACGTATGTCCGCCTTCTCGCTTCCATGCACAGTCTTCCACAAAAACCGGTCCACCACAAATAAAAAATATCATCAATGGTAGCAGCAGACTGACAGCCTTGTCTTAGTCCTGTAACCAAATCAAATTATGCCTTCTTTTCTCTGAATTCGTATAACAAGTTCCAGCAAGATTGAAAGGTAGATTTACTGTGTGAATAATGGATTAATCGGAGTCATTAAAACCTGTATAGGCGGGAAAGCTTGACCAGTCAAGTGGTCTTTTTGAGGGGAAGAGGGGAATGCGGATTTCTGGGTAGACCAAAGAATAAAATCATAAATATAAGTGGATCTCAGAACATCAAGATATATAGTCATTTTTTCGGCAGTTTTATAACTTATTTTGCTCTTTAATCCTCATCGGTAGCTCAAAATCAGTGTTTAGATCGATCGGTATGGCTGCTGTAGTTCATTAACCTCGTTCATTTAATGTTCTATATGAGCATTTAAGGTGCAACATACATTGACTTTAGTGGATTGATTTCATACACGACTGAAACTATAGAAGGTAAATTGTACATTATTTTGGTTTTGTTATTAGTTTCCACTCATTGATGAAATGATTATTGTGTTCTGAAAGATTCCAACCTGTTATTTGGTACTGTGATCACTACACTGTGTGGACAACAACTAACCGACTGTAAGACTGGCTACCCTTAGATCTAGTGATTTGTCACTAGAAGATGTGCGTCGGTGGCACAGCGGTTATGACTCTCGGCGATCACCCACATGGTCCGGGGTTCGATCCCCTGCCGACGCACCCCTGGTATCTATGGTTGGCCTACAAAATTTGGGCTACCGATATATCACATGCTGAAAATTCCATACCTGTACCAAAAATGCGGTGCGGAATAAAGCTGTAATCAAAAATAAAATAAATAAAAAAATAATAAATATTATTTTTGAAGTAAATTTGTGGATGGTGACTAGCCGGGGGAATCTACCAGTGTGCACATTTCGTCCCATTTCAGACTCATCAACTGTAGGTGTACTAGTATTCCCCAGTGTGTAAGCGGTGGTGTTCTCCCAAATGAGGCTTAAACCTACCACGTACTCTAGACTCCTGGATAGATTGGTCTATTTGGATAACTCTTTGGCATTTGAAACCATGGGTACACTAGGTTTGAGTCTCAGTCAAGGGAACACCACTACTTACTCACTAGGGAATACTGATACATCCACAGTTGACGAGTCTCAAATAGGACGAAATGCCCACCCTGGTAGATTCCACTGCTAGTTACCCACCCACCCACCAATTGAATTCAAGTTAAATAACCAGACATCATCGAAGCATCCTGCACAAGGAGTCGACATGTCAAGGTGAGACCGAGCATTTCGGTTCAATCAGTCAATGAGAAAGTCCAAATGGAAATAAAATAATATTATATTTTCTTTTCCTTAATAATTTTAATATGCTTAATAATCCATAAAATTTACTAATACTCAGGACTATGGATCATATTAGTGACTAATCAAATTATTAGTTAAATTTTAAAGTGAAAGAAGGGCATATCTACGATTTTCTGAACATGTACCAAAAAACTTACGTCTAAAGGGAACAAATGCTTTAAACAGTGCCATCTCCAGGCATCTCCTTGACACGGGTCATGAGGTGGACGTCGAAAAGTCGTTCAAAATTATCAATAAGCAAAATAGCTCAATTCTCCTTAAGTTTGCTGAAGCCATTTCCATCAAGCGCCTGAAACCTGATTTATGCGTCCAGAAAGAAGCGGTTATCAGTCTTCCTTTGCCCTGCCTGGTAACTGGATAATTTCACCTCTCTTTCCTCCGAATGTGAAATGCTAAAAGTTTCCATTGTGTTTGATTATTATTGTTCGGAATAGTGGTTAATATTGCATATTTATATATGTATATATTTTTAGTGTATGCGTATATTGATCGATTGATTTTTGTTTAAACTGAACTCTGTGCAAGTATGTTAAAATTGTTGTTGTAGATATATTTAATAATGTCTTTGCCATGTAAGCAGCTGACGAGAAGGCAACGAAATAAAAGATGGTACCATTTTATTCTGCTAAAACTGTAGTTCTTGCTTTGTTCAAATTCTACATAGTCAGTATGCTCGAACTGGACTAGGTTTCAGCATGGAACTTTGCACAAAAGTTCAAGTCACCATATTCTATATATCACAATAAGGTATGGAGAAGTGAAATATACGGAGGGAAGAATACTCACATGGCGATTAAAAAGAAGTGTAATATAAGTAGGCTTGTCCAAGAGGAAAGAATAGTAAGTAGTGTGGAAAAAAATCGAGATTTAATAGAAATGGAAAATTACAAAGAGTGAATGCATCTACGCCATTAAGAAAGATTTTTGATCCATATCACCATCAGTCTCAAATCATTGCTTCTTAGCATCCCTAGGTCCTCAACCAGATAGTAGTAGTCTGCACCTCTCTAACTAACTCTGGCTCATTCCATTATAGATAAGATTTTATTTTGATAAATCGCACAGTGTTTACAGTAATGTTTACTGATGACGTTTCGAGCACAATTTATTGCTCATAATCATATCAAGGTAATCACACGACTTCCTAAATTCATTTATATAGTTCCATTGTTTTTCTCTTGATTTTCACTTGATTTGATTGGCAATAGTATTTTCCATATTTCAGGTATGAGTGACGAGTCATTCCTATTGCATGTGTTGGGTGTAGACTCGATGAACAAGGATTCAGTAATCAACCTCTCTCTCCACCTACCTAGATTACTTTTTAGAATTTTAACCCTCTCCCACCCTATTGTGTGGTTGTGTGTTAACGCATGCATTGCGATTGCTGAGCTTTTTTCTAAATTATTTATCTTCTCGGGGTCAACCATTCTTACCTTAGCTAAATTTTTATGCTCTGACAATCTGACTACCCCTGACCTACTAGTTTGACCTATGTAGTTGACCTCACAGTCAT
Organism: Trichobilharzia regenti; assembly: GCA_944472135.2. Lineage (NCBI taxonomy): Eukaryota > Metazoa > Platyhelminthes > Trematoda > Strigeidida > Schistosomatidae > Trichobilharzia > Trichobilharzia regenti. The sequence continues at coordinate 106,591,236 of OX235265.1, read as the reverse complement.
TGCATGGTATTTTGTAAATAATATTATTTTGTCTAATTGGGTCAACTGGGTCCTTTAACCTACAGAGCTTGTCCCTGAGTGAGTTTGTAGGTTTAAATGCCACCCTAATTCCTATTTTATTCAGAATCCTACGTAGTGTCTCCGATGTCCCCTCTTTATATGGTATAACTGTGAAAATCAAGAGAAAAACAATGGAACTATATAAATGAATTTAGGAAGTCGTGTGATTACCTTGATATGATTATGAGCAATAAATTGTGCTCGAAACGTCATCAGTAAACATTACTGTAAACACTGTGCGATTTATCAAAATAAATTTATTAAAGATTACTCCCAGCCATTTTATATTATATAACTCTGGCTCAAACTGACTGTCAAGCATTTCATAGATTAATGTCTGGTTTTGATTTAACCACCTGTAAATCTTTCCTAACCTTAACCTATGTCAGGTAAAATTGCTTGTACGAAGGAGACATTGACTTGGTATGTGTAACACGTATCCTAGCAGTTTCGATCTAAGCAAATTCACCACCTTGTAGATTGACTTGTCCTCCTTACCCAACACTCTCTTTGCCGAACCCCCCAGTATTACTAACCGTATTATACGATTTAACACAGGAGAGAGAAACCAGAAATTCTGTGATCAAAGAGAACTAACCTCTTAGAGTCCTCCATTTTCAATGGCCTTGTCTCATAACCATAAAGAAAGACTGAGAGAACTGGTAAGCTGTACACGGATTTGATCGATAATCGGGTATGATGTCTACTCCAGAGATATGTAAGTTGGTAAATCCCACACAAACTTTTTATATCCATGATGAGATTTCGTTATCAAGACATTTGATAAGAATTTAAAACAGTACCAATTTGTACAACTCTTTGAATATGTATAGTAGTAACTTAAATATTCTCATAGTGTATTCAGAACAAAATAGTTAGAGCGAACAATTGTGCTTTCAATAAATTTCTTGGTCTTATTGTATGTAGGCCATGATAAACATAGTGGTTGAACATTTTTCTTCTGTATACAAAGAGTCGATCTTCTGGTATCGATTGCGATCGCATCAGCTACTGTACGCAAGTGAACGTGTACCTGTATAGTTGAGTAAAGATGTAACCAAATGCGTAAATAGTGCAGTCTTAACTCGCTTAGTAGACAGTCGATAAAATTTGACCAGGTGTTCTTAGTTATTTACCGCATTCCTGGTAATCTATGTAGAGAAGCTTGACTCCGTCTTCTATCAATAGCTGAAGCGGTTCTAATCAGTACCACGAGTTCGATTCTTTGTATACAGAAGAAGTATGTTCAACCTTTATGTTTTCCTTGGCATGCAATAAGGCCGACAAATCCTCCCTAAACATTAGCACTTTAAATTCCCATCACAATTTTTCTTTCTTTTCCTTTGTTTCATTGACAAACGTTCATTTCTGACCTTTTACGACCTTATGGGTGCTCTTATGATTTCCATTACCTTAGGTTTAAGTAGTACTTTTCTAACTTCTTATCATATTTACAAAATCCTGTTGATTTTACTTCACTAAATTTATTATTATTATTTGACAATCATTCACCAATAGTACTTTTAAGTTTACACCACATCATCGTTATTATTTCACAGTCACTCTTGTTGTCGTTATTTTCATTCTTGAACTTACGGCTACTCCACCCCATATTCGTTGGTTTATTTTCTGTAGTATTCAGATTGTCTCACACACCCTGATTACACTCACCCTGGAAACCTGTATTTTCTGTTGACTATATTTATATATATATACACACATCATTAAATTAAATTGTTTCATCTCACTCATCTATCTCAACTTCATCGACTTTGAAAAGGCCTTCGACAGCGTTGATTGAGAGGTCATTTGGCAACTACTTCGCTACTACGGGGTGCCATCGACAATTATACATCTCATTCAACAGTTATACGACAATGCTGAATGCCAAGTAATCCACAACGGGAAATTTACGGAAGCTTTCGAAGTGAGGACCGGAGTGAGGCAAGCTTGCTGTCTACTATCCCCAATGATCTTCCTGATCACAGTAGATTGGATTATGCGACAGACAACGGCCAATAAGGAAACAAGCATAAAATGGACCCACACAAAAACTTGGAGGATCTGGACTTCGCCGATGTGATATATAACCTTCTTTCATCTAGAAAAAATTCTCCATCCTCTTATCTATTTTTTTTTTTTTTTTTTTTTTTAAATTTTTTTTTTTTTTTTTTTATATGTCTGATTTCCCACAAACTGGAAGATATGCAAGTGAAAATCAATAAGCTGGTTGAAGAAGCATCCAGAGAAGATAGGACTTCAGGTGAACATAGAGAAAACAGATGTGTTGATGAAGATTCCTGGCCAACAGCAACCACAACAACGGACAACAATCAGCCTGCATAAATGGGAAGAACCTGAAAGAAACAACCTCTTTTATCTGCCTACCTGGGAAGCATCGTTTCAACTACAGGCGAACGTAACTGACGAGGATATCAAAGCCAGAATCGGAAAAGCAAGACAAGCTTTCATTACTCTTAAGTCTGTGTGGAGGTCAACAGCACTCAGAATCAAAAATAAGATCCGGATTTTCAACTCCAATGTGAAGTCAGTCAGTGCTACTCACTATACGAATCAGAGAGCATCTCAAACGAACTTCAGACCTTCATTAACAGTTGTCTTCGCTCAATACTCAAGATCAGATGGCCAGAAAAGATCAGCAACAGGGATCTCTGGCAATCGCTGAACCAACCAGGAACTGATTGTGAAACAAATAGGCAGGAATAAATGGAGGTGGATTGGCCATACTCTGAGGAAACCATCAAGTGACATCACTAGACAAGCCATTGCTCGAGTGGAACCCGACCGAAAGGGAAGCGGTGAGTTGGTCGTCAGTGCAAGGGTGGGTGACTTGGAGGAGGTGATGTGAAGAGGAGATGAAAGCATGTGGGCAGACTTGGAGCGGGGTGAAAACTTTGGCAGAGAACCGAAGGCAATGGAGGTGCGCAGCTGAAGCCCTATGTTCCTCTAGGAATTAAAGGATATAATAATAATATATGTGTAAATCTTGGGCACTGTGGTAGTAATTAATTCCATACTTCGAATTGAAGTATGCGCTGAAGATGTCACCCAGTAGGGTGATGAAAGCTTCGCAAATTAATCATCCAGCAGCTCAGAGAACACAACCACATCAAAATACTAGTTTGTTTTCTTAGATGTATCACACACAGTGAGTGAAACAGTATTATTATCCAGTAAATAATACTGTTTCACTCAATGTGTGGTGATATATCTAATATATTATTTCATCTCACTTTATCTCGTGTTCTCATTGACCAATCAATCATATTCAAAACTAACTGAATTATGGTTTCATCCCATCTTACTTATACTTATTCCACTTTCTGATATGACTCTAACTTGCCTTTGGTGGCTGTCTGGCTATTGTATGCTTAAATTAATTAATGGATGTATAACTGTAGAGCAGCCTGAAGAAGAAGAATTTATTGAAAACGATAATTGTTTGCTCTAACTATTTTTTTTCCTGAATATGTATTAGGATTTAAGTTAATTAACAAATAGTTTTGCGTTTGGTCTATTCACATCAGTGTACTTCTTCTTTTGTTTTTTGCGTTTTTTATTATAGAAAATTGAAGAAATCGGTAGTTCATCTGTCACCGCGACAGAGTATATTCGTCAAGGGAATGAACTTCTTTTAGAAGCAATTAATACTAAGGCAACTGTACAATTTTGGATGTTATTCATTCTTATTGTATTAACACTTTCTTTACATTTTCTTGATTGGTTCTATCCATAAGTTGTCTAACTGTGTGTGTGTTCGCGCGCGCGTCTGTTTGTTTGTTTGTTCATAAACTATTTTACAAATACTCTGTGATAAACACTTTGACAATTGGAGATTATACTATAAGTATATTTTGTATAATATGATTTTATTCTAAAAAAATGTCTTTTCTCTTATGAAGTTATTTTGTTGAGAATTTATCAGACAAACTTGTCTTCAACTGTAAGCCTCTTGCATGATGAATATAACTGTTAGAGTAGTCGACTAACAAAGAAGGCTGATGGGACTTTGAACGGAACAGTGTGCATAGAAATTTAGACAAAGAAATAAGAAGACGTTATTTGTCTGAATCTTGTGTGTAATGTATTTGCGTACAACGCATTTTGAACAATCTGATCCATCACACACGGACTTGTCATAGGAATATGTATGAAATTAATAAAGAGTTAAGAGGTGAGAAAATAGACCACTTAGGTCAAGTTAAAAGGACACATTGAAGGTCAGTATAAAAATGAAGGTGTCAGCCAACTCTCATAAACTGTTAATGTCCAGCTCTTACTACGCTGGACCTCACGCTGTCCTTGGAAGACTCCCGCGAAAAATATGGAGGAGTTGGGTTTGAGCAAACAACCATGAATTGGTCGTTCAATCTTCAACTACATTGACAGCATTGTTTAGTGCTTTATCTTTACAGATTTTATGCCGCTTCAGTGCTAATTTTACGTATGCCTACCGAATATTTGTTCCCTGCATAGTTTTCGATCGTCATTTATAAAACTTGCTCAGTTACTCACACATGCGTTTGTTTCATGTATTTCGACGCTCGATTCAACTCACATCTTTCAGTATCTCCACTTGTGTTTTTAATACAATGCTGTTCGTATTTGGCCATAGACAGCTTCCGGCATATGTGAAAACGTGAATGTGTTATAGTATATAAATCGGATTTACTTACAGTACGCCAGGGATACTACTCATGTCAACTATTATTGCTTGCTAACTAGAATTTGATGATCTAAATGTTGGGTGGCAGCTTCACTCTTCTGGGAGTGGACTCATCTACAGTGTGCACATTCTCACTGAAATTAGCTGAGATCACTCCAATTCTGGCTAGCTACTTGGGTGGACTGGCAAAATATTTGATGGAAACTGCATCACACTGATTCGTACACTCACATATCGGTGACGATGGGAAGAACTCAGTTATGTACGTGGCAGCCCTGATATTTTCATGAAACATTGCAACACGAACGACAGCTGCTTTAACACCTCTTACAGAAACTAGCATGACCACAACAGCTTCACATGGTACTCATCGCACAAACACTTGCCTGTCAAATATCGTTTGTCACTGCCATCGCTTTTCACTTATTTTTCTTACTCCTAGTAACAGTGACGTATGCAGGCTTTATGCGTTAGTCCTTCAGCTCCGCGGCTTGTGGGACCTCAGACTGAGACTAAAATACCTTTTCACTCTCAATCGTGAATATCATAACTAATACTTGTCCACGTCAGGATTGGATACTTTTCCATTTGTATCAACCCAATATCAGCTCAGGCCTTCCTGGGATACCCATTCTTATGTCATGACTTCAATTTTGGCATCACCCTGTCTCTTCATAAACGGGGAAGACTTGAAACGACTTAACAAGTATGACGAAATTTTAACGGGATTTTCGCAATGCGACAAAATAGAAGAAAAACAAGCGAACCCGGGTGACGATCTCAACTCGCACGGTACTCTACGGATATACACAGACATTGTACTTAATTTCGTGGGACATGTATTGATACACTACTCCTAAGGAACTGCAGTACCTACGAGAGTAAGCCTGCAATCCCTCTTCAGCTGACAATTTTACGTTTGAAATTCATCAGGGTTTCTATTCTCTGACCATCCACACATGTCTATATTTTCAACTCCAAGTACATATGTGACTGTTAAGTTTGTAACAAACTTGTTCAGCAAAGTGACAGTAATGTGTTATGTACTCGTCGCTAAATTATTGTTATGGACTGGTCGAGAAACTAATAGTCCTGACGCGAGAAGGCGGAAATCAGAAGACCACTAGGTTTGCGATGATACTTCTATTGTCCAAACACAAGGAGACGAAAATAAATGGTCTCACACCAAAGTGGTAAGCAAGTCAAGTAGTTGTAAAGTAAAGTAGTTCACACAAATTGTGAATGCGAATATATATAAATAATTCAGACAAGCGTGGGAAAAATCATTAGACAGTCTTAACATGAATGGCTAATTATAATGGAGTGTCGATCCAATTATACATAGCGAATATAGCAGACATGCCAACAAACATATATGGATATATGTCACCAAGCAACGGACTGTCAACAAACACTCATATTATATATAATATAATATAAGGAGAATACACATTATTAAAGGAGACAAGTCCATACAAGTGAAGTGGTCACAGACTAACCGAGCAAACAGAAAGAGAGACCAACATGCACACACACACATAAATATATATATGTGGATACATATCACCTCCCCTTTTGAGAAGATGGATGATTAGTAGGATGTTTACCTGGGGGTTTATCTGGGACCTTTGGGCTTGTTGTTGACGCCTGTCGTTTCGTCTGATTGTTGGGTTTGCGGCTTCGGCTCCGTCCGGAATTGTCTAGCATTTTATGCTTCTTCACTGTATTGCGTAGAGAATTTAGTGGGACATCAGCCAGATGCAAACGATCGAACCAATCAAGTCCCAAAACATTTAAATCATTCTTCGTGACGTAACAAATTCCTGTGAATTTGGTATTGCGGAAGGAAACAGAACATTTGAGTTCACCAATTAGTTTGAGCCGCCCACCACAGGCGCTGAGAAGAGACTGGGAAGTATTGGTGATAGGTGGTCTGCCAATATAATTCCAAAGTTTCTCTGATATAACAGTAATATCAGAGGCAGTATCTAGCTGCAGACGAGTATCATGACCATTCATCTGAAGGTCAATATATTTCCGCATAGCTGGTGTTGTGACTTGACAGGTTGCACGTAGACTCAGTGATCTTTTTGGAGATTTAGGACCGACATTTTGTTGAGCTTTTGCTGGATTATGATATCTGAGTTGGCGTGGCTGACAAAACCCATTTTTATGACCGATGATTTTGCACTTGCTGCAACGATGATTTTTGTATGGGCAAGACTTTACAAAGTGCCACGCGCCACAATGCCAGCATGGTGATGGTGGGGTCTTCTTTGCAGTATTTTGTGAAGTTGGACGAGTATGTGTAGATTTCCGCGGAAATAGGAGAAGTAGGTGGGTCAGGAGTAGCTGATGAGAGATTTTTGCTCTTGCGTAATGCACGAATATCAGAGCTTCTCGGAGGTGTTGATTCGACCAAGTGTGTGTCTTTCTGCAGATTAATCAGCCGTTGATATTCATCAGCTATGTCATGTAATGTTAACTTGGGATTTTGTTCTAGCTGATTGAGCAGTCGAGTTCGGATATCTGTGAAACGAGGAGATTGGAGACTGCATATGAGAATCAAGGCTTTGAACTGATCATCTGTTAAGGACCTGAGTCGAAATCTCTCACATTCTCGGTTGACTGTGCCAACGTGAGTAAGAAAATCATCATTTTCATTCATTGCCAGCTTGAGGCAACGATAACGTATACTGAATAATGAGGAGTGGTCTCCGAAATGTTCACGCAGCAACTTTATTGTATCATCGAAACAATTGTCACGTGGTTTCTGTGGTAAAATTAGGTTGCAGTACCGTTCATATTCTGCCGGACCCAATTTACGTAGCAAAACTCGCACCTTCCAGGCATCGTCTTGTGAGGCGAGATCAACAGTGAATAAATCCTCATAACGTTGATACCATGTGTCAAAAGTGACATTAGCCTCTGGGTCATAATTGAACTGTGAAATGCTGTTCACAATTCCGTCGACAGATGGTAGCATGGTATGATTGGGATTGCTTGAAGGTGGAGCTGGACCAGTCTGTTGGTTGACGAACATTTCCATTAATTTCATTTGTCGTTCAAACAATAATTCCAATTTAATAGGATCCATAGTAAATTGTTATGTTGTTGCTGCTGTGTGGTTAATAGTAGTTTTCCCCGTCGCCAAATTGTTATGTACTAGTTTCCCCGTCGCCAAATTGTTATGTACTCGTCGCTGAATTATTGTTATGGACTGGTCGAGAAACTAATAGTCCTGACGCGAGAAGGCGGAAATCAGAAGACCACTAGGTTTGCGATGATACTTCTATTGTCCAAACACAAGGAGACGAAAATAAATGGTCTCACACCAAAGTGGTAAGTAAGTAAAGTAGTTGTAAAGTAAAGTAGTTCACACAAATTGTGAATGCGAATATATATAAATAATTCAGACAAGCGTGGGAAAAATCATTAGACAGTCTTAACATGAATGGCTAATTATAATGGAGTGTCGATCCAATTATACATAGCGAATATAGCAGACATGCCAACAAACATATATGGATATATGTCACCAAGCAACGGACTGTCAACAAACACTCATATTATATATAATATAATATAAGGAGAATACACATTATTAAAGGAGACAAGTCCATACAAGTGAAGTGGTCACAGACTAACCGAGCAAACAGAAAGAGAGACCAACATGCACACACACATAAATATATATATATGTGGATACATATCAAATGAGAATAATATTAAAATGGTAGATGCAGATTAAACAGCCTTTCATTCATTTAAGTCTGTCCAACAGCTACCTTTAACTTAAGGACGCACAGTCCCCTTATCCAACCTATGTAGCTACAAGTGGCCAGTGCCTCTCAAAGACTCCTGAAATTTTCACTACCTTTCTCTAGGAACGTTCAATTCGGTCTACCGGGTTTATACAACACTACAATTAAGGCTATTAACGAAGACTTAAGGACGAGACGGGCAGCCAAGTAGAGACTATATCTTCTCCATGATTTGTATGATCTTTTTTCTCTACTGAATAATGAGTGTCCTTCTGCGTATTTGAGTAGATTGCCCTCGCTTCACCTGCCCACCATCGGCGCTAATAAAAATATACGTTCAAAACCAACTGCGGTCTTCTGTCACTATACGCGATATCGGTCGGCAATTTCACGTCCATTTTTACGTAGCGAGTTATCAAAAGTCCTTCTTCTTGATACCATACTGGAAGGATTCCGCTTGGATGATATAAGACCCCACCACTGGACGCTCGTTGCTCCTCAATTTTGAAACACTGTTCCTTAAAGAAGATGCATAACTTGCCGAATGAATAACATGTCACTGTCAAAAGATCAATCCAAAAGATTGCATGACGTGTGATACAGTTTGATTCCTTCAGCTCCAGAGTGAACATCTTAGCAGTCAGAAAGGCTATATATAGTTCTGGGTTCGTAACTGAGGTAGCCTTCAAGTATGCAGCAAATCACAATGGAATACAAAGTGATGATAGTACTGACAACACACCTCTTCGTGTCACCTCATTGCCAGAACCACCCAGGTTAAACCTAAATTTATCAAGGTCAACATTTCACAGCCAGCCTGCCCTTATATGTCCATCTGAGTACATACAAGATGCCTCAATAATTTAACAGCTTTCACGTCTTCTACTATTGTCCTCTAACTTTGGCAGACAAAACGCTCAAGCATACGTCTCCTAAATCATGAGGCTTGGAAACGCTACTATGGTTAACAGAGTTCTCACGTTATTTTGACGTCGTCAATAGTGGATGCAATAAAATAAACCATTGCTTCTATCCTCCGCTGCTTTTTATCTCAGTTTTTTATGTCCTTTGAAACAGCTAAAACGCCATCATTTCTCCGCCACATTATGTGATGTTCCTGACGAAGAAATTCTAAGTAGGTTAGCACACTCACTACGTCAATTTACAATGCTCTAGATAACGATTTCCCGAAAATCAGATGCCTGAGAACCATCCACCACAAGTGATTTTGCCCTCCCGACTGACTCCTCAATTTCAGGATTGGTATACAGTATACTGGCAAAGGTGCTCACTGTTTTGGTCAACACCACCTTTCACAAGTCTCAAAATATCACCGAACCCATGCCTCAAGCGTCCCTCTTCTACGTGTGCTCTGATCTTAACCCACTTTCTAAGTAAACTGGTAGTTAAACGTCCAGCAATGACTTCAAAAAGAGAACTTTTATTCTCGTCACTTATAAAATTCAAGGAAGTCAAAGTATTTCTATACGCAATCAGACTGTGCAAAGACGGGCTGAAATCAGCTGTCTTCCATTTCTTTTGACGGTGTCAAACACACCCGCTAAAAGCAGACTGCTTTCCAAATCTCTGGAATAATATGCGTCTTGCTTCAATGTACCTCTCATTTGTAGACATTATTTACAACTGTCAATGTAGTTGAAGATTGAACGATCAATTCATGGTTGTTTGCTCAAACCCAACTTCCCCATAGTTTTCGCGGGTGATCAGTCTGCCAGTTATCATCTCATCGGTCGCTGCTCAGAAAGAAGCTAGAAAAAAATGTCAGAAGTAATATGGTGATTTATTGTTGTAATATTTGTCCTTAGACCTTAATCAGTAATACCAATAATGCTGGTTATATGTTGGTGTTAGAATACAGAATTCTCGAGTCGCCAATCTGTGTTCTGGTTTTCGCGTCCGTTAATACTAAGCGTTTGTGGGAGTCTTCGAGGGACAGCGTGAGGCCCAGCGTAGCAAGAGCTGGGCATTAACGGTTTATGAGACGTGATTGACAACAACACTGTATTGAGATAGCAGCATCAATGGTGCAATGAATTAATAAAAAACCAACCTTATTTTCCCATTAATTTTGACATCGCTAACCACAACTTCGCTCTCCCCCACAATGTGCTGGTTACCTGATGAATTTTTTTCAGAACGCCATTGCTTCAACTTTGGTAACCTAAAAACTACACTCCCTCGGTTATAGGTACATGATCGTCCATTTGACCTGCTGTTCACCTCCACACAACCTCATCTCTTTGGCCCAGGCATTATTAAACTTCACCACAAAGTATGATGGGGAAAACTGATGGCTCAGGTGGGTGGTTTTGGTGTAATCGAGTACTCTGATCTGGATGGGATAGTTTCAAAGCTTTCATTGCATTACCAGGTGGCATCTTCAGAGTACCCTCCAATCCTAAATGGACTTTTCGACTTCTCAACGAATTCATTAATCACCTATCCTAATAGGTGTTTCATGACATCAAAAGGTAGAAACCTGAAATGATTAGCCCCGCGATAGCGCGTCAGGAACACCGAGAGCAGTTTGAACCAATGTGCTTGAAATGAAGGATTACATGCATGCGTACAGACATTCGCCAATATCACATTCCTGGGAATATTCAAATAGTTATTTGTAACATTAAAAACTCAAATCCACCACCTCATAGGCAAGTTAGTCTTAATAATATTTGGGAAAGTCAGATATAAGACACCCAGGAAGCGCGGAAGCACTAGGGACCTAAGAATGATCTGTTGTGCTGACTCCAAGCTATAGCCTTAGTCATCGCGTAACCTAACGGTAACCAGCCCCAATATTTCCCTTAGTAGGCATATGTGACACTAGTCTATCCCGGGCCCAGGTACTCCAACTCACCTCATCTCGCCCCCTACTAGTTCTTCCCTCGAAAGCATTGTGTTCACTAATCAATTAATAGAACAAGCAATTAAAAGCCTTAAACCTTCCACTAGTACGGGACCGGATGGTCTTGCTTCAATAATTTTCAAAAACAGTGGGTGTGATATACACTCGTTAATTCTTAAATTCTTCTCAATATCTATGGACACTGGCACTTACCCTAGTGAGTGGAAAACTAGCCTCATAATTCCGCGCTACAAATCTGGTGATAAGGCAAACGTCCGCAATCACAGACCCTTAAATATAACCCCAGTTATCTCACGAATCATGGAAAAAGTTGTAAAAGATCACTTGTCGGACTACCTAATTAGGGAAGATCTTGTTACATGGTCTCAACACGGATTTCTCAAAAATAGATCCTGTGTTACTTACCGCTTCGACTTTTTCAACTGCATTACTAGTAGTTGCGAAGCACGTAAGCTAGTAGTTGTTCTATACTTCGATATATCTAGGGCATTTGACATGGTATCTCACAGTATTCTCTTTGAGAAGCTGTACTCATATGGAATTCGCAACCCATTACTGAACTGGTTAAAATCGTTAAATAATAATAATGTGTATTTTCACATAAACATGTAAATTTCTAAGCAACAGGGTACAAATAACCAAAGTTGGATCTGTATTGTTCCATCCTAGGCAGGTCTCAAGTGGGGTTGTGCAAGGTAGTGTCCTAGGTCCACTTTTATTCACAGTCTACATTAACAGCATTTGCAAGTGCTTCACCTCAGGTAAACCATTCCTATATGCTGACGACCTCATAGTCGTCTACTCCTGCTACACTCATGAATTAAGTGATGTGGTTACTAAAATACATCTTGAACTAAGTAGTCTCGCAACATGGTGTGCTGAATCCTGTCTAAATTTTAACATTGAAAAATGCGGCTGGATTTGTATCGGCAACAGTAAGCTTGATCTAACTCTTGAAATAAATGGGCGAAAACTAGCCAAGCTCAACTCAATCGTAGATCTCGATATTAGATACTCTAGTAACCTAACGTTCGCTGAACAGACTGATTATGCCGGACGTAAAACGCGAAGGCTGATAGGATGCATAACACGCAATTTCTTTTGTTGTGAAACTAGGGTTTTATTATACAAAGTATGTGTCCGGCCGTTTACTCTTAGCGGACTCAGACAAAATGACAAGCTTAAATTAGAGGGAGTGCAACGGCAGTTTACCTCAAGAACTCTTGGTTTAGAAAGTGGTCTGGAGTACTATGAGTGATGCGACAGACTAAGATTAGAACCACTTTGGAAAAGATGTCTTAAGCTAAACCTTATCTTTTACTATAAGCTAACTAATTTTCTCTTGCATTCCTCCGAGCCAATAACTAAACCTACCGCTGTCACCACTAACCGATTCTAAAACCGGAAAACTGAAATACTAGGCGTCGAAATAGATGCCGTACCACTGAAAACAAACCGGATTTCCTCAGAATCTTCACTTCACGGGAACACATAGAAGATTTACTCTCCTTTCGAATTTGAAAGACAGGGTGAGGCGGGCTGGGGTTGGGAAGGTTCTACAAGTTATAATGCTCAAAATATGTGGGAGTTAATGGAATGTAAACGAACTCTCCAAATTATTAACTGAAGAGTTGATAACCTGAACCAGTCACCCAGAAGGCAACCATACACTGAGGCAGTTGTCACCATAATGTCACTGACAGTAGCACAAGGTCTTTCGTGGTGAAAACCAGTATCCACCTGTAGGACAATCACAGTACGATTCGATTCAAACGATAAGAAATTCACGGCCAACCAGTGCAACCCACATGCAAACAGTTCAGATGAAGAGGAGAATTACGGCTTCTGTAGACAACTGCAGAACGTAATGGACAAGACCACTAGTTGTGGCTTTAAAATCCGAAAGAGCAGTATTAATGCAAGTCACTCTGGGAGCATACGACACTGGAAGAAAACTAATATTGGGTCGGAAGTCTCTCGGAGAAACTGTTGAAAATGATGAGCTCTTCATGCCATCAACGGTTTGGTGATTGGAGAATGCAAATACTAGCACAAGAACTTAAACATGGTGACATGAGCTTTGTCAGGTGGACACGCTTAAAATTAATCAGAACTTACCTCAATCTAAAAGCCATCGACCCAGACTACTGGATAAAAAGTAGTTGCTGTCTACTCACACCTGGAATCTGATAATCGAGAGGGAGATGGTAAAACGTATGGACCAGTACAAAGATGAGCAACAGTAGAAGTCGAGTTCATAGGGCGACGTGCTGAACAAAGAAGTGAAGAGGAGTGCTAGGAAAGACAGGATGTAATTCTACAACACACCGACCACTAAAGCAGAAAAAGCTGCAGAGGAAGGGCGATAATGTGACATACCTAACGTTTGAAATTACGCCACCTGCATTGTCCGGTGAGTGTCAAGGCTTTACAATAAATGGGCCGAAATATATCACAATGGTTTCATGAAAATTCAATAATGTACGTTTATGTTTTGAACTTACTATCTCATTTATTCAATTACACTATGCAGACATCATTATCAAGCTACATTTTCTAATAAAAGTGCAACAAATGTCACTCAGCCCAAGTATATAACGCCACCGATAACGAGTACACCAGGGAAATTTTGGATGCGAAATATTGTTTAAAAAGCATGTGAAAAATACAACTTGTCATTAAACCATCACTGCAACGGGCTATAGCGGAACGGAATTGGACCACTGGCAGATAAGAGGGACCTCAAATCACTATACCATATAGCCAGATCGATCCCAGAGAAGGCAGTTATACATGCGAAGCACTGAAGGATAATGAGTGGAATCTACCTACCAAAGAGAAGAAACACGCAAAACAATGGACGGCTGAATTGACTACCACCTATGATGCGTTCACAAATATCACCAGTAGCCTAAAAATTGCTACCGGACATCAGTCCTCTAACAAACACGTAAATTTTAAATGCTGTAATATTACCGTAAGCTTCCTGTGAAGGCGACAGGACCTAAGAGAATTCCGCCAGAAACACTGAAAATGCATCCGGAGACCCTAACGACATCGCGACACCGTTATCGCTGGAGGTTTGGAAGAAAAAAGGTACGTTCAGATTGGAAAAATGACTGCCTTGCCAGGCTACTGTCGATGGTGGGCTGGGGCATTTTTGAAACGTGGCACGGAATTATGCTTTTGTTTACCCGGAGCAAACTACTAAGCCGTGTATTCCTGAAGAGGCCGAATTCTATTCCAATCGGAACATAAGAGAACATTAGTAAAAGTAAAATGGTGTTACTCGTCTGGTTTCACTACTTTGCTCTGAATGAGCGTTCCAAGGTCAGATTCAGATGATAAGGATAGAAGGCTCTTGTGGCCTGTGTTAATCCTTGCAAAGTATATCTCTACAGAGATCTAACTTCTCTTTGAAAGCGTTCACTGATGGAGCTGATACTAATGAATCAGGTAAGGAGTTCCAGTCATTGACCACTCTGTGAGAGAATCTAAATCCTGCACGTATTTTAATCGTCCTCAGTTTGAGCACCTTTATGTGGCAAACCCGTAAATGTATCCTAGAATGTGAGAAAAGGTTAGAAAGGTCAGTTCCTAATTCACCCTTAGGTATACGGTATGCTAAAATTAAGTTGCATCTCTTCCTTCGGTATGATAACAGGAAGAGATTTAAATGCTCCATCCTCTTATCATAGGGAAGGTGTGAGATACCACTAATAATTTTGTTCCTACTCTCTGTACTCTTTCCAGAATATGTGCCTCCTTTTTGAAGCATGGACTCGTCACTTGTATGCAGTATTCTAGATGAGGCCTGACATATGTTGAGTAGAGTATTTGGAACATACCCTCGTCTAGTCACTTGAAAGCCCTTCGAATTTCCCATAGCATTCGGAAAGCTTTAGCTGCGGCTGCATTGCAATTTGCAGTTGCTATCATATCATTGCTGACAACGATTCCTAGGTCCTTCTGTTCGTTAACATCAGGTAGTTCTGTGTCTCCTAAGGAGTACGACGTGTAAGACTTCTGACCTAAGTGCGTTACCGCGCTTTTCCTAGCATCTATTTCCAAACTACACAGATTCGACGAACCAGCTGATTTATCTAGATCAGTTTGTAGGGCAACCCTATCCTCGTTATTATTTACAGTTTTGCAGATCTCGATGTCGTCCTCAAATAAAGTTGTTATTGTTCATGTTAAATTTATTGCTCATTAGACAACATAACACCCTTCACTGATTCCCATAGTAAGTGAATTCACTTTGGTTTTTATTAAAGTCTAATTTTATCCTCACAATTCTTATTTAAAGTAATATCAATTTCGTACTTCAAATGTATTGTGTGGACTGAATTGTTTCTCAGTGAGCCCAAAACATCAAAAAGGGCTCACACGGCAGTGCGAAATACAACCCTACAATCAAGCATCCTCGAATCTTTCTTTAACAGAACGGAAATTCACTAGGGTGATAGACAAAACCATTCTTTGCGCTTGATGACACTAGTCAGATTCAGGTTCGTTCTTACCTATTGAGCGTCTTAGGTTTAACCTGGCTTTAAATTATATGAAAACCTAACCATTTTCCCTATGAAAGGCAACTACATGTATCATGGAAGCAATATGTGTCAGATTGTTGCTTAGCATTTTAATGTTTTGCATTGAAGATTGAATGTGTCCTTCATATAATGAGTGTCTGATTCGAAAAATGGAGGAAAACTGTGGGAGGCTAAAGTTTATTGAGTTGGAAAACTACAAATCGTATAAAGGGAAGCAAGTTATAGGTCCTTTCAGTGTGTTTACTGCGATTATTGGGCCAAATGGTTCAGGTGAGTCAGTTGGTTTGAATACATATCTGTTAGCAAGTGTTGCAAACTTGTTAAGTTTATCTTTGGTGACTAAACTTCATGATTAGTGATTAAATCAGAATTTCAAGCAGTGCAGTGTATATATATGCACTGGATATATGTGATGACTGTAGGTGTATCGTAATATCTAGTCTTAGGGCTAAGGGAACCCGAAATGTCGGGTTCGAAGCATTTACATGCTCCTTACATATCAAGGATGAATTGTTCAGTTAAAACTGGAACATGTTAAAGAACTGGTAGATTGGATCACGTACACAAAGTAAATAAATATTGGTCCAGTGATAGTGTAGTAGTTTAGGTTAAAATTTAGTAGTGTAGATATCGTGTAACTTTTGCGGACATAGTTGTGATTCGATTGTAGTAGCACATTCTACAGCCAATGATAGTATCTGTTTCTTTTCACTTTCTACTACGATTTTTGGTTCATGACACTTCATTGTTCGCCTTCCATATTTCAGTTGACTGTCTGGTGTTAATAATGGGAAGTTTAATATGTAGTTATATATTTCATAAAATTTGTTTACTTTCCCGTGCATTTGTCGCCTGACGAATATCATCATATTGGATGATCTGCTGTCGTTGCTCCGACTCCCTTGCTCTCGTTGGTTATATTATATTATTGTAGTTCAGAGGGTAAGAATGCAAAGAGGTATAAAAGCACACCAATTATTCATTTTATGTCCTTCCCCTGCTTATCTCGTATACGTCATACCCGCTTATCATCATGTCGTACAGAGTTGGATAAAAGACATTCATGTATCCCGTCGGGCGTTCGATTTTCGACCTGCCGATCATGAGTTTGAACCCCTTTTTTACTGCACTCCGACAAACTTTACGGTCTCGTCCTTCGTCAAACCACAGGCGCGGTGTGTCGCCAAGATAATTGAATAACTGATTGTTGAGCGACATGTTATTTCGTGACTTACAGCAATACCATGCTTGGCCTGTATCACTGTAGTCAACTGTAATAGATATCTTACAAAATGTTACAATATATTGCAAAATTTCCATTCACTTATTTCGGTTGTCTGTATAGATTTCAATCATGAACTTGAACTATTTAAAAGTGCATAAGAACTAAAAATGTAGTTTGCTATTGTCCAGTTGACCCCCTATTTTGGTTGTCAAAGTGAAAGCAACTTTTTCAGTATCGAGCACACTGGAGTCTAACTACTGTTGAAAAATTCCAATCTAAGTCTACGAGATCTTTTATTTTTTTTAAGAAAGGTGTAGAATACTGTTGGCTATTGTAATGAAATATGACTTATCAACCGCTTACATGATTCCATGCAGTTTGCAGTGCCAATCACACGTATTGTGTGAGGGCCAATGGCTCCATTTTATCGCCCATACCTCATTAGGCGAAGCGGGTTTGAACTGGTGACTCACTGGTTAGAAGCTGAGAACCTAGACCAATATGCCAAAGTTCCTACATTGCATCGTATTGTAATGTTGGATGTTAGTATTGCGTCAGTAAGGAAACGTTGTCTACTGCTTGAGGCCGGTCACAAGCAGTGGGTTTTATCAGGCTGGTCACTGGCAAAAAGCCAAAAAAAAGACAATAGGTGACATGGTTCAAAAGCGTTGTCGATGACAGCGCAGATGTATTCAGTCTCTGTAATCTTTCATATTGCTTTCTATCATTACCCATTCTGTTTCTCTCTTATACTTGTCTGGCTCTATTGATTCTCTTCACTCATCTTGTCTACCTTTGTGTGGTATTTGGAACGTGGCAACTCGAACTGGTGCACTTCGGTGCCAAGTTCTGTGTTGAATACAGACAGACAGAGATAAAACCCACATCTCTTGAATATCTTGACTGATATCAGTCATGCAGAAAATGTACTACTAAAATTACTCAGGTGTTCATTCCGCGTTTTGTATTTCACTGTTTGCCGTTATCATATCGTGTGATTCCATTTCACGTTGCAACTTATGAACCTATTACTACTGAATCGTTTTTATAAACTTTGAAGATAAAAAGAGATTGATGATCTGAGAAATCTGTACAGAAGTATTTGATTTCAAATTATTGCATCTCAAAACAGTGCAAATATGGAAGAGGTATCAAGCGAAAGTCCAAAATGAACAAACAGAGTGTTTAAGAAAGAAGAAACCAAATAAATAAATAGTTTTTTTATATTTATTAAGACAAACACGGCACATTATAGGCACTAAGAGATATACGAAGTCTGAGATACTTCCTAGATGCTCAGACCCAAGTAAGTGATTGTTTTAAGGGGCCACTCTGTGAACCTTTTATTTCAAGTGTGGTCCACAAGGCAATGGAACAGTGTTAGGAGCCACCTTCCCATAGTTTCCGGCGACCGAAACAGGTCCTTACGCTATTTGATCCAGTTGGATCCCGGAGTCCATGTACACCACACAGTTTCCCAATCAACGTTTTCTAGGTCTCCTTTAAGTATACCACCGTGTCCACCAGTTGTGTTGCAAGCGCCAAACGTTCGCTTTTGTCAGTAACACTACCTCTGTGTGAAGATAGTGGCTAGGACATCCCTGGCAGAGGTTTTGAACGCATGGCGAAATGCGGACATTTTGAAGGGAACACCGAAGTCTACCTATCCTCGTGGGTACCAGATCATTTTTGGATTAAAATGTCCAATAATTTTGAATGTTACTTAATATCAGCATGTCTGCAGCGTCTTGATCATTTGTTAAAGTCCCCTACTTTGTCTCCTTAACTTTCCAAAGACCCCCAAACAAAAATCAACTTTATGATAAACCACTATCCAGAAATTAATGTTAATATTTTATGAAAGACTGATGACACTAGTTAGTTTATTTTTGTGTATATAATTGTGTTTGTGTGACATTCCTAAACATACCATTATAACTTTGTGTCTATTGTGTTTTCTCATATTTCTTCAGGGAAATCAAATCTTATGGATGCTATAAGCTTTGTTCTTGGTGAAAACACTCGACATTTACGAGTTCGCCGGCTAAATGTAAGCACAGCTTTCTATTTCTTCACTTCACTAATTATTTCATACATATCTTTAAAGGATCTAATCCACGGTTCAGTTGTTGGAAGGCCTGTTTCAAAATCAGCTTCAGTTACAGCAGTCTATGAAATGCCTGATGGGGAAGAAAAACGTTTCAGTCGTGTTATTCACGGGAATACCTCTGAGTATAGAATCAATGGTGTTGTATGTTCCACCTATTCATATATATTACCTCCAAAACTTTCCTTATAGTCTGTTCGGGTAGATGAATACGCTGCTGCACTTGAACAAATACATATATTTATGAAGGTGAAAAATTTTCTTGTATTTCAAGGCGCTGTTGAAAGTATCGCTATGAAAAATGCACGTGAACGTTGTCAAATGTTTGAAGAGATTAGCAAGTAAACTACTTTTCATCATGTTATCTACCTATCATCTCTTGTTGTAAAGATCTGCTGAACTGAAAGAAGAATACGACATGTCAAAAACGGAAATGCAAAAATTAGAAGAGAATGCAAGTTTTAATTTAAATAAGAAAAAAGGTATTGTTGCTGAAAGAAAAGAAGCCAAAATTGAAATTGATGAAGCTGAACGATATAAAAAACTTCAAAGTGAATTGGTAAGTGATTTCGGAGGTGCGCGGGTGTCTTTCAAACAAATATTTTGAAATAATAGAGAAGATTTGTAGCTCACCTGGATGATTTGAAATTACTAGTAGTGTTCCATATTAGTTTGATTATTAAATGTATCACACAGTGAAACAGTATTGTATACTGGATGACGTTTCGAACACAATTTATTGTTCATAATCATATCAATTTTTGTCACACGACTTCGAGATTTGATTTTTATAGTTTTCTCTGTCTTCTCCTATTTGTTGTATGGGCAGTAGAATTTTCCATATATCTGGGACAGGTGTTGAATCATTCCTATTACATGTATTTGCGGTTGATTCGATAAACAAAGCTTCTGTTATCAATCTCTCCCTATACCCTGTGACATTAGATTTTAAAACTGTCATCCTATCCCATCCTATTGTATGGTTGTGTGTAACTGCATGTAGTGCTATAGCTGAACTACTCTCTAGATTTCTTATCTTATTCGGGTCAACCAATCTAGATTTAGCTAGGTTTTTATGTTCGGCTAGTCTGACTGCCCCTGTTCTACTAGTTTGACCTATGTATTTGACCTCACAATCATTGCAGGGTATTAGATAAACTAAATTGTTTTGTTTTAATGGCTCTACAGGATCCTTTAACCGACAAAGCTTGTTTCTAATTGAGTTTGTGGGTTTGAATGCCACTTTTATTCCTGCCTTGTTAAGAATTCTGCGTAAGGCTTCCGAGGTTCCTTCTTTGTATGGAATTATTGTTGATGATTTACATTCCTTATTGTTGGTGTCGTTATTAATATTATTATTATTATCACTATTATTATTACCATTATTATTATTATTATTATTGTTATTATTATTATTGTTATCATTATTATTATTATCACTATCTCTGTTATCCTTCTTTATTTTATTTTTACATTTACTTACATATTTCTTGACTAATTTATCCGGGTAATTATTAAGTTTCAAGGCTTCTTTTATGTGTGTCACTTCCTGTCTTAGATTTTCCTTGGTACTACTTAGTTTTTGTGCTCTGTCATTTAAACATTTCACTAATCCTATTTTTACTGACATAGGATGGGATGATCGGAAATCCAAATATCTGTTTGAATGTGTGGGTTTTCTGTAAACACTAGTGTTTAGCTTCCCATCTTCTTTCCTTTTTACGTTGCAATCTAACATTGGAAGTTCCCCTTCCTGACTTTCCAATTCATAAGCTAGAGAGTAGTTCAGCTATAGCACTACATGCAGTTACACACAACCATACAATAGGATGGGATAGGATGACAGTTTTAAAATCTAATGTCACAGGGTATAGGGAGAGATTGATAACAGAAGCTTTGTTTATCGAATCAACCGCAAATACATGTAATAGGAATGATTCAACACCTGTCCCAGATATATGGAAAATTCTACTGCCCATACAACAAATAGGAGAAGACAGAGAAAACTATAAAAATCAAATCTCGAAGTCGTGTGACAAAAATTGATATGATTATGAACAATAAATTGTGTTCGAAACGTCATCCAGTATACAATACTGTTTCACTGTGTGATACATTTAATAATCAAACTAATATGGAATTACTTAATACCACAGTGCCCAAGTTTTACACATATACTAGTAGTGTTCTCTGAGTTGGTTGGGGTTTAGTTGCGAAGCTTTCGTCGACCACCTTCCAGATAACATCCCCCTTCAGCGCAATTCTTTTTAGCATAAAGTGAACTGATTTAAATTTTCTCCATGAGTGATAGAATTGCGCCCCCTCCCGGTAACCATCTTTACATAGGTAGTGATCATTTTGTATTTCCTTGGATTTTAAACTTTCTAGTCACATGATTTCCTTCGTATTAGTTAGTATATTCGGTCTATATTAATGTATTTGTGAATTGCATATTCGTTTGAGTATCAGGCTTCTAGGAATTCTCTGGCATTACTTTTGGTGTTTCCTCTGTCTAAAATTTCGACATTATCCCAATCATCAAACTGATGTGCATAATTGTCTGTATGCATTGATACTAAAGAATATATATCGTATCTTTTCATTACAGCTAATTTGTGTTCCTGGATTCAGATTCGAGGCGGACGCCCACTTTGGCCAATGTAATGTCTTTTAAAGTTCATACAATTTATTTTGTATGCACATCAGTTTGATGATTGGGATAATGTCGAAATCTTAGACAGAGGAAACACCAAAAGTAATGCCAGAGAATTCCTAGAAGCCTGATACTCAAACGAATATGCAATTCACAAATACATTAATATAGACCGAATATACTAACTAATACGAAGGAAATCATGTGACTAGAAAGTTTAAAATCCAAGGAAATACAAAATGATCACTACCTATGTAAAGATGGTTACCGGGAGGGGGCGCAATTCTATCACTCATGGAGAAAATTTAAATCAGTTCACTTTATGCTAAAAAGAATTGCGCTGAAGGGGGATGTTATCTGGAAGGTGGTCGACGAAAGCTTCGCAACTAAACCCCAACCAACTCAGAGAACACTATACTAACTGCAACACAAATGTTTATGTAGCGTCCTCATTTGTTGTTGTGTATTTGTTTTTCTTGTGAAAGGATTACATATGTGTCATTTTGGTTGATCAATAGGTGTCATCTTGAGAATAATGAATTAGAGACTTATCACTACTCTGTGTTACCTGTTACTGAAGGCTTGACTGTATGCGAAATTATCAGGTCCTCTTTGTTTACCTGATGGAAGCGAATCAGTAAGATGTTCAGTCATCTTTCTATTACTGTTATTATTATTCCCTTGAGTTCCGAGTGGAACTTCAGCTGGGTCCACGATTGCCCATAATCTCTCATCTCTTACCCACGTGATCTCCTCCATGTCACCCCAGCACTGACGATCTACTGATCGTTCCCCATTGGGATTCCATTCGAGCGATGGTTTGCATTGTTGCGAAGGTGACTGAGTCTTAGAACGATGAGTGATGCTTGAATCTTGAAAAGACGAATGAACCAAGAATTTAGGCTTTATTCATTTTACAATGAAGCCGGAATGGCTTAAACATATAAAGAGAAAAAAGAGTGTTAATAGCGGTAGAGATATGAATATGATTAGATACGTATTATAAGAAAAATTCACAACATGCATTACGCACGATGTCATTCAACGGTCTCCTGAATGTATGCCCGATCCATCTCCATTTTCTCCTACATATCTGTTGAGCAATCGGCTCTCATTTGGTTTGTTCATAGCCAGTTTCTTGTTACTATTTCTTTCTAGCCATTTGATCTTCAGTATGGAGCCAGAAAAGGCAACTGTTGATAAAAGTCCGCAACAGGCTGTTGGAAATCCTTGTCGTTACACTCGTATGGAAGGACAGACTTGATATTGGTGTTGATAGTGCGAATATTGTGCCTAATGCTGACTGTAGAGGATTTTTTCAAGATTTTTATCATTTTAGCCACTACTTTTTCCATTCCCGTGTATTCCAAGTGGAACATAGGGCCTAGAGCTTAAGTCCTTGAAGTTTCAGTTGTAGTGGTGTTGTTTTTTATGCACGTCCAACCCCCCTCCTTTACCGAGATCCAACAGTTAGCTGTTACCATGTGACGTGGTCGTCTTTCTTTCATATCGCAATAACCCAAAGAACTACGCTGGCTGGAATTAATATTTCTTCAGGTCTTACAATGCCAGTTACATGAAAGTCATCTACCACCATAGTGTAAGTCGATTACTCGAAGCTGGGGGCCTGAGGACAAAGTTGTACTGTTGGCGAATTGGGGATGTAACAGCAGTAAGGTGTTCCTTTCAGATGACCATCAACCAGCTATTCTGCTTATTCTGTCTGGAGAGCTGAGGTTAGTAAAAGGTTGACCGGGAAAATTTTACATCCCGATTTAAGATCTTATTACGGACGGAACTCTTGAAACAACTTCAGAAAGGCCGTAACTGACCGACCTTAAGCAGTTACCCCTGGTCTGTGCGGTCACACCAGTAGTTCTTCTGTTTCAGTTACCTCAAAAAGAAGTCGAATTCCATGGTGTGTGCAGCCTGGAGGCAATAGCTTTCCCCGCCCACGAACTTGCTACCTTAAATTCAGTCTTTACCGGGAATAGTATTTGTCACAGCAAGGTTTAGGCAAGTGTGTAGGCCGGGAATCGAACCCCATAGCAGGTTGGTGATTGACAAGCATTCTACTGTTGGACCATGCATGGTCTTTTGTTGGTTGTCTTTTCGTGAAATTGAATTGTGGTTCTTTCTATTACATACTGAGCTTTAATAGTAACTAATAATAATAATAATCTCTTTCCCTCATATTTTAGACCAAAAAACGACTTGAACTACATTTGTTCAGATTATATTACAATGATTTAGAAATAAGACATGTTCGTGAGGAGTTGAAGCAAAGAGAGGAGGCTGTTGCCGCTGAACATGAACAACGCCAGTTGATTGAAGAAGAAATGAAAGAGAAACGACGTGAGCTAGGCAAAATCAATCGAGATCAGTCATCATTGGAACAAGAAATTAAAAAATGCGTATGTTGTTTTCATGTGCACATATTGACTGATTGAATAATTTATTTGTATTATATAGGAACAGAGAATTGGTAAAAGAAAACCTGAATTTATTAAAGTCTCCCAGTTGTTACGTCATGTTACTGAAAAGCATAAAGAATCCAAGTAAGATTTTGAGGTTTTCCTCTCTCATATATGTCCCCATTTGTGTTTAATTTCATCATATATGTACTAATGGACTTGATCTAAACTGATTTCAGTGACTCAGGGATTGAATTGTTACCACCAGGGAATAATCTCGTTGACTTAGAATATGCAGATGATATAGTCCCCCCTCCTGAGTGAAGAGGCTGACAGATACAATTCAGAGTCTTCTGAACACAAATTGAGCTGTGCAGCAGTCTTCTAATGCTTGGCATGCGATTCCCCCTTCCCCCGTCAAAAGTGTAGGACGATGCTACAGGACTGGACTACGTCGACTCATTCCTATCTTAAAGATAATCAGGAGTGAAGTGGTTGATGGGACACACGTCACGCTCTTCCCTCTATCAAATAGTTTCGAACGGAGCTGCTCCGACCTTCTTGGTTACATCCGTGTCTGTTGTGCCTTGGTCCCGGCTTCCTTATCTCGTTGTATTTGTTTTTGCAGTTGGCTGACGTTAACCCATTTCTGCTTATTTTATCTTTTGATGGTATAAATGGGACCATGTCTGTGGATGACATTGTATGGCCCTTTCCACTTCGGAAGGAGTTTCCGTGGACCTGGCCCGCATCTAAGCGCGTTCTTCCTTTCTCTACATTTCACTTGACCGCCAACTTCATAGGTTATGGATCCCCTGTCCTGATTTCCCTGCGTCTTCCTTCTGTTTACGCTCCACATTCCTGACAGCTTCTTTTCGTCTCGTTCTCAGCCTCGTTATATTCCACTGCTGGTGGAGGGGCCAGGTTGTGCTGTGTATTAGGTATCGTGGTTTCTTCCTGCACATTAACTTAAATGGTGACTTCTTTGTTGTTTTCTGGGTGGACGCACGATGTGCTAGTAGAATCAATGGAAGCTCTGTTAGTCAGTTACCTCCCTTCGAGGCCAGCCACTCCTTCAGTGTAAAGTTATTTCTCTCTGTTAGACCATTCGCTTGCGGATGATATGGTATTGTTCTGATCTTCTTGATACCCAACTGTTCCAAGCGGGAAACGAATTCTCCGCTTTTAAAACAAGGGCCTGATCTGTCACTGTCGTCTTTGGTGCACTGTGGTCCGCAACGATGTGTCGAACTACTGTGTCAGTCACGGTTCTCGCGGGTTAATCAGCGATCATGACGGCTTCTACCCATCGTGTAGCGTATTCCGTCATCACCAAGAGGTACTGATTACCACGTGGAACGTGGCAACTCAAACTGCTGCACTTCGGTGCCAAGTTCTATGTTGAATCCAGACAGACTGATTACCACTGAATGTCTGGGGAAACGGACCCATCACATCTACGGATCACAATTCACCTACTCACGTAACTGGAATCGACTGCAGAGGCAGTCATATGCACCGATCTCCTCTCATCAAATGGCACTGCATACACCCAAGTACATATTTTGCCACATCTCTTATACCTGGCCAGTACATGCTTTGTCTCAAGAGGTCGTCTGTTCTGGTTACCCGTGTACATGGCAGTCACGTAGACAGATGTAGACTGCTTGACTGGTTGGGATCCTCGAGATGATGAGAACTAATAAAAGCTGATATGAAATAATAGAGAAGATTTATAGCTCGTCTGAATGATTTGGAATTAGGTGTGTTCTCTTAGCTGGTTGGTTTCATTGAGAAACTTTCGTCATCTCCCTTCTAGATAGCATCATCAGCGCAAGGAGACACAATTCTATCATTCATGGAGAATTTAAGCTTACGCTGAAGACGTTGTCCAGAAGGGGGATGACAAAAGTATCACAATTAAACTAACCTCTTTAGAGAATACAACTAGTTCCATATTGGTTATATGGCTGAAAATCCTCGTTGTCACAAAGGCTGGCGCAGATGCATTGGATTTATTCACTGTTTGTGATTTGTCATATCCAGTGAAAAGTCTATTGTTCTTCCATATTACTACTATTATTTTTCCCTCACTCACGGTTCTGTTTATTAACTCTCTTTTGAATCTTTATTTGCTGTCTTCTCTTGGTATATGTGTTATGAACTCGTCGCCAATATGTTATGGTGTGGTTGCCGATATTATGGTGGTGTGACCGAGTGTAAATATGCGCTAATGAGATATAATGGACAATAACGTACAGACTGGTAGTGGTTTATTCGTTCTGAGGCGAAGAAGAAAGTCAGAAGACCACCATGTTTACGAAGATATGTGTATTTTCCAACAAGGGAAATTAACTGTGACACAAAAGTGTGAGTGAAAAAGTAGGAAAAAGTACGAAAGTGTGTGAATTACAAATACAAGAAGGGAGACAAGTCTTCCTGTGATAATCACAGAGGGATTAGCTTGACTAATATAGTATCTAAAGTCCTAGGCTCAATAATCATGCGTAGACTAAGTGGCGCTGGGAAAGCACACACACGAGAGAACGAGGCAGGCTTTAGACCAGGAAGAGGGTGTATTGATCATATTTCCACTCTCCGACAGATTCTAGAACATATGCATTCCTACCGGCGTCCAACAATCATTATATTCCTTGACCTGAAGGCGGGATTCGATTCTGTCGACCGAGAGGTTCTCTGGCGATGCTTGGCTGTAAAGGGGATTCCGAGAAAATACATTGCACTGATCAAGCCACTCACTCTACTCGTACTCGTTCAGCCAGTCAGGTGAGGGCTTACGGCGAGTTGTCATCTGAACTGGTGACGACTAGTGGTGTCCGTCAAGGATGCCCATTATCCCCGTTTCTATTCAACTTCATCATAGATACTGTACTAATGGACTTAACCCTAAGTGACTTCAGCGACTCAGGGATTGACTTGCTACCAACAGGGAATAATCTCGTTTACTTAGAATATGCGGATGATATAGTCCTTATAGGCGAGGACGCTGACAAAATCCATCAGAGTCTTCTGAACACCTTGAGCTGCAATCTACGATTGGCATGTTTGGCATGCGATTCGCTCCCGCCAAATGCAAGATTATGTTACAGGACTGGATTACACCGACTCCTAGATTAGAAATAGGAAGTGAAGTGGCAGAGCACGTTGACCGCTTCACTTATTTGGGAAGTACCATCAGCCAACGCCAACGGATTGATGTCTGACGAAATCTCACCACGGATACAGAGGGCCAGTTTCGCATATGCCAGGTTACGGTGTCTCTAGCGTAGTCGTGATATCCGACTATCGACCGTCCTCCTTTATGGCTGTGAGACATGGCTATTGAGAGTGGAAGACATAAAAGGATTAGCTGTGTTTGATTATAGATGCCTGCATTCTATTTCCCGTGTGAAGTGGTATAATAAGGTGATCAATATCGAGGTTAGGCGTCGAGTAGTAGGCTAGGTAAGGAGGGGAAATCAATCGATGAGGTTGTGAAGTTATAAAGACTGAGATGGTTAGGACGTGTTACGTATGCCTAGTCATTGCCTTCCTCGACGGGCAATGTTAGCGGATATAGGGTCAGGCTGGAAAAAAGCTAGTGCCGATCAAACCAAAACATGGTACCAGTCAATGAAATCTACAACAGTTAGTCGAAGCCACGTAGGAAGGTGTAGACTTCTTAACTGGTTGGGGTCCTCGGGACGGTAAAAGCCAATGGTTGAAAACAATTGGTGACATGGCTCAAAATCGTTCTCGGTGATGGCTGGCGTAGATGCATCCACTCCTTGCGACTTATGATCTCCAATGAAACTGTTTTGTTCTTCGTCACTACTATTCCTTTGTCTCACAACTCTGTTTACTGTCTCTATTATGCATTTCTTGTACTTTCTTCTGTTGCTTTGTGTGCTACATGAAGGGAGTGTGGCGACTTGTAATGTTATGTGACAAAGGTCATAATTGTTTATTTAGTTAATGGACAGACAAAGCATATTGTGAGTTATAATGGAATAACAATCAATATACATGTAGCTAAAAATATGTCAGACTGGTGAAACAAATGCAGACGTCATTTGACTACATATCAATATGGCGAGAGTGCTGCGGCTCGAACTGTTGCACATCTGTACAAAATAGTTCTGTGTTGAAACCAGTCTATCAGTTAGTCAGTCATGTGTTGTTATTGTTACTGTTCCTTTGGGTTCCTAGTGGAACATAGGGCTTCAACTGCACGTCTCCGCTTGCTTCTGTCTTCTGCTGCTGTACTTTTCACCTGCATCCATGTTAGTCCATACTGTTTCAACTCCTCTTCACATGATCTCCTCCGTGTCA
The DNA here is from genome assembly GCA_944472135.2 of Trichobilharzia regenti. Classification (NCBI taxonomy): domain Eukaryota; kingdom Metazoa; phylum Platyhelminthes; class Trematoda; order Strigeidida; family Schistosomatidae; genus Trichobilharzia; species Trichobilharzia regenti. The sequence continues at coordinate 106,562,554 of OX235265.1, read as the reverse complement.
CCCTTGCACTGACGTCCCACTCGCGGCGTGCCTCCCTTTCAGCCTGGTTCCACTCGAGCGATGGCCTGACGCGCGCGCGATGTCACCCAGCGGCCTCTTCAGCAAGTGTCCAATCCATCTCCACTTTCTCCTGCATATTTGTTGGGCGGTTGGTTCTTGTTTTGTTTGTTCCCATGGTAGTGCTCTTAATACGTTTAATCCTACTCCAAAAATATGGTGGAGATATGTGGATGACACTTTCACGGTGTTAAAAACAGAACATATCTCTACCTTCTTGACACATATAAACTCACAAGTAGAGGGAATAAAATTCACATTTGAATCGGAAAATGAACTAGGAGAATTAGCTATGTTAGATTGTAAGATAAAAAGAATAGAAGAAGGCAAACTACACACTAGTGTTTATAGAAAACCAACGCATTCTAATAGATATTTAGACTTTAATTCGTCTCATCCTTTAACTGTTAAGGCAGGCTTAGTAAAGTGTCTCACAAACCGAGCAGTGGCACTAAGTAGCACAAAAAAGACCTAAATGATGAATTAAAACAGATAGAAGAAGCGTTGGTGTTGAATAACTATCCTATAAAATTCATTAGGAAGATCATTAAAGGCCAAAAACAAAATAAAAATAATTGTGAAACTAGTAATAATAACATAAATAAGAAAGAATATAAGTCATCCACAGTTATACCATATAAAGAGGGGACATCTGAGACACTTCGTAGGATTCTGAATAAAGCAGGAATTAGAGTGACATTCAAACCTACAAACTCACTCAGAGACAAGCTCTGCAGGTTAAAGGACCCTGTCAGTTGACCCGATTAGACAAATTAATATAATTTACAAAATACCTTGCAATGACTGTGAGTTAAGTCAACTACATAGGTCAAACTAGTAGGTTGGCAGTGGTCAGATTGTCAGAACATAAGAACTTACCTCAGGTTAGAATGAATGATCCCACAAAGATAAGTAATTTAGAAAAAAGCTCAGCTATTGCACTTCACGCAATAACAAACAACCACACAACAGGGTTAAAATTCTAAAAAGTAATATAGGTAGGTGGAGAGAGAGGTTGATTACGGAATCTTCATTCATCGAGTCTACACCCAACACATGTAACAGAAATGATTCAATGCAAATACCAGAAATATGGAAGATGTTATTACCTCAAGTCAAATCAGAAGAGGATGATAAATAATCTTAAAATTCTGTTTCAATTCAAACACATCACAACATTCTAATAAATAACTTATTATGACTTTTAAAACACTCGTATCCCCCATCTGATTATAATTGATCAACAACACTCATATTAGTATTATTTCTGAATGTACATTATCTCACATTGATTTTTAATCCAATATCTAATCGATTCCACACATGTATATAAATGAAAGAAAAAAGTTTTGTGAGTAACTTGATATGATTATAAGCAATAGTTTGTGCTCGAAACGTCATAACTGTACAACACTGTGTGATTTATCAAAATTAAATCTTATCTATAATGGAGTTATACTCTACCATAGTGCCCAAGTTTTATGCTTGTACCCATAGTTCCTTGTTGGGGATTCTTTCCGGCCTGGCCATCCGATCTTCAGTATAGATCCATCGAAGACAGTTGTTGATAAAGATCTGCAACAGGCTGTTGGAAATATTCTTTGTAACCCACCCGCCAAGTTTCTGATCCGTAAAGAAGAGCTGACGGACTTGACGTTTGTATTGAAAATCCGACTGAATTTTGTTGTTGATGCTGAGTGACGAAGATTTCCAGATTGGTTTCAGGTTGATGATGAATGTGTTTCTCGCTCGCCTTCCCGATTCTCGCTCGATTTGACATCCCCGTCCGTTCCGAATGCCTGTAGTTGAGACAATGATCCCTAGATAAGTGAATGAAGTAACTAACCTCTTTCAAATGCCTCCCGTTGATGGTGATTGGCGCTGGATGTTGCTGCTGTTGCTGTTGTTGTTGTTGTTGTTGGTTAGTTGGTTATTTTCATAACCTCCGTCTTGTCAATGTTCACCTGGAGTTCTGTCTTCTCTGGTTGCTTCTTCGACCAGTTGGTCAGTTTTCACTTGTAGGTCTTCGATTTTGTGTGACATTCATGTATTGATAGTCTCACAAATTTTCTCTTTTTTGTCTTTTTAAAGGAAATCACTTGAAAATGCAAGACAACTGCATAGTACACATCTCCAAGAAATTGATCAATTGGAAGCTGAATATGAAAAAATTTCTAATCTCCAAAAAGATTATGAACAACAACAGACTAAAAAATCATTAGAACAAGGTCGCGATTTAGAACTGGAAGAAACTCAGGTACGTGTTGGCTTGTTTGTTTAGTGTTTTATTTTTTGTCTGTTCCATATCCTTGTTGGGACAATCGTTTCTTCATTTGTTTTAAAAACATCTTTTTATTTTTAAATCTATTTAATCTTTTTATGTGTTATTTATGATGAGTCAATGAACTCAAATCTGTCGAAATTTCACTATCGAAAGGTATTCTGATCTGCTGAAAAACCATAAATGGCAATTTAAGAATTCAAGCGCACCATATATACTACTGATTGTTTGATATAAGTAGTTGGATACTAGTCAACGTCAATTAGTTAGTAGAGTTTGTTAGCCAATCACATTGAAGTGTCCAGTATTCAGATCATCTGATGAACATGTGGCGAATAGCTTACGTCTCAAGCGAACAAACTCTTATGATAGCGCTATTACCAGACATCTCCTCGATATGGGTCATGAGGTGAGGAAATCGTGGAATCCTTTAAAATTATCAATAGGAGCTCGATTCTCCTCAAGTTTGCCGAAGCAATTTCTATCAAACGCTTGAAACCAGATTTATGTGTGTCGAGAAAGAAGCAGTTATTAATTAGGCTTTCCTTTTCCTGCTTGGTAACTGCATGTCTTTAATCTTTCTTTCATTTGATTACGTAATTTTCGGCTTTAACCTCCTCATCTCTTTGATACAGTGTAACTTTGCTTGTCTCTTGTTTCTATGACTTGGGCTGAACTCAGTACTTTTTTTTTACCTAATTCATTAGTCACACAACATCTCACGCATCTCTCGTCTTTATCACATAACTCCCTTACCATTGTATGCATACATTTATTTTTTGTTTAAACTTGAACTGCCTGTGTAAAATCTATATAAGCGCAATTTTCTGAGCACTAATTGCAGACTGACATCATGAAACATTTGCAAGTATGTTAAAATGTTTCTGTACTCAAACCTCGTAATTTATTTAGGCTGTAAGCAAGCATCTGAGCTGATGAGAAGCCAACGAAATAAGCAATAATGGTACCATCCTTCTTATTCTGCACAAACCGCGACTATTGTTCTTGCTTTATTCAAAATCGCGAAGTATTTAGTTAACCGGAACATTTGGTTTTATCAAAGCTGAGTCAAATTGCGTACAACGCTGATATTGATGAACTCGGCGCCAAAAACAAGCGGACACATCACTCCGGTGTTGTTTAGAACACTTCCATCTGGCTGGTTAACAAGCACTACTTGTTAATGTGAGTAGTGTTCAACTACTACTTATGTCAATGAATGAGTAGTATAATGAATTGACAGATATGTTAATTGATCGTTCAAGCGTAACTAGTATCATTTTTTTAGTTCTTATTATTGTCATAGACTAAATTCTATCAGTTAAGCTTTCATTGTGGTCATGCATCTAGGTGACTCAGCATTGCATCGGTGGCACAGTGGTTAGGAGTCTCGCCGACCATGCACATAGTCCGGGGTTCGAGCCCACGCCGACGCACACCTGATATCTATGGTCGACCTGCTGCGAAATTTGGGCTACCGATATCCACACTGAAAATTCCATACTTGTACCAAAAATACAGTGTGGAATCAAGCTGTAATCAAAAATAAATAAATTCAAAATGATGTTAGGTGGTTGAAGGCAGTCGATTTGAAATCGTGTAGTGAGATTTCATGCTTATTGGAACTGGAAACACTGGCTTCGGTAACTTGGATATCTGCTAGGTATGTCACCCTAGAGGTTTCCGTACCGGTTTCTTTTCGCTAGCCCTAGAGCGAGGTGGGAAAAGTGGATAGGTGGTCAGCGTATCATGACGTGGCGTCACGGGATATTTGTATTAGGTTAGGATCGGTTGGGGGTATATCACGACTCCCTGGTTGGGATCCGAGAGATAGCTCCAATCAGTGGCTCGAAATGTTATCAGATTGGCCCAGGATTGTAATCAATGGCAAATATGCTGTGATTCGACGAATGTCTTGTTAAATATAGTTGTTTCCTGGTTTTAGATAGTTGTAGGCAATCGGCCACAATAAGCCTTGAACCTAAGTGTCGTGCTAGTTGGTGGTACTCGCCAGTCAGAAAGGTGTATCTGCTACCTCGAAGGAACTCATGTCCCTCCATCTAATACCATCACTTCAAAGTTCACTGTGATGGCGAGCCACGTAGCATCGTGGCCACATTGCAAGCTTGACTGGTGGAATTCAGTCTGCACCTAAGATAGGACTAGACACATTACGCTAGCAGGTGAAGAGATGAAAACCAGGTGTAGATTGTTGGATTTGATAAGTGTGTAAAGTTATAAAAGTGTAGTTGTAATTGCTTATCACATTCCTCTTGATTTTGTCATTTCATGGGGGGCAGAGGGGTGTTGTAACCTGGTCAAATTCTGCTTTAGTCCATCAGTCCTATTCAGACAATTTGGATTCTACTTGATATGAAATGCTTCTCACGATATTATACGTTTTCCTATCTGGTTTTATTTTTAATCTTTACCAGTTGGCCAATTTGACAATGCCAGAAATGACCCCATGCTGAGGAACGATGATTAAGTTGTTATATACATAAGCTGTAAATTCTGGTTGAATATTACTACTTGGATAAACTGTATTAGCAGCAGCATTAAATAGCGCGAAACGTCAGTAAACACAACAGTATCGTTTTGTTTTCCATTTATTGGGAAATACAAGACAACCTTTATTATAATGAATATCATATACCAATGCCTAAATTTTTCTAAGGCAGCCGTTCGTCTGTTTGTTTTCAACATAGAACTTTGCACCTATGTGCAGCAGTTCAAGTCGTCACACTTCACTCACCACACAAACCAAGAGAAGAAAGTAGAAGAAATGCAAAATAGAGACAGCAGACAGGGTATGAGACAAAGGTAATAGTAATATCGAAAACAATATGGTTTAATTGGGTATTATTAGCCATTGAAAACGACGTCTCTAAGCCATATCACCAATTATCTATTATTACTAATGGACTTAACCCTAAGTGACTTCAGCGACTCAAGGATTGACTTGCTACCAACAGGGAATAATCTCGTTGACTTGGAATATGCAGACGATATAGTCCTTCTAGGCGAGGACGCTGACAAAATCCATCAGAGTCTTCTGAACACCTTGAGCTGCAATCTACGATTGGCATGTTTGGCATGCGATTCGCTCCCGCCAAATGCAAGCTTTCACTGATGTTTACCGTCCCGAGGACCCCAACCAGTCAGGAAGTCTACACCTTCTTACGTGACTGGCTTAAACTGTTGTGGATTTCATTGACTGATGAAGCCATCTTTTGTTTCGACCACTACTTGCTAGCTCTCTTCCCACCTGATCAATCCTATGTCAGCTAACATTGCCTGTTGTCGAGGTAGGCGATGACTAGGCATACGTAACACATGTTATGATTGATAATTATGATTAATTGTAATTCATATAGCATAAAATATCACTTGATTTCATTTTTCCGCCCTATTTTTCTTTTCGTTGCTATTTATAGTTAACAGAATATCATCGATTAAAACAAAAAGTTGCTGAACGTACATCACATTTATCCGCTGTACTTGATAATTTAAATCGTGAATATAATGAACAAAAAGATTTATATGATGCGTTATCAAGACGAAAAAATGAAATTGAAAGTTCCCTGAAACGTAAAGAAACTGAATTAAATGAAAATAAAAAACGTTTACATAAATTAGTTGAATATATTGAGTAAGTCAACTTTTTCGTTTTTGTTGTTTTTGTTGTTTATTCTAAAATAATTATTGGAGAAGATTTCTAGCTCAACAGACGGATAATTTTGTCTTTAGTTGTGTTCTTTTAAAGGAGCTGTTTGATTTAATTGTGAAGCTTTCGTTGTCCACCATCCAGACAACATCTCCCTTCAGTGCGCGGTTTTTAGCATCAAATGAACCTACTTAACTTCTCCATATGTGTATACTCGGAATGGTATAACCCATTGCACAATCAACCTAAGACAACAAGGACTTGGTTTACTGAAGAAACAAGTCCAGTCACCACTGTTACCCTGGCCTGCTGTAAAGCCTATACATTCATAAATTCTGTATTATTTTTTTTATTTTTTAGTTTGGAGCAAAGTGACTGCTCTAAACTAAAGGGCTTTTTATCAGAAATCAGCCAGTGGTTCAAAGAAAACGGTCTAACCTTAAATCCCTCTAAATGCCAAACAGTCAATTTTACCTTTAGGCATAAATCTGACCTAAACAAACTGGTTAGCACTCACGAGGTGTGCATGGATAGCATTGAAATAGAAACCAAGTCGGAAATAAAATATCTAGGCGTCATTCTATCTGCTGATCTTTCCTGGTCGTCTCATATCTTGATGATTTCTAAGAAAATATTCCGTCTTACCTTCTATATCAAGAAGTTAAGACATTCTGGTGTAACCCAACCCTTACTCCTACAATTCGTTAACTCTTCCATCCTGCTTACTATTCTCTATTGTTCCCCCTTAGTTTTCCTGGGCTACTGAAGAAAGACTATACCTTATTACGTAGGATGTTAAAGGTTGTCAGCAGGGTAAGCAGTTTGCCGCTTAACGAGCTTGTTAACATTCTGGTTGACAGGCACTTGGACTCATGTGAAAAATGGGCTAAATCCATTCTATCTAACTCACACCATCCTCTTCATTCACAACTCTCCCCTTGTATCTATTTCATCAGGCGAAACCAGAAGCCTAAATAAAAAACTATATGCTCTCACTAGCAAGTACAAAAACCCAACTCAACCATACCCTACTTAGCTCGTGTTCTGTGCGATAAAGAAAGCATTAGGATTGATACCGATAACTTATTAAATAGTCAGTAGAACAACTGGATCTCGTCTTTCCAATCCGTATCTTTTATAGGTACAACGTTTTCTTTCTTTCTTTTCCTTTTCTCCTTTTTTGTTATATGCTGTTTTGTTTCTCTCTTCCTTTCAACCTCTACTTAAAACGTTCTTCTTCGTTCTTTCACACTCTGTATATGTCGTCCATTTTGTTACCTCTCACGCCAATAAACATCTACCCCTCTAACACCTTCAAACTTTCTGTTCACTTTTGGCTTTGCTACCGACATGCCAATATGTTGTATGTCAAAACGAACTGAGATTACCCTTAATCTATGTAGAATTTTATTTATTTATTGATAATCTACTAACTGGATGCAGTACTGTATGTAGTGAAATGCTGACAATTCCATTCTGTATCACAAGTACTGTTTTGGAATAAAACAAATTATTAGTATTATTATTCTGATGCTCGCTACTACCTGTTTGCGAGACGAAGTTGCCTGGAGTTCTAGTGAAAAGTCATGATCAGTGGTGCCCACCTGGTCCGGGAATGAGGACTAATACTCGCCAGCGAAGACACTGGCTGGCGTCGCAGAAAAATCACAAAGTGGCAGGTGTTAGAATTCGTGGGCTGAGTAGTCCAGTTTAGTAGGTCCTGAATTCTAACCCTGGCACTGAGTGCGCGTTGCTGACGAACCAGCTGTCCAATACTCACTACCTGAGAAAGCTGAGTGAGAAGCTAGCCAAATAGTAAAAGACAACATCAGTTTGTCCCTATTGTTTTAGGCTGATTGTGCAATGGGTTATACCGTTTCGAGTATTCTATATTTAGAGACATTCGATAACTTATTCGGTACACAGTAGATGATAGTGAGGCTTTCGAAGTGAATACAGGAGCAAGGACAGGGTTGCGTATTATCACAAGTGATATTCCCAATTATGGTAGACTGTATTATGCGTCAGACTGTGCGTTGAGAGTAAGAAGACTGGAATACACTGGACGACCGATAAAGAAGACCTCTAGAAGATCTGGATTCCACAGATGATATATGCCTAATGTCACATAAACTAGACGACTTGCAGGCGGAAAGTAACAAACTGTCTGAAGAAGCAGCTGGTGGAGACAAAACTGCAGGTGAACATAAAAAAAAGACGAAGGTGATGAAGATAACCAACCACCACCACCATCACCAACAACAACAAGCAGCACTAGTCACCATCAACGGAATTTAAGTCCTTGGTTACAGAAGAGCTTACAACTTGAATTCAGAGATTCGGACTTTCAACACAAATGTCAAGTCGGTCAGTTGTTCTATGTGCGGGTCAGGAACTTGCACTGCGTGTTATGAAATGGATTTCCAACAGGCTGAAGACTTTTATCAACAGCTGTCTTGTCTGGTTCCATACTGAGGACCAAATGGCCAACCAGCCCGAAAGAATTAGCAACAAGAAACTCTGGCTAATAGCACCAACCCACCAAGAGCCGACTGTCCAACAAATATACAGAAGAAAATGGAGGTAGACCGGGCATACGCGGAGGAGACCGTCGAATGACATCGTGCGCCGCCAGGTTCTCGGTGGAATCCGGATGGGGAACGACGAGGGTGACATTGGATGAGATCATTTGGAGAGGAGGAGGAGGAGATGAGAGAGTTTGATCAATCGTGGATCCAGTTGAAGAGGACAGCAGAAAACAGAAGAAAGCGGAGATTTGGTGTTTCGTGGCCTGTGTTCCACTCGGAATCCAAGGGAATAATAATAGTAGATGACAGAGAAAGATTTGTCAATATTCTCCCCAAGGCCTATTTGAACCACATGGTTTAATATCGAACTGGTGGTTGATGGTTTTCACCACAACCTTATATAACCACTCTAGCAGTTGTTCCCAAGAACGAAAAATTAAGTTCTTACAGTTATGCTCAATATAACTAGCTCCACAGGAGGAGGTGAATTTATAAACGCAATAAGAGGTGGCTAGCCTAGGTATTTTATCTTTCACTCCCGGATGCCCGGCGCTCTCCACCGGGTTGACTGTCCATTGGATGACGGTCTAGGGGAACCTCAAATCACCAGCCGAAAGCAATCACAATCGGTCATGCGGAAGATACAAGCTTCAGTCTACCGGTGTAACAACAGAAGACAAGGGCCAGGCAACAGATCGTTTTATTATGAAAATCAACACGTATTTATACATCTTTCAACTACATTATTATAGACAAGCGCAGTCATCTGATTGGTTGTTTTTAGGTAGACAAACGCAGGCTTCTGATTGGTTGTTTCGGGATTCCTTGACAAATAGAGTTCTCTCTGCGAATCATATTTTGCCACGTTAACTTTGCTGTGATTGGTTGTTGACTCAGGCTTGTTCATATTTTCTCACGGCCCATATTAGTGACCTAGACCTTAACGTAGATTAGTGCCAACCAATCGGCTAGCAGCCTGCTCTCACCAACCGGCACTAAACGGTCTTTGAATCGATTTTCTCAATTCGTTGGTTATTATTTCGTTTGGTTATATATTGCTTTTGAATTGCAGTCGTATGTTTATATATAGAGGCTTCGTGTTGTAATATTTATAGATTTTTAATGCCAAGTCAGAGTGAATAATTTTCAGTTTTCGTTATCCATTATAGATCAAGTAATCGTGCTATCACAGAACAACGTGAAACTGAGAAGGCTATTCGTGAAGAAGTTGAACAAGCTACAAAACGTATCGATGAAATTAATGCTGAATTGGAGACAGTTGTCTGTCAATTGGGTGAAGCAAAAGTTGAACGACATGAATCTTCTCGTGCAGCTAAAAAACAAGAGCTAATTGAAAATTTGAAACGTCTTTTCCCTGGAGTTGTAAGTATCCTATCCTATCCTTATCATATATCTTTGTTTTGTGTCATTATTTAAACATAATAAGATGTGTCTATATGCATTCTGACTAACAATACCAGAAGTTAGAATTCATGGACCATTGGATCGGGTCCCAGTGGTTGAGTAGTAATCTTCGAGCTTTCTTTGTAAACGAAAGGTTGTGGGTTCGAACTGTGGCAGTAAGTGCGTACTTCTGAGGAACCCCAAGCTAGGACAAAACAGTAGTTCGGTGTTGTCAAGTTTTCCAGGGGTGTTCTGATTAATTTCATCTCGTGATCAAACCTGTATTCAGCCAAATCCCTGAAAACTAACACTTGGAGATCTCATAATTGGATGAAACAATCTTCCAGTGGTTTTTGCTTTTACCTGTTTATTCCGATTGACATCAAACTGTGGCTGGTAATAAAGATAGATGACTTCAAAATCGGTTTTTATTCCGCATACACCTTTAAATCGTGAAACTTAATGGTCTGCGACCTTGATCAACCCGTTGGGGCTGATGGTATTTGGGAAGTACCATCAGCCAACGCCAACGGGTTGATCTCTGACGAAATCTCACCACGGATACAGAGGGCTCGTTTTGCATTTGCCAGTTTACGCCGACTCTGGCGTAGACGAGATATTCGACTATCGACCAAAGGGCGGGTGTACTGCTCATCAGTCCGCTCCGTCCTCCTTTATGGCTGTGAGACATGGCTATTGAGAGTGGAAGACATAAAAAGATTAGCTGTGTTTGATTATAGGGACCTGCATTCTATTTCCCGTGTGAAGTGGTATAATAAGGTGTGCAATATCGAGGTTAGGCGTCGAGTAGTAGGCTAGGTAAGGAGGGGAAATCAATCGATGAGGTTGTGAAGTTACAAAGACTGAGATGGTTAGGACATGTGTTACGCATGCCAAGCCATCGCCTCCCTCGACGAGCAATGTTAGCGGATATAGGGTCAGGCTGGAAAAAAGCTAGCAGCGGTCAAACAAAAACTTGGCCTCACCAGTCAATGAAATCCACAACAGTTGGTCTAAGCCACGTAGGAAGGTGTAGACTTCCAGGCTGGGGTCCTCGGGACGGTAAAAATCTATGGTTGGAAACAATTGGTGACATGGCTCAAAATCGCTTTTCTTTATTACTCCTTTGTGTCACATCTCTGCTCACTGTTTCTATTATGCTTTTCTTGTACTTTCTTCTCTTGCTTTGTGTGCTACAAGGAGGGAGTGTGGCGACTTGAACTTCGGCACATTTGTGCAAAGTTCTATGTCGAAAACAGACAGACAGACACTGCGAGCTTGAGCCTTGTAACCGGGAGGTGCTAGGTTCAAACCCGGGTGGGCGCGTACTGTGAGGAGTTGCAGACCAGGTCGAAACAGATGTCCAGTACTCCTTGCTGGTTTTCAATGGTTCTTCAACTGATGTCAGCTCGTGATGAAATCCTGAAACTAATCAAATCCCTGGGAACCAACACTTAAAGCTCAAAATAAGCAAAATTTTTGTCATTGAATGAGTAATGTCTAGTTGAGAGTAAGTGTGAAGCTGTAGGTCTCTGGTTTAGCAGCGGTTCTGAACCTGACTCCATCTGTCAAAGTTTGAAGACTGACTGGTTTCAACATAGAACTTTGCACTAATGTGCAGCAGTCCGGGCTGCTACTCTTCCTTTATTTAGCACGCAAAGCAAGAAGAGAAGAAAGTAAAAAGGAATGCAAAATAGAGACAGTAAACAGAGATATGAGACAAAAAGAATAGTAATAACTAAGAACAGTATAGTTTCATTGGGTATTGTAAGTCACAAGGATTAGATGCATCTACGCCATTGAGAACGATAGCTGCTACCTTGACGTGGTAGTCGCCGGGATTGCATATCGCAATGCCCCAACATGCTACACTGGTTGGAACTATTGTTTCTGCAGATCCTACCATGCCAGGCAGGTTGTTAAAATAGCGATTGGACTAAAAGCAGTTACTGGAATAGTGTAAGAATTTTGTTCTTACGTTATGCTGGGGTTCTGTGGGCGAAGTCGTACTGCTAGGGAACAGGGGTGTAACAGCAGTGAGGTGTTCCCCTCAGATGACCAGCATGTGAGTTCTGCTATCTCTCCACTCTGGAGGGAGTGTGTTAGAAAACGTCGACTCCTGAGGTGGTCCGTAACCAGTAGTAAATTTACTAATACGGAACCAATCCCAGAAACCAGTTCATACAGGCAGTGTGCGACCGGGCTGAAGCAGTTATCCTTTTGGCTCTGCGGTCCCGGAACACTAACTCTCTATTTCAGGTACCTAAAGAATCAATCAACTTCCACACACTTCCAAAAGCACATGGAGCCTTCCTGAGCAAAGTTTGAGGCGGCAGTTAGTACATAGTTGTTGAGTAACATTTCACCTTGTAGCCATCTTAGGGTGAGACATATCCGTATGGGGAACAATAGTAAAGGGGGACATTTGATAATTATGAACACCTAAGCTGCCTTCATTGTAAACACCATCTGTGTGCAGATTTGTTTTCTACCTTCCTCCGTAGCAGAGCTAGTTCGGTGGATTTCAAGCCTTGCTATTGTTATGGTTGTAGAATTTCTCAAAATTACTATTTTGATTCTATGATAACTATTTCGATGATTTAGGTACTTCACGCATGTTAAGCATTTCTAATCTGAGCGACTTCCATTTTTTTTTATTCCTTTACGTTCTCAGTGGAACATAGGGCGGCTTCAAGCTAGAGCTTTGAGGTTTCAGTAGCAGTGGTGTTTATTTTTACAGCATGGGGTTGCCATGCCCAACCACCCTTCCCTCTTTACCAGTCTTATTACTGGCTTAGCAAGGTAAAAGAGTACGTCTGTTGGCCGGTGATTAAACCTCGGAGCACAAATGCGTGGTTGGCGAGAACTCCACCGCTGTGCCACACCGGTGCACGAGCGATTTCTGTATTGATTAAGAAATACATAAAACAGTCAGCGGATAATGGATCAACCGAGTACTTCACAGGTGTTTCGTTCTTCTGTCATTTTTCATTTATAATTTGATGTCTAGCGTAGTCCTCTTGGAGCTAATGCTGAGAGTCATTTCTAAAAGTTGAGTGCCCCTGACGGTCGATTATCATGTAATCCAAAGCTAATAAGAGATAGATGGTTAATATTTTTTTTATCATTTTCGATGAAATTATTAAGTGAAATCCTTATCTATCAATTACTTTTACAATGGGATTTGAACCAGAAGGTAATATTCCATTCTTCTGGAAGGATCAGCCTTCAAGAATACTTTATGAATCACTTAGAAGACCATTTTATAGCAACGAATGGCTTTTACAGCTCACACCCAGTAAACTTTCACACTATGTTTTTCCATGAACATCTTCGTCCAAGTGAGTGAGAAGAACAAGATTGTATAGTGTTTTCTTTGGTAAAGTATGTTTTTGAGAAGGCAACCGTGATCCTATAAGATTTCATTATCAATCGATCCTTTTTTCAGCAGTTCCCACAGATGACTTGTTACGCGTTTCTTCGTTTCCAGAGTCTTTTGTCTTTCGTCAAAGTGTCAGTTACGGAACTTCGATATATCGTTCAATAATATGATGAACATATTGTTTAAGTGATCTCTTTTGTTCATCATATCGACTCCAGACTCTTTATCAAGTTTCATAATAACGATATCCTCGTTTTCCCACAGAGGATTAGGCGGTTTTCTGTGTTCCTCAGAGAGAGTGAGAGAGGATACTACAAGCCTTGTTCTCTTAGCTTTGAAGAGGCTTGGAATATATATATGAAATTAATAAAGACAGCCGCTGTTGAAAAGACTTTTTATGCGGCTAATATCATAATAATTGGGAATGTGAAGCCAATATATCCATCCATCTAAGCCCTACGAACATGCTAAAAGTGATGTCACATCCTACTGTATTTACAAATTTGAATGTACATGTAGTCACACATACACATAGGGAGGACTCATGGATCTCTGCAAGTAAGGGCTGGCTTCACAACATATTCCTTAATGGCTTCAGAAGCAAATAGAATCCTCAGAACCCATTAATGGTGAAAATAGGAGACCTAGCTCCTCTATTGCGAAACATATTATAGAGACAGGACATAAAATTGACGTTTACACATCTTTTAAACCTATCTGTAAAACGTGTTTGGAGCGTATCCTAAAGTCTGTGGAAGCCCTAGCTGGCAATTAGAAAGTTTAAACCACCTTTATGCTTTCAAAGCGACAATTCACCATCACAGTATACCTTCCTTCAGGTAAACTTTCTTTTGTTTTGATACCAGCCAGGGTAGATGTACTATTACCTCTGATCTTCACTGTTATTTTAACCTTTAATATGTCCTTTTAACTTGATCTAAGTAGTGTATTTTCTCACCTCTTTACTCTTTATTGATTTCATATGTTTGTTCCTATGACAAGTCCGTGTATTGTGAACAGATTGTTCGAATAAGTGTTGCACGAATGCACATTACACGATTCAGACAAATTACATCTTCTTATTGCTTTTTCTATATTATATATGTTAATATCATTATTATTTTTATTATTATTTTCAAGCATGGTCGATTATTGGAAATGTGTCAACCATCGCATCGTCGTTATCAAGTTGCAATTACTAAAGTACTCGGCAAGTATATGGATGCTATAGTTTGTGATAGTGAGAAGACAGCTAAAGAATGTATTCAATACATGAAAGATCAACGTATTGAACCAGAGACATTTTTACCACTTGACTTTTTAGATGTAAAACCAATTGATGAGAAATTACGGTAAGAAAAGTTTACTTAATCATTACTGTCATTGTTTTTTTTCGGTTCCGAGTGGAACATAGGGCTTCACCAGGATGTCTCCTCTTTGCCTTATCCTTTGAAGTCCTCTTTGGTTGGTCCCACAATTGCCCATAGTCTCTGATCTCCTCCTCACACGACCTCTTCCATGTCAACTTCGGACACACGCCCCACTGGTCATTCCCCCCCATTGGGGTTCCACTCGATTGATGGGCTGCATTGTGCGCTATATTGTTCGACGGTTTCCTCAGTGGCGTATGCCCATATATTGTTAGGCTTTACAGGACGGCCTTTCCGGTTTTTAGATCAATTCTATGATCTGGCTAGCCAGCGAGCACTGCCGATTGAGGTGAATAACATCCAGCTACTCATCTCGGTTAATCAGTAGTATATAGTTGAAGTGAGATTACGCTCAATCTGTCGTTATATAACTTGACCATGCGTATTTTAATGACTAGCCTAGGAGTATAATATGCATAATGTTACCTAATTCTCACCTTAAATGGTTTGGGTCAGTAGCTCAGGTGAATGATTGTGATGTGGTGGTGTTCTCTCAGCTGAATGGTTTAATTGCGAAGCTTACATGATCTTAATTATGCATCTGCCATGTGTTGATTCTGCTTGCTTGTTTACAGTACTTTGGTTGGTTAGCACGAATAGCGAAGTGACGCATTGACTTAAACATTCGACATTCAACCGATATACCCCATTGTATCTGAATGAGCCTGGGCAACTACGTAGTACTATCAGCACAGCTCTCACATTATATGTGGTCGTAGCCTAGTACATGCTGAAAGCATCTGTTCAGAATGACTGACCTCTAACTGTGAACTATTTGGTCTGCACCAAATGAAGGTCTATACACTTGACAGTAGTTAATACCTAAAGCCCGACAAAGTATCCATTGCAATCTCCTACAGGAAGGTCAGCTGCGAGCTCGAATAGCTCAGTGTTAACGCGTGTGACTGTGCACACTGGTTCGAATCTCAGAAGAGATATGAATTCCTTCAAGATTGCAGATACGCCTTACTGACTGTTGAGTGCCGACAAACACTAGACCTGTAACAACAGAAGACAAGGGCCGGAAACAGATCCTTTTATTACGGAAATCAACACGTATATATACATATTTCCTGTACATTATTATAGCTTATTCAAGTAGACGAACGCGATCTTCTGATTGGTTGTTTCTCAGAAGTTAAGCAGACAAACACAGGCTTCTGATTGGTTGTTTCGGGTGATCATCGAAAAGTAGAGCCATCTATCTGCGAATCATATTTGACACGTTAACTTTGCTGTGATTGGTTGTTGAATCAGCCTTGTTCATATTTTCTCACGGCCAATATTAGTGACCTAGACATTGACGTAGATTAATGTCAACCAATTGGCTAGCAGCCTGCTCTCACCACAGACCTAGGTGAAGAAGAGCTTCCTGCCGACTGCTTTCAGCAATCTAACAACAGTGATTGTTTATATTTGATTCATGCGATACCGTAACAATAGAAGACAAGGACCAGGCAACAGATCGTTCATTGAGAAAATCAACAGATATTTATAAATTTTTTTATACTTTATTATTAATAACGTTATTGTTGGCAGAGAGGTAACGTCTTCTGATTGGTTGTTTTCCTGCTGAATGTTATTCTGTCATCTCTTTGTGGGCGTTTCTTAGACAATCCGTGATATATCTGTTAATCGTATTTGCCCACGTGAAGTCTACTGTGATTGGTTGTTAAGCTTTGTTATTGTTCTTTCTCATGACCCGGACGTAAATATTGAAGTCAATTGTTGCCTATAATTTCGTCTTGCAGAGAGCTCTCACCACAATACTTGTGTATGCATCTATAACCGGTGGCGGCCTGCTTAAAACTTGGGCTACCGAAAGAGAAAACATCCATCACTATATTATTCCATATAATTTCTCTTATTCAATTTCTGTTTAAATCGAGTAATATATGACCTTTAATAGAATGATAATTGCTTACTATGGCGAGTATTTAAAGCATTCGCAACCTGCTGCTGATTTACAAGCTTCCACTAAACATGAGGAAACAGGATTTTGCTTTATGGATTATGGGGAGCTTATGAGATGAGCGTTTCTGAGTGTAGGTGTGTCCTTGGTTCGTGAAATGTATTCCTCGACATTTTATAATTGGCATTGAACCGGATGTCGTCGTGTTTTTCTCAAATAAGACAAATAAAGAAGAGATATCGGATAAAGGATTGATTTGTCCTTCAGGTCAGATAGGATGAACTGTATCACACTGTTTACTGACAATCAAACCTAAGTATAATATAACTGTGTAACACTGTGTGATTTATCAAAATACAATCTTATTCATAATGGAATCAGATCTTTTATTTGAAAATCCTCGACGACAATGCTGCATGCCAAATAATCCACAACGGGAAACTTACGGAATCCTTCGAAGTGAAGACGGGAGTAAGGTGAAGCTGCCTACTATCGCCAATAATTTTCCTGATCACAGTAGATTGGATAATGTGATTGACAGCGGGCTGGGGAGCGAGGAAACAGGCATAAAATGGACTCACACAAAAAACTTGGAGGATCTGGACTTTGCCGATGTGATATATATGTCTGATTTCCCACAAACTGGAAGATATGCAAGTGAAAAGCAATAAGCTGGCAGAAGAAGCATCCAGAGAAGATAGGACTGTTATAACTGTGGGGAATTCAATGAAGACGTTTTCACCTTATTCTGTCTGCGCCTGAACTAATCTGTCTATCTGCTCGTCGTACCTTCCGACTTAGTCAAGCACGCAAATATCAAAAGACAAAGGCTGGACTGTGACTGTATTGAAGTGCAACAACGATAAAGAAAGCCATGGTATTTATACATTTTACAACAATATGGACAGCTAACAGCATTTGAAATAATTTATCTTAATAGCCAATAACAAAGTGCGTGAGAGATGATAATATACCATATGTGCGAGGTTGACAGTCAGTAACAAAATGTGTGGAATGATAATATACCATATATACAAGATTAGCAGTCAATACCAAAATGTGTGAGAATGATAACATACCATATATGCAAGTTTAAACAGTCAATACCAAAATATGTGGGATCCTATCAAGGACTTCAGGTGAACATAGAGAAAACAGATGTGGTGATTCTTGGCCAACAGCAACTACAACAACGGACAACAATCAGCCAGCATAAATGGGAAGAACCCGAAACAAACAACCTCCTTTTCCTACCCACATAACTGGGAAGCATCGTTTCAACTACAGGCGGACAAAACTGATGAGGATATCAAAGCCAGAATCGGAAAAGCAAGGCAAGCTTTGATAACTCTTAAGTCTGTGTGGAGGTCAACAGCACTCAGAATCAAAAATAAGACCCGGATTTTCAACTCCAATGTGAAGTCAGTCAGTGCTACTCACTATACGGATCAGAGACTTGGCGAGTCATAAAGAGCATCTCAAACGAACTTCAGACCTTCATTAACAGTTGTCTTCGCTCAATTCTCAAGATCAGATAGCCAGAAAGGATCAGAAATAGGGACCTCTGGGAGCGAACCAACTAGGAACCTATTGTGCAATAAATAGGCAGGAAGAAATGGAGATGGGCTGGTCATACTCTGAGGAAACCAGCAAGTGAAATCACTAGGCATGCCCTCGATTGGAACCCGAATGGGAAGCGGGAAGTTGGTCGTCAGTGCAAGGGTGATTTGGAGGAGGAGGTCATGTGAAGAGGAGATGAAAGCATGTGGGTAGACCTGGAGCCAGGTGAAGACTTTAGCAAAGAACTGAACGCAATGAAGATGTGCAGCTGAAGGCCTATGTTCCTCTAGGAATTAAAGGAAATAATTATGATAATAAATTTTTTTTTTGAAGATCCTGGACAAAGAGGAAGCATTGTGGAATAAACTCCTCAGAAGTTTCTGGACATTATATAAACATTGTTCAAAATAAAACTGCTGTTATTATTTTTTACTATTATTATTATTATTTGGCAATAATACTTATCTTTATGTTGTTATATGTAAATATTTTTTTCATTTAATAGTGAAATTAGTGACCCACCAAATGTTCACTTAGTTATTGATGTCATTCAATGTGATCCAATAATTGTTAAAAAAGCGTTAACATTTGCCTGTGGTAATGCTCTGGTCTGTGAAACTGTTGATCATGCACGTCATGTTGCTTATCAAATGGGGGATAGAAAAAAGGTAAGCAATGGATATTATGTGAAATGAAATGAAGTGAAACTACTAGCACTACTGCTACTACAGTTTCTCTTGCTTAACATACCAATAATTGTAGAAGTAGTTGGTTGATTGACTGACTGACTGACTGGTTTCAACGTAGAACTTTTCACCGATGTACAGCAATTCAAGTCACCACACTCCCTTCTTGTAGCACACAAATCAAGAGAAGAAAGTAAAAAGAAATGCAAAACAGAGACAGTAAGCAGAGATATAAGGTGAAAATAATAATAATAATAATATGGAAGGACAATATAGTTTAATTAGAAATTGTAAGTCACAAGGAGTCGATGCATCTACACCAGCCATCACCGTGAACGATTTTGAGCCATTCACCGATCGTCTCTAGCCTTCATTGGTGTTTACCGTCCTAAGGACTCCAACCAGTCAGGAAGTCTACACTAATTGTTGTGGATTTCCTTGACTGATGAAGCCATGTTTTGGTTTGATCACTACTGGCTAACTCTTTATAACTCTTATATCAATATACGCAGCTTTTAGACTACTGGACTACTACTACTACACGAAAAATCTTTCCTGGTTACCTGAGTAGAGGTACTATGGTGATGTTCGGCTGTGGAGGAGAGGAAATACATCATACTGATGAAGGCACTCTGTAACAACAGAAGACAGGGCAACAGATCGTTTATTATGGAAATTAACACATATTTATAGATTTTCATGCACATTATTATAAATTATTGTTAGCAGATCAACGCAGCCTTCTGATTGGTTGTTTCTCACTGAAAGTTAATCTTTCATCTCTTTCTGGCTGTTTCTTAAATGTCAGATCATCAATATGCTAACTTTATCCGCCTAAGCAAAGTCTGCTGTGGTTGGTTGTTGAATCAGTCTTTGTACGTATTTTTCTCACGACCGATATTGGGGACATAAACATTGATGTAAATTACTGTCTACTAATTTGGCTAGCAGCCAGCTCTCACCACACCTTTACTTGAATTCATGCAGCCAGCCAGGTTAGAGCTTACGGATAGTTGTCATCTGAATTGGTGACAATCACTTGTCACCGTCAGCGATGCCCACTCTCCTCATTCCTGCTTAATTTCATCATAGATGTATTGGTGAACTTCACCCCAACTACAGCAACTCAGGGATTGATGTGCTATCATCAGGGAAAATCTCATTGACTTAGAATATACACATGGTATAGTCCTTCCGCCTGTGTGAGGACGCTGACGAAATGCAGTCTTGTGAACACCTTGAGCAGTGCAGCAATCTTCGAATGTTTCGCTTGCTATTTGCTACCGTCAAATGTGTAGAATGATGCTGCAGGACTGGACTGGTCGACATTGACTCCTAGCTTAAAGATAGATAGTGAGTGATGTGGCGGCTGGGTGTGTTGACCACTGCACTTATTTGCGAAGTTGCATCAGTCAGTCCCAGCGTGTTGATCGCTCACGAAATTTCAGTATGGATACACAGTGTTTGTGAGGTATTCGCCAACCAACTTTCGCCATATATGGCTCAGTAGATGTGATATTCAGCTGGCTATCGATCAAAAGGACGTGTGTACTGCATAGCGGCAGTTCGCTCTGTCCGCCTTTATGTATGAGACATAACCATTGAGAGTGAAATAAATGGAAAGCCGCATTAACTGTTTTTGATCATTAATGTCTGTCTCCTGTGCACTAAATGGTATAATAATATGAGCATTGTTCTTCCATATTCCTTCCTACTCTTTTTCCCTCACTCACATTTATGTGTATTATCTCTCACGCTCGACCTACTGCACTTGTATACAAAGTTCTGCGTTAAAACCAGTCAGTCAGTCAGGTTAACTGACTTCTGATATTATGGAAGCAAAAAAAAATCAGAATGCGTCGACTAGATGATGATGACATTATCGAACATGTGATATGGTTTCTCTTAACAAAGAGGATGTAGACGATCCAATACACCTTCGTTTACCAGCTGTTATTTTTTTTATTCAAAGAAGTAATTAGTATTTATAGGATTTTTGTTATTTTCTTCGCCCCACTGAAATCGTATTTTTTTTGCGTTTATGTAGACTGTATCACTGGAGGGTACACTGTTTCAACGATCTGGCGTAATATCTGGTGGCGCCAGGTAAGTATTTCAGCTCTTTTTTATTTTTTCTGTCTCTGTTACTCCTGCTATCAATTATTAAATGACTATTGCTTATCCGCCCTCCCCCCTTATTAAATAAGATTAATTTGTTTGTTTGTAGGTGGCAAAGTTAAGGTGTGTGTAAGACTTAAATTGGTGGATGGTGACTAGCAGTGGAATTCAGGATGCGCATTTCGTCCTATTTGGGACTCGTCAGTTGGATGTACCTGCATTTCTCAGTGAGTGATGATGTTCCCACCTAGGCTCATACTCAGTGCTCATAGTTTCAAACGCCAAAGTGTTATCCATTAGACCACTTGTGCCCCACCTGTTTGTCAACGGGGTCATATTAATTATTGAATTGAATTTTAAATTTTCCCGTCGACTGATTTAACCGACGTGCTCGGTCTCATTTTGACATGTCGGCTTTTTGTGCAGATGCTTCAACGATGTCTGGCCATTTAATATTTAATTAGTGGATAGGACGAAATGCGCATCCTGGATTCCGCTGCTAGTCACCATCCACCAATTAAATACTAAATGCCCAGACATCGTCGAAGCATCTGCACAAGAAGCCGACATGTCAACCTGACACCGAGTACTTCTGTCTAATCAGTCGACGGGAAAATCAAAAATTCAATTAAAGGTGTGTAAGACTGTTTTCAATAGTAACAGTGAAGTGTATTATTCTTTGGTTTAAGCGGCTAATATATTCTTATTCATTGAGTTGGGGCTACCTAGCACACCAGGTGCTCTGATGATGTTTTCGTGATGTTTGTTTCAAGGGTGATGGGATACCAGGCGACTTTATGATTGTGTCCCAAGTACAAAGACGGTTTTAATCTATATAATAACAATAACATCTTTATTCTGGACAGTATTTATAAAATGTACAGAATTTCCAGAGGAGCTTATCGCATGATATTTGCTTCCTTTCGTACAATATCTTCAAGTAAAATATTAATTGACAGCAGTATATCCTGTGACACAATGTTCTCTGAGCAGCTGAAGCACAAACCATTCCATTATGGTGATACATCTACTTTGTTTCCTTCTTTCAAGAAATCCACGATATCTAGTTGAAAGCCAAATGGAAGATCTTCAAAAGTACTTTTGATTGGGCACACTAGTTAATAACTAGTGTAATGGTGTAATGCAACTGAATTCTACCAATCACGTTAGCATGAGTTCCTTCAAGGTTGCAGATATACGTCTCGCTGATAAGTGCCAACTAGCTCGAAATCTAGGTCCCCAAGGCTTCCTGCCGATTGCCTCCAGCCATCTAATATCAACTGTTGAGAAGTACATTTTTGATACCTAAGGACTTAACCGAAGAACAGTTATCTCATGTTGTATTGGAACACGTTGCCACCCACAATCAGGCCTTTCGTCAAGTTTAGCTGGAATTTGCGAATCAAGAGCTTGTAAACATTTTAAATACACACCAGCGTAGATAAGAACGCTAGAGGTCATATCTTAATTGGTTAAAACAAACCGAACGAAAGAACATATATGCAATAGAGAGATAGAAATTTTCGGCAGCACAAGTTTTAAGCAGGCCGTTGCACATATATATGCTTGCCCACCGCCGTGATAATGCCTAAAATAGAGATGTGGTTTTAGTTGACGAATATCTCACCAAGTAGACGGCATCTTAAAGCAAGCTGACGCCGACATATTATAAGCGTACATTTATGTCACTAACATCAAAACCACTGAGACAATGATTAAAATGCGATAAATATCTTTATTACAGAATTGATATGATATGTCAGCCAAAGGTAAAACTAAATGAGAATTTATGCTCATTATTATTGTCATATATAATGTTTTCCAGAATATAAAACGTCCTTACAACAACGGCATGCGTCGATGACACAGTGGTAGAATGCTCGCCAACCACGTATGTGGTCCGGGGTTCGATCTCCTACCGACGCATTCGTCTACCTGGCTAAGCCACTTATAAGTCTTGTAAAGAGGGAGGGTCCAGTATGAGGCTAGTAACACTGTAACAACAGAAGACAAGGGCCAGAAACAGATCCTTTTATTACGGAAATCAACACGTATTTATATATATTTCCTGTACATTATTATAGCTTATTCAAGTAGACGAGCGCGGTCTTCTGATTGGTTGTTTCGGGTAACCTCGGAAAGTGGAGCCATCTATCTGCGAATCATATTTGCCCACGTTAAGTCTGCTGTGATTGGTTGTTGAATCAGCCTTGCTCATGTTTTCTCACGGCCAATATTAGTGACCTAGACATTGACGTAGAATAGTGCCTACCATTTGGATAGCAGCCTGCTCTCACCACAACACCATCCCGTAAAAATACACACCACTGCTACCGAGACTTCAGGTCTCCAGCTTGAAGGTGTCCGATGTCCCACTGGGAACGTAAACGTGTAGTGAGAGCTGTCTGCTAGCCAAATAGGTAGACAGTAATTTACGTCAATGTCTATGTCCCAAATATTGGTCATGAGAAAAGAACAAGAACAAAGACTGACTCAACATTCAATCACAGCAGATTATGTGTAGGTGGATACAATTAGCAGATAGATGATCTGACATTCAGGAACCAGCTACAATTAGATGAAAGATCAACTTTCAGTGAGAGACAACCAATCAGAAGACTGTGTTTCTCCTCTAACAATAATCTATAATAATGTACATGAAAATCCAAAAATATGTGTTGATTTCGTAAATAAACGATCTGTTACCTGATCCTTGTCTTCTGTTGTTACAAAGGAATAAAAATGTATATAACAAGGGCATTCATGATCGATGAGCAACGTAATATTCAAAAATGTAAACAAATATAAACTGGTAGTCATAGAGTGGAAAAAAAAACGCACAAGTGATGGATTTAAACAAAAAATATTCCCCGATTTTATTTTTGAATGTTTTAACGTTTTCTTTATTATTATCACTATTATTTTTTACTTTTGTTTTAATCTCAAGCGATTTAAAAGCTCGTGCACGTCGTTGGGATGAAAAACAGATCAGCACATTGATGTCAAAACGTGATGCTTTACAAAATGAATTAAAAGAACAGTTGAAACGTAAAAGAAAAGAAGCTGAATTGAGAACGATTCAATCACAGATTAAAGGTCTTGATACTCGATTGAAGTATACTCTGAAAGATAAGGATAGTACAGTAAGTAGTAGTAGTAGTAGTAGTAGTAAGCCAATAGTGTTCGATTAGTGTACTAGCTGTATCTGTTTTTACATAATTCCTTTTTAGTGTTTCATTATATTAGCGGCTAACTGACTGACTAGAAAATTGTACACATGTGCAGGAGTTCCAGTTGCTACACTCCCTTCATGTGCCACACAAATCAGGAGAAGAGAGTAAAGAGTGATTTAGAAGAGAGAGGGAAAAAGAAGAGTAATATTGTGGAAGAACAGTAGAGTTTTATTGGATATGACTAATCACAAAGAGTGAATGAATGCATCTGCGCCAGTCATTGAGAACGAGGATTTTAAGCCAGCCACGTCATCAATAGTCTTCAGCCTATCGGTGGAGACTCTAACCCCCAATCAGGAAGGGAGTCTACGCCTTCCTACGTGGCTGGCTGGAACAAACTGCTATGGATTTGATTGACTGATGAAGCCATGTTTTGTTTTGATCACCACTAGCTAACTCTTTCTCAACCTGATCAATCCTATGTCAGTTGACATTGCCCATTGAGGAAGGCGATCAATGCCTAGGTAGGGATGCGTAACGCATGTCTTAAACATCTCAATAGATGCAACTGCTTCACAGCCTCATTGATTGATTTTCCCTCCTTGCCTACCACTCGATCGATGCCTAACCTCAGGATTACTCACCCTGTTACACCTACCATATAACATGGGAGATAGGAATCAGACACCTGTGATCAAAGACAGTTAACCGGCCTTTTCTTGTCTTCTATTTTGTACAGACTTTGTTGTATGCAGAAGAAGGTGTAGAAATTGTTCCTGAACCATCACTTATAAATCCATGCTGACTGACTGAGTGTGGGTGTTGATCATCAACAAAGCTTTGTTGTGGGTGGTTATTACTTCCTATTCGCCCACTTCTAAAACAGGAGGAGCATTAGTGTTGTATTGCCGTAAAGCTAAAGGGAGAACTGCTTGTTACTGACCACATACCACGACCTGTTTGAAATGACTTTCTTGGAGTTGTGTCCGTATGGAGAGGTCTTACTGTCGGTTACGAACCACTGTGGGGTAAGTTAGGATGTATAGTTTCCGGTTTCGACCATTTCTATCTCCCTCCTAACCAGAGTGGAGAGGTGGTATTGCTAGCTAGTCCGATCATCTGACGGACACACCTAACTGATGTTACTTCGCCCTATTCCCCAGCAGTAGGACTTCACTCACAGACCCACCAACGTAGTGTCAATGATTTAAACTTTAAGTTTGACCGCCGTACAAACGACCTTTTTGGCATGGCAGGACCTGCAAAAACACTCTTTCCAACAAATGTAAGTCGTCGCTATATGTAAGTTCGACCACCATGTCAAAATAGTAGTTATCGATTGGGTCAAATCCACCTATTGGTTGTGTAAGGGTTAATGATACTTTCTGTTCACGCCAAACCCTCGGTAGGTGAAGTGCGGATCGAGTTCATAACCTATTGGTTTGTGTAGTCCAGTTCCTAGACCACAGTTCCCAATCATGTGCGCGGTTTAGCCGAACTATTTCACATTTGGATGAAACCACTGTCTACTAATCGTGTATACAATAGCGACGAGTATCTCCACATGCAAAATGTCTAGGTAACTAAGTACTCTTGTTGAATATTATTACTTCACTATGCATTTCTGCACCAAATCTGCCGTTTTTTGTTGACATTGTTGTCAATTTCACTATCTTGTTCATGATGTTGTTGCTGTAACTCTCAACCTTTATGTGTAACTTCTGATGACTTGAATTCTACATGTTCTTGTACAAAGTTCTCTAGTGGGTAATTATCTATTTGTGTTAATTATCAGTTGTCAGTTAGGCAACTAGAAACAAATTAGTTCAGTGAAGAGTGTCTTTTCGACGGTGGGTTCATTCACTTAGCTTGTACAGTCGCAATTATATACAATTATTTTTGTATGTGTATGTGTGTGCGTTAGATTTGTCAAAGGAGAATAAAAATTACTCTGGATTATATTGCTTAGGTCGTCAAAATATTTCAAAAAATGTGTTGAATAATCAGAATTATAACTAGGTGGCAGGGCGTGTGTGCGTGAAGATTAGTAAGTCTTAACTGGGGTTGGGCAATTTGAAAACGTTCGAAAAAATTGGATGTTAGTGAAAGACAATGGAAACAAGTGTCACCCATCCAAATCACTAAGACCTCTATCATGTAGAGTATACAAAAGCCTACCGTTTTCGGGAGGCTTCTTTTAACTTTGTAGATAACTTTGAATAAATTCTTCTTACATACTATAGTACTCCTTACTAATCCACTGTTACATTTTCGTAACCAATCAGGTTAATGTCCCTTTGACTCTCATAGAACGACCTATATATCTCACTCCACATGAGCAAGGGAATTGGTAGATACATATGGAAGTGGTCAAATGCGATAGTTTAGCTTTATATATAATTGCGATTGTACATCTGAGTCAATGAATTCGCCACCAAAAAGAAACGACTCTTTGTTGAACTATTTGTCCTTATTTCCACGTGTTATGAATGGGTATTTTTCGTAAATCATGATGCAACTGTTTGTAATCATCAACATTGTACTATCTAACTTTTTTTCCTGTACTTTTTAGGAAGAGAAACTTCTTAGCACAAATGAAGAAGAAATGAATCAAATCGGTCGTGAATTAGAAGAAGTTGAGGTAAGTTAAACGCACACACTTTATACTTCACTTGTTTTCCTCTCATGATGTCCTTGAATTATTGCTTATCGTTGAGAAATACTCCTTCGGTTCATTGGACCATTTGGTTGGGTCCCAGTGGCTGAATAGTCTACGACACCACCTCGTAACCGGAAGGTTCTAGGTTTAAATCGTGGTGGTGGGTGCGTACTGCTGGAGAGTCCCGGACTAGGCTGACGAAACATCTATCTATAATAATAATGGTAAAGCTTTATTTAAGACAGTACGCGAATATACGGTACAAAAATTTTCAGCGTATTCAGTTCAAAAGTACTTTTTTCTTCACACAGGATTCACATGTAAAGTAATAATCTGAAGTATATCTTCATTTCGTTGAAGAATTGTACAGCGTTTACGTGGGAGCAAGTTATATCATCGCGCGAGTTTATGTATAGGTCATTTGATATAACTGGACGATTAAAACAGTGATAAATCCAGATGAAATTAAGCTATCTGGAGGAAAGTAATTTTGGTAGCCCAATGATTTAAGCAGGCCGCCTTAAATATTTTCGCAATCAGACTGGTATCCATACTTGTCAGTATATATATTCATATTCATATGCAGGAGAATACCTGTCGCACATTTTGACATCTGGTGTATGTTCCTTAGATTTGGATTCGATAAGAATGGTCATTTTGACCAGCAGTGTGTAGTGCTTATCACAGTTCATGCAGTTTACTTTCTAGATGATGTCGACATGTGAAGTTCAGCAGTAAATGACTTCACTTTTCTTTTTTTTTCAACATTTAAACTAAATAAATATTTTTCAAGAGTTGATTTGTAAGGATTAGGTTTCTTTTTCGAGTTTGACCGTGTGCGTCGGCGGCAGAGCGGTTAGGTTGCTCGTCGACCATGCACATTTACCTCGTCAAGCCAGAAATAATGCTGGTAAGAGGAAAGGTTGGGGGCATGAGGCTAGCAACCCCATCCTGTAAAATTAAATACTGCTAGAGAAACTTTAAGCCACTAACTTGAGGCCCTATGTTCCTCTGGGAACGTGAAGTCAGAAGAATTCGAGTTTGATCACGGATTGACATCTGGTACTCGCTAATGCTAATGACTTGCTACAGGAAGGAGTTTCCTGGAGTTCTAGTGAGAAATCATGACCAGTGAGGTCCATTCAGTCAGGTGTGTGAGGATGAATTTCCCACCGATGACATTGGTCGGTGGTCGCGTTAAAATCACGAATTGGTAGAAGTTAGAATTCATGGGCTGGCCGTCGGATTAGCGGGTCTCAGTGGCTGAATGGTATACGAGCTTGCCTTGCAAGGTCTTGAATTTGAACGCTGGTGGTGGGTGCGTACTTCCGATGATTCCCAAACCAGGAGGAAACAGAGCCGTCCAGCACTCACTGATTTTCAATGGTTCTCTAACTGATATCAATCCGCCGTGATCAAACTCAATAAATGAATATTATTCAGAATTCATTCCATCGCTATTTATTTATTGATTTATTTTTGTTTGTTTATTTGTATAGGAAAATTTAGGACGTTGTCAGACTAAAATGCAAGAATTACAAATATCAGTGAATGCAGAAAAGGCTAAAATGGATACTGTAGAAGATACTGTATTTCATGATTTCTGTGTACAAATTGGTGTTGAAAATATCAGGTTAGTAAGGATGAAATGTGTATTTTGTCTTTAGTTATAAAATACGAGAGGGTTGATGAACGTACATTATTATATATTATTATTATTGTCACTCCCTTTTTGCTCTGAGTAGAAGAACACGTGCCTTCAACATCTGTTTTCTTCAATCCTTTCTAGGTGGTTCTATTATTGTCTATGAGCCAGCATCTCCTCTTAAAACAATCTTCCAAACATTTCGGACGTCCAAATTTTCGTTTACTATCCGAGTCCCACTTGAAGGCCTGGGGCATTATATCACTCGTGCGTCCAATCCGTCTGTATTTCTTTGGGCATGGTAGTTACACGATAGGTTCTTAGTTGATTCCACTACCAGATTTCATTGCTGCCATCTTAATCTTCAGTGCTGAATGAGTACAGATAGCTGTTAATAAGAATTTGCAGGCTGCTTGAAATGCTTTCGGTCATACACACGCGTCAATTTCCTGAACGATATAGAATCGCTAATTGACTTGATGTGAGTGTTGAAGGTTCGAATCTTATTCCTCATACCTGAATGCAGAAGATTTCCATACGGATTTCAGAGTAATGAAGGTCTAGCTTTGACATCTCCACCCGTGCCGCCGCCTGTATTTGAAACGATCCTGTCTAGATTAGAAAAGAAGATGACGTCTTGTAGATTCCTTCAGTTGGTAGTGATTGATGTTTGTCGTTGTTGATTAGGTCGTCTATGTATTGTCTCTTCTGCCAACCTGTTGGTTTTCACGTGTAAATCTCTGAGTTTCTCCGACATTATACATAAATCATCGTTGAATTCAAGATCCTACAGGATCAAAATTCAGCTATCTAGTGGGTCCTGAATTTCGATTCCTCTCCACCTACTTTCGCTATTGGAAACTATTAGTATTATTTATTATTATTCCCTAGCGCTTCGAATTGATCATATCTTCACCCTCCGACAGATTCTAGAACATAGGAATTCCTACCGGCGTCCAACAGTCATTACATTCCTTGACCTGAAGGCGGGATTCGATTCTGTCGACCGAGAGGTTCTCTGGCGATGCTTGGCTGTAAAGGGGATTCCGAGAAAATACATTGCACTGATTGAGGCACTCTACTCGTACTCATTCAGCCAGGTGAGGGCTTACGGCGAGTTGTCATCTCAAGTGGTGACGACTAGTGATGTCTGTCAAGGATGCCGATTATCCTCATTTCTATTCAACTTCATTATAGATGTGTTAATGGACTTAACCCTAAGTGACTTCAGCGACTCAGGGATTGACTTGCTACCAACAGGGAATAGTCTCGTTGACTTGGAATATGCAGACGATATAGTCCTTCTAGGCGAGGACGCTGACGGATAAAATTCAGAGTCTTCTGAACACCTTGAGCTGCAATCTACGATTGGCATGTTTGGCATGCGATTCGCTCCCGCCAAATGCAAGATTATGTTACAGGACTGGACTACATCGACGCCTAGTTTAAAAATAGGAAGTGAAGTGGTAGAGCACGTTGATCGCCTCACTTATTTGGGAAGTACCATCAGCCCCAACGGGCTGATCTCTGACGAAATCTCAGCACGAATTCAAGGAGCCCGTTTCGCATTTGTTAGTTTACGCCGACTCTGGCGTAGACGAGATGTTCGACTATCGACCAAAGGGCGGGTGTACTGCTCATCAGTCCGCTCCGTCCTCCTTTATGGCTGTCAGTGAGACCTGGCCACTGAGAGTGGAAGACATGAAAAGACTAGCTGTCTTTGATCATAGGTGCCTGCGTTCTATTTCCCGTGTAAAGTGGCATAATAAGGTGAGCAGCATTGAAGTTAGGCGTCGAGTTCTAGGTAAACAGGGGAAATCAATCGACGAAGTCGTGAAGCTACACCAACTGAGATGGTTGGGATATGTGTTACATATGCCTAGCCTAGTCATCGCCTCCCTCGACGAGCAATGTTAGCGGATTCAGGGTCAGGCTGGAAAAAAGCTAGCGGCAGTCAAACAAAAACTTGGCCTCACCAGTCAATGAAATCCACAACAGTTAGTCTAAGCCACGTAGAAAGGTGTAGACTTCCAGGCTGGGGTCCTCGGGACGGTAAAAATCTATGGTTGGAAACAATTGGTGACATGGCTCAAAATCGTTCTCGGTGATGGCTGGCGTAGATGCGTCCACTCCTTGTGACTTATGATTTCCAATGAAACTGTTTTGTATTTCTTTATTACTCCTTTGTCTCACACCTCTGCTCACTGTTTCTATTATGCTTTTCTTGTACTTTCTTCTCTTGCTTCGCGTGCTACACGGAGTGTGGCGACTTGAACTGGCGCAAATTTGTGCAAAGTTCTATGTCGAAAACAGACAGACAGACTTGCGTTTCGAGTGCAACATAGAGCTTCAACAACACATCTCCACTTTGTTCTTTTTTCTACCGTCCTCTTCAGCTTGATCCACGATTGCTTATAATCTCTCATCTCCTCCAACTCACACGATC
Source organism: Trichobilharzia regenti (assembly GCA_944472135.2). NCBI lineage: Eukaryota > Metazoa > Platyhelminthes > Trematoda > Strigeidida > Schistosomatidae > Trichobilharzia > Trichobilharzia regenti. The sequence goes on along the minus strand of OX235265.1, from coordinate 106,531,606 downwards.
TCCTCCATGTCACTCCAGGACGACCTACTCGTCAGTTCCCATTCGGATTCCACTCGAGGCATTGCCTGGCACGTGACGTCAGTCGACTGTTTCCTCAGCGTATGCCCTTTCCATCTCCATTTTCTCCTACATATTTGTTGAGCAATCGGTTCTTGGTTGGTTTGTTGCCAAAGTTTCTTGTGGCTTATTCTTTCTGGCCATTTGATCTTCAGTATGGAGTCAGTGAAGGGGGCAGCTGTTGATGAAAGTCTGCAACAGGCTGTTGGAAATCCTTTTCGTGACTTGCAGTGCACGTTTCTGACCCACATAGAAGAAGTGACCGACTGAGTTTCGTTCATTATGTTGCCGAGTGCAGAAGATTTCCAAACTGCTTTCAGACAGATGAAGGTCTCTCTAGCCTTTTACAGTATAGAATACTGTTTCACTGTGTGATACATTTAATAAACAAACTAATATGGAATTCTCTCTAGCCTTTCCGATTCTAGCTAGCTTTGACGTCTTCATCCATTCCTCCTGTGGTTGAAACAATACTTCCTAGATAAGTGAAGGAAAGAAGTAACCTCTGTCAAATCTCACCCTTTGATGATGGTGATTGGTGCTGGTTGTTATTATTTGTGGTGGTGTTGGTGCGTGGGTATCTTCGTCACCTCCGTCTTCTCTATGTTCACTTGAAATCCTGTCTTCTCTGCCTACCTCTTCTGCCAGTTTGTTGGTTCCCGTCTGCAAGTCTCTGTGTGTCATTAAACATAAATCTACGTCTACGAAATCTAGATCTTCTAGAGTCCCTTCTTATCGGTCGTCCAGCTTCTTCCTGTCTTCTCCACTCTCTGTGCACCGTCTGGCGGGTAATTCAGTCCATCACAATTAAGGATATCATCGGTGATATTCATAACTTCAACGCACAATTGAATAATAATAATAATAGATCAATGTATATATTAAATGTTTTTCCGGTCATTACTCTATGTCTATATGTGTACATGCATGTATATATCTTATTCTTTATAGGCAATATGAAGATCGAGAATTAAGAGTTGCACGTGAACGTGATCGTAAACGACTTGAATTTACAAATCAACTGCAAAGAATTAATAATCAATTAGAATATGAACGATCACGTGATACAGAAGGTTTGTTCCACTGGATGATTTTTTTATTTATCATACTTGTTGTGTCATTCAATCATGTCTAACTTGAGTTATTTACACCCAACCCATTTTACTTATATCGTCGTCTTTGGGATAATAATAGTTTTTGTTGTATTTTGAGTGATGACTGAAGCTGAGATGAAAATTCTGGGTCTTCACAGGGGTATTGAACCAACAGCCTCTGAATCAATAGTATGGCGTTCCCCCCAGCTTGCTGGAATGGATGATAAACAATGAGTAACGTATCATTCATTTACACATTTTGGAAGTACTGATGGTGATTACAATGAATTGGTGATCTGATTCACGGTTGGATCTCGTAGCTCAGATAATATAATTGTCGGACTAGAAAGCAGGAGGCCACTGGTTCGAATCTTTTAGCCATGCCATGTCAAAAAAGCCCTCTAGTTTGTGCAATGGCCAAGATACTGCTCGGATTTCCAAACTGATTGAAGCAGGTGGTTGTCTTAGAGGGTCACCGCAGAACCCTTCTTTTCAAGTCTGACTCACCAGGGAATGGAACAGCGTCAACAGATACGTTCCCATGGTAGCTGGTACTTACTTAGACAGGTCCAACCTCCTCTATTTACCAGTGTTATTGCTGGTTTAGCGAGGTAAAGGAGTGTGTCTGTTGGCCGGGGATCGAACCCCGAACCATATCCGTGGTTGGCGAGCATTCTACTGTTGTGCCACCGACTCACACTGAACAATAGAAGTACATGATTGCTTTTGTTAAAATGTGACTACTAATCACACTCTCTCATCTTGTTTATTATTATTTTTTGAATTTTCCTCCCTAACAGCTAGTGTTAAACGTTGGGAGGATGCAGTGGCCATGGAAAGAGCTGAAATGGAGAAGTGTAAAAAACAAGAGAAAAAAATTAAAGAAGAAATGGAACAAGAAGAGAATAAAAAAGCTGAAATTGAATCTCGTGGTGGTGAACTAAAATATCGTGCTGAACTGTTAGACGGTGAGTTGGGGGAAATTCGTCGTCGACTAGTCACTAAACAACGTGATATACAAAAACTACAAAAAGATTTGAATCAGTCTGAAGCGAAGCTAGAAACTCGACGAGCTGAACGACATTCTCTTTTACAAGCGGCTAAAGTAAGTGGTTTTTTTGGCTTCTCTTCATCCTATGAACCTCAACTAGAGGTAGCCTAGGTCTCCTTACTCAAAGACTTCATCGATTGATGCCATGCTTTGATTTCACCACCACCACCACTCTTTTCTAGTCTTGTTTGATGAGAAACGCGATAGCCTAGCCTGGGTACATTTGTGTCGTAGCCTTCTAAATTGAAACAGGCCCAAAATGTGATAGGTTGACTTTCCTAACATCACCTGACGCCGTACGTCGAAACTCAGCTTTACTAACCACTTAATACGGGAGACAGAACGCAAACAGCATATGTGGTAAAAGACAACTAGTTAGGCTTTTCATGTCTTCCATCTTCTATGACCATGGAACATGGCCATAAAGGAGGACAGAGTTGCCTACTGAGCATTGTACACGGTTACTAAGCCAGAGATGGCGTAAGTTGGGGTTGACAACTGCCAAACGAGCGTTTTGTATCCATACTGAGATTCCGTGAGCAAACTTCACAGATAAGTCAAGTGATCAACACCGCCATCCTATCTTTAAGCTAGGAATGAGTTAAGGCAGTTCAGTTCTGTGGCATCGTCCTACACATCTGACATGAGATTCTCTCCTCAAGGTGTCTAGAAGATTCTGCATTCTGTCAGCATCTTCACCTAGGCGGGAGGACTATATTATTTGTATATTCTAAGTCAACGAGATTATTACCTGGTGGTAACAATTCAATCCCTGAGTCTCTGAATCCAATTAGGGTTAAGTTCGGTTACAGGATTTCATCATGAGTTGACATTGGTTAGAGAACCGTTGTTCCACTAGGAATGTAAAGGAATTAAAAAAAGGATTAAACCAGGACAAAGGCAAACAATTAATTGAAGGATAATGACTATCAGTGGAATCGAGGATGCGCATTTTTTCCTATTTGGTACTCGTCACTGGATGTACCTGCATTCCCCAGTGAGTAGTCGAAGCATCATCTGCACAAGAAGCCGACATGTCAACCTGAGACCAAACACTTCGATCCAATCAATAAACGGGAAAATCTAAAATTCAATTAAAAGGCAAATAATATGGATCAATATAAACGTGTGATACGCAAATATATTGGAGAAAAAACGTATACTAGTTACAAAGTTAGTTGAAACGTTCAACTAAGCATAAATATTATAAACAGAACGTCCAGGAAAGATTTTTCCAGACAATTTGTCCAATGCATATATATATGATTAATTGTCGAAGAAGGCTTTTTTTGTCTACATAATATCACACTATATTATTTCCTCCCTGCAAATTTTAGATGGAAGATTTAGAATTACCCCTAAAACCTGGTTCTAGTCCATTACACGAATTGAATAGCCAGTTAACAGATAGTGAAAATGCTGATCCAACTAGTGAAGAAATGGCGCATATTTATGAATTGGAGTCGCGTTTACCACTTGACTACAAACAACTTGATAAACCTTTACGACAATTGACAGATGAAAAAGAAGTTAGCAAAAGGTAGGCTTGATAAGTTGATTATTTTGTTTTGGTACTACACTGACTAGGTAGTTAGTTACACGAACGCCATTTCTTTTCATTTGTTAATTTCTATTTTTTTTTTTTTTTTTTTTGGTTTTAATCGTTTGATTTGACTGGTGGTAGTATTTTCCACATTTCCGGTATGTGTAATGAGTCATTCCTATTGGATGTGTCGCGTGTAGACTCGATGAATAATACTGTATTATAACACTGTAAGACTTTATCAAAATAATTCCATATTAGTTTGTTTATTAGATGTATCATACAGTAAGGGAAACAGTATTATTACTTACTGGATGACGTTTCGAACTAAATTTATTGTGGTTCATAGTCATCCCAATTATAATCATACGACTTTGAAATTTGGGTTTTTATAGTTTTCTTTGTTTTCTCCTATTTGTCGTAGGGTTAGTAGAAATGTAAAAATCATTTTTTCGGATTGTGAGGGCGATTGTTACTTCCCGGCTGCCCACACCGTGGAAGTTGGTTGCGTGAACGCATAGCCCAGGGGACAACTGCTTAAGGCCGGTCACACGTGGCCTGTTTTTGATTGTTCTTTATTGTTTGGTATGTTTCAGTAGCATATTTATCACTTCTGCCCTGTGACATGGCAGCAGGAAGCGCGGTCGTTGTTAATCCGGGCCCCGATCGATCCGGCATGATATTTTGTGAGTTTCTTTGTATCATAGTATTGGATTGGGTAGCTGCTTTTTGTCTAACCGCTATCCAAACAACCTTCCTCGCATGGTAGAACCTCAAGAGACATAAGTCTCAACCAGTATAGCTTGTCGGGACATTCCGGTGTTCAAGCCCGACCACCACGTTAAGGTAGCAGCTTTCGGTCTGGCAAAATGTAAAAATAAAATAAATAAGGATAATAATAACAATATTAATGAAATCCTTGACGGTTAAACTGAGTCAGGTAGGGAGATTCAGACTTCCGGGTTGGGGCCCTCGGGACTCGAGGAATCAATGGCTGGAGACAATAGGTGACATGACTCAAAATCGTTGTCAATGGCCAGCGCAGATGTATTCAGTCTCTGTAATCCTTCATATTTCTTTCTACCATTACCCATTCTGTTTCACTCGTATACTTGTCAGACTGTATTGATTCTCTTCACTCATCTTGTTGTCTACCTCTGTGTGGTATTTGGAACGTGGCAACTCGAACTGTTGCACTTCGGTGGCAAGTTCTATGTTGAATTCAGACAGATTAATGACGACACCAACAGTAAGGAATCTAAATCATCAGTAGTAATTCCATACAAGGTAGGAACCTCGGAAACCACCTTACGCAGAATTCTTAACAAGGCTGGCAGGAATAAAAGTGGCTGGCATTCAAACCAACCACAGACTCAATTAGAAACAAGCTTTGTCGGTTAGAGGATCAATTCTGTGGAACCAATTAAACAAAACAATTTAGTGTATGTAATACCCTGTCTGTGATGATTGTCAAGTCAAATACATAGGTCAAACTAGTAGAACAGGGTCGGTCAGTCAGACTAGCGGAGCATAAAAACCTAGCGAAATCTAGATTGGTTGACCCAAATAAGATAAGAAATCTAGAAAATAGTTCAGCTATACCACTGACTACATGCAGTTACACACAACCGTACAATAGAATGGCGCGATAAAATGACAGTTTTAAAATCTAATGTCACAGGGTGGAGGGGAAGATTGATAAGAGAAGCTTTGTTTATCGAATCAACTGAGAGGGAATACATGTAATAGGAATGATTCAACACCTGTCCACGCAGATATCTGGAAAATTCTACCACTGCAACGACGACAAATAGGAGAGAACAAAGAAAACTATAAAAGTCAAGTTTCGAAGTCGTGTGATAATAATTGATGATATGATTATGAACCACAATAAATTGTGTTCGAAACCTTGTCATCCAGTTAGTAAATAATACTGTTTCACTCACTGTGTGTGATACATCTAATAAACAAACTAATATAGAATTACTTACTACCACAGTGCCAAAGTTTTACACATATATTTATTAAAATAAATTTTACCCATAATGGAATTATACTCTACCACAGTGCACAAGTTTTATTCTTATATAAAACACCGTGTGTTTACATAATGAAATTGCTTATCAGTCACATTCATGTTGATTTTGTTATTTCATGAGGGAGGAGAGGTGTTGTAACCAGATCAAATTCTGTTTTAGTCCGTCATTCCTAGTCACCAGACAATTTAGATCCCATTTGGTATGAAGCGCTTCTAACGATATTGGACGTTCTTTGTGATTTCTGAGATTTTTCTCGATTATTTCAATATTGTCGAAATCAATTTTGTGGCCTGATTCTATAGCGTGTAGACAATCTATGACTGGCTGATGATTTTTCAAGCTTTTGTAGTTCAACTGGAATTCTCGTCGGTTGTCAAACAGATGCGGCTCTACGGTGTTTATTTCTTCTGATTACCTTGATTTCACTCTGGCGATATTTGTCCGATGTATATCGCATCACATTCCGAGCAGGCATTTTATTTTATAGACACAATTGGATAGAGAATCTTTAGGGATTTGGTCTTTTATATGGACAAGGTTTGTTTTGCAGTGTGTCTGATGTCTTGAAGAAAACTCTAATGTTGAACTTATTGAGTATTCTTCTGATATCTATCGTCTGACATCTTTGCTCTATATGGGATGACAACTCTGTTTAAGGCCGGATGTCTTCGTAATACGTTTTCAACCATGTTTAATGTCAGTGTTGATTTTGTTGATGAAGTTCTTTGGGTAGTTATTTTTTTCTTGAGAATTTCAGTAATGTTTGATATATCTTAGTCTTCTTTTTCTTTTCATCCATTCACATCAGAGTGTGCTCGTCTAAGAAGACTTGTGACAACATGTGATACCTTTATGTTGGAACTCAGTTAAGAATGTATATTGCATAGGGTGTTTTAAGTCACTGAAAATACCCCATGCAGACATGAAGATAAGAACGACAACGTTAAGCGAAGAGTCGTCTCTTTCTTCGGCGGCGAATTCATTCAGTTGGCTGTACACTCGCATTTATATATCATTATTGTGAATTAAAAGTCAATCTGAACAAAGAATATTCTTTTCAATAAGTTCTTCACTTCAGGTTCTTACAATTATAAAATATACTGTATTTGTTGTCGTCGTTACAATAATGATAGTCAGTTATGCGGTGGATACATTTTTAACGTAGAATAAGGGATTAGTAATTACGGGACGTCAAAATGAATAGTCATATTTGTGTGACAAACGTCGTGCTAGGCTGAAATCGATTACCAAAATATTGTAAAACGGGAAACAATGGTGGTGATTAATCATAATAGAATTGTAGAGTGTGGGGGTAGGAAAGTTGACAAATCAGTTCAAGGTTATAAAAGGTGTCAGGTGAGTGAGTGGCTAGTACAAAGTGGTCTGTGTTAAACAGGAGATAGTAAGACTGCAATGAGATAACGAATATGTTAAATGAAACAGGTGGAGGCCTCATATTGAGAGAAAAGAGATAATACCACTAGTAACAATAAGTCCGGATAGTATAAATGAAAAATTCGATAGTATTGAGGGAATGTTTGCATGAAGGACATAAATTATGACGAATAATAATAATAACTGTAATAATAAGCAAAGTAAAGAAAAAAGAACCAAGAGGGTTAAGGGGAAGGAGCACTCTTGGTGAGAAGAAAAATCACTCCAAGTTTGGTCACGGTAGGAACAGCGTCTGGAAGTGTTCTTTTTAGATACAAAGTTCCGGTTTAGTCGATCTTATTGCAACAGCTTCAGCTATGTGTAGGAGACGTAAGTGAACTGTACGTGATAACGACTTCGGAATTCGGCATTTAACCCTGAAAGCTGTGTTGACATCGATGCGATGTCCAGTATCGACCAGGTGTGTCAGGATTGAGCTTTATATGCATTTAATTTCCCCCTTGCTGAACCAAGGTGGTAAGTGTTCTCGAACCCGTAGACGAACCTGCCTAATCTTGCGCCCTATGTAACTTGAACCACAGGAACAGTTGAAATGGTATATATGCATGAAAAATGTATCCACCGCACAACTGACTATCATTATTGTAACGACGACAACAAATACAGTATATTTTATAATTGTAAGAACCTGAAGTGAAGAACTTATTGAAAAGAATATTCTTTGTTCAGATTGACTTTTAATTCATAATATGGGAATATTTCACGCAATCAAATCTTGAAATTATTGTGTTTGTTTGTGTACACTAGGATTGTCAAACAAAAATAAAAGTTAGTTAGAACTATTGGTTACATTATCAAAATGTTTTTTTTAATGTGATGAATCATCAAATTGTAACTAGGAGGGAGTAAAGATTAGTAAGTATTGACAAGGGTTGCGTAATATGAATTAGGATTTTAATGGAGACATGTCTCCAAAACAAATAGTGTAATAGGTAGGAAGAGTAAATAAAGAGTTTTTATTTACTCTTTTCACCTATTACATAATGCATTTTGGACACTAGTCTCCGTACTTCTTCATCAATATCCTATTTTTCTGGGTGTCTTTCAAAACACGTAGATCAGCGAACAGTCTCTTTTCGGCGAATTCATTTTCTTAGCTGTACAATCGCAAATATATATATATATATATAATTTTGTATGTATGTGTACATTAAGTTTGTCAGACAAAATTACAATTGGTTAAGGTTATTTTAACTAAACAGGTGAAGGTTGGCAATACAAGTCAAAAAAACTAGGTGTTAATGAAACTAGGGTAGTAACAAAGGTGATGAGTTGTCACAAGTAGTTGTCATGGTAACAACTTTTTTGATTTTGATGACTTAATTTTGTTTCTTTGCCTGTTCTTTAATTGCCTATAACTCTTATATTCACTTGGAACTCTTAGGTAATTTCGTTCTATCCACTTTGTTTCTATGCGCATCCTGAGTAAAACTCAATCATCAAACTATTCATATTATTACGCAACTTCTTTTTTAACAACTGTTTGTGACAACTCATCACCTTTGTTAGCTACCCTAATTTCATTAACACCTAATTTTCTTGACTTGTATTACCAATCTTCACGATTTTTAGTTAAAATAACCATAACCAATTGTAATTTTGTTTGACAAACTTAATGTACACATGTGGTGACAGCTGACTGTTAGTCAAAATTGGTGGACAGTAATTTACATCACTGTTTATGTCCCCAATGTATTGGTCGTGAGAAAAATGAGAACAAAGGCTTTGTGTAGGCGGATACAGTTAACATATAGATGATCTGACATTCAAGAAACAGTCAAAAAGAGATGCGAGGTTAACTTACTGTGAGGAACAACCAATCAGAAGACTGTGTTTTTCTGCTAACAATAATCTATAATATGTACATGAAAATCTATAAATATGTGCTGATTTCGTAAATAAAGTATCTGTTGCCTGACCCTTGTCTTCTGTTGTTACAACATATATATACAAAATAATATATATATATATATATTTGCGATTGTACAGCTAAGAAAATGAATTAGCCGAAAAGAGACTCTTCGCTGATCTACGTGTTTTGTTTTCATTAATGCCTGGATAGGGATTATCCAAGTCTTTCATATTACGCAACCCATGTCAGTACTTACCAATCTTCAACCTCTCCCTCGCTGGTTACAATTTGATGATTCATCACATTTCTGAAACATTGTGATGTGACGTGAACAATAACCCTAACTAATTTTTATTTTTGCTTGACAATCCTAATGTACACACACGCGTACAAACAGAATAATTGTAAATAAAAATGCTATTGTACAGCTAAGTGCATGAGCGTCGATAACACTTTCATATTTTGTCAGGATATTTCTGATTTAAGCTGTATCTTACAGCAGTTTAATAACTGCCATCCTTCGATTAAATTCACAATTGAAGTTGATAATGAATCAAAGATGCCATTTCTGGAGGTCGAATTCACAAGAAGAGATGACGGAACTCTGAAAAGATCTATCCATAGAAAACCAACATGAAATGACCAGCTGACAAGCTTCTACAGTTGGATACTTATCAGCTTTAAAAGAGCTGTCATCATCCCGCTAGCCTACTATACCAGAAGAATTTTTAGCGATGACTGTTTTAGATGAAAGGCTCCTATTTCTCAAAGGAATCCTGGTTCAAAATGGATACCCACCGCGTTTCGTAGAGAAGAACATGAAACCATTGTCAAAAACAGAAGAGTGCGCTTCTGTACCAAAATAAACCCACTATATATTTTAATCTGGACATCATAGGAGACTTAGCTGCAAATATCCTTAAGAGGAGGATCTCCAGTATTCGAAAGCAGATCTTTCCTACAACAACTCAAAGAGTGATGTCCTCTAGCCACCCACTACTTTGTAGCAACAGGAAGAACAGACTTCCGCATATGACCACTTAAATGTGCATATATCTGTTCACCTGCTCGTGTGGAGCTAGGTACATAGGTCGTTTTATGCGGGTCTTATCAAAATGTGTTAGAGAACATCATCCAGCATGGCTGCAAAGAGTGGGCACTGGTTCAATCAGAAGAGCCATAACTGAACACCTCGTCAATACCTGTCGCAGTATCTTTTATTATTACTCAACCCTTGTCAATGACTTACCAATCTTCACACCCTCCCTCGCTAGTTACAGTTTAATTATTCAACATATTTTTGCGATGTTTTGACAACAATAGCCCCAATTAATTTTCATTTTTGCTTGACAATCCTAATGTTTGCACACACACATAATTATAAATAATACTGCGATTGTACAGCTGAGTAAAGGAATTCGCCGCCGAAAAGAGACGACTCTTCGCTGAACTGTGTTGTTCTTCTAGGGTGTTCTGTCGACTCTTTTTTATTCCTTCATTTCCCCAGTGAAACATAGGGCTTCAAGCTAGAGGCTTGAAGTTTCTGCAGCCTTATGCCCAACCTTTCCTCTTTACCAGCTTTGTTTCTGGCTTAGAGAGGTAAAAGAGTGCGTCTGTGGCCGGGGATCGAACCACGGGCCATTTGCATGGTCGGCTAGTGTTCTAAGCGCTGCGTCACCGATGCTTCTATTAGATTAGAAAAAGAAAATTACCGTCAGATATTCTCTCATTTTGTACAACCTTTTGAATTGTTATCATCATAGTGACCAATACTGCTGCCTATCTGTATTTACGTTTTCTATAGTTTTGGTTTGTAAGGGTTAGTTATGTTTTTACGAGTTGATTATGGATTGATATCAGTTAGAGAACCATTGAAAACCAGCACTGGAGTACTGGACAGCTGCTGTTTCATCAGCCTAGTTTGGGAATCATCGGCATTACGCACCCACTGGGATTCGAACCCAGGACCTTCCGGTTACAAGGCAAGCTCGTATATCATTCAACCACTGGGACCCGATTCAATGTCTCATGAATTCTAACTTCTTCCCATTCGTGATTTAGCGCGACTCCAACCGTTGTCGTTGGTGGGACATCCATCCACACACGTGACAATGGTTGGGGTCGCGCTCAATCACGAATTGGTAGAAGTTAGAATTCATGAGACATTGAATCGGGTCCCAGTGGTTGAATGATATACGAGCTTGCCTTGTAACCGGAAGGTCCTGGGTTCGAATCCTAGTGGATGCGTACTGGCGACGATTCCCAAACTAGGCTGATGAAACAGCAGCTGTCCAGTACTCCAGTGCTGGTTTTCAATGGTTCTCTAACTGATATCAATCCATGATCAACTCGTAAAAAGTATTTACGTTTGTTTATTCAATGTATTTCTTCTCAAATGTCTCTTTCTATTTCTCCGAAAACACCAAACCCCCCGAAAAACTTTTAGAGCTGATGAAATGCAAAATCAAGTCGATTCAATGTTAAATAGTTTAGCGCGTATACAAGCGCCTAATTTACGTGCTGGAGATAAACTTGGCAATGTAGAAGAACGCTTGAGGTGTACAGAAGCTGAATTCGAGGATACACGACGTAGAGCTAAACGTGCCAAAGCAAGATTTGAACGTGTTCGACGCTTACGATACAATGCATTTATGAATTGTTTTAATTCAATTGCTGATAATATCGATCCAATTTATAAAAGTTTAGCAAGAAATCCTGGTGCTCAAGTGAGTGTTGTCTGTGTGTGTGTGTGTGTACAAAGACGGCTTTTTTGTTTTGTTTTTTATTGTGACAACTGGTCATGTGTTCATATTGAACTCATGAAGGTTAATTAATGCTATGGGACGTATGCTGAGCTATCACCTTCCTCGGTGAGTGTAATGTCAATGGCCGACCTAAAGCTTATTATCATTCCGTGAAGTGGTCTTTAGGTGTTGGTTATTAGCAACTTAGGGAGGTATATCCACTGCCCGGTTAGCCAACTGAGGAATGTTAACAACCAGTGGGCTTAGGACTGTTGGTGGATCTGCCTCAAAACTATTCTCAGTAATGTATTCATTAAGATCCATTAAGGCTTCATGTTTCTCCCTGCTGTACACTTCTGCTGTGAGCGCGACATAGCTATTGTAAGTAAAAGACATGAAAAGGCCGGATAGCTGTCTTTGATCACAGATGTCCGCGTTCTGTCTACATCCCATGTGTGTTAGGTGGTATAATAAACTGAATAATGTTGAAGTTAGCCATCCAATGCGCGAGGTAAGGAGGAAAAACAAATCGATAAGTTTGTGAAGTTATATGGATTGAGATGTTGAGGTCTGTGTTACGCATGCTTAGCCATCACTTTCCTCGAGAAGCAATCTTAACTGACACAGGGGTTGGAGAAGAGTTAGCCTAGTGGTGGTCAAACCAAAACATGCCCTTATGAGTGAATGAAATCCATAGTGGTTTTTCTTTTTGAACCATCCACATAGGGAGTTGCAGACTGGTTGGCATTTTGGGCTCCTGTTTATGATAAGAACTAACGAGTAAATACACTTAGTGGTATAACTCAAAATTGTTCTCACTGATGGCGCAGATGCATCCACTCCTTGTGATTTATAATACCCAATAAAACTATATTGTTCTTCCATATTACTGCCATTCTTTTTGCCCCACTCACACTTGTGTTTAAATATCTCTTTTATTGCATCTTTCTTTACTCTGTTCTCTCGCTTTGTGCGGTACATGGAGGGAATTTGTCAAATGAAATTGTTGTACATCTGGGCAAAGTTGTACGTTGTAACCAGTCAATCAGATTTAAACAGATTGAATAAGAGGAACTATATACATTGAATTGAATTTTTTGACTTTCCCGTCGTTGATTGGACCGAAGTGCTCGGTCTCAGGTTGACATGTCGGCTTCTTGGGCAGCTGCTCGATGATGTCTGAGGATTTGATTTGTATACGATTGGTGGATGGTGGTTAGCAGTGGAATCCAGATGCGCATTTCGTCCTATTTGGGACTCGTCATCTGGATGTACGTGCATTTCTCAGTGAGTAATGATGTTCCCACCGAGG